>OY728121.1:232556562-234043141 GCA_963277665.1 Viscum album
GAAACAAAAAAAACATATATGTGATTGAGAATTGTGGACCCAACCTCATAATTCATTGATAATGGACTAGTAAGTCCCACTAGACTACATACTAGGTTAAAATAATTTTGTATGTGAGGCCTGTAAAAGAATATCATATAACCTATCTTACATCAGGTTACTACTAGTCCACATGAGGGTGTTCTGAGTCTCATATGAGGGTCCTTGCATTAGGGACTTCATGTTAGGGTGAGTTGAGCCACATGTAAGGTTAGCGTTGAGCAAGATATGGGATATTTGAAATAGTGAGGGTAGTCACTATACATTGTGGTGAAGGGAATTTTATTTAGGGATATCACTTGGGTAGAAATACGAGCATTAAATGAATATAGTGCAAGCTATGGTGTTTTTTCTTAGTAAGGGATTAAAGTTGAGTGGGAAAGTTAGAAAATAGAGTGCATAGATTCACTACAATCCAGATTGTACCATGTTGTTTCTATAATAATATAAAAAGAAGAGTATAATTCTTCTACACAACAAAATTTTCCATGGTGGAGATCAGATGAATTTAAATGGGTGAAACAACCACTGAGATAATTAGAAGAGCTGGCTGTTCTGAATGAAATGATCCTAGATCTCTCTTTCACCAAGGCCACTATAACCATTTTGAATATCTCCACACCATAGTAGGGGTCAATTAAGTCCCTCTATAAATAGGAGTTGGTAATTATTCTCAGTTCAAATTTGATTCTTTCCTCTTGATCCTTGGATGATTTTAGTGTCCTTCATAGAATGTTTTACCATCCTTATAAGAAACTTAATCCTCTGATTCATTGTGTTGAATTATTCTTCTATTTTAGGTTAATTATTTATTGTCTCCCCTTTCTTCTTATTAATAATTCTTATATTAATAATTTATTTATCATGAGTTCTTTGATACACTGGTTTATGATTAATTTTTGATGATGAATGTGATGTTAACAGGTTGGTGGAATCCATTTTGGATTTATGGGTGATCAAATTGATTATATTATCTTATAATTGTCCATTTTTGTTGAAGTAGGATATTTATAGGATTAATTTCATCTTCTAAAATTATTGTTCTTGATATGTTTTATATTCACCTAGGTTACCTTGAGGAACCTAAAATCCTTTATTTTCAATCCCCTTTAATTGAATGACAAGAAATATCATCATTATCCCTCGATTAATAACCCCCTTTTCTTGAATGATTAGCGATTACCACATTATGTTATTTCACACACACACTTTAGTCCCATGTGACAATTATTTACAATACATAAACATTTGGTAAACTACCCATACATGAGATACCTTCAGAGATGGTAATCATAACTCATCCCTTGGGTTTGGTGTTGTGATAGATATTTATATCTTATTAAGGGGTTTCTCTTATCTTCTATATTCATGACATAACTATTACCATGGGAACAATGTTTTTGAGATTTTATTTGGGGGAGGGGTTGGAATTATCATATGTATTTTCATTTTATAACTCTTCTATCAGGCCCAATGTTGTGGAATTTAGCTTGGGGGAAAGGGATGATGTATGCTTCCTCCATGTATTTTTTCCAATGATTCCTTATTTACTTGTTTTAATTTTGGTTCTATTTGTCTTCAATATATGTTATTGTATGTGTTAATATTAATTTTGATTGGTAGGTGGAATGAAATGGTTTATGAACTTGATAATGGAAAGGAAATATGATTGGTATTCCCTCCATAATTTCATAAGATATGATTTATAAATTTTTTTCATAAATGATGTTTCATTATTATTGATATCTGAGTTCAAATATATATAAGATAATGGGAAGGGAATTTGAAATTAAATCTATAATTTAATTAATGAAATAAACAGTATCATGATGATGGATATGAATGAAAGGTATTCTGAAATTGGCTGTGAAAGAATTAAGGGATTTGAAAGTGGAATTATGAAAAAGGTGGCAACCTAGAATTTATATTAAAAGGGGAATTAATTTATTATTTCTCCTTATGATTATAGTGATGGGGTTCTACTAATGTTGTTTGGATTATTATATCATTGTATGTTCTTATTCCTTAGGAGTGTTTTGGAATAAAATTTAAGTTCTTCCCTTCTATTATTGATAGGTTAGTGTGATCTAGTTATAACCTTAGATATGGAATGGGGAGTCTTTTTATTAGTTTCTTGATAGGGTTGTTTCATTTTAAGTTTTCTCTTCCTTAAGAGTGATTCCTTGAACCTTGGGTAGTTTATGAGAACCTATAGGTTCTTTAGGGAAGGTGGTGTAGTGTTCCTACCTAGAGGGTGATGCTGGTATAAATGAGGTGAGTGGGATTCTAGCTTATAAGAAGGATGAGTTGGGGTTGTCTTGAGTGACCACCTAGTTAGTAATATACTACTATTTTAATTAAGTGTAGGGAATGGGATGGTTTAGAAGTAGGAATTGTATGGGGATTATTTGAAATGTTTATATAGGATTGGGGTGTAGTGAAGCTACAAGTTTAGTTTAATGAGTGTCTCCAGGGTGTGATGTTTAGTTTGGGGTATATATATTTTTCCCAAGATGTAGTTTGTTGATTAACTTAATATAATAATTGGGATAACTTGGTTATTCATAACATAGTAAAAATAAATGAATTGATAACTAAAATATATATGGGTGTTTTGGTAAATATTTATATTGGATTTCATGAAGCAGTATTAGTAAAAATTAATCATGAATGTAATTAAAGTTAAATCCAAGTTTGAATTAATGAGTGAAGAGGTTACCTGAAATCAAATTGGGATTATAGTAACATGTTAAATAATGCATGGAAGGTTCTATTTGATTAACTAGATGATTAATCTAAGAGATAAATATGATAATTTATTACATTAATGGATTGAATTTTCTACTATTAATTAATAAAAGATACCTTGTGATGCTTAAATGGAAGCAGAATATAATAGAAAATGGGAACTATTGGATAAGGTATGAACTTCCTAGTTGGTAAAGCTATGTTTTGATGTGAATTTCCCACTGCCTAACTATCTTACTACCAAAATTTTAATTGTTTCTCATGTATGGTTATAGTGATTGTATTTGTGTTGAATTATGTATGATTTTATATGTTTCTTGAATTATTATATTGATAGTACCTAGAAATGGGTGGTGAGGGATCGTGGTGATGATGATATGAAAATAATGATGATGTTGTCGTGACAGATGCATGGGGTGTATGGAATGAGATGGATGTGATGGAAACACATGGTGTAGGATGTTATGGTAATATGGTGGAAACAAGGGGTATATGATATAATGTTGATTAAATGTTAAGGTAGATGATTTATAAGTGATTATTGTTCCTTTATTAACAACTTAATCAATGTGTGAGGGTTTCTTCTACTGGTTTGTGCTTGTTTTTTTGGGTGGACAGATCCATAGGATTATGTTTTTATGGATTCAATTATTTAATTATATGATATTTTTATTCAAATTGACTCTTTATGGATATGTTATATTGGAAATATAATGGTTGGAGGGAAACTTGAAACTGTTGGATTTCATAGTGATTTGAGATGTGGGACATGTCTCTTCATTATAATATTCTAAGTTGAAGAGTTTTTTTATTTTATGTTAATATTTTTGATATGATGATTACAAATGATTTTATTAGGAGTGGAAATCGTGTTTACCTTTAGTTATGTTTGATTATACTTACAACTATTTCTTTATTTTCTTACTTAGTTGATTCAAACATATCTATCCTAAAAAATTAATTTCACATGTATATTTTTTTTGAAATATTATCCTTCTAATAACTCCTAATATCTCACCATTCTACATTGTTTCTTGTTTTGTTTTTTAGGATATCCTATGGGGGAATGGGAATTTTTTTTCCGGTAGTGGGAGTAGATCTAGGAGCTCATACTTGTATTATCTCCAGTTACATTGTTTTGTATAGTTAATTTTATCTATGATTTGTAACTGTATATTTTTATATTATCTAAAGCTATTGATGGTGGATATCATCTCTCTTCATAGATTATATAAAGAGGGTAATGGCTCCCATAGTTGTAAAAAATACCCTCACTGATAGTCTTCACCCTATATCCTATTGAAGATGGGCTTTGTGGGTCATCCCCAACTTTAATTCCAACCTATGAGGCGTACCAGTGGATTGGGGGTCATGTAAGAGGCACTGTGGCATTTGGAGATAATTCTAAAGGAAAAGTAAAAGGTTTTAGTGAAATTCATATTTATAACCCTACTATTATTTCTAATGTTTTATATATTGATGGATTATAACATAACTTAATCAACATATATCAATTGGGTGAAGATTCTGTGAATGTTAAATTTAAAAATGATAAATGTTTAGTTTTTATGGATAATTATTTATTATTTTATGCTAAATGTAAGAAAAATATATATATATTGACCTTTCTAAGCTAACAGTTTAACGTGTTAAGTGTTTGAATGTTGTGAAGACTGATAGAATAATTTTTCATTAAATACATATCCATGTTTATTTTATATTGTTACATAAAATTTATATGAATGCAATATTAATGAAATTAATAGACTTGATGAAAGGAAAGTTTCATGTTTGTTATACTTTCTTCAAAGTAAAACAATAAAAAGTATCATTCATACCAGTTAAAGAAATTGAAATCTAACTGAACTCTATATTTAGTTCATCTTGAATTATTAGGTCATATTTAAATTACTATTCTTAGTGAAAAACTATAAATGTTAGTTACTATAGATGATTATAATAAATTCACATGGGTATACTTTCTCACTCATAAAATTGAAACCTTTTCAAGATTTAAATCTTTATAGAACCTATTATAGAATTAGAAAGGTTGTATAATTGTTGTTATTCATAGTGATAGAGTAGGTTAATTTAATAACATATAATTTGAAAGATTCTATGAAAATAATTTTTAATTACATAATTTTTTAGCACCTAGAACTCCTCATAAAAATGGAGTTGTTGAAATAAAGAATTGAACCCTAATTGAAATAGCTTGAAATATATTAAGTTAATATAGTTAACCTAAGTATTTATGGATTTAATCTATTTTTAATTCTTATTATATTTAAAATAAAATTATTATATGAAATTAAAATAAACCCATTATGATTTATGAAAATAAAAGAAATCTCGAGTTGGTTCTGTTAGGGTTTTTGGTTGTAATGTTTTTATCTTAAATACTAATGATAATTTTGATAAATTTGATGCTAAATGTGATGAAGGAATTTTTTAAGGTTATTGTGATTTTAGAAAATATTATTGAGTTAATAGTAAAATAAGTATAATTATAAAAGAATATATTTAGGTTAAATTTTATGAATATAATCTGAAAGAAAATTTAGATTTAGAGAAATTTGAAGAATAATATTGAGAATTTAATTTTAAAAAAGATAAACCTCAAAATGGTGTATCAATTAATGGGGATCTTATTACTTCTCAATATGATCCCATGTCTTGGAAAACTCATCGAGATCACCCTATTGATAAAGTAATTGGTAATATTGATTCTATAATTAAAATTAGAAAATCAAATTTGGATTTAAATGAAAATTCTATTTTGTTTCAATTTTTTTTAAAAAATGATATTGATGAAGAATTAAAATATTAACATTATATTATTTCTACAAATGATGTACTTAATCAATTAACATGAAATAATGTTGAGAATTAAGTTGATCCTCTGAAAGATAAACATATCATTGAAATAAATGTATTTTTAGGAAAAAATTTGATGAACCTAAAAAATATTTTAAGAATAAATCTAGATTAGTATCCCAAGGTTATTACCAATAAGAATTTATAAATTTTGATGAATCTTTTGCAACTATTTGTATGATTAAATTTATTATATTTTTATTATATTTTATATCTTTTAAAGGGTTTAAATTGTATCAAATAGATATTGGATGTTATTTATTAAATGATTTTTTTGATAAAGTTTATTTTAATCAACCACAAAGTTTTGAAAATGAAAAATTTTCCAGTCTCGTTTTTAATTTATCAAAAGATTTATATGAACTTAAACAAGATCATAGAGATTTGTATGAAGTTTTACATGAATTTATTTTGAAAAATATATTTATAATGCTAAATTATATCCTAATTTGTTTATTAAGAATATTTTTAAAGAAATTTTAATTATTTAAATTTATATTGATGATATTATTTTTAGTTTAACTATTGAATTACATTATATGTATTTTATTTTATTTTATGAGGAGTGAATTTGATATGAGTTTAATAGGATAATTAAGATTCTTTTTAGGATGTAAAATTTATCCAAGAAAAATGGAATATTTTTTAATCAATATTTGTTTGATAAAGAATTAGTTAAATGATATAGACTTGATTCTTGTTAAAATTTTATAACCTCTATGAGTACTAATTGTAAATTGGATTTAGATGTTGGTGGAAAATATATTTATGTTAAATCGTTTAGAGAAATGATTAGTGGATTAATTTATTTAACTACTTATAGAATTTATATTATGTTTAGTGTATTTATGTGTGATATATTTCATGATTATACTAAATAATATCACTAAAAGGTAGTTAGAATAATCATTTGATATATTAAAGTAATTATAAATTCTATATAGTTTTATACTAGATATTTTTTTTAATCTTTTTAGTTATTATGATTCATATTTTGGAGGTTTTGGAAATAATATAAAAATTACATAAGATATATGTCATTTTCTAGAAAAAAATTACATTTCTTAGATCTCAAAAAAGTAATTATCAGTTACTTTATAGACATATGAAGTTGAATATATAGTTGTTTCTATTTGTTTTACCGAATGTTTATGGATTAAGAAAACTTGGTCTAATTTAAATGTTTATTTTAATTATATCCCTATTTATTATTATAAATATTCTAATATTTTTTTAATAACCCATCACAATATTATAGAACAAAAAATATAGATGTTATATTTTTTTATTAGAGATCATGTTAATAAAGGTGATATTTGTTTGGAATTTGTTTCAACTAATAATTAATTTAATGATATCTTTAGAAAACCTTTTGATTCAATGAAAACTGAGAAAATAAAATTTTAAACTTAGTATGATAGAATCTTAGTGTTTTTTAAATGTTTTAAATGTTTGATATGTATAACTCTTTGAATCTATTATATTATTTGGTTTTCTGGAATATACTTAAACTATTTTTTATTTTTTAATTAATTGAAAATCATTTTCTATTTCCCATCGTTTCTTATCCATTTTTTTGTACATTTTGGTTTTCAAAGTCTTTTACTAAAGTAGTTATCACTGTTTCATACAACTAGATTTTAAAATTTTCACAAAACTAGTTTTATTATTTTAAAAATAAAGAAGGTGGATTTTTATTATTTTCATTTAATTTTATTTTAGATGATAATAATTTTTATAATGTATAAATTTAGGAGGAAGTATGTTTTTAAATAGACAAAATATAAACAAATTATGATAAATTATTATTTAAATTTAATTATATTCAATCATATATGTTAATGTATGATATTCTCTACTAAAATTTATGTTTATCCTTTTTTGATCAATTAAAAAAGGGGATAATTTTAATAGTTATATTCAGTGTTTTTAATTATAAAAATGGGGGATATTATTTGAGTTGATCCTTCCCATTTTTTTATTTTGATAGCTAAATGTTCCTCCCCTATTTAAAAAATACTCATTTTATTCCCTATAACTTTATTGAAGAAAAGTTCATTATTTTTTCATAATGTCTTTATAATTCATTACATTACTTGCTAACTAATTTTATATAAAATCCACATAATTATGAGTATAGTTATGAATTATATGATTATGTATTCAATTTTGGATAATTATAATTTCTCATAAATTTATTAATTCACATCTTATTATTATTTAAGTCTTTAATGATTATTAATTTTTTTAAAATTTTATGAATATAGTTTTATATTCCTAATTTTCATTTTTTTGGAAAATTATGGATTGAATCATATGAAGACTCTTATGAAGTCTATATACTAATTTTTTTCCAAGTGTTGGATGATTCTTATACACATTAAAATCATTCTTAATATTAAAAAAAAAATCCTTACACAACTCTATTTAGAATATACCTTATTATGGCGATTCTTTGGAAAAGTGGTATACCTTAAAAATAACACTTGAACCCTAAAAACTTGTACCCTATGATTTTTTAAACCCTTTGATAAAAATATACCCTATGAAAATATTGCACGTTATGAAAATTATATATATTATGGGGTTTTTTGTTCCATACAAAGAAAATATATCTTGTGAAAATGATTCTTATGATTATTTATATCTTACCTAAAACTATATCTTATTATTATTGAATATAATTATTTTTATATTTATTATTTATTTAAGGCTAATATGAATGTATGTTTTTGGAAAGTATTTAAAATTTCATTTTTGTGGAAGGAAATTGGATTGAGAGATTTATGGGATATCATTGAACCATTATTTTGGGTGATAATTCAAAGATATTCAATGTTAATTAATATTATTTTATGAATAGGCCAACTTTGAAGTGGTTCATTATTTCAAGGTTGATATTTATGAAATATTAACTAATTATTCTTAACTTTTTATCAGTAGTGATATTTGTAGTGATAATTATGGAATTATTATTATTATTTTGAATTAATATAATTATTTTGGACTACTATGTAGTGATTGTAAATTCTATTTAATGTAACTAAGATACATTGAGGAGAGATATATGAATAAACTGATACCAAAAGCTTCAAAGAACTCTATGATCTTGTGTGAACAATTTTTCAAAATGCTGGATGTATCTCAAAGAAGAACTCAAACTTTACAATCTTTACTTATTTAAAGATATAGGCTGGTCTATTGATGAAGAACTATTTTTTGTATTTCCACTATTCTATATCAACTTCTAACAACTAGTTTCTTTTATTTTGTACTAAATTATGTCTATCTTCTTCACCTATGTATAATTTTTTTTGGTTTTATCTTTTCCCTTACAAAAGCATTATTATTTTTAGATTATGACTCATGGGTTAAAAAGTTGGGGTTGAGTTATACTACCATTAAAAATATATTTTTTGTTTGTGACTTTGGGTAAAAAGTCAGTGCTATAATGAGTTGAGACTCCCCTTTAAAAGTTAGGGTTCTTTTGTTGATTGTGCCTCTACTAGAAAATTTATCTTGAAATAGGTCTATGTCTCCCCTTCAAAAGTTAGGTTATTAGTGCGTATCATACCTCCCAATGAGTAATGGGGTGTGAGGATTAGATGTAGGATCAATTTGATCTGAACTATAATAAAAATTATGTGTTCTCTCTCTTTAAATTACTATTTCTTATTTTATTTTTCATGAACATAAATAAATTTGATTCAATTAATTTATAATAGTCTATTCACCCCCAATAGACCATAAAACATCATGGTTGATACATAAAATTGATCAAGTTTTAATGAATCATAAATATATGATATTTAGATTATGTAAATTTATTACATAATAGAATTGGCATATAAAATATTTATAATTAAATTAATGTTATATATTTAAATAAAATAATAACATGGAGGAGTTCATATTGAGTATAAATATAATGTGTTTATATTTATTTTAATTATGGAATTTCCAAAATATATGACCAATTTATAAAGTGTTTATAATTTTCTTTATTTATGAATTGTTCATAAATTGTTTATGTCATGTTTAATATATATGAATTGTTTATTTATACAGTTTATTCCCATATTTATTATTAATGAATGTAATTTTTATATTATTAATATATGTATTATTTGGTTTAAAGAGTTAAACTACTACTATAAATTATCATAGATGGATCTATGGAGTAACATTCTAGTAATGATAATTGATTTATTCTTATTCTACCATGAATTTGGCTAGTACATGTTTATGAACATGAAATGAAGGAGCTGATTATAGTTTCTTTATATATACACTAGGCTTTCAAATTATGATAAAATAAAAATATCACTTGAGTAAAGTATCCTTGGGTACATAGTCTTTGGGTCAGACTACCCACTGGCCTAGATGCTATGTCTTGTCAGGAAAAGTGAGGGTTAGCTATCAGTCACTCTTAGATTTCTATTATATGGATTTTTGATTGAATATTATTCTAGTATTTTACTTAAAATTGTTTCATATACCTTATTAATGTGAATAATTTAGATATATATGTATATAGTTATATTTTAATTTCAGTTAGTAACACAAGATATGAGCTGTGTAAAGAGCTACACATCAATATAGTTTGAAAATAATGATTTTATGGAAGGAATAATATTTAAAACTAAATAAATAGATTCATGGATACTTGTAAATGGAATACATGAGATAATATAGTGAGTATAAATTATTTTAAAAAATACTAAGTATTGAATTACTTCTAAAGAAAACACTTAATAATACCTATATCATCTCACTAGGTAGTTTTAAGTTAAATATGGTTTCTCTTGGATTATCTTTTATAAGGAAAGTTTGTAATGGGTGACCTTAATATCATTATGTGAATGTTTTTTGGATTTCTCATTGGATAAAACTTATCTAAGAGACCACTAGGATTAGGTTACTATTGGAATAGAGTTTTGTTTGTCCATAATATGGATTGGGAAAAAAGTTTTCCACTCAACTATACATGAGTAATATATGATATGATTGGGATTAAACCCTACCTAAATAACTAAGTGGTTAAAGTTACTCCAAAGTGGGAAAATTTCATAGTGAAATATTTATCTTAGACCACTAATAGATTTGTGGAATTTAAAAGGTATTATCATTTTACTGGAAGAACATTGAATAAAAGTCCTTATTAAATGAAAATAAATTATGATACTCATTTGATAAAAGATTATATTATTGATAAATGATATTATTACCCTTAAAATCAATTTTATATTTATCATAGATAAATAAGAATAATAATGTATGTATGGTAACTTGAGACACCCTGAGAGGGGAGGGGATGGATTAGGGGATTTCCTGATTAAAACATATTTCCTTACAGTTTTTTATTATATTAAGATATTTTTACTATGTTAGTAGGAATAATGTTCAACTTGTTAGTTAATTTATTTTTCACATAAACTTAATAAATGTTAAGTATGGTTGTAGCAATATAAATAATACACAATAGATGGATATTTTTTTTAATTTACTAAAAAGGGATAATCTAAGGACTGTACATAAATGATGTGTTGATTTACTGGGAGGTAATACTTCTCACTATAGTTATTAAAATTGTTAAAGAAAGATTTATTTTTAATCCTAAGGATGGTTACTGTTATTATCATTTGTGAACTACCTCAGTGAAAGCTCTATCACTTTATAGAAGTGAGTCTATCTTTATTATCATTATATCAAGAATTAATATGTATATCTTAAAGTATATATTGATTCTCCATTGACTTCCACACTCGTTTCACTCTTCTTCTCCAAATACAGATGAGATCAACTCCATAATGTGAGGGTTAATCCTTTATCTTCCACAAATCAGATTAAAATAACTCATTCTAAATAAAAACATTTCTACACTAGAATATTTATGTTTCTCTCCTTTTTTACCAACTGGATGTAGTAGGGTAATTCCTTCTCCCTTTTATTCTTTTCTTCAAGAACCGAATGTAGCAATGAATCTGATAACTCTCCCTCTTCCTATATCATATAAACTAGATATACAATATTATATCATCACTTTATTATCTCCAAAACTTCTATGAGTAGTTATATAGATCTTCCATGCATCTAACCCATTAATTCAAGGATTGGGTCAATTATTCTACTTCCAATTCCAAAATATCATTCCATGTATTTAGTAAAATTATGTTCACTCTCTTCTCCAAATTTTATTTTTTATTCAAATTCTAAAAAAATAACCACATGATATATATCCATATTTTTTATATCAAAATATTAATTGATTTATAGTAGTATATCCCCTAAAAAATTCTAATTTAACTCTATTCAAATGTTTCATAATTTATTCTTCCAAGAGACTCAGGATTATATTTCTTCAAACTTCCATGAATTACACTAGAATATTAATTTTTTCACTATTTTCATGGCAGCATGTATTGGCTCATTCATCCCATGAATATTTACCATGACTCTATTCTATCATGAATAAATAATTGAACTTCTTATCCATGGTGTTACTATATTTCAAACAATAGAACAAATTTTATATTCTCTCTTTCCTCAAATAGCATCAAAACATGATATTCCTTTTTATGGAACAAAAAATTATTATTTATCTATCTTGATAATCAAAATCATCTCAGTTTGAATCACTGATAATCAACATTTTCATTAAGATATTTATTTTATTAAATAATATCTTCAACATACTCTGGTTTAATTTCTGAAACCTATATTCTAGAAAATAAATTTATAGAAATACCATATTCTATAATGGAATAATAATCACATAAGAAACTTAAAAACTTACATATTATTGTGCAGCTCTTTAAAACTTTAGAAAATTTATAGCTTTCTCCAACTTCTAGATATTTTGTAATATTTTATAATCCTTATGAATTTCATAATATTTTTCCCTTTTCCACATTTATTTTTATGTCTCGAAAAAAACCTTACTTATATTTCGACAAAAAACTTTTGAATTAGTTTAAATATATTATATATGGGGAGAATAATTTATTCCCTCCATGCCTTTTTTGTTTTAATGAGAACCCCATATATAGGGATGCATCCTGAATTTTCTTCATTTCAGAACTTGTAATAATATTTGGTATCAATGAGATATACTACACATCCTATGATCTTTATTCCTTTTATGTATTATAACTAATTCCACATGAAAATATTACATACCATATAAAATGTTATATACCCATTATATGTTCTCATATTTATCAAATTTTCAACTCTTTTCCATACAAAAACCTTCCATATAAAACAAACTTACAATAATTATCCAATATCCAATTCTTAGGAAAATATTATGCATATTTCACCTTAGAAAAATTTAATCCTTTTACTAAAATTACCTTAATTATTTAAATGATCTCTATTCTTATTCAAATAACCATATAGTTTCTTTAATAACCCAAAATCATCTCAAAAACGTCAAAAAAAACTTTAGAATATCTAAAAATATATAGAAACCAAATCTTTTCATATTAGAAATTTAATATTTTTAGATGAATATCTATTACATTACACAAACACATTTCTGAGGACCACAATGTTTTAGTGGCTTTGTAGACAAGGTATACAATATTGTTATTTAGTGAAATATATTCAATGTTTACCCTAGAGATCTTACCATTTAGTACTCATTATAGACTTACCCAACTTAAAACCTTTATAAAAAATCTAGGGAAAGGTAACATAAGAAAGGGTGAGCTCATGTGCTTAGTTAGTGTAAACAAGGTAGACGTCAATATAAGATTAGAATATGGGTATGATGACATGAAAATAAAATCTAAAAACCACAAACTGCATATCATAGATCATAAATTTGATCCA
The DNA here is from genome assembly GCA_963277665.1 of Viscum album. NCBI lineage: Eukaryota > Viridiplantae > Streptophyta > Magnoliopsida > Santalales > Viscaceae > Viscum > Viscum album. The sequence continues at coordinate 232,570,063 of OY728121.1, forward strand.
TGGAATAAATATTGGTAGTTAATAAGAAATGAATCATAATTGGGACACATAAATGAGAAATGAGAGCATAATATTGACATAAGAAATAAATTTTTGACATATATATAAGAATAGAAAATCATTTCCTTAGTAGTTAAAGGATCATTTCCAAGACTATCATAGTGGAATGTGTTATCTCAAAAAACCTTCTTAGTAGTCAAGGTTCACACCCGAAACTGTCATAGTATACAAAGTCTATTATTGAGTTGAGTTCACTACCCATTCCAGTCCTATTTATCACATGATATATCAATCCTTACCCAATGCATTGGATGGAGATATATGTACCACCCATCACATAATTAAAATAATACATATGTATTTAATAATATCATAAAAAATTCATAATATTATAACCCATTAAAATAAATGGGTTTCATAAAACATTTCATAATATCATAACTAGTAAAAAAAAAATTTCATTATCATTTTATCATTTAATCATAACATGACCCATAAAAAAATGAGTTTCATAAAAACCATTTCATAATAATCATAAACCATTTAGGGAAAGAATAACAATGGAATCCTTGTATAATATCCCTTATTAAAGAATAAGTTACATCAAAGGATATCATCTTAGATGGAAAATTATTTTGAAAGATCACATGGAACATTTCTGGAGGTAAACAACCTTTCTATTTTGAAAAACACTTAAAAAAAATTTCAAAATAATTTTATTTGAAAATAATCTTAGAAACTCATAATAGAAGATTTAAAGTTATATTAAAATATTTCCTTATGAAAATAACCTTTTCACTTTGAAAAATAATTTTAAAAAAATAAAAAAATTCTTCAAAAACATTTTCATTTAAAATAACCTTGGATACATATAAAGAAATCTTTAGAGATCAATTACAATGTTTCTTGAAGAAAAAAACATTTTCACATTGAAAAATGATTAAAAAAACATTTTTAAAATAATTTTATTTTAAAATAAACTTTGAAACATATAAAGTAATATTTATAAAATTTATTGGTTATGAAGGTATAAATTATATTCTTTTTATACACATAAAAACACATATTCATTCTACATTTTCAGAAAAATCCAATTAGGTATTGTTTGAAACACAAAATGAAGATTCTTTTTATTTAAAAAAAAATTAAAACATGGGTAAAAATATCTTTAAAAAATTGTTTTTTTAATTTTAAAAACATTTTTGAAAACATTTTTATAGAACATGATTTTAAAAGAAAATGTATTTTCTACAAAATAGATAGATAAAGTGGTTTTTCTTTAAAAAAAATATTTTTAACTCTTGTATACATAATGAGAAAAAAATGAAAGGAAAAATATGTTATCATAAAATTACCAGAGGTGAATAATATTTATGATTTTATTGAGATATGGATCATAATATATCATCATTAGAATCATAAAAATAAACAATCCCGATAAACGATGAGATTGTAACAAAAAACCATTACAACTTTGGTAACATTATATAATAAGCCCCATGAAGTAATAAAATTAAATAAAACTTAAAATATAAAGATAATAAATAAATTAATTATATTTTATGTCCAATGGGATATATAAACCCTTCATAAAAGAAGATATGTTCATAACACAACATATGTCTCGATGTTTGAAAATTGAGACAGAAATCCCTTAACGCATTGGTAACTTAGAAACCCTAAACCCCATAAATGATAGATACTAAAATGAATATTTAAATCATGATAATTTACAGGATAACCATTCTAAAATAAATTCATGGGTATTATATACACCACATAAAATAAAAAGATGGGGAATATGGCATGTGTCTCACAGAAAATAAAAGTAGGAGAGAAATATGTTTCCTTAAGTCTTGAATTCCTTCAGACACATTAAAAACTCATGTATAATAAATATAAGTTTATTATAAAAATATTATATATATAACACCATATATTATTTACTTATGACCTTTTATTACCCATTTATTAACAATTACTTGTCAAAATTACATTTCAGGTAATAACTGCTTTATTTTGTGTGTGTGTTTTGATTAGTTATTTATGGTACTCTTAATTTGATCATGTTTAAATAAAATATATAATGTTAAACATTATATAAATACCATATATATTCCTTATATATTTATTTAGAGTAATCCATAGAAGTTATATATATAAAATGAAATACACCGTTCATGGTGATGGTAGGGCGTTTGTACTCATGAGCATTGCTTCTATTTTCATGAAAGATGAAATTAAAGATTAGTAAATAATATATTAACTTTAAAAAATTAGTTTTATGTCATATATATCACTTATATTCATTAAATTACCTTTATTACCTTCCATGAAAAACATTTGTGAAAAAAAATCACATCGATTCGCGAGGTGGTAGTCCGTCGTACACACAATCAACATTATCATAACCCCCAAGTAATGTAAGGTAATAAAGTATGTGTGATATATTTATTAAATAGAAATAATTATGTTATAAATTTCATATATATTCATTTAATTTTTCACTATTACTATCCAAGTAAAATGGTAATGAAAAAATAGATCACATCGGTTCACGAGGTGGAAGTCCGCTGCACACACAAGTAGCGTTATTTTTTTCCAATGAGTTGGAAAGTAAGAAGGTGTATGTGGCATTATAATTATATAGGTATAATAATATAATAAATATCATATATAAATATCAAATACATCACTATATCCATCCATGATATGTGGTTATGGAAAATGAATAACATTGGTTTGTGAGGCGGTAGTTCACCGTACACACTAATGATGATTTCATATCCCATTTGATGGAATTAGAGATTATTATATGTTATTAAATTAACAAAATAAAATATAATTATATAGTATAAAATGTTTTATTATTTTATCATAGTTGAAAAATATTTTAAGGAGTTGTAAGAAGAAGTAAAATAAAAACTCATAGTTAAAAATGTTACCTCTTATTGAGACAATATCTTTAAGTTTAACTTAAATACTTCCTAGATTATATTTATGATATCAAAAATACTATATAAATTTTATAGGTATTTAAGTAATATATTTTGGTAGGTATTGGATTAACCAAATGGTTTTTAATTGTGAATATAAGAGGAGATGTGGTGTCCTTTTATAAGTGAGGTGAGTGACACCCCTGTAATTTTTGGGAAAAAAGGTGTGCCCACATTTTTCACATTCCAAAAGGCTAAAAAATAATAAATTATAAAACCTTATATGATACAAGGTATATATACTTCCATAGAATGGGTTCTGGACAAGTTTCTATGTCATTTTACACCTTATCTTTTTATTTTAAACCGTTGGTAAACCCATTTTCACCTTAATCACGACAATTAATTTTTACTGGTTTTACAATTCATAATGGTAAAAAATTAAGTTGAACTTATTAGAAATTATAAATTAATTCTATTAAAAATATGGAATAAATTTTTTTAAATTCCATTCACCTAATTGGTAAAATTTAATTTAAAATTAAACCTATATATGCGACGAGAAAGTAGTTTTCCAAAGAGAAAATGTTCAAAATTTTAAAAAGTGTTTTTATAAAAAATCAATATGGAATTGATTAAAATGTTATAAATTGGATTATAAGATATATAATTGAAATTATTTATTTTTAAAACCATATTAAAACAATTTTTAAGTTTTTAAATTCTTTAAAATAAATGATATTTCTTAATAAAAATAAGTATTTTTTACTATTCGTCGAAAATTTTATCTTTTCAGAAAATTATTAAAATTAACTCCAATATATTATAGAAATTATGATTAAAAAAATTAATTTAATTTTTTAAAATAAATTTTATAAACTTTTTGAAAATTTATTTTAAAATAAGTGCACAAAATGTCAGAAAACCATTTTTTTAAATACAGTTTTAAGCATAAAATTGGATTTATTCTTATCTCATGTATATAAATCAAATAAGATGAATGATAAATTTTTTATTGAATGTATAGTATTTATATTTAATTAAATTAATTCACCAAAAGTGATATTTTTAATTTATTTGGAGTAAAACAAATTTATATGCATAAAAATAGTTTTTCATAAAAATATTTCCTTTGTCTTCAAATGGTTTTTATTTTCAATTAAAATTAATTGGTCACCAAAGAATTAATTATATATACATGTTTAAACCATATATTTTCATAATATAGTTAATAAAATTCATTCCCACTATTCTAATGTCTAGGTGATAACTAGATTATTAAATAATAATATTTTAATAGTGTGTCACATTTCCTTTAAAATTGGTGTTGTGTGTAATGCAAGATACAATCAGTGTTGCGTGTAACGTAAGATAAACTCAGTGTTTTGTTTAATTTAAGATAAAATCGATGTTGGTTTTAAAAAAAAATATAAAAAATATTAAATTTAATTGAAAAAAATATTTCACAAATTCTTGGGATGTTACATTTTACCCCCTTAAATAAATTTCTTCATCAAAATTTGAACTTGTGCTCGGTAAACAAGGGTTTAACATTTGAAATTCCCTTTGTGGGAAACCCACATCATAAAAGGGTTAATAAAACCTCTTTTTAAGAAGAGATAAAGGGACGTGTGAAGGTTATTTTGAATAACACAGACTGGGTTTCTAAATAGGATAACATAGGTGGGAAGTGAATATTTAGACCTAGAAGAAAAGTGTAATATCTAAATAATGATGGAGAGTGAGAAAGATCATTGATCACAAGAAAGTAAATGATCATGTGAAAATAAACAACCAAAAAACCATAAACTAAAGAGGTGTGAAAATAGATATTGATATCTTTATAAATGATATTAATAGGATAAAATTTTATTTCATGATCCTTTCCTAAAGTTGGGGAATTTTTATGAGAATATATACTTTCTTGATTTCATTACATTTCATAATAGAAATATCATATTTTGTTTGTGATTCTATGAATTTCCACATCATAACTTACTTTAATAAATGAAGATGTATTTTCTTATGCCCAAAGCACTACTGGATTATAAGAACCATAAAAGAATGATAAGTCATTCATTCTTTCTCTAATTATTATAAAAAATATAATTGTTATCTCACGTTATCAAATGAAATACAAAGTTCAAATTAATCTATTTCATGAATAGATAACCTTAAATCTCCTATATTTCTAACTAAAATTTAAATCCAAATATTCAGAAATAAACTTATCATCAATCCCCTAAACAAAATGAAGTATCTCTTAATGTCACATACTAAATATGTGAACACGTTGATCATATACTTTCTTGAAATATGTTAATAACATGAATTACCATAAAAAATTTAATAAATACATACCCGCTTCCTTATTCCTTAAATAAATCATATATTATTGAATATATTATATAAATATAGAAAATTCTACAAACTCCATCAATGATAACATAAAACAAGTTTTCATAAAATCATTAATAACTTCCAAGATAATCATTAATATCTAATTTATATTCTCTATATTAATAACATATTTATCCCAATATCATTATCTAAATATTAGGAACATATTAAGGGATATTGTTCCCTCAATCACATGTTTTCCATGAAATATCACATTTCCATTAAATAGCTTTTCTAGGTCATATGTACTATTCAACATATTTTTTAAAATACTTAAAGAAAAAATTATAGTAAACAATCTTTATATGGTTCATAATTATTTAATTCCAATACATAAACACTTAAATCATTCTAATTCATTATAAAACCATTAATTAGGATTCATAATCTTATTACTTAATACCTCTTTCCTTTCATATGTCAAATGTATTCTCTTTATCATAAAAAACCTTTACTTGTACCACCGTGTGGATCATCTTATTGAGAATTACTCCTAGGACATAAATTTTAATAATGCCCATACATTACATAATTAAAACATTCACCTATTGGTAATAAATTAGGGAGACCAATATTCCCATACATTGCGTTAACTGAATTTTTCATTTTTCCTTAGAAATTAATTTATATGTGCCCTTCTTCTCCACAAATAAAGAATATTTTCATCCCTTTAAGACATTACGTTGAGATATTTTCTCCACATTATCGACATATAGGAAACTGAATCTTCTTTCTCCATGGTATTCACCACTTGAACTCTCAAGAAACTCTATCATTCTCTTCTTTGGTGAGTCTGAGAGTTGGTTATGGTGATAGATATTAATCATATATCATGATAACTGATTTTGTATAATCATAATATCATTCACTCTAGTGATTATCCTATTTTATTTATCATCGACACATTGTTTATCACGTTCAATGTTAACTTAGTTCATTCTAGTTTTCTCCTTTGAATAAAATGAAAAATCATAGTTTGAGTGACACTAATCATAGTGGGAAATCACATAATCATGAAAAATAATTTTTAGTATGTCTTAATAATGAAACCATATTTTCAATCTATGACACATTTTGCATAAACTAGGCTATTCAGGGTTGTTATTAAAATCATTCAAGATGATTCGTAAAGAGTTTGTGAATTTCTAAAGCATATCCCCTAGGATTTCTAAACTAGGTGTGAAGAAAGTACAATTTTCATGCACCATGTGACAATTGAGTCCTGATCAAAGCCCCATTTTTGGATTTATTACCTCTAGTTAACTCTATAGTAGATCTACATCCACTTGTAGCATCTAGTGAGAGATGTAATTTCTTGGAAACCACTCGCTCTATCCTTTACCAAAACTATATGACATTTTCCTATACTTTGACTCATACTTAAGCTTATCCTTAGACATATCCCTAGACATATCATTAGAAATATCCCTAGGTATCTCACTAACATTTTCTCATCCTAGTTTCCAAAGAATAAGTAAACCTTTATTTTGATACCAAATATAGAGACCTAATATTTTCATACATAGATATCTCGTCTTTTTAGATGACGATTCATTACATTACCCAAATACACACCCAAGGACCATAATGGTTTAGTGCCTTTAGAGAATAGGTACAAAAAAATTCTTATTTAGTGAAATATATTCAATGTTTCCTAAAAATATATTCCCATTTAGTGCTCTTCATAGAAATACCCTACTTAAAACCTTTTTTTATAACCTAGGGAAAAGAAACATAAGAAAGGGTGATCTTAAGTGGTCAAGAAGGGTAACCAAGGGAGATATATATGTAACATGAGCACAAGGGTATGAGAACATGAGAATAAAATTTTAAAACCATAACCTTCATACGATAGATCGTAAATGTGATTCATGAAATAAATCTTGGAATTTCATAAGACATGAATCATAATGGGATCAAAGAACATGATCCATGAGAGCTTAACATTGGTACACAACATATATCTGGGTATACACATAAGAATATAAAAATAATTTCCTTAGTAGTTCAATGCTCATTGCAAATACTATCATATTAGAATAGGGAAACTCCCCAAACCATTGTAGTATCAAGCCTCACTCCCAAGATTATCATAGTGGACAATGTCCCTTATTAATCTGGGTTCACTCCCCATTCTAATCATGTTTATCTCACGAGATATCAATATTTACCCAATGAATTGGAGGGGGATATAGGTCTCACCCATAACATAATAAAAACTATATATATGTGTGACACAATATCATAAAACATTCCCCATATCATAACCAATGAAAATAAATGGGTTTCATAAAACATTTTACAATAGTATAACCTATGGAAGAGAAATAAGTTTCATAATCATTACATCATTTCATTACAACATAACTCGCGAAAATCAGGAACATGTTTTCTAAACATCTTTTGATCATAAACATAAACCACTCTAGGATAGAATAAGAATTTTATCCTTGGATCATATACCTAGTAAAGGATAATTTACATAAAAGGGTGTCATTTTAGATAAAAAATGATTTTTAAAGATCACTTGGAATATTTATTAAGGGAAATAACCTTTCTATTTTTATTTTTTTTAAACTGAAAAAATTTTCAATTAATTTTCTTTAAAAATATCCTTGGAAACCTATAAAGGAATATTTAAAGATATATTAAAACGTTTCTGAAGGAAAATAGCCTTTTCACCTTGAAAATTTATTTTTAAAACATCAATCATTTTTTTAAAATATCTTCTTTGAAAATAAACATGGAAACTTATAAAGGATGATTTAAAGATCAATTAAAACATTTCATGAGGAAAATAAAATTTCTATTTTTAGAAATTATTTTCAAAAAATATATTTTTTTTAAATACTTATCTTTGAAAATAAAATTTTAAATTTATAAAGGAATATTTAAAACATTGACTAGTCATGAAGGTAGAAATTTAGTTCATGCTGTATATAATAAAACAAATAATAATTTCACATTTTTGATAAAATCCAAATGATAATTGTTTGAAAAAAATAAAGATTAATTTCATTTTTTTTGTAAAAAGTAAAACATTGATAAAAATGTTTTTAATAAATCATTTATATAATTTTAAAATCATTTTTGAAAATATTTTTAGAAAACATAATTTTGGAAGAAAAAGGATTTTTGATCAAAGAGAGAGATAAAGTTGGTTTTTTTAAAACATTATTTTAAACTCTTGAGTAAATAATGAGTGTAAAATGAAGGGAAGTTATGTATTATCATTACATAACAATAGGATAATAAAATTCATTAGTTTAATAAAATATGTATCATAATATTTCATCACCGTAAGCATAAACATAAACAATCCTGATAAACAATGATATTTTACTATAAAACCATTAACACTTTGGAAACATTGAATCATAAACCCTTGAAGGAATAAAATTAAATGAAACATAAAATATAATGAAAATAAATAAATTCATGATATTATAGGTCAAAGATTTTATATATACACCTCATAAAAGATGGAAGGTTCATAACATAACATATGTCTCAAAGGAGGCATATTGAGAAAAAAACCCTTTACCCATTGGTAACTTTGAAAATGTAAACCCCATAAAAGATAGATACTAAAATGGATATATAAATCCCAATAATTTTAAAGATAAACATCATAAAATAAATTCAGGGGTAGTATATACACCACATAAAAGAAACACGTAGTGGATGTGGCATGTGTCTCATAGAAAATAAAAGTGAGACAGAAATCCCTTACCTCAAGTACCGAATTCCTTCATTCACATTTGAAAATACTTTATAATAAATATAATTTTATTATAAATATATTAAATAAACATAAATATATATTTCATACCATATATGATTTTCTTATTACTTTTTATTACCTGTTTATTAATAATTCCATGTTAAAATTACATTTTGAGTAATAACTTCTCTATTTTTCATGTATGTTTTGATTTTTTATTTATAGTCATATTAACTTGATAACAGTTACATCATATCAAGAATTTCAACCATGATATAAATATCATATATATTCATTATATATTTATTTATATTAATCCATAAAATTTAGAGATAGAAAATGAAATACATCGTCCATGCAGACAGTAGTACGTACGTATGCATGATCACTGATTCCATTTTATCGATGAATGAAAAATTAAATTTAAATAATATATTAACATTAAAAAATATTTTTTATTTAATATATATCAAATATAATAATTAAATTTACCCTTATTACCTTCCATGGGAATCTTAGTGAAAAACGAATCACATCACTTTGTGAGACGGTAATCCACTGTACACACAAACAACATTATCGTATCCCCCCCCAAATAGAAATTAATAAGATATATGTGATATATTTAATACATAGGTTTAATTATTCTAAAAATATAATTTATACTTATTTAATATATCCTTATTACCATCCATGTAAAATGTAAATGGAAAAACACATCACATCGGTTGTGAGGCGGTAGTCCGCTATACACAGGGGACACATTTTTGTTTTCCAACATGTTTGGAGGTAATAAGGTATATGTGGTATTATAATTATAGATAAATAATAATATCATAAATATTAGATACATAATTACATCCATTCGTGAGAGTTGGTGATGGAAAATGAAGAACATCGATTCATGTGACGGTAGTCCGCTAGACACACAAATGATGATTTCGTATCCCATTTCATGGAGGTAGAGATGAATATTGGTTATTAAAGTAAAATGATAAATTATTATTATATAGTATATATATTTTCTACTTTATTATCATAGTTTTAAAATAATCCACGGATTTATAATAATAATTAAAACAAAAACCCATAGTTAGAAACTTTACCACTTATTCGGAAAACCTCTTTCGGTTTAACATAAAGCATTACTAGATTGGATTTATGATCTAAAAAGGACCCCTAGTATGTGGGGATTTATTTAAGGAAGAAATTTGGGTAGTTATTGGATGAAAAAAATTGTTTTGGAAGAGCGAATATGAGAGGAGAGGTGGTTTCCTTTTATAAGTGCGGTGAGTGGAACCCTTATAATTTTTGAAAATAAAAAGGTGTGCCCACATTTTTTACATTTCATAAGGATTAAAAAAGAAAAATTATAAAATATAATAGGTTATTATGTATAAATATGTCCAAAATGGGTTTTTAAAAGTTTATAGGTCATTTTATCCCTTATGTTTTTTGTTTAACCCCCAGTAAACCAATTTTCACCTTAATCATGGTAATTATTTTTTTCTAATTTTACTATTAATAATTGAAAAAATTAATTTTACCTTATTATAAAATATAAATTATCATTATTAAAAATATTTTATCCATTTTTCCAAATTTCATTTACATAAGTGTTAAAATTTAATTTAAAATTAAACCCATAAACGTGATAAGAAAATAGTTTTTCAAAGAGAAAATGTTCAAAAGTTTAAAACAGTTTTATATCAAAATTCAATATAAAATTGAATCAAATTACCTAAATTGTATTAATATATATATAATTTTACTAATTTTACTTTTAAAACCATATTATTTTTTTATGTTTTGAGATGCTTAAAAATAAATGACAATTCTTAATAAAAACCAGTATTTTTTTACTATTCATCAAAAAATTAATATTTTTAGTAAATTATTAAAACATCACTCAAAGATAATATATACCTTATTATTTAAAAAAATAGGTCATTTTTTATATTAATTTTCTGAAAATTTCAAAATTTTTTTTTAAAATAAGTGAGTAAAATGCAACAAAACTATTGTTTTAGAAAAATACAAAATTTAAGTGTAAAATTGAATTTATTATTATCTATTATATGTAAATCACATTAGATAAATGTTAAAATTTTTATTAAATATATAATATATCAATTTAATTAATATTAGTCACCATAAGTGATTTTTTTATTTATTTAAGTAAAACACATTTGTGCGTATACAAATATTTTTTTCAGAAAAATTATTTCCTTAGTTTTCAAGCAGTTTTTATTTTAATTTATAATTAATTGTTCACTAAATAATTAATTTTATATAAAATTGTAAACCATATATCTTAAAAATATAGTTAATCTTATTAATTCGCTCCATTCTAATGGCTTGGTGATAACTATTATATTAAATAATAATATTTTAATGGTATGTCATGTTTAATTTAAACTTGGTGTTGCATGTAATGAAAGATACACTCAGTGTCGAATTGAACACAATATAAACTTATTATTTCATATAATAAAATCTAAAATCATTGTTTTTTGTAAAACAAATATTAAATTTATTTTTAAAAAGATATTTAAAAAAATCTCAAGGTGTTGTAAAATCAACTTAAAATAACATTAGAGTGATTCCAAAAATTATGCAGCAAATAAATACTTCTCAGAGTATCACAATAGAATTTACTTTCAATCAACCAACTTCAGTGCTTCCTTAAACATCATCCAAGTCATCATTAGTTTTCATTCTTTTTAATCAAAAGGATATAACTTCATAGCTAGATTTATCATGGAGATATTATGTTCAATTATCACCAAACTCCACAGAACACTTCTCACAACAAATTCTTAAAATCTATAAAAAAATATTCGTTATATAAATTGTTAAGCAATAGTTTTTACAACCATATTAAACAAAAATATTATCCATGTAATATTATTATTGGAAGAAACTCAAAATTGTTTTATCCTTTTCCATGTGAATGGATCTCAATATTATCCAATAACATACCCTCATTTTCCATTATAAAAATAGCAGTAAATTAGTTTTCCATATAAATAATGATAGTCACATGTATATGGTAACCAAAATAACCTTTATTCCTTTATCCAAGAAACAATATTTATCTCTTACACTCTTCATGAACTTGTCCAAAAATCTAACCAATATATTATTGTCAATAATTTTTTAAAAAGTTTTGACATTTATTTCATGATTATATTGATTTATAAAAAAAATACAACACAAAACACACATTTGGTTCCATAATTCTACCCCTTTGGATTTTATTTTCAATAAATCATAAATACATACTTTATCAAATACTTCCAAGGTTATAGATATATGATCCCTTTATTTATCCCCTTTGACATAAAAATGTAAAGGGATAACTTCAATATCTTCAATTTCATTTATTAGTAATATTCTAACCCACATATTTCTTTTTACACTCTCCCCATTTATCATAGAATCCCATGAGGGATACCTGCTTAGATCTACTTCACCTTTATCCATACAAGTCTTACTTTAAAAATTTAATGATCTCTATAAAGTTATTTTTTGGGCCAATTGATTCTCTTTGACTTCTAAAAATTAAATTATGAGGGTTTGTTATCCCCCTTTTACATACAATCCTTTTCTATATTATTCTAACAACAGATTTACATCAAGAAATATTTTACCACCACAAACCATTTAGTATATCTAACCAATTTTTGATAGATCAATTGTCACTCATACCACTTGTGGAACCACTTGTTTGAAATAAAATCTATATTTAAATTTTATAATTTGAATAAGAAAAACTCAACATACTAAATAAAACAATTCAGATTTATCACATTTTAGGCACTAGAAACTTTTATAATTTTATAGATTTATTTTACTCAAAGATTTCAGTGAGTGAGTTTACCCCATAACATTGAGTCATTGAATTTTTTAATCATACTAATTAAAAAATTAATGTAGGAAATAAGACATTAAGTCAACAACCTCAAAGTTGTCCATGTCACTCACATACTTCTATAGATGATATAATCTCGAGCTGTTACTTTCTTTGATATATCTTCCATATATTAAACCAACATACACCACTTGTTTATTTGATACCAAATTTTTTGTTTTATAATTATTTAACATGAATTTCATAAATGTTATTGCTAAGTCTCTAGAGATAACATTGACTTATTATTATTGTTATATAAGACTGAAATATGGATTGATATCACTTATTGATCACTGATGTTGGATAAAAACCACTAGAACTTTTAGATCTAGTTTTGACAACACTATAACTGTAGATTAAGATCAAATTAATTTGAAATTCATCATTACATCATGAAACTTATGGATTTGGATTCAAAAAACCAATGTAGTTTGTTGAAACCCTTGATGAGTTATACTAGGTACTCAACCCCATTTATAATTTCTATTTAAAATTGATATGGATTGGTAACTTCAATACTTATAACTAATATTACTGCATAAATATCCTTTCAAAACAACACATATCCTTTTTAGTTTATCTGAATTTTTTTTCAACTCCTATACATGTAGTATTTTAGAAAAATACCACATATATCATATATTACCTTAGTCTTATACCACTTCTAATATATATTAGAATCAATTAAATACATGGGGAGAGGGGTACCTCTAGAATACTTATGTTGAGGAATTTGGTTGGTCATAGTGATCCATCCCTTGACCTTTTTATGCTTCCAAGACTTTCATTGAGTGAAACCACTAGCATAGAACTCTCTTTGGATGTTTTTTCCTAAATTTTACCTCTTATATGGGTTCATATTTATCTCCCTTTTGAGGGTAATCCCACTTGTGAATGTTTACTCCAATGATACATTTTTCTTGTATACTTCAACATTATTCCTCCACTATAGAAGTAATCTTCCAATAAATATCACCTCTCTTCTTATGGAATGATTTTTGAAACAACTAATACATGCCTCATGTATGTATTATTTAATTCCCAATAAATTCACTCAAAAATTATATGTCCCTGGTGAGTCTTCAATGAAATGTTCATTCACCTATCTCATAATTAGAGAAAATTCCATCTTTTACTTCCAAATATAATTTATTTCTCTCTATAAGGTCTTCTATGAGTGTACCATAATTGGTGTTTGTTTTATCCTTCATTGATCTACATGATTTTTCTCGAACCAATATATCTATTTTCCATTTTACAATATTTTATTTTGGTGTAACTCCTATTACCTTATGTCATAGGAATGGTTAAATTACTTATGAACCTTTCTAAGTCATTCTTGCTATATTATATTTCCATATTACCATGGTAAAGACAAATAAAAAATATCTCATTAAATTCATACCTTATATAGTCATTTATTAGTTGATATTTTGATTCAAAATAATTTATTCATTCTTTGATACCTTAAGATTCTTAATAAACACTCATGTTGCACCCCAATATTCCTTAATTATAGAAATTTGTAGATACATTATTTTGAGGGCCTTAATTTATATATTTAACATGAATATTTCATTCATTAAATATTTATATATTTAGAGATTTTTATGCACCACTTGTTGTGTATGTTTTTGAGGTAATCTTTAGCTTATATTTTCCCATTGGAGATCTAAGATTTGATTCATGATCCTTTATCTTCCATAATTTATCCTTTAGTTGGGAACCCATATTCTATAACCTTGAGTAATACTCATTTCCAAAAAATTTCAAATATTAAAATTATGTTTTGAGAGAGATAATACTATCTTTTAATTGTTTCTTTGTGTTCATTTTTCCTATTTCTTGAGTATTATCTTTAAGTAAGTCACATTCAACATTTATCATCAAACCAATAATTATTATTTCAATATTCATCGATATATAAAAATCACTTGATAATTTATTATGAATGAATATATATTTTAAGAAATCATATCCCATTCCATACATAATCTCTAGTTTTTTCAGTTTCTCATTTAGGGAGTGAATATTATCATGATTACTATAAAAAAACATTCTCTAGATTGAATTTTTTTTAGTTTTCAGGTCATAATTTGAATCCATAATTCTATCAATATATAGGGGTGAAAATGAATTTTTATAGTTGTAATAATCTTTTAAAACATTTTTAGTCTTATATTTAACAATATGTTCATAATTGATCACCTTATTTGGATATTTTAACTTCTTAGGAGTCCTATTTTTCTTATAAATCAAATTATTTCTTTTATACATATGACATTATTCTTAAACACGATTCACAAACCAAAAGTATTCTAATTCATATTATACCTAGTATAAGCAACCTAATTTTTATCCTTTAATAAAAATTATTTACCATATAAATCTTCCATCTTTATCCACATATATTTTCAAGTCTAATAATTGGTTATCATCTTGGATACACATTATTGAAAAGAATCCTCTAAGTCCTTCTTATCACAAGAATCATTATATAAATTTATTTTATCCATTTCATAAACAATTATATCTTGAAATTGAAAAAAATACAATTAATAGGTTATCATGGAGAATTCAAACATGTACCTCTATGTTTGATATAAAATTATTATGCCAATTGTAGAAGATATTTACATCAAATAAAGAATTATTTACTATAGAATACATGTCTTAAATAACCTTTAAATATTCACAAATTAGATATATGTTGTTAAAACCTTAATAGAACCTATTGGCTATAATAAAACTTGTTACAACCTAAGACACCCTGAGTGTGTGGTAGTTGAATTAGGGTGTTTCCGGATTAAAACTTATTTTTGAATCATTTATTTTATTTTAGGATATTATTCCTATTATATAATAGATAATGTTTAGAATATGGATTAATTTATTTTCAATATAACCATACTTAATCTAATGTATGAATGCAAAAATATAAATAATTCACATGTCATAGGGATTTTACATGGTTAACTAAAAAATGGATAATCCATGGTATATACTTCAATGATGTTTTGATATACCAAGAAGTAATAATACCCATTAAAATTATTATTTTTTTAGTAAATATGAACTTTAAATCCATGTGACACTAAATCTTCTAATCCTCTATGCACTATATCGATGAGGGGTTGATCGTTTTATAGATGTGAGATCCTCTCTATGATTTGTATAACAGACATGAATCTTTGCTTATTTACACCTAGATAGATGATCCATTGAATTAAAAACTATCTAAACTCTTCATATAAAAATTCAGATGAAATCAAATCCTTTATGTGAGGGTTAAGTGTAACAAGCCATGATTTTAGTGAATAATTTCCCTTAATCAAATACCAAGTGAGTAGCTTGTCTTTCACACAAAACTGAACTAAAAGGAAAACCATGTTACCTTATTATAATTACTAAATATTTAAATTATTTTATAATAATTAAATCATTGGGTATGAATAGAATTAATTTTTTTATAAAACTATATAAAAGGTATAATAAAACAAATTTCATTTTATGCTTGGAGATACACTTTTTCAAAAAAACATTTTTTACACATTAAGTGTGATAATATGAAAATTAAATTTTCCCCACATTTACAAATTTTATTCAGGGAAATGGAATCCATATTTTGAATCATAATGTCTACATTATATAAAAAATCCATTTTATTTATTATTATAAAAATAATATTACAAGGATAAAATTTAATTAAAGTGATAATAGTAAAACTGTTATTTTAAAAGATTTATTTTATTATTTTATGTACTTTTTATCTAATAAATTAAATTAATTTATTCTAAATAATTAATATCATATGATATTTAATCCCATATATAATTATATTAACACATAAATAATTAGTAACCAATTATTAAAAATATTAGGAACACGTATTGGTTAAAACATTGTTTCTCTAGAAAAACTATTTTTTTATATATAAAATGTTTTAATTTAAATGTTAATTTTATATTATTTATAATTTAAATATGATTAAATAGTAATTAAATTTTGGGTCAATACACCCAAACTTGGAAAGAGTGGTTATTTTATATTTTTTGTAAAATATATATTACTTGGTTAAAAAATAGTTACCAAGGAAAAACTAAAAGAGTAAAACATAAAAGTCAAGTTGTAAAAGGATTGAAAAAAATTTAAAAAAATGATGAAAAATGAGTGGTATAAGATTTAACAACATTATAAAATACTAAAATATATTATTTATCAATTATATCACCTTTTTCCCTTGAATAGTGTCATTTAATTATTGAAAATAATTGGTGTTCACAAAAGTGAACTTTTCGTAACTTATAAAAGGTAACACTTCCTTCCATTAATGCCACACCCATAACTTTGAATTTATTATTTGATTTATTCCATTTTTATACTAATTTAAACCTATATAAATTCCATTAGCCTCTATTCACTATAATTTATCCTAATCCCTTAATTTTCAAGGAGACTTTCAAGAGAAAGTTCAAGGTCCCAAAGTGAGTATTACTTAATCATTATCTTTTTATTCTTTTTATTTCCCTTCAAAATATATCCTAAAAATAGTTAAATAATTACTTAAATAACATTATTATACTGAACTATTATTATATTAATGTAATATTCATTATTTATTCCTTCCCATCAACTTATAAAAACAAAATAACGTTGATCATGCATTGTGTGGATGAACACCTCCACAAAGAAATGTTTTTCATTTTTTTGTCTTTATTTTCATTCTCTGTTAAAACCAATTCAAAAAAATAAGATCAATAAAAATAAAATAAAAATAAAATAATTATGCTTATATAATAATGATATCATTATTGTACACCTCTCTCTCCTATGTTGTTTTCATGATCACAAACACTCTCATATGTATCTAATGTTTTCATTTGAGTGAATTTCAGTCTCAAATTTTGGTCTTTATGTTATTTCATTGATAGAATTGGTGAAGTTATTAAAGTATTTAAAAGTATTATTAATGAACCTTGTAAAGTATTAGACTAGTATGAATTAATTTTTAAATATCTTTTAATGAATTTTCAATTCTAATAGAAGGTCATGGAAGGAAATGGTGGTTCCAATTTTTGAAGAGGGAACTGGAAGGAAGAAAAAATGATATGGTGCAGATCCATAAACCAAAAAGTGGTGAATAAAGTAGCTCAAGATCCTAAAAAAGTCCACCATATAGCCAGTGGAGGAGTACAAGCTTGCTGATTGAAGTAAGAAGAGACATCGAAGCCCTAGAAATCTCACCATATAACCGATGGGATCATCTAGCTAGCCAGTGGGGTTGATCTAGAAAGTTGAGCTTCATTGATTTTAGTGGGACATACTACACGTAAAGTTTCATTGATGGTAATTAGTGATCCTTATGAATTCTAGAAGCATCCTTTCTTATTTTGATCCATAAATAGATGTATTTGGTTTCTCTAATTTACTAGTGGATTGACAAATTATTTTAAGCATTACAACATGGAATCTAGAAATATTCTTCACTATAAAAAAATTCCTCTCAAAGAGACAATTAAAAATTATCAAATATCAAAGGCCCTCACCTTAATATCTCTATCTATCTACTCTAAATTATATCAATCCTTATAGAGAGATGAAGGAGTATAATTTTAATTGGTTTGGGCTAAGAAAATATTTCTCTTCTCATCCTACATAACAACCCAAAGTTTAATCAATAGATATTAATTTCTTATAATTATATCATATAATCACATGAAATCACAACATAATGAACTATTAAGTACTATTTGTCTTTTTAGCATAATATTATCATTTCAGAAATTTGAATTTTAAAATTCTGACATACACAGTTGCAATCAGTAAGATATTTGGTGTCTGATAAGACAAACATATTTTTTGGTGAATAGTAACTCACCCTTATGAATAGTAATGTTACCCATATGAATAGTAATATGAACCTTATGAATAGTAAATTGGCCAAGTAAATATTAACCTTTCCAATTAAAGTATAAATAAAATTGATTCATCTTATAAGTGACAATATGACAGTGATGGTATTTTTATAAGTCATAAATATTTAATTAAAAATTTATAAATAATGTAATAATTAAAAAAGAAAATTTATTTTCATAAATTTTATCCATAAATTATTGTTTTTATGTATTATGATTATAGGATAATTTTAAGATACCTTAGTTAATTTTTCAAAGTAATATAAAATCAGTAAGAATTTTAAAATATGTATTTTTCAAGTAAATAATGATTTTATTTAAAAATTAAATTTCCCATATTTAGAAAATTATTTTCGTAAAATTTAATTTATTTTTTGATTCTACATATCAAAAAATGGGTAGGGTGAATTTTTGGGATCTTTTTAAATGCTTGAATTTTTTATGAATAGTAAAATAAGATAATTTACGATAAGTGCTAAAACCCAAATTTATGCATCAGGCTTGAGTCATGGATGATGTAAATGGCCATTGGTTCAAACTCACATGAAATTATTACTTTTTTTTGTCATAATAATCATGAATATT
Source organism: Viscum album (assembly GCA_963277665.1). NCBI lineage: Eukaryota > Viridiplantae > Streptophyta > Magnoliopsida > Santalales > Viscaceae > Viscum > Viscum album. Next base: position 232,589,539 of record OY728121.1, read on the forward strand.
CATATTTGTGATAAAAAATATTAAACTAATGATTAAAATAATGGGAAACGCCTCCGCTCCTCGACAATAAATACACCCCCTCTTTACCTCTTCTCTTCACTCCTATCAATTATTATGCCTTGTCTAAATTTTGATAAAATCTATCCCTAAGACCCTATCACATGTCCATAATTCCTTTTCCTCTTCAAAATACAAAATCCTCTCCCCTAAAGTGGTTCTTAAGAAAGTTATATTCAAGAGGTAAACTCCTCTTTTCATTTCTTTTATTTCCTTTCAACTTCCATTCTTTCTTTTTCTTTAATCACCAAATTTCATCCAAATGTTATGATAAATCCAGTACCATACATGTAATATAATTTTTTTAATTATAATGGAATAATTCACCATCATCTCTCCTTTCCCCTTATTTTATACTAGAAATGAAAACACCACCTGAGATGTGTTAATTTATCACATTCAAGGATGATGAGTTTTCAATTTCTATCACCATCTTCAATTCTGGTCATGAAACCATTTTTATGGTAGAAATAGAATATAATATTTTTATTATATATAATTTAAGTTTCTATAATCTTTTGTACACTTGATATTAATTTATAAAGAAAAATGTGTCCAATGTGATAAAAAACCACCAGTTAATCAACAGGGTTATCATTAAAGTTCTATATAATGATTCATCTTCACTCTAAACAACAAAATGAATTTTATGAACATGTAATATTCCGGATGTTCACTAATAACATACAAATTAAATTCTGTACAGCCATTCTCATATTATATGTTTATTCTTATATGTATATAAGTAAACCAATCATGAAAATTGAGGAAACAAATGCTCCCAAGCAATGAAATTAAACCTCTTAACCCATAAAAAAGGTTATGAATGAACTTAATAAGGCTATAAAAAATTAATTTCATGAATCATAGGTTCTGTAAATATTAATTAATGAATGTAATTTGGTTATCCAAGACATTAAGATCAAGTGAAGGACACTATCAGACTTAATGTAAAGGACTCTACCCAAACCTTTATTATTCCTTCGTGTTGTCTTATCTTTATTTTTACCCAAATTAAGTTATCTATTATTTTTATGAGCATATTATAAATTATTTTTATATAATCCAAACTCATGTATCAAGATCCATTCATTATTATATTTCAAGGATATACATGTTTTTAAATGATTCCCTCCTAAATTATTCCAGATTAGCAAGCCCGTTTTAAGGGAATTTCCCAAATTCTTACCGAATTTATAGTGTAATCTACCATCTATTTTAAGAAACCATTTTTTTATAAAATCAGTATTTTTATTATGAATTTTTTTTTTAACTTTTGGTTTTATATAAAATATTATACCCTTTTCTATTTTAAATTCTCTTTAGCATTTTCCATAAAGCCGCACTAAAATATTTTAATGCTAAAATTTCTTAAATACTCTTCTTACATATTTTCACTTCCATTTGACATCACTTACCATGATATATTCCTATTTTACCTTATGAATGTACATATATTTTTTAATTTATTTCTTTCATTGACAATTATATGATACACCCATTTATTATGCTTTACGACAATATTATGATACCCACTTCTATCTATGGGTACCCTTATGTTTATATATGATAGATTATGTATGATTAATTATGTGGAAAGAATTTTCATGAACCTTTTATGATGGGTGAACTAGATAGCACTCCAATTAATTGGGTAAAGTTTTGTCTCATGAGACATTATGTGCTACTGTCTTGTCAGTTAGCCTTGACTCGTGCTACCATGTGCCACGGTCTTGGTGGTTAACATTAACTTGTTCTCCTCTATGTGAAATGAGCCTTGACTTGTACAAAATCAATGTTTCATATTGCTGCCACATTTTTATGACTCAATTTTTATATGATCCCATGTTTTTATATTATGATTTCACATGTTCCATGCCTTTTTATGTCATTATTCCATGCCTTATAACCCATGTACTAATGATTTTTCATTATACCTATTACCTTACCAAGATTTTATCTCATACCTTTGTTTATGTTATCCCTAGGTTATCCTATGAAGATGTATGAGAATAATGGATTTTAGGAGATCTTTATGAAGACTAAATAAATAAATGTTTTATTTAGTCCCATGTTTTTAGTTTTATGTACCTAGTCTTCCAAGACACTAGACTTCACGATCCTTGACTTGTAATATGATGTTTTATTATACATAAAATCATGTAATGGTTTGTGTAAAAGGATATGGTCACTATTGTCAGTATAAGAGGAAGGTTTAGTAAGTTTTGGAGATTAGGAGTAAAGAACTTTAGTAATAACTTTAAATATGAAACTATGTATAAGAAAACATCCCTAAATTTTGGTAAGTATAGAGTAAGTGGTTTATCAAGAAAATACATCAATGTATGGATAAAAACAAGTGGATTTGGATCTAACATAGAAGTATCTAGGGGTAAAACCTGAAAACACCTCTTGATCTAGAATCGAATAGGAACTGGTGCACGATAATGGGCCTTTCTTCACTCTTAGTTTGACACTCATGAGGGATATGTTTGTTAAATTCATAAGCTCATTACAAACCATTATTAAGTAAATAAAAAAAGATCCCATAAGAATATAATTTAAGAAAAAAATCAAAGATAACCTAGATTGTAACCTAGTGAATCACGAGTTAGGATATACTTTTTATTTAAGTGTTTATCCTTTTATGTTCAAATTTTCCTTTTTTATGCTTATTATCTAAGTATTAAAGCCCCCTAATTATACGTTCTTTTTTATAGTTAATGGAGGAAAATATAATAACATGTTCCAAAAACAAATGTGATAGGGAATGTGAATATTTCTCTAATAATATGCCAAATATGATGGGAATGGGTGCTAAACAATTCATGATAGTACTTTCTCAGCTGGATAAAGTTTGGAATAATAACATGAATCATGTGGAACACCCTCCTCCTCTAAGTATAGAGCAAGTTTACATTGAATTATTCATGTAGAAAATTCCTCCCATGTTTAGGGGATCTTTTGATCCCCTCCTTGCAGAAAATTGGATTAACTCCATTGAAAAGACATCCTCTATCCTCTAGTGCTCAGAAGAAGAGAAAGTCATACTAGCGGTCTATAGTTTTGATGGGGGAAGATAATCAGTGGTGGAAACTGATCAAGAATATGAAGTCCCAAGAGGAAATTGATTCCATGGATTGGAAGGAATTCAAGAATTTTTTTTTTCAATAAATATTTTCCCTAAACCCTCTGCCTCAAGATGGAAAGAGAGTTCCTTAGACTCATGCAGAAGGAAGATTAGTCCATCGGGCCATATGAAGAAAACATCACAAGGCTTTAAATATATGCCTCTGGCTTTGTCATGAACACCAAAATCAAGGTGGATCACTTCTTTAGTGGACTAAATCCGAGTCTATGAAAATAATTGGTGATTCAATACTTTGACAGTTATGAGGAGATTGTTCGTTGTGACCTTAAGGTCAAAATGGAGATTAGAGATTCTAAGTTGTCTTGTGGGTCCAGTGAAAAAAAAAGTGTAATATGAAGCCTAATATGGGTGGTTTGTAAAATAAATCCCATGATGGAAAAAAGATCAAACATCCCACATGTCAAAATTGTGGGAAGAATCATCCTAGGAACTATATAAAGGGAACTAGAAATTGATTAAAATATAGAAATATGGGACATATAACAAAGAATTGCCGAAGGGATGTGAAGAATTCCACTAATGTGGAAGAAGAAATGAAGGTTCATATAAACACTCATCCTATAGTGAAGAGTTAAAAATGAAAGGATCATGGGAATTATGTGAACAGTTTCTCTAAGCCAAGGGTTGTCAGAGGCAATAAAAAACAACCTCCAAGGAAACAAGGAAGGTCTTATACTATCAATACTACTGACATGGAGCCAATCAATGATGCGGTGATAGGTACACTAGTTACTCATTCAATAATAGTGAACGTACTATTTGATTATGGTTCTATGCATTCTTTTATATCTTGAAAATTTAGTAGAACTATTAAAAAACCAAATAAAAATTTGGAGGATAAGTTATATGTAAGAACAAAAAATGGGGAAATTATTTCATCCATGGTTTATAACTCATCCCCAGTAAATGTTTATGGAATGAACCTCCCAAAAAATCTTGTAATACATCCTTTAGTGGAGTTTGATGTTATCTTGGGCATGGATTGGATATCTTTATACAAATCCAACATCAACTATCAAGAAAGGGAGATCACTCTTCACATCCCGAAGCATCCTCCAATTCTTTACAAGTTTAAAGAGGAATATGAATCTCCTTTATAATAATTTTCTCATGTGTGGATATTACTGACTTATGAGGAAGCATGTCTATCTAAAATGATTGAGACAAAGAATATGATACTTCTTGAAGATATTCCCATCGCGAGGGATTACCCTGAGGTATTCCATGAAGAATTTTTTGGTCTTCCTCCTGATCAAGAGGTTGAGTTCTGATTTGAAATTATTCTTGGATCCCTACCTATATCAAATACACCTTATAGAATGGCCAATGTAGAGATAGAAGAGCTAAATAAGTAGTTACAGGACAATATGTAGTAGGGTTTTATACACCCAAGTGCTTCACCATGGGGTGCACAAGTCCTTTTCATCAATAAGAAGGATGGTTCAATGTGCCTCTACATTGATTATCATGAGCTCAATAAAATCATGATAAAGATCAGGTATACCCTACCTCAGATAGATGACTTTTTCGATCAAATTTATGGGGAAAGTTATTTCTCTAAGGTGGAACTTCGGTCAGGATATCCTCAATTAAAGGTGATTAAGGGAGATATTCCCAAGACTTGCTTTCAAACGAGGTATGGGCACTATGAGTTCATAATGATTCCCTTCAAACTCCTTAATGATCCAACAATTTTAAGGGATCTAATGAATATAATCTTTAAAGATTACCTCCAAAAATTTGTGGTAGCCTTTATCAATGATATTATGATATACTCACAGAGCAAAGAGGAACACGAGGAGCATTTGAATACTATTCTAAAGACTTTGTGAAGGGTGAATATATATTCAAAGTACAATAAATGTGAGTTTTTAATAGAGGAAGTATCATTCTTGGGGAATGTAATCACCATCAAAGGGATATATGTAGACCCTTCCAAGTAAAAGGAAATTGAATAATGGCACATGACAATATCAATTATTTTTAAAGAACTTATCATGATTGTAAAACCCAATGAACAAGATGAAAGGTAAGGGAGTGAAGTTCTTCTAGACTCAACAATGCAAGGAAATATTTAAGGATCTCAAAAATAGGCTTATCACTGTGCTAGTACTCACACTCCAAATAAGTGGAGAACTCTTTGTGGTGTATAATGATGCTTAAAAGAAGGTATTAGGATGTGTGTTGATGAAAAATGATAAAGTGACAGCCTACGCCTCAAGGAAGATAAAAATCCTTGAGGAAAATTATCCTACACATGATTTGGAGTTGGCGGCTGTGATCTTTGCATTGAAAATTTGGTGACATTATCCGTATGGAGAGAAGTGTGAGATATATATTGATTACAAAAGTCTAAAATATATATTCACATAGAAAGATATTAATATGTGCTAGTGAAGATGGTTAGAGGTAATCAAGGATTATGACTGCTCAATCTAATACCATCCCAGTAAGGAAAATAAGGTGGTAGATGCTCTAAGTAGAAATGATCCTATATCTTTATCAATGATGAGAATTGAAAAGGATCCAATCTTATTATATTTGAAGAGGATGGACATAGGAACCATTATGGGAGGAAAATCATCAATCCTTTCTCAAATTATTTCTCAACTATACCTCATGGAGAAAATAAAGGATGCTCAAAGATATTATGTGGAAATTTAGAAAAGGGTGGAAGCTATCATAAATGGGAAATCCTCTGAGTTCAAGATTGATGAGGAAGGAGTTGTAAGATTTGGGTCACGATTATGTGTACCATCTGATCCAAATATAACAAAATATCTTTTGAATGATGCACATAGCTCAAACTTCTTTATTCACCTAGGGAGCACAAAGATGTATTGATATATTTGAGAGAACTTTTAGTGGGACAATATGAAGAAGGATATTTCTGAATATACATCAAAGTGTCTAGTATGTCAAAAAGTCAAGGATTAAAGAAAAAAGTCAAAGGGGGTGATAAAACCACTACCCATACTGACATGGAAGTGGGAGAACATCACTATGGACTTTTTCACTAGATATTCAAGGACATCCAGAGGAAACAATGCTATATGGGTCATTATGGATCATCTTACAAAGATAACTCACTTTATCACAATTCAAGAGGACTTCTCATTGGATAAAATTTTGATGGATATATATATATCAAATAGATGGTAAAGATTCATGTAGTACCACAATATATTGTATTTTATAGAGATCTGAGATTCACCTTGAAGTTTTTGAAAAATCTACAACATGCACTAAGCATTGAACTAAACTTCAGTACGACTTATCATCCTCAAACTGATGACCAGTCTGAGTGAACTATTCAGACACTAGAGAAATGTTGAGATCATGTTCTATGGACTTCAAAGGAGGGTGGGACCAACATCTTCCACTGGTTTAATTCTCCTCTAATTTTTTTACCACTCTAGCATCCGTATGACACCATATGAAGCCCTTTATGGGAAATGGTGTGGAAAACCAACATGTTGGGATGAATTCAATGAGAGTAAGTTTTTAGGACCTAAAATGGTTGAACAAAAGATGGAGAAGGTGAAAACCATTCAGCATCTCATCAAGGCATCCCAAAGTCGAAAGAAGTGTTATGAAGACAATCATTGATAGGAACTTGAGTTCAAAGTTGGAGACATTGCATTCCTATGCACAAGAAAATAGAAGAAGGTCATGAGGTTTGGGAAGAAAGGAAACTAATTCCCAGGTACATCGGACCCTTCAAGAGTCTTGATCATGTTGGAGATATGGCCTATCGACTGGAACTTCCCCTACCATGTCTAACGTACATGATTTCTTCCATGTATCCCTATTAAGAAAGTTCAAACCAGATCCTTCACATGAATTTTCCTCAAATATGGTACCATTGGAGAATATCATTCTTACGAGGAGAAGCCAGGGAAGATCTTGGAATATAAAGATAAATTTCATTGTAACAAAACTACTCACCCGGTCAAATTAATGGGGAGGAATCATAAGTATGAAGAGGAAACACAGGAACTGGAGGAGGCAATGAAGGAAAAGTACCCATACCTGTTTATGGATTAGAATGTAAAACGAAATTTTGAGGATAAAATTTCATAAGGGGGGAAGAATTTAATGACCCAAAGTTTAATCAATTGAAATTACCTTCTTTTAATTATGTCATATAATCACATGAAATCACAACACAATTAACTATTAAATACAATGTGACCTTTAAACATAATATTGTCACTTCTGTGATTTGAATTTCCAAAATCTGGCATACATGATTGCGATTAGTAAGATGTTTGGAGTATGATAAGACAAACTTAATTTTTGGTGAATAGTAACTCACCTTATGAATAGTAATGTTACCCTTATGAATTGCAATATGATCCTTATGAATAGAAAATTGTCCAAGTAAATAATAACCTTACCAATGAATGTATAAATAATATTTATCCATCTTATAAGTGACAATATGATAGTATTGGTATTTTTATAATTCATAAATATTTAATTAAAAATTTAAGAATAATTTAATAATTAAAAAATAAAATGTATTTTCATAAATTTTATTAAAAAATTATTGTTTTGACTTATTATGATTATAGGATAATTTTATGAGACCTCAGTTAATTTTTCAAAGTATTATAAAATCAGTTATAATTTTAAAATATGGATTTTTCAATTAAATGAAGATTTTATTTAAAAATTAAATTTCACATATTTAGAAAATTATTTTCATAAAACAGAGTTCATTTTTGGATTATAAAAATCGAAAAATGGTTAGGGTGATATTTTGGTATTTTTTTGAAATACTTGAATTTTTGATGAATAGTAAAATACTATAATTTACAATAAGTGCTAAAACCTGAATTTATGCATCATGCTTGAGACATGAATGATTTAAATGGGAATTGGTTCGAAATAATATGTAATTATTACTATTTTTGGTCATAAGAACCATGAATATTCATATTATTGACCAAAAATATTAAACAAATGATTAAAATAATGGGAAACCCCTCCTCTCTTCCACTATAAATACCACCCCTCATTACCTCTTCCCTTTACTCCTCTAAAGTATTTTTACTTGCATAAATTCTAATAAAATATATCCCTAATCACTTATCCAACTTCCATCAGCAATTTTTCTCTTCAAAAGACCAAATCCTGTCCCCTAAATAGGTTCTCAAGGAAGTTATATTCAAGAGGTAAACTCATATTTTCATTTCTTTTATTTCCTTTCAAGTTCCTTTATTACTTTTTATTTCCTCACCTCCTTTCATACAAATGTTATTATAACTCCATTACCTTAAATTTAATATAATTTTGTTATGATAAGGGAATAATTTCTCATAATCTCTTCTTTCCCCTCCTTTTATACTATAAATTTAATCACAATCTGAGATGTGTTATTTTATCACATTCAAGGACGACAAGTTTTCAATTTCTATCACTGCATTAAATTATAGTCATGAAACCATTTTAATTGTAGTACCAGAATATAATATGTGTATTATCTCTAATGTAAGATTCTAGAATCTATTGTACACGTGATATTAATTTATAAAGAAAAATGTGTTCGATGTGATCAAAAATCGCTATTTAACCAAAATGGTTATCATTAAAGTTTTATATAATGATTCATATTCACTTAAAACAAAAAAAATGAATTTTATGACCATGTAATATTATGGATGTATACTAATAAAATAAAAATTCAATTCTATACAACCATTTTCACCTTACATGTTTATCCTTACATGTATATAAGTAAACTAATCATGAAAACCAAGGAAGAAAACCCTCCCAAACAATGAAACTGAACCTCTTAACCCATAAAAAGGCCATGAAAGAACTTAATAAGGTTATAATAAATCAATTTCATGAAGAATAGTTTCTAGAAATATTAATTAAGGAATGTAATTTGGTTATCCAGTACATTAAGATTAAGTGAAGTACGCCATTAGACTTAAGGTGAGGGACTCTACCCGAACCTTCATTATTCCTTCGGGTTGTTCTACCTTTCTTTGTACCCAAATGAAGTTTTCTATTATTTTTATGAACATGTTATAAATACTGTGTATATTCTACAAACTCATATATCAAGATCCATTCATCATTCTCTTTCAGGGGTATACATGTTTTTAAATGATTCCCTCCTAAATTATTCCAGATAAGTAAGCCCATTTTAAGGGAACTTCCTGAATTCTTACCAAATTTCAAGTGAACTATGTCATATATTTTTAGAGACCATTGTTTTTATAAAATCAGTATTTTTATTATGAAAACCTTATTGGTTAAATTCTTGTTTTATATAAGATATTATTCCCTTTCTATTTTAAATTCTCTTTATTATTTTCCTTAAAACCGCACTAAAATGTTTTATTGCTAAAATTTATTAAATACTCTTATTACATGTTGTCATTTATTTTTGACATCACATACCATGATATATGACTATTTTAACTTATTAATGTCCATATATATTTTAATTCCTTTGTTTCATGGAAACTTATATGATACACCCATTTATTATGCTTTATGATAAGATTATGATACCCATTTCTTTCCATGGGTACCCTTATGTTTATGTATGATAGATTATGTACGATTAGTTATGTGGAAATAATATTCATGAAAATGTTATGATTAGTGAAACCAGATATTTCTCCAATTAATTGGGTAAATTTTAGTCTCATGAGACGTTATGTGCAACGGTCTTGGTGGTTAGCCTTGACTCGTGCTACCATGTGCAATGGGCTTTGTGGTTATCCTTGACTTATGCTCCTCTATGTTTGATGAGACTTGAATATTTCTAAAATCATGTTTTATGTTACTTACTTATTATTATGACTCCATGTTTATATGATACCATGTTTATATGTTATGATTTCACATGTTCCATCCCTTTTTATATCATTATGCCATGCCTTATAACCCATGTTCTAAAGATTTTTTATTATACTTACTCCCATAAGGGGTTTTAGATCATCCATTTTTTTATGTTATCCTATGAATATGTATAAGAAAAATGTAAGTTAAGATATCTTTATGAAGACTAAATAAATAAATGTTTTATTTAGCCCCATGTTTTCTATTTTATGTACCTAGTCTTCCAAGAAAATAGACTTCACGATCCTTGGCTTGTAATATGATGTTTTATTATTATTAAAATGACGTAATGATATGTGTAAAATCCTAGGGTAGCTATATGCTACATTATACAACAATTTTCTTGATACAACTGGTGAAAAGCAATGGAGATGAGTTCTTACTACCGTTAAAGTATTAGGGATTGTTTTCTTGTAACTTCTATAAAAAATAAAGGAGGAAGTTGTTTCTTGATCTCTATTATAATCAAGTGACTAATAAGAAAAACATATCAACCCAAGGGGAGAAGACATAGTGGCTCACATTGATCTATTATTTAAATCATTTATCAAATATTTTTTTATCTTTATTTTATTTTATCCATTGCATTATCTGGTCTCAATACACATTATTTAATAAATTTTTTTTGTTCATTTTATGATTTTCATACTTATTTATTAACATTAAAATTAATATTTTTAATACAGATTGAATTTATAAATCTGCAACTATATCAATTATATCAATTCATCACTTTATCGTATCAAGTCATTATTTTTAATTTTCCCTTTTCATTTATTGCATCATTTTTTAAAAAGGAAATTCACCCCACCCATTTCCATTCTACTCCAACAAATATTTGGTACCAAAGGATATCTTTATATTTTTCTTAAAAATAATTTTTTTTAAAATTGGTTTTAATTTCAAAAACATTATTCAATTCCAAAGTTTGATGTTTTTAAAATTTTATTTATCCCTATTTCTCTTATTCCTATATTTGATGGCTTTGATTATTTTTATTAGAAAAATAAAATTTCTATCTTCCTTGGGGGAATTAGTTATAAAATTTGGGAAATAGTTATGCATGTTTATGGTTTCACAACTGAACCAAAAGATAAATGGACTCCCCAATATATATATTATTTTGAACTAGATGTTAAGTCCATGAATGTTTTTCATTACAATCTTAAATGAAAGGAATGTAATCACATATCTAATTTAAAAACCAGCCATTAAATATTGAAATTTATAGAAGTAACACACAAAGGCATGAATAAATCTAAAGAAACTAGATTTGATATGTTTACACAAGATTTTAAAGATTTTTGATTCATTCAAATGAATCTATTATTGATATGTTCACATGTTTTACTAAAATTTCCATTTTTTGAAAGTCACTTAGTAATGATTTATGTATAGAAACTTTATTGAAGAAAATTATTTGTTTGTTTCCTAGATCATAGTCCCCAAAGGTGATGACCATATAAGAATAAAAATATAGAAAAAATATTACACTTGAGGAACATATTAGATCTCTTAGAAAATATGATATCACTATAAAGATAAAATACATTAAAGAAGAAAAGGAATAAAAATAATCCAAGATAACAACTTATTTAATTGTTATTGATGATTAAGATTCATCCAATAATGAATCCAATATTTAATAATTGACTAAGAAATTGAAAAAATTGAATAAAATCAATAAAATTTCCACCACACTGAAAAGAAAAATAAAATTAAAAGTATCGGTAGTAATATGATATGGATGCAACAAAAAGGGTCATATTAAATTCAAATTGACTATCTATTAAACAATTTTAAATATAATAATAAAGGTAACATATCCCTTAATCTATCAACCTAGAGTGCTCCATGGACTCAACCTCTTTAAGTGACTCAAGTCCTAAATGACTCATGGAACATCTCAAGGAAGGTGATTAGGGTAGTTCTCATATTTCCTTCTCTCCTTCTCATTTATCTTCTTCCACTCATTAATCCTCTTGTCATTCCTCTTATAATAAAAAATGAACTTTTTGATTTTTTTGATGAACTCCTTTCAAAATAAAAGGATCTCAATAAAAAATATAAACAAGTTTGTAATTATAAAAATAAACTTTCTAATGAAAAATTATTATTTCCAAATTAAAATATAATTTGGTATTAAAATTAAAACAAAAACCTAATTTTGAGAATTAAAAATCCAAAATCAAATAACATAAAAATACTCCTCTTCAATTCACCGAAGGTGAATAAAAATTGAATAAAAATTTTGGTTCTCAATGACCTATAAAAAAATTTCATGGTTTTGTTTTTTCAAATAATGTGACTTTTTAAAATATAAAAAAAATAGATTTCATAAAACAAGTTTTCTAAAAACTTTTATAAAACAAAAAATTAATTTTACAAATGTGATTGAAAAAATGATATACATGGGAGTCATAAATCTGTTCACATTTCATCTAATATTCTCAATATAAAATCTAATACTAAATAAGTTTGGGTTACAAAATATTTTTTATCCAATATTATTAGACCCAAGATTTTTTCACTATATCCATGTTTATTAGTTAACATGTCCAAACCCAAATCCACACAGATACCAAGACTCACTTGATTTTGAATTTTTTAGGACTACACCACTAAGGATAATTATCATATAATTAGTGGATTCTCAATAAAAATGAACTATAAAATTTTGAAATGATTGATCTATTATTACCTCCTGATCTCTTTGTTAAATTATACAAATGAAGGGGATTCTATTTTTTTTAGATTTTTGGAGAAGTTTGGACATAAAATTTGATCTACATGGGAACCAATTTTTTTAATTCATTAAATTTTATTTTACTCTTGAACTTCATTTCTAAATCTCTACTCTCTCTATATCTCATTTTCACCTTATTATTTTTAAAAAGGGGATAAGTTGTCTTATATTTTTTTCTCTTTATTTAATTATTTTTAATTTTTTTTTCAAATAAATCTTATCAATTTTTCAAATTTCTTTTTTTAAATTTATTTTTATTAACCTTTTCAAATTGATACTTCTTAATATTTTTCAATTTTTTTTCTCTTTTTATTTTTTTTTTGAAATATTGGGAAACATTATAATTCTTTTAATTTAATTTTTTCTTGAATTAACTAACATCTTGTTAATATAATTTATTTTTACTGATTTATCTTAAATTATCTCAAATTATCTACTTATTTCAATCATATGAATTATCATTTATTTACCTACCTTTTTTATCTAAATCTTATTTTTAAAATTTTACAAAGTATTTATGGGGGTGTTATTGTTTCATGTCTCAATTATTATATCTTATGTGAAACTACCATATTATTTTTTAAAATATCAATTTTCCCTTATGTGTTAACTTTTTGATAATCACAACGAGGGAGAAGATTTTGATGTTTTTTATTTAAAAGGGTGAGAATGTTTTCCTTATTTATGAAAACAAATTCAAAGGGGGAAATGTTTTCTAGTATTTTAGATAATATTTTGTGTTAAAAAGGGAATATGTTTTGGTGATATCTTTTTCATATTCAATATCTTAATCACAAACATCATAAATTTCTTTGAATACATGTTTCAATATTGATTTAAACTTGATTTATATTTTTTTATGCTATGTTTTGGGATCATAAAAAAGGGGGAGATTATTGTACCTCTCTCTCTCTCTCGTGATGTTTTCATGATTAAAAATACTCTATTGGGTATCTAATATTTTCATTTGAGTGAATTTCAGTCTCACCTTTGGTCTTTAAGTGATTCAATTGATACAATTATGTTATTAAAGTCTTTCATAGGCTTATTAATGATCATATTAAAAGATTGGAGTTATATTAATTAATGTTTAAATAAATTTGAATGAAGATGAAAGTCTAATTTAAGGCCATGAAAAGAAGTTGTGGTGCCACATTTTGAAGAGGGAACCAGCAAGCTAGTGCAGATCCACCAAATAGCTGGTGGTGAATATTGTAAATCTAGATCTTAAATATGTCCACCATCGAGTTGATGGAGGAGCACTGACATGATGGAGGAATTAGAAAAAGCTAATAAATCCCCAAAAAGCTAACTAACTATCCTATGGGATTGTTCAACTAGTCAGTGGGGACAATCCAGCAAGTCAAGATTCATTAACTTCCATAGAACTAACACTCTTAAAGTGTCATTGATGGTTATTATTGATAAAAATTCATTATATAATCCTACTAGATCCATTATAAGATATAAATACAGGGAGTTGGTTTCTCTCTCAATTACTAGTGGATTGAATAAGAATTTAGAGTGTTCTAACTTTGAATCCATAGATCTTCTCCACCACTCTCAAAGAGACAATTATCGATTCTCAAATCTTAAAGGATCTTACCTATATATACATATATATCTCCTTTAAATTTTATTAATAATTATAGAGAGATATATGAGTGGAATTATAATAGGTTTTCACTAGGAAAATCTTTCTATTCTCATCCTACCTTCTAAAATAGGTTTCTTGCTTCAATCAGTGAAAAGTAAGGGAGACAGGTTCTTACTACCATCAAGGTAGGATTTTCTTCCATATACTTACATCAATAATAAAAGGAAGATGTGGTTTATTTATCTTCCTTAAAATAAATGGACTAATAATAAAATACTTCTCAACGTGAAGAGAGGAGATGTAGTGGCTAACATTAATATATTATTGAACTCCTTTATCAAACTATATTTATTCTCAATTTTATTGTATACATCAAATCATTCAATCTCAATATTAATAATTTCATAAATTTGATTCAACTATTTTACATTGTGAATAATAACTTTATTAATATTGAAATTAACTTTTAATATGGATCAAATTTATCAATTTATCACTCTATTACTTTTATAAATTCATCATTTTATCATATCAAATCATTGTTTTGAATTTTAAATTTTAATTTATAATTTTAATTTTTTAAAATTATATTCACCCCTCTTTAAATTCTAATCTAAACAATAATTAATCCAAAATAAACAACTTTTATAATTGTAATCTTCCCTTAATTATGGTATTTTTCATGTTTGGGTAGCTCTAACCACCTACTTAAACGATGTTATAAAATAATATCATGGATGAATATGAGACCATAATTACTAATTATATATGACATAAATATAAATAATTATTTTATTTTTTTAATTTTAATAATAAAATTAAACCCATTAATTAATATATCATTGTTCATTTGTTAAAAATTTCCAAAACGTGCTTGCCTCTATTTTCATCTACAAGAACTGTAACTAAAAATTACATATAATGAAATTATAAATTTATAAAATATAATAAAAAATCAATTATAGTTCTTTATATTATCTATTAATGATGAAATTTTGGAGAGTAATTAAGAACAACAATTATATTACGAAACTAGTTCAAAACAATCAAGATTAATCACACATAATATTGAAAATAGATAATTACTAATTTGTATACATGTAGAGAATAATTATAAATTAAATTTATAAAAATTTATGGATATGAAGATGGTTTTTAAATAGGTTATTAAGATATTTATTTTTTCACACAGAAGGTTAGAATGAGATTAACTAAGTAGGAATTCAATGTAAGGGTTTCTTGTCTCATATATAATTTATTGAGATATATTTATTATTATACAAAATGTTTTATTTGTAATGGTGTATCTAATACCCCTTTAATATTTTTTATCAGGATAATTTAATTATTAATGTTATTTAATGTTTCATTTTAAATCATATCCTTTAAGGTGTTTTAATTAAAAATATTCTAATGTCGTAAGGGTTTCGTCGACTCAATTTATAATTTTTCGGTCATAGTCTTTCTTACTTGAATATACTCTTTAATATTTATTTAATACTACCATTTATATATTTTATATTGTATTTAATCTTATTATTTATATAAATTACTTCTATTCATCAATAAAAGCTTCCTTGATAAATTTTTTTCAAAAATAAAAGTAACCATGGTAAGAATAAGTCCCATTCTTTCAAATGAATCTTCTCTTCTATCTTTATTATTTTCCTATCAAAATAATTTTCTTTAAATAAATTAAAAATATATATATATTTTTTATTCCCTTTATTTCATTTTAACTCTTTTTAAGAGGGTAATCTTTTATGTTTTCCCTGATATGGGTTCTTCTTTAAAATTACCTAAAAATCACAATAAAGGAATTTCATTTTATTACGAAGCATAAGATATTTATTAGATTATTTTTTTGGATTATTTTTAAGGATTATTTATTTAGAATGATTTCTAATAATTGTTTTCTAAATTATTTGGTTTCCCTTCTAATTTTTTTAATTAAATTTTACTTAAACTTTTATAATAATTTTCAAAAGGTCTTATGAATACTTCTTTATTTTCAAATATATTTTTCCTCCAAGTTTATCTATCAGGAAGTAATGTTTTTATCACCCTATATATTTAATTATGATATTATTCCTTTGGGAAAATTTTATTTTTTTATATCTTATTATTTATTAATTTCATGTTATATTATGTTTTTGAAATGTTTATGAAACCATTCTTTTTACCTGGGTTCTGTAAGACATAATGATGATTGATTTTAACAGGCCCACATATATATGGATGATGATGGGTGTGGTCTTATATCACCCTAAAATTCATTAGATTAAGTTTATTTCTCATGATATAGTCAGCTATAATAATAATTATTTTTTTCACATAGGTGTGGAGATAATGGGTTTGCTCACATTTTAAGGTATAAACATAACGAGTTTATTCACAAAAGCATGGGAATAATGAGTTTGGTGAAAAAAAATTTCATATGATTATTATTGAACAACATTTCCAAGTTTTTTATCAAATTATTTTACATTACCAATATTCTTTTCATTTTTAGAATATTCCATGTTTTCATGTGATGACTTATTTTTAAAATATTGGGAACTCTTATGCCATGCTTTCATGTTTTATGATTATTGAGATTTATTTTGATCCATGTCATAACTTTTATACTTCCTTAAGTAAATTTGTGTGATCTTATGTTTTTATTTCAAGTTTTAATATTATTATCATCTATGGTATTATAATATTTTAATAAGATATTTATCCTTTTCCTCACATTCTTCTTCATGTTTATGATCTGATGTATTATGATATGTTTTTTTCCTAATTGATGTTCTGAGCTCACCCCTTTCTTATGTTTATATTACCCATGTTATGAAGACGATTCTATAAAAAGGTATAAAGAAGCACGATTATGGATTAATGCTTACTAGTTTTGTAAAATAATATGTTTGTATAGATAATCTCCTAGAAACTAAACCTTTCGATCCTCAGATTATGTGACCATTTGTGAGATTCATTATCACAATCATTAAATTAATTTATAATTTGAGTTTTGTTTTTCATGGGTTGATTTATTTATTATCATAGAAGGGTTTAGTTATTTTGGATATTATTTATGATTTTTTTTAAAACCCTAGATATCAGTCTAAGTGACAAGACTAGGTATAAGACAACATCCTAAAGTTTTGGTAATTTAGAGATTGTGTGGTTTTACCTATAATTACCATCCCTATCTAGATAATACAAGTGGATGCAGGATCTAACATAGATGTACCTAAGGGTAATAAAATTTAAAAGGGTGTGTTAGTTATTAACACAATAATCACCTGATACATGATAAAGAAGCCTAAATGCACACCTAGTTTTACACTTATGGGGGATACAATTTTTTTAATTCACACAATATTTATGAACCATTAGGAGAGATTTGAATATGTTTAGTTTAGAAAACCTAATATAATGTTACCATGGATAACATAGACTAAAGATAAGAGATTCATAAGTTAGGGTATACACATCATTTATGATTTATTTTATCTAATCTCATAGTTTTCCCATAGTGAATTTTTTATCTCGAGTACCTAAAAATTAAGTTAAATCACACAAGCTTTATAAGAATTTTGATTCACCCACTCAAACATTGGATAATTTACTATATGTAAAAACACTTGGGGGAATAATGATTATGTTTAAGAAAAATAAATATTCTATGATAGAGATTCCTAGGATGATACTTCTTGGAGATCAAATTATTCTTTCATTGGTTGAATTTGACATAATATAGTGTTTAGTTTAGGTTTACCTACATAAATCACATATCAACTTTCTAGATTACGAAATCTTATTTAATATCCAAAAATCATCAAATTATCAAGTATCAATACAAGGATTCTTATAAAATATTTGTGGAAGAAAACTCTATAATACAAGTTTTGATACCCAAATTTCAGGTACTCTAGAATTAATTTTTTTGGGAGGATGTCAGCATTGATGACATGCCTATTTTATAGGAGTATACATATGTATTTTTGGATGAACTGCTTGGTATTATCATAGAGCAGGAGGTTTATTTTTCAATAAAATTCATACAAGTTTCCATTACAATATCAATGAATCCATATATATTGGATCCCATTGAATTTGAGGAATTAAAGAAGAAACTGAAATATAATATTGACAAGGGTTTTATATTCCCTAATGATTCATCCTGGGGTATAATAGTCCTCTTTGTCAAAAATAAGGATGGATCAATGCATATTTTCACTGATTATCATGATATTAATAAAATCCTAGTCAATAACAAGTATCTTATACCCTGTATGGATGACCTATTAGATTGTCTTAGAGGATCTTGGTACTTCATGAAGATTGAACTTTGATTTATATATCATTAGATAATGGTTAAAAGGGAGGATATTTTCAAGATTGTTTTACATATAAGGTATGGACCCTATGAATTTATATTGATGGACTTTGGATATAAAAATGATTCTACTATCTTTACAGATCAAATGAACAGAGTCTTTAGATTCTACCTTGATCAATTTGTGGTTGTCTTTATAGAAGATATTTTTATATATTCAAAGAGAAACGAAGAGCATGAAGTTCATTTATATATTATGTTAAAGACCATGTTAAAGGATAATTTGTATGAAAAATTTAGTAAGTATGAATTCTTTCTATGGAATGTATTATTATTAGCTGATGTAACTACAAGTAAGGGAATATCAACAGATTCATTAAAGATGTAATTTATCGAGAAATGGAACAGACCGACCACTATAATTGAGATCTGTAGTTTTCTTGGGTTATAAAGATATTACCGAAACTTTCTAAGAAATTTATCTTGGTTATTTAATCAACTAAAAAAGTTAACATGGAAGGGAGTAAAGTTACTTTGGAAAGAGGAATGTGCATAAAGTTTCATGGAATTAAAAAAGTGGTTGGTCACCAATCCTCTAATTACATTACCTCGAAGTGGTTAAGGGTTTTTAATATAAAATTATTCTTTAAAAAACAACCTAGGTTGAATCCTCATGTAGAATTAAAAGGTAATTACTTATGCCTCAATCCAATTAAAGACTCAAGTAGAAAATTTCCCGATGTAGGATATAGAGCTACTAGTAGTGATCATTAAATTAAATATTTGGAAATATTATCTATATGGAGAAATTTGTGATATATATACTGATCAAAAGAGCTATAAATATATATTCACATATAATTAATTGAATATACACCAAATGAGATGGTTGGAATTGATAAAATATTATGAATTCTCAATGCATTATCGCCTAAGGATGGAAAATAAGGTGGTTGATACTCTAAGAAAGAAAGTCCATGCTACTATATCCATGATGAGTATTGAAGAAAACCAATACTCATGGATTTTAAGAGGATTAATTTTAAAGTCATAATTGGAGGAGATAAATACTATATTCCCTAATTGAATACTCAAACTTACATCCACATGAAGATCAAATAATGTCAAAAAGATGATATAGAGCTACAAAAAAACGGTAGCGAATATTATGGATTTGTCTTTGATAAATATGGATATATAAGGTTTGAAACCCAAATATGTGTCACATTAAAACTATAATTGAAGAAGGTTATTTTTGATGGTGCAAATAACTTATCCTTCTCTATTCTTCTAGGAAGCATGAAGATGTTTAGATATCTCAAAAACTTCTTCCAGTATAACATGAAGATTAAAATAGAATAATGCATATCTCAATGATCGGTATGCCATAATGTTAAGCTGAATGAAATTTTTTAAGTATATATTACGAAAATTAATCATACTAGTATGCTAATAAGAAAACAACATAATAGATTTCATTATAGGACTCCCCAAAAATTTAAAGGCCATAATTCTATTTGGGATGTAGTCAATTAACTTAAAAATTAAGTGCATTTTACTTCCATCAAAGAAAATTTATCTCTTGACTAACTCACTGAGATATATATAAGATAAGTAGTAAGGTTTCATGGAGTACCACTCTCTAGTGTATCTAATCTGGATCTAAGGTTTAACTCAAGGTTTTGGAGAGGCCTTTATAAATTATTGGAGACATAAATAAATTTTAACACTGTTTATCACCCATATAATGATGGTATTTCTGATAGGACTATTCAAAACCTATAGGATATGCTGATATATAGTTTTATGGATTTATAAGGATGTTGACATCAACACCTCCCCTTGGTAATGTTCTTATATAAAAATAGTCTGAATTCCATTATTTAAATGGAACCATATGAGGATGTTTATAGAATGATATGTAGGACTCTAATATTCTGGGATGAATTTGGAGAGAGGAAGTTGATAGATCATGAACTTTCCCAAGAAATGACGGAGAAGGTTTAAACTTTTTAGTGACATATGAAAGTTTCATAAAGTTGACAAAATATTTATGAAGATAATTTTCAATGATATCATAAGTTTGAAGTAATTGATAAGGTTTTCATTAAAATATCTCCTTGGAAGTGGTTTATGTGATTTGGGAATAAATGTAAGTTGATCCTTAGATACATCAGTCCCTTTAAGATCCTTGATTATGTCAGGGTTGTAGCTTATCTCTTAGTGCTCCCTTTAAACCTCTATCAAGTGAATGATGCATTCCATATATCGATTTAGAGGAATTATATTCTAGATGCATCACATTTACTAATCTAGGAATATATACAAATGGAATATGAAATTTCATATGAAATATAAATTGTGGAAATGTTGGATCAAAGAGAGAAGGTTCTGAGGAACAATACCACCCATATATTTAAAGTTATGTGACATAATCATAAGTTTGAGGAGGCTATATGATAACTTTAGGATGTGATGAGAGAAAAGTACCCTCAATTTTTTCCCTTCATGTAGTAAAATTTTTAGAATGAAATTATTTTTAAGGGGGGTAGAATGTAATGACCCACAATTTTAGTGAATCATTTTCCCTAACAAAATATCATGTGAGTAGTTTCCCTTCTATGAAACACTAAACTAAAAGGGAAAAAGTTACTTTAATAAGATTATTTAATATTAAAATAAAATTAAATTGGTGGGTATTAATTAAATAACTACTTTATAAAAACCTTATAAAATTTATAATAACACAAAGTTCATTTTAATCGCGAAGATACACTTTTTTTAAAAACTATTTTTACACATTAAGTGCACTAATATAATAATTAAAATATTATCACCTTTAGAAATCTTATTTAGTGAAATGTATTCCATATTTGGAATCATTAGTTAAAAATTATTTAAAAATAGTCATTTTATTTTTATTCATAAAAATCATATTACTATAATTAAAGTTAATTACCATGACAGTGGTGAAATTGTTATTTTCAATGATTTGATTTATTAATACTGTGCAATTTTTATGTAATAAAATAAATTAAAATATTTTAAATAATGAATCTAATATAATTTTTAAACAAATATATAATTATATTAACATATATTTAATTAGTAAATAATGTTAAATAAGATCAAGAAAACATAATGGTTAAAACACCAATCTTATACAAAAATACTTTTTTATACATAAAATGTTTTAATTTAAAAGATAATTTTATATTATTTAGAAATTGAAATATATTAAATTGAATTTAAATTTAGGTTCATCAAACCCAAATTTTTCAAGAGGGGTTATTTTATATTTATAATAAAATATTCATTACTTAGTTAAGAACTAGTCACCTAAGCAAAAACCAAAATGGTTAAACATAAAAATAATGAAGTAAAATGGTTGAAACATGTTTTAAACATGTGGAAAATAATTTTTTTGGGGATTTATTGTTCTTATCCCATCCAAAATTAATTTATTTCACACTTTTTTAACATTTTATCCTTTAATATTGTCATTCCATTATTGAAAAAATGTTTTTTTTAGAAAAGTTCCCCTTTATTCACTTATAAAAGGAGACAATTCAATCCCTTAATGACACACCCATACCTCAAAATTTATTCTATAAAATATTCAACTTTTTTCCTCATAGAAACCTATCACAATTTTTTTATTCTATGGTTACCATAATTTATCCTAAGGCCTTCATTTCCAAGGAGACTTTGAAGATAAAGTTCAAGGCCCCAAAGTGAGTTTTACTTAATCCTTATTCCTTATCATTTTATTCTAATTATTTACATTAAAAACCTATCCTAACCAAAGTTATATAATGAAATAATTAAAATTATTATACTAAAGTGTTATTATATGATTTTAATAATTATTATTTGTTCCTACTGATCCACTTAGAAAAACAAAACAACATTAATCATGCATTGTGAAAACTACTACATACCAAAAGTATTTTTTTTATTTTTCATACATTTTTTAGTTATTTATATATAACACTTAAAAAATGATTCAATACCTTAAAATAACATAAAAATATATATTTATTATTTTTTTAATAATTATATTATTCTAAAATAAACTACTTTCATATTCATAATCATCCATTAATTATTTTTGGTTGATCTAACTACATACTTGAAAAATGATTTAAATAATAACATGGATGACTATGAGAATTAATTTATGATGATATATGATATAAATATGTAAATAGTTATTTTATTTTGGTTCTATAATGGTAACATTAATATTAAATTCATTAATTAAGATACATTCGTTCATTTGTTAAAAATCATTAAAACATGCTTATCGCCAACTTCATTTACAAGAAACGGAACTAAAAATATAATATAATGAAATTATAATTTTATAAAATATCATAAAAAATAAATTATAGTACCATATATTATCTGGTAATGATTATATTTGTGATAATAATTAAGAAAAACACTGTTATTATGAAACTAGTTCAAAATAATCAAGATTACTCACACCCAAAATTGAAAATATATAATAACTGACTAATATAAAAGTAGAGAATAATTATAAATTATGTTTATAAAATTTTTATATATATTAATAATGTTCTGAAATAATTTATTAAGAAATTTATTTTTGTTATACAAGATGTTAGAGTGTGATCAACTAAATAGGAATTCAAGGTAAGAGTTTCTTGTATCAAATTTAAATTTTTAAGAAATATTTCTTATTATAAACCATATTTTAGTTTTAATGGTGTATCTAATTCCAATTTAATATTTTTTATCTTTATTATCTCATTATTAATGGTTTTTAATGTTTTATTTGAAATAATATCCTTTAAAGGGTTTTAATTTAGAATTTTCTAATTTCGCAATGGTTTCCTAAACTTAATTTCTGATTTATTGGGTCATAGTCATTCTTACATAAATATACTCATCAATATTTATTTAATATTTACATTACCCAATTTTATATGTTATTTCCTATTTTTTCTAGGTAAATTACTTCTCATCTTCAATAAACACTTATTTGATAAAAAATTTTCCAAAAAAAATTATAATGTTAGAAAGAATAACTCACATTAATACCAATTAATCTTCTTTTCAATGTCCATGTTTTTCTTTAAAATTATTATTTTTAAATAAATAAAAATATTCTTTGATTTTTTTCCATTTTTATTATTTAAATTTACCAATTTTAAAAAGGAAATTTTTTATATTTTCCCTGATATGGGGTTTTGTTTAAAACTGCCTAAAAATATAAATAAAGGAATTTATTTTTATTAGTTACCATTTTAGATTTATTATTTTATTTATGGTTTATTTTCAAGGACTATTTATTTATAATTCTTTAAAAGAGTATTTTCAAAATTCTTCTACATCCCTTATCAATTTTTTTTAATGTAATTTTCACTTCATCTTTTATTTCAAATTTTAAAAGATTTTGTGATTTTTTATATTTTCCCTTAAATATTCCACCATGGTGTATGTAACATGAATTTATTTTTTGATCACAATCTATATTTTATTATGATATTATTCCTATTTTAAAATCATTATTTTTTGATATCAAATATTTTCTATGTTCCTTTTATGTAATATTTTTTAAAATTTTAACTAATCGATTCTTTCTTCCATCGGTTATTTAAGATATGGTGATGAATAAATTTAAGTGGAACACATTTGTATTAATGATGGTGGGTGGGGTCCTATATCAGTTTAAAATTTATTAGTTAATGTTTAGATCTCATGGTATAGTCATGTGTAGACATAATGAGTTTATTTACGCATGCATGTTCATAACAAGTTTGTTCACATTGACACACGCATAATGAGTTCTCTCATAAAGGTTATCCTTTGGTAATGGATGTATCACATTTATAAGTTGTTCATAGAGTTATGATACATTTCCAAGATGTTTTTTATTTTCAAGATATTCCATATTTTCATGTCACTCTTTATTTTTAAAATATTCTACACTATTTTGTTATGATCTCATGTTTTTTGATTATTGAGATGTATTTTCATCTATTTGATTAAATTTATACTTCCTTAATGATATTTTTATGATATTATGTTGCTTTATAATATTTTATGGTTATTAAATTTTGTCATATTATATTTTAATAATATATTTATCCTCTTTACCTCCTTAATATTTATAATCTGATTCATTATGATACATTTTTTCCTTACTGAGCATATAAGCTCACCATTTTCTTACGTTTACATTACCTAGGTTATGAAGATGATTCAATCATGTGATATTTATATAAAAGGGTCTAGAGGAGAGTGATTATAGAATAATTCGTTCAGTTTTTGTAAAATAACGTGTTTATGTTTCTAATCTACAAGACACTAAACCTTTTAGTTATTTGGTTATGCGATTGTCTGTGAGATATATCATCTAAATCAAAAAACTAATGTATTATTTAAGTTATATTTAGCTAGGGTTGATTTTTTAAGACTTTTTATTCTATAGATAAGAGTATAATTAAATCCTTCTAGATAAATATATTTCTATATATTGTTTCCCACCCTTTGTAGAACTAAATGTAGTAGGTTAATTCCTTACCCTTCTTCTTCTTTTCTTCAAGAACTTGATATAGAAATACATCATACAACTCTCCTTATTACTACCTCATATAAATTATTAATACAATATTACATTGTCACATTATTATCTCTGAAACCACTATGAAAATATTTAGAGATTATCCATACATCCAACCCTTTAATCTGAGGGTCTGGATAAATTCTCCTATCTCTAATTCCCGACAATCATTCTGGGTGTGTAGAATCAAATTTCTCTATATTTTATCAACATTTTATTTAAATTAACATAGAATAATAAAGTGATATATTTCGACATTTTAATATTGAAATATACCTTTTTTGGAAGTTTATACCATTTATAATTCTCATTTAATCCTAGTCAAATATTTTCCCATTTATTCATCCAAAAGTCTCATGATTATCTTTATTCAAAATTCCACAAAATTCATGGGCATAATAATTTATTCCACTTCTACATGGAGTCATGTAGTATCTCAGTCTTGATGTAAGGATTTCATGTGACACTTCTCTATCACAAACCATGACGTGACTGTATTTCAAACAGTAGAACTACTTTTTTTCTGGTTTCTTTCCACAAATAATATCACAACACGTTAATTCTATTTAAAACATATAAAATCATTATTTCTCGATCTTCCTAACCAAAATAATATTATCTTGAATCAAAATTAATCACAATTAGTATCATGATATTTAATACATTGATGTATAGATTCATTACCATCTAGTTTAATTTATAAAAACCTTCTTCCCAAAAACCAACTTTCAGAAATATTACATTTTTTAATGAATAATTATTATGTATGAAATATAAAAACTTACATATCATTGTGTATCTCTTAAACATTTTGACAATTTCCCATCTTTTCCAACTCCTAAATCTTGCATAATATTTTATTATCCATAGGAAATAGATAAGGGTTTTCCCTTAGTTTTATTTCCTCTTAAGTCTCTACAAAAATCATACAAATGATTCAACAAAAACCTTATGCATGAGATCAAATATACTACATATGTGGAGAAGAACCTTACACAATTCATGCATTTTACATTTTATAGAGAACTCAAGAATGAATGTTCCTATTTAAATAGTGATTTTTTTTCCTTTTCTATATTTCAGCACTATAAAAAATCTTACATATCAGAAAAATATATTACACATACTATGACAATCATGACTTTTCCATTTTATAGCTACATCATAGTGAAAATATTACATACCATATAAAATGTTATATATATAGTATAGTTTCCAAAATTTTACAAATTTATAACTCCTATAGACACAAAAACCTTATATATATTGGAAAATCTCAATAGATTTTAAATATTATAGCTTGAGGAAACTTTTATGCATATTAGGCATTATAAAATTTTCAACATTGAACTTAGAATTCTATAACTATTCAAGTGTTCTACAAGCTTATTAAAATCATCTCAAAGCTTCCTAAAACTATATAATTAATCTCAAACACTTAAAAATTAATTTTTAATAACTTAAAATAAACTTTAAACAATATAAGAGTGATTATAAAACTGTGATGTAAATAAATACTCCATGGAGTATATTAAAAAAATTATACTACCTCAACAAACATAAATTATTCTTTAAACATCATACAAGTCATCAACAATTTTCATGATTTGTAATTACAAGGATATAAATTCATAGTTAGATTCCTCATAGAGATATTGTATCCAACTATCACTAAACTCCATAAAAAACTTTTCACAAAAAATTTATCAGATATATAAAAACACAATCTCCCAAAAAAATTTCATACAATCATTTTTCCAACTAAAATTTTCAAGTGAATATTCTCTAGGAAATATTATTATAATTAAAAACTAAAACACTTTTTCAGAATTTTCCATTTGAATGGATATCAATAATATCCATTGGAATAAATTAATTTTCCTTTATAAATAGTGTCATTAACTCAGTTTTTCATATAAGTAAAGAAAACCACATGTTTATAGTGACTATATTATCCTTCATTCCTTTATCTAAGAAACCATGTATCCTCATTCCATTCTTCATGCACTTGTAAAAAAATTCCAAAAAATATTTTATAGTTAAAAATTCTTTTAAAAACTTCACCACTTATTTCATGATTATATTGATTGAGAATAAATACATCAATAACCCTACATTTGGTTCAAATAGAAATAAAATTCTTATTCTGGTACAATACATTTGAATTGTTTATAAGAAATAAATAAAATATTATATGCTAAGAGAAATACTTTCTTGATTAACCAACTATTTAATTTGTTAAAAAAAAGAAACCAGATACTTATAAGATGTATAAAATTATTCACTAATGGTTTCAAAGAAATTATATGAAAAATTACCTATAGAAATTTTAGAGTACACTCATATTCTCAAGATGAGTGGGTATGTTAATGACTTAGAGAGACTGAATGTTTCCTTAAAGTGTTATTATGGATATTGAATTCAATCAAGAATAATTATTGGAAATGTTCTAACAATGTGAAAGAGTTTAAGAACCGTCTACCATATTTTCTCAAATTATTGAGAATAGATGAACTTGGGAATGAGATGTCTAGGTTTTGGTTCTATATTAATAGTAAACATGTGAACACGTTTAAATTGAAACAATAAATATTTGTTAGAAATTCCAATAATGTTTTTTCAAGTATCCATTCAAGGTCATTGAAACCTTATGGTAGTGTTAGGAAGGATAGACATTATTTCCATATATTGAAATTGTCTAGGAGTAAAGGGATTTGAGTAACACCACGTAATGTCCATATAAATTATTAGTGTTATAGAAATAAATTTTTGTATTTTAAAAGGTATATAATACCAAATTTATACTTTAAAAATTTTATAAGTACATAGGAAATAAATATAAATCTAAGAATTGATGGAATTTATAGTTTGAATTAGAATGATGAAATAAAGGTTATTGAATCATATATTTGATTATACAAGACTATATCAGGTTCAAATAGATATATATAAAGGATGTGTGATTTAATATTGTTGATATTATGTGATAAGAGAAGTTTTATATTAACAATGTGTTGTTATAAAAAATATTTGGTGATGGATTCAATACACTTGGTCTATGATTTATTTAATTTTAAAAAAAAATTAGTAGAAGATAACGGGTAAAATGTTTTATCCTAGATAAAAGTTTTTATCTAGTTATTTGTTAAATATGATGTAAAATGTTCCCACCACCATCATTGGAATATTTTAAAGAATAATATTCTATTCAAGAAATTTCATGAAAAAAATAAACAATTTTTTTGTATAGATAAAATAGTTTTTTAATATTCCCATTATGGTAAATAAGTGTTATTTCCTAAAACAAAAGAATTTATGTTTGTTATAATGATATTATAAAGAGAATATAGTTTCTAAGAGGATAGTGAAATTATAGTTGAACATATAGGAGTTCAAAATTTCACTAATGAAATAATATTCTAGTCAAATTTTAAATTGAATATCACTTAATATACTAAAATATTTTAGGGTATGGTGGTAAAGAGAAATGTAAAGAGTCAAATTTCATGACCATAAGAAAGTTAATATCACTTTCTACTATAAAGGGGTTTAAGATGTGTTGGTAAATAAATAAATATTTATATTAGTTTCCAATTTTATCTCAAGGAAAATTTTTATGGAAAAGTTCCAAGAGTGATGATAATGATGAACATATAAAGAGTTATTTGTATACAACATAAGTTATAAACATTATAAAATTTGATGTTGTGGAGATAATGAGTTTAAATACTGTGTTCAAAGATTTTAACATTCATAATATGATTCTTAAGTGGAATAATTACTCAAACTATATTTTACAAAGATTTTACTCACTAAAAGAGTTTAGTTGGAGGATATTTATCAAGTGATCACATAGAGATATGTAAGGAATTACATAGAGATGAAATGAGTTTAACAAAAACCTAAAAGTGCAGTAGACATAAAGCTAATATAGTGGTATATCATATGATTTTTTATTACAAGAGAACTTATTTATGGGTTTTAATGTTATTTATGGAGTTTAAGAATATAAACATTTTCATGTTAATATAAAAGGCAGTCACTAATTTTCACATTTTTTGCATATATTACATGAACTAACATCTCAAAGTGAGACTCTGAGTTATTCTTAATCAATGTTCATAATAGATTAATATAGTTTGTGATGAAATTTTAAGGTTATAATGAGTAGTATTTTTTATAAAGATATGAAATATTCTCATAGGGCACAAAAAGAGTTTTGTATTCTAGATGGACCCCCCAAGTATACCATATGAAGCATCATAGACTATCTCTTTTGTATGCTAGGGTCGAATGTTTAATATTTGGATTTACCTAATACTTTAGGATAAAAATATACCTATCATGAGAACCACAATACTTGGATACCTTCTATATGTAATCCTTGAAGCATAGCTAATCTGGGGGTGGTTGGATATGTTTCTGATCATGTAGTTGACTAGTGATTAACCAAGGTTGGATTTGACTCCTCATATAATTAGTATGAAATTCTGGCCTATGATTGAAATAGATTGAGAAAGTGTAAAAATATTAGTAGAAAATATATATGATTTTATTATCTATTGGATGAGTGGAATGTGATATACTTATCCAAAATGGTGAAAGAAAAGCAATGTATTCATTGACATGGTTAGTCTATGCTCAAGGAATCAAGAATGTGTGAGTAACTAAATGAGACTTACATACCTTGTGAAATATATTCACTCAATGTGTTATAAGAAGAGATCAAATAAAAATTCATACTTTCATATGATGTGGATAGTGGACATAGGTATAGAGATTCATGTGTTTTAAGGAGATCATGCTAGATCCCTTTATAGGTTGACTAACACTAATTATTTTCTTAAGGATATTCTTTTATTAAATTTAGTGATTTTTTAATTCACATGTTTTTTCAATTCTATAATGGTTTGTGTGGTAATAATTTATGTTTAATTTAATTAGAATTGGTTTTTACTCATATTTCTACACTTAAAGTGTTTTAGATTTTACCTGAAAATAGTTTTTGAATGGATATTCACACAGTATTTCATATGATGTGATACATTGTGAAATAGATAATAGTTTTTCAAAATTGGAGATATAAAAAAGTTTTTTTTGATATGATTCCAAAATTTATTATATATAAGACAATATAAGATAAAAAGGATCAAATTCTTTAAGTATTTAGTTCAAGTGAGAGATTAAAGGTGATATGGCCTAAAACCTCATATCAACGGGTATGATATGTGTATTTCATATAGTATGGAATTAAGTATTATAAATAATATCATATTCCAAGGATAGTGGATATCATAAGAAGTGGTATAAGGATGCCACACTACTTCTATATCCATTCATAATGTAGAACATGTATATAGAATTGTGTGAGGAATGTTTTGGTATAATGAATGAGGAATACTATGATTAGCTTATAAGTTGAATATTATAGTGTTAATGCTCTAATATTACAAATATAATATATAACTAATTAATTTTTTCATAAGATGAAACATTGGGAGAGTTATAATTATTGATGGGTTACAAACAATGTAACTATATATTATTGACTCATGTATTATGAATATTATAATATATGCATGATGGATTTTCAAGGCATATAAAAGGAGAAAATCACCATGATATTATGAGTATATAATCTTACCAAATCCATGGTCGAATCTCTATTACATTTAAATATCTATTAATTAGGCATCCTTTTCCTAGTGAGGTATTATTATACCGTGGATGTGAGAATAATACAATCAAAGTGTCAGGTGTTTTTTCCAAACCATGGATGCAACACAAAGAAGGGAGTCTGTTGGCTTCCTTTGAGCGATCTTTATTAAAAATATTGACGAATAAAGAAGTAGTGGAAATAATTAGTGTATGTTATGTATTTTTTATTCATTATTCATATTACATGGTTTCATTTTCAATCATTATTGGTATGGGGAATGGGATTTTTAATTTTTTTTACTATTTAAATTGAGTGTTAATAAATCATTAGAAACCCATCAAAGTGGAACTCAAGAAGCTAAATATTGGATCAATTCAATTTAGATGATATTTGATCAAATTGGGACACTATAAGTTAAAAGATAGTGATGTATTCATAGGGGACCAACAAAACATTTGTGGGATATATAGGTATAGGTTGGTTAACATTAGGGGATGACTTGAAAGGAATTCTAGGTGAGTTCTTTCAAGAACATTTTCCCCAATACTCTAAGGTCAGACCGTGCCTTCCATGACCCCCTCCCTCTAATGATACCCCTCCTGGGCTAGCAATGAAGAAAGTGAGATAATGAACCCCAAGTCCCACCTCTGGTAGGCCCTTGGGTGGTGACTAACACCAAGGGTATACAATCTCACAAAATGAGAGGCATTTCCCTTTTTAAGAAAACATAATCGAGGGATAAGATGGTCCATCCCAAAAAAACTCCATGTACTATGTATATAAAAGAAATACAAAATCCATCCCACATGTATATTTTAAATGCAACTATTATGAATACAATGAAACTCCAAAGTAAATACCCAAAGCAAGGATAAGTAGTGATACAAAAACTGTCACAATGTCTGAGCTAGTAAAGTTCAAAACGATCCATGTAATCCTCCTAGTAACTAGAAATTTTTTTTACATACTTAGGGTGATCATACAAGTATACTCAGTAGGAAAATCAATGTCTCTCATGCCCAAGTGAGAAAAGAAAACTAGTGCTCCCATGAGAAAACAAAAGAACCCAAAATCACCTAATAAGGTATAATACCTATCCTAACCTCTTCAAGGCACACTCACCAAGTAACACAATTCAAGTAAAGTAACATAGTAAGAACATTGATGATTTTGTTACCCCACACCACTTCCCACTAGTTTAGCTGCTCTTTCCTAGAAAAAAATGTCCTCGCTCTCCCACCTCTTCCCAATACACCACATCATAACCTACCCACACACACATGGGCCTCACAACTAGTCCTATAACCTATGAAAAAAAAATTCATCACATCCCATCTACACACACCTGTGACTCACAAAAAGTCCTGTTACATGGGAAAATGAATCTCATCACATCCCACCTGCATACACTTGGGGCTCACAGATAGTCCCATCACCTGGGAAATTGAATCTTATCACATCCAACCTAAACACACCTAGGCCTCACAGCTAGTCTCGTAACCTGGGAAAATGAAGATCATCACATCCCGAAGAACCCTGAAAAAAAAACTCACCCGCACACACTTGGGCCCCACAAAACACAACCTGCTTAAAGAATATTTGCCTATCTCTATCTAGAAGAGGGAGGAGGGAAGAGTGGGTGGCCAGCCATCCATCCTCCCAATGAAATGTTTGGGAAAGACACCCTCCCCCGTGATGATGGGGGCATTCGAAACATAGTTCTCAAGTACGGTGGGGTGAATATAGAAATCACAAAGAAATATATATATATATATATATATATATAATACTAAACACTTAATCCCAACCTATGGGGTTTTATCCAATAATAAA
This sequence comes from Viscum album, assembly GCA_963277665.1. Taxonomy (NCBI): domain Eukaryota; kingdom Viridiplantae; phylum Streptophyta; class Magnoliopsida; order Santalales; family Viscaceae; genus Viscum; species Viscum album. The sequence continues at coordinate 232,622,362 of OY728121.1, forward strand.
CTCATAAAACCACCTTTACCGCTACCTCTAAATGTACAACCACACAACCAGCCACAAACTCAATTCATACCCCTAGCCAATTCATTTATCCAATTATCATTATTTATTAAAAATTATTTATTCATTCCTTAAGTACCTAGGAAACTACCAATTATAAGGGACAATAAGAATCACAAAAAAGGTCACACCGAGGAAGAAGAACCTCTGTAAATTAACCCAATTCACATTCCTATCCATTTAACACCCATTCATGACATAAAATATCGATCCTAAGATAAGGGAAATCTTTCTACAAGCCATTAATGATGTAACACCCATGCCAACCACTACCATCATCATTCTTCCAAGTCATTCCACCCAATACTTCTTCTCAATAGAGAAAATCCCCAACTCAAAATCATACCCAACAACACATCTCATCACAACTACAACACACCCATTACAATAGTTCTTGGAGGCCCTACTACATAACCACACCACACCCATCCAATCCATAATTAATAAATATATCAATTTGGTATTCCATTACACCTTCCAAACCACCCCACAACACATAACAATGCTCAAAACTGTACCACCACACAATCCAAATAGAACATATTCAAATTTAACAAGTCATTAATTCATTAATTAGACTTGTTAACTTATGGGGTTATCATAGAATGTATGATCTTGGGGAATCCATTTATTAGTTGAGTTCATGTGGTTAGAAAATTTCATATATAATTTTTCATTGAAAAAAAATCAAATCATCATCCATTACATAGACTATCCTATGCATAGAAAAAGACCCCCAACGACCATGATTTGTAGCGGGGCGTTCAGCCCGTATAATTCACAACAATAACCAAAAAATAAAATAAAAAGTAGACCATTCATCACTTTTACACAGCCCCTGTTTATTGATTTGAAACTGATTTGATTATATTTATTGAATTTGGATTCAACTATATTCACAAGGATGCATTCATACACCCACGAAACATGATACATAATTGAGAGAGTGACCAAGGAAAACCTACTTGGAAGAAGATACGATCAACACTTCCTTATTATACTAAAGTAGAGGGAGCACATGCAGTAGGAGAAGACTCCAGAGAAAAATAGATCCAAAAGCTAAAACACAACACACAAATCCTTAGGGTAAAAAGGTTATGGGGACATCCCATATAAAGAGAAAGGGGAAGTAAAAAATAAAGGGATGGCCCTGACTTAGAAGTATTAGATTTGAGACACACAAAATATAAAACGGTTTGGAATTTCCATTAAAGATGGATCTCAACAAAACCACATAGTTTGACCAATTAAAATCCCCCAGACTATTACGGATTTTAATATATGACTAATAAACCTTAAAATGGATTCAAACCCACTTAAATATGGCATTAAATTAATTTCACGTCTACAAACACATCAAAAGGTCAAAACTGGAAAAATAAGAAAAATAGAAAACTATTGGAAATGACTCACCGTTAGGTGAGTCATAGATGTGAGTCACCAATGTGAGCTATTGGTTCCAGTCACCAGTGTGAGTCACCATCACGAGCTACCATTGCGACTCACCGGTGTGACTCACCATTCAATGAGCTGCCAGGGTGAGTCACTGGTGTGAGTCACCATCATGAGCTACCGACGCGACTCACTATTATAACTCATTAGTGTGACTCACCATTCTGAGCTACCTGTGCGATTCACCATTATGACCTACCTTCATTGACCTACTATTGGAAAATTAATATTTTGGAAAACTCTTGAAATGAGTCACCATGACCTCCTTGATCACTTCAACCACTAGAGTTTCACAAAGTAATGGATCAAGGAGGTCCGATACATTACATTAGATATCTCTCAAACTATTCTTATCCTTGAGAATCAAAAACCAAGACTAGAAGAAATAGGGTTCTGAAAAACCACCCTGCGAGATACCTCTCAAAGATCTTGCTACACTTGAAACACCGCTAACAACCAAACACATCAAAGTTCAAAAATAAATCACCACATGTGTTTGAAAGCTGGAGTAAAACCTCGACATCCAAGAACACCTCCTCCAACATCTTCTTACCCAATCGACCAAAAGAAACACCACAAATGTATAGAAACCACACTGTCCAAACACACAAATCAGGGAATTCTATCCTCCATGTCAGGATACTATCCGCTCTGGGAGGCACTGACTGACCCGCTTGGGTTTAATCACATCTCTATTAATAAATCTTAATTCGAAATCAAGTCCTTCTATTTTTACACATCAATATATAATCACATATTCCACCACACACACCACAAGGAAAAGAGGATAGCTCATCATATAAAACAAGGTTCAAACATCACATCACCAGGAAAATCAGAATATGGAAAAACTCAAAAAAAACACTATGTACTGGGCACTCATGTGTGCTTCTCACTCCCAAGTACTCTCCTCCGACCACTATGCCTCTACAAAACTTGTACCAAAGGAATGGTCCACCCACATAGCACCTTCTCCTGATGATCTTGGATCTCTACTGGTCGCTCCACATAAGTCATGTTGCCTTCGATATCCAACTCTCCCCAGTCATTGAAATGGGAGTCATCATGAAGATACTGACAGAGTTGAGAGAAGTGAAATATGTCATGGATCCTCTCTAAATGTGGTGGCAATGCTAACTGGTATGCCACACCACCAACTCACCCCAACACCTCGAAGGTTACGAAGAACCCGGGAGAAATCTTACTCCCTTTTCCAAACCTGCACTGCCCACATCAAGGGGTAACCTTTAAAAACACATGGTCGACAAACTCGAACTCCAAGGGCCTCCTCCTATGATCGGAAAATAACTTCTTCCGGTCTTGTACTTCTTTCATCCTCCCATGAATAAGCTGAACTTTCTCTATCATGCTCTATACTATCAGCATTCTAAGAAAAATTGTCTCCCCGACCTCCATCCAACACAATGGAGAATGACACAATCTCCTGTATAATGCCTCAAATGGAGTCATGCCAATGAAAGAGTGGTAGCTATTATTATTAGCGACCTACCCCAATGGAAGCTGTTGTACCCAAGATCTGCCAAAGCCCAAGATGCATGCTCACAACATATCTTCCGGCCTTTGGATAGTTTTTTCCTTCAGTCCATCTCACTAAAAAAATAACAGATTAGAGGGGGTTATTTAGAGGTGCTTATGCACAACCCCTTCTAAATTCATTTTCTATATAATTAGAGGGGGTTCTGTACAACCTCCTCTAATCATAGAATTTATAGGGGTTATGAACCCCCTCTAAATTCATTTTATATAATAATTCGAGGGGGTTATGTACAATCATAGTTAATAATTGAATTTAGAGGGGGTTACAGACACCCTCTAAATTTTTTATAATTGTTTTTTAGATATCAGGATGGATTTTAGAGGGGGTTTAAAACCCCCTATAATGTCATAAATTAGAGAGGGTTCACAACACCCACTAATATCTCGAATTAGTGGTGGTTCAAAACCCCTATAATTTCTTTAAATTAGAAGGGGTTCAAAACCCCCTCTAATATCTAAAATTAGTGGGGGTTAAAAACCCTATATAATTTCATAAATTGGAGAGGGTTCAAAACACCCTATAATATCTCAAATTAGAGGGGGTTCAAAAACACCCTCTAATATCTCAAATTAGAGGGGGTTACGAACCCCCACTATTTAAAAAAAAGAAACTTCCATAATATATATATATATATATATATAATTAAAACAAAATATATAAATTTATTTAAATACATTATATGAACATATTATATAAAACATTTATATGATTCTATTTAATTGTATTTATGTGTTTACATAAATATAATTTTATAATATTATGTACATAAATATATATTTATTTTTATAAATAGTATTTCATATAATATTAATTATTTATAATATAAAATTATAAACATATTTTATAAATATATACATAAATAAAATTTATTTAAAAGATACATCATATAGTTTTTATAATTTATATTATAATAATAATAAATATATTTTTAAATAATATGTTAATGATTTTATATTATATATAATATAAAATTTTATTTAATATAAAATTATATAAAATTTTGTATACATTTTATTTAATATGACATTATATAAATATTCATATAAATTTAATTTTATATAATCTTAATTATACATAATATAAATATTTTTTAAAATTGTATTTCATATAATATTAATTATATATAATATTATACAATTTATAAATATAAATATAAATATATATATATATATATATATATATTATTGTACATAATAATAAATATATGTATTGAAATACATTATATAAATATATTTTTAGAGACATTATATAGATATATTAAGAAAATACTTATATATATATTATTTAAATAAACTTTTATATAATATATTAATATGTATTTATGTATATAGATAATTTACATAAATATATAATATAAATGTATTTAATATAATATATGAATGATATAAATCATAAAATAGATATATGGTATTTATAAAACAGACATATAAATTTTATAGTTAAAAAAATTAGTGTAATAAAAATAATAAAAATTAATAATATTGTTGTTATAACACACACACACACATATAGGAATATAAAAATAATTAAATAAATATATATTATAATTATATTATATCTACATGAAATTCTTTGATTTTTAAAATGTAAAAAATCTAAGAAAATACTATGGAAAATGAAGAAAAAGGATCTGGTTCAATTTACAAAGATAACATAAGGATGTCCACAATTGTGCATTGATTATATAAATATTATATAAATACATAAACAAACAGACATATATAAAATTTATTTATAAATATATATATATATATTATATGTAAATATAATTATTTATATATATTATATAAATAAACATGTATATAATATATAAATATGTATTTAAGTATATAAATAATTTATATGAATATATTTATAAATATATAAATATATGTGTATATACATATAAATATATAGTTTATATTAATGTATATATATTCTATATATTTAAATGTATTTAAATATATGATTTAAATAATATTTATTAGAATAATGAATAATATATATATAAATTGACTCATATGTGACTAAATATAAAAAATTCAAGTGCCATAGTGGTATTATGGGGTGTTTCTTCGTAGTGGTTTCTGGCCGATCTGAGGCTTGAAACCCACCACATGATTTATTTTATAAATCCCAGCGATGTTGGGGTGGGGGTATGTGGGAATAAGAGGGGAACATCAGGGCACCTAGGGAGAAGGGGGAATTGGAGGCATGGGGAACAAGGAATGGGAAATGCTAAGGAGTGGGAACAGAAGGTGACATGGGAGAGGAGAGGGACTGGGGAAGTAGGGAGAGAGGAGAGCGGGAATGGGAGAGGAGAATGGGGAGGAGTGGGAACATAATGGGAGGGGTAGGTAGGGTGGGGCAAGGTGGAATGGTAGAGGCTTTAGGGCAGTCTTGTGGACAGGTTTAAAAAAATAAACAAAAAGAGAGAAGCCTTAGGGGCAGTGTTCAAAACACCTCTAAAGCCCTAAATTAGTAATAGGCTCAGTTATAACCACCTTTAATACAAGCATTTTTTTCTGAATCTAAGTCAACATTAGAGGGGGGTTTAAACCTTCTCTAATGTAACCACTGCTAAAGTCACCCTGGTTTTACCAACGCTTCCTCTAAACCACCTCTAATGACAGTATGTAGACACATTAGCAGCGGTTCCTCAAAACCACCTCTAATGTCTTTAGAAGGGGTTATAACCACTTTTAAAGTGGTCATTTTTTTGTAGTGTCTGTCTAAGGGTGGAAGACAATGATGATGTGTAACTGAGTGCCAAAAGTATGATTCAATCCCCTACAGACTCGTGAGGTAAAACATGTATCCCGATATGAGACAATGGACCTCAGAACTCTATGAAGCCACACCACCTCATCAACATACCTCTTTGTCAAGGTATCCACTGCGCTCGAATCCTTGATAGCTAAGAAGTGATCTAATTTCATTATATGATCCAATACTACCCAGATAACATCATAGCCTCCCTGATCTCTAGGTAACCCTATAATAAAATACATTAAGATGAAATCCCACTTCCACTCAAGGACATCTAAGGGATGCAACAAATCACCAGGAACACCATGCTCATCCTTCACCTACATGCACACTAAGAATTTCACCACAAACTCTGCCACTACCCATTTCATCTCAAGCCACCGAATATGCATCCTCAGTCCATGGTACATCTTGGAAACTCTTGTTTGTACTGCTAAGGGTGATCTATGAAATTCACAGAGGACTTCCTCCCACATCGCCACTGGAACAAATAGCGTTCCACGGAACAAAATACGATTCGGCTCATCCTCTAACCATCCCTCTGGAGCATCACCATGGTCCACGCCATTACATATCATTTCTACCTATGAGTCTCCACATTGAGGCTCCTCCACCTGTTTCATCAAAGAATACTACACTATCATTTGGAAAAAATAGCCTCTACCACCATCCATTCCTTCATCTAAGTGAAGGAATTTCAACTCCTCCATCACCTTTCAATCCCCCTATATTCCCAAACTACCTCCTTCTATGACTTCCTGCTTAAGGAATCATCCATAAAATTCTCCTTTTCAGAGGTGTAGGAGATCTTAAAATCATAGTCCTAGGGAAACTCCATCCACCTCCACTATTGCAATTTCAAATCTCTCTGGGAAAAGATATACCTCAAACTTTTATGATCTGTGAATACCAAAAAGTGCTCCCCAAAGAGTTAATTCTACCAAAAAATTAATTAAAACATGACCACTACTAGATCCAGATAGCGTGTGGCATAGTTACGTTCATGGGGACGTAACTTCCTAGACACATAAGAGATCATTTACCACTACTGCATCATCATGCAACCCAAACCTAGAAGGGAAGATTTACAAAACACCTCAAACATCTTTCCTTTATCTTACAACCAGAGCACCAGATCACTGACCAAATTCCCCTTTAGATAGACGAATTCTACCTGGAACTGCTCAATCCACACAAAATCTTGGTCTTTTCTGGTCATATCTACCAATGGAGCTGCAAATTGAGAGAAATAAGATACAAACCTCTGGTAATAGCCCACAAGACCAAGAAAACTATGAATATATACCAAATTATTGGGTTATTTACAAGAAAAAACTTCTTAAACCTTCAATGGGTCCACTTCTACACCCTGCTAAGACACCAAATTCCCAAAGAAATCCACCTCTCATGTCCATAACATGCACTTCAATAACTTTATGTAGAGATGGTGGTTTCAAAGAACCTGTAGGATGGTTATGATATTCTCAACATTCTCCTCATATGAATTCAATTAGATCAATATATCATTGACGAATATGATGAAGAAATGGTCCAAGAACTCATGAAAGATGGATTTCGTGAGCCCCATGAACACTGTTAGTGTGTACGTAACACCGAATGGAATGACTGTGAACTTGAAGTGCCCATACCTGAATCTAAAAGCAGTCTTTAGGATATCACCCACCTTCACCCTAAACTGGGGGTACCTAAAACATTGATCAATATTAGAAAACCATATTTCCCCTCTTACCAGGTTGAAAAGATCATAACTCCTTAGAAGATGGTAACCGTTATTGATTATCACCTTATTAAACCTCTGGTAGTCTATGCACAACCTTAGACTACCATTCACCTTCTCTGAGAACAACACTAGATCAACCCATGATGACACACTGGGCCAGATAAATATCTTTTTCATCAGATCATCTATCTGAATCCTCAACTATTGCAACTCAAAAGGTGCCATCCGATAAGGATACATTGAAGTAGGAGAAGCATCAGGCTGCAACTCTATCCCAAACTCAACATCACATTGAGGGTGTGAAGTCACAACCTCCTAAAAAACAACCATAAACTTCCCAAAAAATATGGGAGTCTCCACTATTCCAACATTTACTGATTCCACTAACATCTCGACCAATAAAAAAAAGAAGAGGCTCTACGCACTGACTTCCCACCAGATATCTCCACTCACCAATGAAAACCACACACTATCCATCCACATATGAAAACATGACTATTCTATATAAGCAGTCGACAATAGTGTATATTGAATACAACTAGTCGATGCTGAGAATGACATCGTATGGTTGGATCTGTAGCAATAAGATATCCCCACGAGACTAATACGATCCAATTATCACTCTATATCCCCATCACACATCAAATAAGTTGTTTTGACCTCCGACTAGGGTACTCAACACCAGGGGAATTGGAATCCTCACTACCTCTAGTCATAGAGAATGGGCTAGACTAGGTGAAACAAAGGAGTGAGAAGCTCCTAAATCAAACAAATAACATGTAAGGGTTCTAAACAAGCTAATCGTACCTATAACGATATTTAGTCCTGTCGTAACTTCTACCTCTCCTACGTGCAACTGACCACACCTAGATCCTATGCCTTTCTACTGATGACTACCTCCATGACCATGCCCAGGTCGAGATCCTTGAGGAAAAAACTAAGTCGGCCTCTACCTTCTCTCTCTCCCTATGGTGGAGCATGAGCCTACTCTCTCTAGTACTGAAATAGCCTTGCTAGTAACTACTACTAAGGCTAGCACAAAACCTATCATCCTTCACCATACTGAGCTCAAACGAACACTGGGCACTGGTTTTTAAAAATACATTGGACTCAAAAAATGAAACACCTTGGTACCAAGTCCCTAGTAAAGGAATGAGGACCATAATATCAAAAAAGAAACTGCTAATGTCAAATCTCTACTGGTCAAAACATCGAATTCCCTAGAGCCTAAGACCTGCTGTTGGAAAACTTGCCTCTCAAAGAACTGTTTTGGATACTCTCCCGTATTAGACCTCCTCATGAGTTCATCCATTCAATCAGTTCCAACTTCTTCTAAACTTCCATGTATGTTGACAACGTAAAGGGAGTAACCATATACTGGATAGAAGGATGAAGTTCTGCCTCTAGGTGTCTCACATGATACTCCTCATCTGGAAAGAGATCTAGGAAAAAATGAAGGAGATTCTTAAATTTAATCCCAAGCTCCCATACCGACATAATCCCCCTACTTGAGGGAGAATAACTCCTACCACTTCTCATACTTCATGGTCAATGAAAGGAATTATTCTCAGAACTCCTTCTCAAAATTGGTCCACAAAACATCATACTCCTTCCTCTACCCTAGGTTCAATGTCCACCACTGATGTATAGCTCCCTATATCTAGATCACTACTAAAGGAACCTAGTACTATGTCAGATCCTAGATCAAACTAAAGTTGATATCAAGATCCTCGATCCATATCTCCATCTCAAAGTCTAAAGCACTTCCCTTTTACTTTCCCAAGGACTTTTGTTGGAAAGAAAATAACTTTCTTTATCACTGATCATGCTCCTATACTAGATAAATCATCTGTCAATCAATCGGGTCAGCCCGTTGAGCCTCAACTGGTCGAGCCACATTTGGATGACGACTGGGTTCCATAGCTGAAAAAGGTAAACAAGGAATTCCGGAGCCCAAGTATTTTGTAATTTTATTTAAGATTAAATTTCACTCATTTAACTCATTTCTTCATCCATTTAAAATTCCCCAAAACAAACCAATTCAGACAAAAACACATGTCATTATGATGCATGTACCTTTCATAGAGTCTCAACCCTGCAAATGGTGTAGCCTTACTTGGTTGTTTGGTAGACATAGAGTCCTTGCATCAAATCATGGGGGGCCATAAAATCCCATGTCCTAGCCGGTCTTCCCTCGCCTATGTCATGCATTGAGGTCACCTGACACCATTTCCCTACCAACCCATGGAATCCTCACTACGCCTAACTCCAAACTCCATCCAATCTCTCAACCATCACCTATGATATCAGTATTTCATGAACTACTCCCTCCAAAGATGCCCCTCTTGGGATCTCAATAAAGAAAGGGAGATAATGACCCCCTAGTCGCGCCTCTAGTAGGCCTCAGGGTGACAACCCATAGTAAGGCTATACAATCAAAAAAATAGGTGGCATTTCCCTTTTTAAGAAAAAAAGATCGGGAGATAAGATGGTAAATCGAAAAACAAATCCAAGTACTATATATATACATATAAAATAAATCCAAAGTCGATACCACATTCATATTTTAAATACAACTGTTTTAAATATAATGAAACTCCAAAGTAAATACCAAAAGCAAGGCTAAGCAGTGACTCAAAAACTGTCCCAACATCTGAGCTATTAAAGTCCAAAACGGTCCACATAATCCTCCCAGAAACCTGAAATTTTTTTATATATATAGGGTGAGCATACATGTATACTCATTAGGAAACCCAAAGTCTCTCCTGCACAAGTGAGACAAGCATATTAGTTATCCTGTGAGAAAACAATAGAACCCAAAAGCACCTAAAAAGGTATACTAGCCATCCCGGCCTCACTGAGGCACACTCACCCTGTTACACAATTCATGTAAAGCAACATAGTAAGCACATCAATGATTTGGGTTCCCCACAAAATTTCCACAAGTTTAACTACTCTTGCCTAATGAAAAATGTCCTCACACTCCCAGCTCTTCCCAACACACCACATAACAACCCGCTCGCACACACCTGGGCCTCACAGCTAGTCCCTTCACCAGGGAAAATGAAGCTCATCACATCCCGCTCATACACACATGGGCCTCCTAGCTAGTCTCATCACTTAGGAAAATGAAGCTCATCACATCCCGCTCGCACACACATGAGCCTCATAGCTAGTCCCGTCACTTGGAAAAATGATGCTCATCACATCCCGAAGACCCCTAAAAAAACACAACTCACCTACATACACTTGGGCCCCACAAACTACAACCTACCCAAAGAATCTTAGGTTATCACCACCTGGAAGAGGGAGTGGGGAACAAAAGGTGGCCAACCATCCATCCTCAAACTGAAATTCTTGGTAAAGACACCCTTCCCCATGATGATGGGGGTGTTTGGAAAATAGTTCTAAACTAGGGTGGGGTGTATATATAAATCAAAAAATAAATACATGTATATATATATAGGATGAAAAAAACTCATGAACAACCTATGGGTTTTTAACCAACAACCAACTCATAAAACCACCTTTGTTGTTACCTCTAAACTCACTACCACACAACCAGCCATGAACTCAATTCATACCCCCATTCAATTCATTTATCCAATTATCATTATTTATTAACAATTTATTTATTCATTCCATCACTACCCAGGAAACTACCAGTTACAAGGAACAATAAGTAGAAGAACAAAGGTCACACCGAGGAAGAAGAATCATAATAAATTAACCCACTTCACATTCCTCTCCATTTAACTCCCATTCATGAAATAACATACTGATATCGATATATGATAATTATTTTTATAGGTTATTAATGGAGAATCCTCCATGCCAACCAATAACATCATCATTCTTCAAAGTCATTCCGCCCCATCCATCTTATTAATATAGAAAACCCCCAACTCAAAGACACACCCAAAAACACATCTCATCAGAACTACAATACACCGATCACAACCACTCTCAGGATCCCTACTGCATAACAAAACTACACCCATCCATTCCACAATCAATCAATCTCTCAACCTGAGACTCCAATATTCTTTTCAAACCACCCCACAACACATAACGGTGCTCACAACTATACCACTACACAAAACAAACAAAAAATATTCAGATTTCACAAGTCATCCATTATTTAATTTCACTTGTTAACTTTTGGGATTATCATAGAAGGTATGATCCTAGGGAATATATTTATTTTCCATGTGTATGTGGTTAGAAAATTTCATATATAATTTTTCAAAGAAAAAAATAAAAATATCATCCATTCCATATACCATATCATGTATAGACAAATAGCCCAACGAACATGATTTTCAACAGGGTGTTTAACCCGTATAATTCAAAACAACAATCGAAAAAAAAAGAATATCATGTGTCAATTTTACCTAACCCCTATCTATTGATTTAGAACCGATTGAATTATCTTTATTGAATTTGGATTAAACTATATTTACAAGGATACATTCGTACACCCACCCCTCATGATACACAATTGAGAGAGATATGAAGGAAAACCTACCTAGAAGAAGAGACGATTGACACTTCCTTATTGCACCAAAGAAGAGGATATGCATGTAATAGGAGGAGCTTCTGAGAAAACTAGATCCAAAAGATACATCACAATACATGAATCCTCAAGGAATAAAGGTTATGGGGACATACCATTTCAAGAGAAAGGAGAAGTAGAGAATAAAGGGAAGTCCGTCGACTTAGAAGGATTAGATCCAAGACTCATGGAATATGAAACAGTTTTGAATTGACATTAAAGCTGAATCTTTACAAAACAATGTAGTTTGACCAATTAAAATCCCCTAGACTCTTAGGGATTTAAATATATGACTCATATCCCTTAAAACAACTTCAAAACCACTTAAATAAGGAATTAAATTCATTTCACATCAAAAAAATATGTCAAAAGGTCAAAAACTAAAAAAAACTGGAAAAATGAAAAACTATTGGAAATAAATCACCATTAGGTGTGTCACTATTGTGAGTCACCAGTGAGAGTCTCTGTCGTGAGCTACCGTTACAACCCACTGGTGTGAGTCAACATTGTGAGATACTGTTGGGACTCACCATTATGAATCATAGGAATGAATCACCATTCTGAGCTACTGGTTTGAGTCACCATTGTGACTCACTGCCACGACCTACCTTCAGCGACCTACCATTGGGAAACAGAATTTTGGAAAACTATTGAAATAAGTCACAATGACCTCCCAGAACACTTCAACCACTAGATTTTCACAATGTAATGGACTAGGGAGGTCTGTTCCATTATAATGCCTATATGTTCGTACACCTGATATAGGGGGAGGCATCAATTATAGACTATGTCGTTAGGTTTATAGATCTATTTAAATTTTCACAGATTCTATAAGGTGATGAAATCATCATGGTTCATTGATTAGGGGATAGAATTTGACATGTCATTCCGATACATGTGAATATATATATATGTTTAAAATGTTTTTTAAGGTGGTGAGTCATGAATTGATAGTTGAAGAAAACTTGATTGATGGTAGTATACCTATTAGAGTAGTGATATTAGGTGAGACTGGTAGTGGGGTAGAGGTATCGAGAATAAAAAATATGATGAGGCCCAACTGGGAAGTTAGAGAAAGGTGTTATCATTTCCACCTTAGAGTAGGTCATTTGTGAGGTGCTATCAGTAAAGGTATAAATAGAATTTTGAGGCCCAGTGTGATCGACCGTCGAAAGAGTTTTGGGTATGTGGATAGATGGGGAACCTGGAGCGGTTTTTTGGGACGATCTTACAATCTTCTAGAGGTTTCATATCTGTTCAAAATCAGGTGTCTAAGGTAGGATCAAGAGTTCTGTTGGGAGGTGGTATCTAGGATTCATCTTCAAATATAGTTCATAACAATGGATGAGATTTCTAGTAGGTGGGGTAGTTGAAAAAAACCTATTTTCCATTGCATGGAGGAAATTTATTAGTAGGCCGGGATTGGAGTCAACTAAACATGATCAAAACAACTTTATTAGAGCAGTCAAAAGATCTATTGGATGTTATTGGTATGTAGTGATCATCTTGGTTCGAATTTTTTATGATGTGTATTGGTTCCCGATGTGTGTTATATATAGGTGGGATTAACCAGATACTAGTCGATGTATGTGAAATAAATATGATGTGATATGACCATTTGTGATAACTTTTATGTGTGGGATTCATGATTATGGTTGGTAGGTACCACCAGTGTGTTTAATAGGCCAGTAGTAGTTTGATTAGTTAAGTGATTCCATTAGTGGGGAGTTACAAAAGATTGAATTTTTCTGTTTGAATTTTTATCCATGGTAATTGGTAATAAATGGATCTATTAATAATGATATTGGTGTTCTAATAATGTTATGAGTGGAATGATTAGGTTTATATAGTATTTGGTCATTTTAATGGGATAATATTTCTCATGGATGATCTATGATATGGTGGGGAGGATTAATATTTTGATTTCTTTGGTGAGGTAATTTTAGAATGAGGGTGGCCTAAACATGTGTAGTTAGGTGTGTTTGAGGTGTTATGGGGGTTTAAGAAGGCCCAAAGGTTAGATTAAAGACATTGATATAGGTTCCAAGGTTTGTCTGTTGAAGATAGAGGGAACCAGGTACTCGGTGGTTGGGCACTTCCTGACAGTAGTGAAAAGGGGGAAGGTGGACTTGTGAGGTCCACCAGCCACCTTGTGGAGTAGGGTGGGTACCCAATGGATAATGGGTAACTAGTGGTAGGGTACCTGATGAATTTCTTGTGTTTTTTTAATTTCAAAATTTATTTAATTAAATTGTTTCATTATTTAAGATGAGGTATCCCCTTATTTATTTCCATCCAAAAGAGGGCTCAATCTAGTCTAATCCATTATTTCCTCTTCTCTAAGGGTAGGGATTTCCACTATCCATCATATTTTCTTTGAGAAGTTGGTTGTGCAGAGTCATTGTGGGTGAGGTTTAGTGTCCTTCATTGTTTATTTCTAGTTTTTTCACTAATACGATGAGTTTTGACTAAAATCACTATTTTATGTCTATTTCTATGGTTTATAATTTATTTATCAGATCAAATATATCTATAGGATTTGGCATGCTAGCCTTTTTTATCATATAAGTGGTTCTTAGATTATTTATGTGTTATATGTGTGTTTATGCATCATATGATTTATGAGTGTTGGTAGGGTCATGACTATGATTAACAATAGAAGTACTTTCAGTTTCCATTGATCATTTGAGATGCTTAGGGGTAGTCTCATTGTGGTATTAGTTGGCTATACCAAGTATTTGAATTTTTTTTATTTGATGGATTTGATAATTAAGAGTAATGTCACCACATGATGGAAAATGGTGATTCTTGTAATTATTTAATTTATGTGGTTCCTTGGGAATATTATTGGTGTGACTTATGAGACCATAAGGAACTAAGGATTCATAGGTATAATATGAGAGGTGATGGCCATTTTCATGCATGGTGATTGAGTTTTTTTGAGTTGTGGTTATATGTTATTAGTAATTTTCACTCACTATGGGGATATGTTCATTGGGTTTATGTTCACATAATATGGGACCCATGAGGTAGTGTTGAACACTGGTTGTTTATAAGTATATTATAGAAAAGACCAAAATTTTACTCCAAGGAGTAGTGCAAATTCATTTTTTCAAAATTAGTTAAATAAAGGGGTTTGATTTGATTTGATAAAACTAATAAATAAAAAATGAATATATAAAATTTGATTGATCAAGTGGTGGAATATATGACTGGTTATATGGTTGGATTACCAATTAATATGATATTTTTTTCTTAAATAGATTAATCCTCTTATTTGTATCTGATTAATGAGAGAATATACAATCACTTCTCTCTCATCAAGGGGTGTTAGTGAGAGGAAGTTTCAAATTGAAAGTGATCACTACTGAATGAACCTCTTTCCAATGAGTTTGGGATTAAAAATGGGATCTCTCTAATTATTTAATAAACTTCCAATTAGGTGATAATACTCTCGATCAATCCAGAATGATCCACTACCTTCCACAGTTATACCAATAATTACTCGATACGTCACCAAAAAACCCATACATATTTCACTATATATGGGAAAGATCAAGCAGAGGTAGAAAAAAGTTTATCATCACAATAAAACAAAAAACTGTGAAATATAAACCAAACACAATCATATTTATTTAAACATATCAATAATTTAAACCAATATCATATACTAGAAGAATAATTTACAATTTATATTTAGAATTATTAATTATAAAAGGTTCTCCCCGTCACTATCTCAATCACCAAAAGGTTTTTCTCCCTCCATTTTTATGGTTAAAACCATTAAAGAATGAAGATATTACAAAACATTTTAAAACAAGACCATACTTTCAAAAACTAAAAACAAAAAATCCCTTCCTGGATCATGGGATGTGATGCCTGATTTTCAGTTTTTTGATAGTTTATTCACCAAAATCACATATTATATAATGTAGTCAATGGAAGGTGGATGAACTCAGTGCACTGACAATAGTTGTTCAATCTCTATAGGTGGAAGAAAAACCATCATAATATATGAACTTTTGATAGAGTCAGAAGAGGTCTAGAATGTTTGATGAAGACTCTTTAATAAAGTATATTGAATCCTTTGCCGAAGAATGATTTGGAGTAAAAAAAACAAATAGAGATCACCGATCACATTCCATATGGGGGATTCTATATGAATATAAGATGGTGGTGTTACTTAGATGATAGACTGGAGTTTCCTATAAAAGGAAGCAGAGACCAATATGTAAATTGTAACAATTGAATTCATTGTGCATGATCAAAGTGAAAAGTGGATTGGAATATAATAGTGGGTTAATACTCTATAAAAAATATTACTAAATAATTTGTAATATTATACATCTATTAATATAATGAAGTCCCCATTATTTATCCCATGCATATATGACAACTTTTCCAAATCATTTTAATCCCTTGTGTTATTTTATATTTTATGTACTTTCATTGAATTTATTTCAATTTATTTTATTGTGTGTTATTTTTCACAGGTTGTGTGTGAGGTTGAATTTATTAGGTGGGAAGGATGAAGTGAATTCCTAATTCTTATATACTCAGTCAATAGAATATAAATTTAAGTTGTTTGTATTTTTTCATTGTGTTGATCTAGGATGAAATTTTAGTGGATCAAGGATCCTTATTATAGGGATATTATTAAAAGAACCTGAAATATTGGGATTCTTTCTAACAAGTGGTATATGACTGAGTTCTCTTTTTGATATCTGATACCAGTAATTGGTATCAGATTTTATGGTCCAGTGATAAACACATAGAGGTAACTCAACTTTCACTCTCTTTCCAAAACAATAAATCACTTTCAATTGGAGTTTACTATTAGTGTATGTTATAGAATATGATGTAGGAATTATATAGATAGATAAATTCAATGGAATAAATTTTAGATTTGATAGAATGTAGTTAGAGGATATTCTAAATTAGAATGACCTGGATATTCCAATATCAGGCATACATTCAGAGAAAATGGAGAAGGTAAAATGAGAATAGTTGGATTGAAAAGCACTGGAACATGTGAGTATTTATTTTGAATGAAATGTTTCCTTAAACATTTGTGAAAATAAAATTACTATGGAAGTGATAAATGAATTTATAGACATGTATGAAAATCTAATAACACTTAATAAATTTTCCATGAATTGATAATTTTTTATATTAAGGATATCCTTGGGAAGACCAAAGACATATCATTTTAATGATTTCAACATTATCTATGGATATATTAAATTAGTGAAGGTAACATTCAAAGATTATGTATGGGAACTACTTTTATTTTCATCCCATACAGACAACTGGGTTAAAATGGTGACTGTAGTTAGTAATTCAATTGGAAAAATAAACTTTTTTAAGGATATTAGGAACTTGATCCTAAATGAGTAGCTCAGGTGGAGGGAAATTCAGGTACCTTCTAGTATTGTGATTAATGTTGATGGATGGGGATGGAAATCCTAGATGAGATATCATAAAAAATAATAGAATATAATTTTAAATAAATAAGTCAAATAAATTTGGTTGGCCCAAGTCTTCCATGATAGAGTTTTAGAAAGAAAGATAATATCACGAAGAATTAAAAAAGTCATAAGGAGAACACACAAAAAAAATAAGCATACGATAGTTTAATTTTAGTTAGTTTTATAGAAGGTAGAAACCGGTTTTTTCTAAGGGTTAATACTCAGATATAATATTGGGTGATTGACTATAGATAATAAATTAATTCAACTGGTGATAAAATATTAATGATAAATTATGCATCTAGGAAGTTTTTGAAAGTTCATCTAGTGGATGATGAAGATCTGTTTGTTTTAAAAAAAGGATATTTCAACATTTGATTCAAGAATAGAGGATTATTGAAGCTCATGGAAGTAAGGTGCATCCCCATTCTAAGGAAAATATTATTTTCATTGGATAAAATTATTAGGTAGGGTTTTTCACTAACTTTGTTAATGGGGTGTGGAAATATTCCTAAGGATCCATGGTGGTTACAAGAGATGTTAAGGATGGAAATCATTATGTCACCCAAAAGTATGATGGAATTTCTATTTCTGAAATTATAACTTCCAAAAGATCCAAAAGTTTGAAATTACAGGCTTGGTTTCCTAAGTGAGAAGTATATAAAATTTATTATAGAAAAAGGAATAATGAATCTTGATCACATGAAAATAGGAAAGTGTGAATATTATGTGATGGGAAAGCAGAGAAGGTTATCTTTTAATTTAGATGGTTAGAATCCAAGAGATAAAAAGTTAGAACTTTTACACATTGATGTTTGGGAACCTACCCCTATTTAGTCCCACAGTGGTTCCATCTACTTTTTAACCATTATTTATGATGCTACTAAATAAGTATGGATTTACTTTTTTTAATCATTAGTTTGTTTTTATCCCATTGGAAAGACTTAATGAAAAGTGAATGTGATGAGATGTTGATGGTCATCTACATAGAAAACTGAGGTGATTAATCTAAATACAAATTATAGAATTTTTGAAAGAAGAATGGGATAAATCATGAGAAGATGGTTCCTAAAATTCCATTGAATAATGGTGTGGTTGAGTGGATGAATTAGACTTTGATAGAGAAGTATTGAATCATGATTTTTCACTCTAGAATGCCTATGGGAATTTGGGAAAAGGAACTCAACACAATGAAATATCTCATCAACAGGAGTCCAACATCCACAATTGGGTAGGAACTTCTTGATGATTTATGGTCCAGTAAACAAACATAATTTTTACAACTTAAAGTATTTGCATGCTTGGAATATACACATGTTGATGTTAAGTATTGAGTCAAGCTCTAGGAAAAATATAAAATATGTTTTCTCATTGGATATGGAGATGATAATTTGGGATTTATGATATAGGTTGATGATAGGGTATAAATCATCAAGAGTATAAATGTTCTCTTTGATGAAAAGATTTTATGGAAGGAACAGAACTTGGATGGGGGAAACATTGGGGGGGGGGGGGGGCTCGACCATAAAAGTTTAAGTTGATCATAGTAAGTATACCAGATGATTGTAACTTCTAGATAACTCAATTAATAATATTGAAAAAACACAAAGTCTATGAGTTATACTATTATAAAATATTTTAGAAATCTCAAGGAAGGTGGATTCTTGGGAGAACCAAAAGTTAAGGATCCAAAAAATAGAGGGGAGTTGAGTAGTTAAGTGTAACTAAAATAGCTGAGGATATTAACTAGAGTCAGAAGACCATTTCAGAGTTTGGGGGATGACATAAACATTATTCTTCTAACTTATGATAAAGAACCAAAGTGGCTAGAAGAGGAATCCACATGTAATGATTCCAAATTGTGGAATAAATTAATCGATGAATATATTTATTAATTAAAGTTCAATAGAACATGGGATCTTATTGAATTACTAGAATGGAAAAAGGAAACTATAGAATAAGTAGGATTTTTATTTTATAGAGAAGATTAATGGAAAGAAGATTTACAAAGTGTCGATGGTAGTAAATTGATTTAAATAGAAGGAAGGTATTGATTTCTTAAAAATATTACCACTAGTAATTAAATATTCAAATATCTAGATAGTCACTACTACAAAATTGGCCTTTAACAGTGCTGAAATAGGCCTTTATCCGCACTAAAAAAGTGATGAATACCGTATCATGGGTAAAAGGCAAAGGATTTTATCAACTCTAGAAAAGTGTTGATAAAGGGGTGATTTATCAGTGAAAAAAGTGCTGATAAATCATACTTTTATCATCTCTTTTATAAACGTTGATAAAAGACACCATTTATTTGCATATTTATTTAGCACTGATAAATGTATCCTTTATCAGTGCCAATAAATTCGCTGATAAAGGGGAATACTGTAGTGTGATGCCCTAGAACATTGCAACACTAGAAAAAGGTTATGAAATTTGTTGTAACAACACACTTCATCACTAGAAATTATAATAAAAATGATAAAAATCAAATAAAAATACAAAATTTAAATGAAATAAAATTTCTAACACAAATACAAGAAAAAAATAACTATTATAGAGTATATTAGTTGTTTTTTTACAAAAATTAATAGAAATTTTGAATAAAAAGCCCCACTTAGAGTCATACCGGTCAGACTATGAGTTGGATTGAGGTGTGTCTGATTCCTATAGATAAAAAATGACTTATGAATCATTTTCCTAAATTAACAAGACAATTCAAATGTGTTTTTTTAGTTTTGAGTGTGTCAGTTATTTTTTTTATTAAAATTAATGTCAATTTTAAATAAAAAGATGCACTTAGAGTCATACCGATCACACCGTATGTTCGAATGAGGTTAACATGATTACTATATCCCCCTAATTAATTATTTATTGGTTTCATAATGTATCAAAACAATCCAAATGCATTTCCCTAGTTTTGAGTATGTCACTTGTGTTTTTTTCAAAAAATGTCATTTTAAACTGGAAATAAGAACTTTGAGTCATACAGGTTTCATTGTGTGTGGGTTTGACATGAGACTAAAGCAAACACATCTAAAATGAATTATGAATCATTTTATTAAATTATCAAGATAATATGAGCACATTTTCTCAATTTTCAGGGAGTGATACTTTTTTGTATTAAAATGTAAATTTTAAACTGATAACAGACAATTTGAGGCATAATGGGAACTTCATGTATCAAATTGAGGTGAGGTTGATTCCCATACATCCAAAATCACATATGGATCATTTTTATAAAGTACCAAAATAATCTAGATGCATTTACTCAGTTTTTAGTACATTAGTTTTCTTTTTCACTAAAATTAATGTCAAATTTGAATAAAAAGATGCACTTGGAGTCATACCAGTCACACTGTTCATCGGATTGAGGTAAGGTTTATTCTTACACACTCGAAATGAATTATGGATAATTATACAAAAGTATCAAAATAATCCAAAATTTTTCCTCTATTTTGAGTATTCCACATGTATTTTTTACAAAAATGTCATTTTAAACTGGAAACATGCACTTTTGAGTCATACAAGATTCATCAAATATGGGTTTAACATGAGTCTAATTCCTACACATATAAAATTAATTATGAATAATTTTCTTAAATTATCAATACAATCCATGTGAATTTTATTAGTTTTCATTGTGTGTCACTTTTTTGTATTAAAATGTCAATTTTAAAATAATAATGGACAATTTGACACTAGCCCTCCATGATGACCATGATATATTAATGTTGGTTTTACTCCAATAGTTGTATCATACACCTTCAAAATTTGGTGGTTGATTACACACATATTTATTTAAAAAAATTATTTGTATTATACACCTCTTTGATGATTGGGAGTTGTACAAATGTTGCTTCAATAACCCTAATTGAGAAATTGAAACTACCAACACAGAATGATCTTATATGTGGATCACTACCCTTTATAAAATAATATAAAAAAGTGGTGAAAACATTATTTTAATAACCCAATTGAAACACATGAAAATGGATCTCATCTTAAATGAAAAGTGTTGTGTGAAATTTTCAACAATAGTTCTCAAACACGATCCTGGTATGATCCTCATTTTACTTCATTTCCTAACAATTTTATTGTTTTCAAGATAGTGCTTCATCTCCTCCTCTACCTCAGTATCCACCTCAATCTTCACCTATGCCTCCTCCTCCAAGCCTGTCTCGGACTCCGACTTAGCCTCTACCTTCAACTCCACCATTTCCCAATAATTTTATTGTTTGTAAGTGAGCACTTCAAAACAAATTTATTTCCTCCATTACACTTCTTCTTGAGAAAGAGATAAAAAATAATATATCAACATTTTGAAACTACTTCTTCAAACCCCAAATATACTTCAATGGTCATAACTCATACTATATTTAAAATATATAATATAATAATCAAAAAAAAAAATTAGGTATACATTCTAAAAAAAAGTATGATACCCACTCATCTCTAAAAAAAATAATTTCTTCTTTTGAGTATCTAAATTGTTAACAATCAAGATATTAATGATAAAATATAGAAAAGAAAATTATAATTAAATAAATTTAATGAAATTGTAATTACCTTAGGAAATTTTTTATTAGGGGATGCTAGTATTTTTATGCTTTATGATGTCTCTCATAAATTTTCAAACATAATATCCATAATCGATTCCATTATCTTGTTTTGGACACTTCATAAACAATGAGAAAAATAAATAATTTTTTTGAATTTTTTTTATAGTTAAATATTTCTATATATACTGTAATTTTTTTTCATTTAATTAATTCACATTCTTTATCCCTTTAGACATCGGCTTCCTACCATGATTTAGCCTATAATTAGCGATCAACCTATCATAAAGAAATCCTTTTTAAAACACAAACTAAAAGATATAATTTAATTTTTATCTATAAAATATTGATTTTAGTGTATTATATATTCCCAATGAACATCATGTGTGGCTGGTTGGTTGCATACCATTGCGTTGGATCCAAAAAATAAATATTCGTGGTGTCCAGATTGAATGTGATCAGAATCCAGTGCTCCCTAAGAAAAAAAAATTAAGTAATATAGAGATTAAAAATATATTTTATGTGATTAGATTATAGAGTTTTACTTTTTTTGTCACAACCCATCCCATGGGGCCCGTGTGGTGACAACCCCAAGCCCACCTTCCATAGGTCGGGGGTGGGCGAATAGCACTAAAAATGTGTATCCCTAAAACAAGAAGGCATTTCCTTTTAACCTATACATACACAAAGTCCAATAACACAAAAAAAGAAACCACGAAGTAAACTGTTGTAGTAAAAAGTCCAAGAACACAAAAAATCAACCACGAAGTAAACTGCTACAGTAAAAGTGTGCTGAAAGTAAAGGGGCCAGAATACAAGTCCAACTTAAAAGTAAAAGTACTACTGAAAAGTAAAAATAAAACTAAAAAGGGGGAAATATCTCTTGGATCATCCACCAAGGATCCTACCAGAAGGGTAGGTACAAATCACATTCAGTAGTCCCGACATCACGTCATGCCAAATATTCCACCTCCAAGTACCATCCAGTCCTGGCTCCCTCATCCTTGATCAATGTTGTCAGTCGTCTGCACAAGACACAATAAGGTGCAGGCATATCCTATACAGGGGTGAGTATAATGATACTCAATAGGGACCCCGAGGCCCCCGTAGGTCTCTTAGAAGTACCACACAGGTAACACCAAAAAGACAACACCACGAAGGTAGAAGTACCACACAGGTAACACCACAAAAAGAGAAGTACTACATAGGTAACACCACAAAGCTAAAAGTACCATATAGGTAACACCATGAAGTTAACACCATGAAGGTAAAGGACTCATCTCACAATCTGGTATAACTTAAGTACACAAGTATAGATGATTAGTCATAGGCTAGATCATCTTATTCTGTTAAGTAGCACCACTGTTGACCCACATAGGATCGATTGGTAATAACCCCCACTGACCCACATAGTATCGGTATGCGCTAACCTACATAGGATCATTGAGCGCTGAACCACACAGGATCTGATAGAAGCTGACCCACACAGGATCGATGTTCTTTCTTCACGTTATATTCTACCACAGGATTTCTCACACCCAGTATGCTCAAGTTCTGTAGAATCTACCCCTCGAGATATCAGTTGTACCTCGACCACCACTAAGCTCCACATAGGAGTAACCCAAAGGAACTCCATTTCTTAAGTGTTCTAATGCAACAGACAATGCATCAATTGGACGCCCAGTCTATGAGTTATAAGCATTTTAGTTCTGAGGGCCCTGTTGGATTCGGGTTCGATCCAACCCAACCATACTCCAACTATCTCCAAAACTAGAGTGGATTATTCTAAAAGTACCATTTCGATCTAATGATCCTAGTGCCGCAGACGGTTTGTCAAATAGATGTATGGTTCTCAAGATATGGTCCTTTAAGTGTTTCTAGGTCCGGTCCGACTCGGTTGGACCGACCCGGCCAGACCCAAACTAGTTCGGGTCGACCCGACCCAGTCCGGGCCCGACCCGTTCAGATGGGGCCGCGACGAGATAAGCCCAATGGGCCATGGTTCAGCCAGGACCTCAAGAGAGCGCAACACAACCCGTAAGGGAATACGGCCCAGCCTACAAAGGGTGCATCCTGGCACACAAGGGGGTGGCCCGACCCACAAGGGGGAAACCCGACCCACAAGGGGGCAGCCCGTCCCGCAAGGGGGTGTCCCCCTCGCAAGGGAGAGGTCCAGACCTCAAGGGGGCAGCCTGGACCGCAAGGGGGTATCCCAACCCGCAAGGGGGCAGTCCGTCGGTCCAGCCCGCAGTGGGGTCACACTAGCCGGCGCGAGGGGGGGGGGGGTGAGACCCCCTGTCTCCTAAATGGATCAGAGGCCATTCATCTTGTGAAGCAGCGGCGCCACGTGGGTGCCACTCAGTCACCGCAGAACCCACCGGTGGCGCGGGTTCCCCCTCCGCTGCGGTTTTGGTCGTGGCCCCTTTCTCACGGGTGGCATACTGGTCGCGCCACCCTTCCCTTCAACGACCAGTTGAAGTGCCAGATGCCTCCTCCGACCACTATGGCTAACGATCCACGACCCCTTACTCATATGTGGTGCACGATTACACACCACACCTCCTCCGTGGCTGGCCGGTGCTGGCTGCTTTGTTGACCATCGCGGCTTAGTGTCGTGACATTATTTTGTAGCGCGCGACGGTGCGCTGCCTCCATCATAGCCGGTTGGTGCCGCCACGCTGATGGTCTTACATGAAGGTACAAGGGTAGAAATGTGGTGGAGGGTTCAGGCCATGTTCATTAGGCCCAAACCCTCCGTGTTAGTTTGTAATCATAAGGTAGGATTAATGGGTTCAAGAAATTCACTTGAGTTAAACAAAAAAACCACTACCTCAAGAACTATGGTGAATTAATGCGATTGAGGAAGTTGGTTGGTGTTCGTCATCCCTGAAACTAGCCTCCTACGACATCACTTGATCATCAATATTCACTTCAAGGTTTCGATTTCGCTCTTCACCACTCACCGGAACCATCTCTGTCCTCCAAGGGTTTGGCGTCTTGGCACTTTGTCAACACTTCGTTACTTGGTGAAGTAGTGCCAACACCTCTCCCCAAGCTCCATATAAATAAGAGTGGGTGAGGGTAAGTAACGACGTTGGGAATTAATGGGGTCTCATTAATTAGGAACCTTCCTAATTTCCCAATGGTGCAGTTACTTAGGATTGAAAGGTTAAGCCATTTATTGGCTTGACACGTCACTGGTCCCACATTGCCACTTGTCCATTGGAGGAAAAAATAAAAGAGAAATAAAAATTAACTACGTTTTTTTATTATTCTTTTAAAAGTCCCAAAATATAAATTTTTCTCCAGACCTACTACGGTTAAAGTGAAGCCTCCCTTAAGCGAATCTCAGCACTGCAGATTCAATGGTTCCCTTAGATTTTTAATCCGATCACTGGTTCAAATGTTAGAAAACACCACTCACATGTTTACTGAACGTACTGAAAAAAAATTCAGAAATTCATTTCGGGCACACCGGGCCTTGGAATCATGTTCCATAAATTTTCACAGACTCATAATAATTCCATATAATTAAAAAAATTACATGGAAAATCTGGGTCTTTACATTCTCCCAACCTTAGGGATTTTCATCCCCGAAAGCCACAACATTGACTCAGAAAACAAATGGGGGTACTGAGCACGAATCTGAGCATCCCACTCCCAAGTGCTCTCTTGGAGGATCCCGTGCTGCCAGTGAACACACACCAGAGGTATCGAATTCCAATGAAGGTCCTTCTCCTATCGATCCTCAATCTCTACTGGAACCTCCATAAACGTCTCCCCGTCATCAAAGTCTAGCTTATTGTGGTCGCCAATGTGAGATGGGTCATGCATGTATCTCCTTAGTTGGGATATGTGGAAGACGTCATGAACCCTCTCCAGCTATGTTGGAAGTTCCAAGGGGTATTCCACCTTTCCAATATTCTGAAGTATTAAAACTGGTCCGATAAACCTCGGTGACAACATGCCCCCTTGTCCAAATCTCTGCAAACCTCGTCGAGGTGAGACCCGTTGGAAGACATGGTCTCACTCATCAAACTGCAAAGGTCTCTGCCTCCTATCATCATAAGACTTATGTCTGCTCTGTGTAGTCTTCATCCACTCATGGATGATCTACACCTTCTCAGTGGTAGCCCACACAAACTCTGGACCCATAAGTGCTAACTCCCCTGGGTCTGTCCATCCTAGAGGTGATCTACAAGGTCGACTGCATAAGTCCTTGAATGGTTCCATACCAATGGTGGAGTGATAACTGTTGTTGTATGCAAACTCCACCAAGGTAAAGTGATCCTCCCAACTATAGCCAAAAGCTAGGACACAATCACAAAGCTTTTCCTCCAGTGTCTGTATGGTTTGCTCTGTCTGACCATCTGTCTAAGGATGAAAGTTGGTGCTAAAATGTAGTTGAGTCCCGAATGCCTCCCGTAATCCCTTCCACAACCGGGATGTAAAACATGCATCACGGTCAAAGACGATCGTTGATGTCACCCCATGAAGTCGTACAATATTCTATATGTAGAGGCATCCCAAGCCCTCTACTGATCCCTACTCTCGGATAGGTACAAAGTGGTCCAACTTGATGATTTAGTCAACGATCACCCAAATGGAATCAGGTCCCCTGGACGTACGTGGATGCCCTATCACAAAGTCAATAAAGATTCCATCTCACTTCCACTCTGACACCTCTAGTGGTTATTCTAATCCTACTAGAACCTGATGATCTACCTTCACTTACTGAAAAGTGAGGCATAGAGAAACAAGCTCTGCCACTGCTTTCTTCATCCCTGGCCACCATTGTTGACACTAGAGGTCCTGGAACATATTTTCCACACCAGGATGTACTACCAGAGGGGATGTATAGACCTCCATCAACACCTCCTCCCGTAGCACCACTGGTACCATGGTACGTCCTCTGAAGAGAATGGCATGCTACCTATCTTTAGAAAATCCATTAGGTGTGTGTCCTAAGGATATCTGAGCACGTCGAGCCTTGTAGTTAATGTCACCAAGTTTTGCCTCTCTGACTTGCTAAAGGAGTGGGGGAGTGACTGTCATAGACTGGAGGTAAGCTACTATATCTCTATCCACGAAGGATATCCACATCATGGCTAAATGCTCTGTCACCTCACTCAGCAACTATAGACTATAACTCCTGTTGAGTGCATCTGATACCGTGTTCCCCTTCCTAGGAGTATAGACTATCTCAAAGCCATAGTCCTGGAGGAACTCTATCCATCACCACTATCTCAGGTTTAGATCCTTATGAGAGAAGATATACCTGAGACTCTTGTAATCAAAGTAGACTGTAAAATGTTCACCCATCAAGTAATGTCACCACATCTTCAAGGTGAAGACCACTGTTTCTAACTCCAGGTAATGGGTAGCATAGTTATTCTCGTGTTTCCTCAGTTGTCATGAGCTGTAGGCGATCACTTCTCAATCCTTCATTAGGACACACCCAAGTACGATCCCTGATGTGTCGCAGTAAACTACATTCCCAGCGCCCTATTTTTATAGCCTCAAGATGGGGGCACTAGTCAGTCTCTACCTCAGCTCTTGAAAACTCCACTGAAATATCTTTGTCCATATGAAGGGCTATCCCATTTTCCTCAATGCTGACAAGGGTGATGAAACTCTAGAAAATATAGGCATGAATCTTCGATAGTATCCAGCCAACCCCTGGAAACTCCGCATCTCGGTCACACTCCTCAGTGGCTCCCAAGAAAGCATAACCACTATATTCTCTGGATCCACTACAACTTTGGCCTCCAAGATTTTGTGTCCTAGAAATTCGACCTCTCATATCTAGAACTCACACTTCGAGAGCTTACCATAAATCTAGTGTTCTCAGAGTGTATCCAGAACTATCTATAGATGATAGGCATGCTCCTCCTCCGACACTGAGTATATCAAGATGACTTCATTGAAGACCACCACAAAGCGATCAAGGTATGGATGGAAGTTCCTATTCATGAGACCCATAAACACTATAGGGGAGTTGTTCAGACCTAATGGCATAACCAAGAACTCATAGTGTCCATACCGACATATGAAGGCTATCTTCTTCACATCCTCATCTCGTACTCTAAGTTGATGATAGCCTGATCTGAGGTCTATCTTCAAAAACAACGAGCTTCCTTCAGCTAATCAAAAAGATCATCAATCCTCGGAAGTTGATACTTGTTCTTCACGGTCACCTGTTTCAGGAGCCAATAGTCCACACAGAGTCTCACACTCCCATCCTCCTTATTGGTGAACAAAATCGGGGTTACCCATGGAGAAACACCAGGCCTTATGAACCCCTTCCTTTGAAATTCTTCCAGCTGTACTCGTAACTCACGATGCTCTGCGGGAGCCATCCGATATGATGGTGTAGATATCGGTGTCGTCCCAGGGTACATGTCGATGTAAAATTCTACCTCCCCATGAGGATATTGTCCTGAAACATCATCAGGAAAGACATCAGCATACTGGTCCATCACTACAGGATAACTTAGACTCTCAACATCTATTGTTCTGAGGGTAAGGATATCCAACTGGTGTGTTATCAGCTATACCCTTCTTTGGGTAAGTCCATATTATGCTGAAAAGGTTCCCTTATCACTGGTGAAGGAAAACTTGGTCCCATCCTCACAGACACACCACACCTTGTGCCTAATACAGTCAATTTGGGCATGGACTATGGATAACCAATCCATACCCAAGATGACGTCCTAAGGCCTCGATGCTGCTACTAAAAGATCCCAGCCGAATCTCTCATCTCATATAGTAAGGTCACATTGTAAGAAACGGTGTTTAATCGTCGAATCCCCTATCGTAAGAGTCTCTAACTGTAAGGATCGATCCAATGACTCCACAAGAATCCTTGAGTTCCGAACGAGGGTTGTGGCAATAAAAGTGTAACTGACACCTATGTCTATAAGTACTGCAGCTAGGGTGGGGTAGACATATATCATACCTCTAATCATTTCTAGAGTTTCATGGTTATAGGCCTCGGCTGCTTGGAGCTGAGCTCGTTTTAGTCCACCTGCTCCATGTGGTCGGGGTGGACCACCTGGAGGTGATGGCGGTATAACCTCGAATCACTACCCACCAACTGTTGCATGAAAAACTCCTCTTCCACATCCATATACTGCCTTCGGACCTCCCCAATTGAATCTCTACCTCTGCCTCGATAGTCCCTCAACTGTTTACTAGTCGTTCGTATGACAGGTCATGTAGTCACGAGCCAGGTGACCCTGCCCACTGCACGAGTAGCCCTACATGCTCCTCAGCTTTCCTCCTCTATCCTGTGAGCCCTGCACCACCGAACCTGTATCCTGAGGTCGTCCACTAAAAGGTATGGAATGATTAGTCCCCTGCGTCATTTTTATGCTGCCTTCCATGGATGACTATGCTACCTGACGTCTGGTGGTGGCTCTCATCGTCGGTGCCTGCTCAGCTAGGAATCTCTCCACCAAAATTTCTCGCTCTTGCACCCCGGCCTGCGTTGGAATGCTGAGCGATATCATCGATGATCTGATCTCCTGTCGGAGACCCTGATCAAAGGTCAGATCCTTGAAGAAATGGTCCCATACCATGTAGGTGGAGTAGTGGGAGAGACCAGTTAACCTCACTGAGTACTGGTCCATAGTCATTCTGTCGTGCTGTAAGTGCAGCAGCTCCTGTATGCACACTAAGCATAGAGTCGTTGGGAAAAATTATGCCCTAAAAAGGCTCTTGAAGTCCACCCAGATGAGGGTACCCTCATCGTGTATCTAGATCATCAAGATCCACCATCTCCCTGTTTCTGCCTAAAAATACTGGTAACTAGGATCACCATAAGGTCAGCTGGTGTCCCAACTAGGTGGAAAACTCTGACCACAACCTCCAGCCAGTCCTCAGCCGCCTGCGGGTCTATCTCGCCTCAGAACCTCGGAGGCCTCTACCGCTGAAAATCATGCAATGCGCTTAGTCAGCATGCAGCCTCTAATGGTGGGGCTGGTGGCAACAACTACCCAAAAGGTAGTGGTGCTACTGGTACACCACCCAAAGGTGTTAATGCCATAAGAGGGCCCTACACTGAGTCCTCATCGCTCAGTGAGCCATCGTTGTGTACTCTCTTGAGAATCCTGGCGGTCTGTCTATGTGGTGGAATCTTGAAAGAAGACATGTGTTCCATGGTCAATAAGTTATACCTGGTGATCTGACTCAAATAGATCATAAGAAATAATTTTCAAAACACACGTAATCTGTGTTTTCATGCACTAAGTCAGAAATCATAATTCAAGGTCCTGGTTTATGGATATGTTGACCGCCTCACCAACACTAGATTCCCCAAATTGAAAACCACACTCATAAAACTTAAAACTATCACAACATCGAAAATATTAGAGTCCTAGTTCTTTGGTAGAACAGACTCCTCTGCTACCACTTTGTCACGACCCGTCCCTCAGGGCCCATACCGTGTCTACCCCAAGCCTAGCTTCCATAGGCCAAGGGTTGGAGACTAGCACCAGAAAGGTGTATCCCTATAACAAGAAGGCATTTCCTTTTAACCTGTATAGACACACAGTCCAAGAACCCAACAAAAACAACCACGAAGTAAATTGCTGTAGTAAAAGTGTGCTGAAAGTAAAGGATCCAGAATACAAGACCCACAAAAAATTACATGTACAAATGAAAAGTAAAAATAGAACTGAAAAGGGGAAAACAACTCCTAGATCGTCCACCTAGGATCCTACCTGAAGGGTAGGTATAACTCACATTCAGTAGTCCCTGCATCATGTCACGCCAAATAATCCACCTCCGAGTATCATCCAGTCTTGGCTCCCTCAGCCTCGATCAATGTTGTCCATGGTCTGCACAAGAAACAACAAGGCGCGGGTGTAGCTAGTGCAGGGGTAAGTATAATGATACTTAGTAGGGACCCCGAGACCCACGTAGGTCTCCCAGAGTTCCACAAAATAAATACCATAAATCAAGACCCCAATCTCATAGCACGAAGCAATAGACATCAACTATACTTAGGTATATGCCCATACATATACCTAAGATATAAAGACATAATAATCTCATACATGAGGTAACAATAATACAAAGGTAACACCACAAAGGTAGAAGTACCACACATGTAACACCCCGAAGGTAGAAGTACCACACAGGTAACACCACGAAGATAGAATTATCACACATGTAAAACCATGAAGTTATAAGTACCACACAGGTAACACCATGAAGTTAACACCATGAAGGTAAAAGAATCAACTCACAACTAGGTATAACTTAATTAAATAGGTACAGATGATTAGTCGTAGGCTAGAGCATGTTATTCTGTTTAGTAACACTGTTGCTGACCCACACAGGATTGATAGGTAATAACCCCCTCTGACCCACACGGGATCTAACCCACACAGTATCGGTATGCATTGACTCACACAGGACAACTGAGCGTAGACCCACATAGGATTTGATAGAAGTTGACCAAGACAGGATCGATAGATGCTGAACCACATAAGATCGATGTTCTTTCTTCACGTTACAGCCTGCCACGAGATTCCTCGCACGTAGTGCACTAGAGTTCTGTAGAATCTTCCCCTCAAGATATCGGTTGTACCTTGACCACCACTAAGCGCCAAAAATGAGTAACCCAAAAGACTATCATGTCGTAAAATTTCCAACGCAACAGACGGTGCATCAATCAGATGCCCAGACTGTGAGTTATAAGTGTTTTAGTTCCAAGGGCCCAGTTGGATTGAAGTTCGATCCAACCCGACCATAATACAACCGCCTCCAAAACACATGTGGAGTATACCAAAAGGACCGTCTTGATCCAAGGATCTCAACTTTATAGACGGGTTTTCAAATGGACATCTGGTTCTCAAGATATGACCCCTTAAGTGTTTCTGGGCCTGGTCCAACCCGGCCTGACCTGGTTCGGGTCGACATGACCTAATCCTAGTCCGACCCATCTGGGATGGGCCATGAAGGGCTCGGCCCGCTGGGCCGTGGTCTGGCTCGACCAGCAAGGGAGCGTAGCCCGACCCCCAAATGGGGCAACCCGGCCCGCAAGGGGGCGGCCTGACCCACAAAGGGGGCAGTCCGACCCGCAAGGGGGCAACCCGACACACAAGGGGGTAGCCCACCGGTATGTCCCACGGTGGGGTTCG
Organism: Viscum album; assembly: GCA_963277665.1. Classification (NCBI taxonomy): domain Eukaryota; kingdom Viridiplantae; phylum Streptophyta; class Magnoliopsida; order Santalales; family Viscaceae; genus Viscum; species Viscum album. The sequence goes on from OY728121.1 coordinate 232,654,648, forward strand.
CTATAGATGGAATGGGGGGGAGTGAGTCCCCCGGTATGCTGAATGGCATGAAGGCTGTTCGGCTTGTGAAGCGGCGACGCCATGTGGGCGCCACCTGGTCATTGTGGAACCCACTGGTGGTGTGGCTTCCCCCTCCATCGTGGCTTCGGCCACAACCCATTTCTCACCGGCGGCATGCTGGTCATGCCTCCCTTACCTTATGCGGTTGGCCGATATGCTGCTCACCTCCTCCGACCGGTGAGGCTGACGAGCTGCGACCCTTTGCTCACCAGCGGTGCACGACAGAGAGCCGCACCTCCCTTGCGACCGGCCAATGCCGGCCACTTCACTGACTACCACGACTTAGTGCCACGATCTCCTCTTGTGGCGCGCGACGATGCTCCACCACCATCATAGCTGGTTGGTGTCGTCGTGCCAACAGTCTTCCATGGAGGCGCAAGGGTAGTAAGGTGGCGGAGGGTCTGGGCCGGGTTCATTAGGCCCACGCACTTCGCATTATCTTGTAATCATGAGGGAGGATTAAAGGGTTCAAGAAATTCACTTGAATTAAAAAAAAAATCCCTACCTCAAGAATGATGGTTAACACCCACAACTGAGGAAGTGGATCAGTGTTCGTCGTCCCTGCAACTAGCCTCCAATGACGTCGCTTGATCATTGATCTTCAGTTCGGGGTTTCAGTGTCGCTCGTCACCGCCCATCGAAACCAGATCTATTCTCCAAGGGTTTGGTGTCTTGGCAGTTTTTCAGCACTTTGTTGCTTGGTGAAGTAGTGCTAACACCTCTTCCAAAGATCCATATAAATAGAAGAGGGGGAGGGTAAGTAACGACGTTGGGAATTAATGAGGGCTCATTAATTAGGAACTTTCTTAATTCCCCAACGGTGCAGTTACTTAGTATTTAAAGGGCAAGCCATTTATTGGATGGAAACTTCACTAGCCCCACATTTCCGCTTGTCCATTGGAGGAAAATATAAAAGAGAAATAAAAATTGACTAAGTTATTTTTATTATTCTTTTAAAAGTCCCAAAATCTAACTTTTTTTCAAGACCTACTGCGGTCGATGAGAATCCTCCCTTAAGGGAATCCCAATGTTGCAGATTCAACGGTGCCCTCAGATTTTTAATCCGAGCACCGGTTAAAAAGTTAGAAAATGTCGGTCACACATTTCTGAACATATTGAAAAAAAGTTCAGAATTTCATTCCAGGCACACCGGGCCTCGGAATCATGCGCTGTCAATTTTCGCAGACTCATAATAATTGAATATAATTAAAAACATTTCATAGAAAATACGTGTCTTTAAATTTTCATTGTGGGCATCAAAAAGAGTATGTTTTCTAATACTTTTTGACTAAAATATTTGAGTAAATCATCTTTTTTTTTTAATTTCTTCATCATCTAAAGTAAGTTCTACTATAGAAATGATATAGGAATTAAAGAATCCAAATTGTGCCTCGCACGATCTTCCGATTATATAGCTGTAACATAAACTCTTATAGAAAATATGAATACTTATTAACATTATAAATATATTAACTCACTATTTGGATAGACTTATTATGAAAATTAACCTTATTTATGTATTCATAATTGAGACACCCAACTATTCAATCTTGAGAAACTCATTTAGAGTCTCAAGACCAATTCCACATCTTAAGGAATTTCCATATTTTTATTCTTCATATTCAATGTAAGTCATAGATTTATCTTTAAATGTGGTCTCTTCATGAAGTTTTAATGATAATAAATTTTGGTCAGAATTGGCCGAGAGAAGGTACTCTCAAAAGGATGTTTGGTTTTCTTGGTTGATTCACTAGATTTTCTTGATTCAACCTTCCATTTCTGTGCCTCTTTATCCATATGTAATATCATACCTCACTTCATACCTTTTATAATAAAAAAATTATAGGTTTTTCATTAGAAAAAATTTATTAAAGACATACCTAATGTAACTTTATAAGATTAGACGACCATTCTATGAATTCTCCAATAACATCATCGAATGTTTTAATATCTGAACCATCAATTGGAACAAGAATATTAGTAGTAGGATCATGAGGTACCTCAATTCACACAATCATGTGATATTTTGGGAGGTTTTGATGGTATAGTTTTTTTCTAGTATATTATACATTGTACCCATTGTAACATAGCGGTTCATGGGTGTTGATAGATACAAATCACATAAAACTGTTACCTGCAGAATTTTAGTAATATAATGTTATCAGAAGTTGTTTGATTCACATTTCAGAGAAATAGTGATGAAAAATTTTATTACCTTGGGTGAGGTATGCCGATGAGGGTAATGACTGTTAGAGTTGGTGTCCTGAGAACCAACTGTCTATACTTTGATTACATGAATGTACACTAATTATATATTGTTCATTGTTCTGCATGACTATAATATAATAATGACCTGGAATATTTGTTACATTAATAAGGTCATGGTAGATCCCCATTATGATGAGAACCTTGAAATTCTATAAAAATATTCTTAAATAAAGTTTTAAAGTTGGATGACATACTATGATAGGACACATAGTATACAGACCGTCATGTGTGAGTACTCGTAAGAAGATGAGACTCTCTCTCATGGAGTTCACACTTGGTAGTCTCCAAGATGAGAGATTATGAGAACAGACCTGCCAGTAGTAATTCTACATGTCTTGGTGTCATTAGACATTGCTATCTATGAGAATTTTTAATGGTCCTTAGACTAGAATATTATCATTAACTCATGTCATGACTCACACACTTAGATTTGCTGACGAAAACAATCACGAAGATGGTTGGCGGGATGTAGGGTATGTTGGGTGCATCACGAATGACATGTTATTAATGGATAAGTCGAGGAAGGATTTGTACCTTCCATATTGATGAAAGTAGATATCTTAGGCCCTTTATTGAAATAGAACTGACACCCAAATTCCATGGCAATGGTGTCATGACAAGTTTATTTCTAGAAGTCAATGAATGACAGATCAAGCATATAGGTTTATGACACTTCCATGAAACCTGTTTGATGAGATGTTGAGACAAAGGGATTAAATTACAGGGTAAGCATTCGTATGATGTGACACATCAATACGGTGTCAACTTCTTTCTATTGGGTGCCTTGACCAATTGCTAGAGAGTAATCTTGGACTTTAGGCAAGCCCACCTAATGCCAACAAGAAAGAGGCCTAGAGGGTCACATAGTAAGTGTATCCAAGTATCTTAAGTAGAATAAAGATTATTCCAATATGTGGTTTAATAATTATTCAAGGAAGCCTAAATCGTTTTAATATTGGAGGAAGAATAAAATGAAAACAAGATATACACATCGTGTACATTGAATGTACACGCCGTGTAGTTTTCATTTTGGAAAGGAAATGAAAAACGAGTACACGTCGTGTATTAATGATTACACACCATGTAGTTTTTCCAATAGGGATTTTTAGGAAATAATATCATTTTATTAAATGATATTTATTATAATCAGCATGGGCGCATGTCAAGGAATTAATGATTCGACATGGGGATTTTCAATAAGAGTTAATGAAATAAATAAAACATGTAATGCATTTATTTATTGTCATAACTCTATAACCTGAAACCCGATTATAAATATACTCACAACCCCAACACTTTTCCCCAATAATTGTGCACAACAATTCTGTGGAATTCTCTAAAGGACAAAAGAACTCCTTCCTCCAAGAACTCTCTCAAGACCGAGATAGATCCTCCTCCATCAGATCAAGGCAATTTAAGGAAGACAACGCAAGAAAAGGCTTCTCCACACTAGCACATGAAGATTCCTTTGGTGACGTCTACAGATATGTGGGGCACGTGTGGATCACCACTAGAGGAAGTCTACAATTTGCTTCTACAATGCAATGATGAATCACATCAGAACATGATAAAAAATATCAACAAAGAAAGAACACCATAAAAGTTAATTCTTGTCAATTAATTAAATTAATTATAATCAACCTATGATGATCCTTCTTTGTGGTTCCAAGACTATTCTTCTTCTTTGTTTATTTCTGTGATTCGATCTATGGTGTCTGGTGTTTATCGTCGTATTAACCCCGAATTGATAATTGATAATGAAAAAAAGTCAAGTGGGCACATCCACCCATGATCTTTCACTACTCCTGGGACTTTCAAGTGGTATCAGAGGGGTCACAACGTTGATAATAGTTATTTAATTTTCATTGATTATTTACGCATTTATATTTGATTCAATTCAAGATAAATCGTTCTATAAAAATGAATGAATGAGATCTGTTTTCCTCCTTCATTTCTAGATTCACATCACAAAAATGACCTTTTAATTTTAATTTTGATTAAAATATAAATAAGGAACTCATCCGAAAGAGCCTCTCATTCTATCTATACTACACAGGAATACACGGCATGTAGTGAAATCTATGCGCCCTGTACTTTGGTTCAAAGAACTGGTACTAGTCCACCAAACCACACCATGTGAATTGAGCATACCTAAGTTTTTTAATACACCATGTTGACTAGAAATGAACGATGCATGGAAACCAGAATACATAACGTGTATGTTGAATCAACACGTCGTGTAGTCCGATCCGGCCCAGGTGAAATCGTGTACAAGGAGAAGTCGTGTAACCGCGTACACAGGATTGCTAGCCTAGTAACCACGTAACAAGGAAGTACATTCCATGTTAGATTAATCTACACGCTGTGTACTCCAAAATTTCAAAAGTACAAAAAACCAAACCAAATCTCCCGGTGTGTAATTTGGATAAACGGTGAAAACAAATACATTCCATGTAATATATCCTATATGCCGTGTACTTTCCTGAAATGGAATTTCACGAGGTTTCCTCCAAAGTACAAAGGCCTATACAAGGAATATGGATGAGAATAATCTCAAGGAAATTCATAATGGAATTTAAGATAAAGAATTGATTAATTATAAGATCATAATTAATTGAATTCAAGTGAGACTTATCTTGAATAAAAGATTGATTAAAATAATTTGAATAATAAATATTCATAAATGTCATTTCATGCTATGAATGATCATGAGCTATACCAAATACCCTTTGTGTGTGTATGGTTTCATTTAAATTTATTTAATTTAAATTCGTTGGCCTGCGAGCCTTCTTCCAATAAAATGTATGGCCTACATTCCCATGGTTTCTTTAATGTAAACTCCATGTAATGGAGGATCTCCCAAGCCAGAGGAGATGGTTCAAAATATGAAGATGAGGTGAAACTAACCCAAGAAGATACAAAGGTGGATAAGTGGGAGCTGCAAAACACGAACCATCAAGTTCAAGGTGTTTTTCCCTAGGACAGGGTCAACTTATCAAAACTACTAGATAAACTAACCAATAGAAGATCATGATCATGCCATCTTATTTTATTTTCTGTCTGATTGCATGGTTTATTTATTATGTATGTGTTGTCATGATCACATAGTTAATGAAATAAACAAGCATGCAAAGATGGAATAAAATAAAAACCGGACTATGAATAAACATTATCGGAACATGGTTAATCACTTAAGCAATCATCACTTAATATTAAAAATCATGTGATAATGCGAAACTATGCATAAAGGATTTAAATCCCTCAAATCCATATAAAGTCAGAACAAGCATTTCTTTACTTGATTAAGGACAAGACTCAATAAAACTATGTGTTTGAACAACCCTTGTTGGGACACTTACTTTTATAAAGGAAGATCTTATGAATTTTTTGGGTTGACTTAAACATTTTACATCAAGAGGAGTATCCCTTTCTAGACTTTTTGTAAAATGGAGGCAAGTGTTGAGGAAATCCAAGTCAGGATTTTAGGATTGGGGAGTCCACTCAACAGATCAAGGAACTGCAAGCTCACAGTTGGCAAAGACCTACCTAACTAAATACCTTTAAATAGCTTAACCAACCCTTGTAAGGGTTATGCAAAGGGTAATATGGGTCCTTTCCACTAGAATTTTATAGCAACTAGGCATTCCAAGTTCAATGGTGGGGGATGTTGAGACATGATAAAATAGTGGGAGAATTAATAAATTCATTTATTATTTTTCATAAAATGTAATCAAAAGGTATTGATAAATATGATATTTTAATTTTTAGAATCAATATGACAAACTCGTCAACCAAATTTTCTCTGTAATCAATTCTGGATAAAGACAATATCCCCACTGACAGTAACTTTCAGGAATGGTTTAGGCACATTTGGGTTATCCTATGCCATGAACGAAAGTCTTACGTGCTGGGGTCCTCACTTCCTGATTCGCCTGCCCAAGGGGAGAGTGATGAAGATTTCTTGGTCTATGATCAAAATTTGAATGATGCACTCGACGTTCAATGTTTGATGTTGTCATCAATGTCTAGTGAGCACATGAAGTCTCATGAAGACATGGATGCCTAAAGCATGCTTGAGCAACTCCATGGTCTATACCAGGAGAGAGAAAGACATGAAAGGTTTGAGATCTCTAAGGTTCTATTTCAGAGAAAGCTTGCAGAGGGTGCCCCATCTGGGCCTCATGTAGTCAAGCTCATTGTCTACATTGAGAACTTAGATGTTCTAGGGTTTAAAATCCCCGAAGAGCTTGGTACTGATATCATTCTTGAATCACTCCCCCAGAACTTCGATAACTTTTTTGTAAATTTCAACTTGAACAACATTGATAAGTCTCTATCTAATCTTCTTATACTCATTCACCAAGTGGACAATGATATGAAGCGTGAAAAGTATTTTGTACTTATGGTGAATAAAAGGAAAGAGAAGGAGAAGAGCATTAAGCTCAAAGCTTCTTCAAGGCCTTCCAAGAAAAGGAAGATCAAAGGGGTGGAAGGAGAACAGGAGGCTGTTTGTTTCACATTTGGAAAGAAGGGCCACTGGAAGAAAAAATGCACCCATCCAAGGAAGCAAGGGGAATCTTCAGGTGCGTTTTTTATCGAATTCAATCTATCTATTTCTACCAGTTGGGTATTAGATACTCTTTGTGATGATCACATCTATATCCAAATATAGGAACCAGGTATATTCAAAATGATTTACCGAGTTGAGTTGGATCTGCGAGTAGCCAACGGAGCCAGACTCGCTGCTATAGTTGTCAGAGACTGCCACCTCACATTGCCTACTGGGATGGTCTTGGTATTAAAATGATGTTATTATGTACCCCCTGTAACCAATAACATTATTTTAGTATCCATATTAGATACTGATGGATTCATCTTCATTTTTGGAAATGAATGTTGCTACTTTTATAAAGATAACATTTTTTTTGGTAGGGAACATTTATATAAAAACCTTTATGTGTTAGACTACATAAAACAAGTAATGGCAATCGATGACAAAGTTAATTCACATGAATCATACCACACCCAACTTTTGAATCACCGGTTAGGTCATGTCAATGAGAAACATTTGACAAAATTACATCAAGATGGGTATTTATATTCTTTCGAACTAAAACCACTTGGTGTATGTCATGCGTGTCTACAAGGCAAAATGGCCAAAGCCCCATTTAGTGGTAAAGGTGAAAGGGCTAAAGAGATTCTATAATTAGTTCACACAGATGTGTGTAGACCATTTCCAGTTGAATCAAGGGGTGGGTTATTGTACTTCATAACTTTTACTGATGATTTTAGTAGATATGGATATATTTACTTAATGAGGTATAAGTCAGATTCTTTTGATAGGTTCAAAGAATACAAGAATTAATTTGAGAATCATCTTGGTACGAAGATTAAGAAACTCTACTCAGACAATGGAGGAGAATATCTTAATCAGGACTTCATTGATTTCTTACAGGAGTTTGGGATTCTATCTCAACTCACTCCTCCTTACATGCCTTAGTGGAATGGTGTAAGTGAAAGGAGGAACCACACCCTGTTGGACATGGTGAGATCAATGATGAGTCATGTGAGTCTTCCATTATCCTTTTAGGGGTATTCATTACAAACAGAATCACACATACTAAACCAAGTACCAACTAAATCGATAAATGGTATTCCATAGGAGTTATGGAGTGGATGAAAAACCATGTTATAAAATTTACATGTGTGGGTTAGAGAATCATTTGTTAAGGCCTCTTCAGGTAAAAAACTTTCACCCCGAGGCACAAATTTTACCTTTATAGAATATACCAAGGAAACAAGGGGATATTACCTATAAAACCCCTTAGATAAAAAGGTTACAATGGAAATACACGCCATATTACTTGAGAGGAAGCACAACTCCAAAAGAGATAGTGGGAGAGAGATAGAATTCAACGAAGTCGAGTCTCAAGATACACAGGAGTTGGTACAAGAACAAATTCCACAAAGCCCCTGTGGAGGAACAATTTGTTCTAGAGAAACAAGATTTGCGTAGGAGCATGAGAGAGGTGAGAGAACTAGAATAATATGGTTTTCTTGTCACTATGGATGGTGACTCATTATTAGTTGATAATGATGATCCTCTTACCTACAAGGAAGCAGTTAAAGGCACAAACGTTTCCAAGTGGTAAGAATCCAAGAATTATGAAATGGATTCCATGTACCAAAACCAAGTCTGGATTTTGGTAGATCCTTCAGATTATGTAAAGCCTGTTGGTAATAAATTGGTATTCAAGAAGAAACTAGAAATAGAGGGACAAGTTAGTACCTATAAGGCATGACTGGTTGCAAAAGGTTTTAGACAATGTCAAGGAATTAACTATGATGAAACCTTTTTCCTAGTTGCGATGTTGAAATCCATCAGATATATTATTGGCCATTGCCACTTACCATGACTATGAAATTTTGAAAATGGATGTCAAAACAACATTCCTTAATGGGAACCTCCAGGAAGATGTCTACATGACACAAACTGAAGGGTTTGTGACTCCAAAGGATGCCAACAAGGTATGAAAGTTGCAGAAATCCATTTATGGATTAAAGCAAGCATCAAGGTCATGGAACATTCATTTTGATGAAGCCATAACTGAATTAAGATTTTTTAAGAACGAATTTGAGCCTCATGTCTACAAAAGGTTTAGAGGAAGTGCAGTCGTTTTCTTAATAGTATATGTTGATGAAATATTACTAATTGGAAACGAAGTACCTGTCTTACAGTCAGTTAGGGCATGGTTGGATAAATGCTTCTCTATGAAAGACTTGGGAGAGGCAGCATATATTCTTGGGATCAAGATCCATCGTGATTGATCCAAGAGAATGCTGGTCCTGAGTCAAAGTACATACATTGACAAGATACTGAAGAGATTCCGTATGGAACAATCCAAGAGGAAATTGTTTCCAGTGTCACATGGAAAATATCTTTCCAAGAAAATGTGTCCTCAGACACATGAGGAAAGAAAGAAAATTTCAAGGATCCCTTACACATCCACGATTGGGTCAGTAATGTATGCTATGCTATGTACAAGTCTAGATGTTTCTTACGCATTAACTGTGGTAGGCAGATATCAAGATGATCTAGGAGACCGCTATTGGATGGTAGTCAAAACTATCCTTAAGTATCTGAGGTGTACTAAGGAAATGTTCTTGGTTTATGGAAGAGATGAGGAACTAGTAATCATAGGACATGTAGATTCTAGTTTCCAGACTGATCAAGATAATATGAAGTCACAAACTGGATACATATTTAGTTTGAATGGAGGTGCAGTGATCTAGAAGATCTCCAAGCAAGGTGTGGTCGCAGATTCTATAGAAGTTTTCGAGTATATCACAGCTTCTAAGGCAGCTAAAGAAGCAATATGAATGTGAATCTTCTTCCAAGAGTTGGATGTAGTACATAGCAGTAAAGATCCTATCACACTCTATTGTAATAATAATGCAGCGGTTGAACTTGCAAAAGAGCCAAGGTCACACCAGCGGACAAATCACATACTTCAGAAGTATCATCTCTTGAGGGATTTTTATCAGATAGGTGAAGTTACAGTGAGCATTATTTCCGTGGAAGATAATGTGGTAGACCCCTTGACTAAAGCTTTGACTCATAAAAAACATGATCATCATGTGAGGTCTAGCGGACTAAAATTCTTAGGTAGTTGGCTCTAGTCCAAGTGGGAGTTTGTTAGAGTTGGTGTCATGAGAACCAACTATTTATACTTTGTTTACATGAATGTACACTTATTATATATTGTTCATTATTCTGCATGAATATAATATAATAATGTCCTATAATATTTGTTGCATTAATAAGGTCATGGCAGATCCCCACTATGATGAGAACCTTGAAATGATATAACAATATTCTTAAATAAAGTTCTATGGTTGGATGACATACTATGATTGGACACATAGTATACAGACCATCATGTGCGAGTACTCGTAAGAAGATGAGACTCTCTATCATGGAGTTCGCACTTGGTAATCTCCAAGGTGAGAGATTATGAGAACAGACCCTGTAGTAGTAATTCCGCATGTCTTGGTCTCATCAGACATTTATATCTATGAGCGTGTGTAATTTTCCTTAGACTCTAAGATTATCATTAACTCATGTCATGACTCACACACTTAGATTTTCTGATGAAAACTGTCATGAAGACAGTTGATGGGAAGTAGGGTACGTTGGGTGAATCACAAATGACATGTTGTTAATGGATAAGTCAATGAATGATTTGTCCCTTCCATATTTATGGAAGTAGATATCTCGGGACCTTTGATTGAAATAGAACTGTCACCTAAATTCCATGTCCATGGTGTCACGACGAGTTTATTTCTGGAAGTCAAAGAATGGCAAATCAAGCATATAGTTTTAGGACATTTCCATGAAACCTGCTTGATGAGATATTGAGACAAAGGGATTAAATTACAAGGTAAGTGTTTGTATGAGGTGACATGTCAATGCATCATCAACTTCTTTCTATTGGGTTCCTTGACTCGTTGCTAGACAGTAATCTTGGACTTTAGGCAAGCCCGTGTAATGCCGATGAGAAAGTGGCCAAGATGGTCACACACTAAGTGTATCCAAGTATCTCAAGTAGAATAAAGATTATTCCCATATGTAGTTTAATAATTATTCAAAGAAGCCTAAATCGTTTTAATGTTAGAGGAAGAATAAAATGAAAACAAGATATACACGCCATGTACATTGAACGTACATGCCGTGTAGTTTTCATTTAGGAAAGGAAATGAAAAATGAGGACACATCGTGTATTAACGATTACACGCCATGTAGTTTTTCCAGTAGGGATTTTGAGGAAATAATATCATTTTATTAAATTATATTTATTATAATAATCATGGGTGCATGTCAAGGAATTAATGATTCGACATGGGGGTTTTCAATAAGAGTTAATGAAATAAGTAAAACATGTAACGCATTTATTTATTGTCATAACTCTATAACCTCAAGCCTAATTATAAATATCCTCACAACCCCAACAATTTTCCCCAATCGTTGTGCACAAAAATTCTGGAGAATTCTCTCAGGGATGAAAGAACTCCTTCCTCCAAGAACACTCTCAAGACAGAGAGAGATCCTCCTCCATCGGATCAAGGTGATTTAAGGCAGACACCGCAAGCAAAGGCTTCTCCATGCTAGCACCCGAAAATTCATTTGGTGATGTCCATTGATACATGGTTCATGTGTGGATAACCGCTATAGGAAGTCTACACTTGGATTCTGTGATGCAATGACGAATCACATCAGAACGTAATCATAAATATCAATGAAGAAAGAACACCATAAAAGGTACTTCTTATCAATTAATTAAATTAATAATAATCAACATGTGATGATCCTCCTTTGTGGTTTTGGGACCATTCTTCTTCTTTGTCTATTTATATGATTCGATCCATGGAGTTTGGAATTTATCATCGTATTGATCCCGGATTGATCATTGCTAATGAAAAAAAGTCAAGTGGGCACATCCACCCATGAGCTTCCACTTCACCTAGGACCTTCAATGACAAGCCTCAAATCTAGGGGGATTATTTGGTTCATGTGAAGATCATTCCTGCACCACCGGTTCATATTGATCCTTTATCATACATTTTTCATCCAAAGAAAACCGAAAAATAATATATTTTAGTGAGTCTATTTGTGTCTACAATATTCTCACCATATTATATGTATCTTCACGTGGTTTTATCTTCTCAAAATATTTTTGAGGAGATACTCCAAAACCTAATCCTCTAACATGACGATATTGTTTAAGATGATTCAAAGCTAATGAAAGTAGATTTTATTATGGTACAATTATTGTTGATTCTTTTTTCTAATCCATATAAAAAATATTAACATAAATAGATATATTTATGTAATATTGTTATAAATAATAATGAATTATAATTATGTCATACTTACACATGTTTCTCATACTGTTATTGTGTTTTCATTAACTAATTTACCCTCCTTATTTACACGAGCCTCCTTACATAGCACATGACATGGGAAGGAAGTGGCTTCAGATTTTGATTTATAAATATGAATATATAAAGGGAACATATTTTTTTCAGATCACATAATTGAACCTTTATGTTGATTTAAAATATATACCAATTTATTCTCTAAAGAAGCCTACCCCATCCTTGCTTTGTGATAGGGGTACATTGTTTTTTATGCTCATTCATTATTTTGAGAACCCTTTTGCTTTTTAATTAATTAATAATTTTTAATCAATTTGGATAAATAGAATAATGTCAAATAATATATTATTGACTGAAATGTACTTGAAATGATTTCTCAATGCAAATATTGATGAAATAAGTCCATGTTTCCAACTTTATACTGTATTCATAACTAACTAGAGAGAAGGTATTTACATTCCCCTAAACATAACTAATATATAACTTCATAAGAAGAGTCTAGAAGCCTATATTGGATTTTATTATGGCCATTAAGACAAATTTATTACAGAAATATTATAAAATAAAAAAAATCTGCAAGGAATAATGAAAATTAAGTCAACGTTTCATTATATAATTTTTTATTAAAATAGATAAAGTATATCATAACATTAGTGTTATATATTTACAAAGGATTTCCTTCATTATAAGTTAGATGTGGCACCATGAAACAATATAAATAGTCACATTAATCCTTGTTGTGACCCCAATATATCTACTTAACATTGGCTTGTTGTGGTAAATAGGTTGGGCACATTGATTCCAACAACCTCATATTTTATACCCTTACTTCTGGCCTTGGTAATTTTATTCAACACTGTGATGCTGTGTCATTGTTGCTTTTTCATCAAACTTCTGTCGATCCCCTAATAATTCTATAGTTTCATCATCAACATTCTTTTCTTCCTCAGTATTGGTAACAACATCATGTGTAGAATGAATTATCGGCATGAGTAGTCAAACATTTAATTTTTCTTAAAAAACTTAAATATAATACAATCCATGCATAAAATTATAAATTTCCATGCATCTTGAATAAAAAATATTAATGTCTTGTATAGAGATATAATACTTCAATACTCTAGTACAACTAAACTCCACTACCTTTATTTAATCCTTCCTCAGATGCTTAATTGTCTTATATATCTTGATGATGGATTGGACTCCCTCTTTCAAATTGTCTTTCCTCCCATTATTGTGGTTCCAAAGTTCCTTAATGAAATACCTCTTAAATAGTTATTATTTCATTTTTATGCTTGATACCCACCCCCCCATCTTTTTTGGACCTCCACCTATGTAGTTTGAACTACTCTAACCAAAATTCATCCCATAAACTAGTGACAATTTTTGATGACTGCTGCTTAGAGTAGTTTAACCAACATAGAATAGATGGGGGATGAGTCTCAAGCAAAAAAATGAAATAATAACTATCTTGGAGATGAATGGTCTTTGAAACTACCATGACAACATCAACTCATCCCCACTAAGCGGTACTAGATCTAACCTATTTTACAAGTCCTTTTCCCTCACATGTATCTCAAATATAAGATATCTATATCCACTAAGGTTCAAAAATAACGTAAATCTCACATAATACATTTCAAAAATTAAGGAATTAACATTAAAATACACCTGAATTTCACTAGTAGTAATTTAATTCCACTTATAAACATTTATTATTTTCCACTTCCTCTAAAATGTTTTTTGGAAGGGCTTAAAGGAGATAAAAACTTGTAGTGGTGTTGGTGTGTTGAAGATGAGAGAGCTTCATAACCGTCCATTTCTCCAAGATACCAAGAGAGAGTATCTTGAAGATGAAGTCGAAAGGAGGACCAGAGAGATCTACTCATTATGGGAGGTGATTCAGATTGTAACCCTTTTAAATTTATCAATGTTTAAGGGGAAGAGAATCAAAAGGTGTGTTTGGCATGTTTTTTTTCTCAAAAAATGTGCAACTCAAGTATTTTTAGGAGGTCACCTATAATAGCAGTATTATCATCCAAGTGTGATTAACTGTAGAGTTTTAATAAGATATAATGTGACTACACTAAAATTAAAAGTAGTTTTTCATGAAGTGTTATCAAAAGTAACTGAGTGAGACATATAATAAAATTCATATCAAGAAACCAAACAAATTAATTCATTATGTTTTTATTATTTTTAGGTGTAATTTTTTGTGTTCTTAGGAAGTATTAAATGCGGAGGATGAATGTTTGAAATGGTTCAAGAATTATTTAAGAGATGTGGCATTCAAATCCATGGAAACATATTTGAAAAAGATTAATGAATACAATCCGAGTGAGAGGTATGTCATCAAGAATATTTAGAACCACAATGATATGAGGAAGACTAGTTTGAAAGAGGGAGTCCAATCCATCATCAAGAGATGAAATTCAGTCAAGAATCTAAGGACGGATTAAATAATGGTAGTAAAGGTTCATTGTACTAGACTATTGAAGTATTATATCTCTGTTTAAGATAGTAACAATTTTCATCCAAGATGCATGAAAATGTGGACTTTTATGCATGGAGTGTATTGTATTATATATCTATCTTACCAAATTGAATCTTTTTTTACAAAAACTTATTTTTGAAACCTATGGTCCTTTTCTATGAAAATTTATTTATTTTGATTATGAATATTATGTGTTGTATGCTTATTTAAATTATCATACATTATGAATATTTTCATAAAATAAAAATGAGATACATTGTTTTCATGTTGATCTGGGGCATGGAAAATCATCAAAGAAAACCAACCTAGTTACTTTACTTAACAACTTTATTTGCATCTTTGTGAAAATGTAGCTGATGTTTCCTTGGTTTGAAGGTTTCAAGGATTGATTATTTATTGGAAGGGATATATCATCAAATGATAGCTAGCAGAGACTTGTGGAGTATGAGTCGTTAATGGTAGGTTGGTTATTTGTATAGGGTTTTATTTTAACCTAGGATTTATCAAATTTTCATTTTTATTCATGTAGGCATTTATATTCATAGGATTCTATTGTGTGTTATTTTAAATAGATTCACTCATAATGTGAGTTAGTTTTTTAAACCATTTCTCAAGGATCATGTTGAATGCTGCATATTTATTACCAATGATTTGGATGCTGGTTGATGGTTCCATGGGTTGATTAACATTTTGATTCAGCTTTGGCCGGGTTATGAATAGTTTGACTATATTTTGATGGTAAGGTTTTCTAAATGATTTTTTTTTGAAAAGATAACACACACACACACACACACAAATAAATAAAATAAATTTTCTTAAATCAGGTCACTTCCTCAAAAATCACTTCATTCTTGCAGAGGAATTTATTTATAAAATAATTTGATAGAAAAGTGAACTCGTAGATAACATCTTTTATAGATGACGCCACATATGGAAAATCTTCTACTAGAATCTGATCTGGTGGGTTGTGCTATGACATGTTTTCATTTATAAATATAAAATAAAGTGAATTCATAAAATATATTTATTATTATACTATAAAAATTAAAACTTTATTTTCACTAATTATAAATTTAAAGGAAGTGGGAAATTATTGGAAACCATTCAGTGATAAAGGAAATAAATTTTATCTCCATTAATGATCTCCCTACCACATTGAATATCTTCTTATCTTATAATTATAATGTTTTAGTGAATATATTTTTTAGTAAATGTTATAATATTAGGAAACTATCAATCAATTATAAACACACCACTTATTTACAATACATCACAATTTTATACGTTGGATCAAATAAAAAACTGAAAAAGTATGCTTATCTTTAACTCAATGAAAATTTAAACAATTTTTCCATATTAAATTATATCTCTATAACATATTGGTAATGTTAACCACTATAAATAGGAAAAATTTGAACTTTAGTTCCTTGAATTAGATTAACCCATTCACTTTAAATATATATATATATATATATATATATATATATTAACCCACTTTATATTATTTATATCAAATAACATTCCCTCTAAAATTAGTCCAATATAATGTAATTTTTTTCATCTTTATGTGCATGTCATACTTTGTAAATAAGATTCAAAGAATGAAAAACCACACTATCTACAATTTAACAACAAATAATATAATAAAAACATAAAAAAATCACCATTAGTTCCAACACTAGATGGAGATGCAGTTCACAATGGTCTCATATGAAGTACGAATGAGTTTATAGAGTAGGGGTGGAATTGTGTAGGTATAGGTAAGTCAGAGAGAGAGAGATGAGATGTAGGGTTCTTCATGGTTATAAACAGCGAAAAAACAAAAACCAAAAAACCCAAAAAATCAAACTACAAGATATGAAAAGGAGAAAATAATATACAATGGATTCTATCCTTGATTCATCTGAGATAACGTAAAGGAGTAGCGCTGATAGTATGGGAGTTCTGTGAGATCTTGAGAATTGTGAATGACAGAATCACAATTATGTTTCTTTTAAATAGATCGGGGAAACTTTTATTAGTTCTTTTGAAAAAACATTGATAAATATCCCCTTTATCAGTGATAAATTGGTAAGCATTGTTATATAGTCCCTAGGGTGTAGTTCAGTTGTATAACAGCCCTTGTGGGACTTGGCAGAGCCACGATTTCAAGTATCTCTGAGTAAATTATTTAAATAAATTTATTATAAATTTATAATTATTTAAATATATAAAATTGTTTCTTCATAATTATATAAACACTTTTTAAAAAATAATAATTATTTATTTATAATAATTGAAAATATAAAAATTTATAAATATAGTAAATACACATTTATAAAAATATCTATTTATAAATATTTATTTACAAATATATTTTAAAAATTATTAATGGATATATAATCTTAAATACATACATTTTAAAAATGAGGGAAATTGAATAATTCAAAATGAGTACACTTTAAGAAATTTAAAAAATGGAGAAGTTTTATTAATTAAATAAAAATTATTAAAAAATATGGATATAAATATATATTGAAGTAGTTATTAATACATATTGAAAATACTAAAACATAGTAAAAAAATAAATATAAATAAATTATATAAAATGATCAAATTCAAAAATAAAAAATAAAATAAAAAATATAAAAATGAATAAATAATACCCTAATTGTAATAATATTAAAAAAATGAAAGTGACCGATTAAAAACATAATATATTAAATGTATCATGTTATTATGAAATTATAAAATATACTAAAATCTGAATTAATTACATAAATATTTGGTGTATGTTTTTCTATATAAGATTCATCAATTGCAGAAATATTTTTTTGGTGTGTTGTATATAAAAATTCATTAATTACACACACACACATATATATGTATGTGAAATCAATATTACACTTGACATTTGATATATGTTAAATTAAAAATTCTAACAACATTAAAAATGAATAAGACATTAATGTGTTTTTAATTATTAAATTTATATATATTTATATTTAATATATATTATTTATTATTATTTATAATTAATATATATATATATTATACTTATTTATTTTTATTAATAATTCTTTCATTAATAAATTTTTAAATAATTTTATAATTTATTCAATTTTAATTATTTTTTAATTATTAAAATTTATTAATTCTATATATCTATATTTAATATATAATATTTATTAATATTTATAATATATATATGTATATTAAATTTATTCTTTTTTATTAATAATTATTATAATTAATAAAAGTTTTGAAATTTTTCTTAATTTACTCATTTTTAATTTTTATTTGTTTAATTATTTCATTTTATTCATTTTATATATCGATATATTTAATATATACTATTTATTATTTTTTAAAATTTATATATATGTACATTCAATTTATTCATTTTTAACAATAATTATTTAATTAATAAAATTGTTAATAATTTTTTTATTTTAGTTTGCTTAATTATTTCTTTTATTTTAGACCTTTATCAGCACTACAAATAAAGAAATGATAAATTGCACACTTTATCATCACTAAAAATAAAAGCACTGACAAAGGGTACCCTTTATTAGTGCTAAAGGAAAGTGTTGATAATGATGACCTTTATCAGCACATTTATCTAGCGCTGATAAATGCCAGTGTTATTAAATACCTCTTTTATAGTAGTGAGTGCTAAGTATGATATAATAAAGAAATATATATATCTGAATAAATATATGTAAATATGGATTTCCTTCATGGCGGTTTGCAGGAAGATATTTACATGAAACATCTAATAGGTTTCACAAAATAAGGGAACTAGAAGCTTGTATGTAAATTAAATAGAAGACTTTTCAGGTTGAAGAATGCACCATGAAAATGGAATCAAAAGATCGATGGATTTATGTTAGTAGAAGGATTCAGTAGGTTCATCTCAAATCATTTTTTATATTATAATTAATGGTTTGATGAAACTTTCAGAATTTTACTCTCGTATATTGAATACATGACACTGGTTGGACCAGTTGATAGAATGATTCAAAAATTAAAGTGTAAGTTATCCAAAAGCACTAAAAAGTTCTTGTGAAATCCAAGTAGATATTAAAGATAAGGATAATGCTAAATATAATATCTACGACCTTGGTGTTATCTAATAACTATTATATATGAATGTTCATTGAATGGTTTAGAACGATTGGGTGAAAAAATAGTCTCCACCCCTATTTCTAGAAGATTCAAATTGTACAAGGAACATGTACCAAAAATGGAATAAGAACACCATAAAATGGAGAGAATCCCATATGTATCAAGGATGAAGATCCATTATAAGTTTTTGTGTGTGAAACCTTTATATTACTATGGTATTTATTATTGTCTAATTTTTTGTTATTTTGAGGTTTATAGGTTTTCTTCAAGTTTCTTGAGTATTTTGTGGGTTCCCTAGAGGGTTTTTTGCCTCATGTGACCTCCACACATCATGGAACCCTATTTTTAGGAGTTTCAATAGACATTTTGTCCTTAATGTTCCCCTATGGGAAATGATGATTAGTTAAAAACCCATGTTAGGTATTTTTCTCAAGGGGTTTCCCCTGAGAGAAACTGCAAGAAGCACCACTTCATGGAAAAATCTATGGTGGGTTCTAAAATAGAAATGGGTTAGGGGATTTTTCCATATATTTCAGGCTTGTCAAGGGTCCTCAAGGGATTCTTGGAAAAGTGTTATAGTGTGTTGAATGTCATGGTGCATGCCTTGGTGGCTTGTCGAGGTGTGTTTTTAGTGGTTTTACCACCTTTTTCGCTATAAATTTTTCATGGGTCTTGGTCCTATTTATCCCCATCCTCTCATGGATTTAGACCTAGGGAGAGCCCATAGAGCTCCTAAATCATCCTCCCATTTATCCATTGGTTTCCTTAGTCCTTTACTTTGAATTCAATTATATTTCTAATGTCAATAACATCTTTTCTCCTCCAATTCTCTCCTCCTTTCCCTTTAGTTTTTCCATCTCTCACAATCCCTAATTGTGGCATGGGTCAATTTAGGGTTCAATATGGGTTTTATATGGGGATTTGGTTGCTTAGGGACTAAGGATAGTTTCTTTTTTTTCTTAGTTTTACTTTCATCATTAAAGGAAACATGTTTTATCTTGTTTTCACTTGAATCAAGGTAGGTTCTTTTATGTTATTCCTATATATTACATTCCATGAGATGATTGAAAGTTAATTTTTTTTCAGAATTATACTTATTTTTGTTACCCATGAGGGGTTGAAAATGGTTTATAATGATTTTATTCACATGGATTAGTGCTGTTACATGCCTAGTGTCTATGAAAATGTAGGAGTTAATCTTTCAAATGATTTAAAGTGTTTTATAGGGTTATTTCACACCAGTTTTATTTTAAAAGGTGATGTTTGGTGATTTAAAGGAATATTTTATAAAAATAAGGGAGTTTACCCTTATTTAAATTATTTTGAGACCATTTGGTCTTAGTGTCATTTTGAAACATTTTCAAAGTAATGGGTAGATTTCCTTGTGATTTTAAAATAATATTTAAATAGTTTGTTTTCATTGATATAAAGTGTATTGGAAGTCCAAGAATATTTTTAAAAGAAAATTTACAAATCATTAAAAATAGTTTATTTGGAATTTTTATTTCCCTCATTTTTTATCCCCTTAATTTATATGATGTACATTTTGTATTGTAGACCTAAGGGGGCATTATATATTTTTTATTGTTGAGATTATGAATATTTTTGAAAGTATATGTTTCATGTGATGGTGCTGGAGGTGAGATAATATTTATTTCTTATTATTTGAATATTTATTTATGTTATAATCTTGTGATTCTTTTGTTATGATCACCTCCATTTTTTGATGTCATTGTATCCTTTGGTTTCTAAGTATATGGTGTAGATGCATGTTACACTAGACTAGTGTACATAAGTGAGATATTTTAATTAGAAATTTCCCCCCTCACAAGGATTTATTTTAGTACCCAGTGACCTAAAAGGGTGATGAATGGTATGTTTTAGTTTCACATAAGGGGCCCTAGAGAGAGTGATCTAATGAAACCAGGTCTTGTATCATTTGTGTTAGAGACTAGTGAGTTTTCCAGGATACTAGATCATTTTCAGTATTATTTAGGGGATATTGATACATATGCCTTGATTTTATCCCCTAACATTGATTTGGATTCATGGACCCTTGGATTGGTTGATATTTGTTTTGTTTTACTCGATTAATATCTTAGTGACTGTTGTGTTTATAAATTATTTGGAATGTGGTTTTTTTACATTTAAACTGTTTTATAAATGTTTTTGGAAGTATGGTTTCTTTAAAAGAAAAGTGATGTTTGTTTTGTGTAGGAATTTGAGAAATGATTTGGGAAAATAGGAAGAAATGGATTTTTGTTTATGAATTTAAAAGTCCCATTTTCATGGTTTTGAAGTAAATATAAAAGGATTTTTTTTATTTAATAGAATAAAAATGATGGTTTAAGGATGGATAATTCTAGGTTGTTCTTAAAATGTTTTTCTTATGGGTTTGGAAAGAAATAGATAAATATTGATAATTTTTTTCCTTGTGCTTTCTCATGTAAAAAAACTATTTTATAAATTATATTCAAACTATCATTTATGGAATTTATTTTAAATGGAACTACATTAACACTTTAGTGAAATCCTATTTGGTTTCTTTAACTCACACCCTATATATAAGCATATGTGTGTGTATTTTAATATCTTATTTTTCATTAAAGTTACCAGTATTTTATCACATTCATTGAGAATTATTTTATTTTTAGGATGGATGAGTTCAGATGTAGTGATTAATCAAGGTCACATGGAGGTTTTGTTGGAACATTTTATGTTCTATTTTATATTTTTGGATATGGTATTAACTAGTTTGGAGTAATGTATTTTATGTACTATTTCTATTTTATATACTTACACTTTATTTTTAATGTCATCTAGTTTTATGTATTGAATGGATTTTTATTTTTTTATTGCATATTTGGATAGTTTTTTATTTAAAGACCTTGACCCTAGTAGACTCGATTTGGTGGTTACTTATTACATTGGCATAATATAAAAGGAAACACATCCGAAGGACCAAATAATTTATTAGTTTTGGTAAATTATATACATACTTGAATATTACATTAAAATTGAAAATAAAAAATAAAAAACATTAAATAGTTTGAGAACACCAATATTCTCCTAGCTTAAACCTGTATATCAATAATAATGAATTTCTTGGAATTCTGGGGAAAATGAAACATAAGAAATGGTTGAGCTCAGATGACCAGTATGAGTAAGCGTACAGTTGAATCTATGAATAAATAAGAAAAAAATAAATATGGTAAGGTAAATAACTGAAACACATTCCATTTAATCAATAACTTGATCATAATATAATATGAAAAAATGATGATCAAATAATTCCATAATAACATGAGAAAAACATATCCATGGATATCATAACTAATCAGATAATCACATGGAAATGAATAACTAATCTCATAACGAGGGAATGAATAATGTGGGACATCATAAAAATGCCATCAATGATTCACCCAAGACATCATACATAAACATGTAAGACCTCATCCAATACCCAGTCTAGTTTGTTTACCGAGATCTGCTGATGCATTGAGGGGCTATAACGATCTTTGCCCATCACTTACTAAGCCCAATACATTACTAATATAAAATGGAAGATACATGATCAACATAAAAATTCATATTTAAACTATCATATGATATTTTAATAATTTCCCCAATCAATATACATAATCATAAACTATTTATAGTAATATGGAGAATACTATCAAAATAGTACATCCCCAGTCAAACTAAACATAAATTATTTAATAAAATATGGTAGATGATATCATAAGAGATCAATATAAATGAATAATAAGATTAAATAAATTATGTTGACATATATGAAAATACACTAATAATATTATTGAAAAATTCTTGAGAGAAATACCATTTTTCACTTTGAAATCATTTATTATTTAAATAAATGAAATTAAAAAAATGTTTTATTTGAAAAGAACCTTGTAAAATTTTTAAGTAATATTAAAATCAGAGAGGTTTCATGATGGTGAAAAAATATGATCATTACATATAAGTAAAAAAATATTATTTCCATATTTTTTTCCAGAAAATTCATAATGTACCTTGTTTAAAAAACCAAAAAAAGTTTCATTTAAAACCATTTTGTAAAAATTAAAACTTGGGAGAAATGATTTTAAATAATTGTTAGACGATATGAAAAACCTTTTGAAATAAATTTTTATAAAACATTAAAATTCAAGATAAATATTCCCTCGTGGAGACATAAACATGAACAATCTTGAATGATGCTGAGATTGTGAAATAAACCATTACCTTGGGTTTAATTTTTGATGTACATTTAAAAAACTAATTTATAATAAATATAGTTTCATTATACATATATTACAAAAAATTATCATTTATATTATATAATATATGAATTAATTATACCGTTTTATCACCCATTTAAAATAAATCTTTATTAAATTACTATTTCAGGTGATAACTGTTTCATTTTTCATGTATGTTTTGATTCATAAGTCTTGATTATTTTACTTTAATCAAGTTAAAATTATATCAAGAATGTTAATAATGATATAAATATCATATATACTCATTATTTATGTATTTAAATTATTCCATAAAAGGTATTGGAAAAAATGAATAACATTGTTCATGGAGATGGTGGGCTGTATGTACACATGGATGTTGTTTCCATTTTTTGATGGATGGAAAAAAAGAAATATTAATATTAATTAATCTTTCTAAAATTATATTTATTTAATAAATATCATATATAGTCATTAGGTCCATATTTATAACCATCTATGAAAAGTGGTGGTGAAAAATGAATTACACTACTAATGGAGATGGTAAGTCGCACGTACGCACAACTGATGTTTTTGATTTTCATAGGATTGAGAAGAGATGGAAATTGGTTATTCCATTAAAATAATAACATATCAATATATTGATTATACTTTATTTATTATTTTATTATTCATACAACCATGAAGATTAATTATATTAAGAAATAAACCTGAAAGAGTTGGTAAAGATGATTACCTCTTCTTAAAGAATCCTCCTTTGAATCGCCCATTAGGGTCACTAGGGTTGGTATTTTTTGAAGAAAAGGACCTCCAAAACTTGTATAAGGATGTTTGGAAGATAAATGGGCACATATTGGTCAGGATATATGGCTTAATGTGGTGTGATGAAGTGAAGGGGTACCCTTTTATAATTGAGGTGAGGGGAACTTTTGGATTTTCTCAAAATATTAAAATATAATAATAATATTCCAGATCCAAATGCTTCCAAATGGAATATTGATGCACATGTGATGAGTTTTTAAACCATATATTATTATCTTTGACCTTATTTAATATTTTTATGGTTATTAAATAATTTAATAAAATATTATATTCCAAAAATATCCTTATTGTCAATTTTACACTATTCATTATTTTGACTTTAATACAATCAAGAAAAAAAGAAAAATTCATTTTTTAATAAATATAAAATATATCATTTTAATCTATAAAATTATTTCATCACCTTAATTAATTAAAATTATATTAATTTTAATATTTTTAATATTATTTATTTGATTTTTCCATTAATTTAATAATTACGGTATCAATGTCGTGTAAGAATTTAAGATAGTTTTTTATTCACTAAAAATTAAAAATAAATTACCATGATTTATATAAATATTTTATATTTTAAAATGATATTTATATTTGAATATATCCTATACATAATATCATATTATGAATATTATACTTATTAAAAACAAGATAGTGTCATATTTGACATTTCATTAAATAAAATATTATAAATGTAATAATCTTATCTAAGTGGCCGCAAAAGGTCTTAAATTAGATCCTTGGATGATTAAATTTGAGATCATATAATAATATTTAGTCGTGTTTTTGGGTCCTTTATTTTTTTTATGATTTTAATTTTAGAGTTTTTAAAATGATTTTATTGATTTTTCTTTTACTTGCTCAAGCACTACATACTGGTTACATAAGAATTTAAATTACTCATTTCATATGTAAAAAAAAATATATCATTAAAAAAATTATTTAATATCAATAAGAACCTTTATATTATTTCATTATTTATATTTACTCATATCCATTCCAAGACAACTTATTTAATTTGTTATTTTGACTTTTCTAGCCTTGCGCAGGCATTGCACAATCATTTGGATAATATTCTTATTATATGAATAATTTTTTTAATTTATTAGTTAAAATATTTATTTATATATAATATTTAATAAAATTTTCATTTAAAGACTTTATAACTCTTAATTATTATTTATAAGACACCGAATTGGACTTTCTTAGTGCTACGTAAGTTTTGCGTTAGTACTGAAAATGATTTTCATATTTATCATGAAATAAATTATAATTTTAATGTTATGAATTATTTTTTTTATGGTATTTATATTATAATATCATTAATTATTCATTCTATAAGTTTAATAAATTTTTATATCATAATTCTGTCTTGATGATATCACAAAATATACTGTATTTAAAAAAAACTGTATTTTTTTTACTATTCACAAAAAAATTAACTTTTTCAGAAAATTATCAACATTTTACCATTGACTAATTTTGATATAGTGATTTAAAAATGAATTTCATTTTATCAAATTAATTTTATAAAAGTTTCAAAAATTTATTATATTTAGTTTCTCATAGAAAGAAATAAAAATGTCTTTTTGAAGAAAACATATAATTGAAGAATAAAATGACTTTACTAAAAACAATAAGTTTATTTAATAAGGATTAGTAAATATTTTTTTATTTAATATGAAATTAATATATATTTCATAATGTAGTTAATTATATTCAAACCGACCAATTTAATATCTATATTATAATGGTCATGTTAAAATAATAATATTTAATAGTGTATCATGGTTAGTTTAAGATTGGTGTTGTGTGCACCATAAGATATAAATTAAATTTTATATGTTATGAAATCTTGGTATTTTTTAGTTTATTTTTATCTATTTATTTTATATTCATGTATTTACAATTTCTACATATGACATGCGTAATTCTCAGAAGTTTCCACTACAGGTTTATAAAGTTATCTAAATGTGAAATCTTTCTAAAGCATATATTTTTGAGACCCAAGAAATGGTTAGAAGCATGTGGGGGTCAAGAATTCCCTTAAATCCTTGTTTTAGATCGGGTTAGGTAATGCGTTAGGTTAGGATGGGATGGTTCATTATAAATAGTATTGGATCCTAGTTTTTTCAAAATAGGGATTAGGATCTTGAAATAACCTCTTGTTATTTGAGTGTTTTATGGTGGAATAGAGATTAGGATTATCATTTGGATTGAGGAGATTGGTCATGATTCAGTGCCTGATCACAACCTTTAGTAATTTAACTTTATTTTTTTTTCGTGGCTAGTTGGGATTTGGATTCAATTTGATTATTTTTATAAATTTTGGTTTGGGATGATGATGTTATAATTCTCAATGGAATTATATGATTGTATTTATACATTTCGGGTGGTTCCTGAGTGGTAAACCCCATAACTCCATATCCATGGTTTGAATCCTGTAAAGACCATTGGGGGATTTATGATGTAGGAATTGATATAGGCACTGGAATAGGTGGCAGTGACATAGTCATGACATGGAAGGCATCGACTTAGGCATGATATAGGTAAGGGGTGCTGACCCATGAACAGGAAAATGCAAGAAGGTCCTTTGATCCATCCAAAATGAAGGTGCATTCGAGCCATCCAATTTTGGTCCTATAGGCCTTTAATATATGAATAGATAGAGATGGATAAGTGGGTTATTCATTGAGGGGGATATGGCCTACCTTTCAAGCCTATGTGTATATGGTGTGTGTGTTTGTTTGTTTGAATGTAATTGTACCCATGAGAACCTAATATATATATATATATATATGAGTTTATTTGGTTTTTCATTGATATTTAGGATGATATTGGATTAAAAATCAGTGGTGAATATTTTTCTCCTATGATCTGAAAACCTTGTAGAGGTTGGGAACATGATTCTAGAACTATTTCATAGGTTATTTCATGATTGTCACATGGTCCATCAAATCAGAAATCCCTATCATGGATGGTTATATGTACCATTTTTTTTTATATTTAGATTGAAGATGAGTGATTCCTATAATGGAGATAAATTAATGGAATTTTGTGATGTATTGATGCAGTTGGATTAGATTTTTTGTGTAATTATGGTGTTCCACATTTTTTGATTATTAAAAAAACTGGTTTTTTATGAAAATGGAAATTTCATGGAAAATATATTTATAATTAAAATTAATCCATGGGGATTATTGTAAAATGGAGTTGGTTTTCAAGAATTATTTTTGTAATTTGATTATTTCATAATGAAATCTAGAAAGAATTTTGGATGTTAAAAACCATTTTAGTAGGTTATTTGGAAATAATTTTGAATCTCTTAGAGTATGTTTTCAAGTATGGCGAGTTTTGAAAAAAAATCAAGATCTTTTTAAATATTTTAAAAAAAATTGAGTGTTTAGAAATGAAATTTTGATTTATAATGAAATTTTTTAAAATAAAGGATATAATTGTAAATCATGAGTGGGTTTCTTATTTTAAATATGAGTTATTGTTTTTAAAAGATGAGTTAAATATTTTCAAATTCCATATTTGAGAGTATAGATTTTTAAATGAAGTAGAATGTTTTCAAATGATTGGGTGTTTTTAAAAGAACATAATGGGATTTTTTTCTTGTGTTCTCCTTGATTAGGTGTATGCTTTTATATTTTATCCTTTGATGTGACAAGACAATTAGTTTTTATTTAGAAAACATTAATGGGTTGGATTCATGTTTTATATTGTTTATGTATAGATCCTATAAAGGTCACAGTAAAATATATAATGAAAATTCCTTAGAATGATCCATACAGTGAATCCTCTTGTTATGTGTGTGTAGTCTTTTTATCATCTAGAAATTCCTATTATTTAGATGGGGTAGAAAATTTAATTACTCAATCTCAATGCATCTTTGTAATTTATTCAAGATAATGTTTGTTTAGTTTCATTATCTTGAGATCATGTAGGTGGAAAAGCCACTAAGTTCTTGAGCCTTATTTTTGGGTAAGAGAACGGTGGTGGTTTATGCACTTATTTTTTTGTTGTTTAGAGGGAGTCACCACTTAGACCTAAAATATGTTGTGTTTTCTAGTGTGGAACCCAAAGAATTCATGACCTGATGGTTGTGAGCTCTTTGTTTTTATTGGATGTGTCTTCTAAAGTCATTTTTAGTAGCATAATGTTGGGATGATGTGAGATTAATTTTGTACATGGTTAAAATTTAGGTGAGAAGCTGTTTTTTGATTAATACTAAAGGATATTAGAGTGATTTAGGTTTCAAGGTGACAATCATTTGATGTATTCTTTGGTTTTCATTCGGGTATATCATGTGTTAGTGGTGGTTATTTTAGGACGTTCAAGACTCATTTTTTTGTGATGATATTTTTTTGGCGAATGATTTGAATTATGTTTGTTTTATGGATAACATAGGAATTCCTTGGGTGTATGTTGGGGTAATAGGGATGTTTTTTTTGTTTTCAGTTAGACTGTGAGTGCTATGAGGTTGGAATTTTTTCTTAGGATCACTATGAGTCAGGGTTCCATAATTTTTTTCATTAGTTACCCTCTATATTGTTTTTCACCTAATGTTTGATCCATGCTATTCCAAGTTGAGGAATTCTCATGATTGGTTGTCTATCAACCATTATTTCAAGATGTACTGAATTGAGAAACTAGTTTTGTGGTCTTTTGGATGTTACTTTGTGTTCTGTGCTCCCTTATGGTATTTTGAGCCATATATCTTTTGTGGATGTTTGTAGTTGGTGGATTTTTTTGTTTCTTTTGATGATTAGTGGAAAAGAGTGTGTTTTTGTGATACCCCATTTATATGAGGGGTTTTTTATTATTCTTCTATTTTAGATTATTTCTAAATGGTGTGGAGGCATATGCTAGGTCTTCATCTTATTTAATATTCTTATTAGATTTTTTTTGTTTTGGGTTGTGATTTATGGTGTTTTTTGATGATTTTCGATTCATTATTTATATTATTAGGATCTCACTAATTAGTAGTGAATACTTGTTATTATAACTATCTCTAGTTTTCTCCCTCCTACCCACCTATTATAATTATGTGTGGATTTTCTAGATCTTTTTTGTTTCCACATTTTCAATTACTTTATAGTGTAAATGTGGTATGGTGGTGAGAATTATAACACCTCCATGTCACTATGGTATTTTTTTATTTTTTATTTTTGGGTTATTTTGAGGTTTCTAGGTGTTCTATATTTTCTGTGAGTGTTTTGGGGAGCCATGGATAATTTATAGCTTTGACTAAACCTCAATGTGGCACCCTAGGATTTGGTATTTTAGTGGGTGTTTTGGCCTTTAGGTTCCCCCTATGGTAAACGGTGAGGGAAAAAATGTATAGGTGGGGTGTTTCGTAGTGCATTTTTCTCAAAGGGTTTACCCTCTGGGAAATGGTTGTTAGCAACACTTCGTGGAGGGTAATGAAATGAAAAGGGGTCATGGGCCAATGTTATGGTCTCCAAGCATGTTGGGGGTCCCAAGGTTTATCTTGTGAAGACACCACAACATGGTGAAAGTTGTAGTGTATGATGTGAATTTTTATAGAGGTTTATTTTCTTAGTGGTTCTACCAATTTTCCCTCATTTTGTATTTAGTGGTTTTGACCCCTTTCTCCCCTCTTTCTCATGCATTCGGACCAAAAGAATTGATCTTATCCCTCTTCCCCATCTTTATCCCTTATATTCCTTTCTCATTTCCTTTGGATTTAAGAGGATTTCTAAGGCGAGTTCCATATTTTATCATCCTCTCATATTCTCCTATTTCCCTTTGATTTCCCATCTCATATAAACTCTAATCACAATATGGGTAAATTTTAGAGTTCATGATTGGTTTGACATGGGGATTTGGTTCTTTATGTCTTGAGGAGGGTGTGTTTTTTCTTGGTTAGGATTATTTCATTCAGGGTGACGTATTGTGGCTTATTTCTACTTGAATCAAGGTATGTGATTTAATATAATTTGATTATATTAAATTTAATGAGATTATGGAATGTTTAAAATCATTTATTTCCAAATTATATATATATTTGTAACCCATAAGGTATTTAAAATTAGTTTAAATGGTTTTGTTCACTTGGAATGGAGTTTCTATATGCCATGTGTTCATGAAAAAGATTTACTGGCTCTTTAAAAGGAGTTAAGATGTTTTATATTAGTGTTTGATACAATTTTCATTTTTAAATTTATTTTTGGGTGATTTAAATGGATTTTTTTATAAAAGGAGGGAATTTTACCTTATTCCAATTGTTTTCAGACCCTTGGTCTCGGTGGAGTTTTGAAATATTTTCAAAGGAACATACATTTTTCTTTTTGATTTTCAAAGGATATTTATGTGGTTATTTTTCAATGATATAATCTATCTTGGTATTCAAAGCGTGTTTCAAAATGCTCTTTTGGAGATTTTTAAAAAGTGTTGATTTTAAATTTCGATTGAGATCATTGTTGAGAACCTTCATTTATATAATTTACATTTTGTATTGTTTTTTTTATTGTGATATTGTATATATTTTTTATTATCGATACTTATAAATGATTTTGAAAGTGCTATTTCATGTGAGGTTGTTGGAGGTGATATGATATTTATTGATTATTTTTAAATGTTGATTTATGTGATGGGTTTTTGATTCAGTTTTTTCTCACCTCTTTTTATTGATTTCATGGGAACCCTAGGTACCTAATTATAAGGTACATATACATTCAAAACTTTTGAATTGTTCATAGTCAATATATTGATGTATGTTAGTGCACTATCATAGGGATTTATTTTTGTACATAGTGACCCAAATGGGTGTTGAATGGGATGTTTTGGTTTCACATAGCTCCCCTTAGAGAGAGTAATATAAGTAAACTAAGTTTTGTATTATTCATGATAGATCCTTGTGAGTTGTAACTGATTCCAGATTTTTTTCGAGGATGAATTAGTGTATCCTAATACATATTCCTTGATTGTATCCCCAAATTTTTATTTTTTTCATATAACCTTAGCTTGGTTTATGGTCATTTTTTATTGATATCTTCGTGCTTATTATGTTTATTCATTGTTTTGACTAAGGTTTTGGTTTATTTTAAAACTTATTTATAAATGATTTGGGAAGTGTGATTTCCTTAAAATAAAAGTGGTGTTTCTTTTGAAAATTATTTTGAGAAATGAATGGGGTGAATAGGTAAAAATATTTTTTTATAAATTTAAAAGTTACTTTTTCATGATTTTTCAAGAAATATTAGAGTAAATATTTTTTATTGATTGGGTAAAAATATTGGTTTTGGTTTAGATGAGATTTATTTATTATTAAATGGTTTTACCCATGTTTTGAAAGAAATAGATAAATCATTAAAGTTATATTTCTTGTGTTTTCTCATGTGATAAACCTATCTTATAATTTTTTTTTCAAACTAGCATTTATGGAATGTATAATGAAAGTAATTTCATAGACTCTTCAGAAAAATCCTACTAGCCATGTCTAGATCAAACTATTCATATACTCTAGTATGTTTGTGTGTATACATCTCATATGTTTTCCTTCTAGTGTTGTTTGTTTTATCCCATTCATTTATTACCCATTTAGTTTGAGGATAGATGATTTGGGATATGATTAGTGACCATGGGTCACATTGAAATTTTCCTGGAACTGTTTGGGTTCTATTTTATCTTTTGGTATATGGTATCAGTTAGTTTATCTTGGTGTATTTTATGTATCGTTTCCATTATATCTGCTTCCATTTTATTTTTTATGTTTTTTATTTGTGTGTATTTGATGGATGTTTATTTTTATTCCTTATTTGTATGGTTTATTTATTTTTACTTGTTTATTTTATATACATGGATGTAAAATGTATGGATATGTTATGTCATATTTTAAGTAGTTTATATTATTATTTTATATGGTTACAGAGTTTAAAGCATTTTCAATTTCATATTTATAAGGCCCATTCACTAGTTTCTAACCCATGAGGATTTGGAACTCCCTTTAGTCCTAGTCATGGAACACATAGGGTAATGTGTCAGGTCATCCTCGAATGGTTCATTACATTATGAATATAGACTTCTCTATACATTCAAACACTTAAAATATCATAACTAGTTTCATGTTTATATATGGAGGAATATTGATAAGTTGTATTTCATGACTGCATAAGATTGTTTCATTAAGTAAAATAAAATTTAAGTATGTGGCTACAATAGAGGCATGGAAGAATTTGATTTGGTTGAGTTGTTTTCAAAAGGATATCAAAAGAACTTATGAAGGAGTAATTTTATTTTGTGATAATAGAATTTCAATTAACTTTGATTGAAATCTATTTTTTCATGCAAGGAAGAATAACATATACCTAAAGAACCACTTCATCATAAACATGTTGGAGGATAAAGTGTTAGATCTAAAAAATATGGGTAAAATCCAAATTTTATTAAACACAAAAAATAAAATATTAGTTCAAGAAAGTATAAATAATCATCATGCCTCAACGGGGATTGGGTGAACAAAAGGAAGCCAGAGAAACATTGCATGTGATGGAATAGGAAAGAAGGAATTTTGGTAGAGAGTTTTTAAAGGAATTTCTTTGAAACAAATCTTCATGCGGAAAATTATTTGGATGTTAAGCCTAGTTTTCAGTTTACCGAAAGTTTATTTACTAAAATTAAATTTTAAAAAATTAACAGAATGTGGAAGAACTCAATGTTCTAACAAAGGCAGTTCAATCTCTCCAGGTTGTAGTAGAACCATAAGAAGATATAAACTTATGATGGAGATAGAAGAGGTCCAAAATGGTTGGTGAAGACTCTAGAATAAAGTTTCTAGAAGTATTAACATAAGTAATAAGTTCATGTTAATAGAGAAACTAGATATCACTAGTCACATTCCATATGGAGGATTATCTATGAATATGGGATAGTGGTGTCACCTGGATGACAAACTTGAGTTTCCTATAAAAGGAATTGGGACCAAAAGTGGTAATGGAAAATTACTTACATTCTAGGAAAAATATCTTACATATGATCTGAAAAATATTATATATTTCTTGAAATATATTATGTATCTTAGTACTCTTAAAATTATTTCTAGTTCCACCTTAGTGATAAGTAATTTTCCTTCCATATCAAGGTGAATTTATTACATAGGCTCTATAAGTCTTCAGATAATATTACCTTTTAATTGTAAAAATTAATTAATTAATAAATGAAAGGGAATAAATTGAATTTAATATCAAAAAAATTAATGAATTTTTTACCTCTGTTAATTACTCCACACTTAAATCTTGGACTCCAAGATACGTGAACATTAAAAATATTACCCAAAAAAATATAAAACAATAGAAGAAGTGAGTTCCCTTTTATAATAACCATATCACTCAAGATAATCATGTCTTATACATGTTATTAATTCCATTTTATATATGATGTACATATTGGTAATTTGAATCCTACTTTAGTTTTTTGGAAGGATATGACTAGAAGGAGTGGTTCTAGAAGTTATTATGTCTATTTAATTAATAAAAATGATAATGGTTTTATTTCTGTATTCCAAAATAAGGTTGCTGGAAGGATATGTTTCAAAAAAAATCTTAAAAGTTATTAGGCATCTAGTGGTTTCAATCTAGAAGTTTCATAATATACTTATGAAAGATGGGGTGTTTAGTTTTCTATAGTATAGCAGGTTTACCAGGAAAGGAATACATTCTCATGATTGATACAGGAGATTGGCATTTGGAATAGTTGAATGAGTGGAATCCAGTTTTTTAGAGGTCATAACAACTAGATGAACAAATGAAAATCACTATAAATAGGGGTGGGGAACCCATTTTTTTATGATGTGTTAACCAAAAAAACTGAATTCATGTTTTTAGTGATCACTAATGTTATAATATTTCTTTTGGAGAAATTAAATGCTATAGTGTTTCTTCTATAGATGTAGAGCTATCGAGCCGAACTATATAAAATAAAATTATTCGTTTACTTGATTACATTTAAGTTAAATAATTTTTAATTTTATATATTTTAGAGTAAACATGGTGATGTAAGGTTCTACGTAGTGCAGTGATTTCGGTGAACTTTGGTTCTATAAAAATCTAGAAAATTAAGATGGGAGAGTTCCTTTTAGAATAGGATTTTTCCAAGAGATTTTGGAATGACTGATTTTAATTATCTTTCTAATAGATTTTTGAGGTTGAAGGAAATATCAACAAGTGGTATCGGAGGGAACATTACCATGTGTCTCAATGGTTTTCTTAGTTCAAGTAACATTATTTTTTTCACTGGTGTTTTTAAATTTCATTAGGATTCATTTTTTAGAAGGATGGAATTTGAATGAGGAAGAGTTCATATTGAAAAATTTTATGGAAAAAAATTCAGTTTCTATAAAATGAAAATAGAATCTTATCTCATTCAGAAAGATATGAAGCCTCTACTTAAGGGTGATAAAATAGATATAATGGAAAATGATTAATGGGAAAATATGGATCATAAGGAATTTTGTTTGATATAAATGTTTTTATTATAGAACCTAGTTTTAAAAATTTGAGATAAGAATACGACATCATATTTGATCAAAACCCCAAGAATATATATATGAGAAACCTAAAACAATGTACAAAGTGTGTTTGGTGAGGAGGTTATTCCACATTATTTTAAAGAAAGGAAGATCTGCATTTGATTTTTTGAGTGATTTTAACTTAATTTGAATCTATCTTGAGTCTATAAAGGTTACTTTTCATATGTTGTTTGGGAAATTATTTGTTATCATCTTTACCAAATTCTTGGGAATCCATGGTAACAACCTTGAGTTGTTTAAGTTTAAATAATGATATGGTATTCATAGATATCCAAAACATGATCCTCAATGAGGAGATTTAAATAAAAGATAGTGAAACATATTTTGGTGATGTATTAAAATATAGAAGGAAGAGTTTTCTCACCTCATAGGAAGAATCAGAAACAACTAAAGAGGAAACGAATGGATAAGGGAAGTGGGAAGTCTTCCAGAAGTAGGATTATATTTTGGCATTGTGGAAATATATATCATCCTAAGAAATATTTCCATGATAGGAAGAAAATTTATAGAAGGGATTATTCTATATAATTCAGTGTTTTAATAGAAGGTGGTGTTAATATACTTGAAAATTCTTCTACACTGATGTAATCGTAGGTATAGATTTTGTAAATTCATTCCATTCCATAGTAGATAAAGGATTTTTATCAAATTATGTTTCTAAAACATTTGGTAAAGTTAATTTTTCTGATTATGATGATATTGAAATTTTGGGAAAGAGATAAGTGATTTTTTAGTTGAAGAATGAATGTTTTTTACAGTGAAAGAAGTTTCTAGGACTTTGAAATAAACAAGTTTCATTATGTCTGATGAATGAAGTAGATTTCAGAATGAGATTTGTAGAAGGAATATAAAAGATAACTCAGTGTTCTCCTATCATATCTAGAGGTGTAAAATATGAGACATTGTGTCAAACCGTAAGGCTAGTGGGATCAAAACTTGAAGAAAAAACATTATTTGGAAGTTTAGAACTTTGTAATAACTATTTTGACATCTCAATGAGATGAGTATAAATATTATATCTAATAGAGGCATACTAATTTTGAATCAATCAGACTTCAAAAGGTGTGAGATTTTTATACTTAGGAATCAATAAAAGGATCATTTCAATATCTTCATATGGACTCTACAATGCTTAAGATTAGAATTTTTTCATACATATGTTTGGGTACCTATCCCAATAACATCTTATGAAAAATCTAGTTATTTTCCTACCTCCATTGATGATTCCACAAGAAAAGTATGTATTTAATATCTGAAACTTAAAAGTGACGTTTTTTTGATATTTTTTCAATAGAAAGCTATGGTGGAAAGAGAAACTGGAAGAAATTTGAAATATATAAGATTATAAAATGGTGGAAGGTTTAACAAAAGTAATTTAAAGAATTATTACAAGAAAATGGGAATCTATAATGATAATATTATTCATAGTACACCTGAACAAAATGTTTTTGATGAGAGAAAAAATAGGACGTTGATGGAAATAAAAAAATTTGGTTTCTATGTCACAAATTTCCTAAGGAGTATTGGGAGAAATAAATATGTAAAATGACATACATAATCAATATAAGTCATTAAAAACAATTTAGATAGAAATTATCAGAAGGAATTTGGTCTGTAAAAGTTCCAAAAGTATCTCACCTCATAGTATTTTGAAGTTTAGCCTACATGCATGTTGATGACAAAGATAAAGATAAGCTTGGTTCTAAATCTAAGGCATGTTTCTTCTCTGTCTATGGGGATGAAGACTTTATTTTTAAACTTTTGGATAAATAAAAGAAAAAACATTTCAAAACTTGGGATTTAATTTTTATTGATAAGATTATATGGGATGATTGGAACATGAAAGGGAAAGAAGTTAAGGATAATTATACAACTTATTTTCAATTTTATTTTAATGATGGTTCCATAGGATCACATGTTCCTGAATGTTTATATGTATATTATATAATGTAAGGTCTTATACTCTATAAGGAAGTTCATATGAAAGTGTATAAAGTTCATAGGTACATCTAAAAATTTTTTTTGAAAAATATTATTAACTTATTAAGCTCACTCAAGAGTTTTGGAAGGAGGATTTATGGAAGGAGTTGTTACTAAAATTGAAGTTCCAAAAGAATATGGTTTATGGGTTTATGTGGGAAGATCAAGAAATATTAAATGACCAGTGAAAATTTATGGATTTTATTTGAGTTTCTTATTACTAATTGATAAAAGATAACTAGAGAGTCTTCAATAAGACACTACTTTGGTAGATTTCAAAAGGTTAGAGTTAAAAATGAAAGATTATTTGGATTCAATAAATTTTAATAACACTTGGGGACTAATGGAATTACAACTTGGGATTAAATAACTTGATAATAAGTGGATATTCCATTTTAAAGAATAAGATGGTGGAAAGAAAAGATATAAAGTTATACTGGTTGTGAATGGTTTTTAGTAGAAGGAAGGGATTTACTTCTCTAATATATTCTATTGGGTGGTAAAACATACTATCATTGAAAATATCTTAAGTTTGGTTACTTTAAAAAAATTATAACGAGAAAAAATGGATATGAAGATGAATTTTCTTTATTGGGATCTCAAGGAATAAATTTACATGAATTAACCTATTGGTTTCATGGAAATTCAGAATCAGGGGTTGGTGTGAAAAATAAGAATGGGTCTTTATGTTTTGAAACAAGGATTGAGATGTTTGAACTAGAATATTGATTCCTTCTCGAAATAGATATATTTCATATTAATTAATTATTATAATTTTTTTATCAAAATAAGTTTAGTGGAAATGAATTTATAATTACATATGTACATGAATGATATTTTTTTGATAGGTATGAATATTCCTCTTATTTGGAAGTTAAAGGATAATTTTTTGGAATTTTTATAATGAAAGATCTTGGGAATGTAAAGAGGGTCTGTGGTATGAGGATAGAAAGTGATAGGAAAACTAGAATTTTAGTTTTATAATAAAAGGATTATATATAGAAGATCATTGATATATTTAGAATGAGTGGATATAATCCATTTTTAACTCCTCTCATTGGTCACTTTAAATTTTTGAAGTAAAAAATCACCAAAAATAGTATAATAAAATAAATAAATGTTTAATTTTTATTATTCCTTAGTAGTTGGAAGATTGATTTATGCTACAATTTGTACACACCTAGATATTTCTCATGTGGGGGGATTTGTTAGTCATTTTACTGAAAATACAAAAAAGGTCTAATGAGAATCTATAAAATGGGTTATTTTGTGCCTTAAATGAATGAAAGGAATAAATCATTATTTCAGAGATGATGATATATTACTTGGGTTTGTTTATGAATTTTTTTTGGGTGATTTCAATTCTTAGAAGAGCATGACCTAATATGTTTACTCTTTTGGAGGAACTGTAATGAGTTGGATATGTAGGTTATAACTAGTGATAGAAATTTCTAAAATAAAAGAATAGTATCTCTCTATAACATAATAAAGTAAGGAGATGGTATGATTAAAATGTTTAGTTGAAGAATTTGGTTGTATCTAGGATAAAGAGTTATTTTTCCGTGATAATAAGAGTGAAATTATTTTGGATAATAATTCTATGTTTTATATAATAACTAAACACGTTGATATGAAGTTCCATTACATCTAGAAGATGATGGAAGTTGGTGATTTAGCACTATTGAAGGTGGATAGAAAAGAAAATTCAGTATATATATTTACGAATAGTTTGGTCTAGAATTATTGATGCAATATAAAGCCTCAGTTTGAATTGTTGGGAATGTGAAACCTATATCAGTTGATGGAAAGGAGAATACCATAAGGTATAGTTTCATATGTTTTGGAATTTTTTGAAGTTATGGAAGTGAATTGGGTTTTCCTTCTGCATTCTAGAATAAGGTTTCAAGAAAAAGATATTTCAAAAGGAGTTATTCTAAATATTCTTAGGTTTTAGGAAGTTCTATTCTAGAATTTTTAACTTTTACTTTTGGAAGATGGGGTTTTTAGTTTGATATGGTGTTTCTGTTTTACCAAAAAAGATATTCCTTCTCAATATTTTTATTGAAGATCAACAATTATTATAATGGGATAGATAGACACCCATATTTTTTCAATGGTTAGTGTAACTAGATGATCATGTGTAACACTATATAAATATGGGTGGGGATACCTATGTTTGTATGATGTATTGAGCACAAATAGTTATTTTTTTTTTAGTGATTGCGAAAGTTGTAATATTTCATATGTATAAATGAAATTCTATAGTGTTTCTACTGTAGATGTTGGACTATCAGTCCAAACTACATAAAATCAAAGTTTTATTTTAATTTCTTACATTTAGTTTACATTAATTTGAAGGTCATATATGTTGGAGTAAATAGGGAGGAAGTGAGGTTCAACTTAGTGCGGTTATTTGGGTGAAATTTTTTTCTACCAATATATGGAGCATTAAGTTGGGAGAGTTCCATTTGTAATTGAATTCATATAGGTTATTCTAGAATGATTTCTTTAGACTATATTTTAAAATTATGTTTGAGCCTAAAGGAATTATCAACAATACATTCAATTCATTCCTAGTTATTTTATCCTCTAAAAAAAATTTATTCAAAACATTCTAGAAATATTTCTTTCATCACATAAATTATAAATTTTCATTAAGATACTTCTCATTCTAAAGTAGTGAAAGGGTCACCGTAGGCTTCCTATGTTTCTAAATCTACACCCAAAGAGTCAATTAATTTTGTTTATCATGAGTACTTTTCAGGGTTTCTATGGATAAGGGTTGGTAGGTTCTAGTGTTCAAATATTTGTGGAATAATGAGGACCTTTTGACTCTAAAATTAAGTAAAATTCATAATTTAATGTCAACAATCAATAACAGAATCCTAACTCACTCTCCCTTTTAGTAATTTATCTCCCAAATCCCTATAGATTCTCATGGAATGTTAACACATTAATAAATTCAGAAACATTTTATTTTCATTCACTTTAACCCCTTCAACAGATTTTTTATCTTCATT
Source organism: Viscum album (assembly GCA_963277665.1). NCBI lineage: Eukaryota > Viridiplantae > Streptophyta > Magnoliopsida > Santalales > Viscaceae > Viscum > Viscum album. Next base: position 232,694,128 of record OY728121.1, read on the forward strand.
TTTTCATTAATTTTTCATAGATTTGAATTTTAAATGTAGATAGGAATATTTTGTCTTAAAAAAGTTATGTTAACTCCCTTTCCTAAATTTTAAGTATATTTTACCTTAATTAATTATATCCTTGATGTTTTTCTCATAAATTCTCACTAAAAATATCCTTAACATGATGTTTAATTCCTTAATCTTCTCTAAAAATATCTCCAGTTGAAGAAAAAATATAACTCCTTTTACTTCATTTACTCACAAGATGTGGTTTTAATCCCCTTTATAGTTTAATAAATTCCCTAGGGAATGATTTCAATGATCAATCGTAAATGTTACACCTTCATATCTCTATATTTCCCTAGTTTATCAAATAATATGGAAACACATTTCTTAGAAAACACCAAGAAATTATACAAAACAACTCCCTCCCCCACACTTGAGTTCAACTCTGGTCATTCGTTTATAATAATAGAATGTTGGGTAAGAATTTTAGTCTTTTAATATGGCCTCCCAACAAGGTTGTTCATGTATTTAATGGGAAAATGAGGTTCATATATCAATGCAAGATAGAATTGGTGTTTAATACAAAATGTGGATTTTCAAGCAATAGAATGATTCCATCATTTTCAACATAAGTTACTTAATTCTTAAAGTTTTTGACTAAAATTCATAGAAAATTATCGTTATTCAAGCATGGCTTGGTTCTCTCATAAAATGATGGAATTGTAAAGAATATTTAAAAAATGATTTAGAAGCCTCTCAGATAAGTGATTTTAGTATTGGATAGTATTTCATGGAATGAGATTAAAAAATAAGTGGAATTTTTCATGAATTTACCAAAATTTGAATTTGAAAACAATTTCATTTTGGCATTTATATAAGTTGATTTTACTAGATCAAATCAGTTTCTCATAATTTTCATATGTTTCCAACATAAAAATGCATTATATTTGAACTCAATAGGTTTCAAAACACACAAAAAGAAACCAAAATATGATGAAATGAAAACATAAAAACATAAAAAAAAAATTAATTCTTAATGAAATGTTTGTTTTACCTCCACCTAACTTGAATGGTGTAGTTTATTAAATTATTTATAATAGAAATTATTAGATGATAATATTTAATATAATTATAATAATTGAAAAATTTTAAGGAAAGGTACAACCTAGGGGTTTATTGGTAGAAAGTTTGGAGGAGTTGGATCTCCACCACTGGTTACTATATAAGATTTATAAAATATTTATTTGACCTATTTCCATTGAAAATGAATGGGTTATTCTATATTTCTTTACTTATCTTCGTAGTACCAAATAGATACACATTAGTGTTGATAAATGGACCTTACTATTTAAAATAAAGTTTATTTGGAATCAGTTTTAGCCTTTATTTAAAGATAAAAACACATTCTCTTTCATGGAATACTCTTTGTTGAATTATATTTTCATGTGCCATTATTATTATTTCCTTATAAATTATAGAGATTTTAAATTATTATCTCCTTAATTCATATAGTTCTTGAATCTAAAGTCTCCTTTAATATCTATATTTTTCTAGATATATATTCATCTCTTTGAATTCCCAATGGGCCTTGTGTTCTATCTTCACATGTAAATGATAGAGTTTTTCATATATCAACTAAAATGGGTTAATTCCAATTGAGTTTTTATAAGCTATTACATAAGACCACAAGGTGTCTTCCAACCTTTGGCTCCAATATTTACTATTTTTATTGATATTATTTTCTAGGATAACCTTAATCTCCCTATTTGAAACCCCATATTTTCTATTGGATTGTGGATTATAAAGTTTTTATGTTTTATGGTTCACTCCATACTTCCTCATTAAATATTTCATGATCCAATTGTAAAACTGGGATCTGCCCTCACAGATGATTCCTATTAGGATTCCAAATATATAAAAGATATTAGTCCAAAAAAATAATAGATGACAATGGAATCAAAAGCCTTTTTATCTTTAGAATCCACCAATTTTGAAACACAGTTCACAACTATCAATATTTAAGAATGCCCAAATGACTTGGGAAAGGATCCTATAAAATATATAGCCCATAATTTAAATATAATTCATAAAAATTCATTTTTATGTGAGGAATTTATTCTCTATTTGATATGTTTATATTTAATTGGAATTTATCACATTTTATTCAAAACTCATAGTAATATTTAAATAGTATGGTGAAATATATACTAGATGTTATGAATTTCATAGCAGTTCTTTAATGTCTAAATTGGACTCCAAAAGTAAAGAATTGAAAAATTATATGACATATTATAGTTAACTTTATAACAAACATATCCTTATTATTTGATCATTACACATTTTAAAAAGATATATATTTTCTCAAACAAAAAATTTGATTTACCTTGGAGTCTAACAACTTTTGTGGGTTATGATGATATAGAACTTATGAAGTTACCAAAACATTTACCATGTTAGCATACCATGTAACCTCTCCTTAAATTAAATAAATTTTCTCCTAGAATGAAGTCATAAAATGTATCTTTTTTCAGAAATTTCGACCTTGGCTATGTGGGGAAGCCTTCTCAAGTGATCTAGCACTTGATTTTCATTTCATCATTTTCCCTTAATCTCTAAATAAAATTATTATAGTAGTATAAACATTATTATCAGCCTTTTATGTGATTCTTCCTTCTTCAATAGGTACCTAAGGGATATATGTATAAAGGAAAAATCACTTTAGTAACAAGCATATATGATACAAACTTATCAAAGGTATTGTTTCTCTAAAAACACTTTTTAAGTGGTGATATAATGGTTTTAAGATGTATCAAATGTTTTAAAATAATTTTAAATAACATGGTTTATTCATTAAATTTTATAAGACAAAACTTCTATATCAACATGGCTTGAAGCATCAAGGAATAGTTCCAATGGGTACTCATAATTACATGATCATATTACCGGTGGTTCAGTTAGTTCAAATTTCATATTATCAAAATATTTCTTGTAATGATCATCAAAAATAAACATTTAATATTTTAAAATTCACTAGGAAGGTGTTAATGAAATATAACTAAAATCTTTGATGAATCTTCTATAGAATCCGAAATATCCTAAAAAATAAATAACTTGTTTCACATAAGTTGGGTAAAGTAATGCATTGATAAATTCAATTTTAGATTTATCAACCTCGATGTGATTCTTAAAAATTATATATATTACCATAATTCCTCCCTCAAGTATAAAATTAAACTTTTTAAAATTAATGACATGATCATTTTCAATACAAGTTGTTAAGATCTTATTATGGTTTTCAAAAAAGTGCCTAAAGGAATTTCCAAACATGGGAAAATCATTAAGAAAAACATCAAGATATTATTATATTAAATTAGATAAAATGTATATCAAATATATTTTTAATTTACTTGGTGCATTCCAAAACCCAAATGGAATTATACTATAAGAAAATATACCCTTAAAATAGGTTATAATTGTCTTTTCTTGATCCATAGGTACAGTTGGAACCTAGAAATATCCTAAAAATACATGTGAAGATAATTACTGGGGTTTTTCCTTAAAAAATTCAAGATTTAAAAAAAGGTATGGTAAAGTGATATTTTCTTATGAAGTAATTGATATTTCTATTTTCAATACAAACTCTCCAACTATTTTGGATTCTCAGAGGAATTAACTCTTTTTTTCATTCTACATAATGGCCAATCCATATTTTTTGAGAACTATATGAATTAGGATAATCCATCATGAATTAGAAATTAAGTAAATGATTTATAATTCCAATAATTTTCAGTTTCTTTTTTAAAAAATTCAATTATTATTGGGTTAATCCTCCTCTAAGGTTTCCTATTAGTTTTGTTTCTCACTTTACAATAGAATTTAATGCATGAAGATTTTAAAAATAACCTCAGGAATGTCTCCTAATTTCTAGACTATAGCTCTCAAAATTTATATCAAAATATTTTTCAATTTTTATTTTTTATTATAAGACAAGTTTCTAAAAATAATTAATGGATTATTATTTTATTCCATTTAAGAAACAAACTTTAAATCATATGGAAATGGTTTTAATTTTTTATTTAAGGGATAGAAAAAAGATGAAATAATATTTTGGATACCTTCCTCAATGGTATGGGATTAATGTATAATAGATGGAGTATCATCTCCTTTATCATTTAATATAAAATAAAAACCATCAAAGAAATCATAAGTTACCTCATATTTATATAATTTCATATAATTTTTTGATTGTTATGAATTATTTCTTATAAAATTTTCAAATATCATTTTGTTTCCCAAATGAAAAATTTCTTTCAATGGGGAATTTTACACACTTGGATTAGATTCATAATAATTTTATAGTATCAAAATTTAATACTCTTCCTATGTAAATTTCATAGAATAAAAAAATTAGATTTTATTCTCACTAAAATCCATTGTTAGAGTTCCTTCATGGAAATTTATGATTTTATTTTCCATTTTATGGAAGGGTATTCACAAAATTATTGGTGAATGAGTTGGAATATGATATTTTTCCATGTTCATCAAGTAGAAGTCATCTAGGAAGATGAAATTATTCACTTTTACCATAACATATTCAATAACTGTATCTAGGAATATAGTGGATCCATTGGCTAATTGGGTAACAACTCATATTGGTTTGAGTTCTCCCATCTGGAAAGAAGAATAGATAAAATATAGAATGGAATTGATAGAGTCTCTTAGGTATCATATTTCATTTTTAAAATACATAGATCTAATTGATAAAAGGCATAGAAAATTTCCCTTGATATTGAAATTTGGTTTGAAGTTGTGGGATGATCAAGAATGAAACATTTATCCCTAAACTCACTCTATCATTCCCTTTAAGTGTTATTTATTTTTGTGAAATTTTTTTTAGGAGAATATCATATTTGGGAATCTATTTGAGGGTTTATAAAAGAGGTATGTTTATTTCAACCTTTTTTAAAGTTAAAAATTTCTCTTTGAAATTCTTCCTCACTAATCTTCTTCAGTTGGATCATTCTTGAGGTAAATAGTAGTTAAAGATTTTATCTTTCCCTAAACTATTTTTGTGATGGTGTTTTAAATATCTTCTTACTCTGATCTGGATTATCATACTCTTCCCCATTATAATACTATCTATATTATAGTTTTTTCGGTTAGTGTGGATCTTTTTACCACTCCTCATTATTTAAAAACATAAATTTCCCTACTGATTTGGAATGGGTTGTGCAAGATGTTTCCCATGATTTTTTGTCATTATCTCTATAAATCTTAATAACCTAATCTTCAATTCTTCCATTTCATTCATCAACTCCTCAATTAATTAATATTGATGTTTTTATACATGTGGTTGAGAAATTTTTGAAGGATGTTCATAGGGTCTCCTTTACTGAAAGGTTAGTTATTATAAGTCTTGTTGATTGTATGGTTACATGAATTATTATTGGAATAGTAGGTATTAATGACATTATTGTTTAAAGGGAATCCTAGATTTAATTTTTTGGTTTCCAAATACATATTGAACTTGAGAAATATCTCTCCATACTTGGTTGGGATGATGAAATTGATTCTATGGATAGGTAGTCGCAAAATTTTTTGTTTCCTATATTTAATCACATTGGTCAGTATAATGTTTTTAGAATAATAATTACCACTTACCCTTATATGTGTGAGTTGATAATTTTATTTCTTAAGAGACATATTCCTAACCAAAGTGGATAGTTCCTCAAATTTAGACTCTAATTACGGTGATTCAGTATATTTTACCTCATGAAATCCTCTTGTACCAGTACATATGTGTAAAGAACAGATCGTGTAGGGTACCATCAAGAGGGGAAATAAATCAGTGGTCCTGACTATTTTTTTTAAAATTCCCTTTTTAACATAACCCTTGTGACCTATTAAGGTATTATTTCTATGTATAAAACTTTCCTACTCAGTTTTATACAAAAACAATATAGAATAATTACACATCGAGAATTTTTATAAGTTTCAACCATAATGTGAGAGTATACTCCTTATTATGATTTTTTGGGGTACATGGATTTTCTTATCACTATAAAATTATAGTGATAGAAAATAACCAAAATTGAAACACAAGTTTTGAGAAGGTATCATCCACCTCTTTATGAAAGTAGGTATCATCCACTTCCCATTATTGTATTCTTGGTGTTGTTTAGATAGGAACCACTCATTATTAAAATTTTCTAACTTCACTATAAAATGTATCAGATCTTAAATGTACATCAAAATTATTCTATATCAAATAAAATATCTTCTCTTAGAAGTTCCATGGATATCATATCAAATGGATAAAAATAGTAGCGGATCACCCTTCATCTAACTAGTTTAGAATAAACCACATATGCATGAGAGAATTCATTAATAAACTAGTCTTCTTCCCCCTGAGTAGAAAGATATTGGATCAATAGAAATTAAATCAGCTTGCCTCAACCTCTTTAGAAACAATAATTCATCACAGGTTTATGTTCCCCAAATTATATCTCCTCAGTACAGCAGCATATCGGCCTCTATCAATTTTTTTTAAATTAAGTTACTTTTTCCTTTATTATTTTTATATTCCATAATAAAAAATAACTAAATAATATTACCATAATTTTATGGGAAATTATCCCTCAAATTCAGGTGTAGTGAATTCTAGGTCAACAACCTTAACTTTCCTTTCTAAATAATCAGTATTGAATGATTTCAAATATTTTAATTTTAAAACATCAGGAATATCTCACAATTATTTCTTTAAGAATAAACTTCAAAAATTCTATGAAATATTTTAATATTTTAATCATATTTACCCTAAAAAACACATTCTTCAAATTATTTTAAAATTATCTATTTATTCGTGATATCATGTACCACTCTCTCATGGATTTTGTTCTTTTGGAATGGAACTCTGCCTTCTTCACAGAATCACCTTATAATTGATACTAATATCTTAGTTTTAATCATAATCTATTTTTAATTATTGATCGATAAATAATGATACATGAAGCATCATCTAATTTAATTACCATTTTCATCAAAATTAAAAATTATAGAAAACTCAAAACTTTAGTTTATCATATGACTATGAAATTATTATGATCAATGAAGTTATACATTCATCCTGTAAGTTAATTCCTATTACTTTTATATATCAAATGGTTTCTCATAAAGTATTACTCTAAAATATTATGGTTTAGAATAATTCAGACACATGAATCAAAGTTATATGACAAATTCCTATGAAATTACTTAAAGTCATAAGATGCACAGTGATACAAAAACTAAGGAATTATAACATTAGAACACAATGACATGCGTTAGAGTCTTGCGATCATCCCAAAGACATACAATTTGGTAAATTCCTATGATTAATTCATACATTTTCCTCAAAATTCATATAATCTGCAAAAACACAAAAATCCTTACTTCTTCAAATGAATTATAATCATCCAAAAATTATTCAATACAATTAAAAACTCATCCAAAACACTTCTCAAGATGTACATCATATTTATCATATAGGGTTTAAAATTAAGAAACCTTATTCTAAAAATATAAGGGCTCTTCAATCGCCCCGTCTAGATTCATTGTCAACCCATGAATACATTTATCAATATTTTTTAAAAACATAACTTCTCATGAAAGATACATAAAATCACAACCTTTAACAAATTAAAAATTTATTTACGTCATGCCATTAGTTATAGTAGTTTTTTCAGAAAATGATATCTGTTATTGAAAAAACACTTTAACCAAGTGATAAGATTCCCACACCCAATCCAAGCATTCCATATTTCAACCCCTCCCACCTTCATAATAAATATAGCCACTAAAATTAAGGATAGAAATGTACTTATCTTATTTTTAAAATCCACATTTTTTGGGAAGAGTTATGAACTTACTTATCCCACTTGGACAAACATAATAGAAGGTTCATTTGGGGTGATACCAAAGATTCTTAATGATGTGGAGGGGATAAACACCCCTATTCAGCCTTAAGAACTGAAATCCATCCTTAGGAACAAATTTTGTGAAAATATCATCTATTTTGTCTCAGGTAATAATATATTCCACCCATCTACCTCTGTTGAACAACCTATATTAAAAAATGAAATTTGATATCTATATGCTTGCACTTTGATTATTGCATAGTATTTTTAGAAATTTTTATTTCATATTGATTATCATAATGAATTATGTGAGGTTTTTTAACCCTCACCCTCAAATCATACATATTATCCTTTATCAAAATAATTTTAGTGCACAAACTACTAGAGGTAATATATTCAGCCTCAATAGTGCTTAGTGTGACTGAGTTCTGTTTCTTGTAGTGCCAACTCACACGGTCGTCTCCAAAGAACAAAATTAAACCTTAAGTGGATATTATATCATCACAATCAAATAGCCACTAAGAATCAATAAACACAAACAAATTCAAATTATTTCCCTTATTTTAAAGTATCCTATAGCTGATAGCATGTTTAATATATTTTATAACTCTTTCAAAATCCATAAAAGGTGTCACCTTTGATTAATTAAGATATCTTTCATATGGACTCATAATATATACAATATATAGTCTATAATCTATGAGATAACATAGAATCATAACCATTTTTCTAAATTCTATTTGATTTACACACTTTCCTTTAACATATTTTGAGAATTTAATTCCCAATTTAATGAGAGTAGATAATGGATTTAACTCATCCATATCAAACTTGTTCAACAATTCTCTAGAGTACTTATCTTGGGATGAAAAAATAAAATTTTATACTTAAATGAATTTTCACCCCAAGAAGTATCTCAGTTAAATATACATAAACATCTCAGAAAGATTCTCTATTTGTATGTAAAAATCTTGACAAGAACACTCTTAATATATTGAAAAAATAATGTCATCGACAAGCAAGATAACAACGAGTGTACCTGGTACATTTTATTTGATGTAAAAATTGTTTTCCACCTTCCCATTTAAGAATCTTATCTCCATTAATAGGCTTTCCATCTTGTAATACCTATCCCTTAGGGTATAATTTAATGCATATAAAGACTTATTAAATTTTTTATACTATTGTGCCATCATCATCAAGTACAAAACCACTAGGTTTCTCTATATATACTTTATATTCTAATATCTATTTTAAAATGAATATGTGACATCCATTTGATAAAGTTTTCATTTTATATATACTGCCACCCCAAGAGACATTATTATGGCCTCTAATATTTCTATTTGATGAAATATCTCTTTAAAATAAACCCCTTTAACTTGATATTACCCTTTCCACATAAGTTTGAATTTGTTTTTTAAAACTTTTCCTTGATCATTTAATTTATTTATGAATACCCACTGGGTTTTAATTATATTCTTTTCAATAAGCCTTGTAAAAAGGTCCCAAGTGAAATTATTCTCCATACAATATATATCTTCATTTATACCTTCAATCCACTCATTGTGTTAAAAATATTCATCCATTGAATGTGGCACTACTACGGTGTTTAAATATATTTTAAATTCAACCTATAACCATCTTTTGGTTTGGAATAGTTATAACTAATTTCTAATAATATTATTTTTCTCCACATACTTCTTCAAATTTTGATATTTCTATTTTTTACTCTCATTAACCTATTTTTTATCATCTATCTGATAAGAGTTAGAACATTCTGAACTAGGGTCAACTTCTGGTAATTTTTACTGATCTGTACTGAAATATACTTTTTTCATCCTATTCTTTAAAATATGATATAAAAAAGTCATTATTTATGGGTTGGATTTCAATGATTTTGACAGCATAACATTCAACCACCTTGTGAAGTCTCTTATTCTAGAACCTGTATCATATCCTATTAGATCAGTATCTAAGAAATATTCCATCTTCAACTACCTCATCAAATTTACCCATATTTGAGCCTTCTATTTGGATTATTCAAGGGATACTAAAGACTTTAAAGAATATTACTATAGGATTCCTTTTATACCAAATTTTATATGAAGTCTTATTTGAATTTGGAATTTGAAAGTAATGATTTTGAATGTTTACAACTATACACACATTGTCCCTATAAAATAATTGTAACCTTCCAAAATTATCAAGAATTATTCTCCCCATTTAAAAAATACTTCTATTCATTATCACACAAATTATTTTTCCCATTATGATCTAGAATTTTATGCCAAAGATTATTTTATCCTTGGAGCTGAGATAGTAGGAATTTCTTAGATCTCAAATCTAATAAATATTCCCACTAGTTATTTCTCCTTGATAATTGAATCATATATCTTCATTATTTTAATGTGAAAATTATTTTTCATGAATATTATCACAATTATCCAATAAAATAGTTAGTTAATACTCAAAATATTATGTTTTAGTCTATCAATAAAAAACCTTCTTTAAGATCAGTTTATGTGAATCAATTTCAACAAAGATGATTCCCTTAATTTTCGATGAAATTTCATTCCCAAAAGACATGGATCCATCATCATGTTTCTAAATATTTTTTAGGAGTTTTTTATCTCCTGACATATGTGATCAACACAAAATATCAAGAATCTAGGGTATTATCCTCTTAATATCTTTCAATACTACCTACACAACAAATTGTTTTTTAGATTTACTTCTCTGTTAAATCTTAATAGATTTATATTTTTGTTATTATTGATTTGAAACATGGTTAAACACTCCTAGAAACAATGAAATTTCTGGTTACACCTTTGAAAAATATCTTCAATCCTATCAAACCTATTTGGGTAGGCATCATATAGGAGTTTTCATTTTCTATCTATAACCTCACAAGTCTATTAATCATGATATCTAAGAATATACCCTATATTTTGTCCTTTTTAAATCTAAGGTAGAGTCATATCATAAAAAAAAACATCAGATTTATGTTCATAAGTTCCAAAACACCATAAGTATCCCCTAAAATTATATCTTCTATAAAACTATTGAGTCTACCTTTGTAAATTTTATTTATATTTTGATACAAAACCACGCTTCTTTTTATATGTTTTAAAAAATATTTCTTATTATATTCATTGTATACTACTTTAACTATTGTAGAATTCCTTTGAGGGTTTCTCTTAACCAAGTTTTACCCATAATTTCCCAAGAAAAGTACATTTTTAGGCTCTAAAGATTTAATATTTTCATATTCAAAAGGTCTACAAATTAGCTGATTATCCATAAAACTTTTTTGACCATTATAATATAACTCAACCATTCCTTCAATATCCTTTTCATGATCAATATACAAATTTTCAAGGGATTTATCAGACATAATACAACATGATTCATACTTTTCTTCTTTATCAACCATCTTCCTCTTTATTATTTTATAAATATTTCTCACTCAATCACTTTTACCTTGAGAAAATTGATCTCATCAATTTACTCATTTTCCTTACTGTGAAACTCAACATAAAATTTCATCAGTATGTCAACCTCATTTTTGAAAATTTTAACTTCATTCTTAAGATAAATGTTCCTTTCAAGACAAAATTTATGTTTTTTCCTCAATAAGTGAATCATTTAGGTTTCATCCCCATCGAATTATTCACTTCTGGAGTTGTCTTATTTTCTTTCAACATGTACCATAAAGTTATTGACTTTTATAGAACACTCCTCCTCTAAATCACAACTTGTGGAAGAGATTTATTCTCCATCTTTTCTTGTAATTCTTCTCTTTTTCCTTATTAATGTCCTATTTTATGCTTTCATGAAATTTCATGTAGTTTTTAATATATATACCTTTTGACTTTTGTGATGGATTTTATTCTTCTTCTTATTCTTATTCATATAACTCCATATAATTTTTTTTCACAAGAAAACATGAAATAAAATGTATAATTCATACAAATTTAAAACATTTAAGTGGTGGATTTAATTTATATTTACCTTTTTTACTTTTTGATATTTTTATATATAATAGCCATGATTTTCATGTGATTATCGCCACACTTATAATATTTATCTTAATCACTTTGGGGATCAAATAGTTCTTTCTTATTAATCTTCATCTAGTTCAATATTTGAAAACTATTTGTTCTACCAACCTTTTCATGAAAATTGGATCTTTTCTCATATCATAATTCAACAGACTATTATGTATCTCATTAAGAGAATGGTATCGCTTTTATTCTATAGATCAAATATTTGGATCAAATATATATGGAAATTTCATAATGAAATTTGAAATGATTTTATAGTCATCATATTTATCTCTAAAATATCTAATACAACTGAAAATCTCATTTACCTTAGTAAAATAGTCATCAGTCGTTTCACCCCCATCTATCATGATGTCTTAAAATTTTTCCATCCAAATATGTTATTTTTATTCATTAATTTTTATGTTCCCCTTGTACATATTGTTGAACTTATCCTACATCTATTTAGTTGTATGAAATATCATAACATTGATGTATACCTTATCTAATAGAGATGATCAAATTGAATTTCTGGAATTCTCATCTACTTTAAAAGTACTCTTGTCAAAACATATCATGGATTCATTAAAAATAATTAGTGGAAAACCCAAAGTGAAAACATCACTTACTAACAATAATTTTAAGAATAGGAATAGTATCTTTCAATTCTTTCACACATGAAATTTTTTCCCTAATAAAAACAACTTTTTTATTAAAATAATTTTAATTATCTTTGATAGATTATGGAAAAGTACAATTTTAGGGTAACCTATTTTGCATTGATACCACTTATAAATCCTAGATTATATAGGGTACCATTGATAGGGGGGATGAATCAGTAGCTTCAACTATTTTTTCAAATTTACTTTTGAAAATAACCCATGCCACTTATTAAATTCTTGATTCTATTAATTAAATGGTCCTCCTTAACCATATGAAAAAATAGTAAATAAGTACAACACACATGGAATTTTTATAAGGTTCATCCTTTATGTGAGATATTTCTCATTTACAAGTTCTAATTTTGTTGAGTGGATGAATTTTCTTACCACTATAAAATTAAAATGATTACAAACTCCAGAAATTGGTATAAAAGGTTTGAGCAAGTATTATTCACTTCTCTTTATGGTCAGGCATAATAAAATCCCCATTATTTAATGCTAAGTGCTTCTTATTCAGGAACCACCTATTATAAAAATATGTTACTGTCACTATTGAATCAATTTGATCATAAATGTGTGTCAAGATACTTCAAAATAAAATTCAAAATCTCATTATATAAGTTCCTTGACTACCAGAATAGATTGATCAAAACACTTCGATTTAACAACTTTCCTTTCACCAGTTCAGAATGAACCACTCATGTATGAGATCATGCATACATGAACTATTTTTGTTACACTTAATTAAAAAGAATATAGAGAAAGATTCATCTATCCTCGATCTCTTTAGAAATAAGAATGTAACAGTGTTCATTATTCTACAAATTATTTAACTTCGATACAACAATATATCATCATCTTTCAAAAAAAATTCCAAACTTAGTAACATTTTCATTTATTATTTTCATATTCCACACTAAAAAATCACTAAAAAATATTTCTATAACTTTATTGGTAATTCTTCTTAAAATTCAGGTGTTATGAATTCTTGGTAAACGATTTAAACTTTCTTTCCTAAAGAATCAATAATGTATGATTCCAAATATCTAAATTTTAAAACATTTGGAATATCACTTACAATTTTCCTAAAGAATATAATTAATAAAACCCACAAAATATTTGAATATTGAAATCTTCTTCATTCCACAAAAAACACACTTAATTATTTTGAAAATATCCATTTGTGCATGAGTTCATGTATCATTATCATGTGGAGTTTTTTCTTATAGTGAGGAACTCTTCCTTATTCACAACATCATCATCTAGTTGATATTAATATCTCACCTTTAATCACAATATATTTATGATTTTTTATTAATGAAGAAAAAAACATATAACATCATTTGATTTAATTCTCCTTTTCTTAAATATTTAAAATTTGTAAATCACACATTTTTAGTTTATCATATAGCTTTAAATGTAATATGATCATTGAATTATTATGATAATCCTGGAAGATGCTTTATATGAATTTCAAAATTCATACACTTTCTCATGAAGTCTGACACTAATTTTTTATGGTTTTGAAAAATATGTATGTTGGAATCAATGTTATTTGAAAAAATCTTATGAAATTACTTGAAGTTATATGATGAATAGTTATAAGGTGAATTAGGAAGTCTAATGCCTAAAATCAAAGGTATATGTTGGAGTCTTAGGATCTATACAAATACAAGATATAGAAAATTCACATGAAAAAGCAATATGTTTTCTTAAAAAAGATATATGATCTACAAAAAACACAAAAATATAGACTTATTCAAATTATACAGATTCATATAAAAACTCTTCAATCCACTACTAAAATCATCAAAAAATATATCTCAAGAAACCTAATATATTTATCATATAGGGTTGATAGAAAATAAAACTTCTTCAAAAAATCTATGTGATATTGAATATCCCCATTTGGATTTGATTTCAACCCATGAAACTCTTTATCAATATTTTCAAAAAAACCCATCTTCTCATCTAATAGACACCAAAATATAGCCTTTGAAAAATAACAATCAACCTGACACCACCCCACATGTTAGTTAAGTGTTATTGAGATAACTTCATCTCTCAATGAAAATAAATATGATGTTATCATACTCAATTCAAGAACTCACCATTTCAACAAACTCCCCCATTTTCATAATAAACATAACCACTTAAAGATAGGGATAAATGTGAAATTCTCCTTTTTTTTAAAATAAAATTTCAATTTAAATGTTATACACTTACTTCTACCACTTTCATAACAAAATCCAGGGCTTATTTGGGGTGGTCCCAAAGATTATTAATGATGTGGTTGGGGTTGAATGCTCATTTTCAATCTCAAAAGAATAAATATATAATTAGGGACATACTTGGTGAAAATATAATCTATTTGGTCTTGGGTAGGAATAAATTCTAGCCTTATGTATCCCATAACCACCCTCTCTTTAATTAAAAGATATATGATATTTATATTCTTGGACCCTGAGTGTTGCATATTATTTTTCGAAATTTATATTGAATTTTTCTTTTTATAATGAATTATAAGTGGTTTGAAAACTTTCACCCTCAAATATTATGCCTACACATTCATCCAAATAATTTGAGTTTATGAAATTGTAGTAGTAACATATTCAGCTTTATATGTACACACTGTGACTGAGTTCTGTTTCTTACAATACAAACTCACATAGCTCTCTCCCAAGAAGGAAATTACACCTAAAGTGGATATTCTATCATCACAACCACCTTCCCAATAAACATATATAATAACCAAAATATTCAAATTAATTCCATTCTTATAAATTATCCCATAGATCATAGTCCCTTTAATATATCTGAGAACTCTTTTAGAAGACAAAAAATGTGACTCTTTTGGGCCACTAGGTATATTCACATAGACTCAGAAAATATATAATATATATTCCAGAAGATATGAGATAAATTTTAATCATAAAAATTCTTTTAAATTCTATTTCATTCACAAAAATTCCTTCAATATGATTTTTCAATTTCAGCCTCCCTTGAATGGGATTAAACAATGGCTTTGGATCCTCCATCTCAAACTTCTTCAATAATTATATAGAGTATTTATCTTGGGATAACAAAATAAAATTTTCTCCTTAAATGAATTGTAACCCCAAGAAGTATCTCAGTTAACCAAGTATTTACATCTCATAAATATTCTTTATTTTCATTGAAAAATCTTTAAAAGAACACTCCTGGTCTCTTATAAAAATAATTTCATCAACATATACAATAATAGCGAGTGTGCCTACTTCATTTTCTTTTATGCACTAATTGTTTTCCATCTTCCCATTTAATAATTTTATCCCCCTTAAATAGTTTTCAAACTTGGAATAATATTCCTTTGGGTCCTAATTTAAGTTATGTAGATCCTTCTTCAATTTCATATTCTTGTTCCATCGTCATCAACCACAAAGCCGTCATGTTTATCCATATATTCTTCCTATTAAAACTATTCATTTAAAAAGGAAGACTTGACATCTATTTAATAAATTATATATTGTATATACGCTACCAAAATAAGAAACCTTCTTATGGCCTTAAATATTGAAACTAGGGGAAGGGCCTCTTCAAAATATTCCCCTTTAACTTGAGACTACTCTTTTCAAAAAATTATACCTTTGTTTTTGAAAAATTTTCCTCGGGAATTTAATTTATTTCTGAATACCAACTTGATTCCAATGATATTTTTATAAATATATCATGAAACAAGGTCCTAATATTTTTTTTCTCAATCTAATTTATATGTTAATTAAAAAATTCATTCCACTCTTTATGCTGAAAGGCATCAGCCAGTAAATGTGGCTCAACTTAAGAGATTAAATATATTTGATATTCAACCTATATCTTTCTTCTGGTCTAAACTGGTGCTGACCAGTTTCTAATAATATTCTATTCCTCCATGTACTTATTTATCATTTTATATTTCTATTTTTCACTCTTAGAAATCTACCCTTCCTCAGTCATCTAATCAAAGTCAACACCTAATACAATGGGTTCAACTTCACACTATTTTTCACTAATCTATCCATAAATATGATTGTTGTTTTCATAATCTTCTTCAAAATATGCCACACCCAAATCATGGTTTATGGGTTAGTTTTTAATGGTTTTAACATCATAATATTCAACTACCTTGTGAATTATCTTATTAAATTTCATTTATACTTTCCCATTTATATGTGTTTAATAAGTATACATTCCTTATATTTATCATTCAATTTCCCAAGATTTTAGGGTTTTATTTTAATGTACAAGGGCCAAAAAAGACTCTAAATTAGCTTATTTTAGGATTAATTTTATACCACATTTCATATGAAGTATAATTTGACTTTTTCCAAAAAATCAAGGATTTTTAATGTGAACAATATTACACGTTACTTCCCTCTAAAATAATTTTGATATTCCAAACTTAGCAAACATTATTTTCCCCATTTCAATAATACATTTATTTATTCTTTCAAAAACCCCATTATGTTTTAGCATGAAGTGGGTTCTATATTGATGTATTGTCCCATAATTTTCACGATAATACTCAAAATATCTTATAATTTACTCGTTTCCATTGTCTGATATAGATTTCTTGATGGGAATACTAATCTCTCTTACAAATCCCTCCTCTAGATCTTAAAAATATCCATTACTGGTGACTTGTGCTTTTAAAAATAACACTCTTGTCATTATTTTGAAATCATCAATGAATGTGATAAAATAAAATTCAAATTTTTTAGATTTATGTCCCATAGGAAAACATAAATCATAATGAAATAATTTTAGAGTCATTATTGATTGTGTCTCCACTATCTTGTGCTTCCCTTTGACCATTTCCCCTTTTTGACAAGTTATTAAAACCTAGTCACTATCTCAGCTTAGTCGAGATAGAACCCTCATAAAATTTTATTTAGAAATCTTACTCAAATTATTTTTTCCAATATGGATAAGTCTTATATTCAAAATATTGTTTTTTCCCTAGAGATTAGATAGTAGGAATTGCTTTGATGTCTAATAAAAAAATATTCTCACTAGTTCTTTCTCCTTGAGTAAAGAATCATCCATATTGAATTATTTAAATGAGAAAATGTTTTTTCTTGAAGATTATCTCATCACCCTCATAAAATATATAGATAATACTTAAAAGATTATTCTATAGTCCATCAATAATTAAAACCTTTTGTGAGTTGAATTTGTGTGGCTCAATTTCTACACTGTCAATTCCCTTAATATTCAATGAACATTCATTACCAAAAGTCACTACCCCACCATCATTCTCATCAATATTTTTTCAAGAGTTTTGTATCTCCTAACATATGTGATGATAATCCACTATTAAAAAACTAGGTAATGATCTCCTTATTAGATATCAATGCTACATCCACAACACTACAAAATCCCCTTTTTTGTGATGAACTATTTTTGATTTGTTTTCATCACAAAATGGTTTTGTAATGGAAATACCTAAAAAGTAGTCCATTGTAGTTAATTTCATTGAAAATATTACTATTTTTTATTTGATTTTTAAAATGTAAAAAATATTCTAAAAATGGTAAATAATAAAAAAAACCATTCATTATAAAAATAAAAATAAAATAAAAAATAAAAAAATAACATATAAATTAGATCATAAACTATCACTAAGGGTTGGGAGACTAGGCCCGGTTGGGGGTGGGAAATATAGTCCTGATAGTGGTAGGAAATCCATCCCTAAACCACATGTGAGTGACCACATATACTCCGCCATCTTCTCATACTTATGATCTCACTATTGTTACTAATCTTCCTAATATCTGTTCAATCTCTGTATGACCTCACCCCGAGCTCACAACCTCTCTTTATACTCTGTAGTAGAAAATGATGAAGATTTTGATGCTTATTTTGAGTTATATTATAACATCACTTCAGTGTAATAAAAACTATTTGGGGTCCAACGTAAACCAATACTGATCACTCTATTTTTTCGAAGGCCACTCGTTATCGCCCCCATCCAAACTGTTTTATCAAAACATAACTAGCACGAGTCATAATTTATCTCATCCAAACTCTCACATGTGTGAGAAAACTCTATAATATATATATATATATCCTACAAACTATTTTAATTGAAATTATGAAGTTAAAAAATATATAATATGTTAATTGAAAAAAATTGAAGAAATAATAACCACAATATATTTCTATCACCCACTAATAATATGTCCAGTATTGTCACTGTATAACTTATTATACACATAAAACTCAATAATGTTTGGAATAGATGAATAATTCATAAATTTATCAATTATAATTTATATTATATATATATATATAATTATTACATAATATTACTTACTATATGATGATAATTTATACGGAAAGTATGACTCCCATCTTTGTGTGTGATATCCTACCTCCCCGATTTTGGGGATGATAACTAGATCTATTATGGAAAGTATCTCCTATATAGTATGTGTATTTTCACTCCCAAGTCTGAGAAGATACTTAATCGGGCTGATGAGGTTTACAAGTCTCATCAAATAGAGTCACATAATCTCTTTTCATATATCTCCTTCAAAGATTGTGTAACAACTGATTGAAATAATCCTGGATGCATGTTTCCTATGCCTCCCAAATAGATATTGTCATGCTCCCATCAATAGGAGACCATAAACCAAGTGAATATATAAAATTATATTCAACTATAAAATTCATAAATTAAAATTAAAATACATTATTATTTTTATGTACTAACCAATATTTGAGCATAAGATTATGTAACTCCATAAGAACCTGATCCCATTACACCCATGGAACTAAAAAATAGTCTCTAAAAATAGTTATAGCATGAAAAAATATATATAATAAAAACTAAAAATAATAATTAGTAATATAAATAATAAAATAATTAAATTAAATTAAAACTAAATAAAATTATTATTTGAACTTACTTCCCCTGATGGGGATAAAAGTCAAGAGATGGACATCACTCTAGAATGAGATCTAGAATCATAAATCATACAAGTCCCCTACCCCTCCTAATAGGATTCTTCATGTACATAATAAATATATCAAATAAGGTTTCTCATCATCATGTAATATATCATCATAAAAAAATGAACAAATTCATCATAATTTTTAACCATATGCATAGTATAAATAAATTTATAAAAAATTTTGAATTCTAAAAAGTATAAGTAATTTAAATATTATAAAAACTTTTTTTTTGAAATCAACTGGATAAAAATTTGTTACCTATGAAGATTTGTTAATATATATATATAATATATAAAAAAAATATTTATTAAAAAAATAATACATCATTCAGATTCTTTATTTTTATCTTCATCTTCATCTTCAGTTTCAATTTCACCAGTTTCAATATCTTTACCTTCCTCCTCATCATTATCAACTTCCATATGATCCTCAATTTCATCATCACTTGTAATATCAAATTCATTGGTTACATCATTAACATTATCAACAATATATCCCCTTAATCGTGGGGTCTCATCATCAATATTAGAATCTCTTCAAATAAGAGATATATGCATCAATGTTTCTTCAAAAATTTCTAAATCTTGCACTTCAATGGAACCAATTTATTATTCCATAAAATGTTTATCATGAGATTTATTTTTTATTACACTCCACTAATCATTTAAATCTCTCAAAGAGGAATAGTAATTTTCATAATAATCTTGATGAGCTATACATACCCAAAAAAATAGTTCATTTTCTATAATAAGACTTTCATATTAAACATCAATGATTCTATGTCATGGATGAACACATAACCCTCAATAAGTACCAAACCAATGACATTTAAACATTGTTACATAATTTTTAACTAAATTATTTAACACTATTATTTCATCCAACATTCCATACAAGTAAACTTAAAATTCTTTATGATGATATCCTTTTAAATAACACCACTATTCATTGATTTTTTGGACTTTCTATATTCTTGTCTATGAAATCAAAATCCATTAACCAGAAAAGAATTATAAGATTTGACAAATTGGGATGGTGGATTACCTAGTGAACATAATAACCTATCAAATTTATCTCCATGTTGTGATACCTAAATAAATAAATAATGACTGATTTTATATAAAAGAATAAATTTAATTCTTATGATCGATCATAAAAATTTAACTTACAATTCTTTGAAACTAATAGGAAATATTACACTGTTTACATTCATCAAGAGTAGCAGGGGTAATATTTTTGAGCTATGTTTTTGATATGATCATTATATAATCAAAAAAACAACTCATATAAATTTAATTTAAATAATTATTTAAAAAATATAAGTTAGAAAATATTACTTACTAAAAAAATTGTTCCATTTATTTACAAGTAAGTAAAACATTTGTATAAGCTTTGTGAGGTTCTTCATCTGAAATCAATCATTCATAATGACCACCAAAAATAAATTTAGGATAATTAATTACTGATAATTTATCTTCCACGTAATCATCAACATTTCCATCACTATGAACCACTCATTTGTGGTTTGAAGGATATTCAATTTGAAAATAATAAGAGTAGGAACTTGAAATTTCCACTTGTAAGTATGTTTCATTAATTCACCCTTCAATTAATTATTTATTATGTATATTCTTCAACAATTTTTTCATAAATCTGTTGAATGGGTACATCCATCATAATTATACTAGCCCTCTACATTTATATTCATATGAAAAATGAAATATAAAATGTTTTATTGAGTCAAAGAAGGTTAGTGAAAATATTTTTTCCAATTTATATAAAATTGGAACATATTTTTGTAGTGTATCCAATGCATCATATTTTTTTATTATTACAAAAATTTCTAAGAATAAATATGATATTTCTATCAACACATACAAGATGGAATAAGTCAATATCCATACAAGGAATATAGGTTGTAATCATTCTATTATGATATGACACTCATTGCTTTTGGCCCAGCAATATGTATAGTTCTAACACAACGAGAAAAATTATATGCATATCTATCCAGTAACCTCAAATCTCTAACCCAATAAAAGAATAATAAATGAATTTATTTATAAAATGCATAAGTTTATTTTGGATTCATTATTTTTTTGATATTTTAATTTCAAATAACTCAAATTCAGGAGGGATATAATTTTTTACAAAATCTAAAAGTTCCTTTATAGTATTTTTCTCTATCTGAGTTTCTCCAACACGGTATAAAATATGATACTAAAATAGTTATTTTTAATATAAATTACATATAACATATGAAGAATAAAAAAATAAGACCAATATGGAAACTCCCAAAAAATACATTATTTTTCCCAACTATGATCTCTCCCAAAACCATCTATTTTTTTGGTTTATAATTAGTCCAAAAGTAATTGGAGCTAACGAAGAGATAATAGATTTGACACGAATACCTAAGAGCAGAGCTGGAAGTTTGTCTCTTTCAATTTTAATTTTTTTAAAATTATTTCTATTTCATAAAAATGGGTGATCTAAAGGAATAAATCAACGTTGAAAGTTAAAAAAACAAGGCTATCTTCAATTTAAAATCATGAGTGTCTTACTATTATCCATGAAGTAAGGACAAGATTTTAGTCCATGTTCACTCCATCAAGATAACAGACCATATGTTGTAAATTCACTAATTATCACCATTAATGAAACATTAAATATAGAATCATAGTTTATAACTACAAAAAATGTAGAGACACTAACATTACACAATAAAATTAACTCATCAATCAGTGGATTCAAATAAACCTTAATATTCTTCTTCGGATGTCATGGAATTAATGACACTAAATATATATATATATATATATATATATTATTCTTTCGTCAACATCCAAGGAGTTATGTTATATAGAGGTTTGAAAATATTCCAACAAGAATATTGATAATCCTAATCACAAAATGGATAGAAATCGACAGTAGAAAGACCCACTATATATTTCAAGGTTCTAAAGTAAAAGATAGATGCAGTTGATCAAAGTGTTTTGAAGAATCACCATCACAAAGATGATTTATTCTTTTATCGATAAAAACATTGGATTTATTCCATATCATAATACAGTTGTGTTATAAGACATAAATAGACATTACAGTTAATATGTAATTAGAAAATAACTCAACTCTTTAATAAGAATAAATTGGGATTTTCATTATTGTACCTCTTAATACCATATTTTTCCACATGTTATAAAATTAAACAATGATTAATTTTCACTATAATATAAGATGAAATTATTTGAATATGAATGAATCTTCTAATAACCAATCCCCAAATTATGAACCAAATTTTGTCTATCAATGAAATTTTAAGGACATGTATTCCCTTCAGTCAACAATTACTTAACTAAAATAAATTTTTGATCAAAATAATTATTTAACATTCTAAAATCAGATTTAATAACCATAAATTTTATAACTATGTCAAATTTACTCATAACACATCTGTGATATAGATCATCTTCTCTAGATTTGAACAAATCATAAAATCTAGATTGTGTTGATTTAGGATTTCAATTTTGATTTTGTGTTTCTTTTTGGAAAGATGGGAAATAACACCATGTACAAAATTTTGAAATCTTGATGGTTTTGAAACTAAAAATTTTTATTTCCTTCTAAATTTTGTTCACCATGATAATACCAAAAGACATAATCACTTTGAAAACCAAACCATAAAAGATGATCTACAACATTATCAAATGTTTTATATCTTATGAGATCACACTTATTACACTGGCACTTAATTTTTCCTTTTGAAAAAAACTCTGAATTTTACATTGCAAATGATATAAATTCTTCAACACTCTTGATACAGACAGAATTTATAGAATAACCATTTGAATTTTTCTAATGATTTATCATATCATGATATTGAAATAGAATTTTTTTTATTTATTGGGTCCATAATTATCTAAAAAAATTATAGACAATTATCCTTTTAATTATAAAAAATTATACAAATTTCACTTTATATATAATAATTTAAAATAAATTATACTCATTTATACTATTTTTTATTAAGTTTACCAATTAAAAATTGATTTATGATAATTTATGTCTATTTATAATAGATTTTTTAAATTTTTATTAATTTATACTCATTTTACTAACTTTTATTAATTTATATCAAGTTATTATCAATTACAACAATTTATAATTTTTTTACTAATTTCCAATAATTTATACTCGTTGATGAAAACCTTATGATAATTTATAATTATTTTTACTAATTTATAATCAGTTATACTAATTGTTTTATTAATTTTTTTAATTATAAAAATATTTTTACTAATAATTATTAACTTATAATAATTTTTATTAATTTATACTAATTAACACTAATATTCATTAATTTAGGAAATTTTATAATAATTTATACTAATTTTTATTAATTTTTTAAAAAATTATTTTGATTTTAATTTTTTTACTAAATTTGTAATATTTTATTTTAACTTAAACTATTTTTTATTATTTTTTAATTTTTATTAAGTTAACTTAAATTTATTAAATTATTAAAATTTATAATATTTTTTATTTATTTCATCTATTTTTTAATTAATATTAGTATTTATTAATTTATCATATTCTTTTAAAAAATAAATATTTTTTATTAATTTAATCTAATTTTAAATAATTTACATTATATTTATTAAATATTTACTAATTCTTAAAATTTATAGTAATTTTATTAATTTAAACTCATTTTTACTAAAATTTATTAATTTATCATATTTTATCAAATTTTAGACTATTTTTATTAATTTATAAAATTTTTTTATTTAAATTATTTTTATTTGATTTATAATGATATCTATTTATTTATAAAAAACATTATAATTTTTTTATTTATTTATATAAATTTTTATTAATTTAAATTAATTTTATTAGTTTTATACTAATTTCTAATTATTGAAACTAATTTTTATTAATTTTTTATATTTGTAATAATTTTTCACATTTTATAATTAATTTAAACTATTTATTATTAATTTTTTTAAATTTATATTTTTTTTAAATGTATATTTATTAAATATTTAATAATTTGAATTAATTTAGAGTTATTTTATTAATTTATATTATTTTATACTAATATTTAATAATTTGTTCTATTTTATAAAAAATTAAATTGTTTTTATAAATTTATAATAATTTTTTAATTTAATATAATTTTTTTAGATTTATACTAATTTTTGTTAGTTTATCAAATTTTATAATAATTAAATTATTATTTAATTATTTATATAAATTTTTATTAATTTAAATTAATTTCATTAAATTTATACTAATTTATACTAATGTTTACTAATTTATATCAATTTTTGTAAATTTATACTAATTTTCATTGATTTATCATATTTTTTATAAATTTAAACTATTTTTTTATAAATTTATATTAATTTAAATTATTTATATTTTATTTTTAATAATTTTGATTCTTTTATATTTATTTTATTAATTTAAACTAATTTTTATTTATTTTTGCTCGTTTATACTAATATTTATTAATTTTTCATATTTTATAATAATTTAAACTATTTTTATTTATTTTTATCAATATATTTTTAATTTAAAGTAATTTTCTTAATTTATACTATATTTTACTAATTTATACTAATTTTTACATATTTTTATTAATTTAAACTAACTTTACTAAATTTATACTAATTTCTATTAATTTATAGAAATTGTTATTTATCTATAATAATTTTACTTAATACATAACATTTTTAATTAATTCTTACTCATTTATACCAATTTTTAATGATTTATATTATTTTATAGTAATTTATACCAACTTATTGTGAATTATATCAATTTAAATAATTTTTAATTGATTTTTAATTTTTTTATAAATTTATAATATTTAATAATATTTTTAATTAATTTATAAGAATATTTTAAATTTTATAATAATTTAAAATAATTTTATTAATTTTTTACTAATTGGTATTTATTCAAAGTTAATTTATTAATTTATACTAATTTTTGTTAATTCATACTATTTTTACTAATTTTTGTTAATTTTTGCATATTTTCTAATAATTTAGACTATTTTTACTAAATTATAGGAATTTTATTAGTTTTTAAAAATTTATAATAATTTCAGCTATTATTTTTTTATTTACATAAATTTATTAATTTAAACTATTTTTTTATTTTTTATATACAAATGTATGTTAATTTAAATAAATTTAAAATAATCTATAATAATATTTATAAATGTATACCAATTTATAATAATTTAAATAATTTTTATTGATTGACAATATTTTTATTAATTTTTAATAAGTTATAATAAGTGTTATTATTTTATACTAATTTTCATTTAATTATATAGTTTTTTATTAAATTTTATTTATATTTGTTAACTGTTTATTAATTATATTATTTAAGCGACATGGTGATAATAATTTGTGTTAATATTTAGTTATTTATACTAATATTTATTGAGTAATATTATTTTTTATCATATTAAACTTGTTAACAATATTAATTAATAAATAAGACAACTAATAACAATTGAACAATTAAACCAAAAAAACTAATAAAAATTAAATAAATTTTAACAAATACCTTTAAATTATTAGGTTTAAAATCTGATCACTTGAAGGTGTCTCAAGGGATTTAGAGAAGAAGAGAGTGTGAGAGAGAATGTGAGAATGAGAGGGGGTAAGGTATATATTTTTTATGACAGACTTTTTGTGACAGTTTTTCAATCGCAAAAAGTGCTTTTTTATGAGGGATATTTACGACGAACAATGTGTTGGCAATCATTTTTTTGCGATAGAGTAATGTTCCATCACAAAATATTCACTGCCAAAAATAATATTTCCCGCCCATCAAAATAGATTTTTCCACGAACTACCTTTTTCAAAAAAAATCACAATGCCATAATTTCTGTGACATAATTTCTTATCTTTCATAAAAATGAAAATTCATGATACTATTTATGATGGAATTTCAACCTTTAAAAAATAAACCATAGTAAAAAATGAATTTTCCTGTAGTGACAATAAATTATTTTTTATTTGTTCTTCTATGTTGACTCTTCTCAATTTTAGAAGTTTATTGTTGTTGAATAGGAAGCATGGCCAAACACTCCTCAACATAATGAAATTTATGGGAACACCTTCCACAAATTTTCTCAATCCCTTCAAACCAATTTTGGATTTCCATCACATATGAGTTTTTAATTTCTATTTTTCTCCTCACAGAACTATTACTCCTATTATCTAAGAATCTCCCCCTATATTATGACCTTCTTTGAGTCCTATAGAAATACATGTTTTGCTAGAAAACATATGCTTTGTGTCCATAAGTTCAACAACACAAACAATAGCCTCCAAATGTGGATCTTCCATAAAACAACTTAGTATGACTTTGAAAATATGCTTGTTATTTTGATATGTAATTAGACATCTCTTTCATAGGTTTTGAGGAACTTTTCTTTTTCTGATCATTCTCTACCACTTTAGCTATAGTAAACTTCCTTTTATAGTTTCTCTCAGCATAGATTTTCCCATAATTTCTCATGGAACCTTCAATGTTAGGCTGTAAAGATTTAATATATTCAGATTTAACGGGTTTAGAAATTATCTGATTATTCATAAAATTTTATGATAATTATAAGATGACTCATCCATTACTTCCACTACTTTTTCATAATCAATATTTATTTTTCCAAGGGTCTTCCTTGCCTTAATACACCTTGATTTAGACATCTTAAGTTCTTCCTGAGCATCCATCTTCTTCTATGATTCTTTTATAAATCTTTCTTGCTCAACCACTTTCAACTTAAGAAGTTTTATCTCTTTAATATACTCATTTTACATGATGTGAAACTCATAAATATGTTTATTCAGCCTACCAATCTCATTTTTGAAAATGTTATCTTCCTTCTTGATCCTAGTGTTCCTTTCATGGCAGACTTTATAGTTTGTCCTAAACATTTTAATCATGTAGGGTTAACACCCTTATTATTTTTCACTACCTAATATATCTTATTTTCTTTCAAAATGTTCCCTAAAGTTAGTGTATTTTATAGAACAATCATCCTCTGAGTTACCACTTGAGGAAATTTTTTCTCCTTCCTCTTTTCTTAACATGTCTATCTTCTTCCTTCTTAATTTCCTCTTTTTTTTCTTTCATCAAATTTCTTGTAGCTTTTAACTTTTTTTCCTATTATCTTCCATTTGGTATTTTACTGTTCTTATTCTTCATTTGACTCCATATATTTCTTCTTCTTAATACAATCTATGAAAAAAATTTACAATTCCTCCACATTTAAAACATTTAAGTTGATGTTTTTCATTTATATTTACCTTTTCCCCTTTTGATTTTTTTAGATATTAGAGCCATTATTTTCTTGTGATTCTTATCACTCTCATCATCTTCATTTAAATAAATTAGAGGCTTAAATAGTTCATCCTCCATGGTCTTCATCTTTTTCAGAGCTATAAAATCCATTTCTTCTTTCACCTTTTTCTTAAAAACTAGATCTTTTCTCATTTTTTAATTATAGAGTGTTATATATATTTTCAATAGAAACGTATTCCTTTTTTATATGGTTGAAATATTCAGATCAAATTTATTCATAAATTTTCACATAAACTTTTTAACGGCTATAGATTCATTATGTTATCTCAAAAACCTATGATATAACTAACTATCTCATTGTCCATATTAAAATAGTCATCAATTGTTTTATCCTCATAAATCTTAATGCCTCTGAATTTTTTCCTCCAAATTTTAAATTTTTATTCTTTTATTTTGATGTTCCCTCCAATCATATAATCGAGCTTATCCAAGATATATTTTGCTATATATAGTCTCATAACCATGGTGTAGACCTTATCTGATAGGGATAATAAAATGGAATTTCCAACCTTCTCATCTACTTCAAAATTCCTTATATAAGAAACTTGAATAACTCGATCAACAATAATAGGTGTAAAACACATGGTTATAAAATCACTTACATCTAGTCCTTAAGAAATGGTATCACTCAATTCTTCCACCCATGGAAATTATTTCCATTGAAAAAGTAACACCACTTTTATTCAAAGAATTATGATTCTCCATGTCATGATATAAAAATGTAATATCTCATGGGAATTTGGTTTTATCTGATATCACTTGTAAAACCTAGATCATAGTATATGACCATTATAGGGGGATAAATAAGTATTACCAAATATTTTTTAAAATTCACTTTTTAACTCATCCCATTGACTTATCAATGTATTTATTATTTCAATAAAACTCTCATCCTCACCTGTAGGAAAAAATAATAAAGGATTACAAAAACACAAGGAATTTTTACAAGGTTCATCCTTGATGTGAGAGATTAATCTTTATCGTGTTTAATTTTTTCAATCATATCAATTTTCATCTCAAAATGAAATTATAGTGATTTCAAATGATTGAAATTGGAACACCAGGTTTGACCTGGTATCATTCACTTCTCTATATAGGAAAGTATCATTTACTTATAACTATTAAATGACCAAAGTTGTTTAGACTAGAACCATATATTATTAAAATCTAACAACTTCCATCTAGAATGAATTAGGTCATCAATGTGATTCAAGATGTTTTTTCAAAAAATTGAAGATGTTCTTCTAGAATGTCCTCGACATATAGAATAAATGGAGTGAAACACTATTAGATCAAAGATTATATCCATAGTTTAGAATGAACCACCCATGTATGAGAAAATACATACACAAACTCATCTTTTTCCTCCTTAGAAGAAATTTTCTAGATCAGTAGTTTTTGAGTCAGCTTTCCTTAACCTTTTTAGAGATAATAATGAAACATGGTTCAATATTACTCAGATTATTTCTCTTTGATACATTAGTATATCGATCTATCTCAAAAAATTCCTAAACTCAGTTACTTCTCCCTTTCTTCATTTTATATTTTATAAAAAATAAATAAATAATTTTTCCATATTTTTATTGGAAATTATCATTCAAATTCATCTGTGGTGAATTATTGGTCAACAACCTCAATGTTTATTCCTAAATAATCAATAATGAATGATTTAAAATATTTGAATTTTAAAACATCAGGAATATCACACAATTATTTTCTGAAGACTTAGCTTCAAATATAATAAAAAAATATTTTAATATTTAGATCTTCTTCATCATGAAAATCTAAACTTCTAATTCATTTGAAAATTTCTCCTGTGACTGAGATCATGCAACACTCTCACGTGACATTTTTTCTTATGATGTGGAATTATTACTTCTTTAAAAACTTGATTATAATATCTTAGAATTAATCATAATCTATTTTTTATGTTTTATCAATGAAGAAAAACACATTAATCATTAGTAGATTCAATTCCCCTTTTCTTCAAAATTTAAATTTTTTTAAATCACACATTTTTAGTTTATCACATTACTTTGAAATTTATATGATTATTTATGTCATATTCTAAAATTTTAAGTTAACTCATATTAATTTTAAAAGTCATATTTATTCTCAAAAAGTATGACATTGCATTATTATGGTTAATAAAAAATCATACACTATTATCCAAGTCATACGAAAAAATTTTATGAAATAACTTGAAGTTATATGATTAAAATTCATAAAATTCCTTATGAAGACATGTGATGGAACTTAAATACATACTATGGAGTATTTTTATATGTTTAAATTCATAAGATTTGGAAAATTTATATGATGAAGTCATATGTTTTCCTTATAATTCATTCGAGTTGTAAAAAATCCTAAAATTTTGAATTCTTTAAATGACTCATAGTCATCTTGAAGCACATCGAACCACTTATAAAATCATCAAAAAAATTATCAACCAAACTAAAAAATTCCTCAAAAGGTTTGTAAATAAATTAATCTTCTTTTACAAATCTAATGGTTCTTCACTCTTGTACCAAATTGTTATAAATTTTGAGTTATATCCTTAATCAATACCCTAACTTAAATTGGTAGATTATTGAACAAAGCTCTACTTTATGATGCATCTAGCATATTTATATCATTATCCAATAGTTATTGATTGAAGAAAACTAAAAAATTATGTTCCTAAATTTCATGGTGTGTATAAATTTCACATATCTTCTTGAATATCTCCCAATACTAATAGAGTTTATATCCTATGGATTCTCTTATGGAATAAATCTCATTCTTAATATCCATATTCCGTGTAGTTAGAAAGAACCATTAGAGAAACTCCTTTGAAGGTCATACCATCAATTGACTTCTAGAATGAAATAATTATAGCCATTATTTTTATTATCCTTGCATAGTTAATGGAAAGTATATCCACTTGAATTTTTATTCAGCTAATTCCCCTAGCCTCTGGGTACTACACACCAGAGTTAATTCCTTGATAATTTTGTTTGGATATTTATCTATAAGTCTATTAAATCTAGGAAAAAGATTAATCAGACCAGTTTTATGCAAAAAATCATCTTATAATGTAGATATAGAAATTTTATTATTTTAGTTAATGAAATGAGATGCAAATAGATCTATAAGGGTTTGGATAGTTTCTTAAACATTATCTTCAATTAAAAGTGGCTATTTTAAGTATCAATTTAGTTTTCTATTGCAATGAATTAAAAATATGTTTACAAATTTTCAATGTTCTCAAAATTTAGTTATTAATTTTCTATCAATCTTCAGATCAAGAGATAAAGGATGGTAAGGGTTAGAGTTGGTCATGAAAATTATAGAAGTAAATTTGATACCACCTCCCCAAAAATAGTGTCAATTTTTTAACACACATATCATGGGGTGGTGTAAAAATATATAAATTACTTAGGGTTAAACTATAGTATAGTAGAGACCAAAGGTTATCTACAAGGAGGGGTGAAAATTTATTTTTTCAAAATTAGTGAAATAAAGGGGGGTTTTATTTGATTTGAGAAAACTATGAAAAAATTAAAATAAAAACAATTTTGATCAATAAAGTGATAGAAAATGAAGTTGGTTTTGGGGTTAGGTTAATAATTATTAGGTTATCCTGGGCTTAAATTGATTATTTACCCTATTGTGATCTGATCAATGAGATAATAAATGATCCCTTATCTCTTATCAAGTGGATCTAATGAGTGTGAGTTTTGAGTTAGTATTGATCAATGATGACTGATCCTTCTTCCTATCTGTGTGTGATCAATAAAGGTCTCTCATTAATTACTCTTGTAATTCCCAATAAGGTGAATGTACATATGAGAAATCCAAAAAGTTCCATGACCTTCTAGAACTGTATGAATAATCTCCCAACACATCATCCCAAAACCCATACCCATTCCATCATATATAGGAAAGATCATGTGGAGGGATAAATTAATATATCACCCTAATAAGAGAACAATTCATGAACTATTAACTAAATATAATTATATTTAATTAATATCTCAACAGGATAAACTGATATCAAATTGTAAGGGTAGAATTTATTATTAATTTTCAGACTCAAGAATTAGAAAAATGTTTTCCTCCCCACCCTTCTAATCATAAAAAGGGGCATACCTCTCTATTTTTAGGGTTACATCCAGGGAAGAAGGAAAATACAATATAAAATATAAAAACAATATAATATTTTTGATCTCTGAAAACCCATGCTCCCCTCCTTATAGTCTATCATGATTCTTAAATAGATTCTTCCTTTATTCATTGATTCTAGTGATGATTCCACATATATCCAGATTCCTGAGATCTATATCACATATTTTTTAAATGTTTTCCACTATATTTTAGGTTCCTAGTAATCTCTACATGGTCCCCTCAGATTTTACGAACTCTGAGTTTCATTGAGATGATTTCTATGATAATAGTTTCCCAAGAGTGTTTTGAGATTATTTATCCTCACATGAAATTTCATTCTCATCACAACATGGTTTTCTTAGTGGGAGAAAGCCTTAAATAAGTGTTACAGAAACCAGGAATATCTAACATATAATCTTTAAGATCTTACTTTAGTAGTTTAACCAAATTTCTCCAAGTATAAAACATTACATAATCTACACAAAACCTTAAACAAGTTCCCAAATATCTTACATATCATCAAAATCATACTCATTAACAATGAATCTTATAAAATACTTATTTATCATAGAAATATCTTATATATAATTATAAAAATATTTATATATCACCAATAATATGTTACATATCCCAAGGGATCTTAACTCTTCACCATAAGTGGAAAATGAAAATTTCTTATATACCATGATAAATATCTTATGAATTATCTATAAAATATTATGTATCATTTTAAATATCTGATGCATCCTAGTAATCTTCAAAAAATTTCAAGTTCCTCCCCAAAAATAAAGAAACTTTCCTTATGTATCAAGGTGAATTCCTTATGTATTCTCTCTAAGTATTAAAAGTACATTATACATGGAATTTTAAATATTTTCTTTTTAAATTTATTCAACCAACTTATTATTACATTTAAAAATAAAAAATCAAAGGATTATCAATAGTTTTTCATTCATTTTGTTTTTTAAAATAAATCACTCAATTAAATTCACAATTTCATTCATATTAATCAATATTTACAAAATCCTACGAAATGAACCATTAATTATAAAAATTTATATAACTCAACTAATTAATAAATTTAAGGGAATAAATATAAGTTTATATCAAAAAAATATAGTGAATTTATTAATTATACTTGTACTTGTGGTATGGTATGTGGGTATTCATTTTGGGTGTTGTTTCTATTGGTTTAGGACTACTATTTGGGATATATGATGACATGTATCATGGTGTGGTATGGAATTGGTTGGAAGTCCAAGGGAACTTCTGATATTATAGACCGTGTGTAATTTATTCTACTCTCACACTAGCCTAAGTAGGTAAATATCTTGTCACAACTTGATAATAAAGGGTGGAGTGAGTTATGGTTTTTGTTTTGTTAGTTTTTATTTCTCTTTATATACACATGTTTATGTCCAAATATTATCTGGGGAAACCATTAGTGGTGTCCTACTAAGTTCATAACCATACCCAATACATGAAGTATAGAATAAAATCATATTTATGGTTCATGACATAATAAAGGGAAAATTCTTTATGTCTAGAGGTTAGTAGCTAGCAGTGTTATGGGTGCACGGGCAAGTTGGGGATGGATTTTACAAATGATCAATGTAATTCATTGGAGCTGAGCTAGAGATATTTTTTGTATTTTCTTATTTTTTTCATATGATCAACCTATGTGTGATCTAGTTTATGTTTTAAGAATAAAATGAAATATAGGTGTTTATTTTTTATTTTATTGTGAGATTTTATTATTATATCATGTTTGGATTTTTATTTATTACTTCCACTATGGGTTGTTATGTTTTATTTTCAGAGTATATACTCTCCCCATTATACCCTATTAAACCCTCACATATAATTGGAAGCCTTTGGTAAATTGGGAGGAATACATATGGTCCAGTGGCTAACTATCTCAGGTGTCATTCATTCGATTTGATTAAGGGATTCTACAGTGGGATTCTTCATGTGATGCATTTCTTAGGAATTTATGTTTGATTAAGCTCTCAAAAATATATATTTTTAATGTTCATATCTAAACTTACATATCATTTCCAAAATAACTTTTAAATTCTTAATTAAAAAAGAACGGTTCTTCCCATTTCAACCAAGATATTATTTCAATTTTTTATGAATCCATTATTATAGGGAGTATAAGGAGCACTATATTAATTTTTAATTCTATAATAAGTAATACAAGGTTCA
The DNA here is from genome assembly GCA_963277665.1 of Viscum album. Taxonomy (NCBI): domain Eukaryota; kingdom Viridiplantae; phylum Streptophyta; class Magnoliopsida; order Santalales; family Viscaceae; genus Viscum; species Viscum album. The sequence goes on from OY728121.1 coordinate 232,728,430, forward strand.
AAATAATTTATAGTGAACCCCTTCCATTATTAGTTCTTGGATTCTTGATAAAGACTCCCAATAATTTCTCTACTTCTCTTATAAATATTTTTAAAATCACTACTACTTCATATATGTGATTCATGAACATCACATTGGTCATATTCGTTAATTCATAAATAAATTTAATGAAATAAAGATCAATTTTATTGTATTGATGTCTCATAGGCCCTTATAAATTAGAATGTATCAATTAAAGTGGCCTAGTGGATCGTATTTCAACTATTTGGTGACTTCCACACCCCATTTCCCCCTTTTGAAATTTTGTAAAAATGATATCTATTTCTCTATTTAGTTAGGGTATGTTACTCACCACATATCCCTTGAAGATTTTATTTATACTCTTTTGAAAAGGGAGACCAAATATTATATTCTAGAACATATTATAATTATTTGAACTCAAATAACAATAGTCACTAGAATTTCTAATTTGGAATAGATTACCATCAGTTATTTCACCATTAGTAGTGATTTTTCTATCACTTAAGCACATGATTTTACATGAATTCCTTCAAAAAATGACTTCATTCCCATCATCATAAATTTTTCTAACGCTCAATTTTTTGAGCTAATCTACAAATAGAACATCATTAATGTCAATTTTTGGGCATCTATCTCATCTTTACTAACTCCACTAATTTTTATGGAGTAGTAATTATCAAATGTAACTAAAACTCTATTTTGAACTTTTATATTTTTCAATTTTTTGGTGCCTACTATCATATGGGATGACCAAACACTATCAAGTATTAGTGGATTGATTATTTTTCAAACTTTTAGGGATTCCCCAATAAAAAGTTACTTATTTGTCTTTTATTTTCTCTATAATACCTCAACTCTAATATCTTTAGATGTTTATACTATATGATTTATCAATACATTCTTTATTATACTGGACTTATTAGTCACATATTTCACTTCCTTGATTTTAAGTATTTTCAGGGATTTGAATACACTCTATTTGTACTCCTTAATCTTATTCTTGAAAACATGACCCCTCCACATTTCATAAGCAACAAGAGTATTGTAAAACTCATCAAGAGGCAACTCATTTGAGTCTCTATCTTCTAATGATAATATTTTTGTATCAAATATAACAAGTAAGTTTCTAAGTAACATATTAACAATGGTAGAGTCGTTTATTGTGTCTCCCAAACTCATGTTATTGCAAACAATATCATTTAATCTTGTGAAAAAACCATCAATAGTCTCATCATCAACCATTCTAACATCTTCATATCTTGATCTCTAGGTATGAATCCTGGATTCCTTCATAATAACATTTCCTTTAAAAAAATTCTAGTTTGTATCATATTTTTTTGGTAGTTTTGAGTCTAATAAACTTGATATACACCTTGTCAGATAGGGACATCAAGATTTTATTACATGGCTTACCATCAACTACTAAATTCCTCTTATCATCAAGTTTCATGGGACTATCTTTCTCAATTATAGAAAAAACAATATTAGCAGTGTTAATAACCTCTAAGTTAAGTGAAATAATTAAGGTATAATATTATTCTTCCATCCATGATAATTACTACTATAAAAAGTTTATATACCTATACAGTTGTCAATATTTAGATTCTCTATCTAATCTTTATCCAAGATAGAAACCTTCTAGGAGATCAATAATTTCTATAATACCACTTGAAGTCCCAAAGTGATTTATGGTGTAACATTAAGATGGGGGATTTGAATTAGTGTTGCCCAATTAATCTCCCTAAAACTTTATTTAAATCCATGGAACATTGGCCTCACTCAGGGAACAAAAAAATCATATGATAATACTATATCATTTGTGAAAAAAAATTTAGGGGTGATATAAATATCTATTGGGCAGTTATAGAGAAGAATGTAGTAGATCCATTAATAAAGCCATTAACGTGGAAAAATTAAGGGGGAAATGTAAGGTATTTGGGTATTAGATAAGGATGTCCATGGCTAGATTAATATGATTAAGGACTCGAGTTCTAACTGACCGATTAGAAATAATTAATTTAGTGGAAAAAAACAAAATCGAACCATTTATTAGATTAAATCCAAAGAAAAAAACTCTCATAAAAAACTATTTACATGAATATTCTATTATTGAAGAAAAATATAGTATTAAATTGGAAGACAATATTTATGTAAATTATTAATTTATAATGAAATCAAAAATATAATAGTGAAATAATTATATTAAATGAATATGTAATTAATTAAGATAAATACTTAATATATATTAAACAATTTAAAAAATAATCACTAATAGAGACATGGGAACTCGTATATTTTTACATTTTATAAAAATCTATAATGATTAAAATAAAAAATAAAAAACATACAATGTTTTTACAAAGGAATAAATATTATTTAACGAGAACAATTAGTCTCTCTAGCCATCTCATGTGACTGGTTACCTATCACAACCCATCCATATTGTGACTTCACCTAGCCAAAAATGAGTTAATGTGTGTCCACAATCCTACCCTTAATAGGCCATGGGTTGATGACTAACAATGAGGGTATACTATCCCCGATTTATTGAATTCATTACCCAATATTAAATAAAAACCCACAACACCATGAGTAATATAATGCATTTACAACCATAGTACATGAATAATGTACAAAAAATCATGTCATGTCAAATAAAGACAATATAGAAAGGAAAAAACCCATAAACTACCATCTCCATTATAACTTTGGAATGGTATAACACAACCACATCCATTGATAATTATCATGTGTCCATATCTATGGTTTCTCAAAAAAATCACCTACTTTATCGAAATAATATGAAAATACTTTATAAGGAGTGGTCATTAAAATATATTTCATAGGTTTCTCCGCCAAAATCTCATGTGATTACGTGAATAAATTATACTAATAAATTCATGTATGGAATAAATAAAACAAAATAATCAAATAAAATAATATCCTAAAGATAAATCATCAAAACAATTCCATTTTCAACCACATCATCATACTTTACAAACCCCATCACATCCTCTTAACTTGTCATCATATAATTACCATTGTAACAAACTACATAACCAAACCACATACAAGTAGTTACCCAACTGCAAGGACCTTATTGTAGTATCACATTCACCATTTAGTTATCTACCTAAAAGAAAATTTCTAAGATATCCATCATCACCACCAAGTATTTATACACTTTCAGGGAACATTCTATGATATCATCATTCGTTGGTTGGGCCTATGTATACCAAGAAGTAATCTGGCTAGTTTCTAGGTGTCTGCCTTTGTGGAATATCCCTACTATAACATGGATTTTTGGTTAGTTTTCCACATTTGGGGACTCTCACTTCATTACTGGGTATCCTACATTTGATAATAATCCCTTCTAAACCAATATCCTCACCACCATGCATCATATATCCTTAAAGTGAAAAAGATAGGAAAATTTCCATGCTTGGGGACCCTCATTGAATTATTAGGTATCCACACTCTCGGACTCTACACTCCTCCACCTATTTCATCCTCATAACACATCACATCTGCAATGGCTTGATATATCATTCACACTATAATCACAACATAATCTGTACTGTCATCATATATCAAAACCACTACCATATCACCGGTCACAACTTCCACATCACTATCATATGTCAAAAATGGATTAAGTCCCCCACTATCCATCTATTCAACCACTTAGTTCATCACATGTAAAAATTTTCTAGGTTATATAATTACACCACATAGATATACCACACTCCAACCCAGTTCTAAAACAATCCAAATCCTAGGGAGTATAACCAAACCACATCACTAGCATTCCTCATATCCTGGGTATATACTAGAACCAAACTCTTATCACATATCCAACACATATAAAGTATTCCCATTCAGTCAATCCATACCATCTATTGTACCACTATGAATATGCACTTCCATTTATTCACATTAGAGGTTATCCTAGGGTTCTTATTAGTTTCAAGTACCACGACCATTATTCTCTCATCCCGTAATCATCATATAACAAGAGTATAAATATGATTTATTCATAATATAAATGTAATGATCATATTCAAATGTGGTAAAATCCTGTATAAATTTCACTATCTCATGTATCCAACTCTAGAATGTGGCATGGCCCCATGCAGATATAGAATGAACCCATGAAACTTACTACTACTTAATCCCTTAACCCACACCAATACTTATATACAATCATTTATAGGGTAGAAGGGAACCCATTCCAAATTGTCTTTTCCCTTTCCATATTACATGAATTACACCATCTGAAGTTAATTTCTGATATTTCCACTATTTTGGACTCCAATATCATATTAGGAGATTTAAAAATATTTAATAAATACTCAAAATCAATTTTAAACTTCGATTACAACATTAAAATTTCATAAAATAACTAATTTATGAATTATGATCCATATTAAACAAAACAATCATCAATTCAAATTCATATACACTATTCACCGCTTTCCATATTTATCAGTTCATATTATATAATCATATAATTATATTTTAAACAATATTACACATATCATTATAACCAATTGGGAATTTCAATAATAAATTTTCAATTTCCTATTCTATCTAAATTTCAATTATTTAACAAAAATATTTATTCCACTAAATCTATGTTCATTAATCATCCCAATTTCATTTTACTTCATAATCATTACTTTATATTATTATGAATTATTTACCTAGCACAAAATAAAATAAGAATGGTAGATCCACAGTGATTATAAAATATATGAGAATCTAAGTCAACCGTGTCAATGATTAATGTAATACCTCTATCATTTGATGATCTTAACCGATCTCCCTTTCAAAATATCAGTCTTTTCCTCTTTCTGATTCACCCCCACCCATCATCACCATGAGTTATTTTCTATTAAAATAATATTGGGGATGGATAATTCCCAAGATATTCTCAATGGTTACCAATGAATTATCCTAGTTAAATTTCATTTTACTCCATCATTTTCCCCCATAAATTTGATTTGTAACCTTCAATTAATGTTTTGGTTTACATTTTATTAAAACCACTCATTAAAATCACCTTTTTAATTTCTCTAGAAAGACACATAATCAACATAGAAAATCCAACTCCACTTCTAATAATTCCATTTCAAAGTCACCACATAAAATATATCACATGTCATATTATTTATTTAAATATAATTAATCCATAAAATATGAATCACATAAATAAATCAATAAATGATGAAATTCCACAACCTCCCAACACTTATTAAGTAAATATCATCACATCATAAAATTATTAAACCATATCCCAAGGGTAAATTCGGTGTCCCAAATCCAATAGTGAACACAAAATTCTATTATAAGAACTAGAATCTTTTCATTTTACCCTTATTATTTGAAAACAAAAAAAAAATTAGAAACACCCAAAGCATTAGAATTCAGGTCTTCACATTCCCTAAAATATTTCTCTATCTCCATGAGGATAATTTGTTGCATGTGATTCCAGTGACATCTTGAATATTATATACTATTGATTATTTGATTCCATCATTTATGATGACCAAAAAAATGGTAGGGTATTCTTCTTACTCACTATATAAAAATGAATGGTTTTGGACATTTTATTCCTTAAAGTAGTCAATAGAATATCTAGTTTTTTTATTTTCCACTCATGAAGTTGGTTGAGATTATTGAAAATCTTCACTTACTAAGCTCTCAGCCCAGCCAAATATCCCATAAAACTAATGGGGGTTAGTTCCATGGTATAGGTAGATAAAAAAAGAATATTGGTTTTCTACTTTCATGCTTTGCAGGATGACACTATTGAGAGTAATCTGTTGGTTTCTAAATGTATTATGAATTATTTGAGCTGTGAAATTATTTTTGATATAGGAACTACAATTTCACTAGATTTTGGATTATTTCCCATCCACATTGGCCTCATCAAACTAAAGTAATTTTTTTATTCTATTTCATAACCATCAATAGATTAATGGTTGAAGAAGATAAAATTATATCATCAATATAAAATTTTCTACCTTAGACTAGAATTTTTCCCTCGTAACTAGTTACTTAAGACCATGGCTTCCCAAAAATCTAGGAGAATCTCAATGATTCTGTAAAATCATAACACATTCTCAATCTTAGAAAATGTATATTTAAAACATTTTACATATAAATAAAAGACTTAAATTGAACATTTTATGGTTTTATCAAAAAAATATAGCTTTATAATACCTCAATAAAAAATTAAGAGATTAATAAAAATATTCCAAATGAGTTTGTGTTTGATGGTTGATAGACATAGTAAAAAACCAATATGGGGATAAATTTTATATAATTGAGTGGAATTAAATAGTGGGAAATCAAACATTGTAAATCATTTAGTGAAAATCTATGGGGATATATAATAATGGCCGATTATTTTACCAAGGTATTTAATATGGTGCATATCGATGGAGAGATAACTAGGTAGGTCAATGAGGCCATGGGATGCACTAACGTGAGGTTTGGGGTAGATTTTACTTAAGGAACAATCTGAGATGGGAGGGGTAGGGAGATATATTTTTCTATTATTTTCAATTTCTCATATAACTTTTTTCACTCTAAGGGATGGGTTAGGAGGGACACATTTTTGTGTGGGTGGGTCTAGGAATTTAGTTTATTTTAGAAGTAGTGGGGTGGATCAAGTGGGATAAACTAGTTGGGATGGTATTTATCTTTAATTAATTTTCTTACCATACACACAACTGTAGTCTAAGTATCAATAATTTATGAAACATGATATCAACTCTGTTTCTGTTAATATTTAGTTAATCCTTAAAAAACAAACTAAACTAATAATTGATAAATCATTAATTTTTTAAACCAGGTCTAATAGTTTATAAACTTAAACCAACCCTTGATCAGTTTATTTTGGTTATGTCATGACCCAGCCTCCCTAATCCACAAACATGGTCATCTCATCCCATATGTATCCAATAATTCACCAGGTACCTTATTATCACACCACAATTTGTTACCCATTGAGGTCCCTTATCAGACTAGTGGCTATACCCATAGGCCAACAAATGTTCTTTCATTGTGATTTTTCCTCACTCACACACACCCAGTGAAACTTCCCAGGAGGCCACTCATCCTAACAATACTTCCGGATAATCATGCATAAATGTGATGTTCTAATAAATAAGGATCCAAAAAATAAATTTTCACCTTATTGATATGGATAGTAACATTTAGTCTTTTAATACACACTTTTCCATGAGTTTTACTCCCCACCTAAATCATAACACCCACATAATAGACCCAACAACTCATACCCAAACAATTATACTATTCTTTTGGACAGGTATTGGATCAAATAACATTTTCATGATCCAACCATCCTAAGGCATTAAACTATTCATCTAACCCCCATGGGTCTTCTATAATACTCATGTTTCCCTCACAATGCCCCACATACTATTACCCACTAGGGTCAACTATCAGACAAATGATAGTCCCCACTGGCCAACACATGTTCTTTTAGTATGGTTTTCCCTCTCTCACATACACCCTGGCGAACTTCTTAAGTGCTCACCCATCTTGACACTACTCCAGGAAAAGTATACTCAACTGTGGAGTTCTAATCAGGTAGGATCCTAAAAATAAAGGTGTGTATTATTGACATGGGTAGTAAAATGTAGTATTTTAAGCATCACTTTTCTAGGGTTTTTTCACTAGTTCTTGATCTAAAAATATTCGACCTCATTATTAGAATGAATTAGATGGGTAGTTTTAAATCCAAGATCGATTTTTTTCATCATCGGGTTCAGTTTTTATCTCCATATAGCATTACTCATATCTTTCAAGTTGAGTGGGATCCTATATCTAAGAGAGTATGACACATTGTTCCCTAGGAAGAAATAGTATCATTACAATTTTTAGAGATTTTTTTGGACATCATAATCCAATATTTAAATGGAAATATTCTTACTATGGTTTATAAGTACCCTATGTCTTTTCCTAATGATTTTTAGGGACTACTACCATTAATAATGGTCAAGTTTGTTATTTACCTACTTATTATGATGATCCGCATAACCTTTATGTCTTTTCATATGGAACCTAATGAGTTAAAGGATCTTAAAGTTCATCTTGAGGATCTCACGGTAAAAGGATTTTTTCATATGAGTGGATCATTTTGGGCTTCACCAGTTCTCTTCACAATAAAGGTAGATGAAAGCCTCAGACTTTGTTCTAACTATATAAATATTAATCAAGTAAGTATTAAGAAAAATTATCCTTTGATTAGGATTGATGAATTTTTTGATTAAATTAGGGGAGGATGATGGTTTTCTTAGATTGAACTTTGGTTAGGGTACCATCAACTGAGAGTCTAAGAGGGGGATATTCATAATACATCACTCAGAGAAGGTATAAGCATTATGAGTATTTTATTATTCTATTTGGTATTACTAAAGATCATCTGATTTTTATGGATTTGATGAATTAAGTCTTTAATAAGTTCATTTACTCTTTCATCATTGTGATTATGTATGATATTTTAGTGTATTCTAATTTAGAGGAAGAACATTGGGATTATTTGGGTATTGTTCTCAAAACTCTGAAAAAATATCATTTGTATGGAAATATTTCTAAATGTGAGTTTTGGATCCAAGGAGTGAAGTTTCCCAGACATGTTATATCTGATATGGGAAACTTAGTGGATCCTAAAAAAATTCAGGTAGTTATGTCATGGGAACAACCCAAAAACGTGTTTGAGATTTAGAGCTTTTTGGGCTTAGCTAGTAATTATAGGCGCCTTTTTAGGATTTCTCTAAGCATACATCTCCAATGATACAATTAACCTAAAAGTTTTTTAATTTTTAATGGAGTGATAAGTGTTAGATATCATTTAAGGAACTAAATATGATATTGACTTTGACTCCAGTTTTGATTCTCCCAAAACTGAGTTTTTGTTATGATGTTTTTTGTGATGAGTCAATTATGGGATTAGGGTGTGTTCTGAAGTAGGGGAAATAGGTGGTGTCTTATGGATCTCACCAACTATTACCTCATGAGAATAATTAACCTAAACTTGATATTGAGTTGGAAATAGTGATGTATGCTATCCAGACTTGGTTCCATTATCTCTTCGATGAGTGGTTTACTACATATTCAAATCATAAGATCCTGAAGTATATTTTTACCAAGAGAGACCTAAATTTATGGTATAGATGATATATTATGTATCTTCATACTTTTGATTTTGATATTTCATACATTCCTATAAAAGGGATTGTGGTTGATGATGCATTGATAAGGAATTTACCAACTCAAGCCTCAAAGGAATTGGTGGAAGAGTGGTCTTTGATGATTATTTTCATAGAGATGAGCTTGGATGAGTATAAGGATGGTGGTATGGTGTTCCTAGATTGTATAGAAGTTTATTTGAAATTTAATGATCATGTTTTTATTATAAAAGAAATATACACTGATTGTCAGTGGTTGATTAAAATTCTTAATGGTAGAGAGACCCCAAGTGACTGCTCTTGCTCTCCCAATAGTATTTTTTATTTTCAAGAAATATTATTTGTTTTAATATTGATAAGGTAGGATTTGATGGTTAGTAGGCATTAGTATATTTGGTCCATACACATGAAGACTTCCACGATGGATCAAGATATGAGATGTCAATATTGGTGTCTGAGGATGAGCTAGATGATTAATTTTTTTTTTCATCATAATGACTTGCCTACCAAAAAATTAAGGAAGTTCACTAGAGACCTTTTTCTTTGTTTCATCCTTTAACCATTATAGTATGAAACTGGTATGATATATATATAGTCTTCATTGTTGGTTTCTAATGGATTTATAATGGAAAGGATTAAATTTGAGTGATCATTGATTCATTTATTAAATCAACACATTTTATTTCTATTAAGGAGATAATGACGGTTAAAGAGATCAATCACCAATATATATATATATAAGAGAGATCATGAATCTCTATGGAGTGAAATCAATTATTATTTCTAAAAATGATACACATTTTATATCTCAATTTTATAATCGTTTAAAATATGTGATGGGTACCCTATTTAAATTAATAAAGACAGATCACCCTCAGACTGATGAATAAATAGAGTGAGTCATTCAGGTTCTTGAGGATATGTTTTGAGTGTGCATTCTTGATTTTGGTGGTTGATGGGGAAAGAATATACCATTAGTCAAATTCAACTATAACAATAGTTATAAATATTTTATTAAAATTATGCCCTTTGAAGTTTCATATAGATAGTCATGTAAGTGCTCTATGTATTTGGATAAATTGGGAGAATGGTCTTTAGTATGATTGATTCTTTTTTGATTGATGGTAGAAAATGTGATGATGAACTAAAAGAGGCTAGTGATAGTTTAGAGTCATCGTGAATCCTATGTTGACCATCATTTCCACCCATTGGAGTTTTTATTGGGTAATTAAGTCTTTTCTCATGGTTTCACCTCATTTGGGACATCTCCATTTAGGTAAGTAGTGTAAGTTGGAATTGAGGTTTGTTATTACTTTTGAGATCATTGAATGATATGGAAAGGTCAATTATCAGATTGAATTGTTGTATCACTTGATGTTGATTCATGATGTGTTTCATTTATCATAATTGAGGAGGTATAAACCAGACCCTTCCCATGTTATTGAATGGGAGGATGTTAATCTTAAGATGGCATCTCATTGGTTTAGAAAATAGTTTTTATTACAGATTTTCAAGATAAGGTGTTTCATGGAAAAAAAATTACATAGGTCTATGTATTGTGCTAGTGCTAACAAGATATACATGAGATCTGGGAACAAGAATAATGGATAATGAATTACTAAACTTATCTTTTTTAAAATTCTATAATATTAAGAACATTTGGGTGAAAGAAAGTTTCATGGTGGGGATAATTGTGATGCCCTATGGGTCATAGTAATGTTTAATTTTGGGTTTGGTTTATCTCTTTTGGGTTTATTTTGTATTTTAGGAGTCAAGGGTCAATTTTATTTTGATATTTGGTATAAATAATTCAGGTTCATGATCTTTTCATGGTTATTAGTAACTGTGAGGTAACCATTTCATATGGATCTATTAGTTCTAGGGGGGCTTTTTACAGTTTGAGAATGGTTTGAGTAACTGGGTGGCTATTCCGAAATAACTATATGATTCAATTTTCAAGGGATAGTATCTAATTCATTATTAAGATGAATTTTGTATAACTGTGTGGCCTAACCATGTGACCCATGCAAGTTTCTTAAAAATTTAAAGTTATCCTAATTCCCTTGGTTGTTTTAAACTCCAATCCCCTAATAATTCCTCATTACCTTGACCCATCCTCTCCTTAATACTCTATAAGGTTATATACTTGGATATTTAGATATTCCCCTTCATTATAGTGGATCTATTCAAGGTATTCTTTTATTTTCATCTAATCTCTCATCCTCTTTCTAGATCTTCTCTTAATCTCTCTTACCCTTATTTCATTAAAACCCTATTAGGCTGTGATTTCTAGATCTATAGGATTTTATGGGGATTAATGATGTTTATTATGGATCTATTATTATTAGGACCTAATCTATTCAATTCCAATCACTATTTTTGAAGGCATATAGGTTTTCTCTATTGTAATAGTATGTGTCTCTATGCAATGTTCTATCTCATAATTTACTTAACATTCTTGTAAATTCCTTTTCTTTAACTTATTAAAATTACTAATTTGAAATTTATGATGGGTGATTTATGAAATTTAATCTTGGGTGTCATATAAAATGGTGTTTAAAGGGGTTTTAATTTAATAATAGTTTTATGCACTTATTATGTTCAATAAAATGACTCAAAGATGATTTTGGATCTAAAATAGTATTTCAAGCATGGGAGCAGTAATTCTTTAATTGTTGAAAATTATTCCTAGAATTTTGATCACAGTTTACTTGAATTTTTTGAGGAAACATAACACATGAGAACACATTGGTAACCTTGGATAAGAATATATGAAAACATTAGTGATTGTGGAACCACTAAGGCTTATAGTTGTGATATCTATAGATTGTAGTAGGAATTAGTATCTTAAGAATCACATTATACTAACATAGTATTACTTGAATGTTTTATTTATGTATTCTAATAGGATAAATCCCATTTTTGATTCTTGTTTTGTGTTACTCATGATGGTATCATTTATGCTTTGATTTCTCACATGTTATCTCTTATGAAATGGATATTTTAACTATTTCCCTATATGTGGTCATTTATGTTCATTTTCATATTCTTGTGGATTAGAATATGATTTGTCTTGAAAGAAAAACATAAGGATATTTTATGTAATTTTTTTTCAAAGGAAATAGATTTATGAAACATTTTTTTTCTGTTTTAAAGATAGAACTAACATTTTCATGGTGATAAACATATTATAAATACATGGTGGTTACCAAGTGGAAATTTGAATCATACTCTGTCTATTCCTTTAGGCATATGAAGATTTAATTTTATAGTGTATAGGTAAATGGAAGGGTGTCATGTATCTCACTAAATTCTCTTGGTTTATGTCTCCTTCATAGTGAGTTTGGTTAGTGGTTATGGATGGTCACAAGGAGACTTGGATATGGTCTTAGTTTGTTTTTATTATGGCATTAGCCTTCTATATTGGATTTGTATGTATCATGATTTTGGTTCTTTTCTTCCATATTTTACTATGATGGTTTATATTAATCTTTTTATACATTATTTTTTATATCTTTTAGTGTGAAATCATTACCAATATTTTTTTAATACCTAGGTACTTATCTCTAGCCTGTGGAAATTGAAAACATAATTCAGGCCTTCTGATTGTCCAACTTGGATGATGTTTTAGGTCAATCTAGGTTGGTTCATAACAGGTTATTAGTGGAATTATTTTAAAAAACATGTGAACCTGATAATTAGATACATGAGAGACTACATGTGATGGTTATTGTTAATGTAAATGTATTATGGTTTTTAAAAAAGTAAATATCCATTTATCATTAATTGATATGTTTTTCATATGCTATATGAACAATGGAATAATAAAATTCCCTCCCCTAATGACTCCGAGTTACCCTTAATCAATGATAATTATATATTATTATAGGGTGTAATGAAATGTTAATATTAGAATGAGTATATTCTTGTATATGATACAAAGTAATCATGAGATAATAAATAGAGTCTTTATTTGGATCGAACTACCAATGTATACCACATGGAATATCAAATGGTAATTGATATAATTAGGGGTGTATACTTTATATGAATAAACATTTATTATAGTTTAAAATATACATATCATGTAAACATTTATTCTCACATACCCTTACTATGCTAGCCTTGAGGCTGAGCAAATCTAGGTATGGTTGGGTATGTTTTTGATCGTGTCATCAGTTGAGTTTTACCAAGATGTGATTTTTTCTATTGTATGAAAATTATGACATATGGGCCATTGATTTAATTAGTCTATGGAAATTAATTTATATTATTATTTAAATGACATGTGATGTGCTCAACTACTTAAATTAAAGAAATGTGATGTATCCATTCAAAATTTACAGTCTATTTCAAAGAATCAAGAACATATGGGATGACGTATACTAGATTCATATGTTCCATGTCTAGTGGTCATTTTATGTATTGTATAAATGAATTATATAAGTGTATATGATATATAGATGTACATCTTTCAGTGAACATTTTCATATAACAATATGAGTGTGTTTGATAGAGATCAAGCCAACCCCCTTATATCTTGAGTAGCAATGATGTTTTTCTAAAGGACAATAATTTCTTACAATTATTGATTAAATAATTATTGATTGTTTTCAGTGATAAAAAGGACTAAAATGTAACACATATGGTCTTAAAATGAGGATTAATATTGGTATAAATGGGTTTTCCAAAATATGAGAGAGTTTATATCATAATCATGCTCGTAAAGGTTTAAATGGATACACAAAGAGTTGTAAATTTTTTATAAAATACATGATTATTTAGTGTTAGTGGGATATTTTTTGGATTTATATAATAAAGTTAAAACCATGACTTGGTGAGAGTCACCACAATATGGTTTATCTGAGGTCTTAGATCCTAATACCATGTCATGGAGTATATGATGAATAGTATATGATATCATTCAACTGACTCTCCAATGATGATTCTCAAACTAATTATGCTTATTGACACATCATTTGATGATGTGAAGATATATTAAAGATTATTATAAAACATTAACAATCACTTAATCAATAATTTTCATGTTTTAAGAGTAACAAAATTGAATTATATAGGTTATCTATTTTAAAACATTTAAAATATCATGACTCCAAGAAGATCCTTCATTCAATGAAGGAGACCCATAAATTAGAGTTCATGGGCCTTATTTAGAGATACAAGAGTTTATCCTCAAATCCAAAAATATCTCAAATTTATTTTTCTTCATTAATCTTTATAGAGGAGGATGTAGCACACTTTTGAAGAAGAATGGGTCATACCAAAGAATTTGATGATTCAAGTAACTGATGGATACCTTTAGAGGTAGTAACATACTGGATGATGCTAGTAAAACTCAATAGAACTCCCTTATAATGTCCTGGCTCTGAGTTCCACCCAAAGGTTTCCCAAAACTAAGTTGGTCACATAACCTTAAGCGTATTTCCCCAAATTCCAGAGGCTACCAACTAATAGTGAGGGCTAAGGTCTGATAGTGGAGAAATTTTTCCGTCATTAGAAGAGTATACACAGTTGAATAAACAATAATAATCAATAGAAGAAGTAGTAATACCATAAAAAGTAAAAAAGGGTAATAATGATAGTATAAACAACCAAATCATATATATAAATAATGATGCATGTCACGAGTATCTAGGAAAGTAGGAAAACAAGTTGTAATGCTGAAAATAAAATACTAAACCAAGTACAAAGAAAACAAGTAAACCCCAGCAGCATCACAAGCCACAGCTTGGTCCCATGCTCTCCAGCTCCAACAACAATCAAGTACCTAATGAAGAAGGGCGCTTGAACTTATCTATACATGTAGCCATGTAATCTATTTAGGCTCAAAATCATGAATCAAACAGGGTGTGAGACGAATCCTAGTAGGAAACCACCAAAAGATCCGTGCCTAACTGTTAGTGAATATATATAGGAGGCATTATGAAAAATGAAGCAATAAACTATGATGTACACAAAAGTAAAAAATCCTACAATTTCCTATTAAATTCATTTAAATTTGTTAATTATTCAAACCATTGAATAATATAACCTCATAATCTAGCCTATGCTCTATATCCCCCAATATAATAGTAACAAAAGATATCTCATAAGACCATCTAAACAAACAAGTAAGACCGAGTCCAAACTTGTTCTTTGGCTTGGAAGACTCTTCACAATCATTGAATTATTCACAAAAAACCCTCTAGGAAATCTCTTATAGTCTAACCTATTTGGTTTAAGAAAAAACTAATCAAATGAAAATGACCACCTAAGAAGCTCTCATAGTCAATACCCCTAGGTCCACATGGAATCAATAAATTATACATGACCTATGGGTAGATCTCATGGTCAATACCCCCTAGGTCAACCTAATATAAATAATCATAAACAACCTACTGGGTAGCTCTCATAGTCAATACCCCCTAGGTAAAAGTCTACACCAAGGATCTCACGGTCCTATGTAAATAAACATGGAATCCCCCATTTTTTCCTGGTCCAAGGCTCTCACGGTCCATTGGAAGATCAGCGCGGATACAACATTTATTAAAGTCTCTACATGAAATATAAACTATTAAATGGTTCAACTTTAATCAAAGAAAATTATTGGCATTAAAGGATCTACATGCAGTTAAAACTATCGCATGGATCAAATTTAATCAAAGAATAAAAACAATCATTACATGTAACCAATCAAATCCATCCTAAACAACTCAAGGCATGGAAACATGGTATGTCTCATAGGCAACATAGGACAAATAGACAATAACAGTCAAACAATGGAACACACCCTTGGGGTGTCCCATAAACAAGGTTATACAATCTTATTCATAGGAAACAACACTTAATCAACAACCAAACCATATTAGGTATTTAATAGGTTCAAAATCAAAAAAATATACAATACCCTAAACTGGATATTTAGAACATTAAGTATATATAATCCAAATAAAATTGAATAAAGCCACAAACCATTTACCTTGATGTTGTATGAAGAACACTCTTGAATATCAACCCTTGAATCGGCCTAGAATGATGTAGATCTACAAAAAGGTTAAAATCATTCAACCTTGAATAACTTAAGAGAGAGGAGAAATAAGGAAGAGACGATATAGGAGAAGAGAGAACTCACTGGCGGGAATCCAATGCACCTGGCAGCGTCTCAATTGGAGCTCAGATGGAGGAAAAAGAGGAGCTCAAATATCTTTGGTTGTACATCGCTCTCCTGTACGAAACACGGGTAGAAGAAACATTTTTTGGAGATGAGATGCGACCCCACTCCAACTCATAAAATAAAAAGAAAAGTACATGAAATGTTCATTTAATGTACACATCGTGTACTAGCCTTAACCAGACCCCACTTTAGGTGGTATAACATGTCACCCACACAGCCATGTACTCAGCCGTTACACAACCAATACACGAATTCACATAGAAACCAGGTACACGGCGTGTAATCAAAACTACACAGTGTGTAATTAGAAAAATTTCCCTTTCTTCCTTTTTCCTAAAAAAAACCCAAAATGAAGATCTGTACCTAAAATAAATATCTGGGTTCTTACAAACTTCCCCCCTTAAATAAATTCATCCCCAAATTTCCCTTCCAAGGGTGGAGAATAAGAAACTTCAAACAACTCTGGCCACTAGGATCGTACATCAGCCTCCCTCTCTGAAGTCTCATCCTGTACTCACCTGTGCTTCCATAGTACCCATACCAGAGGAATAGACCGGCCACAAAGAACCTTCGTGCTATGATCCACAATCTAAATAGGGTGCTTCTCAAAGGATGCATCCACCTCCAACTCTAGCTCCTCTGGTTGAAAAACATGACATGAGTCTAAAAAGTAACACCGTAGCTGAGAAACATGAAAGACGTCGTGCATAGCCCGGTAACTTTGAGGTAACTGTAACTGATAGGCAACCGGTCCGACTCTTTTCAAAACCTCAAACGACCTGATGTATCTCTTTGAAATCTTCCCATGTCTCCTAATCCTCCCATGTCCCAAACTCAGTGTGGCTCATAAGAAAACCTGCTCCCTAACCTCGAACTCCAGATGTCATCTCCATTTATTAGCATAATATTTATACGGAGAATGTGCAATATCCATCCTTTCCCAAATCAACTCCACCTGCTTAGTGGTCTCCTAAACAAGATGAGGTCCTAGTATAGCTACATATCTTTCCTCTAGCCAACATAGGGGTGATCGGAATGGCCTACCGTACAAAGACTCATAAGGTTCCATCTAAATCATCTCTTGAAAACTAATATTGTAGGAAAAATCCACTAGGGGTATGTGTCTCTCCTAATACCCCCCAAAATCCCGGACACATGCTCGAAGCATGTCCTATGGTACTTGAATTGTTCACTCAGACTGGCCATCTATTTGAGGGTGGTAAGCTATACTTAGAAGTACCTGTGTACCCAAATCCCTTTTTAGTCCCTACTAGACATGATAAGTAAATCGAGCATCCCCGTATGAAACGATAGAGTGTGGAACCACATGAAAATGTAAAATATCTAAGATGTACAACCTTCTAAGATCATTAACCTTTAAGGTTTCCTTGATCGACAAGAAATGTGTAACCTTTGTGAGTCTATCAACAACAGCTGAAACTGCATTATTCCCACAAGGCGAACTTGGTAAACCCGTCATGAAATCCATCACGACATCATTCCACTTATACTCGGGAATGGGTAACTATTGAAAAATCCCTACTGGTCATTGATGTTTTTCATTCACATGTTGAAAGGTGGAACATCTCATAACAAAACCAGAAACATCCCTCTTCATACCTATCCACCAATACTGATAGTGTAGATCTCAATACATCTTAGTGACACCATGATGAACTACCCAAACTAAGGAATAAAAATCTCACATCAACCTGTCACGTATGTCTGCTGACACCCATACACGCCCATGAAAACACAAGATCTCATCATCTTCTATAGTCCACCTAGGAGTAGGGTCCTCTTTTAACACGCTATCCCGTAAGACATGGCCTTAGGAATATGATAGGTTCCTCATTCACACTCGATATAGAAGAGTAGAGTTAACAACTATAGAAGAAATAAATGTATACCCCTGTATATCGTGCACCTCCAAATGCATCTCCGAGAATAGTGCCATAAGCTGCCACTCACTGCTGGCCTGATGAACTACCTGAATCTGAGTCCTCCTTCTCAAAGAATCAGCCACTATATTTCCATTCCCATGCGTTTAGACAAGATCGAAGTCAAAAGGCTGAAGGTACTCAACCCACATTCACTGTCTCAAATTCAGATCACGCTAAGTATAGATATACATGAGACTTTTGTGGTTAGTGTATACCACAAAATGCTCCCCCAATATATAGCGTCTCCAATAGCATAAATCATGCACAACTATAACCTACTCAAGATCATTCATTGGGTAGTTCTTCTCATGTGGCCTCAATTGCCGAGACCCATACGCAATGAATCCTTCCCCTTGCATTAGCACTACTCCCATCCTGATACCTGACACATCACAGTAAACAGTGTAACTATTTCCTGACTCTAGAAAAACCAGGATCAATGTGGAAGTCAATATCCCTTTCATCTTCTGAAAGTCTAAATCACTGGAATCTATCCACAAGTACTTTTCTTCCAATTCACTCAATCCTGTCAGTGGCGCTGCTAAGCATGAAAAGTTCTATATAAAGATCTTGTAGTAACTATCCAACCCCATAAAACTTCACACCTCAAAGACATTCTTTGGAAGCTCCCAAGAAACTACTTCTCTCTCTTTCTATGGGACTATTGATACTCCTGTCTCTAAGATAATATGACCCAAGAAGTGAATATGGTCCATCCAAAAGTGGCATTTTGAGATCTTAGAATATAATTGATGCTCTCTCGGTGTACTCAATAAGATCCCAATATGGGTAGCATGGTCGTGTCGAGTGTGTGAGTACACTAAGATATCGTCCATGAAAACTACCACAAAAGAATCCAAGTAAGGATGGAACACTCGGTTCATCAGTTCCATGAAAACTAATGGTGCATTCGTAAGTCCAAACGACATTATAAAATACTCGTATATACCATACCTACACCGAAAGGTCGTAAGAGATGTATCTGATGGTCTAACACACAATTGACGATAACCGGACCTCAAGTAAATCTTCGAGAACACTTTTTCTCCTCGAAGCTAATCATTGAGATCATCAATCCTCGATAAGGTATATCAGTTCTAGACTGTCAACTAGTTCAGCTTCAGATAATCCACACAAAGTCTTAGGGTACCATTTGCCTTCTTCACAAACATGACAGACAAACCCCAAGGAGAAGTATTGGGTCAGATGAAACCCTTTGCATGCAACTCCTCTAACTATTTCTTGAGATCCTTTAACTCTTGTGTAGCCATCCTATAAGGAGGAATGGACATCAGTGCCTCTCCTCACACAACCTCAATAGTGAAATCTACCTCCCACTCTAGAGGTAAACCTAAAAATTCATCTAGAATGACGTCTCTAAAATGATCCACCACTGGAGGAAAGTCTATATGTGAAGTCCCCTAGTCATCCATATATAAACAAGAAATCTAGGATATAATTCCTCCTAACCCATGATGTTTGGGTCCATCTCTGCTTTCCTGGACATCCCATTCACCCTTGTGTAGAAAAGACTCGCCTTCTGGTGATGTGAAACTCACCCTGCAGTGATAGCAGTCAACAAAGTTCTAAAAAGAGACTAACCAGTCCATTCATAGGTTGACATAAAAGCTTATAATCTCTAAGACAATTTAGGTCCCATAAGAAGTGACACCCACCAACCTCAAGAGGGAACTCCTTGAACCGATGTACACTAGCTATCCTAATCCCGAAAAGAGTATCTAACATCATAAAATCCTCATAAGTGAAGATATAGAGCCCAAGACTCTCCGAAACAGCAAAATATATGAAACTATTGTAAGCCCAAGTATCAAAAAGAGAAGAAGCCAAAATGGAGGAAACTAGAATCGCACCTCTAACCGTAGAGGGTCAGGGATCCTACCCTTACTGGTTCTTCTCTACTGAAAAATTATGACCTATACCACGACCTTGTGACCCTGCCAAACTACCCTGAGTTGATCTACCCTACAGTCTCTAAAATCCTACCGTTTGTCCACCACGACCACATCTACCTCCTCATCCTAAATGGCCTAAAGAACTCTAGTTCCCCGATCGAGGAGAAACTGGTGGTCCTACTCCTGAATGTGGAGTCATAAATGATCCCCTCTCACTAGCTTCTAGTGATAAAAGCTAGTAAAAACCCTAAAGATGAACCATATTTCTGCAAGCTCGGCACTCCAATGAGTCTCTTAGGTATTTAGGTATTGTGTGCCCACTTTTCCTGCTCTGGTAGCACCTCACCTGGATACCTGTAGATACATCCCTACTACTGTAATAACTATCAGAGGGATCTCTACAGCACTTATTCTATCAAACAGAGTACTAGCCCTAGATATTGAATCTTCATGGATCGCAGCTACCAACTCCCTTAGATTTTGCTCAATAATCAGCACCTGGTTCACTATAGCGGTCACCGAAGTCATCCTAAAAACATTCACCTGTGATCAAATGTCATACCTGATACCATCCTCAAATCTCCTAGCCAAAGATATCTCATCATCTCCCAAAATAGGTGTGAATCACTGAAGATCTTTAAAACGAGAATATTTGTCCATCAATGAAAGAGCTCCCTGCTCCAGATGCATGAACTCTTGGGCTCAATCGAACCTCAACATCTCGAGGTTTAAGTAGCCATAGAAGTTCCTTTGAAAATCTTCCCAAGTAATATCCTGATGATATCCCACATGTGAGATAACATCCCACCATATCTTGGAGGAATCATTTAGCATGTACATCGTGAGCTCCACCCTCCTCTCTGGAGGCATCTCCAGATACTCAAAGATAGCAAGAATGGACTCCAACCATGACTCTCCAGCCTATGGTCCTCCATCCCCTGACAAAGTGGTAGGATGATTTTACTGGAACACCTTTATCAGCTCTTCCATAGATGGGGTAAGATGCGGTGCTCCTTGAAAATACTTCATCATCCTCATGAATCCTTCATGAAACTTTTCATCAGCACATGTGTCCAGTATAACAGTTCGTACCAAGGCGGGCATGACGGGAGGATCTACTGGTGGTCTCTGATTTACCATTTCCAGTGTCTGATTATCACCCTATACATGGCATACAACCAGAGGATGTCTTGGTGGAATGACTCTGCAAGGTCAAGTTCACACCTCAGTACAATATTATCAAGGACAACAACTTAGAAGTGAATGTAAGGAACAAGAGAAAAAAATTCATGATTTACAAAACAATGTTACACGGTGTGTATAACCCATAAACGATGTGTTCCCTTAAGCTTTTTGAAAGTTCCGGGCGCAGCGGAAGCGCATGGGTGGAGGTGCCCACTTGGATTTTTCTCATTAGAAATGATCAATCCTGGATCAATACGACGATAAATGTCAGTCTCCATGGATCGAATCACAGAAAAAGACAAAGAAGATGGTTTGTCCCGAAACCACAAACAAGGATCGTTACAGGTTGATTATAGTTAATTTAATTAATTATAAAGAAATGCCTTTTGGGTGTTCTTTCTTCGTTGATGTTCTCAATCACGTTGTCTATGTGATCTGTCGTTGTGTCGTAGAAGCCAAGTGTAGAATCCCTCTAGCAGTGATCCACACATGTACCTTGTATCTATAGACGTCGCCAAAGGATTCTACGGGTGCTAGTGTGGATAAGCCTTTGCTTGCGTTGTCCGCCTTAGATCATCTTGATCTGATGGAAGAGGATCTCTCTCGGTCTTGAGAGAGTTCTTGGAGGAAGAGGTTCTTTCGGTCTTGAAAGAATTCTCCAGAGATGTTGTGCACAACTATTCTCTTGTATATGAAAAGAGTTGGGTTGTGAGGATATTTATAATCGAGTTTGAGGTTATAGAGTTATGACAATAAATAAACTCGTTACGCGTTTCATTTATTTCATTAACTCTTATTGAAAACCCCCATGTCAAATAATTAATTCCTTGACATGCACTCACACTGATTATAATAAATATCATTTAATAAAACGATATTATATCCTCAAAAACCCGACTGGAAAAACTACACGGCGTGTAATAATAAATACACGGCGTGTACTTGTTTTTCATTGAAAACTACACAGCGTGTACATTAAATGTACATGACGTGTATATCTTATTTTCATTTATTCATTTCCTTTCCAAAATAAAACTACACGGCGTGTACATTTAATTATACATGGCGTGTACTTGTTTTATTTTATTTTTCCCCCATCATTTAAAACAACTTAGGCTTCCTTGAATAATTATTAAACCATGTATGAGAATAATCTTTATTCAACTTGAGATTCTTGGATACACTTAGTGTGTGACCCTCTAGGACTCTTTCTCATTGGCATTAGGCAGGCTTGCCTAAAGTCCAATATTACTGTCTAGCAACGGGTCAAGGCACCCAAGAGAAAGAAGTTGATGCCGCATTGACGTATCACCTCATACGAATGCTTACTGTGTAATTTAATCCCTTTGTCTTGATATCTCATCAAGCAGGTTTCATGGCAGTGTCATAAACCTATATGCTTGATCTGTCATTCTTTGACTACCTGAAATAAACTCGTCGTTTACACCATGGCCATGGAATTTAATGCGACAGTTATATTTCAATCAAAGGGCCGAGATATCAACTTCCATAAATGGAAGGGAAAAATCCTTCCTCAACTTATCCATTAACAACATGTCACTCGTGACGCACCCAACGTACCCTACTTCCCGCCAACTGTCTGTGTGATGGTTTTCTTCAGTAAATCTAAGTGCGCGAGTCATGACATGAGTCAATGATAATCTTTCAGTCTAAGGACCATTACACACGCTCGCAGATAGCAATATCCGATGACACCAAGACATGCGGAATTACTACTGGTGGGTCTGTTCTCATAATATCCCATCTTGGAGATTACCAAGTGCGAACTCCATGAGATAGAGTCTCGTCTTCTTACGAGTACTCGCACATGACGGCTTGTATACTATGTGTCCTATCATAGTATGTCATCCAACTGCAGAACTTTATTTAAGAATATTGTTATAGCATTTCAAGGTTCTCATCATAGCAGGGATCTGCTATGACCTTATTAATGCAACAAATATTCCAGGACATTATTATATTATAGTCATGCAGAACAATGAACAATATATAATAAGTGAACATTTATGTAATAAAAGTACAAAACAGTTGGTTCTGAGGACACCAACCCTTACAAACTCCCACTTGGACTAGAGCCAACTGCCTACAACTTTTAGTCCGCTAGACCTCACATGATGATCATGTTTCTGCTGAGTCAAGGCTTTAGTCAATGGGTCTGCCACATTGTCTTCCATGGAGATACTGCTCACTACAACTTCACCTCTCTGAGAAAAATCCCTCAAGAGATGATACTTCTGAAGTATGTGCTTTGTCTGCTGATGTGACATTGGATCTTTTGCAAGTGCCACCGCTGCAGTATTATCACAATAGAGTGTGATGGGATCTTTACTGCTCGGTACTACATCCAGCTCTTGGACAAAGCATCGCATCCATACTTCTTCTTTAGCTGCCTTAGAAGCTGTGATATACTCGGACTCTGCTGTAGAATCTGCCACCACACTTTGTTTTGAGCTCTTCCAGCTCACTGCACCTCCATTCAAACTGAAGATGTATCCAGTCTGCGACTTCATGTCATCTTGATCAGTCTGGAAACTAGCATCTACATGTCCTCTGATGACTAGTTCCTCATCTCCTCCATAAACCAGGAACATATCCTTAGTACGCCTCAGATACTTAAGGATAGTCTTGACTGCCATCTAATGGCGGCCTCCTGGATCAGCTTGATATCTGCCTACCACACTTAATGCGTAAGCAACATCTATCCTAGTACATAGCATAACATACATGACTGACCCAGTCACGGATGCGTAAGGGATCCTTGCCATCCTCTTTCTTTCCTCATGTGTCTGAGGACACATTTTCTTGGAAAGATGAATGCCATGTGACACTGGCAACAATCATCTCTTGGACTGTTCCATACTGAATCTCTTCAGTATCTTGTCAATGTATGTACTTTGACTCAGGCCCAGCATTCTCTTGGATCTATCACGATGGATCTCGATCCCAAGAATATATGCCGCCTCTCCCAAGTCTTTCATGGAGTAGCATTTATGCAACCATGCCTTAACTGACTGTAAGACAGGTACTTCATTTCCAATTAGCAGTATGTCATCAACATATACTATTAGGAAAATTATTGCACTTCCACTAAACCTTTTGTAGACACAAGGCTCACATTCATTCTTAACAAAGCCAAATTCTGTAACAACTTCATCAAAACGAATGTTCCATGACCTTGATGCTTGCTTTAATCCATAAATGGATTTCTGCAACTTTCATACCTTGTTGGCATCCTTTGGAGTCACAAACCCTTCAGGTTGTGTCATGTAGACATCTTCGTGGAGGTTCCCGTTAAGGAAAACTGTTTTGACATCCATTTTCCAAATTTCATAGTCATGGTAATCAGCAATGGACAATAGGATTCTGATGGACTTCATCATTGCAACCGGTGAAAAGGCTTCATCATAGTCAATTCTTTGACGCTGTCTAAAACCTTTTGCAACCATTCGTGCCTTGTAGGTGCTGACTTTCCCCTCCATGTCCAGTTTCTTCTTGAATACCCATTTATTACCAATAGGCTTTACATCAAATGGAGGATCTACCAAAATCCAGACTTGGTTTTGGTACATGGAATCCATTTCAGAATTTATGGCTTCTTGCCACTTGGCAACGTCTGCGCCTTCAACTTCTTCCTTGTAGGTAAGAGGATCATCATTGTCAACCAATAATGAGTCACCATCCTCGGTGACAAGAAAACCATATCGTTCTAGTTCTCTCACCTCTCTTGTGCTCCTACGCAGTTCTTGTGTCTCTGGAACAGATTGTTCTTCCATGGGGCTTTGTGGAATCTGTTCTTGTACCAACTCATGTGTATCTTGAGCCTCGACTTCATCGAAGTCTATCTCGCTCCCACTATCTCTTTTGGAGATGTGCTCCCTCTCAAGGAATATGGCGTGTCTTGCCACTGTAACCTTTTTGTTTGAGGGGTTGTATAGGTAATATCCCCTTGTTTCCTTGGGATATCCTATAAAGATACACTTTGTGCCTCGGGGTGCAAGTTTGTTACCTGAAGAGGCCTTAACAAATGCTTCACTACCCCACACATGTAAATTCGATAACATGGCTTTGCGTCCACTCCATAATTCGTATGGAATACCATTTATCGATTTAGTTGGTACTTGGTTTAGTATGTGCGCTGCTGTTTGTAATGCATATCCCCAAAAGGATAATGGAAGACTCGCATGACTCATCATTGATCTCACCATGTCCAATAGGGTGCGGTTCCTCCTTTCACTTACACCATTCCACTGCGGTGTGTAAGGAGGAGTGAGTTGAGATAGAATCCCAAACTCCCGTAAGAAATCAATGAAGTCTTGATTAATATATTCTCCTCCTCTTTCTGAGCAGAGTTTCTTAATCTTCTTACCAAGCTAGTTCTCAACTTCATTCTTGTATTCTTTGAACCGATCAAAAGAATCTGACTTATACCTCATTAAATAGATATATCCATATCTACTAAAATCATCAGTAAAAGTTATGAAGTACGGAACCCACCCCTTGATTCAACTGGAAATGGTCCACACACATCTGTGTGAACTAATTCTAGAAGCTCTTTAGCTCTTTTACCTTTCCCACTAAATGGGGCTTTGGTCATTTTGCCTTGTAGACACGCATGACATACACCAAGTGGTTTTAGTTCGAAAGAATCTAAATACCCATCTTAATGTAATTTTGTCAAACATTTCTCATTGACATGGCCTAGTCGGTGATACCAAAGTTGGGTGTGGTATGAGCCATGTGAATTAAATTTGTTATCGATTGCCATTACTTGGTCTGTGTAGTCTAACACATAAAGGCCATTATATAAATGTGCCATGCCAAAACAAATGCTATCTTTATAAAAGTAGCAACATTAATTTCCAAACTTGAATATGAATCCATCAGTATCTAATCTGGATACTAAAATAATGCTTTTAGTAACAGAAGGCACATAATAACAACCTTTAAAAACCAAGACCATCCCGGTAGGCAATGTGAGGTGGTAGTCTCCGACAGCTACAACAGCGAGTCTGGATCTATTTGTTGCTCGTAGATCTACCTCCCCTCGATCAATCTTCCTAAATCTACTTGGTTCCTATATTTGGATACAGATGTGAGAACCACAAGTAGTATCCAATACCCAATTAGTAGAAACAGATAGATTGCATTCGATAACAAACGCACCTAAAGCTTCCCCTTGCTTCCTTGGCTGGGTGCAGTTTTTCTTCCAGTGGCCCTTCTTGCCACATGCGAAACAAACAGTATCATGTTCCTTTGCCTCCCCTTTGATCTTCCTTTTCTTGGAAGGCCTTGAAGAAGATTTGGGCTTAAAGCTCTTCGCCTTCCCTTTCCTTTTATTCACCATAAGGACAGAAGGCTTTTCACACGTCATGTCATTGTCCACTTGGCGAATAAGGATAAGAAGATCAGATAGAGACTTCTCAATATTGTTCATGTTGAAATTAACAACAAAGTTTGAGAAGCTCTGGGGGAGTGATGCGAGAATGAGATCGGTACCCAGTTCTTCAGGGAGTTTAAACCCTAGAACCTCCAAGCGCTCAATGTAGCCAATGAGCTTGACTACATGAGGCCCAGTCGGGGCACCCTCTCCAAGCTTGCTCTGAAACAGAGCCTTGGAGATCTCAAACCTTTCCTGTCTTGCTCTCTCCTGGTATAAACCATGGAGGTGCTCGAGTATGCTGTAGGCATCCATGTCTTCATGAGACTTCATGATCTCACTAGACATAGATGACAGCATCAAACATTGAACATCGAGAGCATCGTTCAAATGTTGATCATAGAATAGGAAATCTTCATCATTCGCCCCTGGGGCAGGAGAATCAGGAAGTGAGGACTCCAGTACGTAAAACTTCCGTTCATGGCGTAGGATAACCCGAAGGCGCCTAAACCATTCCTGAAAGTTACTACCGGTGAGAATGTTGTCTTTATCCAGAATTGATCGCAGAGAAAATGTGGTTGATGTGTTTGTCATATTGATTATACAAATTAAAAGAGCAGATTCATCAGTACTTTCTTGATTACATTTTATGAGAAACAATAAATTTTATTAAGTCTCCCACTATTTTATCATGTCCCAATGACCCTCACTATTGAACTCGGAATGTCCAGTTTCTTTGACATTCTAGTGGCAAGGATCCATATTCCCCTTCACATAACCCCAACAAGGGTTGGTCAAGATATTTGAAGGTATTTAGGTAGGCATGTCTTTGCCAACTGTGAGCTTACAGTTCCTTGATCTGTTGAGTGGACTCCCCAATCCTGAAATCCTGACTTGGATTTCCTCAACTCTTGCCTTCAATATTACATCAAGTCTAGCAAGGGATACTTCTATTGATGTAATATGGTTAAGTCAACCCGAAACCTTTCATAAGGTCTTCCTTTATAAAAGTAAGTGTCCCAACAAGGGTTGGTCAAAAACATAGTTTTATTGAGTCTTTCCCTTAATCAAGTAACGGAAGGCTTGGTCTGACTTAATATAGTATTTGATGGATTTTATTCTTTATGAGTATCTTTGCATTATCACATGCTTGTTAATATTAAGTGATGCTTGCTTAAGTGATTAACCATGTTCCGATAATGTTTACGCATAGTCCAGTTTTTATTTTATTCCATCTTTGAATGCTTGTTCATTTTATTAATTATGTGATCGCGAAAACACATACATAATAAATAAACCATGCAATCAGATAGAAATAAAATAAGATGGCATGATCATGAGCTTCTATTTAGTTAGCTTATCTAGCGGTTTTGATAAGCTAACCCTTACCTAGGGAAAACACCTTGAACCTAATGGTTTGTGTTTAGAAGCTCCCACCTATCCACCTTTCTATCTTCTTTTGTCGGTTTCGCCTCGGCTTCGGGATTTGAACCGTCTCCTCTGGATTGGGAGATCTTCCATTACATGGGTTTACATTAAATAAACCATGGGCACGCAGGCCCTACATTTTATTGGAAGAAGGCTTGCAGGACAACAAATTTAAATTAAATAAATTTAAATGAAACCATACACATACAAAGGGTCTTTGGTCTAGCTCATGATCATCTATAGTATGCAACGATATTTACGCATATTTAGAATTCAAATTATTTCAATCGTTCTTTTATTTAAGATAAGATGCGCTCGAATTCAATTAATTATGATCTTATAATTAATCAATTCTTTATCTTAAATTCCTTTCTGAATTTCCTTGAGATTCTTCTCATCCATATTCCCTGTATGGGTCTTTGTACATTGGAGGAAACCTGGTGAAATTCCATTTCTGGAAAGTACACGGCATGTAGTTTATAAATACATGGCATGTATTTTTCTTTTCACCCTTTATCTAAAGTACACGCCGGGGCTTTGGCGTGTTTTCTGTAATTTGGAAATTTTAGAGTACACGGCGTGTAGATGAATCATACACGGCATGTACTTCCTTGTTACGCGGTAACTGGCCTGGCGATCCCATGTACACGGTACGCGGCTTATCTTTGTACACGGTTTCACCTGGGTCGGAACGGACTACACGGCGTATTGTTCCAACATACACCCCGTGTATTCCGGTTTCCACGTGCTGTTCTATTCTGGTCAACACGGCGTGATTAAAACTTAGGCATAATCAATTCACAGGGCGTGGTTTGTCGGACCAGTGCCGGTTCGTTGAACCTAAGTACACGACGTGTAGTTTTAATTACACGCCGTGTAATCCCGTGTTGTACAGACAGAAAGAGAGGCTCCTCTGGATGAGTTCCTCGTTTTTATTTTAATCAAAATTAAAATTAAAAGGTCATTTCTATGATATGAATCGAGAAATGAAGGAGGAAAAATAGATCTCGTTAATTCAAATTTATAGAACAATTTATTTCGAATTGAATCAAATATGAATGCGTAAATTATCAACGAAAATTAAATAACTATAATCAACTTTGTAACCTCCTCTGATAGCATTTGAAGGTTCTGGGCGCAGCGGAAGTGCATGGGTGGAGGTTCCCACTTGGCTTTTTTTCATTAGCAATGATCAATCCGGGATCAATATGATGATAAACGTCAGTCTCCACGGATCGAATCACAGAAAAAGACAAAGAAGATGGTTTGTCCCGAAACCACAAACAAGGATTGTTACAGGTTGATTATAGTTAATTTAATTAATTATAAAGAAATACCAATTGGGTTTTCTTTCTTCATTGATGTTCTCAATCACGTTGTCGATGTGATCCGTCATTGCATCGTAGAAGCCAAGTGTAGACTCCCTCTAGCGGTGATCCACACGTGTACCTTGTATCTCTGGACGTCGCCAAAGGATTCTCCTGGTGCTAGCGTGGAGAAGCCTTTGCTTGCGTTTTCCGCCTTAGATCGTCTTGATCCGATGGAAGAGGATCTCTCTCGGTCTTGAGAGAATTCTTGGAGGAAGAGGTTCTTTCGGTCTTGAAAGAATTCTCCAGAGATATTGTGCACAACAATTCTCTTGTACAGGAAAAGAGTTGGGTTGTGAGGATATTTATAATCGAGTTTGAGGTTGTAGAGTTATGACAATAAATAAACGCGTTACGCGTTTCATTTATTTCATTAACTCTTATTGAAAACCCCCATGTTGAATAATTAATTCCTTGACATGCACTCACGCTGATTATAATAAATATCATTTAATAAAACGATATTATATCCTCAAAAATCCGACTGGAAAAACTACACAGCATGTAATAATAAATACACGGCGTGTACTTGTTTTTCATTGAAAACTACACAGCTTGTACATTAAATGTACACGGCGTGTATATCTTGTTTTCATTTATTCATTTAATTTCCAAAATAAAACTACACGGCGTGTACATTTAATAATACATGGCGTGTACTTGTTTTATTTTATTTTCCCTCTATCATTTAAAACAACTTAGGATTCCTTGAATAATTATTAAACCACGTACGATAATAATCTTTATTCAACTTGAGATACTTGGATACACTTAGTGTGTGACCCTCTAGGCCTCTTTATCATTGGCATTAGGCAGGCTTGCCTAAAGTCCAAGATTACTGTCTAGAAACGGGTCAAGGAACCCAAGAGAAAGAAGTTGACGCCGCATTGACGTATCACCTCATATGAATTCTTAATATGTAATTTAATCCCTTTGTATCGATATCTCATCAAGCAGGTTTCATGGCAGTGTCATAAACCTATATGCTTGATCTGTCATTCTTTGACTACCTTAAATAAACTCGTCGTTTACACCATGGCCATGGAATTTAATGCGACAGTTCTATTTCAATCAAAGGGACAAGATATCAACTTCCATAAATGGAAGGGAAAAATCCTTCCTCGACTTATCCATTAACAACATGTCACTCGTGACGCACCCAACGTACCCTACTTCCCGCCAACTGTCTGTGTGATGGTTTTCATCAGTAAATCTAAGTGCGCGAGTCATGACATGAGTTAATGATAATATTTTAGTCTAAGGACCATTACACACGCTCGCAGATAGCAATATCCGATGACACGAAGACATGCGGAATTACTACTGATGGGTCTGTTCTCATAATCTCCCATCTTGGATATTACCAAGTGAGAACTCCATGAGAGAGAGTCTCGTCTTCTTACGAGTACTCGCACATGACGGTCTGTATACTATGTTTCTTATCATAGTATGTCATCCAACTGCAGAACTTTATTTAAGAATATTGTTATAGCATTTCAAGGTTCTCATCATAGCGGGGATCTTCTATGACATTATTAATGCAACAAATATTCCAGGACATTATTATATTATAGTCATGCAGAACAATGAACAATATATAATAAGTGAAAATTTATGTAATCAAAGTACAAAATAGTTGGTTCTTAGGACACCAACCCTCCTCTCTGGAGGCATCTCCAGATGCTCAAAGATAGCAAGAATGGCCTCCAACCATGACTCTCCAGCCTATGGTCCTCCATCCCCTGACAAAGTGGTAGGATGATTTTACTGGAACACCTTCATCAGCTCTTCCATAGATGGGGTAAGATGCGGTGCTCCTTGAAAAGACTTCATCATCCTCATGAATCCTTCATGAAACTGTTCATCAGCACATGTGTCCAGTATAACATTTTGTACCAAGGCGGGCATGACAGGAGGATCTACTGGTGGTCTCTGATTTACCATTTCCAGTGTCTGATTATCACCCTATACATGGCATACAACCAGAGGATGTCTTGGTGGAATGACTCTGCAAGGTCGAGTGCACACCTTAGTACAATATTATCAAGGACAACAACTTAGAAGTGAATGGAAGGAACAAGAGAAAAAAATTCATGTTTTACAAAACAACGTTACACGGTGTGTATAACCCATAAACGATGTGTTACCTTAAGCTTTTAACATGGAATGTACCTCTTCCAAACCCGATCGTGTAACTCCCATACACACAGCATGTTTCCCCTGTGACACGACGTGCACTTGAATCTTCCCTTCTGCCCAATTACACCTACATGGCTATAACTACACAGTTCTCTCTTAGGTAACACTAAATATCATATTCACCCTAGACATGGTGTGTAATGCTTATATTCTAACTGCTTGTGTCATTAATTACATGGTCTGATACAGTTTTGATAACTACACTACCTGCACAAGTGATACATGGCATGTATAACCTAATTTTCATCCAATCGTGTCGTTATTCACACATCTGGATACACGGTTGATAACTACACAGTGTGCACAAGCGAGTCATGGTGTGTACAACCTAATTTTCATCCACCTGTGTCGTTAGTCACATGACCAGATACCCAGTTCTTACAACACGGTGTGTACAAACCAGACACGACGTGTTCTACCAAAAGTTTCCCTACCCCGTGTCTCTTCTCACATAGTTAGTCACATGGTTAAGCACTACATGACATGTACTCATAGTACATGGTGTGTAATTTAGAGAATTTAGTTCTTCCCGAATAGAAGAACACATGGTGTGGGTTCATAACACCACACACCGTGCGGTCTGGGATTGCAGACAGTAAGACTCTGAAAATTCTACAAAACCCTTAAAAACATAAAAATTTTGTCCAAGGAATAACAAATTATGACTCGTTTTGAGACCATACTCCCATAAATCAAAGTTTGGCATCCTTACTCATATCATTACCTGAAAAAATTCAATTAATGTTTAAACATGATCTAAAAAATTTCAATACAAGAGGGACCATAACACCTTAGGGACCAAAATTTGGCTTCCATCTAAATGAAACCTTATATATTCCAATACCCTGTCAAAATTATAGGTATTCTATCATGGTATCTATCACAATATCATGCTTATCTAGCACACCATCTATCACAACAACATGCAACCAGTAATGCACCCTAAATGGATTGAATAGAATGAATGACATGTGATCTCTAGAAAGTTCCTATATGAAACTTGAGGTGGAATACCCTCATTTCATCGGCTTTCAATAGAAATTGAACCGCAATGATATCAAAATAAAAACATAAAACAAGTGCATCACCAAACAGTGAAATCAAATCAACTGTAAAAATTGAAAAACCACAAAAAGATCAATATTCGAGGTAACTTGGATTTTCCCTGTACACGAGTTAGCTACTCCCAAGCATAACTTATTACCATCTACCCATTCCTTCATATCCATGTATATAGGCTCCAAACAGTAATACAAAGTAGAAAAGAACCTCATTTGATACCACTTTGTAACATCCCGGTTCTAGGTGCCGCTCAAAGGTGTCCCGAAACCTGGTTGGTCACATAACCTCAAGCGCATTTCACCAAACACCAGAGGCTACAAACTACTAGTGTGAGCCATGTTCTGATAGTGGGGAAACTATCTCTATGATAACATGACTCAAGAAGTAAATTTGGTCCATCCAAAAGTGGCATTTTGAGAGCTTATCATATAACTGATGCTCTCTCAGTGTACTCAATATGATCTCAATATGGGTAGGATGGTCATGTTGAGTGTGTGAGTACGCCAATATATCATCCACAAAGACTACCACAAAATAATCCATGTAAGGATGGAACAATCATTTCATCAGTTCCATGAAAACTTTCGGTGTGTTTGTAAGACCGAATTGCATAACCAAATACTCATATAGACCGTACCTCCATCGGAAGGCTATAAAAGGTATATCTGATGGTCTAACACACATCTATTGACAACTGGATCTAAAGTCAATATTAGAGAATACTTGGGCTCCTATAAGGTGATCATAGAGATCATCAATCCTCGGAAAGGGATATCGGTTCTTGCAACTCCTATAACTGTTTCTTGATCTCCTGTAACTCTAGTGTAGCCATCCTATAAGGAGGAATACACACTGGTGCCACTCCTCGCACAATCCCAATAGAGAAATCTACCTCCCACTTCTGGGGTGAACCTGAAAATTCATCTAGAAAGACATCTCTAAAATGATCCACCACTGGAGGAAAGTCCATCTGTGAATTTCCCTAGTCATAAAAATATAAACAAGCAATCTAGTATATAATTCCTCCTAACCCATGATGCTTGGGTCTAGCTCTTATCTTCTGAAATCCCATTCACCCTTATGTAGAAAAGACCTGCCTTCTGGTGACGTGAAACTCACCCTGTGACAATAGCATTCAACAAAGGCCTGAAAGTAGACCAACCGGTACATTCTGAGGATGACAACAAAGCCTATAATCACTAAGACAATTAAGGTCCCATAAGAAGTGACACACACCAACCTAAAGAGTTCACTCCTTCCACTAACACACACTAGCCATCCTAATCCCCAACAGAGTGTCTAGCATCATAAAATCCTCAGAAGTGAAGATATAGGACCCAAGCCTATCCATAATTGCAAAATATATGAAACTATTGGAAGCCTTAGTATCAAAAAGAGCAAAAGATAAAATAGAGGCAAATAGAATTGTACCTCTAACCATAGAGGGTCTAGGATCCTTCTCTTGTTGGGTATGCTGTGCAGCAAAAGCCCGACCTATACTGCAGCCCTATGACCTTTCTAGACTACCCTGAGCTAATCCACCCTATTGTCACTGAAAGCCTGTCGTCTGGCCACCATGGCCATGTCCACCTCCTCAGCTGTAATAGCCTGATGAATTATAGTTCCCTGATTGAGTAGAAACTGGTGGTCCTGCTCCTAAATGTGGAGTCATAACTAATCTCCTCTCACTGCCTTCTATTGATAAAATTGGAAAAAATGCTTAAGAAGGCCCATCTTGCCCAAGCTCGGCACTCAACTGGGTATCTAGGGTGTTGAGGTCTCGTGTGCCCACTTTTACCACTTTGGTAGCACCTCACCTGGATACCTTTAGATACATCCCTGCTATTGGAATCACCATACAAAGGCTTCCTACAGTACTTCTTGCTATCAAATTAAGGAGTACTATCCCTAGATGTTAAATCTCCATGGATCATAGCTCCCAACTCCCATATATTGCGCTCAATAATCAGCATCTGGTTCACTGTAGTAGTCACCAAAGTCATCCTAAAAACATTCACCTATGATCGGATGTTATACCTAAGACCATCCTCAAATCACCTAGCCATAGATAGCTCATCCCTCCCAGAACAGGTGCAAATCATTGAAGCTCTGCAAAACAAGAAGAGAAGTACCTCAATGAAAGAGTGCCCTGCTCTAGATGCATGAACTCTTGGGATCGATCAACCCTCAATGTATTGGGGTTAAAGTATTCATAGAAGGTCCTTTTAAAATCTTCCCAAGTCATATCCCAATGACTCCTTACCTGTGAGACAATATCCCACCATCTCTTGATAGAATCACATAGCATGTGCGTCGCGAGCTTCACCCTCCTCTCCAGAGGCATCTACATATGCTCAAAGATAGCAAGCATGGAATCCAACCATGAATCTTCATCCTTTGGTATTATATACTATTAAAAAGTGGTAGGATGCTACTACTGGAACACCCTTGTCAGTTCTACCATAGACGGGCTAGGATGCGGTGCTCCTTGAAAAGTCGGCATCATCCTCATGAAGCCTTCACGGAACTATGCATCAGCACCTATGTCCGGTATAACAGCTGGTTCCAAGATGGTAATGATGGGAGGATCTACTGGTAGTCTATGAATTACCATTTCTTATGTCTAATCATTGCCCTGTACCTGGCGTACAACCAGAGGACGTCTTGGGAGCATGACTCTACAAGGTCAAGTGCACAACTTAGTAGAAGATTATCAAGGAAAACAAATTAAAAGTGAAAGAAAGTAACAGGAGAAGAAATGTTCAAGTTTTACTAAATAAGGTTACATGGAATGTATAACCCCTACATGGTGTGTTCCCTTAAGATTTTAACATGGTGTGTTCCTCTACCAAACTTGATCGTGTAACACCCATACACACGGAATTTTTTCCCTCTTACACGACGTGTACATGAATCTTCCCTCATACTCAATTACTTCTACATGGATAGAAATACATGGTTATCTCTTGGGTAACACTACACGGCGTGTTCAACATAGACACGACATGTATTGCTTACATTCTAACCGCCTGTTCCATTAGTCACACTGTCAGATACATGGTTGATAACTACACGACATGCACAAGCGAGACACAATGTGCACAACCTAATTTTCATCCACTCGTGTCATTAGTCACATAGCCGGATACACGGTTGATAACTACATGGAATGCACAAGTGATACACAACATGTACAACCTAATTTTCATCCACCCTTTTCATCAGTCACACTATCATATACACAGTTCTTACAACACGACATCTACAATCCAGACATGGCGTGTTCTACCAAAATTTTCCCAACCTCATGTCTCTCCTCACACAGTTAGTCACATGGTTAAAAACTACATAGAGTGTACTCAATGTACATGTCCTGTACTTTAGAAAATTCAGTTCTTCCCAAACACAAGAACCTGTGGCGTGTGTTCATAACATCCACACCATGTTGTTTGGGTTTCCTAATAGTAAGCCTCTGAAACTTCTCTAGAACCCTTAAAAATATAAGAATTTTGTCCTATGCATGAAAAATTATAATCTATGAGATTCCATACTCCAATGAATCAAAGTTTGGCATCCTTACTCATATCATAACCTGACAAAATTCAATTAATTTTTAAACATGATCCACCAAATTCCAATCCAAGAGGGCCCATAACACCTCAGGGACCAAAATTTGGCATTCATACAAACAAAACCTTATATATTCCAATACCCTGTAAAAATTATAGGTATTCAATCCTGTTATATATCACAATAGCAAGCATATATAGCACAACATCAATCATAACAACATGAAATCAGTAATGCACCCTAAATGGCATGAAAATAATGCATGGCATGTAATCTCTAACAAGTGACTATATGATACATGAGATGGAATGCCCTCATCTCATCAGGTTGAAATAGAAATATAACCACAATGATATCAAAATAACAACAAAAAAGAAGTGTTTCACCCAACGGATACATCAAATCAAATGCAACAATTGTAAATCCAAAAAAAATGCAATATTGGAGGTACCTTGGCTTTTCCCTGTACACGAGTTAGTTACTCTCGGGCACAACGTATTACCAAATACAAATTCGTTCTTATCCTTGTCTATAGGCTCAAAATAGTAAGATAATTCATAAAATAACCTTCTTTGATATCACTTTGTAATGTCCCAGTTCCAGGTGCCGCCCAAAGGTGTCCCGAAACTCGATTGGTCACATAACCTCAACTGCATTTCCCCAAATGCCAAATGATTCCTAATAAAAGTTAATTCCAAGGTCTGATAGTGGAAAAAATATGCCTTAATTTTCATAGTATACACAATGGAATAAAAAATAATAATCAATAGTGAAAGCAGTAATACCATACAACAAAGTAAACAGTCAAGGACTGATAGTATAAACAACTTCAACATAGATTTAAATAATGATGCATGTCACAAGTATCTATAAAAGCATCAAAACAAGTCACAATGATAGAAATAAAATAATGAACCAAGTACAAAAAAAAGTAATCTATAAAAACCTCACAAGCCTCATATTGGTCTGATTCTCTCCATCTTCAACATCAATCAAGTACCCGATGAAGGAGGGCGCTTGCCCTTATCTATACCTGAAACCATGTAATATGTTTGGACCTAAAAGCATGACCCAAACAGGGTGTGAGATGAATCCCAATAGGCAAATACCAATTTATCTATGCCTAACTGTCACTGAATATATATAGTCGACAATATGAAAAATGAAGCAATAAACTAGGAAGTACTCAAAAGTAAACAATCCTACAATTTCCAATTAAATCCATTTACATTTATTAATTATTCAAACCGTTGAATAATATAACCTTGGGATCTAGCCTAAGATCTATAT
Source organism: Viscum album (assembly GCA_963277665.1). NCBI lineage: Eukaryota > Viridiplantae > Streptophyta > Magnoliopsida > Santalales > Viscaceae > Viscum > Viscum album. Next base: position 232,766,201 of record OY728121.1, read on the forward strand.
CCCCCTTTATAATAGTAATAAGAGATGTCTCGAAAGACCATCTAAACAAACAAGTAAGACCGAGTCCAAACTTGTGCTTTGGTTTGGCAGACTTGTCACAATCATTCAATTATTCACAACAACCCTCTAGGAAAGCTCTCACAGTCTAACCCCTTTGGTTCAACACAACACTAATCAAATGAAAAAGACCACCTGGGAAACTCTCATGGTCAATAACCCGAGGTCCACATGGCATTAATAAATTATACACGACCTCTGGGTAACTCTCATGGTCAATATCCCCTGGGTCAACATAGTATAAATAATCATAAATGACCTCCTGGGTAGCTCTCATGGTAAATAACCCCTGGGTCAATGTCTACACCAAGTCTCTCATGGTTATATGTAAATAAACATGGAAACCCCCATAGTTTTCCTTTTCCAAGACTCTCACAGTCCCTTAGAATATCAGCGCACATATAACATTTATTAAAGGATCTACATGAGATTCAAACTATTACATGGATCAACTTTAATCAAATAGCATTATCAGCATTAAGGGATATACATGCAATTTGAACTATCACATGGATCAACATTAATAAAAGAAAAAAATAGGAATCACAGGTAACCAATCGACTCCATCCTAAATAACTCAAGGCATGGAAATGTGGTATATCTCATATGAAACCTAGTCCAAACAGCCAATAACAGTCAAAGAAGGGAACACACCCATGGGGTGTCCCATAAACAAGGGTATACAATCTTATTCATATCCAATAACCTTTAATCCAAAACCAAATAATAATAGGTATTTAACAGGGTCAAAATCCAAAATACGCAATACCCTAAACATGGGTATTCGGCACTTTAGGAATATATAATCCAAAGACAATAAAAAAAAGGCACAAAAAACCTACTTGGATGTTGTATTAAGAACACTATTGAGTGCCGACCATTAAATCATCCAAGAATGATATAGATCTATAAAAAGTTTTAAATCAGTCAACCTTGAATAACTCAAGAGAGAGGAGAAATTAGGAAGGGAGGATCTAGGAGAAGAGAGAACTCATTGGTGTAAATCCAACGCACCCAGTGGTGTCTCAATCAGAGCTCAGATGGAGGAACGAGAGGAGATTGAAGATCTTCAGTTTTATGTCGCTCTCCTGTATGAAACACGAGTAGAAGAAATTTTTTCTAAAGATGAGATGCGACCCCGCTTAAACTCATCAAATAAAAAAGAAAAGTACACAGTGTGTTTATTTAATGTTCATGCCATGTACTAGCCTCAACTGGCCCCCACTTTAGGCGGTCTGCCATGTCACCCACACAGCCATGTAATCGGCCTTTACACAACCATTACACGGCTACACATGACAACTAGGTACATATAATGTACTCAAAAGTACACGGTGTGTACTTATAAAAATTTTCATTTCTTCCTTTTTCCTAAAAAACAACCCAAAATTAATATCCATACCTAAAATGAAGATCTGGATTCTTACATTCCTATTGTTATATATTTTTCATGGATAATGTATTATTTTAATTTTAGATCTTTTTCTTTCATTTTATTAATTCCACTCATGGTAGATAATTTTTTTAAGTTTTGTTCTTTTATTCTATTAATTATAAGTATATAGATGTTCCATAAAACCCTTTATTTATATAATATATCCAGTAATCCAATTATTCATTCATAGAGTCTATATTCTCTTGATGATTCAATATTTATGCAACATTATTTAGTTCCATCTATGATGCCAAGGATTTATGAGATAATGTTCTCAATGGCCTTCTAATTCAAACCACCTCACTTTAATTTCCAATGACATATAGAACTAAAAGTTTCCTTATAAATCATGTATGTAACTCAATTTGTTTTATTATTCATCACTTGATAAGGTAGTATCATCATATTATTAATTATCTTAACTAAAATATTCATCATTTTTAAAAAAAATAGCATGTTTTCCAAGCAATTCTACTCTTTATTTTCCATCCTTATTAGCCATCCTTTATTTTCTATACTCTATATAGGAATATTTAGTCACCTTTATATTATTTGAAATAATAATATTACTTGAATATATTTTTTATAATGATAATAGATTCCATTATATAGATATAAAATAAATATTCAAGGAGAACGTACATGGATTGGAAGTTTAAATAAATGGTGGTTGAATCCCTCACCTTTCACACTACTATGGAGGATATGTCATAACAAAGTTCATGTTGACGATAATCTGTAGTGATCTGGTATAACCCTATGCTCCAAATGTGTGTTATTCCATCAACAACATGAAGATGTTAACCATCTATTATTATGTTTCAAAACCGTTTCATTACTTTGGAAGGATGTGCTGGATATTTTTGAGAAGAAATCTCCACAAACTGATTCACTATAGCACCACCTATAGACTATTCTGAATTTTTGATTTTCAAAGAAGATAGATATTATTTTTAAAGTGCCCTATGTTGAACAGATTCATGTATTTGGGAAAGGGAAAAACAATGTTTATCACACCAAGTCTTGGTTTAATTATAAGAAGGCGCTGGCAACTATTATTGTTGCAGTTCAGAATGCAAACACATGGAATGGTAAATGTTGTAGTAACTCAATAAACGATTACACTATTCTAAGACACTTGAATATCAAAGGTAACTTCCCTAAACCTATTGGAACACTTGGAGTCTTTTGGTTCCTACCCTTTTATGGAAGGATTAAATGTAATGCCGATGGTACATAGAGGGGAAACCCTGGTCCATCAGGATATGTGGCCATTTTTAGAGACCATAACAGTGATATTGTGGGATGCTTCTATGAACCTTATGGTCATGTCCCTACACTTGAAGCAGAAATTATGGGCTTTATAATAGAGTTGTATTTTTCATGTCAAAGAGGATAGAATAACATTTGGTTTGAATGAGATTCCACCACAATCATACAGGATGTTAGAATGGGAGTGATTCATCTCTCACAAAATCTCACAACAAAATGGGTGAATTATCTGGACAATCTTTCCTCCATGATCTACATCATAACTCATATTTTTAAGGAACCTAACTGCCTCACAGATGATCTTGAAAATAATGGAATTTATAAATAGGGGAATATATGCTCTAGCATCCTTCATTGTGACATGCTTGCAATATTTCTTTGCGAAAAATGTAAAATGTCCTCCTTCAAAATGATGTAAGTTTTCTTTTCACCAAATAAAGAGCCTCTCAGCTCATGTTTCTCAAAAACATATTCTATCATTTGATCAAAATTTCTTAAATTAGTTACTTCCACCTTGATAACACATGAAATGTCAAATACTCTCAAGTACTTAAAACTTATTTTATTATTATAATACATCCTATATGGAGATATATTTGAATTTAGTCAATGAAAACAATGGTATTGAATATGAATTGGTTACCCAATCACTTGTATCCAAAATAAACATTAAGTTCCATGATCTACCAATATTGTCAAGAAAACTCTACCAAAATTTTATTTTTTTGTCCATAGACACCATTTTTTGGGGGGTATATGGTGTTATATAATCATAATGAATACCATGATTCTATAGATAAGATTTAAATTTTCCACTATTTTATTAAACCATATTTTCCATTATAATTATATTTAAATAATATTTACATTCTTTTCCTTCACTTATTATATAACTCTTAAACATACTCAAAGCTACATATTTGTGTTTCATAAATTTTATAAAATGTTATTTAAATAAATTTCGTAATAAATGAGATAAACTAATTATCTCTAACCACATACTTCTTCTTTATAGTTTTGTATATATCTAAATTAATAATCTAAAGTATATAAGATGTTTTAATCTCTAATTTCTTGTGTACAAATTTCAAAATAACCCCATTTTAGAATATGGAATATATCGAATTCCATTTACTTTTTAGCATAATAACATAACAAATATTTTCTCAGTGGGAAATATTATTCATTTTATTTTAGTCAAGATTGTTAATCCTTCTATGGAATAAATATTTCTCTTTTTTTCAAACTCAAATAATAAGAGTTTCCAGCTTTAATAACTTGAAACAAGTTACCCCTTGTTCAATTTCATATAGTCATTTTATGACCATCCTTTATTCCATTAAACTAGAATTCATTTTATTGGAAAATTACTTTTTTCCATTCCTAAAAAATTTGTGAAACATTATGTAAATTAAATTTCATCCCATTGAAAAAAAAATTATTCTTCAATTTCAACTTATTATCTCTAATATATATTGAACTAAATCTTTTAATTTTGAGTGATTCATTGTTACCAAATTCAACTGATCCTTATTTTTTCTTTTAAATTTTTTAAAAAATATTCATATCTCCTATCATATGAGATAAACATATATTTTACAAAATAAATAGGTGCACCTTTTGAGAATCTCTCAATGTAACCTCTACCACAAGATATTTCTATTTTAATTTCCTATTATTATTATAAAATTATCAATTATTACATTCATACTAAATTCTCTATAAATATGTTGATAAAATTTTTAACAGTGTGACCTGATTGGTCATATCTTCCATAAATTTCTTCAAAAACATGAAATGTATTCCAAGTTTTCACTTCATATATTCCAAAAATATTCTCAACTTATCCACATAAATTTAGTTTTTAATCCTTAATTAAATAATTAAAAATATTTTAGACTCATATAATTTCCTTTCATTGAACCATATTCTCATTTATATGTGTTCGAAGTCTCTGTAACACCAAGAATTCCCATAAAAATAAAAATTTCTCACTTTGAAATATTTTTTTCAAGGTTGTACTGCCTATTCCCTATCTCCTTTTAACCTATTATATAGATAATTTATTGAGAAAAAAAATTATTTTGAGTCCCAATATATTACCCTACATTTTTACCTTTTCCTTGAATTTTTCACATTTCCATTTAAAACTTTTTTACCATGAAGTTGACATTTCTAGAATTTTTAGATTTATGTAATTCTTATTTTGATACTAGAAACATTATTTTCTTCATATTTGACTTATTTTCCTATTATCCTTTCACAAAACCAAGAGATGATGTGCCAACTCATTGAGGTATTTATTGACTAGGGAAATATTAAAGATTTTTAGAATCTTTAATAACTTTGGTACCTTCTTCCAAAATTTATCCAATTTCATGTTTGGATTTCTTAAATTTGAACTTGAACATTTTCATATGATATTTTAATTCTAAAAATATTTGTTGAAAATATTAAAGTTTCATTTCTTTATTGTTAGACTTCTATTCTATATGCTACTGAAATTTCATTTCCTTGACTAGAATCACCTAAAATTATTAAATTTATTTAACCTCCATTGATTATTTTTAATCATTGATAGAATCAATGTTATTTAAATTTTGTATTTATTTATTCAAATAGTTTTTGTCTTTATCTAACTTTATCAAATTTTAAAGATACTCCTTTAAACCAGGCATAAGTAAAAAATCCATTTCAATTTCATTATCCTTCTCAACTTCATCATCATTATCACTAGTAAATTAATTTCCATTAAACTTTACAATAAGTAATTTCTCATATATTTAACTTTAAGTATTAACATTAATTTCATATTAACCACTTTCTATATCAACCAATTTATATTATATTTTTTTTAGATAAATTCTATCATGTTCCTTTTTAGGGAATCTTTTGTTTAATAAAATCTGAAAGACTATTTTTTAAAACAATTCTTGGTAAATCATATTCAAATTTTCCTTTTTTTTTATTTTAAATTGGAACAATTAGATATGAAATGACCGACATCTCAACATTTAAATCACTTCAATGGAATCAAACATTGATAATTTCATTTTCCCTTATGAACACTTCTCCAAATCTTTATCATCTTCTGAATTATCATCTTCTTTCTTAACTTCTGTTTGAAAATTGTCATAATTTAAGTGATTTAAATAAATTCAATTTTTTAACTTTACTTTTATTATTTATAGTTCCTCGCTTTCTCATTTTGAAAGAAATTAAAATTCATTTAAATTCATATAAAGGGAAAGTGTTACGATCGCAGTCCTCAAGTGTCGATACATTGTCATAAAATCTACATGGAATGATATTGTGTATCTTATTTACCGTTTTAGAAACAATAAGAGTATATTTAAATATTATATTAGAACTAACCACTTAATTTAATCTTGTAAATAATTCTTTAACTATTTTATCTTCAAGCATACATATATCTTCAAACATTACATGCCAAAATTTTAATTTAACCTCTTTAACTTCGACATTTCTTTCATATATATTTTCCAAATAATCCCAAATTCACTTTGTGGTATTAATTCCCATAAATTTATAAATTAATTCTCCAAAATAGATGAATATATTTCATTCTTATTATTACCATCATTTTCATGATTCTTATTATCAATAGTAGTCATTATTTCACCTTTCACACAATAAACATACTCATTAGTAGAAACTTTAAGAACATAAAAGCTAAATGATATTATGTATAATAACATATTATTCTTAAATATATGAATTATTTCCATAAAATATTGTAATACCCTTGATATTCAATAAATTAATATGATCTATTGTGGATTTAGAAATTTAGAAATCAATTCAACATCAAAACAAAAATGAAAACTTTAATGCCTTAAAAGGAAACCCATAATACAACTTTGATAATAGTTATATATGGTTTAATACCAATGTATATTTGTATCCTTAATGATTCAATAATATGGGTAAATTAGTGAATTAAATTCTTTTTCTGTCAACCAAAAAACCTACATCATCTGTTAAGAGGAATGACACACTTAGTGATTTAAATTCTTTCTTCCATAGTAATGAATTTTAATGAATTTAATTAATTTAGTTCAATACCAATAATAATAAATCAAATAAATCATGATGGATAAAGTGATTTAAAATTCTCACCATTCATAATAAATGGATAAATCCTTATTATGTTAAGAAAAACGTATGATCATGTGATCTACTAGAATCATCATGGTGGATAATATAGGCAAGGTTTATCATTGAAATTATGATATAATAAAATTCCTCCTAAAAATTTTAATATTCCCACACATAAGAAATATAATTTAATTTTGTAGATATAGTAATAATAATCCTAAAACATTAATAAGAACATTCAAATTTCTATTTCTATGTATAAACTCTACCTTTCCTCTTCTCACATTGAAATCTTTAGAAAATTAGTGGACAAACTCTAACCATGACTACACATATCCTCTTCAATATTAATATGAGATGTATTTATAAAATAAACATACTTGGATGATCAAAAAATAATAATAATCTTATATCAACAATGTAATGAACATAACTGTCAAGTATTCTTCAAAAGTAATCTTCAATCTTAAAATTAAAGTGTTTCAACTTCAAGAAATGAAATAATAAAGATCCATCATTGAAATTATCTAACTTGGGTTTATTATCCTTCTTTGTTCTCTATTTTTTACACTCTAATTAATTTCACACCTTTTATAAACTTTTCACACATCATAACTTTGTTTTTAATTAAAAAAATAACTAACAAACTTCAACAACCAACTTCCTATACTTGAATTTTATCCATCTGATCACTCAAAACTATAAAATCACTGTAGATAGATTCTATGTATATTGGGTGTAAAATTTAAGTATTACCATTTGGAACCCATAAAACCATGTTTTTGAATAAAATTAAAATGGCATCTGATAACAAAAACCATTAGAAGGATGCTAAAAACCTCAAGAAGTACACTATAGAAAACTGATCTTAAAAACACCTTTCTTTCTACCACAAAAACTCTATTATTGTTACAGTGAAACTATGGTGGTATTATTTCTACTAATTTATCTTCTAGTTTTCTATTATAACTTTGGTTCTAGAACACTTGAACTCTGATGTTCAAGCACTGCACCTGGCCTCCTCTTTTTTTTCAAAATTTTCAAGTTTTAGGAATTACTCAAAGAACTCCAATAAACATTAATCATCCTTGAATTTTTTTTACTTTAAATATTTATGGTTTTGAATCCTATTTTAACAATAAAATACAACACAAACTTCTAATTATTAAAAAAACACCAATTACTTCAAACATAGACTCAACAAATCTTGTATTAAACAGGGCATTGACTAAAGTATATTTAACTAACACTATACCTCTCATCATCATCTTCATTGCCTCTCATTTTAAATGGTCCCTCTCTGTCATAGAATAAATCCTTATCTAATGATTTTTTTTCTTATATATAATCTATATAACTATTCTATTGAACCCTCACTACCGTGTTGAGTCATACCTAGCTACAACTATTGTCCTTTTGATCCCCGTTCACTACCTCATCATAATTACTTAGACAATATATAGTTATCAGTTTGAGATAATCCTCATTACCATGCCCTAGATTTATAGGTCTATCTTGAGCCTCACCCTCTAACTAGTTGTGTAATACTTATATAAAAATGTTTCAATTATCCCATATCTTTACATAAAATTCACTCCCTAGGCACATGAAAACACATTGATCATACATGGAGAGGCCTTTCATGATGAAAGTATAACACCCTAAATCAAATCACAAGGTCGAGCTGAAGTGGCAGATGACCTCAAGCATGCCTTCCTGTATGTAATGGACTACTGACTTTTGGAAAGGGTCCAAGGTGATGTGAGAATACTATACCCTTGGTAATCGTAACTGTCACCTGATTTCAACAAAATAACATAAACCAAATAAATAAAATAGAAAAATATAAAACAAGAAAATTCTATAATATATATCATGTCAAGTCATAGAATTATAATCAAATGGACCCATAATCTAGCAAATCTATAAGAATAAAATTATGATGGGAAATGATAAATAATAGTGTTGTAGAAACCTTAAAAGATATATCCTGGTATCATATCCATTCCAAAACACTAAGTTCCTCAAAAACCTACCACGTGACCCATTCCCTTCCCTATGTGCATGATCATGATGTTTGCACGCGCAACAATATTCCCATACAGGGTGTGAGTATAAACCTATTAGGACACAAAAAATTCATCATTAACATATGTTAACATGTATATATAGGTGTATGACATAATGGAAAAGTAAATACACATAAAATAACGTACAGAGAAATCGTACAAAAACCAAGATGCCATGAACCTCAATCGTACCTGCTTCAGTGCCGCGTCGAAATAATGGTCATAATAGTAGTCATGATCATGGGTCAAAAATCTTTGATAATCCACAAGGACAATGAGTCTTGTTTCAATCCATATGATAATAAATCCATGTATCAATAATAGGTCAATCCATAAGGTTTTTTTACTCCCACTTTTACATCGGGTCTGGCCACATGGCTTCCATATCCCTACACTACCTCAGACCAAGTTAAAAGTTTTTTGTTTCCCAAAACTACCTCGTGTTAGGCCACAAGGTCGTTATACCCTTTCACTACCTCATGTCGGGCCATAAATATATCATAGCCCTACTAAATGTATTTATACATCATCGAACATAGTCCACCTCTAAGGGATAAACAAGTCATGACATTCCACCTATCACTTTATACAAAAATAAAAACATTAATGGCCATACATTTCTAGACAATATAGTAGAATACATCTGCTCACAACATAGAATTCCATGAATTTGTTTCTATATCCAGAAAATATACACATATGTGATCAAAATCAATCATGTATCTTAAATCCCATAAGAATATACCATCAAATAATGTCAATGATTATATACGAGGGTTCAATATGGTATGTAGCTTCATACCATTAGCACAAAAAATAAAATTCCCAAGATCCATTAGGGAACAACACTTGGATCACACCCACACACCAATACTCACTAGAACGAGAAAAAATATATCAATGTAAAACCACTAGTATTGGTATTTTAGGGAGAGATCATGCTAATAGATGTAATCCATAGTATTTACTAGAATGGATTCACCGCCAATGGAAGATCTATGATTGATAAATGAGAGGCCATATAATTCATAATCCAATATTAATATATCAATCAAACATGAATTATCCATTAGATTTAGGTGTAGATACATATATCTAGACAAAACGACTTAGATCTATTATCAATTATATATCAAGAAGGATAATTTATCTTAGTATGGATGGATCTAACCTAATTTGATGCCCCAGATTGATCTAGACATCAAGAATACAAGAGGAGAAGAAGAGGATCCTAGAAAACCAAGAGATAGATCTCCATGAGGTTTTAGTTGAATTAGGGTTTAATTTGGGTAATGGTTAGCTTAATAATCGAGTTTGAGTGAAAAGATGATAAATACCTTAAGGGTTCCCAAATCTGGGCACCACTATCTAGATGACGTGCCTTGAAAAATGACCAGAAATTTTCTTTGGCCATCAGTAAGTTGGAGAAATTCACCAGCTAGTTGATGGCCTTGTTTCATCCACCATGTGACCCTTTAATCCACCAACCTCTAAAACATTTATTTTGAGACCTCTTTACTTACTATTCATACCTCTAAGGGATAAAACAAGATGAGATACATCATAATTGAAAAGAAACATACCATGAAATACTGAGCTTGTTACAGAAAAAAGTCCAAAGGATATTTACCTTTAGGAAGAAGATAATAACCCATACCTAAAATACCATGTTTATCACAACCTTCAAGTTCCATGTAAAAACTGAAATTTTTGGTACACGAAGACCCACTTATCAATCTAGAATAGAGAGTAATATTACCTAGGTCTCTACTATCTATAAGGTTATTCTTAGAAATGTGTTCTTTATCTGGCACTTTTGAAAAGGTAATTAACTAAAAAACATGAATTAAGCTCATACTAGAGGCATAGATCCTATCTCAAAATGTTGGTCCATCATAACCTCGCCTCCTCCAAGTGTCAAACAAAAACAGTGTAACTCTATAAAGATATTATAATACTACATCATAGATAGATCACCCTACCTAAGTTCTTTAATGACCAAAATCACCTAAAAGACACCTGAGAGGGGTCACAACATGAAACCGGGAGTTCTTACCCATACACCAGAGGAGGCAGACTTGTTGCAGGGTCCTAAAAAATCACAGGGACACTATTCCCTAGAAAGTAAATCCTAGGTTCATTCCTGACTATTCCAAAATTTTTGTACAACCCATTTATATAACAGATATCCCAAAAATTAGTATACATAAACAAATATCCAAGAGGGATCTTGTAGTATAGAATAGAAAGACATAAAACTATTTATATGATGCATAAAAATATAATAGAGTATCATTTATAGATGGTAAAAATAATCAAATAGATAAACAAGTGAATACTTTCCAGTACAAAAGTAAGAAAATAATTGAAATGTTACTACACTAGCCTCTATCCCAACTCACATAATCACCCTCTATAATCCTTAACCTACACAACCTTCTAGAAGTGAACCACAAGTCCAGTTCCAAGACACACCTATACCCAAAATTAAACAAGAAATAATACCCATGTACATAAAAACCCATGTTGTGTATATGGACAGGGGTGATTCCAATGACATAATAGGAATCCCTATCACATAAAAACATTAAATAATGTTTTGATCAAGTGTATGTGAATAAATAACATATATGAAGTGCAATTTGAGTATGTAAAACACACCCACCCTGAAACATATCACAATTTCACTTGAAAGTATATGTGTCAAGTTATTGTGTTCTAACCAGGCCCCAAAAACACCTGAATTCACCTACTTTATCCAATGATGGAAGAAAAATTCACTCATGACACAAATCCCAACCCATACCTAAAGATGTAGGGTAGGGTTTCATTCCAAACCCAACCACTACTCTCTTACTCAGTATAGGGCCCATACCAAACCTCAATCACATTTCAATAAGTCTCAAATTATATTTTCTTACTCAGGGTAAGATTCCTCAATCACATCCCATATCATAACTCATTCAATACTAGTTTCCACTCACTCAAGTGGGTCTCAAAAAGAACCTTCTCACTCAAGGAAAGATTATACATCCTATTCTATTCACATCACATGAACCACTCCCCTACCACTCATGGTGGGTAACACAATACATCATATACCATAACATATCCTAGAACATTTTCCTCTCAAATAGGTTTGTCCATGACAAAACCTTCTAAATCAAGGTGAGTCCCCCATATATTCCTTCATCAACCACATCTCACTAACTACTCCCCTATCTACCCATGTAGGCCACCCACTAAACCCCTACTGAGTCCCCAACCATGATTTATAACTCAATTTTCGCCCCACATTAAGTTCCAAGCCATATATCATATCTAGTACTATAAAAAAAATTATCACTCAAGGGATTTCACCTAAAAACCCCAAACCACATTCCTAACCACACCTTCATACTCATGGTTGGTCACAAATCATAACCCATTTTGTTTTCCAGACCAAATGTTATCCGTCAAATTTGGTCACACATCATCATCTTAGATCCCATACTTATTACTAATGGTTGAACCAACATCAACATTCTGAAGCATATATTCTCACTCAATGTTGTGCCAACATTAGTAATCCCATGGAATCTCATAATCATCAACCATCCTCTCACTTATGAAGTGGTCACAACCACTAATATCAATTTGTTACATAGTTTAAAATAGGATAAATAAATAAATCCTTATAAACAACCATCACTAGACCAACCAAAAATTACAATAATTTATCTCCAAAAGCGATGAGACTCATCACCCAACACCTTATCAAGCGACAAGACTCATCACCCATACCCCAGTACCACCGTACTAGGTCACCCTAACCATAGTCACGACCAAAAAACTCAATTTTGGCCCAAAAAACCCTAGTTAATAGCCCTAACTTTGTCCATTTAATTAATCTAGGTTTACCCATTTCCAAGATGTTCTACCCATACCTCCCCTCTAAGGGGTCAACCACAATAATGCATATCCAAGCAATCACTTTGATACAAATAAAAGAATTTTACCAAGCTAACTCACACACCCATATACATGATAGTCCATACAAATATGTATAACACCAAAACTTGGAATGGTTTTACTATAAAATCATGCATAATCATGAAATAAAGAAAAAAATAATAAGGATTCATATTCAATAATCCTATCCAAAACAGAACCACGCTTTATAAAATAGGGAAATTCCCACATAATAGAAAATAAACTCAAACAAATCTCAATCCAATACCTTAAGGATTTATCTTTAAAATGTTAAAATAATATTTATTAACCATTTATAAAATTGATCACATGTTATCTTACCCATTCTAGTTCCTTAATAAAATTACCAATGAAAATGTTCTTTAAAAAACCCCACATTCATTTTCAAATATCATTTCAAAACCATCATGAAAAATCAACCGATTCACCTTTAAATTCGATTTAAAATATTTCAATTATAAATCAATTTTACACTAAAAATCCATTTTAAAATAAATATTTTAAAGGTTTGACCCATTTTCGATGAAAATTAAAATCACGCAAACAAAAAATCCAGGAAGAAGTTCATAGACACTCATTCGACCAAGGTTCCACCAATGAACCTTATAGAAATCTATGGGGTCATTATTGACTATTAGGATAAAGCAAGGCCATCCCAATTCATGGGAAAATATCACACAAATCATGAAAAATGTGATAACTAATCATAATGATATCATGTGTACATAGAATGACAACCTGATCAAGATACATATTAATGTAAAGTTTACCCACCTCAATCAAAGAGCTATAAGTCAATCCCAATCAAGTTCTAAGATCCTTTGATACCATGAGAACCTATATCATCAATAAATTCCATCAAATCCATTAATAACACATTTTAATATAAAATCACAATAGTTAATAATGGAACCAAACTCATCGGCTGGCCTAGCGACACTAAAACCATAATCCATTGGGAATTGTCTTCTCTTAAAATGTACCTAGACCTAAGCTAAAAAACACCCAAATTTATTTACATGAATCAATGATAAATTGAACCCAATTTTATAAAAAAACATAAATTAATTAATGGGGAAACATATCTCAAGAAAAATGTTGGATAATGACATTAAAACCCCCTCTCAAGACCTCATATACAAACCACACACCAATACCCCATGAAATGGGAAAATTACACTATGCTCTGGTTGAATCGTCTCCTTGAAACCTTCCTTGGGAAAATGAAAATTATAGGTGGGAAAATAGGAATAAAAAATAGGAGTGTAATGACTCCAGTTTTTCAGATTTAGTCCTTTTAATATTACTATGTATATATCTGGATTTATCCTCAGAGTTGGCACAGTGTTTTGGTGTCTCCAGACCTTATATTTAATATATTTAAAATATTAATATATTTTCATTACATGTGCAAGAAACATTTAATATTAAATGGACCCTATATTTAATATATTTAAAACATTAATATATTTTCATTACATGTGCATGAAACATTTAATATTAAATGGTGCTCCCATTTTTTCTAGCCCCTTATGGGAAATCTAAGGCCATGGTTGATTCTATAATATGGGGGTTACCCTAAGAACGACCTAAGGTTGGTTAACATCATACATATTTTTGATGGAAGATATTGGAGGGTGAGTTTATTGAAATAAATAAATAATTTCTTTTTTTTATTAAATGATGTAACCTAATACTACCTCTATAAATAACCTGTTATGGAAAATTACTATGGTTATCCCCATAACCCTATGAGGATTTGAGAGGAGTTGAATTGTTCTTCATTAGAAGACTAGGATCAGTGAATGATGGTGATCATATTGATGTGGATCGTGAGGTAGGTGTAGAACACAAAGTTTCTTCTTCATTTCCAGTGAATGCATTCTTCACCAATGATTGATCCTAAATTGAGGTAGGGAATGTTATTCAAAGATGTTCATCCTATTTTTTTCAAGATTAGTTTTAATTATTTTCTTATTATATATGTGTTTATCCATTATTTATAAGATCCCATGAGGATAAATTGATTTATTTTAATCAATTTATATTTTTATAACATGAGAACACCCTTGGGTCGAGAATTTTTTGACTTTTAGACAAGATATCATTAGCCAAAAAAATATTCACTTTATTTATGTTCATTTATCCTCATTTTTCTTCATCATTATCCCACAGGGTCACAATTTGACTTTGTCGAGGTGGGTTCAAGCATAATCAAACCCCTAGTTCATGGATAATGCACGAACAATGGAAGGTTTGGTGATTCAGGGATGGATTGTGATGGAAAGTTGGTTGTATGTGGTCAAATGGTGGGATTCGAAGCAGTGAGAGAAGATTTAGAAACCACATGGAGAAACTCAATTTCTATGGAAAACTGGACACTACTATAAAATTGGGTTTATCCATCACTAGGGATTTAACGACGCTGGATAAAAGTGTAATGCCCCAACCCTAGAAGCTTGAGCTGGTGCATTAACACATTACATCGGCATGATTACAAGGAATCAAGTCCCAAAGAACCCTTCAGTTTAATAGTATGGGAAAGCTATATTAGATACATAATACCCATAATAAATTAGGAAATATGATATACAAACATGATACATAATAAAATGAAATAAATAGCATCCTTGAATGCTTATTCAAATATTTCTTCTTCATAAACTGAGAAAAGAAAAATAATAAGGGTGATCTCAAATACTCAGTAAGGGTATGTAAAGTAGAAGAAATAATGAATCAATAAGAATAAATAAACATGGAATGGTAAATTAATGATTCCATTCAAATTACTAGATAAGGAAAAATGAATATGGAAAGGTAAGAATCTAAAACTCGATCCACTTAATAAATAAACTGATAATAGAATACAATCATAGATTTGTCAACACAAAATATCTTGGATAAATAATAACTAAAATATCTATAAAGAAAATTCATAACTATGGAAATCTATAATATACCTCTGAGGCTTCGTGCCAAGGATCTATTACTCTCAAGGCTGTAAGCCAAAAATCAAATACTTTTAAGGCTTCTTGCCTAGAATCTAATACTTTAAAGGATTCATTCCAATAATATAATACTTTCAAGGATTCATTAAAAGAATCTAATAATTTCAAGGCTTCATACCAATAATCTAATACTTTCAAGGCTTCATTCTAATAATCTAGTATTTTCAAGGCTTCATGCAAAGAATATAAAACTTTTAAAGTGAACATCGTATGAAAAATGGTATATGGTTTTATAAAATAATCATATCCATGAAAAATTATATGGATATTTAAGTATATTTTAAAATAAATATTAAAATAAAGTGATTGTTTTAATATAATTTTAACAATCACAAAAAGAAGTGATATTTCAAAGATAACCATTAAGAACATTCTTGAGGATAATAATCTTTAAACATTCCAAAGTGTCCCAAGCCACTTTAAAACATTTAAATCATAATCTTCAGAAATTTATGAAATTAAATGAAACATATAATATCATGAGAATAATATGATTAATTGTATAACGTCAAAAATGTATTATATAAAACATATAAAATTTAATTGGCATATAATAACAAATAAGTCTCAATGGAATGTAAATTGAGACAAAATTACCTTACATATGAATCGAAAGACCCAAAAGTAATAATCATCAAATGAAACATATAAATACCATAAAGATAAATGAATTCATGATATAATATATAAAAATGGGAAGTATTTAAACCACACAAATTAATTAAGTGGTGAATATAAAATTTATCTCATGAATGTAAAAAGTGATACAAAAATCCCTTACCTTATCCTTATTTCTATTGTGTGGTCTTTAGCCTCCTCTTAATCAGGTAAATTATTTTGGTTTGTACCAAAATCTTCCTTTTATTTTTTTTCTAACCAAGGGGATTCTCCTAGGTCAGTTGGAGGGATGTTGGGATACTATTTGGATAGAGGTTTGATGAGCCCATGTGGCTTGAGCTGTGTGGGGAAGGGGTAGAGTGCTTGCCTTTTTATAGTGGAGGGGAAGTGGAACTTTTGTAAATAATTTTTTTTTCAATAATGGGTGGTCTATATTACCTAATTTTCCTTCAAAATGGATAAATAATATAGTAATTTATAAGAATGGTTGATACAAACCTCATCCACACAAAAATATGGGCATTTTAATAATTTGGTTCCATAAATTCTATGATTCCCAAATTTTATCATTTTGGATTTTATTAATTAAAGTGAGATTTGTTAAAAAATATTAATCCACTGAATTATTAATATTATATCTAATTTATAAAATTAAAATTACTATGTGTTTTGGAAAATAATTTTTAAACAAGTGTATGTGACGCGCTAAAACGCAGCTTCAACCCGGACAGTGCTAACAACATTATTACAATATAAGGGTCAATATGTTAATTGTAAAATATTAATTTATCAATTAATATACAATATTTAATATTTATTAACACTTAATAATCAATTTTCAAAATATTTTTTTTATTAATTTCAAATCATTTAATAAAATTCATTTATTTTAAAATAACAATAATGTCAATTTTGACATTATTTATTTAATATTAATTTTAAAATATCAATTTTATATTGGAATTAAAATATATTAGGTTTAGACTTTTTTAACATGATATATTAATCTAAAATAAATAAATAAAGATAATAATTTTGTCAATTAACTTCCCTTTTAATATTTATAGTATCATTTGTTTTAGTTAATTATTAACTAAATAATCACTACATTGGAATTTATTAATCATTTTAGTAACTAAACCATATTTAAATATTATTTATAAATTATTATGATAAAAATTTCCCATATATCTTAAAAATGATATGTATAACCTAAAATATTATGTTTTTTATATATCTCAAAATTTTATAAATGTTAAATGTAAGGAAAGTTCCCTTTTTGTCTTATTCCTCACTTAACCTTTTATATAGGGCACTTGCATTTAATAATATCCCAATAAATCATATATTTGAAACCAAGTGGGGACATGGTAAAATTATTGGTATCCAATGGATTTTTCACATGTTCCCAGGTCATTTTGTTCTTTAATATTAAGGTTTAGTCCCTTATTGAGCTTAATCTTATCTTAATCACCGTAATTAATTTTAATCACATTCACTAATAATTTTCGTAAAAAACTTATGTTGGTATTATTAGACCAAAAATATCATACTAATTACATATTTTTATGTCAAATTTTCAAAATTCAAATCACGTAAGTGGAAAAATCATATTAATGATAATCCTGTAGACGGGGCGAAATAACAGGTTTTTAAAATAGAAAAACATTCAAAAGTTTGTTAAGTTCTTATATTCAATTTCAAATTAAAATTGATTCTAATGATATTAATTGTATAAATAGATGTATAATTTATCTAATGTTACTCTAAAACAAATTTATAATATAATTTATAATGAATAATTGTTTAAATTACAAGGCAGTTTTTAACTAAATTGTAGTAATTTTCACTATTTATAAAAAAATGACGTTTCTCAGAAAAATCCCAAAAATTCACCATAAATTGTTTTTGACATTACGAATTAAAAAATAATGTTTATTTTTTAAAATAAATTTTATTAAATTTTCAAAATTTTGTTTTAAAATTGGTTCTCCACTAAAAGTCAGTAAAACACAGTCCGACGTGTAACACTAGTTAATTCAGGGTTCAATGTAGCATAAGTTTAACTTTTTGTATAAATAATGCAGAGAAAAAAAGTTATATTTATTATTAAAGAAAAAATAGTAATTTTTTGGTGTGTTACATCCTCCCCACCTTAATTAAATTGCATCCTCATAATTTAAAATTTATCTCTAAAATCAGGGAATTGATATTTGAATGTAACTATTGTTGAAAAACCCACATCATAAAAATGTTTAATAACAAATCTTCATAAAAAGAAATAAATGAAAGTAAAAATTTCACATATCTAGGTTCCATATTAGGGGAAAATAGTTGGGAAATGGAAACATGGATATAGAAGAAAAATCCAACAATCAAGTTTTAATGGAGAGTGCTAGAGAAAAAGTTTAGATGAATATTGTATCCCAAAAGACCATAAAACCATAGGTGTGAGTAAAGGTCATTAATATCATAAAAATGATGATAATAAGACAAAATTTGTGTTTCAAAACCATTTTTTCTAAAGTTAAGGAATTATTTCACTCCATACGAATATAAGTAAATATACGTAAACAAAATCTTTTTCTTTTATTACGCCCTCAACTATTTCTACTTCATATCTTAGAACATGATGTGACATATAGTGAAGTAATAAATTACCATTTAAAATATCATCCAATTATCATATTAAACCAATTTATAAATTTTGAATGTTTCCAACAGATTATGAACCAATTACTTCTTAATGAAAACTACAACAAATGAGGATTTTATTAGCACTAGAAACTGCTTTTAACAGTGCTAGAAAAGTGTTGTTAATCGCGGAGAAGATAATCGGGGGGTCCCCTATAATATCACTAAAAAATAGATGATAAAGGGGGTCCTTTATCCACCCTAAAAAAAGCACTGATAAAGGTCACCCTTTGTCAGTGATTTTTTAGCGCTGATAAAGGCCCAATTTATGAGCACTTAATTAGCACTCACAAAATGGGCCTTTATCAGTACTCAAAATAGCACTGATAAAGGATGACTTACCTATTATGTGTTGTTTATTTAAAATCACACCTAGCACCTGAACCTTTACACCTACACACAAATAGCACCTACACACAAACAACACCTGCACAAAGCAACACCTGCACACAAAACAACAATACAAAATAGTTTCCCAAAAAAACACCTACACACAAAGCACAGAAGAACGAAATAGTGCCCATAATAGTTTCAAAAAAATGCTATATACATTTAATTTAAATCATGAATAAAAAAACACATTTCTATATACATTTCAAACAATGTTTTATATGGTTACAATTACAATTATCTAACACATAGTTAAAAACATTAATGTTTCATCCTTTTTGCATCCGTGATCCCCTCTCAAAAATTTATGTCCATGGTATTAGTTTCCAAACAAAGAATCAAAAATCAAGAAAAAAATTACGCCTATATAATAAAAATAATATTATGTTATTAATACAATAATGAGATAAATTAAACAGTAATATGAAAGAATACATTAACAAAATGTCAATTTTTAATAAAAAAGACACATTTATAGTTATAACGGTCACACCGTGCATCGTATTGAGGTGGGGTTGATTCCTACACATAAAAAATGAGTCATAGATCATTGTTTTAAAATATTAAAACAATCTGAATGGGTTTTCTCAATTTTGAGTATGTCAATTATTCTTTTGAGTATGTCAGGATTGGGTACAAATCTTATGTTTGGGTGCTTTCATCCCCATGCACAGGGGACAGAGTAAGTTTCCAACAATAGTAAATTGATGTTTTAATTTTCTATTTTATAGTTGATTTGATTTCCACCTCTCGTGGCACACTTGGGTGTGATATTTAGCTATTATGTGGATTTTGACTCTTGGCCCAGTATGGCAAGGGAGGTTTGATTACGCATCATGATAGGAATTTAGGATCATATGATGTATTATTTATTATGATTTTCATTGGGTATATGTATTGAACTAAGAGGGTTTGGACTATTTAAAGTTTCAGTAAAGAAGATAAATAGTGTTTTCTTACTTATCCTCTTTTTGTAGAATTCTACTCAGCCAACCGAAACATGTGGTTCCAATGATATTTGTATGTGACTATATATGCATAAGATATATGATCCTGACCCTGATAAGGGTAGACATAGATAATGATCTGCTCAGGGTGAGCCTAGTTCTTTTCATATAGGGAATTGATAGGGGATCCCAGGGAGATGAGCCATGTATGGCGTACTTGACTCGAGAGTTCCAGTCTTAGCACCCATCACTATTTTAGAGTGGAGTTGGACCGTAAAAAAAAGAGAACTTAATAGAGTTAGTAAAAACTATCTTTGACCGGATTGAGATACCCTAGGTCATAGGGTGAGGCCGGTGATATACATGCTCAGAGGAAAGACATAATGCTTGTGGGATGTATAGGTATAGGCGAGAAGACACAAGGGATTATCTCAAAAGGATTTTGAGGCTAGATTCTTTGAGCACTTCATCCAGAGACATTGATGGTTGATAGAGCTTGTGAGTTCATGAACCTCTAGTAGGGGGATACTTTTTTCATGGACTATGCACCGAATTTCACTAACCTGTCGTGATTTTCACTTGATATGGTGGGAGATGACATCACTAGGGTGCAAAATTTTGAGGATGGATTGTGACACACAATCAAGGTGAAGGTAAACATATTCATACTAACATCCTTCTCATACGTAGTCTATTAGACACTAATAGCTGAGGGAAACTTGATAGACTTGTCTTATTTGAGCTGCGTGAAAGTGTCAGGTGAGCCGAGCAATGATGATTTAGGTAGCACATGGATAGGCCATGAGGAGTCTCAGCAAGGCAGTTAGGCCAGAGATTCAGGAAAACTTCTAAGGAGTGAGTTTACAGTACCATTCTTTTAGTTTCAGAATCTAGGTCATGTTCATACCCAATGTGATAAGGTTCTAAAGTAGTGTCATGCATGTGACCAGATGAGCCATTTGGAGAGGTTCTGTAGAAAGCCTTATCGGACAGGTGGGAGCCAGGGAATAGGGAACACTCAGGGATCTAAGGTCGGATTGAGAGTAATACCAGGAGTGGGTAGGTGGGATTTAGCTAGATGTAGAGGTCTTGTAAAAGATAGTGGGACCCAATAGTGGGATCAGTGGCTAGTGGCTTGTAGAGCTACGTAAGGAGGCCATAACTTAGGTAGTCGGTCATTAGGCCAGAAGCAGACTATCAAGTTGTTAGGGTCAAAGTAGGATGATGATCTAATGATAGTTAGTAGTACATCGTGGGTGTGACTGTTCTTTTCTTTCTTTTTGGACATGGTTAGTTTTGGTGCATGAGGTGCACGAGTATTGTTTTTAGAATAACTAGGCATTGGTTACTAGATTACCATCAATTATTATGTGAGATGCTTATATATATATGAGGTGTGTTGGTATTTATATTTATTTGGGAATTGAAGATATGCATAATTGTATGTGAGGTGTGTATGTATCTAGGCACAGATGTGATATAGGTTCTATATGAGGTGTGTACACATCCATATTTTGATTGGAATGCATATGTATATATGATACATGTTTATTTGAGAAATTTCTGAGATACAAGATTTATGGGCATCTGATGAGATGCCAGATTTTATGAGTGTTGTGTAAGGAACAATTAAATATGTGCATATGATGAGATATAAGACTTGATGGGTTTTAAATATGACATGGGTATTATTTGAGCACTCGATGAGGTGCAATAATGAAGATACATTGTGGGAGGACTTTTGAGTCTAGGGATGGTTGTTGGACCATTGAAACATTTGAGTTTTGGGTCAAGAAGTGACCAGGTAGGTAACTCCTAAGGTGGGGAGTGCCTTAAGGGGAGTTGACCTATGACTTAATGAATTGGGTAGACCGAGTTGATTTTGATGAGATGAGTATATGTGGTACCATATCTGGGTAAATCTTGATATCTTGGGGACGATCTATGTTAAGGTGAGGAGATTTTAACATCTTGGGTTTTTGAGCAGGTTGAAAAATCCTCAACCTATTTGAATTTTTCTTGTTTAGTGAGTGGGCCATATTTTATTTTTGATATTTGGAACCTAATTTCGAGAGTTTGATAAACCAGAGTCCTTGTTTTTATATGGGTTTTAAGGCTCAGAAAGTGCCTTGGGGTTTTGGGTGCAGTGGGGCCTAAGAACTATATTTCAGGAAAGCATGGACATAGGCACACAGTATTGAAAAACCATGAGGTCTCCCAAAAGAAACCATGCAGGCCACTATAGAAACATGAAATAGTTTGGAAAACTATGTAGGTGTGGGTGAATGGCCGTGTGAAACCTCTTCAGTTTTTAATAGAGTTGATTCTCATAGTTTTCTCATAGTTTTGAAAATTATGCGCCTAACTGTGCGTAGTGTGGTGGTTAGATAGTGGACAATGTATGGTTGGCACACGGTTATCCAAACTGTGCGGCCAAACCATGTGGCCCATTAAAAATTGGGAAATTAATTTTTTTCCACATTCACTATTTCATTCTTTCTTCTCCCTTTCCTCCCATTTACAATGCACTACAGAAGGAGCTCCTTTATCTTTCATCTCCCTAGGATTTGAGGGAACTTCATCATCTAGAATTTGATCTTTGATCCGTTAGTGGATACAGATTCATCTCAATAATACCTTCAATTTTCAAGATTCACTTTTCTATTTGTCTCTTCATATTGAGTGGTAAATCCATGCGAGAACGTTTTTCCTATTTTTTGGGCATTCATTAAAAAAGAAATTTTCTTCTGATTCAGATAGATTTTGAGGACGCTATCAAATGAGTGAGTGCATAACAGTACAAGGTAGGTGGTTCCTAGATTTCTCCTTGATTTTGTGAGTGTTTTGGGGGTGAATTCATATACACTGTGTGGGTTTTTCGAGCGAGAACCTAATTAATTAAATACATGCTCATTAAACTGGTCTAATTATTATATGAGATGCCTATGGGCATGATCTTACACCACTAGGATTGGTTAATCCAGGTAAGAGGTTTGGAATAACTTGGAATGTTTAGGCCAAGTTTAAATGTGAATTAAATCAAATTGTTATATTGCTTACTTGATTACATGGGAATGTAATGGGCTTGGCCTTAAGATTGAGGTGGCTACTGATTGTCTAGATTGAGGTGATTTGGTTTGTCAGGTGGGGCTTTTCTCAGATACTTGGAGTGATGATGATCACCAAGTTGAGGTGACTTGGTCATCAGGATTTGAGGTGATGAAGTCGTTAGGACAAGGTCATGGCTATTGAGACATAATATGGTGTAGACCATCATGATTTTAGGGACATGGTCATAGGGGAAAAAGGTTTCAGATGAAATGGATTAGGTTTTTTCTGATTTTTGCTCATCATTTGTTGTTCGATGTGCTGTTGGAATCATGTTCACCGAGACAGGACTTAGTCAAGGTGGTGTTGACCACTCATTGTGTATGAAGGCCTTCATAGACTCTTCAATTAGGTGATAGTGTTGACCATCAGTATGTCACTTGTGTTTTTTTCAAAAATTGATGTCAATTTTAAATAAAAAGAGACACTTTGAGTGATACCAATCATAATGTGCATTGAATTGAAGTGTGTTCAATTCCTACAGGTTAAAAATGACCTATGGATTGCTTCCCTAAAGTATCAAAACAATCATAATTTGTTTTCTCAGTTTTCGGTATGTAAATTTTTCTTTTTACTAAAAATAATGTCAATTTTAAATAAAAAGAGACACTTTGAGTCATACATGTCACATCATGTGTTGTATTAATGTGGGGTTTATTCTTACACATTTCAAATGACTTATGGATCATCTCCCTAAAGTATCAAAACAACTGAATGTGTTTGCTCAATTTTGAATAGGTCAGTTACTCTGATACCAACTATAATGACCTAAACATTTCATACATTGATATCACATATGATTATATTAATATTACATAAATAAAAGAAATAAATTAAACACAAATATGAAACAATGCATTAATTCTATGGACAATGATTTTACTATGAAAATATCAAGATTACCTCTGTGATTGAGATGAAACAGCATCATTGC
Source organism: Viscum album (assembly GCA_963277665.1). Classification (NCBI taxonomy): domain Eukaryota; kingdom Viridiplantae; phylum Streptophyta; class Magnoliopsida; order Santalales; family Viscaceae; genus Viscum; species Viscum album. Next base: position 232,790,824 of record OY728121.1, read on the forward strand.
TCTTCCAACAAAGGCATGTCACATGGACAGAAATCTTCTAAAATAAACGAACCCTACTTGGAATAATGAAAATAAAATCAACATTTCATTAAATAATTTTTTGTTAATATAGAGATATTATATCGTAACATTACCTTTACATCTTTCTATAAGGTTTCTTTGGTCCAGATATAAGATAATAACAAAACTAATGATTCTTTGTGCACTTTAATACTATTGGTTAACTACCTCTTAGCATAGAATCTGATCTGAAATTCCGATCAAGTGTCCCCATGATGCTCTCATCCCACACCATCTCTATGATATCATCATTCAGAATTAACTTTTCCTTCTCTTCATGAACCCATTTACTAGGTAAATGGGTGCATTAAGATAAGTAAAAGTGAATCGTGAATGATGATATCATAGAGATGGTGTCAGATGCAAGAATCACGGAGATGACATATCTGAAGTTCAGATCAGATGATATAATAAGAGGTAGTTAACCGTTAGTAGTAAATAATCCTTAGTTTTGTCATTAAATTTGTGAGTGATGCACAACCAATTTTCTTCCAATACACTACATTAGTAGAAACAGTAGCATAAATGACCAAAATATAGAATATAAATGATCCATGCCATAATAGTTTAGGTATAGCGCTTTTGGAAACATGGAAACATAAATAACTAGTTCCTAAAAGTATCTCATTAAGTTGTTTTTTTACTAGAAAGACAAATAATTTCTAAAACCATTCTTCATATCCTAAATATATGAAATATAAGAAAGGGTGATCATAGATTCCCAATAAGTAAAAAAAATGGAGATATCAATGATCATATAAGGATAACATAAGTGGTAGGAATTCACCATCATCCTATTTGTGTACAATATTCCATCAGGTATGTTGCCTATTCATTTCAAAACACATCTATATCATCTTATGAATATTATTTTTTTCGATATTCATGGTAGTACTAAAAAAATATAAATACACAAATTATTAATAAATATTTTAAATGAACTAGTAATTATTTTCAAAAATACATCTTTAGGGATGCTAGTTTGTAGATGAAATAAGATATCTTTCATAAATATACAAACATAATAACCACAATCCATTTCGTTTGTTTGTTTTGGAAACTGAAAAAACATAGAGAAAAATAAGTATTTTGTTTTGATATGTGTTTGTATAGTGAAATAATATTATATATAAAAGGATACTTTTCCAGTTGTAGATCTCGTGGTTGTTCTTGTCCTTAGGACAAGGATTAATTCCATGAAGTAGGCGATATTGATTCACCATCCTATCGTAACAGAATCCTCATTAAAAGATAATATAAATTATATAACTATATGTTTAGTTCTGAAATGTTGGATCTAGTGTATTACAAATTGAAAAACACCATCATGCATGGTTGGTTTATTGGACATCCATGCATTGAATCCAGAAAATAAATCTTTGGAGTATCAAAATTGACCACAATGATAATCCAATGCTACCTAAAAACCAAAAAAGGAATAAGTAATTAAAGAAAAAAAAATATAGCTGATGTGATTAAATTGTAGAGTTTTACCCCCTCATCGTTGGTATTAAATAGTATATCATTGATAATTTTGTTTTCAAATGATTTGAGCAGGGATGAAATTATTTCAACCTCTTTATCGTCATTTATTTCTTATTTTGAAGAGGTGATGTGAGGACTAGCGAGTCCAAATTTTTGTTCATGGTGAAATACCTTCGATTGTTTTTCATATATACACCTGTGAAAAAATGTGAAATGTATTCAGTCAAAATTATCTTATTATATTAGATTTTGAAAAATCAAATCATGAAAACATACCTCATGTATAAATTTACAACTAAGGTACCTAGACATTCATACTTTAGGATTTCATCTACATCGTTAGCATTAATGTAATCTGATTCTTCCCCTTTATATATATTTTTTTTCAAATTCAACTGTGTGAATATTTCCATCTATCAACTTCATATCCACATGAGCCTGCAATGATATTAAATGTGGATATAGAGTGGGCAGGGTGAAATCTCAGTAGATCATTTCAATTGGTTGGTTGATCCTTGAGATATTTTTGAGCTGATATTTTGTTTCATCCACTTGCCTTTCTCATTATTCAATAATATTCATTGGTTCAGAACCTTTTTCATTAAATGTGAAAGGTTCATCTTGAAAAATAAATTGGAAATGAATACCTCTTTGTCGACATGTTTTTTTACAAGAATTTACGGCCATTTGATGAATGTTCTAACATCTTGTTTGACCATATGAATGATATCATCGTTATTTGGAATAGGTAGCTCGACGCTTGGCTCATTAGTTGAATTAATGAACACTCTGACATGACATGTTGGAAGTGGTCTATTTTGTAGCATGTCGTTCTTCATATTGAACACTGTAGCCCTCACTACAAAGAGATAGGTGAGAGTTGATAGATATAAATCACAATCATTTTCACCATATGGAATATCATTACAGGAAAGGTATCAGTGTCTATGTGATTCACATTTCACAGAAAAAATTATTAGAACATTGATTACCTCATCTAAGTTGGGATTTTGAGGGGAATGGATCACCTCAAAGCTGGTGGGGGTGGGGTGGGATCTCCATGCACAGGTTTCTGTTGAGCTATTTCTTCTCTTTGCCTCCCCACATCACACTTGATATCATCTCTCTATGGTATTGTAATTATTATTGAAACATAGCTATTTTTTCTCTCATATTTTTCATTTCCTCAGATTGATCCTTCACTTTTTTTTTATTTCTTCAAATATGTTTGGGTGTCACCCCAAAACTGGCACCTCTAACATGGCCATACTATTTGGGCTGCTTGAAAGCCACTGAAAGTATGTCTGCATTTGGTGTGGGTGTTCTTGATTTCTATGACTATGTCAAATAGAAAATACAGGAACATAAGTAGTCATTGTTATGTAATAGTGATTTAAAGTAAACCAAATTTATATTATGTCATACTTACACATGTTTCCCACACTTTTTGTGTGTTTTCATCTATCAGTATTCCCTATTTATTTACATGAGCCTCCTTCTATAACATATGGCATGGGATAGAAGTATATTCCAATTTCGATTCAAAAATCTGCTTATAAATAGAGGAACATGGTTATGGTGTTGTTTTATATAACATGAAAGTATTATGGTAGATTTAAAATACGTACCAATTTTTTCTCAAGTGAAGCATACCCCATCCTTACTTTACAGTGGCGGTACAACAGTTTTGTTGCTTGCACTTTATTTTCATCACCCAATTACTATTTCATAAATAAAAAACTGTTAATCAATTTGATGAATAAAAGCAACATAAAACAACGTATTACCATACATAATGTACCTAAAAATTCTACTCTGCATGACGGCTTCTAAACGCATCCCACGCTCCTTGGGATATGAAGTGTGAATAAAGAGGAGGTGGGCGTGGTTTGATTTTCCCTTTAACATCTTTAAGATGATATTTCATTAAAATTTTGTAGAATCTCTATGAATACTTACTTTAACTCTTAATACATATTTCTTGTGTGACGTATCTAGTATAAATGCACTCTTCATGGGATGATGAAGAGTAATTAAATGTTTTAGTATTTTATTTTATTTTAATAAATTAAAGAAATGATATCATAATGTTACCTTAATCTCTTACCACATTAGTGTCTTAATCCTGATGACAACGTGGTTCCACGACTATACATCAATCGGTACGTGTTGATGAGTGACGATTCCAATGTAGCTACTAAAAATGACTTTGTTGGGGTTAACTTGTTTTCCTCACTTATTCTATCCCACCTCATATTTGATGCCTTTTGATTTTCACTTAAGGATTTTGGAAAACACTCTCAAACTACGATGTTCTTATTTTTTTTTCACCGTTAGGGTTTCATTACCTACCATTTTTTTAGTTTCAGCATCATCATTATGTTCCTCCAGAGTTCTAGCATTGGCATTGGGACTAGCAACAATAGGTTGAGAAACATATTGTACCTCAGCACTAGGACCAACAATAATAGGTTGAGAAACCTATTGTTACTCTGCACTGGGACCAACAGCAGTAGGTTGAGAGACCTATTGTGCCTCAGGATTGGGTACATCAGTAGGTACATAAGTCATTATCTGTAAAATGGTTTATCATTTAATTTATATTACATAAAATTAGCAGAGAAAAAATAAAAACATAATGTAAAACAATGTAGATTACAATAAAAAAATAAATTTATTATTGAACTCTATGTTTTTTTAAGTCTGAAGAGATTTGACCCCTCTATCAACTATGTAAATACCTTCATTGTGGTATCATCTGACATACAAAATGCTATCGACATTGGGAATGCTATGAAATTATTGAGATGTTCTGATAAAAGGGTCATCCTCTGTTGAATTTTCTTCTAAAACTTCAGTTGTTTTGTCGATAACAGAACAATTGAACAGTTTTGGTTTGCGAGATTTGGAAGAGAAAATAATTGTACTTCATGTGATGCCATTATAAACATTTTGTATTTCTCCCTATCCTTACTGAAATCAACTTTCATGAATCCCAATTCATCTATTTTAACATCACTCCTGTTATCAACCCACTTGAATTTAAAAATCATCACTTGGAATTTTTTATAATCCAACTCCCATATTTGTTTGATGATGCCAAAGTATGACATATTTGCATAAATTGGATCTCTATCATTAGCACTGGAAACATGCATCACTTCAACCACAAGTATAACTCCACTATTCTACATGGTACTGAATTCATCATGTTCATTAGTATATAATGTATAATGATTAACTACATAATCATTGTAAGATAATACATACACACTTGGTCCCCTGACTAGCCATCGAAGTCGTTATGAAATTGAGTCTGGATTTTTTTCAAACTTCATAAAAATTTGTTCCCAATACCATCTTATAAACTATAGATTATGTGTATCTAATATACATTTTTCATCCCTAAATGAATTCAAATGCCTAAGAATTTATTTTTTGGTTTTGACATATGGGTCAACATCAAAACTGTTATGAAAAACCTACAGGTGGGCATGATCCCGATCTATAATATTGATTTTGACAACCTATCTTGCAGAAATTACTTCACCCTCAAGCCACCTAGTGTGACGAGATTTTCATAGTCCAATGTTTTCCACACCGTACGGGTATTCGATAAAGAATTCAATGTCTTCCTCAATAATATATCACTTTTCAATACAACCCTCTGGCCGAATTTGATTTTTGACACACCCTTACAAAATCTTCGTATACCGTTTAATGGGGTACATCCATATATAATGTACATGACCACATAGTCGAATCTCTCTCACCAAATGAACCATCATATCAAAGATTGTCGGTAGAAAGAACATTTCCAATTCACATAATATGATGTAAATTTTTCTTTCCATAGTTTGAAATTTTTTCAGGTCTCTAACTTTGCTGCATATAGCTTTGAAGAAGTTACAGAGCTTCATTAATGTATGGCAGAAATTCTTGGGAAAAATGAAATGTAAAGCTATTGTAATTAGATCTTGCATCAAAATATGGAAGTCATGTGATTTCAGAACCTTTAAGTTTATATTTCTCATTGAAATGATGTTCTTGATATTTGATGAATACCCCTATAAAACATTTATGTCATTAAAGAAGTTTCAAAACTAATATCTCTCCTTCCTGGAAAGAGTGTAAGCAGTAGGAAGAAGAAATGTTCGTTTTTCACCCTTCACTGGTGCCAACTCTTCTTGTATTCATGTCTCAACCAAATCCAACCTAGCCTTAATTCCATCCTTTGTTTTTCTGGGTTCATTTAGCAATATGCTGATGACAATATCACATAATATTTTTTTTCAACATGCATAACATCAAGAAAATGACTGACATACAGAAAATTCCATTATGATAATTAAAAAAATGATCTCTTTTTCCAACTGGTTTTTGTAAGCTTTCTCAAAAACAGTTTACCAAAATTAGTGTCGATATGTTTTAATTTCTCAAAAACTTGATCATCTCTTAGTGGAGACGGTGCTATACATTCTTATGAACTTCCATCGAATGATATCGTCCAATATCAGTACTTATTTCTTCGGGGTAGAAAACTGCGATGTCCTAGAAATATTATTTTTGATGAATGTTTCAACTTAATTTATTGTATACCTTGTTCGAAAACAAGGCACACTTGAGTTACTTTAATGCTATATCCAGAAAAATTTCCATCAGCAAGAAATTCATTTATTATCTGTACAACATGTCTCACAAAGTTAAATATTCATTTTTGTAAGCATCATACAACGTAACACCTAAATCACACAATAATTTCAAATCCTCAATCAAAAGATCCAAAAAAACATCAATATAATTAACCGGTTTTTTTGGTCCTCATATAAGCATAGATAACATGATGTATTTTCATTTCATGCATAACCACGGTGGTAAGTTATAATTTACCATCGTAATTGGCCATGTACTATGACTGCTACTTTGAAAACAAAAAGGATTCACTCCATCTGTAGATAATTCAAGACGAAGGTTTGTCGGCTCATTTCCAAAATCAGGATACTCATGATTAATTCTCTTCCACTGAGTTGAATCTAATAGGTGATGTAGTTTCCCATCTTTAATTCTTTTATCTGCATGCCATGTTAATTTTCCTACAGTCTCTTCACTTTCATATAGGCACCTAAACCTTGGAATGATTGGAAAGTACCATACAACTTTCATAGGATTGGATTCATCTTTCTTGTATTGAGAAGCATCACAATATGTCCATTCTTTAAGATATTTTTAGTCCCTATGAAATATTATACAGTCATTTGGGTAAGCGTGTATTATTTCATAGATCATACCCATCGATCATATCATTCGTTTGGCATCGTATGTTCGGATCAAGAGATCATTATGTTCTGGGAGCATGTCATTCAGGAGAGCAAGTAGTTCCATAAAACTGGTGTTACTCCACCCATTACCTACTTTCAAATTATACAGCTTCAGTATGGATGAAAATACTATATATTTAGTGAAACTAGCATATAGTGGCATCTTTTCACAACTCTTTAACTTTTCAAACAATTTTGGAAAATCACAAAGTTCATCTTCAACTGTCCTTCTCATTTCCTCAATACGATCTTCATCATCATTCACAACTGTAATCAAATATTCCATACGATCATCTTTATTGTTCACGCATGTAATCATATTAGATGGGCCATAAAACACAGTTCTATCCCAGCCAATACCAACATTCATTTTTTCGCTTGTTTATTCCAATAAGTATAACTTTGATCTATTCCATGAAAAATTAGGTGTTCTTCCAACTCATCTGGACTAATTTTTCTTGAATAAAAACAATGTAAACATAGGAAAATGATTTGAGAAGGTTCAAATGCATGATCTTTTGGAAACTTGATGAAATATTTCACATCATCTTCATACTATTTTTTCAACCGATTGGAATTCATCCATTATTTATTCATATTCATCCTATTTGATTCAGTAGTATTAATATTTAACAAAATAATTACACCAAAGATGGTCAACTAGGGTCATCATCCAACTATAATCAATGAAAATAGCTATGTTAAACAATGCCCCTACCTCTCCATGTATTACTCATGACCAAATTAGATTACACCCATATTCCCAACCACCTGATCAATGGAACTAGCTATGAGATGCCCTTGCACTGGAATGTTTTAGTATCCCATATGTTATCTATATGCATTGTTGTAAACCAGTTTTTTAGTGTTTCTCTAGAAACATAATGTCTCGAGTCAATAACTATGGTTCTAAACTAATAGGTGTATGATTTTTAATAGATTCATTGTAGTTGGAAGGATTCATTACATGTGTTGTTATGGTTATTTTACTAGGGTGTCCCTAAAGTGTACCATAGAGTCCTCTAGTGAAGTTGTTTTATATGATTCAATGGAATTTCACTAGTAACAAAGTGGTGGTTCCATTAAAATGGGTATGGTTTGGATTGATATTCAATGGTGGATGAACTAAAAAATGGAAAAAAAATGGAATACCAATCATGAAAATAACTACAACACCATATAAACACACAATCGTGCTCACAATCCCAGCACCATACAAACCAAACAAACATAATTTCATATTTTATAAAGCATCCCTTATTCAATTATGTTTGTTAATTTAGGGGTTATCATATAAGTTTTATAATCATAGGTTATTCATTCATTATCAAATTATACGTAAATTACCAATTTTTTATATTCAAATGTTCAACAGGAACCAGCCAACATGCAATTCATTTAGTGCGTAAATAAGGACCACCAATGTCCATGATTTTCAGCGAGGCGTTTATCCTACACATTTCACAACATAACCATCAATATAAAATAGTAATAACATACGAACAAGAGGAAACCAATGAGTAATAGGAGAAAACTCACCGTGAAGGTGTCCTTCAGTGCATTATAGAGGTGCGTTTGTAGCAGAGGAGAGGCACACAATAGAGGATATTTCCAACTGAAAAGAAAACATAAAATGAGAATTCATGTTTTATACCTATCCAAAATAGGTCCAATGAGATTTAGGGATGGGACATGTCTGGTTAAAAAACATTTATTATTCAATATTGGGATTTTATTTTCCATCTATGATATCTGATTCCTGTTTATTTTTTTGTGTATCAACTATTTTCCTATATGTTTAACTAATGAATGGGCCATGTCTGGTTTTCAGGAGAAAGATAATTTTTAATTTACTCTAATTTAGGGGTAAAATATTCCACATTAATTGTATCTTTTTTCTAAGGGATTGTTGTTATCTCATAGGGATCATGAATGCCTCTTAGGTTAGTGGAAAGTCAGGTCAGTTGTTTGTTATGATAGTAGCCCGGTCCGTATCATTACATTTCCAATTGCAAATGACCCATGTCCATTTAAATATAGGATTTGGGGGGGTGTCATAAACTAATATATTCCCAACTTCACTGGATTTCCTATGGAGTTGGGTCCGTATAGTATCATATCTGATAAATATTTTATAGATTGGACATTAGAGTAGTCACAGCTAAGGATTTCCTCATTTGTATGGTTGTAATGTTTGTTGAACCTAGTGTGTGAATTAGATATCATAAAATAATAAGTTATCAAAACAAATGTGATGAATTCATAACCTACGGACAAATATATAGGAAATATCTTACAATCCTCATTGAATCTTAATAGGTTTGGTTTCATTCATTATATAGTTACAAGTGATGTGGAATGTGTAAATGATAAGCTTGGGGGGCCGAATGATGTGGAGATGTTGATGGACTTAATAGGGATGGACCTAAATATAAGGGAGAACAAGACACGCATCACAACACAACACATAGGAAATCTGGGAAAACATGCTTCAAAACAAAACACATATGTCCATGCCATAATGGGTCCCAAATGATAAAGAATTAGGACACATCGGAGATGGCCAAACCACAATGGTTCCTGGTAAAAACACATCTATAATACCCATGCATGTTCAACAATTAGATCATATAATCTAAGAGAAAGGGACTATGATGAATTGGTCATCACTACACCATTACCTCTAAGCCCTCACACACCAAATATCATCCTTTGATTCATCCTAAAATGGGCGAAAATGAGAAACTAGAAAATTGTAAAAAAATAGGGAATATTAGGTTAACCAAGTGGAAAACTGTATGACAATGAAATAAAACTGAAATAGATGGAATAAGAGAGGTAAAAATATCCTAGCCTCTCCAATACAAGTGATTAAAGATGAAACATACTTCGGGTGAGGGAGAACCACCCAAGAGGAGAGGAGGGGGAGGGTGGCATAGCGTGGAGGGGTTATGGACGAGAAAAGGAAAAAAATACAGTAAAACATAAAAGGTTCAGAGGGGATTTTTTTTGTAAAACTTTAATTTTTAAAGGGGTTCAATCTTTTTCCATATGGGTTTCAAAACCAGGTGCAAACTATATAGTCTTCACTGTCTAGGCCACACCATTTCACATGGTTAATGCGCTTGGTTTAACAAATAGTGTGCAAACCATGATAAATGCCTTTAAAAATTTTTAATTTATTTTTTATGGTTTTATAAGTCCCCTCACATGATTTAAACAAATTATGTGCCTATGAAAACCAATATTCTCTATTGTGGTGCATGGTTATCACTAGTTATGTGAAAATCATGCTCCCTAGGCTATTACCCCCAAAACTAGAATTTCAACTCCTAAAGCTTCTATTACTTATTTAAGAACCTAAGACACATCTCGATCCTCAAAATATATAAAAAGCTCCTTTAATATGTCCCAACTTCTAGGTTCTATATCCAACCCTCATTTTTAAAAATGGTTTGTCCACTAATTGAAAAAAATTCCATCTCCTCCTGAAAATTCAAATTCCAATATGGATGAGGCATTACAAACTCTCCACCATTTTTCTTATAATACTTGATATGTACTAGTGGTAATACTATTGAATCACCATTATAAATTATCTATTTGGAGTCAAACAAACACATTCTCTTCCTGATCTCCCAACATTATTTCAAATCGTAGCACCCAACAGAATACACAATTCCACCTAATCCTGAGGCAAATCTCATAACCATCACTGAGATGATGATATGGTACTTAAGCTTTTCCATCTTGAAAAAAGATCATGTCAATGTTTATTAAATCACCCGGTATAAGGCACTCCACACCATTATACTTTACCCATAAAAGCCAATTTCAATCCATGGTGCCTCCCACCTACAAAATTTCTTACCAAAATCCATTTTCAAGTTTTTAATGAAACACCTAGTGCCACTTACAATGAAACATACCCAACCACACATGAGAATTATAGTACAATGTTGGTCTTCTCTTTCATTCCCAAATTTATGAACTCCACAGATACACCTCCACCATCCAAGTACAACCTAAACACAAATATTTTCCTTGTAAAGCCTTAGATATCTCTAAAAACTTCCCATAACAAAAATATTAAATAAACAATGCATGTTTCAAATCATTACATATAACATCACATGATAGAAAAGGTCAAACATCCTCCACCTGAACTACCTCAAAAGGGTTGGCATCCACTAACATGTCATCTCACTTTCTAATCTAAATTACTAACTCTGAAAGAATCCAAAAACCTACCAAGAATACACATCATAGTCTGAACTAAACATCTTATGTCATTTTACAATTAAAACCCCAGATTACTAAACTAAATAATTCTCGACTTCCACCACCAATATTCCATTAAGTACTAGATCATGATTCCTTTATCTTCAGGGGAATACCATACTCATATTAATATATCATGGTCTAATCTGACCCCTGATGTGATTCCATAGTTAAATAATGACCCAATTAAACTATCCATTATACTATCACCTAAGAACCAGCGTTCAACCAATAGAATCCTTTCTAGACTATTTAATCTATCTCTAGCTCTAAATATCCTCTTAGACTCTAATCATCACAAAAAAAAACCTATGGGATTCCAAAAGGCATCCAGATTTCACAAAAAAAAACATGCTCACTAGTATCCAGTGCATTCACGGTTACCCAAAGACTAGCTCTGGACATTAACTGCCTTTTTAATGTAGAAGATAGAAAATTCATTACATAAGTAACTCACCAGGGGGAATTCGTGCACTGTAGATGAGGTTGTCGGTATGGTCGTTGGATGAGGAGGGCGTGCTGGAGCAGGTCACGTGGAGAAGGGAACTGTGCAATAAAGAGGAGGAGAAGGAAGCAGGGGAGGAGGAGGAGGAGGAGGCAGTGATAGAGGAGGATGAGTCAGCGACTGGAGGAGGAGGAGGAGGAGGCAGCGACAGTGGAGGAGGAGGAGGAGAAGGGTCATGGTGGAGGAGGATGAGAAGGTTGAAGCAGTGGAGGAGAAGTAGTAAGGCTACAGCGGCAGAGAAGGAAAAGGTAGCAGTAGTGGAGAAGGAGGAGGAGGAGGAGGGTTCGCAGTAGAGGAGGGGTTGACGGCGTAAGGTTCAGCTTCCGCGAAGGCTTGAAATGGTGGATGGAAGGAGGAGCCTATTAGGGTTCTTTTATAAAAAATGTTGGAACCTTTATCAGTGCTAGTTAAAAAGTGATGATAAAGGTATGTTTTATCAGAACTAAAATAAAAAGTGCTGATAAAACATACCCTTATCAGTGCTTTATTAATGCTGATAAAGATATTCCTTTATCAACACTAAAAAAGTGCTAATAAAATACCTATTTATCAGTGCTAAAATTATAGTGATGATAAATACTTATTTTATCAGTGCTTTTTAGCACTGATAAATATAGGACATTATCAGCACTAAAAAAGCATTGATAAAGGAATAATTTTATTAATTTATTTATATTCTTATATATTTATTTAAAATGATATATAAGATAAATATATATATACTTATTAATAAATATTACTATAAATAGTATATATTTATAAATATTGGAATATAATTTTTAATGTATATATATTAATAAAATTATAATTACAAATGTATTTGAAAATTATTTATATATATCATTAAAAATATAATAAAATATATTTATTATTTAAATATATTTTGTGTAATTTTATAAGTACATTTTTTAGAACATATATAGTTCAACTGGGTAACATTATGAATTAATCAATATACCACATCAATGGACAATGAGATGTAATTTATAAATGAACATTCATGCATATGATGCATAACATATACGCATGATCAATATATTCGTTAACAAAATTCATTAGAAAACACATATATATTCAACAATTTTAATTATAAATATATATATTAAAAAGTATTATATATTTTTAAATAAAATAAATTTATTAAATATAACAAATATAATAAATACAATGAATTAATCCAATAAAACAAATAAATCTAATAAATCTATAATAAATTTGATAAATCTAATAAATCTAATAAATATATTTATTATTTCATGTAATTTATTATAATCTTATAATTATCTAATTATATATATATATATATATTTGATTATAATCTTAGAAATACTTTGTTCAATTAAAAAGTTATATATATATTTTTGAATTATTCAAAAATATATATTAATTATAAAAATTTGTTTTTTATTTAATGTATATAAATAAACATTATTTTTTAATATAAATATAATAATTTTATATAAATTAATAATAAAAACATTTATCAGCGCAAAGAAAAAAGATGATAAATGGTACACCTTTATCAGCACTTGTTTTAGCACTGATAAAGGGAACATTTATCAATTCTTTTAGCTAGTGCTAATAAAGTACCATCCCTTTATCAGTGATTTCTACTTAGCATTGATAAAAGGTAGTGTTTCCCTTGCCCTGTTTTGTGGTAGTGGAAAGTCACTGAACTTCCAAAGGGAATGTATCATTAGCCTTTAATCAATATAAAGTAACTATTAATTTTCACATTCCAAACATGTGAATAACTTCATCATGTATCCTTTTGAAATATGTTAATAAATTAAATTACCAAAAAACCTTATTGGAAACATGCATTATTCCTTATTCCTTCTGTAAGATGCATGTTATTGGATATATTCCTTAAACCCAAAAGGTGTTTTAAACTCCATCAATGATATCATATACCACTTTTACACAAGTCATTAATCAGTTCCAAGGTAGTTAGATCTCATCCAATAAGTCATTTCTTTGTCATTATCTTAATAGTTGAAAAATATTAAGGGTTTTCTTTCCTTCAATCATGTGTTTTTTGAAAATTGTAACTTTATACTGTATAACTTTTCTTGGTACCATCCAGTATATGATCTCAAATTCTTAATGAAAAATTACTACAGTACAATCCTCATATATTCCATAATTCTTATAACCAGTACATTGTTGATAAAATACTCAAATGACATAGTTATTGAAAAAGCATATTAATCTTTCCTCTTCATCTGTGGTAGTATCATAACTTCATCACTATCAAATATAATGATATGAGGTACATTATTTTGACTTTTGGGAAATTGATTTTCATAGTGTCCCATATCCTTGGACTGGAAGCATTGAACATTGAAAGATTTTTTCTTACCCTTGCAATCACAAACTTGGTGTCCTTTTTCTCAACAATTATCAAAAGCTCACATTCCCTTCAAGAATTTACCAGGTTGATTCATTCCATAGTTATACAATGAGAGAAAATATTTCTTTCCCTTGTTCCATTTATCCATATTTCTCTCTCGCATCCTCTTCTTCCCTTCAAATACCTAGCACTCAGAGAATTATTTACTTATCTTGTTAACACATGATACTATTTCATCATATGATAAGAATACATGGGATATTATTTCCCTTTATAAATTTTGTCTTAAGACCATGAATGATATGATCCTTTTCACTATTTTCATCAAGCGCATTGGTGGAGTTCTCATTTCTCCTACTATGCACCATTTCTAAATATTTACTCATACTAGATTAACTCTTAAAATTATGAACCTCCTAGAACTCTAAAAATGGTATAACACATAACATAAATTTATGCATCATAAATCCTAAAACCATAAACTTTGATACTTTGGGGAAATCATTACCTCTAAATCCTTCATAATGGTAGGTAAAAAATATGAATTATCCTAAGCATATCCCCCATGAATGACAAACCAGGTGCATAATAAGTCTCATTATCATGTACCAAGTTATCCCAAGTCAAGCTCGGAACACATTTTCAGAGTTATTACTCTTAGGTACATCTGTGCCAGAACCATGTCCACTTGTAGTATCCAGAAAGGAATGTATTTCTTGGAATTACCACATAATATTTACTCTACCAGAATACTAGGTTGTCCTTCTACACTTATCCTCGATGTCTATATTATGATAGTTCTCCCTAATATTTGTTTTCTAAATCTAGTTTCCATGGTTGTTTCTAAACTTCCTTTGATACCAACTGTAACGCCCCGACCAAAGAATCTCGGGCCGGTGCATTAATAAATTACATTATCATGATTACAAGGTATCAAATCCAGAAGGACCATTCCATTTAACAATATTTAAAATAAATATTACATACATTATACCCATAATACATTGGTAAATAGTAAATACAAACAAGATGAATAACAAAATGAAATAAACAGTGTCCTTGAATTCTTATTCAAAGATTTCTTCTTCATAACCTAGAGAAAGAAACAAAAAAGAGTGAGATAAAATTATAAGTAAGGGTATGTAAAGTGGAATTAATAATTAATCAATAATAATTAATTAACATGGCATGGTAAATAAATGATTCCATTAAAATAACTATATAAGTAAAAATGAATATAGAAATGAAAGAATCTGAAACCCGAGCCACTTAATCAATAAACTGAGAATAGAATACATCCATAGATATGTCAAAAAAATATCATGGATAAATAATAACTGAAATATATATGAAGGGAATTTATAAATATGGATATATATAACATACCTCTTAGGCTTCGTGCCAAGGATTTATTACTTTCAAGGCTGCATGCCAAGAATCAAATACTTTCGAGGATTTATGCCAAGAATCTAATACTTTTGAGGATTCATGCCAATAATATAATACTTTAAAGGATTCATTCCAAGAATATAATTCTTTCAAGGACTCATGATATGAATCTAATACTATCAAGGCTTCATGCCAAGAATATAATACTATAAATGCTTCATTCCAAGAATCTAAAACATTTAAAGTGAACACCGTATGAAAAATGGTATACTGTTTTAGGCAATAATCATAACCATGAAAAATGATATGGATATTTAAGTACATTTATAATTAAAAATTATTAAAATAAAGTGATTGTTTCAAGATAATTTTAACAAACATTAAATGAAGTGATATTTTAAAGATAACCATTAAGAACATTCTCAAGGATGATAATCTTTAAACATTCCAAAGTGTCTCATGCCACTTTGAAACATTTGAATCATAATATTCAAAAAGGTATGACAATAAATGAAACTCATAATATGATGAGAATAATATGATTCATGATATAACATGAAAAATTAAGTATATAGACCACATAAAAGTTAATTGCCACATAATAACAAATAAGTCTCAATAGAATGTAAATTGAGTTGAAATTCCCACACATATTAATCGAAAGACCCAAAAGTGACAATCATCCAATGAAACATCTAAATAACATGAATATAAAATAATTAATGATATAATATATCAAAATGGGTAGTAGGTACACCACAAAAATGAGGTAAGTGGTGAATATCACATTTATCTTAGATATGTAAAAAGTGAGATGAAAATTCCTTACCATATCTTTCTTTCTATTGTGTGGTCTCTAGCCTCCTCTTAATCAGGTAACTTATTTTTGTTTGTACCAAAATATTCCTTGGATTGTTTTCTGACCAATGGGAGGATTCTAGGTCGTGGGGAGGGATGTTGGGAGACTATTTGGATAGATGTTGGATGAGCCAATGTGTCTTGAGTGGTGTGAGGAATGGGTAGAGTGCTTGCCTTTATGTAGTGGAGGGGGAGTGACACTTTTGTAAATACCAAAAGCAATTCAATAAAGGGTGAAATACCTTACCTAAAGTGCCTCAATAATGGAAAAATAATGGATTAAAGGAGATTAATGGTCTATAAAAACCCCATCCACACAAAAATATGTGCATTTTAATAATTTGGTTCCTTAACTTCTAAGATTCCCAAATTTTATCATTTTGGTTTTTATTAAAGCATCTAGTTTTAAAATATAATTAATTTAAACATTAAGAATAAATTAAAGTGAAATTTATTAGAAAATATAGATCCAAATAATTATTAATATTATATAAAAATTATAAATTCAAATTCCCATGTGTTTTGTTAATTAATTTTAAAACAAATTTATGTGACGCGCTAAGACACTACTTCAACCCGGACCATGTTAACAACGTTATTACAATATATGGGTAAATATGTTAATTATAAAATATTAATAGGTCCATTAATAGAAAATATTTAATATTTATTAACACATATAAATCACTTTCCAGAATATAGGATTTTTATTAATTTTAAATCATTTAATAAAATTCAGTTATTGTAAAATAACAATAATGTCAATTTTGAAATTATTTATTTAATGTTAATTTTAAAAAATAAATATTATATTGGAATTAAATTATATTAGGTTAATAGGTGTGTAACATGATATATTCATCTAAAAAACTAGATAAAGAAAATAATTAAATCAATTAACCTCGGTTTTAATATTTATAGTATCATTTGCTTTAGTTAATTATTAACTAAATAATCACTACATTGGCATATCTTAAGAATTTTAGAAACTAAACCATATATAAAAATTATTGGTAAATTATTATGATAAAAATATCCCATCTATCCTACAAAAGGATATGTATAACATAAAATGTGGTGTTTTGTACATATCTCAAAATTTTATAAATGTTAAAGGTAATGAAAGTTCCCTTTTTGTCTTTTTTCTCACTTAACATTTTATATAGGGAACTTCCTTTTAATAATATCCCAATAAGAAATATATTTAGAACCAAGTGGAGAAATGGTCAAATTATTGGAATTCAACTGCTTTTGGACAAGTGTTTGGGTAATTTTGTTCCTTAATGTTAATGTTTAGTCTCTTATTAATCTTAATCATACCTTAATCACCATAATTAAGTTTAATCACGTTCACTAATCATTTTTGTCAAAAAATTAAGTTTATATTAGAAGAAAAAAATATCATACTAATTACATCCATGTATGTCAAATTTTTAAATTTCAATTCACATAAGTTGGAAAATTTAGATTGATGTTAATCCCCAGACGGGGCGAAATAACAGCTTTTTAAAGTAGAAAAACATTTAAAATCTTTTTAAGTTTTTATATTCAATTTCAAAGTAAATTTGATTCTAATGAACTTAATTTTATAAATATAATTATAATTGATATAATTTGACACTAAAATAAATATAAAATATAATTTATCAGTAATAATTATTTAAATGAAAAAGCTGTTTTTAACTGAATTGCAATAATTTTCACTATTCATCAAAAAATGAAGTTTCTCAAAAAAATCCCAAAAATTCACCATAATATAATTTTTAAATTATGAATTAAAAAAATGTTTATTTTTTAAAATAAATTTCATAAAATTTTTAAAAATTTAGTTTTAAAATTTGTTCTCCATTAAAAGGCGGTAAAACAGAGTCTTGCATGTAACACAAGTTAATTTAGTGTTGTGTGTAGCATAAGTTTAACTTTGTGTATAAAGAATGACGAAAAAAATTATATTTATTCTTAAAGAAAAACATAGTAAAGTCTTTGGGTTTAACAAAAAGTGATGTTAAATACCGCCTTTTCAGTGTTAAGAAAAGTGTTGTTAAAGGGAGGGTCTTTAACCACGCTTTTTTAGCATTGTTAAAGGTGGTCTTTGAGTGTTCTAAAAAGAACTGATAAAGAAACCATTTTATCAATTCTTTTTTATAATTTCTGATAATGTGGGGTCCTTATCAGTGATTCTAAAAAATCACTGATAAAGGGGGGTCTTTATTAACACTTATAAAAAATTGCTGATAGGGGGTCTTTATGAGCTCATTTTTTGAAGTGCTGGTAAATTTATATTTCCAAAAAAATGATTAAAACTAAAATATTAATATATAAATATATTATTATTAACATAAATATAATATACATTTTTAAGTAAGTTTTAAATAATGGTAAACAAGCATTACCACTTAATATAATAGATATTTAGTGAAAGCAACTTTTAAAATAATTAAAAAAATATTTTTAATTAATAATTTGATAATTATTATTAACTAACAGTCATTTAATAACAATTTGAAGATAAAAAAATAAAAACAATAAAATCAATCTAAAATAAGTTGAAAACGTAACTCGAACTTCAAAAGACCATAAATTTTGATATGAGTAACCATTTGGACTCTAACACATATCAAATCAAAGATTGCGATGAGATCTATGCCATATTGACCAAGTGGATCTGGGTCAATGTTTTTTCAACATCAAAAGAGGCCCAGAACACCTCTAAAACTGAGTTTTTAGTCAGGTACCCCGATTTTTTAACATTTAATAGATTCTCAACCTCATTTAATGGGGTATTATTGGATTTTTTCAATGGGGAATGAATTTATTTTAAGGTCTTACATTCATATTGATATTATGGTTTTGAAATTTTATCATTTTTCATAATTTTATTTATTTATAATTAAATATATGCATATTTTATTATATTTAATTATATTAAATCACTTATATAAATACATGTATCAACATATTTACATAAAAACGTATTTTTAAATAGAAAAAATAAATATTTATTATTCATTTTATTTAAAGTAAAAAATTACCCATTTTATTTTCCTAATTAAAATTCAATAATATGTAGATATAATTTATATATATATGTGTGTTTGTATTAACAAACATATATATATATATATATATATATTATAATATATATAAATGATTATTAATATATAATATATTTAAATTAATATAATTGAATATATATATATATCACACATTTCTAAATATATACAAA
The DNA here is from genome assembly GCA_963277665.1 of Viscum album. Classification (NCBI taxonomy): domain Eukaryota; kingdom Viridiplantae; phylum Streptophyta; class Magnoliopsida; order Santalales; family Viscaceae; genus Viscum; species Viscum album. Next base: position 232,810,299 of record OY728121.1, read on the forward strand.
AAATAGAAAAGTCGTTAAATAGACTTCAAAACACACATGACATAGTGGTAAATACCATTTAGTCACATAAGGGAGGTATAGGGATCAAATCTAGGCACGACTATGTATTTGGGGTAGGATGAAAGTGTTGAGAATGGGTTGGGGGTGTGTAATGGTGGATGGGTAGTGGAAAGAACTGAGAAAAGGGGGGTTCTAAGTGCTAAGAATAGGGTGTCGGGGTGCGTGAAAAATTAATTAATTTTTTATGTATTTTTAATAGATCATTTTTAAAAACTTTTAAAATCCAACCATTAATAGTGCTAAAAAATAACTGTTAAAGGGTGACTTTAAGAACACTTTTTTAAGTGCAGTTATAAACCCCCTTTTAACATCGCTCGCAATATCAGTACTTTTTAAGCACCGATAAAACCCTCTAACTAGCATGGTTAAAGCTCTTTTTTTGTAGTAGTATGACCACACTGTGTGTACGATGAAGAAAACACATCATTTAGTCCCCCAACCATGAGATCTATGGTTTCAGGTAAAGATAAATATCACACGTTATGTAGACCCACCACATACTATGTGACCCTATGCTGGCGGCTCGACGTGTACTCTGAGAGTACATGGGTATAAACATGGCCATGCACATGGTCACAACCAGAGTACACATGAAAAACTATATTCTTAGACATGGATAATATACCCAAACATGGTCATGTAAACATTCATGAGATGATGTACACGGGCATGGGATGAAAGTGCATGGGCAAAAGCTTAGTGGTTGAGACATGACATGTGCCACTGGAACATGTTGTGTGGTATGAATTAGCTTTCTAAGGCATGTTTTAGGGAGAACACATCTAGGTGAGGAGGTGAGGTCACATGTTGTGTGGCCCCACATACACACCATGTATTTCTCCCATTAACTTCTACCTTCCATATCTCCTTATTCAGGACTTGGATTTTGGACCGTGAGTAGACTTTCCTAAGTGTTTTTTCATATAAAATGTGATGATATATTTCAATATTCCATATGAGATATGAGGTTAGTTTTTTTGTATGATTCTTATTTAGGTGATGCTTAGTGATTTAATTTATCAGGGCATGATCATCGGAGTGATACTGGGGTTGATAATTCCCTATCTCACTAGGGAATGTGTCCCCCATACTCCTTACATTGTTAGAGTTGGTACTCTCTCACACTATTTCATGGTGCATGTCCTATATCTATAGATTGTTACTCCCCAATATTTGAGCTTCGGTGGGGAGTGGTCCTCCACTAGGGTTTTGGATGCCTCTTATGTGGAGTGAAGTGGTGAGGAATGGTCCCCTCCATATAGATTCGTGCAAGGTTTCACATGATGTTGGTCCTCAAAAATTGACTTTTAGAGATACAAGAAGACTCATCATTATTGGTTGTTCTGTGGATATGGGGAAACTCTTTCTCTCTCACTTGGGTTTCTTTATGATAATATATATATATAGGGTTTCTATTTCACTCTTGTTATGGGTTTATATGAATTCTATTTATCTATCAATTTCTATCTTTTTTTTCAGGTCATCCAAATTTTTATGTAAATAATCACCCCTACCAGGCCTTTGCTAGCATGTATCATGTCTTATAAAGAAAATAGTTAGATAGGTGGTGATATTGGTGGATTTTAGTGACACTTAGGTGCATTGACCATGTTCGGTGGTCTGACTAAGAGATAAGGATTCAAGCTCTCTCAGTTTTCCTATTTTCTAGTTATTGTTATATTAGGACTTCACTTATGGTTGGGTGGGAATTTTTCACCTTTAAAATTTATTTTTATATTATGGTACTTTGATATATTAACTATGTTTTATTACATTGATGGTTTTACTCTATATTTTGAAGTATTTATTATATTCCTCATCACCTTTCATGGAGATAATTGGGTGCATACATACATGTACCTATACAAAGGCCTCCCGTTTTAGATATTACTTATCAAAATTTATCAAAACCCCCTATAATATTGGAGGTGGGATTGGGGTTTTCATATCTGGATTTCTATAGGCTAGGCAGGACCTGGTGGGTCGGGTCATAATAGAGTGGTATCAGAGTAGTTCATCCTCAGGTCGGTTTTGGAGTTGGGCCCATGGTGAGGATTGGATTAGGAACTTAGCGAAACACTGTTTGAGTGTCTCGAGTGATTATTTAAGGCTAGAAAACCCATTTTTAATGTTTCAATTGATGTATCCATTCACAATGACTTTGAATAGCTATTTTTCAACTTGACATACCAAGACATTGGGTTTAGGGAAAAAATGGTAAATGAAACATACAAGATTGAGTCCCTTGATTTTTATTTTTGATTTAGATACCTATACATATATGATCAATTAATATTGGTACATATTGATCACTTTTAGGGTGACTCATTAATGAAAATCAGTCAGTTAACCAACATAAGATCATGATGATGATCTGTTGAGTGATAAGGCCTTGGTTTAGGGGTCATCTTATGAGGTGTTTCCTATGGTCATGTAGAGAGAGGTACCCCACCTTTTAGGTAGTCCCAAGAAGGAAATACAATGATTCTTTCATGATTAGCATGATATGTGTGTTCCAGTATCAGATACTAAATAGGTTTCGTAGAAATCCATATCTATAGGCAGTGAATGATTGGCTTGATTTGGTGGTATAAGTCTTCAAGATTGTTTGGACCTTGATGGATCAGATAGTTTTTCTCATGACCAGACTTCTTCACAGAGTATTAGGGTAATGGTCGAGTCATTTCACACAACCCCATAATTAGGTGACACTCTCATTTTTATACTTATATACAATAGTTTGTGATGAGTACTACCCATCATTATTATGCTCTTTTTGGATATATGATATTATCATGTTGCAGAGAGGTGAATTGATAGTTTCATAGTATGTTGTGAGGTTCACTAACCTCATGTGTTAAACCCATGATATGGTGTGATAATATTTCCTCCCATAATTAAATTTTGATTAGGGTCTACATAGATACATTATTACTAGTGTAGTCTCCTTTTGGATTTCGACCAATGTTAGAGAGGTAGAGTGGGATCTGGTGACTGAGAGGTTCCTAGCAGAGGGAAACTGGGAGGTTAGAGTTGGAAGTGGAAATCATGTGGTTGGGTTGTATGTAGTAGGTAGAAGATGTCAGATTTCAAGGTTGTAAAATAAGAGGCATACTCATGTCCAGACCTATAGATGTTGATCAGAAGCGTAGGATTCACATAGAGGATCCAGTCATCCTAGTAAGGGGTGATGCTATATTGTGATAGGAGAGTTCACATATAATTTGATTTATCTACACATCATGCTAAGTAGGATAGGTAGATAGTGGATGGACCCCCAAAAAAATAGGTATAACTATGATCAGGGATCTCCCATGCTTGGTCAGGGAGGCCCCTAGGGAGGCAGTGCAGACAGAGGAGCAGGTGGATCTCTAGAAATAGGAGCTGTAGGTGGAGGGTGATGAGATGACATGATTCCACCACCAACACCATGAGGAACACGCAAGTCCCAGAGATCAGATGGTTGAGACATTATCCAAATAGATTTTGGAATAGGTTTCTACTCGGAGCGGTTATTTTATATCACATATATGTTGATAGTACAAGTTGGCATTCCTTAGAGAGAGGTTCTTGTGGGGACTCTTGGTCATCATAATGAACCCCTATGATTACATATTGGGTATAGAATAATTAACCATGTCTCGAGAAAATATTGGCTATTATCATATATGAGTTAGATGCCTTTGGAAAGATGGGATGAGATTCTACTTTGTGGGTGGGAGAGATCTCATGTCTGAGTGAGTAGGCCTTTCAATAAGGAAGTCGTGATGAATACAACATAAGCTAGTGAGTTTAACCCTTTCTTAGTACGCTCTTCAAGAATTTGGATTCCTTCATTAGTGTAGGACTATATAAATGTCTTCCTAGAGGATGTTCTTGGATTTTATCCATAGTGGGATATGGACTTCTATATCTACTTTCACCCCTAGACCACACTAATATATTTTGTGGCATATCTAATATCCCCTATTGATATTTAGAAGCTATGGGTGTAGTTGGAGGACCTTTCAAAGAAGGGTCTCATCAGACTCAGGGTGTCCCCCTAGGTAGCTCTACTGTTGTCTGTGAGAAATTCAGACAAGAGCTTGATCCTATGTGTTCATTATTATCCCCTAAACAAGGTAATAATAAATAATAAGTACCAATTATTGAGGAATTATAACCTCTTAAACCATTTGAGAGACATGATTTGGTTCTTGAAGATTTATCTCGGATCCGACTACCACCAGCTGAGAGTTCATGAGGATGATATTGAAAAGATGACATTCTGATGTCCCTACAAACACTATGAGTTCTTGGTGATGCATTCCAATGTGATGAATTCTCCTTCTGTGTGTATAGATCTTAAAAATTGGATCTTCTATCCATTCTTGGACCGATTTTTGTTTTTCATCAATGATGACATATTCATTTACTCTCCATCATAGTAGGATCATGTAGAGCACTTGAGGATGGTCCAAGACTTAGTCTGGGAGCACCAAATTTTTGGAAATCTGTTGAAGTGATAGTTTTGGATCCTCAAGGTTCTACTTTTTGGTAATATCATCTTTGATCATGGTTTAACTGTGGACCTGATTAATTTTGATTTAGTGCTTTCTTGGGATACACCCATGATTGTGTCTAAGGTGATGAGTTTTCATATAATTGAGGGGTACAACAAGAGGTTTTCAGAAGAATTATCTTGGATTTTATCCCCTATGAACACCTTGATGAGAAAAGGGAAACTGTTTACTTGTACTAAGTTATGTTATGTATCCTTTGAGGAGATAAGGCTAAGGTTGACCAATTATACTATCTTAATACTACCAGAGTAGGGTGTTGAGTATGTAGTGTTTTATGATTCCTCTATAGTTGGGATTAGTTTCATATTGATACAGAGACAATCAGTGATTGAATATGGGTCAAGGCATTCCATACCCCACGAGCTGAACTCTGTGACTCACAACTTGGAGTTGGGAATGGTATTCTTCACTCTGAATATGTGGGGGAACTATCTTCTAAGTGAGGATTTTATTGTTTATTCAAACCACCAGAGTCTCAGGTGAAACATAACTCATAGGGATCTTAACCCAAGATAGAGGCATTGGATGGAGTTCTTGTAGGACTCTGATTTAGAGATAGTATATACTCTTGGGAAGGGAAATGTGGTGGAAGATTCCCTTAGTATGAAGTCTTGTTCTCACTTGGTGGAGGAGGTGTCTAATCATTTGGCTTTGTTGTAGTTGGCCTTGATCAAAGAGAGGTGTACATTTTTTTCTTTAGTTAATAGTGGTTACTCTTTTTCTTCTTTAGTATGTGAAAGAGGATCGGTTGGGACACATCCACCATGAGGTTCTACAAGACTATATGTCCTTAGGAGATTCATCATAATGATTTTCTAAATGAGGGGATCACATCACCCTTTTTCAAAGACTAACGGTGGTTCCAGTCACATTACATGAGGAGGTGATGAGGGAGTTTCACACTTCCACCATAGATGTATAACCTAGTGTGGAAAATATGTATATGGACCTTTATCGAAAATTTTGGTGATATTTCATGAGGTGGATCACTGATGAGTTCATCTTTCAATGTATCACATGTTATTAGGTGAAGATTGAGCACTAGGTTTTGGTTGTTTTGACACAGCCTATTGAGATCCTAAAGTGGAAGTGGGATTAAATATACATAGACTTTGTGATGGGTATTATATGGGAAGAAAGAGTCCATACTATTATCTAGGTGATTATGGATCAACTCACAAAGTTGGCACACTTCCTCAAAATTCAAGAGCAGTGTTTTGTTGAGTGGTTGGGGTAGTTTACAAGTAGAAGATCATCCTATGTCATGGTGTAACCTTGAATATTATCTCAGTCTGTGATGCTTAGTTCACTTCATGATTGTAGAGTGGCCTGTATTGGGTTTTGGAACCCATTTTCGGTATATTGAAGCATTTCACCCCATATGGATTTTCAATTCAAGAAGACTATCTAGGTGTTAGAGTATATGTTTAGATCTTGAGTGTTGGGATTTATACGGATCTAGGAGAATCAATATCCATTGGTAGAGTTTTCTTATGATAAAATTTATCACTATATTATCAACATTCCACCTTTTGAGTCCCTGAATGGGAGACCTTGAAGGCCCTCCACATTCTAGACTGAGATTGTTGAGTCATCTCTTGTTGGGCCAAAGATGGTGCAAGCATTGATGGATAAGGTTTAGATGATCTGCTAGTGTATGAGAAAAACCCATAGTTGACCAAAATCTTACAAAAATCAACATCGTAGGTCCTTGTAGTTCAAGTAGGGAGACCATGTTTTCCTAATATTCTCTCCATGAAGAGGATTGGGGAGGCTTGGGTCGGGAGGCAAGCTATCCCTGAGGTTCATTGGGCTATTCAATATTATATAGAGGGTTGGAAAGGTCACTTCCTCTAGCCTTGGCACCATGGTTGGATCAAGTTCACAACTTCTTCCATGTGTTGAATGTAAGGATATATGATCATGATCCTGCACATGTTATTGAATAGGGAAAATTAGACATCAAGGATATAGTCACCTTCATGGAGTACCTAGTGGAAATTGAGTATCAGTAGGATATAATTCTATGTGGATTGACCTTCCCTTTGTTTCATGTACTTTGGTAGCATGGGAGCCTGTCAGATACCCCCTAGGAGCATGAGAGTCAAATGCAGACTCAAATCCCCACCTTTTTTTAGCTTTTTATTTTTTGGGGTAAAAATCCTTGAAGTATGGTATAATGAAATGAGTCTAATTTTATAGATTTAGACCTATGAATGTTTCTATGTCTATATGTGGATTTATCATTGCAGTTGATATGGTGTTTGGATGTCTTTGGAACCCCAAAATTTATATATTAAAAAAATTAATGTATTTTTATTCCACATACATACACCATTTCAAATTAAATGGTTTTCCCAATTCTCATGACCTTATATGGAAAATCATATGAAAATTTTGATTATAGAACATGGGGTTTACCCTAGTATCAACCTAAGGATTATCGGTGTCAGATGTTTCATGGAAGGCAACCGTTGGTGGGTTCATTTAAAGAAATAAATAAATAATTTATTTATTTTTATTAAATGACCTAACCTAATCCTCCATCAATATATACTATCTTATGGAAAATATACAAGGTTTTCTGCATAACCCTGGGATTATTTGAGAGGAGGAGGATCATTCTTATTTAGCATATTGGGATCAGAGATAATGTCGATGATCAGATTGAGGTCGATCGAGAGGCAGGAAGCGAACACATCACATATTCTTCATCACTGGTGAACAAATTATTCCCCAATAATCAATCCTAAAATGATTTATAGAATATTATTTATATATTGTCTCCCTATTTTATTTTCCAAGTATGGATTTAATTATCTTCTTATTTAATCTACATTTATCCATTCTTTGCATGAGCCTGTCTAGAAAAATTGAATTGTTTCAATCAATTTATATTTTTTATACCATGATATCACCCTTGGATCCTATATTCTACAATCATTGGCCTTGATCACATTAGATAATGGTATATTAACATTGTTTATGTGTTATCCTCCCCTCTATTTTTTGTGTTCTTCTCCATTCACCCATGAGGTCGCAGTTTTGATTTTTAAAGGAAGGTCTGAGCATGATTGAACCCATGAATTCATGGAGGATGTATGAATGACCTATGGTTTAGGTATTTGGGGATTAATTAAGATGGTTTGTGGGTTTCAGGTGTTGAATTCAGGATTCAGAACCCCAAACGATGTCATATGTGCGATCGATTCCCATACTAGTGATTAGATAATGATTTTTTACCACAAGAGTATAGTAAATAACAATAAGAGGCATTCCATATTTTTTTTGGGTGGTAAAATGGTGGGATTCATGGAGGTAAGGTCGGATCTAGAAACCATGACAAGAAACTAGGTTTTTTTTGAAAAACATGACTACACGGAATGTACTATGAATATCACACAACATGTATTCCCCCTACTACGACGACTTGGGTTTTGGGTAAAGATAAATATCACACACCGTGTGGACCTATACTAGAGGCTCAGTGTGTACTCTATGAGTACATGGTTATAGACATGCCCAAGCACACATTCACGACTAGAGTACATGGGAAGGTTATGTACTTGGACATGGTCAGGATACGTAGATACAACTATGTACATGAGCATGGGCCAAATTACATGGGAATGGTCCAAAAGAGAATATAAAGGCCCTGGGTGGATGAGACACTCTGTTTACCACTATTACACATCGTTTGGTATGAAATGTCTTCCCAATCTATTTCCATTAGAGAACATGCTCAGTTTATGAGGTGAGGTCACATGTCATATGGCCTCATGTACATGTCATTTTTGTAACACCCCGAGATTTTATGAAAAATATTATTTTAATTTAATTAATGTCTTGTGTTGTATGCTACACCAATATTACCTTGCGCTATACGCAACACTGTATTAGCTTGCAGTATACGCGACACTATTCTTGGATCGTGTTACACACAATTTTTATAATAGTTATTCTACACAAAATTGAGTATATATATATATATTCAATGTATAAATGAAATATGGTTGGATTCTGTTATAAGAAACAATGAAGGATTCTTGCACAACACACAACCCTGACTTGGATTGCATTACATGCAATCGCGACCTTCCTCGATAGCGTGTGTTGTACGCAATACCGAGTTTTACTAAAAAATGATATATTATTATAATATTATTATGAACTAGACGTTATGAATAGTATTAACTAAATTTTTAATTTTATAACATTATTATTCATCTTACAAATTTTCTAGAACATGGTATAATAACAAAATAAATTTTTCGGGTAAAATAAGTATTTTTCAAAAAATGCAGTTTTGTCGCCTTTTGATGGAGCACCCACTTTAAATCTAGTTTTTAACATGTTTATAAGTTCAATTTGAAAAAATAAAATTCTTCTTTAGAATCAAGAAATAAAAATTTACTTTGGATAAATTTTTCATATTATTCTGGTAACTTTCATATTTTGATGAATAGTAAAAACACGCTATATTTTAATTAAAAACAACTTTTTTCATCGTAATAATTTATATGGTTAAACTATAATATTGAATGGTTTTAAAGTATAAATAGAATATATTTTTACCATTTAATATAATTTATGTCATTAGCATTGATTTTACATTAAATTCGTAGGTTAAATCAATTCAATATTTTGCAGTGTTTTAAAGAAAAACTCGTTTTCTTTCGACAACGGGATTAATTTTAATTTAATTTCTGAAACTTTTGTATTGAATTTGGAAAAATGGATTCCATATTTGGAATCAGTGGGTCCAAATTATTTTAATAATCTACTTTTTATTTTTGGGAATTATGAATAGTAACTACGGAAAATTTTATTTACCATAGTTAAAGGTAAATCGGGTAATTAAGGGTAAATATAATATTATTAAATTACCCTAACACATGCCAAAATTCTATTGGATGGCTAAACGTAGACCCATATAACCTAAGGGTCGGATTAGATTCATTTTATATACTTTTTACCATTAAAATAATTTAATTATTATTAAACCAAAGAAAGTGACAACATGTCACTCTCTTAAATCTTATAAGTATAATAATTTTAATTTAGTGATAACCATCATAAAACTTAGAACATGAATAGTATCCGGAAATATAATAAAATTATCTACATCATGATAATTTATTTAGAATTTTTAGGGATTAAATAATTATCATTAATGGTGATACATTAATGATACAGAAATTATTTATTAAGTGGAAAATAAGTAATATAGTTTTTATTGAAATAATAATACCCATTAAAAGGCCAACAAACCTGAACAAAACTTATTGGTAGCGTATATATACACCTTAATCATCCAATGACCTAATATATAACCGTTTGGAGCCTTATAAAAGTGATTATGACACTTATATTATTTTATTTTAAATGATGTCAAAGTTGCCACCTTCATAATTTAATAAATATAACAATTTACATATTGTGATTTTAAGATGATAAATTCGAGTAAAAGTATTATTGTGAAAGGTAATAGATTTATCTTCATAATAGGATTTTATTTGTAATTTTTATGCAACAAATCAGTATATTAAATAATTATACAAAAATGATGTAGTAATTATTTTATTAAGAGATAAACCAAATAAATGGTTTTAAAAATAATAAAATAAATATTATATGAACTATTTAATGTGATCCAATAATTTTATAGATACATAAGACCTTTTATGAATCTATTAAATCTTTTAGTTCGAACATATCTTATGCATATATTTTATTTAAATTCAAATAAATGAATAGTGTCAAAATTGACACTATTGTTATTTTATAAAAATAACATATTATAAAATTGTTTAAAAATCACAAAAATATTTAAAAATTATAAATTTAAATAGTCTATAATGTTATAAAGTAAAAAATTATGGAAAATTAACAACAAATAAGTAATTATTTGTTATAATTTAAAATTTAGAATGTTATTACCACAAATAAACTTAAATAGATTAAATAAGGATAAATCAAAATTATAAGGTTCAAAATAAGATCCAAACATGTCTAAATTTGCTTGGTTGATGATATTACAACCCTATCTCATCTAATATTAGAATATGAGTCATTTTTGAAGGTTTTTAAGTGGGGTTAGATTTATTATAAATTGATATTTTTAAGAATTCCAAAGATGCCCCTCTCCTCCCTTATAAAAGGGCACCTCCTCCCTCTCTTCCACACAACACTTTGAGCCTTCAAGATCGGCCTACCCCTGCCCAATTCTCTTCTCCACTTCCCTATAAACATCCTAGAGGTTCTGGTCTTCTTCAAATACCAATTTTAGTGCCCTAAGTGGAGGTCTCAAAGAGGCGCTTCAAAGAAGAGGTAATTTCCGTTACCGATTCTTTCACCTTTATTTCTTCCTCCACTTCTTCTTCTTAGGTTGTTTCAATATGAATTAATAACATCAGTATCACTCATATACCGATATGTTATTATAATTATGAAACAACTCTATTTCACCATCTATCCATCCTACGGAAAACGAAATCACCGCACGTACGTACGTACGGAATACCGTCTCCACGCCGGGGTGTAATCTATTTTCCACCACCACCATACTTGGATGGGTATAATGGTGTATATAATGACTATATATGACTATTATTAAGTGATACTGATTCTGAAATAGTATACATACACTCCAATACAATTCCACGATCATAGGAACGATATCATTACTCGTGCGTACGTACGGAATACCGTCTCTACAATGTGATGCGACTCGTTCTCAATGATTAACCATTCATAAATGATTATAAAGTATATATAATAAGTAATCATAAAATATATGACATAATAATGATACTGTATTTATGTATATATATATATGTATGTCATCCAATTAATTCCATTCAATTCAATGAGGAAACGAAAACAACGTCCATGCATACGTACGGCCTACCGTCTCCATGAACGGTGTATTTCATTCCGTTTATCGATCTATTATATATATGTATATTCTGAATATATATTATATATAAATCATGTTTTACATTTTGGATGTAAGTAATCATATGAATAATTACAAGTCAAAACACGAACGCCAAATGAAACGATTTTACCCAAAACGCTCTTTAACATGGAATTTACAAAAGAACGGGTAATATAAAGTCATAATTGAACCATATATGATATCATAACAATTAATATGATTCTGTAATAAGTCAATAACATTATTTAAATCATTATACATGATGTTCGGATACGTACGAAGCATATCGGACCTAAGGTAAGGGATAATTTTTCAAATCTCATTTTTATTCGAGATTGCTTGTTCGTAAGTATTTACTGGGGTTATTGCAATCATCCATGTCCATGTTTTATAAAAGTGTATTCATGTATGTTTAAATTACTTTTTACCCATTTTTTACTTTTACTACATGGTATGTAAGGAACCTTTCTTTTGTTTACGTTATGAGGCACTTTTTGACTTTTCTGACAAAAGTATGAGAAGAATGTTTTTTTAACATATACGGCATGAAAGGATTTTTACGGTTTTATAAAGCCTTATTTTCATGAATCTTTCTACAAAATATTTCATGACTATTTTCAAAAAAATCTCTTTCTTTTAAAATAGCATGACGTTTTTTTAAAAGAAATTGATTTTGAAGAAGTAGGGATATTTTCCTCAAGAATTCATTTCAAGTGTTTTATCAAAACCTTTTTCCATCTAAGATGACATTATTTCATATGTGTATGTTTCAAGTATATAGTATCTATGATTTACATGGTTTCACTTTTCTTATTATGAAATGATATCCATTTCTTTTATATGGATTATGTGATTATGGGATGATTTTTATGAAACCCATTTTATTTATTGGGTTATTATGAATGATGTATGTTTATTTTGTGGCACAAGTAAGACTGATTTCATTATGAGATGGGTGGGACCTATATCTCCCTCCAATGCATTGGGTAAAGATTTATATCTCATGAGATAGACATGGATGGAATGGTAAGTTAATCCGGTTCAGTATTACAGGACTGGAACGAGAAGTGAACTCGATTCAGAAAGGGACTTTGTCCACTAAGATGGTCTTGGCAGAAATGCCTTGGCTACTATGGAAATCATTACATGTGCTTAATGGATGCCACAATTACATGTTTTATTCCCATGATATTTTATCATGATTTATGTTCCATTATGATCTATGCCTTATGTACTTCCATGTTTTATGTCGTTGCTCAAGATTTTTAATGTTCATGTTTTTTTTAAGTTCAAATGTATATGGTATGTTTTATTTTATCCATGCTTACCCTTACTGAGCATTTGAGCTCACCCATTTTATGTTTTCTTTTCCCCCAGGATTAAAAGAAAGATTTTAGGTAAGGAAACAAAAATGGGAAGATATTTATGGGATATGTTGAAGATCTTTCACCACGATTAGAAGATTACGTTCCAAGTTTCCAAAGACACTAAACAATTACGGTCCTTGTGTGTCTGTTTTTGTTATGTACTAAGTATTCCGCAAAAGTAATGTAATGTCTATGTACGTCAAGCTTTGGGACTATACAGTTGGTATCAGAGGAAAGGTTTAGTCAACCTTTGGAAACTAGGATGCGAAAACGTTAGTGAGATCCCTAGAGATATTTCTAAGGTATGTCTAGGGATGTCCCTAAGGATAAGTATACGTATAGGATATAGTCCTAGAACTACGGTAACGATCATAGAATTTAACCTAAGATGTTAGATATTGAGGGTAATTCCCCTTTACTATGTTGTTTTCCCTATCATGATTTTTTCCCCTCACACTATTCTTTTTGGGTTTTAGAAAATGGCTGGAAATAGGAAGATTCACGATAATGGAGGATATAACGGACAATGGAATGATATTCTTCATCAGCAACCAAATGAAACAGGATTTGGAAGTCCAAACATCGTTATTATTCCTAATCAGCAATCTCATAATATGATCAATAATATCAACTTTGGTAAGTTTCCCGACTCAGATAATAAGAGAAAGATGGAGTTTCATGATGATCATAGAGGAAAGAAAGTTCAATTTACCTCATGTAAATCATGTGAGAAGAGGAATCAGGGAGATTTTTTCAAAGGCACTGGAAGATGCTTTGGGTGTGGAAAAGAAGGACACAAAGCTAGTAAGTGCAAAGGAAAAGGTTATGTTAACACCATGGACAAGGATAATGGTATTTCTACGACATCAACAATGATTAGATGTTTTAAATGTGGAATGTATGGAAATTATGCAAACCAATGCCCTAAAGGAAAATCTCATGAAGAGAATCAGCATGGTCATATGAGTAGTATTTATGTGGATGATGATGAGGAGACTACAAATGATATATGAGCTGAAAGAAGTTTTGAAGCTCAGTCGGTTGTTTTAGAAGGTAGTGGAATGATTGTATGTTTATCGAGAGTTATGTTGTATAGTTAATGGTACTATGGAATAAAGAATCATCTAAGGATTGTTACACTATTTTTTTTCCTAAAAGTATTTGAAAGTATATGTTGAATGGTACCAGTAACCATGGAAGGTTATTCAGATATTTTTGTAAAGTAGATGATATGCGCATAATGAAGGAATAAGAAGATAATGAGATGTTTGATTGTATTCATGAGCTCATTATTGATATAAGGACTAAGTGATATCATGGTTTGAGTATATAGAATTTTGAGGATTTTGGTATGTGGAAAGTGTTAACTTTTAACTGCATTCATGTTTTCACTAAGGTTCAATGGGTATTCATTTTTCAAGAGAATACATGATTAAGGCCTTAGAATGTTTGGAATGTGACCAACAAGACATATCTTATGATATATGAGGATCAACGATGGTATTAAATCTATGGTAATCATTTTCACTATATTATGAGAGTGGACTGCAGTATTATGGATAAGCCTAAAGATTGGAATGGATTATGTTGGACATAAGTTAGTATTGTTTAAGGATAGAATTTTTTTCGATATTATTGATGGGATGTTATAGTAATATAGTTTTAGAAAAAGGACAACCTGCAGGACGGGCGACAGCCCATCGCGTCGGACAAGGCTGTGGGAATCGAACCCACAACCGAAGTGCGACTGGACTTTATCGCCTACCACTGGCCTACAGGAAGTCCCGGGTTAGTTGAAACTAGTTTTATTTTATTAAGCGGTATGATATATGAAGTATAAGTTCATTTTTGGAACCATATACGATTAATCTAACCATAAGATGGACTTATAAATTTTTCTAACCTTTTGTTTGAAAGAGATGGAATGACCCATCATTCTATCACATGATCTGCTAACACATCACGAATAACAAATTCAACTTCATTTCTTTAAGGGATGAAGTGGAAATTGTTTAATTCACGAACAACGGTGAGATTGTACCAAAATCATGCAAGTATTTCTTTTAATTCATCAACTTTAGGGAAATGATCTTGAAAACCAAAAATGTTGTCCTAGTTCCCTTATATCCGATGAATCAGATGGTACCTTAGATCATCACAAATCAATAGCTTTGTGATTTTTTTCTTTTTCATAGCCATGGTCTCTACCACTCTCCATCAGAACTTGATGGTTAGATTTTTCTTCCACATCCATATTTTCACCTATGTTCTCCTACGTGGAACCCAGTGATGAGTTAATTTGGGTAACCATTACATTTCATACTTTAGTTTTTAAAGCCATGTTTTGGTATTCCTTTTTACGATGTGGGTTTCTATTAAACAAACTTTCGAGTAGTAAACCATTTATAACCCCGACGAATTTCGAGGGCGAAATTCATTTTAAGGGGGGTAGAATGTAACACCCCGAGATTTTATGAAAAATATTCTTTTAATTTCATTAATGTCTTGTGTTTTATGCTACACCAAGATTACCTTGCACTATACGCAACACCTTATTAGCTTGCAGAATACGCAACACTATTCTTGGATCGTGTTACACACAATTTTGATAATAGTTATTCTACACAACATTGAGTGTATATATATATATATATATATTCAATGTATAAATGAAATATGGTTGGATTCTGTTATAAGAAACAACAAAGGATTCTTTCACAACACGCAACCCTGACTTGGCTTGCATTAAACGCAATCGCGACCTTCCTCGATAGCGTGTGTTGTACGCAATACCAGGTTTTACTAAAAAACGATATATTATTATAATATTATTATGAACTAGCCGTTATGAATAGTATTAACTAAATTTTTAATTTTATAACATTATTATTCATCTTACACATTTTCTAGAACATGGTATAAGAACAAAATAAATTTTTCAGGTAAAATAAGTATTTTTCAAAAAATGCAGTTTTCCCGCCTTTTGATGGTGCACCCACTTTAAATATAGTTTTTGACATGTTTATAAGTTCAATTTGACAAAATAAAATTCTTATTTGGAATCAAGAAATAAAAATTTACTTTGGATAAAATTTTCATATTATTCTAGTAACTTTCATATTTTGATAAATAGTAAAAACACGCTATATTTTAATTAAAAACAACTTTTTTCATCGCAATAATTTATATGGTTGAATTATAATATTGAATGGTTTTAAAGTATAAATAGAATATATTTTTACCATTTAATATAATTTATGTCATTAGCATTGATTTTACATTAAATTCGTAGGTTAAATAAATTCAATCTTTTGCAATGTTTTAAAGAAAAACCCGTTTTCTTTCGACAACGGGATTAATTTTAATTTAATTTCTGCAACTTTTGTATTGAATTTGAAAAAATGGATTCCATATTTGGAATTAGTGGATCCAAATTATGTTAATAAGCTACTTTTTATTTTTTGGAATTATGAATAGTAACTGCGGTAAATTTTATTTACCATAGTTAAAGGTAAATCGGGTAATTAAGGGTAAATATAATATTATAAAATTACCCTAACACATGCCAAAATTATATTAGATGGCTAAAAGTAGACCCATATAACCTAAGGGTCGGATTAGATTCATTTTATGTACTTTTGACCATGAAAATAATTTAATTATTATTAAAACCAAAGAAAGTGACAACATGTCACTCTCTTAAATCTTATAAGTATAATAAAGTTAATTTAGTGATAACCATCATAAAACTTAGAACATGAATAGTATCCAGCAAGATAATAAAATTATTTACATCATGATAATTTATTTAGAATTTTTAGGGATTAAATAATTGTCATTAATGGTGATACATTAATGATACAGAAATTATTTATTAAGTGGAAAATAAGTAATATAGTTTTTATTGAAATAATGATACCCATTAAAAGGCCCAAAAACCTGAACAAAACTTATTGGTAGTATATATATACACCTTAATTATCCAAAGACCTAATATATAACCGTTTGGAGCCTTATAAAAGTGATTATGACACTTATATTATTTTATTTTAAATGATGTCAAAGTTGTCACCTTCATAATTTAATAAATATAACAATTCACATATTGTGATTTTAAGATTATAAATTAGAGTAAAAGTATTATTGTGAAAGTTAATAGATTTATCTTCATCATAGGATTTTATTTGTAATTGTTATGCAACAAATAAGTATATTAAATAATTATACAAAAATGTTGTAGTAATTATTTTATTAAGAGATAAACCAAATAAATGGTTTTAAAAATACTAAAATAAATATTATATGAACTATTTAATGTGATAGACTAATTTTATAGATACATATGACCTTTTATGAATCTATTAAAGCTTTTAGTTCGAACATATCTTCTGTATATATTTTATTTAAATTCAAATAAATGAATAGTGTCAAAATTGACACTACTGTTATTTTATAAAAATAACATATTATAAAATTGTTTAAAAATCACAAAAATATTTAAAAATTATAAATTTAGATTTATATGGTCTATAATGTTATAAAGTAAACAATTATGGAAAATTCACAACAAATAAGTAATTATTTGTTATAATTTAAAATTTAGAATTTTATTACCACAAATAAACTTAAATAGATTAAATAAGGATAAATCAAAATGATAAGGTTCAAAATAAGATCCAAACATGTATAAATTTGATTGGTTGATGATATTACAACCCTATCTCATCTAATATTCGAATATGAGTCATTTTTGAAGGTTTTTAAGTGGGGTTAGATTTATTGTAAATTAATATTTTTAAGAACTCCAAAGGTGCCCCTCTCCTCCCTTATAAAAGGGAACCTCCTCCCTCTCTTCCACACAACACTTTGAGCCTTCAAGCTCGGCCAACCCCTGAACAATTATCTTATTCACTTCCCTAGAAACATCCTAGAGGTCCTGGTCTTCTTCAAAGACCAATTTTAGTGCCCTAAGAGGAGGTCTCAAAGAGGCGCTTCAAAGAAGTGGTAATTTCCGTTACCAATTATTTCACCTTTATTTCTTCCTCCACTTCTTCTTCTTAGGTTGTTTCATTATGAATTAATAACATCAGTATCACTCATATACTGATATGTTATTATAAGTATGAAACAACCCTATTTCACCATCTATCCATCCTACGGAAAACGAAATCACCGCGCGTGCGTACGTACAGAATACTGTCTCCACGCCGTGGTGTAATCTATTTTCCACCACCACCTTACTTGGATGGGTATAATGGTGTAAATAATAACTATATATTATTATTATAAAGTGATATTTATTCTGTAATAGTATACATAAAATCCAATAAAATTCCACGATCAGGGGAACGATATCATCGCTCGTGCGTACGTACGGAATACCGTCTCCACGACGCGATGAGATTCATTCTCAATGATTAACCATTAATAAATGATTATAAAGTATATATAATAATTAATCATGAAATATATGACATAATAATGATACTGGATTTATGTATATATATATATATGTATTCCATCCAATTAATTCCATTCAATTCAATGAGGAAACGAAAACAACGTTCATGCGTACGTACGGCCTACCGTCTCCATGAACGGTGTATTTCTTTCCATTTATAGATCTATTATATATATGTATATTCTGAATATATATTATATATAAATCATGTTTTACATTTTTGATGTAAGTAATCATGATCTAAGTAATCATATGAATAATTACAAGTCAAAACACGGACGACAAATGAAACGATTTTACCCAAAACGCTCTTTAACATGGAATTTACAAAAGAACGGGTAATATAAAGTCATAGGTGAACCATATATGATATCATAACAATTAATATGATTATTTAATAAGTCAATAACATTATTTAAATCATTATACAGGAGGTTCGGATACGTACGAAGCATATCGGACCTAAGGTAAGGGATAATTTTGCAAATCTCATTTTTATTCGAGATTGCCTATTCGTAAGTATTTACTTGGGTTATTGCAATCATCCATGTCTATGTTTTATAAAAGTGTATTCATGTATGTTTAAAGTAATTTTTACCCATTTTTTACTTTTACTACATGGTATGTAAGGAATCTTTCTTTTTTTTACATTACGAGGTACTTTTTGACATTTCTGACAAAAGTATGAGAAGAATGTTTTTTTTAACGTATACGGCATGAAAGGATTTTTACGGTTTTATAAAGCCTTATTTTCATGAAGCTTCCTCCAAAACATTTCATGACTATTTTCAACAAAATCTCTTTCTTTTAAAATAGCATGACGTTTTTTGAAAAGAAATTGATTTTGAAGAAGAAAGGATATTTTCATCAAGAATTCATTTCAAGTGTTTTATCAAAATCTTTTTCCATCTAAGATGACATTATTCCATATGTGTATGTTTCAAGTATATAGTATCTATGATTTAAATGGTTTCACTTTTCTTATTATGAAATGATATCCATTTCTTTTATATGGATTATGTGATTATGGAATGATGTTTATGAAACCCATTTTATTTATTGGGTTATTATGAATGATGTATGTTTATTTTGTGTCACAAGTAAGAATGATTTCATTATGAGATGGGTGGTACCTATATATCCCTCCAATGAATTGGGTAAAGATTTATATCTCATGAGATAGATATGGATGGAATGGTAAGTTAATCTGGTTCAGTATTACAGGACTGGAACGAGGAGTGAACTCGATTCAGAAAGGGACTTTGTCCACTAAGATGGTCTTGGCAGCAATGCCCTGGCTACTAGGGAAATCATTACAAGTGCTTAATGGATTCCACAATTACATGTTTTATTCCCATGTTATTTTATCATGATTTATGTTCCATTATGATCTATGCCTTATGTACTTCCATGTTTTATGTCTTTGCTCAAGATTTTTAATGTTCATGTTTTTTTTAAGTTCAAATGTATATGGTATGTTTTATTTTATCCATGCTTACCCTTACTGAGCATTTGAGCTCACCCTTTTTATGTTTTTCCCCCAGGATTAAAAGAAATATTTTAGGTAAGGAAACAAAAATGGGAAGATCTTTATGGGATATGTTGAAGATCTTTCACCACTATTAGAAGATTACGTTCCAAGTTTCCAAAGACACTAAACTATTACGGTCCTTGTGTGTCTGTTTTTGTTATGTACTAAGTATTCCACAAAAGTAATGTAATGTCTATGTACATCAATCTTCAGGTCTCTACAGTTGGTATCAGAGGAAAGGTTTATTCAACCTTTGGAAACTAGGATGCGAAAACGTTAGTGAGATCCCTAGAGATATTTCTAAGGTATGTCTAGGGATGTCCCTAAGGATAAGTATATGTATAGGATATAGTCCTAGAACTACGGTAACGATCATAGAATTTAACCTAAGATGTTAGATATTGAGGGTAATTCCCCTTTACTATGTTGTTTTCCCAAGCATGATTTTTTCCCCTCACACTATTCTTTTTGGGTTTTAGAAAATGGCTGGAAACAGGAAGATTCATCATAATAGAGTATATGACGGACAATGGAATGATATTCTTCATGAGAAACCAAATGAAACGAGATTTGGAAGTCTAAACATTGTTATTATGCCTAATCAGCAATCTCATAAAATGATAAATAATCTCAACTTTGGTAAGTTTCCCGACTCAGATAATAAGAGAAAGATGGAGTTTCATGATGATCATAGAGGAAAGAAAGTTCAATTTCCCTCATGTAAATCATGTAGGAAGAGGAATCAGGGAGATTGTTTCAAAGGAACTGGAGGATGCTTTGGGTGTGTAAAAGAAGGACACAAAGCCAGTAAGTGCAAAGGAAAAGGTTCAGTTAACACCATGGACAAGGATAATGGTATTGCTACGACATCAACAATGATTAGATGTTTTAAATGTGGAATGTATGGACATTATGCAAACTAATGCCCTAAAGGAAAATCTCATGAAGAGAATAAGCATGGTAATATGAGTAGTATTTATGTGGATGATGATGAGGAGACTACAAATGATATATGAGCTGAAAGAAGTGTTGAAGCTCAGCCATTTGTTTTAGAAGGTAGTGGAATGAGTGTATGTTTATCAAGAGTTATGTTGTATATTTAATGGTACTATGGAATAAAGAATCATATAAGGATTTTTACACTATTGTTTTTCCTAAAAGTATTTGAAAGTATATGTTGAATGGTACCAGTAACCATGGAAGGTTATTCAGATATTTTTATAAAGTATATGATATGCGCATAATGAAGGAATAAGAAGATAATGAGATGTTTGATTGTATTTATGAGCTCGTGATTGAGATAAGGACTAAGTGATATCATGGTTTGAGTATATAGAATTTTGATGATTTTGGTATGTGTAAAGTGTTAACTTTTAACTGCATTCATGTTTTCACTAAGGTTCAATGGGTATTCATTTTTCAAGAGAATACATGATTAAGGCCTTCGAATATTTGGAATGTGACCAACAAGACATATCTTATGATATATGGGGATCAAAGATGGTATTAAATCTCTGGTAATCGTTTTCACTATATTATGAGAGTGGACTGAAGTATTATGGATAAGCCTAAAGATTTGAATGGATTATGTTGGACATAAGTTAGTATTGTTTAAGGATAAGAGTTTTTTCGATATTATTGATGGGATGTTATAGTAATATAGTTTTAGAAAAAGGAAAACCTGCAAGACGGGCAACAGCCCATCGCGTCGGACAAGGCTGTGGGAATCGAACCCACAACCAAAGTGCAACTGGCCTTTATCGCCTACCACTGGCCTACAGGAAGTCCCTGGTTAGTAGAAACTAGTTTTATTTTATTAAGCGGTTTGATATATGAAGTATAAGTTCATTTTTGTAACCATATACGATTAATCTAACCATAAGATGGACTTATAACTTTTTCTAACCTTTTGTTTGAAAGAGATGGAATGATCCATCATTCTATCACATGATCTGGTAACACATCACGAATAACAAATTCAACTTCATTTCTTTAAGGGATGAAGTGGAAATTGTTCAATTCACAAACAATGGTGAGATTGTACCAAAATCATGCAAGTATTTCTTTTAATTCATCAACTTTATGGAAATGATCTTGAAAACCAAAAATGTTTTCCTAGTTCCCTTATATCCGATGAATCAGATGGTACCTTAGATCATCACAAATCAATAGCTTTGTGATTTTTGGCTTTTTCATAGTCATGTTCTCTACCACTCTCCATCAGAACTTGATGGTTAGATTTTTCTTCCATATCCATATTTTCACCTATGTTATCCTACGTGGAAACCCAGTGATGAGTTAATTTGGGTAACCATTACATTTCATACATTAGTTTTTAAAGACATGTTTTGGTATTCCTTTTTACGATGTGGGTTTCTATTAGACAAACTTTCAAGTAGTAAACCATTTATAAACCCGACGAATTTCGAGGGCGAAATTCATTTTAAGGGGGGTAGAATGTAACACCCCTAGATTTTATGAAAAATATTCTTTTAATTTCATTAATGTCTTGTGTTGTATGCTACACCAAGATTACCTTGCGCTATATGCAACACCGTATTAGCTTGCAGTATACGCAACACTATTCTTGGATCGTGTTACACACAATTTTGATAATAGTTATTCTACACAACATTGAGTATATATATATATATATATATATATATATATATATATTCAATGTATAAATGAAATATGGTTGGATTCTGTTATAAGAAACAACGAAGGATTCTTGCACAACAGGCAACCCTGACTTGGCTTTCATTACACGCAATCGCGACCTTCTTCGATAGCGTGTGTTGTACGCAATATCGGGTTTTACTAAAAAACGATATATTATTATAATATTATTATGAACTAGCCGTTTTGAATATTATTAACTAAATTTTGAATTTTATAACATTATTATTCATCTTACACATTTTCTAGAACATGGTATAAGAACAAAATAAATTTTTCGGGTAAAATAAGTATTTTTCAAAAAAATCCAGTTTTGCCGCCTTTTGATGGCGCACCCACTTTAAATCTAGTTTTTGACATGTTTATAAGTTCAATTTGACAAAATAAAATTCTTCTTTGGAATCAATAAATAAAAATTTACTTTGGATAAATTTTTCATATTATTCTGGTAACTTTCATATTTTGATGAATAGAAAAAACACGCTATATTTTAATTAAAAACAACATTTTTCATCGCAATAATTTATATGGTTAAATTATAATATTGAATGGTTTTAAAGTGTAAATAGAATATATTTTTACCATTTAATATAATTTATGTCATTAGCATTGATTTTACATTAAATTCGTAGGTTAAATCAATTCAATCTTTTACAATGTTTTAAAGAAAAACTCGTTTTCTTTCGACAACGGGATTAATTTTAATTTAATTTCTGCAACTTTTGAATTGAATTTGGAAAAATGGATTCCATATTTGGAATCAGTGGGTCCAAATTATGTTAATAAGCTACTTTTTATTTTTGGGAATTATGAATAGTAACTACGGTAAATTTTATTAACATAGTTAAACGTAAATCGGGTAATTAAGGGTAAATATAATATTATAAAATTACCCTAACACATTACAAAATTCAATTATATGGATAAACGTAGAGACATATAACCTAAGGGTCGGATTAGATTCATTTTATGGACTTTTGACCATGAAAATAAATTAATTATTATTAAAACCAAAGAAAGTGACAACATGTCACTCTCTTAAATCTTATAAGTATAATAATTTTAATTTAGTGATAAACATCATAAAACTTCGAAAATGAATAGTCTCCAGCAATATAATAAAATTATCTACATCATGATAATTTATTTAGAATTTTTAGGGATTAAATAATTGTCATTAATGGTGATACATTAATGATACATAAATTATTTATTAAGTGGAAAATAAGTAATATAGTTTTTATTGAAATAATAATACCCAATAAAAGGACCAAAAACCTGAAAAAAACTTATTTTTAGTGTATATATACACCTTAATCATCCAATGACCTAATATATAACCGTTTTAAGCCTTATAAAAGTGATTATGACACTTATATTATTTTATTTTAAATGATGTCAAAGTTGTCACCTTAATAATTTAATAAATATAACAATTTACATATTGTGATTTTAAGATGATAAATTCGAGTAAAAGTATTATTGTGAAAGGTAATAGATTTTTCTTCATCATAGGATTTTATTTGTAATTTGTATGCAACAAATCAGTATATTAAATAATTATACAAAAATGTTGTAGTATTTATTTTATTAAGAGATAAACCAAATAAATGGTTTTAAAAATAATAAAATAAATATTATATGAACTATTTAATGTGATCCAATAATTTTATAGATACATATAACCTTTTATGAATCTATTAAAGCTTTTAGTTCGAATATATCATCTGTATATATTTTATTTAAATTCAAATAAATGAATAGTGTCAAAATTGACACTATTGTTATTTTATAAAAATAACATATTATAAAATTGTTTAAAAATCACAAAAATATTTAAAAATTATAAATTTAAATTTATATGGTCTATAATGTTATAAAGTAAACAATTATGTAAAATTCACAACAAATAAGTAATTATTTGTTATAATTTAAAATTTAGAATTTTATTACCACAAATAAACTTAAATAGATTAAATAAGGATAAATCAAAATGATAAGGTTCAAAATAAGATCCAAACATGTATAAATTTGATTTTTTGATGCTATTACAACCTTATCCCATCTAATATTTGAATATGATTAATTTTTGAAGGATTTTAAGTGGGGTTAGATTTATTATAAATTAATATTTTTAAGAATTCCAAAGGTGCCCCTCTCCTCCCTTATAAAAGGGCACCTCCTCCCTCTCTTCCACACAACACTTTGAGCCTTAAAGATCGTCCA
The DNA here is from genome assembly GCA_963277665.1 of Viscum album. Taxonomy (NCBI): domain Eukaryota; kingdom Viridiplantae; phylum Streptophyta; class Magnoliopsida; order Santalales; family Viscaceae; genus Viscum; species Viscum album. The sequence goes on from OY728121.1 coordinate 232,835,125, forward strand.
AACCCTGCCCAATTCTCTTCTAAACTTCCCTATAAACATCCTAGAGCTCCTATCCTTCTTCAAAGACCAATTTTAGTGCCCTAAGAGGAGGTCTCAAAGAGGCGCTTCAAAGAAGAGGTAATTTCCGTTACCGATTCTTTCACCTTTATTTCTTCCTCCACTTATTCTTCTTAGGTTGTTTCATTATGAAGTAATAACATCAGTATCACTAATATACTTATATGTTATTATAAGTATGGAACAACCCTATTTCACCATCTATCCATCCTACGGAAAACGAAATCACCACGCGTGTGTACGTACGGAATATCGTCTCCACGCCGTGGTGTAATCTATTTTCCACCACCACCTTACTTCGATGGGTATAATGGTGTAAATAATAACTATATATGATTATTTTAAAGTGATATTGATTCTGTAATAGTATACATACACTCCAATAAAATTCCACGATCATGGGAACGATATCATCGCTCGTGCCTACGTACGGAATACCGTCTCCATGACGCGATGAGATTCATTCTCAATGATTAACCATTCATAAATGATTATAAAGTATATATAATAAGTAATCATGAAATATATGACATAATAATGATACTGGATTTATTTATATATATATATATATATGTATGTCATCCAATTAATTCCATTCAATTCAATGAGGAAACGAAAACAACGTTCATGCATACATACGGCCTACCGTCTCCATGAACGGTGTATTTCTTTCCATTTATCGATCTATTATATATATGTATATTCTGAATATATATTATATATAAATCATGTTTTACATTTTGGATGTAAGTAATCTTGATCTAAGTAATCATATGAATAATTACAAGTCAAAACAAGAACGACAAATGAAACGATTTTACCCAAAACGCTCTTTAACATGGAATTTACAAAAGAACGGGTAATATAAAGTCATAAGTGAACCATATATGATATCATAATAATTAATATGATTCTGTAATAAGTAAATAACATTATTTAAATCATTATACAGGAGTTTAAGATACGTACGAAGCATATCGGACCTAAGGTAAGGGATAATTTTGCAAATCTAATTTTTATTCGAGATTGCTTATTCGTAAGTATTTACTGGGGTTATTGAAATCATCCATGTCCATGTTTTATAAAAGTGTATTCATGTATGTTTAAAGTACTTTTTACCCATTTTTGACTTTTACTACATGGTATGTAAGGAATCTTTCTTTTGTTTACGTTATGAGGTACTTTTTGACTTTTCCGACAAAAGTACGAGAAGAATGTTTTTTTAACGTATGCAGCATGAAAGGATTTTTACAGTTTTATAAAGCCTTATTTTCATGAATCTTACTACAAAAGATTTCATGAATATTTTCAAAAAAATCTCTTTCTTTTAAAATAGCATGACGTTTTTTGAAAAGAAATTTATTTTGAAGAAGAAAGGATATTTTCCTCAAGAATTCATTTCAAGTGTTTTATCGAAACCTTTTTCCATCTAAGATGACATTATTTCATATGTGTATGTTTGAAGTATATAGTCTCTATGATTTACATGGTTTCACTTTTCTTATTATGAAATGATATCCATTTCTTTTATATGGATTATGTGATTATGGGATGATTTTTATGAAACCCATTTTATTTATTGGGTTATTATGAATGATGTATGTTTATTTTGTGGCACAAGTAAGACTGATTTCATTATGAGATGGGTGGGACCTATATCTCCCTCCAATTCATTGGGTAAAGATTTATATCTCATGAGATAGACATGGCTGGAATGGTAAGTTAATCCAGTTCAGTATTACAGGACTGGAATGAGGAGTGAACTCGATTCAGAAAGGGACTTTGTCCACTAAGATGGTCTTGGCAGCAATGTCTTGGCTACTATGGAAATCATTACATGTGCTTAATGGATGCCACAATTACATGTTTTATTCTCATGCTATTTTATCATGATTTATGTTCCATTATGATCTATGCCTTATGTACTTCCATGTTTTATGTCGTTGCTCAAGATTTTTAATGTTCATGTTTTTTTTAAGTTCAAATGTATATGGTATGTTTTATTTTATCCATGCTTACCCTTACTGAGCATTTGATCTAACCCTTTTTATGTTTTCTTTTCCCTCAGGATTAAAAGAAAGATTTTAGGTAAGGAAACAAAAATGGGAAGATATTTATGGGATATGTTGAAGATCTTTCACCAAGATTAGAAGATTACATTCCAAGTTTCCAAAGACACTAAACTATTACGATCCTTATGTGTCTCTTTTTGTTATGTACTAAGTATTCCTCAAAAGTAATGTAATGTCTATGTACGTCAAGCTTCGGGTCTCTACAGTTGGTATCAGAGGAAAGGTTTAGTCAACCTTTGAAAACTAGGATGCAAAAACGTTAGTGAGATCCCTAGATATATTTCTAAGGTATGTCTAGGTATTTCCCTAAGGATAATTATACGTATAGGATATAGTCCTAGAACTTTGGTAACGATCATAGAATTTAACCTAAGATGTTATATGTTGAGGGTAATTCCCCTTTACTATGTTGTTTTCCCTAGCATGATATTTTCCCCTCACACTATTCTTTTTGGGTTTTAGAAAATGGCTGGAAACAGGAAGATTCACGATAATGGAGGATATGACGGACAATGGAATGATATTCTTCATGAGCAACCAAATGAAACGGGATTTGGAAGTCCAAACATCGTTATTATTCCTAATCAGCAATCTCATAATATGATCAATAATCTCAACTTTGGTAAGTTTCCCGACTCAGATAATAAGAGAATTATGGAGTTTCATGATGATCATAGAGGAAAGAAAGTTCAATTTCCCTCATGTAAATCATGTGGGAAGAGGAATCAAGGAGATTGTTTCAAAGGCACTGGAAGATGCTTTGGGTGTGGAAAAGAAGGACACAAAGCTAGTAAGTGTAAAGGAAAAGGTTCAGTTAACACCATGGAAAAGGATAATGGTATTTCTACGACATCAACAATGATTAGATGTTTTAAATGTGGAATGTATGGACATTATGCAAACCAATGCCCTAAAGGAAAATCTCATGAAGAGAATAAGCATGGTCATATGAGTAGTATTTATTTGGATGATGATGAGGAGACTACAAATGATATATGATCGGAAAGAAGTGTTGAAGCTCAGTCGGTAGTTTTAGAAGGTAGTGGAATGATTGTATGTTTATCGAGAGTTATGTTATATAGTTAATGGTACTATGGAATAAAGAATCATCTAAGGATTGTTACACTATTGTTTTTCCTAAAAGTATTTTAAAGTATATGTTGAATGGTACCAGTAACCATGGAAGGTTATTCAGATATTTTTGTAAAGTAGATGATATGCGCATAATGAAGGAATAAGAAGATAATGACATGTTTGATTGTATTCATGATCTCATGATTGATATAAGGACTAAGTGATATCATGGTTTGAGTATATAGAATTTTGAGGATTTTGGTATGTGGAAAGTGTTAACTTTTAACTGCATTCATGTTTTCACTAAGGTTCAATGGGTATTCATTTTTCAAGAGAATACATGATTAAGGCCTTCGAATGTTTGGAATGTGACCAACAAGAAATATCTTATGATATATGGGGATCAACAATGGTATTAAATCTCTGGTAATCGTTTTCACTATATTATAAGAGTGGACTGCAGTATTATGGATAAGCCTAAAGATTGGAATGGATTATGTTGGACATAAGTTAGTATTGTTTAAGGATAGAAGTTTTTTCGATATTATTGATGGGATGTTATAGTAATATAGTTTTAGAAAAAGGAAAACCTGCAGGATGGGAGACATCCCATCGCGTCGGACAAGGCTGTGGGAATAGAACCCACAACCGAAGTTTGACTAGCCTTTATCGCCTACCACTGTCCTAGAGGAAGTCCCTGGTTAGTAGAAACTAGTTTTATTTTATTAAGCGGTATGATATATGAAGTATAAGTTCATTTTTGGAACCATATACGATTAATCTAACCATAAGATGGACTTATAACTTTTTCTAACCTTTTGTTTGAAAGAGATGGAATGACCCATCATTCTATCACATGATCTGCTAACACATCACAAATAAAAAATTCAACTTCATTTCTTTAAGGGATGAAGTGAAAATTGTTCAATTCACAAACAATAGTGAGATTGTACCAAAATCATGCAAGTATTTCTTTTAATTCATCAACTTTAGGGAAATGATCTTGAAAACCAAAAATGTTGTCCTAGTTCCCTTATATCCGATGAATCAGATGGTACCTTAGATCATCACAAATCAATAGCTTTGTGATTGTTGGCTTTTTCATAGCCATGTTCTCTACCACTCTCCATCAGAACTTGATGGTTAGATTTTTCTTCCATATCCATATTTTCACCTATGTTCTCCTACGTGGAAACCCAGTGATGAGTTAATTTGGGTTACCATTACATTTCATACTTTAGTTTTTAAAGCCATGTTTTGGTATTCCTTTTTACGATGTGGGTTTCTATTAAACAAACTTTCGAGTAGTAAACCATTTATAACCCCGACGAATTTCGAGGGAGAAATTCATTTTAAGGGGGGTAGAATGTAACACCCCGAGATTTTATGAAAAATATTCTTTTAATTTCATTAATGTCTTGTGTTGTATGCTACACCAAGATTACCTTGCTCTATACGCAACACCGTATTAGCTTGCAGTATACGCAACACTATTCTTGGATCGTGTTACACACAATTTTGATAATAGTTATTCTACACAACATTGAGTATATATATATATATATATTCAATGTATAAATGAAATATGGTTGGATTATGTTATAAGAAACAACGAAGGATTCTTTCACAACACACAACCCTGAATTGTCTTGCATTACACGCAATCACAGCCTTCCTCGATAGCGTGTGTTGTACGCAATACCGGGTTTTACTAAAAAACGATATATTATTATAATATTGTTATGAACTAGCCGTTATGAATAGTATTAACTAAATTTTTAATTTTATAACATTATTATTCATCTTACACATTTTCTAGAACATGGTATAAGAAAAAAATAAATTTTTCGTGTAAATTAAGTATTTTTCAAAAAATGCAGTTTTGCCGCCTTATGATGGCGCACCCACTTTAAATCTAGTTTTTGACATGTTTATAAGTTCAATTTGACAAAATAAAATTCTTCTTTGGAATCAAGAAATAAAAAATTACTTTGGATAAATTTTTCATATTATTCTGGTAACTTTCATATTTTGATGAATAGTAAAAACACGCTATATTTTAATTAAAAACAACTTTTTTCATCACAATAATTTATATGGTTAAATTATAATATTTAATGGTTTTAAAGTATAAATAGAATATATTTTTACCATTTCATATAATTTATGTCATTAGCATTGATTTTACATTAAATTCGTAGGTTAAATCAATTCAATATTTTGCAATGTTTTAAAGAAAAACTCATTTTCTTTCGACAATGGGATTAATTTTAATTTAATTTCTGCAACTTTTGTATTGAATTTGGAAAAATAGATTCCATATTTGGAATCAGTGGGTCCAAATTATGTTAATAATCTACTTTTTATTTTTTGGAATTATGAATAGTAACTACGGTAAATTTTATTTACCATAGTTAAAGGTAAATCGGGTAATTATGGGTAAATATAATATTATAAAATTACCCTAAAACATGCCAAAATTCTATTAGATGGATAAAAGTAGACCCATATAACCTAAGGGTCGGATTAGATTCATTTTATGGGCTTTTGAACATGAAAATAATTTAATTATTATTAAAACCAAAGAAAGTGACAACATGTCACTCTCTTAAATCTTATAAGTATAATAATTTTAATTTAGTGATAACCATCATAAAACTTAGAAAATGAATAGTCTCCCGAAATCTAATAAACTTATCTACATCATGATAATTTATTTATAATTTTTAGGGATTAAATAATTGTCATTAATGGTGATACATTAATGATACATAAATTATTTATTAAGTGGAAAATAAGTAATATAGTTTTTATTGAAATAATAATACCCATTAAAAGGCCCACAAACCTGAAAAAAACTTATTTGTAGTGTATATATACACCTTAATCATACAATGACCTAATATATAACCATTTGGAGCCTTATAAAAGTGATTATGACACTTATATTATTTATTTTAAATGATGCCAAAGTTGTCACCTTTTTAATTTAATAAATATAACAATTTACGTATTGTGATTTTAAGATGATAAATTTGAGTAAAAGTATTATTGTGAAAGGTAATAGATTTATATTCATCATAGGATCTTATTTGTAATTGTTATGCAACAAATCAGTATATTAAATAATTATACAAAAATGTTGTAGTAATTATTTTTTTAAGAGATAAACCAAATAAACGGTTTTAAAAATAATAAAATAAATATTATATGAACTATTTAATGTGATCCACTAATTTTATAGACACATATGACCTTTTATGAATCTATTAAAGCTTTTAGTTTGAACATATCTTCTGTATATATTTTATTTAAATTCAAATAAATGAATAGTGTCAAAATTGACACTATTGTTATTTTATAAAAATTACATATTATAAAATTGTTTAAAAATCACAAAAATATTTAAAAATTATAAATTTAAATTTATATGGTATATAATGTTATAAATTAAACAATTATGGAAAATTCAAAACAAATAAGTAATTATTTGTTATAATTAAAAATTTAGAATTTTATTACCACAAATAAACTTAAATAGATTAAATAAGGATAAATAAAAATGATAAGGTTCCAAATAAGATCCAAAAATGTCTAAATTTTATTGGTTGATGATATTACAACCCTATCTCATCTAATATTATAATATGAGTCATTTTGTAAGGTTTTTAAGTGGGGTTAGATTTATTATAAATTAATATTTTTTAGAATTCCAAAGGTGCCCCTCTCCTCCCTTATAAAAGGGCACCTCCTCCCTCTCTTACACACAACACTTTGAGCCTTCAAGCTCGGAAAAACCCTTCCCAATTATCTTATAAACTTTCCTAGAAACATCCTAGAGGTCCTGGTTTTCTTCAAAGACCAATTTTAGTTCCCTAAGAGGAGGTCTCAAAGAGGCGCTTCAAAGAAGAGGTAATTTCCGTTACCGATTCTTTCACCTTTATTTCTTCCTCCACTTATTCTTATTAGGTTGTTTCATTATGAATTAATAACATCATTATCACTCATATACTGATATGTTATTATAAGTATGAAACAACCCTATTTCACCATCTATCCATCCTACGGAAAACGAAATCACCGCGCGTGCGTACGTACGGAATACTGTCTCCACACCGTGGTGTAATCTATTTTCCACCACCACCTTACTTGGATGGGTATAATGGTGTAAATAATAACTATATATGATTATTTTAAAGTGATATTGATTCTGTAATAGTATACATAAAATACAATAAAATTCCATGATCAGGGGAACGATATCATCGCTCGTGCGTATGTACGGAATACCGTCTCTACGACGCGATGAGATTCATTCTCAATGATTAAACATTCATAAATGATTATAAAGTATATATAATAATTAATCATGAAATATATGACATAATAATGATACTGGATTTATGTATATATATATATATGTATGTATGTATGACTATTTTCAACAAAATCTCTTTCTTTTAAAATAGCATGACATTTTTTGAAAAGAAATTTATTTTGAATAAGAAAGGATATTTTCCTCAAGAATTCATTTCAAGTGTTTTATCAAAACATTTTTTCATCTAAGATAACATTATTTCATATGTGTATGTTTCAAGTATATAGTATCAATGATTTACATGGTTTCACTTTTCTTATTATGAAATGATATCCATTTCTTTTATATGGATTATGTGATTATGGGATGATGTTTATGAAACCCATTTTATTTATTGGTTTATTATGAATGATGTATGTTTATTTTGTGGCACAAGTAAGAATGATTTCATTATGAGATTGGTGGGACCTATATCTCCCTCAAATGCATTGGGTAAAGATTTATATCTCATGAGATAGACATGGCTGGTACGGTAAGTTAATCAGGTTCTGTATTACAGGACTGGAACGAGGAGTGAACTCGATTAAGAAAGGGACTTTGTCCACTAAGATGGTCTTGCCAGCAATGACTTGGCTACTATGGAAATAATTACATGTGCTTAATGGATTCCACAATTACATGTTTTATTCTCATGCTATTTTATCACGATTTATGTTCCATTATGATCTATGCCTTATTTACTTCCATGTTTTATGTCGTTGCTTAAGATTTTTAATGTTCATGTTTTTTTAAGTTCAAATTTATATGGTATGTTTTATTTTATCCATCCTTACCCTTATTGAGCATTTGAGCTCACCCTTTTTATTTTTTCTTTTCCCCCAGCATTAAAAGAAATATTTTATGTAAGGAAACAAAAATGGGAAGATCTTTATGGGATATGTTGAAGATCTTTCACCACGATTAGAAGATTACGTTCCAAGTTTCCAAAGACACTAAACTATTACGGTCCTTGTGTGTCTATTTTTGTTATGTACTAAATATTCCGCAAAAGTAATGTAATGTCTATGTACGTCAAGCTTTGGGTCTCTACAATTTTCTTCTCCCAGTAACTTATACCAGTTTTATCTCCTTCTTTGGGACTCAAATTTTGGACCATGAGTACCCATTCATGGGTGTTTTTCTATATATAACACAATGGTATCCTTTAATGTGGAAGATGAGATATAAGGTGAGGTTTTCAAAGCATAATGATTCTTCAGTAAATGCTAGAAAATGATAGTGATCAGGGAATAATCATCTGAGTGATTCTAGAGTTAGTATTTCCCTATTTACCCAGTACGTGGGTCCCCTATAATCTTTACATAGGTAGAGTCAGTACTCCCCCACACTAAAACAAGGTTCAGGTCCTCTCTCTGCATTACAGTACTCCCCCATCTTTGAGCTCTGGTGGGGAATGTTTCCTCCACTAGGTTTATGGATTCCTCAACTTTATAGTACAATAGTGAGGAGCAACCCCCTATACACATATTCTTAGGAGGTTACGCGTGATGATGGGAATTAGATATAGCCTTTTGGATCTACAGGAAAACTCATCATTCTTGGATGGGCTGTGGAGATGGAGATCCCCTTTCTCTCTCACTTGGGTTTCTTTATGAGTATATATATATATATAAATGTTGGGTTTTCATTTCCCTCTTTCTATGGGTTGATATGAATTCTTGTCAACTATCTATTTCTTCATTTATGGTTTTTGGGGCATCCTACTAGGTATGTATATACTTACCCCTACATTGAATTTTCCCACACAAGTCATGTCTTATGTATAAAATTGGAATATTGGTGGTGAAATCAGTGGAAAGTAGTGATACATGGGTTCATTGACTGTGTACTATGGTTAGATGTAGAGATTAGGAGATGAACTCTCTCAGTTTTCCTCTTTTTTTGATTGTCATCAGGTTAGTTCATTTTTTTAGCTGGACATATGTTTTTCCCCTTTATGATTTGGACTTATACAATCGTATTGTGATGTATTTCCAAGAGTTTGTTGCATGTGTGGTTGGAATCTAGATGTTTCATTATTTATTTTATTTCTCTTCACTTTGGTAAGGATACAGTTGGGTGCATGTTTATAGGTGCCTTAGGAAAAGGCCTCCCATTTTATTTATGCCTTCTCGCTTATTGTAGCCATACCCTACCCTATTGGAGGTGGGATTAAGGTTTTAAAACCCATCTTTCCATAGTACAGGAGGGGCTAAGTGGGTTAGGTAGGATACAGATAATGAGAAATATCTTACCTAGAATCTTCATGATAGAACCATCTCAAACAATCTGTATTGAATGGAGAAAAGGTGGAAGAATAGGATTACCAGAGAGGGATTAATCCCTTATTTTGATTGATTGCAACCACCAAAGGATTATAAGGGAGTTCCATAATTGCATCCATGTAGAATTATCAAATAGACCCTATAAAAACTTCCCATCATCTTAGTCATGGTGTGACCATGAAGGTCACACCCTGATGCACCCACTCTAGGGCCACATTGAGGCACAACCCCTTTGGGTCACAACACAACCGCCCAAACCTAAGGATAGGTTCTGACCCCATAGGTCATTTCCCCATCATGACCATTATTGTTACTCCATGATACATCCACTATGTGGAAGACTCATGTTGTAATCTCCCACTACAGCATTGTGATCCTTCCCGACTCTAGGTCATCACATTACATCACCCACCACCCCACTATAACAACACAAATTCATCCATACTTCATTCCATGATTCCCTTCTTATTTTAGGTGTGATCATAGATCAGATTCCTTCCATTTCATGTCTCCCTACATCACTACGTGGTGGTGGAATTTTTGTATAATTTCATCTTCAAACACTTGAGAAGTCACTGAGAGTGCTCTAACACTATACTAACACTTCATAAACATATCTTAAGTCATTTATAACATGATAAAAACTCATTTTCCTCACTTTGAATTAAAAAAATTAAAACATACCCTCAGTTTTACCAATACATAAAGATATGGTTCATTATAAACCCTCCATTATAACTTTTCTTGTCCTATAGAAACTATGGCGGTCCTTTAACCATAAAACATGTATCATCTTGGAAATCAATTTACTACTAACATGCCACATCCTATCTCTAAAATATGAACATACATCTATTGAACAAACATAATCACCAATGTATATTTTTTACTGAAGGCCATACTACCCAATAACTAAGACTTCCACTAATAACATTGTGGTTTTGTTCATCTCACTAGCATCATTTCACCCTGATCTAACCATAAATGATCTTAAATCCCCAAAAACCAATTTCTTAAGCACCATACTCATCACCATCCTCAAAAACTGGGATGATTCTCAACATAACCTATCGAATATGATACATCAAAATTCCAAAAACCAATTCATTTCTAGGATTATGTTTCTCCCCAACCCAAGACTCCACTACCATTGATTGAAACTTAATAATGGTTCTCCCCACCATCAGAATCACCTATCGAGACCCAAATAAACTAGTCAAAACTATGAAACCATCAAAAATCACTTCCATATAATTGATCACAACCCCAAAAATACATCTCAATCGCCTAAAATATACAAATATTTCAAAACAACCATGATAGACCAACTGAATGTACAATTTCAATACTTGGTTATCTCTCGATAAACCATTTAAAATCTAGAAAACCCAGTCTAGAAAGACACTAGTTTTCTTCAACATCGTACTAAACTAGAAAAAACCATCCAACCTCACTTATATTTTTTCAAAAAAACAATACTTACTAACTTAGACCACATTTATGATATATAGGTTACTTCTGGTCAAAACATTGAAATATGATTAGTCTACTTTATAGAGGTATGAATCCCTTATTCAAATTATTTATAAATATTTTACAAACACTAAAACTCACTTGAGTATTAAAAACACCACTTTCAATCCAATTATTTTTTTCCAAAACCAAAAACCTAAAATTCCTATCCTTTTTAGTCCCTTTCATTCAGAAAAAAAACTTCGATTTCAAAATCAACTCTAAAACAATGTTTTAAAAACTTTTTCATCTTATTTACTCAACACCAAAGGAAAAAATATGATCTAAATCAGAGTTAGAGTTCGTTCTAGGGATATCGATTCATGACGTTGAAGATGGTGATTAGGGTTTCGGACATCATGTTGGTGCCACACTTTTTAGTGTTAAACTAAATTTATGATGGGCTTCTTCCATCAGTGGTTTGAAGTAGCAATGTCCAGTGTGGAGGAAAAGAGGATATTGCATCTTGAGGGCATCAATTATTGGATATAGGTGTCAGAAAACCTTGTGTTGTTGGACTGACTATGTCTAGATCTGGCCATATCTCAATGAAATATGGCATTGGTGGTGAGCACATATCTATGGTGACATAGAGGATTAGTAGATCTGTGGTTGGGAGAGTCTAGTGTGCTATTATTGGGTGGATAAGGTGAAAGGTGATGCTGGAGTTTGGAGTTTTGCAATGGGAATGGAAAATAAAATTGGAGTGTGCACCTCACTGGTGAGATTAGGGTTGAATCAAGTACCTCTTTGAGATGAGGACATGGTCGAAGATGCTTATAGTTCTTCCCATACAAATGATCTTCAGTTTAGTGATATGGAAGTAGTGATTGGGGTGGGTTTTACTAACATGAATACTAAGAGAAACCCTAGATTATTAGAAGCTAAAAGGTATCCCATAATAAGACATTTCCTACACATAAATGATGTACTTATAGATTGAATTGTGAAGGAGGGCGATACAGCTCATGTGATTTCCAACATAGAGGTGGTATTTGATCGATTTAAGATTTGTAAGTTTTCCATTATTTCTAGGATCATTCTTTCTATGGGTGGAAAAATTTAGAAATTTGATGATTTGGTTTAAATTTTTTCCTCTGTATGGAATTATTTGGATTGGAGATATACACCCATGGGTAGGGGGTTTTCCACATCATCTTCCCATCAGAGGAAATGAATCGTAGAGAATGGGAGATTGGATCAAATACATTAAATCCAAGTATGATTTTCATTCAATAATGGGATTTTTATTTTAACCCATTTGCTTTAAAAATACCTGGGATCATGTTTGGATTAAAATTATTGGTCTAATTTGGGTTCTTTGGCATCCTAAGATTCTTTTTTATATCGTCTCTACTATTAGTATTACCATTAAAATTGACAGATCAACTGAGGTAGCCATGTATGATAATTTTTCTAGGATCCTGGTGGAGTTCAACTTAATCATGTGCTTAGTCAAAAATATAGTGTTCTCTACACTGGATGATGACATCCCTTTTAAGATAGAATATGAAATACCTTCTCGTTTTTGTTCAGACTATCAAAATATTGGCCATGTCAAAGACACGTGTAGTAAAAATATGGTTTACTCTTATTTTCATATAAGAGGTAATTATGAGATGTATTGTAGGAAGAAATTGAAGGTGAAAATTAATGTGGATGATGTTGGTGGTAGACATGTATATGACAAGAAAATTGTGTATGAGGTTGTGACTAATGCTTTGAAGGGACATTCCTCTTCCTCGGTGATGAGGCCTAGTACTGATTTTTATCATGGTACATGGGTACAAAAAATAGATACTAGTCTTATCTTGGATGATAATTAAAAGGTGGATGAATATACTCATGAACTAGGTGACGATGGTATGCAACAGGACATGGCAGTTGTTGATAATTTTTAGAATAATCTTGATGTTTTAAGGGATATGTCTACATAGTATCATTTGGGGAAAGGGTGCATGTAGCCAGTGGCGTACATTCCTTCAACCATGCATGATGGAGTGGATTCGAGTACCCCTAAAGGAAATGATTAGTGGTGGTCATGCCTCTTTTAAGGAGGTAGTTCTTTATGGAAAGACCATGGTTTCTGACAGTGAGGGATTCACTCTTACTCCTTAGAATCACAGTCCATTGAATTACTATATAAATGTACCATGGACCATATCCGCCAGATATTCTTCTAAGGTGTCAAAGAGGTCATAAATCCTCAAGATCCTTAATCAAGGTAAATCTCAATCTTAGTGGGAAACTGCTGATGAAGGTGAATTTTAAATGAAATGTATTATTATGATCCTTAACTTTATTTCCTGATGGTTGAGGGAAAGTTTCATTGTTTTACCCCACCAGTCTCTTTCTTTTACTTTTTATTTCATTTTAACAAATTTTTAAAAGCTTTTCTTTGGGTTGGACTTGTCTAGTCAATGGAAAAATCCCAAAAAAATAAAGAAACATCAAATATATGATCTATTTCATGTATAAAAAATTATAAAAACCATTTTATGTACACATTATTCCACCATATGAGTTTTTTTTAAGTTTGGGGCTGAAGCCTCAATTTATTATTTAAAGAAAATACCTCTTTAGACTGGGTAGAGGGTGACCCATTACATAGCTCGAAGGCCTAAGGCCAAGTGGCTTGAATACAAGGCTTGAAAGCCCATTTTTTGGCCCAAAGGACCCCTCAATGAATAGTGCTGCTACAGTACCTACTACAATCCCTCCGCAGCAACAGTGTCACCGTTGTTACAGTTCTACCGCTGCTACAGTTCCGCTACAGTGCCCTGCTACAAAAATCATATCCTTGTGGAGGTCGAAAAATCATAATAAAAAATTAATCAAAAAATCCCCTCAAATTTACATTAATATAATATAACCCTTGTAGTTTATTTTAGAAAGAATAAAATGTATTATAAGTTAGTTTAATTAATAGTAGATCCTGTAAAGGAAACATTTCAAGCAGCACTTCCCATAGGAACATGTTTCATATCCTAATAATTCCACTATCGTGATTTCTGAACAAGATCGATAGCTCTCAATCGAGGCCTATGACTCATCTTAAGCCTATTCTATCCCATATTGGGATTATTGATCCAACACCTCACTTTTCCTAGAGTTCTTAGTCCCAACACTAATAATACCCAAGAAACTTTGGTTTCAACTAATGTAATGCAAGATATGAATGTGACCGGACTAACTCCTAAGTTATGAAAACCTAACTCCGCCACTGAACAACACTGTCCCAACCAAACACCCACACTGATATCACTTTTTAATGCCCTAACCCAAATCACCCACGTGTCACTTGAGCATGATCTCCACATGAGCTTAAGAGTTATTTCCCATAGTCCATAGGTTGTTGACTATAAGAGAGGGCCTAAAATATTTATGGGGAGACTATACCCTAAAATGTAAAGACAATGATCATGCCTGAGTCTATCAAAAATTTAGCATGAACCATTCAAATAATGGAAATTATAAAAACTAGTAGACATAAACATGGAGCCAAGAGTGTCCCCTAGACTATAATAGAATAACTAAAATATAATATGTGATATATCATAATTTAAAAGAGTAGCAATAGAAGATAACATATAAAAAATAATTAAACAAACAAACAAGTGAACAATGGCCAGTACATAAGTAGGATAATAACTCAAAGTAATTACAATGACCTTCAGACAATCTTATATAATCACCATATCAAATCCTTGACCTCCACAACCTACTAGACCCAAACTGCATGTCTAGCTCCAAGTGATTGGTGTACCTAAAAGAAAACATAAAGGTCTACCCACATAAATCGAAACTCATGGCATGCACATGGGTAGGGGGTGAGATCAATGACCTAATGTTCATCCAAATCACCTAAATACACTGAATTCTACTATTATTAAGTGGATATCTGTGTAATACATATAATGAGTGTTAGGCATGCACGTGAAACACACCAACTAAAAATCAAAATAAAAAATGAACATGAAATCAAACACATCAGGTATTTGTGTTCGAACCAAACCACTATGTCATATGGCCTCACTGACTTCAGCCAATTTTGGTAAAAGAAATTTCCTCAAGACAAAAATCCATATCCATACCCAAAGATGTAGTTTAGAGTGTCACAACAAGCCGAACCACTGCCCCTTACTTAGGTAAGGTCCCATACCAAACCAAAATCAATCTTATCAAGTGTCGAAATCTACCCTATTTCTTATGGTAGGGTTCTATAATCACATCCCATATCATAACTCAATTTGGACTAGTTCCCTCTCACTAAGGATGGTACCTACCAACACTTTCTCACTCAACGTGAGGATATACATCCCATCCTATACCACCTGAAATCAATCAGTCCCCTATCACTTAGAGAGGGACACACACCACGCCACATAACACAACACATCCTGGACCAGTTCTCCCTCACTCTGGGTGGTCCCCACCAGCACCTTCTCACTTAATGTGCAACCAACATCCAGCCCATCATCAGCCACATCTCATTTACCACTCCCGTCTATATGTATGGAGGCTACCCACCAAACACACACTAAGTCCCTAACCACACCTTGTCACTCAAGGTTGGTTCCACATCAATTACTAAGTTCCATACCATATCAAGAACTCAAACATTCCCTTCTCATTCAATATAGATCACCTAAAAAACAAATACCATGCTATCAATCACAAATTCTCACTCATGATTGGTCACACATCATCATCTCAGAGCCTAATCTTCACACTAAAGTTAGGCCCCATATCATCACCTTAGACACCAACCTTCTCACTCAAGGTTGGACCAACATCTCTAATCTCATTCCATCAAATAATCACATTTTTATCCTCTAAATCAAGATATTTTCCCTACCACTAGTTTAAACATGTCATATAGTCTACAAAAGGATCAATAAATAAAGAAGTAAAGACAACCATCATTGGACCAACCAAACATTCCAATCATTTAACACCATAAGAATATACATATAGATTCTACTTTACCAACCCCTATAGGTTATCTACTTCACCCATTTTCATGAATCCATCACCTTTGTAGGTTAAGGGACTCATCACCCATACCCCAGTACCACCCTATTAGGTCACCATTTCCTTATCTGATCCTGAATAGCTAACTTAAGTCCCAAAAAATAGATGAATAGTATACTTATATCTATATAACTAGGTTATATTTCCCCATTTACAAAAAAATTATAACTGTAAATCCCCTAAAATGTGTTAGCCACATTAATATGTATCCACCTGATCACCTTGATATAAAAAAAATTATTCCAGGCTAACTCACACATCTGTGTACACGAAAGTCTATACAACCACATATAACACCAAAACATAGTAAGGAGTTCCAAGAAAATCATACATCATCGTGAAAACAAGAACAATATACTAAGAAATCATAATCAAGAATCATATCCAAAAAGGAAACCATCTTAGGGAAATAGATCATTTCCCACACAGGGCCAAAAATTCAAAAAAAAACTCAACCTAATCCATTTAATATCTCTCATAAAAACCATGTCAAAATCTACTTTATTAACCATTTATAAAATTCATCACATTCCATCTTACATATGGTAGTCCCTAGGGCCAAAATCTGAAATAAAAAGATATTTTAGAAACCCCACATTCATTTTAAAATATCATTTTGAAATTATCACCCAAAATCATCCCATTCCCCATGAAATTAAATTTAAACTATTTCCATAGATATAATTTTTCCTCAAAATGACTATTTTTAAATAAAAAAATTAAAAAGGAATATCCCTTTCCCTTGAAAATACAACTCACACAACCAAACAATCCATGAAGTGGTCCACCAATACTCATTTGAACAAGGAACCACTAGAAAACTATTTTAAAAGGTATGTGGTCATTATTGACTACTATTATGATGTGATCTCATCCCAATTAATAGGGAAAGATGAAAAAAATCATGAAAATATTCAAAAATAATAATAATCATAGTGATATCATGTGAACATAAAATCACCAAATGAATAGGAGAATCAGTACTATGAAGGATACCAACATCAATCGATGATCCATAAATAAATAACAAGATCGTACCAACCTCCTCTATGTCCAAAAGTACCAATATCATTAATAAACACCATCAAATTCATCATTAACCAATTTTAATATAAAAACCCAACAGGTAATAATAATCTCAAAACACACTGGGTGGATTAATAGTGCATAAACCATGATCCATGGGGTATAGTGAACCCTCTACATGAACCTAGACCAAAATAACTTAAAATACCTAATTTATTTACTTAAATTAATGACCAATTAATTTTAATTTATAAAAAAACACAATTAAATTATTTTGGAAACATATCTCAATAAAAATGATGAATGATGGAATAAACACCCCCTCTTAGGACCTCCTCTAAAAATCACACATCAAAGACCCATTAAAAGGGATGATTCCACACTATTGTGGTGGAATCGTGTCCTCAATAATAGGAATAACAAATAGGAGGTGAGTGAACATAACTCAAATACACATGATGGAACCATACGAAAAAAGATTGAATCATTAGGAGAAAAATATTTAATAATTAGAGTTCTAAAGAGGGTTCTCACCCTTTATCCAATTGACTAAATCCAATGAAATTTGTGGGGGTTCCAAAATAAGACCCCAAATAAATTATGAAAATGTACCTCAACAAAATTCTTAATAGGTTGGCCATAACATGTTAATAGTGGTCACATAGTGGTGAAAGCATGCCAAGTCCATGTTGTGTGATGGATACTATGGGTCATAGCACAACCACCCACGTTTTGGTAGAGGGCTCGACCCCACTGGTCACCATCATGGTGTGATCATGATGACCATGTCATGATGCATGCCCACCAGTGGAATCCTTAGAATGCAACCACCCACAACCACACCAAAAGGCTTCCTAACTCTATATAATCACATCATAGAACCCCCAACCATGTCGTAAACACCTGACTTCATCTAGGCTCCATACTGTGATGCCCCTCTTGGACACAATGAGATCATTGAACATCTTCTCACCACACTGTGACTCCCTATATCATAGAATGTGGGTCTTTTTTTGTAAAAGTTCATCCACCAACACATGATATGTGTCTCTGTGTTCCCTTCCACACAAAAAAACACTTCTGAATCATCCCATAAATCATTTAAAACATCATCAAATCTTTATTTCATATTTTTCTTTAATTAAAAAAAATATCAAATTTCTCTTGATTTTCACTAGCACATAACGATGTAGGTATTTAAAAGCTCTATTAACTTCTAATGCCAGTCTATATTCATAGTATCATGGAATAATTTATCAAATAATATAGTCTAAAATTCCTCCCATGATGAACCCTCATACCTATTTTCCTAAACCATGATGTTCCACCACCACCTACATTGACCCTATAACATTAATGTTTATAGTTTCACCCTCTTGTCCTCGAGGGTTTAACTATGATCAAAGATAGTTTGACTTATCTTAACCTAATCCTTTGGGGTATATAGTTTGTATTTATCCTGATATATAAGATATTTTTTATATAAAACTCCCTAGAGATATTTTCTATAGTGGAATCACCCCTAGCAATTTCACAATCCACACTCTGAATCTCCATCAACATGCTTTTCACAAGCTACTCGTTGAGATTTCCCTTATCCACTCTAAGAAGATCATGGTCAAACCAACTATCTTAGTGCTTTAATGGATGTTTTCATGGTGGAATATCTCTAAAATGAAAAATATTGATTTAAAACAATTTCTAATATTAATTATCAATATCAATAAAAAATTGAAATATTAACAATTATACACCCTTATACTACCTTGATATCACACTCAATCCATACCATATGATCCAAAACTCACACCACATAAACCAATCATAAATATTATTATTTTCCCTCACAGCCAAGGAAAACCACATGCCTACTTTAGGGTTATAGTTCACACCACATGAAAAAATCTAAAACAATATTATAATCAAAGCAGTAACCATGAAGAAAATTATCATTGTTGGTTTTAGTTAATTACAACATAAACTTTATTTATTCATGAAAACATCCAATAAATTATTATTGATATTTGATTAATAAAATAACTTTCCAAAAATTGCATTTTTTCTAATCATAATCAATCACCGACAAGTCATGTGAACTTATGTGCTAAGTATGATGCATGTATGCATGCCTTATTTCTATACTAGGTTAAGAGTAGAATAATAAACCATAAATAATATCATCATACATTATAAAATATCAAAATTATGTTGATAAAAATCAACAATCATAATCCTAATTCTTGGGTAACTTATATTTTCTCCAAACAACTATTGCACCACAGGAAATATTATTTTTAATGATAGCCAATGTGTCTCTCATAAATAATGCCATTGAAAATAGTTAATAGTGATAGGTAAAAAAATTAATACTAATAATACAATTTGTGATGACTTAATGTGACGAAAAACAAATCTATCACAAATACTTGTGGTGCACTTCTACATGTTGTGGCGCGTAAAACTTATTTACAAAAAACATACCCACAATTGTCACAAAAATTAGTAATTTCCAAGGAGTTAATAATTAAACACAATTAGTACACCAATTATATAAAGAAAGGTTGTGGGTTATTTGTGAAGAATTATTTATATTGTAATTTATTTCTAGAAAAACCAAATAACTTAAAATCGGCAGGGATTATTTGTGATGGATGGACTATCCTTCCCAAATACTCAATCGTAAAAAAACCATCAGAAATTTTCATCACAAAAAACTCACCGATAAGTACAGATTAAATATGTAAAACTATTTGTGATGGAAAACCCTTTGTCACAAATGTCTATTGTAAAAAAAATTTATAAAGTCATGGGTTATGCCCATATCAAAAATCAAATTTCTTTTCCTCTTTTTTTATGAAAGAAAGTGTTAGGAGTCTAGATTCATTATTCTAGAGCAAAATTTTGCTTCTTTTTCTCAAATATAAGGAAATTTTATTAATATTTGTTTAAAATTAATGTTATTTAATTATATTTATTTCCTAAATAATGTTTTTCATTTCTTTATTAGTTTAATTTTCATGTTTTTATTATTTTTTAATTTTTTTAGTTTTTAATTAATTTAATTAGTCTGATAGTTATTTTATTTTTCAATAAAAATAATAAAATTAAAACAATTATTATAAAATTAAAAAAAATATTAATTAAGTATAATTATAAAAAATTAAAAAAATAATTAAAATATAGAATATTATTATTCAAATAGACTATAATTCTAATAAAAATTAAAATTAATAAACCATAAATATAATATTAAGTTATTAAAGAATAATAAAAATTATTAAAAAAATAAAAATTATAATCAATAGTAAAAAAATAATAAATTCATCAAAATAAATAAAATAATAAATACAAGTAATTTTTCTTAAAAAATAACTTATAATGATTAATCTATTATTTAAAAAATTAGTGTAGTAATTAAAATATTAAAAAACATTTAGATTTTTTTAAACTAAGAATATACCAAAGATGATATAATTTTAAAAAATTACAAAAATAATAAATTTATTTTAATGTATTTAGTAATTTAATAAATTATAATACATTTCAAAAATTAATTATATAAAGAAACATAAAATAATTTAAAAATTGATCTATAAATTTATAAAAAAATAAAATTATTATTATAATGTAATTAATAGTTGACTCTAAAAATAATTAACTATAATTATAATAATTAGTATAATATTATATTTTTAAAAAATTATAAAAATAATTAAAATATTTAAAAAATATAGAATAATAATAAATAATAATAAATATGTAGATATTATTTGTTTCCTTATATGAACCTAAATTATTTTAATAAATATTTTCAATATCTGGCGCTGAGACGACGCATGATTCAGGGGCCCGATGTTCCATGAATTAATTTTATGAAAAATATTAAGTAAATTTCATATCACACACACATTTTTTGAAATTAAATGTAATATCTCCTCAACAGAGTCTTAGATCAAAAATCTGGGGCCACAATTGAATTTGGAGAGCATGATTTACCTTAGGAGCAACCTAAAGTTGGTTTGTGTCAGACGTTTGGATGAGGCAATTGTTGGTAGTAATGTTAATCAAATTAGTTAATTAATTAATTTAATTAATTAATTTAATAATGAAGAGCTAAAATCCTCTATAAATTTTTGTCTATGGAAAATCTCCATGGTTATCCACATAAATCTAGGAAAGCTGAGTGGAGGATTCCACCATTATTCATTGGTGGGTCAAGATCAAGCGATGCTTGACAACCAGATCAAGGTTTTTTGACAGATAACAAATGCTGCAGATCTTCTCCATCGTTGTAAAATGCATTTATCAGGAAAAATCAATCTGAATCGAGGTAGGACTCATCAATTGTAGCTTCCCCCTTGATAAAAAGATTGAGCATGATCAGATCTGGTATTCCTAGATCTACATATAAATAAATCATTTTCATGAGCCAGTTTATAAATTTAAATTTTTTATTAAATTTATTTTTTACTATTCCATGATATCACCCCCTCCACTCCCTAATTATGTGATCGTTTTCCATGAACCCTTGGCCAATGATGTTGTCACCTTTGTTCTTACTGCTTTTCCCCTCCCATTCTTCGCGTTCTTTATTGTCAGACCATGGGATCATGATTTGACTATTATTGGGTGGGTTCAAGTGCGATAAGACCCTTAGATTCACTTTGGATATGTGTAAAATTATTGTATTGGAGTTTTGATAATGAATCAAAGAGTATTGCAGGTAGTGGTGATGGCTTTGTAGATTTGGGATCCAGAGAAGAGAAGGTGGCAGCACGAGAGGCACATGGTGGCTTTAAGAGAAGGATCAGAAATCTGATTTTAGGGCACCAGATGGTCAAAATTGATGACCGGTGGAGTTTTCACCAATTTTGGGTGGTTAAATGGGGAAATCATAGTGTCATGTTCAGATCTAGAAACCATGTTAGGTTTTCTTGCGGGTTTGTGAAAAACATTACTATACAGCATGTAGTCCAGAAGAACACACATCGTGTAGTCCCCTGGCTGTGGTGGCTAGAGTTTCTAGATGAGTAAAATATCCTATTCCATGTGGGATCCCCACACACAATGTGACCTAGTGATAATGTCTGGAAAGGTACTTTGGGAGTACATAGACACAGATATGGAAAGGCACACATCATGTTCTGGCAGATGGCCAGTGTACACAAGCATATATAGGAGATCACGACAGGACTTGGGTGGCCGAGACATGATATATAGTACTATTACATGCAATGTAGTACTACATGTCTATAAATCCATGTACTAGTAAGGAAATGGAAAGGCAGAGAAGTGGGACTTCACCTCATGTATTCCCCTTACATGTTGTGTACTTCCATATATAACTTCTACCTATCATATCTCCTTTGTTTGGACTCATATTTTATCCTGTGAGTAGCCTATCCTGAGAGTTTTCATATTTAGAACATGATATTGGAATTTTTAGTGGATTTTGAGACGCAATGTGAGATGTTATGAGAGTGATGCTTCTTTAGGAGATGCTTGACAATGACAGTGATTGGGAAGGATCATCAAAGATAGACCTGAGTGGCACCCCTATTACATAATACGGTGCGAGCCCTCTATCTATTTACTGCATGGTACCCCCTAACGGAATGGGTTGTGGGTCTTCTATTTACATAATGAGTGGTACCCCTGACAGACTGGGGTGTGGGTCCTCTATCTACTAGGAGGTACCCCTAATAGACTAGGGTGTGGGTCCTATATCTACTATGCGGTACCCCCTGATAGACCAGGGAATGGGTCCTCTATCTACTGATTGGTTCTCCCTTTATAGGCTAGGGCATGGGTCCTCTACCAACTAAGTGGTACCCACTGACAAACTAGGTTGTGGTCTCACTATATTCTGAGTGGTCACCCCATGATAGACTAGGTCATGGTTCCTTTTCCTACTAAGTGGTATCCCCTGATGAACTAGTTCATGGGTCCTATAATTGTATAGTATTCCCCATAAAGTATGTGGTATAGTGGTGAGGTGTGGGTTCTCAAGATAGTTACTACTTTAGACAAACATGCAAGATGTTGGGCATTGTTTACGGACCATTAGAATTGTTATAAGATGCTTTTCCTGGGCTGGTCCATGAGATAGAGATCACCCTTATATCTCTCTTGGGTTTCTTTTATGATAATATATATCTATTGTTTTGGGGGTTATTTTTTCCTCTTGATTTGGGGTTGACCTTAATTCTTCTATCATGTCTCACATTCCCCCCCCCCTCCAGTTTTTTGGGCATTTAAATAGGTATGTATATATTCACCCCAGTATGGTATTTTTCTACATGTGTCATGTCTTATGAAAAAATAGTTCGGATTTTATTTCAGAGGATTATATGGATACCCAGGTGAATTTGGCCACCAACAGTGGTTGGGGATTGGATATTTGGAGCTAGGATCTCTCAACATTTCTTTTCTAGATATTTTTAGGTTGGGACATATGTTCTGGTTGGGTGTGTATTTTTCCTTTTTACATTTCCGATTGAATTTTTTTACGATTCTTTATTCCCTAGATCTTATTTCATTCATGGTTTATTCTATACATGTTATTGTATTTTATTATTATTCCTCTTCAGTTCTTCATGTATATGGTTGGATGTGTGCATACAGGTATTTTAGGAAATGGACTCTCATTTTAGCTATGTCTTTCGGTGCTGATCACCAACCCCTGGCCTACAGAGGTGGTATTATAGTAGATATGAGTCAACCTTCTGCTGGATAGGCGGTCCCTAGTAGGTCAGGTCATGATATGTTGGTATCAGAGTTGGTTCAACCTTGGGAAGGTGTTTGGAGTTTTTCCCTTATGAGGTTTGGTTGGGAACCTAGGTAAATGGTGTCAAAGTGTCTCATGTACGGATTTCAAGATAGGGAACCCAGTGTTAGTTCGGTGTTCGACGTATCTATTCACTAGGACTCTGACTATTTAATTATCGACTTATCATACTAAGACATTAGTTATATGGAAAATTGGTAGATGCATCATATAGGATCGAGTACTTTAACTATCCTTGAGTCATCTCCCCATATATATATATGCTCAACTAACCATGATACATCTTGATTAAATTTTCATTATCCCTCCATGAAGGCAAATATATATGTTATCGATTCAAGATCATGATGAAAATCTGATGAGTGATGAGTCCTCAGTTTAGGGGAAATCATGTGAGATCATTCCTCCAGGAATGCAGGTACTAGAAAACTCACCTATCGAGAAGTAGGTTATACTAGTAGAGTAGGTTGAGGTTTCATGTAGGTTTACCGCACTCAATGAGTTCCAATGCCAAAGGTTGTTGAGGTTCTGTGGTGAGCCAGATCCTCATGTAGAGGAGGATTGGATTGAGTCAGTGATCTAAGTTATAATAATTATTTGGACCCTAACTGATCATATGGTTGTGCTGGAAGCCAATATTTTCCAAGGAGAAGTAGGGCGCCAGTGGAGTTTACTCATGCATATGCATGATGAGTCCACACTATCGTGGTCTAACTTCCTGCATCTATTTCATGAGTATTATTTACCCTCATTCATTCACTCATTCTATATTTAAGAGCTTCTAGATTTTTATCAAGGGGTATGATCATTTATGAACATGGCGTGAGTTTCACTAACCTTGCATGTTACTCCTTCAACATGATTGGGATGGTTACTTCTAGGTGTAGAAGTATGACCAGGGTCTCTATAGAGATATTCAGGCCATTGTGGCACCCCTATGAATTCCCATAGATTATGGATTATTAGATAAGGAATTGGTGATAGAGATATTACAATATAAGGGACATCGTGTAGATAGAGATGATGTTGAGCGTCATAAGGATGAATAATCTTCAACTGCTAGCAGGTGCTAGTCAGCAGAGTCTTGGTGTAGGAGATCCCCTCATGGACAGGATCAGGAACTTGTTTATGTGGATCAGGGAACACAAAGAGGACCAAGGTTTCTTGGATATGGGTGATGTTATTCGTGGTATGGGTGAGGCCACATGGCATGTTATTTCCTAACCCGATGTGATAAGGAGGACAGAAAGAAAGCAGATAGACCTCCATGAATGAGGAAACATCATGATAATGGATATCTCAGGCTTATCTAGGGTGGCCTCTAGGGTGGAAAATCTAGAAGTGGAGTAACTGGGGCTTCTATAGGAGTACCTGTGGTTTGTGGATGATGTTATGATCTCTTTACAACACCACCACCAAGCATCCCACAGTAGGCTCAAAGAGCTAGTGGTTGGGACTATGAGAAGTTTTAGGCTGTGGAGTCAATGACATAGTAGCTTATGAGATTATTAGAGGTACCATATATATTTATTATACACTTTATTCATTAATATTAGACATAAGTGTGATTAATTCCTTTATCTCATTACTCCTGGTTCAAGTGTTGTGCCTCCCAGTTTAGACTTTATCCAAGAAGATTATCATTGAGGTTCATACAGGGAACACCTCTTCAATATCATTCATATATTGGAAGTATGAGATATTTCTTGGTTGAGAGAGTTTATAATGGTACCTCTTGGTCACCAACATGAGATCTTATGATTTCATATTATGTATGGACTATTTTTCCATGGTCTGGGCCCAGATTGACTATCACCACAAATGATCCATATACTTTTGGACTAACGGGATGAGATTATAATTTATGGGTGAGAGAGATCTCATAGAGGAGTGAGTGGGATGTGAAATCTATAATCCTTAACCCATCTCCTATCATTTAGTGAGTTTATCCCTTGGTGCACTGAGCTTGGGAATTGAGGTTGTAGTTGGAGGACCTTTTAGAAAATGTTTTTATCTAATCTAGAATGTCCACCTGGGAAGATCTGGTATTGTTTGCGAAAAAAGACAGATAGGATATTCCATATTTTTTTTATTATCATCACATGATATAGGTCATGATAAATAACCAGAACCCCTTTCCATGGGTTTATGGCCTCTTTGATTAGTTATGAGGAAAAAGATGGTTCTCGAAGATCGATCTCAGGTCGGGCTACCACAAGTTGAGAGTTTATGAGGCTGATATTTAAAATCTAGAATACTGATGTCGCAATGGACACTATGAATTCCTGATAATGCCTTTTGGTGTGAAAAATTTCCCCACTATGTTTATATATTTAACAAACTGGATCTCCCCCTTATACTTGGACCGATCTTTATTTATCTTCATTGATGACATAATAATCTAATCTATGGGAGAGGAGGAGGATGCATAGCACTTTATGATGTTCCTATACTTTCTTCGGGGGAACCATCTTTATGTTAAGATCTGAAAATTATAGCTCTGAATCCATGAGGTTAAATTTCTAGGGAATTTCAATTCTAATAATGGATTAGCAATGGACCCGGTGAAGATTTTTGAAGTTATTTATTGGGTAACACCCAAGAGTTATTAGAGGTGCATAGTTTTATTAGATTGTAGGGGTAATACATGAGGTTCATGGTGGTTTTCCCAAGTATTATAGCCCCTTTGACTACCCAAATGTGGAAAGGGAAGTTGTTTATCTAGATTGAGTAGTTATGGAGATCCTTTAAAGAGTTGATGCTGAGGATGATGAGTGATCCTTTTTTGAGACTACTAGAGGATTTCATAGAGTACGTAGTATATTGTGATGCCTCTAGATCTATGATCAGCTATGAGTTCATGTAGAGGTAGGAAGTTATCTCATATGGCTCAAGGAATATGAGACCCCATGATAAAAACTATGCCACTTGTGACCTGGAGTTAGCAGTGCTAGTATTCTCTTTATGGATGTGGCAGCACTATCTTCAAGGAGAGTGATTTTTTGTTTACTTAGAACATCATAGTCTTAGGTATGTCTTCACATAGAGAGACCTAAACCTGAGACACAAGGGATAGTTGTAGTTCATGTGTGCTTTTGATATAGTCTATACTCTTAGGAAGGGAAATGTGATAGAATATTCCCTGAGTAAAAAGTCTTGTTCTCACATGGTGGAGGAGGCATCTAAGTAACTGGATTCCATGTAGATAACCCTGATAGAGGTGGAGGGTCAAACTTTTATTTAGTTTATGGCATCAACCTGTTCAATTCTCTAGTATGTTAGGGAGGCTTAGTTGGGATACATAGACTATGAGATCCTGTATGACCATATATCATCAAAATATTCACTAGATGGATTCTATAAAGGTTGGAATCACGTTATCCTTTTCTAGGGATGAGTGGCAGTTTCTGTTTAGGATACGAGACGAGGTGACGATGGAGTTTCAGAATTCCCCTTTGGTTTTACATCTCAATGTAGGGATGATGTAAAGGGTACATCAATGGTAGTATTGGTTATCTGGAATGGGGTAAATTTTTTCCGAGTTTGTCTCTCATGGTGTCACATGTTAGTGGGTGAAGGTTGAGCACCAAGTTCTGGAAGGTTGGTTACAATCACTTGAGATCCTGGAGTGTAAATGGGATGACATATCCATGGAATTTGTGATAGAGATTCTTTGGATATTGAGAATCCATGATGAAATTTGGGTTCTATTTGACCAACATACTAAGTAATCTAACCTCCTTTCTATTAGGGAGAAAATTTTGGTGGAGAGTTTAGGGAAATTGTATAAGTGGTAGATCATCTTCCTTTATAAGATGACCTCGATGATTGTCTCTAACCTTGATGCGTAGTCCACATCCCAATTTTGGAGAGGCCTCTAGAAGGTATTTAGGACCCAATTGAGGATGAGTACAAATTTTCACCCCATATTATCCTCTTTCATGGGGTAACTTCAATGATTGTCTCCAACTTTGATGTGTTGTCCACATCACAATTGTGGAGATTCCTGCAGGAGGATTTCAGGACCCAATTGAGGATGAGTACAACTTTTCACCCCCATATTAATGGTAATATTGAGTTCACTATCCGAGTATTGGAGGATATTCTGAGGGCTTTCATTTTAAACTTTCTCCATATCTGGTAGGATAACTTACCTTTGGTATAATATGATTTTAATAATAGATATCACTCTATTATAGACATGAAACCTTTCGAGGCCTTGTATGGGAATCCCTATAGGTCACCCTTATGTTGGACTAAGATCGGTGAGGTATCTCTTATCAGGCCATAGATGGTGTAAAAATGACAAAGAAGATCCAAGTGATCCGTGAGTGGATAAGGATGGCTCAGAGCCGATTTAAATGTTATGTGGATCGACTTCATTAGACCTTGGAGTTCAATAAAGGAGACCATATTTTCTTAATATTCTCCCCATTATAAGGATTGTGGAGATTAGTCTATGATGTAAATATATCTTTGAGTTTCATCAGGACATTAATTATATTATAGAGTATTAGTGAGGTTTATTACCACCTTGCCTTACCCCCACAGTTGGAGCAGGTGCATGATGTATTCTATGTGTCATAATTGAGGAGATACGTGCATGATCATATACACGTTATTGATTGGGGAGATCATGGATTTGAGGATGGAGCCACCATTTCTGAGTACTGGTTGATATCAAGGATCAGTAGGATTGGATCCTTCTTCGATGGACCAATCCATTGGTTCATGTACTATGACAGCACATGAGCATGCTGGAGAGCTCCTAAGAGGGAGAGATCCAGATGTCGGCTCATTATCCCAACCTCTTTTCTTATTTTATATTTTTAGGATGAAAATATTGATGTATGGAATAATATATAGATTCTATTTTTTCTTTTTAAGACTTTTAATTATATTAAAAAATATTTTTGGAGCCAGGTGCTGAGACGACCTACGATTACAAGGCTAGATGATCCCAAAAATAATTTTATAAAAATATTAATTATATTTTATGTCACACATATGAAATTTTTAATAGAAAATTGAATATACCCTGAAAAGACTCTCAAATCAAAAATATGATACCATTGTTTAATCTAAAGTGTGGGATTTTCCTCCTGGTGCATGCTCATCTCCTTCCTCAGCTTCCTTATTCATTCTTGGAGATACTGAGCTTCATTACTGCTTAAAGGGAATCATCCACTATCAATATCACTCTTTTTTTGGAAATATCATGAGTAAAATCCATCTTGGTTTAACTTTATGAAACTCTAGTGATTTGGGATTCTATTGGTGGTGGAATTTGATGATATTTTTTCTTGTTTTCATTCATCCTTTCCTTGTTATTGGTCTTTTATGACCATCCTCCTCCTATTGTTTCATAGTTTCATGTTCTCTATTTTCATGATTGTTGTATGTTATTTATTTATGATTTTGTGTTTTATATTTCATTTGGTTTATTCATTCATATTTTAAATTTTTTTGTGGGACTTTTTACAGTTGGTTTTTTAAGAGGGGATCATTATTCTTAGGGGAGGTAGTGATTTTGGAATTGTGTTTTTGGTTTTATCGATGTTGATGGTTTTTTAGGTGCTGGATCGAGAAATATTTAATGAAGGGGTAGAGGTCTATTTGAAGGTTGTGGATCATTGGTAAAACATCATTTTCTTTCACCTATACTATGGATTCATCTTCTAGTGCACCTCTCCTAATTGGTCTAGTACATTGGTTTGAAAGGATATTTTGGGATGTGATGTGCAAGAACTCGAAGGGGTTCAAGGATACTCAACCTACATCGGCACAATCCCTTCATAGGTTAAATGGTTTTATGTTCTACTTGATCATCATGGATAGTTTGGTGCGTCGATGATCTGTTCTATGTAGACTGACTTGCTGGTGGGCTTCTTTCGTCAGTGTTGCAAGTGAAGATGCCAATGATGAAAAGTTAGGTTGTTTGGCACATAGGGGATCTAGTGGCTCAAGGCATGATGCGATCAGTCTAAGTGTAGGTTTTTCTTATCATCATTTCTCTTTTTTTGAATCTTGAATTTGGATATGATTTTTTTTTTGTTCATGGTACGGTGGCGATTTGCTGAAGGGAGTTTGAAATTTGAATTTGAATCGTATTTATTGGTGGTTTTGGTTTCTGCATGAACGGTGTGTGGTTGAATAATAGGTATGTGATCCATGTTTTTGTTTTCCTGTAAGAAATTAACACTTATCCTCAAAGTGTTTTTATTTTAAAATACAACAAAATAAATTTGATGGAGGAATTTATTTAATTAATTCATTTAATACTCAAGACCAAATATCCTTTATAAATATGTGGATATGGAAAATTTCTAGGGATAGTCACATAACACTAGGATTATTGATAGGAGGATTCCATAGTACTTCATTGGTCAATTTATATTGAACAATGACCGATGACTGGATCAAGGATTTTTTATAGACAATGAATGTAGCAGATCTTCTCCATTATTGTCAATTGTGTTCTTCACCAAAGATCGATCCAAATCGAGGTAGGACACATCAATTGTGGTTTTCACCAATATTAAAAGACTGATCATCACCAGATCTATAATTTTTTGATATTAATTTAAATAAACCCATTGTGTTATCCTATGTATCAATTTAAATTGTTTATTCAATTTATTTTTGATCATGCCATGACATCCCCCCTAAAAATCCCCTATTATATGATAATTGGATAAGAATTATTTTCCAATGACATTATCACATTTTTTATTATGTTTTACCCCACGCGTTCTTCATTTTATTCATCATTGGATCATGGGGTCATGATTTGACAATTTTCAGGTGGGTTTATGTGCGATCAAACCCCCATATTCATGGTGGATGGGCACATAATGATCATATTGGAGTTTTGAGGATGAATCAGATAGGATTGTGGGTATTGATGATGGGTTCATGGATCTGGTATCTGAATAAGATAAGGAAGTGACATGAGAAGTGTACAAGGTGCATAGTGTCTTTGATAGAAGTATTAAAACTCTGATTTCTAGCTACCAAAGGTCCTAAATCTATGGTCGGTAGAGTTTCCACTAATGTTGGGTGTTCAAACGGTAGGAATTATGATGTCAGGGCTAGATATGGAAATCGTGTGAGGATTCGATGAGTTTCTATGAAAATACCAACTACATAACTTATAGTATGAAAGAACATATTCCATGTAGTGCCCTGGCCAAAGTGTCTAGGGTTTTTGGGTGAGTTAAATATCACACACCATGTGGGATCCCCACACACCGCATGACCCGGTGCTGGTGTCCCTACGTGTAATCTAGGAGTACATGGACATGGAACCTTCTAGAAACACACTAGGTATATTCACATGGATAGTGTACATGATCATATCTAAGAGATAATAAGAAGGCCCCAAGTGGTTGAGACATACCGTGTAGTTACCTTATATTTCATATAGTACCACATGGAAAGAAATCCATGTATTGGTGAGGAAATT
Source organism: Viscum album (assembly GCA_963277665.1). NCBI lineage: Eukaryota > Viridiplantae > Streptophyta > Magnoliopsida > Santalales > Viscaceae > Viscum > Viscum album. The sequence continues at coordinate 232,866,794 of OY728121.1, forward strand.
TCTAGGTAGATGAGTGGTTCCACATGTTTTATTTACCCCTTACATGCTATATAATTTCCTTTGAAACTTCTACCTCATTTAGATCCTTTGTTTGGACTCATATTTTGGCCAATAAGTAGCCTATCTTGAGAGTTTGTGTATGGAGAATGTGATGGTGGCCTCCATAATGGATTTTGAGGTATTATGAGAAATTTTATGAGCATGATGCTTCATTAAGGGATACTTGATGATGGAAGTGATTAGGCAGGGTCATTAGAGAGAGACTTGATTGGTACCCCTAACAGACTAAGGGATGAGTCCTCTATCTACCTATTAAGTGTTACCCCTGACATACTAGGGCATGGGTCCTCTATCAACATTCTGAGTGGTACCCCCTGATAGACTAGGGCATGGGTCATCTATCTACTTAGTGGTACCCCCATAAATACTAGTTTGTGGGTCCTCTATCTACTAAGTAGAACCCCCTGATGGACTAGGGTGTGGGTCCTTTTATCTACTAGTTTGGGGTGTGGTTCCTTTACCTCCAGAGTGGTACGCCCTAAAAGACTAGGGCATGAGTCCTCTATCTACTGAGTGGTACCCCCCCCCCCAATGGACTAGAATGTGGGTCTACTACCTACTGAGTGGTACCCACCTAATAGACTATGGAGTAGGTCCTCTACTTTCATATTTTTCCCCCTCAACTATGTGACACAATGGAGAGGTGTGGGTTCTCCACATGGTTACTAACTCGGACATATACATGATATACTGGGAATCAATGGTGGAACTTTGTAACTATTGAAAGACTTTTTTTTTGGGATGGGCCATGATATGGAGATCCCCTTTCTCCCTCTCTCTTGGGTTTCTTTTATGATCATATATATCTGTTGTTATTGGGATTTGTTTTCCCTCTTTCTTTGCACTTGAGATAACTACTTCTATCATGCATCCTATTTCTCTCCCTCCAATTTTTGGGGCATCCTACTAGGTGTGTATATACTCATCCCTGCATGGGATTTTCCCACACATGTCGTGTCTTGTGAATATGACAGATTGGTCAGCGGTGATTTCAGAAGAGCATGGAATACCTAGGTGTATTTGACCACATAAAGTGGTCGAGGCATGGATATCTGGAGATAGGCTCTCTTAACATTTATTTTCTGGATATTATCAAGCTGGGACATCTGTTCCGGTTGGGTGTACATTTTTTCCCTTTACTTTTCAGATTTCACTATCACACTCTTTTGTATTTCCTATAGGTTATTAAAAGCATGGTTTATTATCTAGATTTTACAGTCTTTTATTATTATTATTATTCAATTCTATATGGAGATGGTTGGGTGTGTGCATACAGGTGCTTTAGAAAAAGGCTACCCATTTTATGTATTCCATTCAGCGATGGTCACCAACCTATGGCATATGGAGGCGGGCTTGGGTAGTTGTAACTCGGACTTCCACTGGCTAGTCGGGCCCCGGTGGGTGGGGTCGTGACAAAATAACTGTGATTATAATGAAAAAAATAACAAATTAAAAATAGTATAACAAATTATATTATATTATACTAAAAATCAATAAAATATAGAAAAATATACTAAATAATTATTATTATAATAAATAATTATTACTATAATAAATTAATGTTTTTTTAAATAATAAAAATAAAAATAATTGATTGAAAAAAATATAAAAATAAGGAAATCAGTTGCATATATCTTTATTAAGGCCAGCCTTACTCAATCCTTGTATTCAATTATCTAGATCCAAAATGGTGACATTAGGTTTTTTCAATAAGTGGTTTATGAGAAACCAAGTTTGGAAATTCCTATCTCATCCCACACAAATTAAAATTAGTCTAAGTTGATAAAGATAATAAGCTGCCTAATGAGAAAGGTGAACCCTCAAGTGCTAAAGACCAGGTGATTTCTTCTTCTGACTTAGCTCCTATCCAAGATTAGCCTCATATTTTTCATGTTGATGTTTTCTCTAGTTTTTTTATGTGATAAATAATTCTTACCCATTATGGCCACCTAAGGAGCTGTTCTAACCAATTAGGAGGTGGCCCAAGAGACTCGCTCTATTTCTAGGGAATCAAACCAATATTTTCATGAATAAGTACACCAAAATGAGTATGATTACCTTCACCCAAGCATAAAAAAGGGTATAATCTCATCATTGATTCAGATGGTTTTATCATTCTCCCTCATAGGAAGACTTAGAAACTTATAGACTACTCTAAGTTGGATAGAACCATTATCAATAGATCATTAGGGATTCTCTTGGTGAAAGAAACCATCCTCAGCATCCAGAAATTAATAATGATTTGGAGAGAATTATTTCAACTAGATCTCTAGGGATTTGCTTGGATGACACAAAAACCACTCCATAGCTAGAAGTTAATGAAGGTACCTACATATCATTTGATGAAGATAATCCCTTTAAATAATCTCAGGAAGATAATTCATCCTCATCCTTGTATGGGTAAGAACAATATAATAGAATTAATCTTAATAATTTCACTCATGTTTTTAAGTAGGGATACAAGGAGGAGTTCATCCTTGTATTGGGGACCAAGAAAGGTAGTATTTTGGAAGATATTTTAATAATGAGGTAGTTTTTTATGATTATCAAATTATTAGAGAGAAAGTTATTTATAAATTTAAACTTGATCTTGATCAAAATCCTGATTTTGATTACCTACAGTTTCAATGGGAAAAAAAATTTAGGAGATTTTATTGTTGCGGACATGTTAGTCCCTAGATCTTATCTTGTTTACCATATGACAAGAATTTCATAGAGTGTTACAGAAGATACATTGGATGAGAATGGTATTTCCAAAAGACTATTCCTCTTGATATGGATACTTATTCTCATATTTTTTCTAGGCATAGACATTCCTCCAATTGAACATTTTACTTGTTGAAGGATATAGAAATGGAGATTCCTAGGATATCTGTAGAAGATGGTGAATGGAATTGATGTTTTTGACTATCATGATCTTTAGTGATTTCCTAATGTAGGATGGTCATGCCAATAATCATAGGAATCACTAATCATTATTTTTTTAGAATGAATCCTTCCAGTAGGATGCTTAAAGTATAATAAATAACTTGAATGGGAAGGCTTATTCTCATTCTATCTAGAGAATATCTTTTATAGCTAAACGCTGAAGAATTATTGAAAATCACATGCTTATTTTCTAGATGTGTTAAGAAAATTTTGATGCGGCTTGTTCCATGGAGTTTCTATAATCGGACTGGTTGATGGATCCAAATTCTATAAATATAGACCTTGAATATTGATTATACATCCCAATGCTGATTTTAATTTCAGCCTGACTACTACTTTAATGAGATTGGAATACCTATATGACTATCAGTGTATTTTTGGTGATGTTGGAAGAGTGGGGATGCTCACACTGATCCTATTTTTGGTTCCCCTTTAATTTTTGTTTTGGTATTTTTAATTTTTAGTCTCTTTCAGTCCCTATATGGTGTATGTTCATTACACCTTGTGTTTATATTGTAATTTACTCTTTCAATAATAGAGTTTTTAGGTTAATGGTTTGGTTTACCAAATCATGTCTCAAATCATTTTGGTAATTATTGTAATATCTTAGTAAATAATGGAAATAGAAAATAGAAAATAGTTTTATAATGAGATCATGATTGGATAGTACAAAGGTAAAATTCATGCGGTTATGGTATAAATCCTATCAATATTGAGGGGTTTAAAGCATTTCTTATTTTCCCATAATCAAATATAGAATTTATTTCCAAAGGGATGATTATATGTCCTTATAATAAATTATATCTTAGTTAATATGAAATGATTGATATCATTGGAGTTTATCTACAATTGTTTTTTATTTTAGAGGAGATTATGGTTTTTTGTATCAACATAATTAACGTGATTTAGATGGAAATTCAATTTTTTGTCTCCTGGACCATCATAATTTCAAAATATTACACTCATTATTGTTATTCCTTCTTTTTGATAAATATTAACTCATAATGATGATTTTGAATTCTTGATTGGAGTCATCTAAATCTTATGAACTGTTGAAATTTATTGAAGAGTACTTATATCTTGTATTAAAGATAAGTAACTTAAAAAATCTATGAAATTTATGGCTATTAAATTATATTTTGGAATATCTAATAGTTGTTTTGATTTAATACTATATTTGGTTAAATATTTATTTTTGGATGGAAATATGCTTCCAAAATGTTTTTATGAAAATTAAAATTTGGTCTATAATTTGGTTCTTAGTAATTATAAGATTTATAAATGTTCAAATAATTACACTTTATATTATGGTGATTATGAATCTCAATTTAATTGTCTAACATATAGACAATAGAGGTATAAAGACATTAAAAATCTAAAAAATATACTTGTATCTAAAAAATTGTTGATGTATTTTCCAATTACAACTTTGTTTTTGTGTATTTTTTGACTAACAATACCACTTTATTCATAACATGGAATCGATCCAATATTTCTATATGTGTAAGATTAAATCATCCATGTGAGGGTGATCTATGGAAATATTTTGATATGTTGTATCTAAATTTTTCTTCATGACATTATAATGTCATGTTAAGACTTTCTATGGATGGTTTTTGTCCTTTTGGTGCTTATATAGTTAATATTATTATTAGTTTATTTTTATAACTCCATATAACTCACTACTTTGGATGTTGATGAAATCAAATATCTATTTGGTATTTTTAATTTTAAGTCATTCAATGAAGAATATCGATGTTCTTTTGAAATCATGGATTGATGAGTTCAATTTATTATGGAGTGATAATATAACTATATATGATGTAGTTGTATAAGAAATTATTACACTAGGAGCTTAATTTCAATGTAAAATAATGAACTTCTATCATTTGGTATGATATTTGGATTGAGTGTATATGGTCTTAAATCTAACCTAGATTGTATGGGTGATAATAAAGTGTTTATTATTTTCAATGGAAGAAAACCTTGTCTTCTAACTATTATCAAATGTTTCTTCATGTTGATTATCCTTTTTGAAGAAATAGTAATAATTTTATGAAAGTAATAATTGAAAGAGATAGACCTATAGTAATTCTCTCTGATATTTAGGTGAAAAATAATGAGTCATCATTACCTGCTATTACTTATAGTCCAACTATAAAATAGTATAAAATATATGGTTTTGGGGGGGATCTGAAATGGGAAAAGAAAATTATTTTTTTAGTATTTACCATATTGTAATGATTTATTAGTCTTTAAAATGATAGATATAATACATATTGAGAAGAAATGTTTTGATGACATATAATATAATTTGTTTGACACACCATGAAATAAAAAAGATACCATAATGACATGGTTTAAACTTCCATAGATTTAGGACGTCCTAAACTGAAGATATTTGAAACCAAAAAATCAAAAAAAATGACTCAAAAAAATATGCACTTTTAAAATATAATAATTTATTATTCTCTCAGTGTATTATATATTTGAGTTTATTGGACGGATATGCCTCTAATTTAGCATGTTATGTAAAAATTGATCATATTATTATTTAAAAAAATCACGATTTTCATGTTATAATGGAAAGGTTGTTGCCTATTGGTCTTTGAGGATTTTTGAATTCATTAATTTATGATTTTTTACTGAAATTTAATATTTTTCCCAATACGTTTGTGAGGTTACTTCTTATCATGACACATTGATTAAGATATAAAATTTATAATTTTAATTTTATGTAAATTAGAAAAAATATTTCCAATAATCATCTTTAATTTGATGGAACGTTTATTATCACATTTCCTATATAAAAATGTTTAGGGATAATAACATTTTGATATATGTGTCTATTTGAGATATGTATACAAGAATTAAAGAAAAATATATGTAATAAATCATCATTTTAAGGTACAATTTCATATGTTTTCTTATAAGTGGAAATTTCAAATTCCAACTCTTTTTATTTTCTATCAAAATATACCTACAAACATAATTAAATGGGTAAAAATGTGGAAATCGTAGCTGATGCAACATATAATGTATTATCAGTGTTTAATAAACTTGGACTTAGTTTTGGTGGTTAACATGAATGATGTATTTTAGATGATGGATAAAAAATATCTCAAACATATGTTTAACTAAACTATGACAAAATGTCAAGATTTCTACAATTATTATTCTCGTTACTTATAATTATTTTATTTAGTAATTCTTTCAAAAATGAAATTTTAATATATTCTTATATTATATCAAAAAATCAAACCAATTATCCCAACTACTATAGAAGAACGTTAAAAATATAATTTTATATCCTAGTTTCAAATACTAGGAAAATAAAATTGTCTACCATTATAAATATAAAATAAAAATGTCATTTATTATAATAATAATTAAAATAAAAAATTTTAGGTTTCCCAATATGTAAATAGAATTGATAATTGATTTTATGATCTGAGTATTCCATCATCTAAATTGGTAAAATATTATAATTATTATGTGGTTAATTTATTCAAATTTCACACATGAATATATAGTGAGTCAAAAAAATCAATAAAAAGTGGGGGTTTTTTAAAAGATACCCACCATAGAGAAAGTGAAATTGACATATATGGAATTATTGATGAAATAATTGAGTGATCATATCTAAGGAAAAAATATATATAAAAATGTTAAAATTCCATTAGTTTGATATTGATCCAAAGTTGAATGTTTATCTATGAAATAGGATTTTTTACATTTAATATAAAAGTCATCTTACAGAAAATGAACCATTTATGTTTTCTTGTCATTCAAATCAATTTTATTATGTAAATTACTATTCTTATATGATATATTTAAACAATTGGGGGTGTCTGATAAAAATGAAATTTCCTAAAAATTAGTTCATTGAAAATGAAAATAGTTTTATTGAGTTGATAAATATTGATTTTTTAAGATAAATCATTAAAAACATCTCTCACACAAAGAGATACAGATCTCATTAATGATGATTTGAAGCTAAAGATTGATGGTGATGATAATTTCAATGATGTAACTATCAATGAATTTGAAACAATGACAGATAGTGAAAGTTAAGATCTTATGTAAATTAATGACGTTGATGAGTAATATAAAGATGATGATGGTGAAGAATATGAATATGAAGATGAAGAATGAGGTGTAACATGCTAATAAAATTAGGATGATTATATATTAATTTTTTTAAATAAATATTTATTACATTTTAATTGTTTATTAGTATACTAATAATTATTCATACTTGTTATTATTTATATGTTCGAGATGATTTTTATGATCTGATGTGTAGCTTGGATAACGATTAGCTATCCAGTTATGACCCCTTATTCTGTCATTTGAGCCATATAGTGGGGTTGTTTTGTCTACACCATCGATTATGAGTAGATGAGGCCCTACCATATTGATTATTTTGGACATTGTTCGTGAGTGGTGTCCATCTCTTGAGTTTGATCCTCATTTTATAAAGTAAGTTATATGATATATTTTATACAATTATTGTTAATTTATTTCATCAATTATTTATTTGAATTTTTTTTATTATTTTCACAATTTTTCAAATCTAGTCATTGGTTAGGTAGCTGTGATTTTGGGTGACCATTTTTTGACATCATAGGTGTCATGTGATTATGTTCCCATGGGTATTTTTCATTTCATGTTTCATCTTGAGATGGTATGTAAATAAATATTATTTTTATTTAAAATTTATTTATTTTATAGCTTATTATTATCAATAATTTGTTGGGTGTATGGTCTATTATAAAAGACAACATGAGAACCCCTATTTGAGAGGAATGTTAGGCTTTCATACATGGCCATTTTTATCTTTTTTTATAAAAAATTTATAGGAGAGCTATGTAGAGAGATTTCATGAGTGTATTTGATTAGTATTGTATGATTTCTCATCCTAACAAAAAAAATCCTAGGATTGGGGGGGGATTATACACCTACCAAATAAAAGGGAATTTAAGGAGGATATAATCTACAAGTCAACATATCCGGGTGAGGTAGGATGCCACAAAAAAATTTGGGGGTCATACTTTTGATTTATATCATTGGGAGATGGCAAGTAACATTGATTATTAATTTATATATATTTTTAAAAATAATTGTATGTGTTACATTTATGCATTCTATTATTGATCCTTTTGTTATAGAGTTTAATGTGTATAAGAGGATATAAAATAATCATATTAAATGACATATTATTGGTGAGAGATAGAGATATATTGTTGATATAATTTATTTTTCATTTTTTAATTAATCATAATAAAAAATTATTTATTTATGTTAATTTTTAATCACACATTCATCGAAGACATATAAGTAAATGATCACACACATGAAGGAGATTCATGGAATGAATAAGGGAAAATATTGTGGTGTATTTGGATTATTCTATTCATGATTTTATTAGGAGGTGTGGCTATAGGACACTACATCTGATATCAATAAAGGATGGGTGATCGATATTTGTTTATGATTAATGATGGTTGGTTATTCTAGAATTGTAGAAATGTCATAATTTTCTACATGAAAGGGAACTCATCTATGATCGATGTCCTTTTTAGTTTTTTGGTATGAGAAGAGGTTGTTAGATCAGCATGAGACCATATAGAGGTTGACTATAGTGTTAGAAGAGCTACAAAAATAGAGTGACCAGATATTTGAGTACATGTGATGATTAGAATACAGTTTTGGGATGGAGTTACCTCCACCATTTAGCAACCCCTCCCTCAACCCTGAAGATAATACCACTCCTCCACATTAAATTATTTTTTTAACAAACTTAGTTTGGATTAAATTATTTTATAAAAAATAATTTATTTTTTATTTTTAAAATTATTATATGTGTTTTATATGATTTTTGATTTTTTAGATATTTTTTTCTACAAATTAATCCATCAAAACTAATTTTTATAAACATTATTCTATTATTATGGATATTAAATTTCTTTTTATATTAATAATTGTGAATAAACTGTTAGTGTTGGAAATCATTTCAATCGTTATTAATTTATTATCTTTTTTTATGGATTTTAATTTACAACATAATTTTTTTCATCAGATTTCATTTTGGAAAAATCAATTTCCAATAAGGTTAATTATGATATAATTTTTATAAATAACTTATTTTTTAAGGAAATTAATTGAAAATATGTTATTGCATTGAAAAAATAGTATTTGTGGTAGAATCAGTCCATCACGCATACCATAAAATTTTATTATATTGGTCGGGAATAAGAGAAACATACATCATAAGTTTTAACCAACCAATATTCATATACTAAGTTCTAAAATTATAATAAAAATAAAATAAATTGGTTCTGATAGCATTTTGAAACATCCCCTCGACCTAGTGCTTGTTTGCACAACCTAACCTAGGAGATACCACAAAACATTAGGCATGTCACACCATAGTCCAAAGGCTACCTACTAGAAATGAGGGAATAATCCATATAAGAGGGACATTATTCCCTCTATATCATAACCCTCCAAAAAAATATAGATAAAAAATAAATAATACATCATAAAACATTATATTATAAAAACGATAATCCAACCAAATAACATCATATTCCATGTAATAATAAAATGATAATCTAGTCATGTTATACATATAAAATAAAAATAGTGATCTCCCATAGATCCAATCATATGAATCATATAATAAATAGAATATATTAATAGAAACTATTATAAAAAAGCTTAATTCCCCGCCTAGACACCATATATGTCTCCCTGTCAAGTTTTTATAGATCAACCACAAAATATAAAGACCATTACCTTCCATGAATCTCAGATAATGAAGTATGCACATCCACTGAGGTGAAAATGCAAGGTTTGTGTACATAACTCAACATGTCACAACCAAAAGGGCCTCTAATATAATCCATAATATATGTTAATTCATGTACAGTATTATATGAAAATTAGTAACACTCATATAAAACAAACAATTCTTTTCATTATGTTCTTATTAGGCTATCACAATGCACAAATCTACTTACTTCATTTAGTTATGATTAATTTCTCAATCATACCACAATCAAATAAGAAACCACACCTTGGTGGTACCATGGCATCCAAGATAAGCTACCTATAAAGTGACTATCATTTGAGATGTGGGAAGATGTGTAACATAATAAATCCCTTAGGAAGATTCAAGTTCATGGAATCATGTATCTATCCTCTTAGTGGATCATCTGGATCATAGGTAGAGTCATAACACAATTATTCCCTTTGGAATATTAAAGTTGATGATGTAATATTTGGAGGTTTCATAATGTATTAAATCCCTCAGGAATAATTTTCCTTATACCCAGGTTGATCACACCTGGCATAATAAATCACAGAATTCAGAAATATCTTAGATGAAACAAATACCTCACATAAACCATCACACATTTCACTCTTTAACACAAGTCAATTATGTTACCTAATAAGTAAATTCCCTCACATTGCATGATAAAGTGTCACATTTCAGACAAATAAATCATTAAGGTCCCTTATAAAATTTTCCCCATTCTTAGACACCCATAATGGGATCCTCTCTCAAAATTAATTTGTGGATCAATTCTCTCATCATTTCTTAATGACTATAGGAATGAGGATCATGTACATATCATCTTCCATCACTCTAAGGGGTTCTATCTGTTTTATCAAGTTCGCATGGACTCTCTATATTCTCATCAATGTCTATCATTACCACTTAATCTCACATATATATCACACAATAAAATAATCACATGTAAAATATTATAAAACTCTAGAGAACACCAACCTCTAGATGGAAGTAATTTACGTTCCCAAAATTATAGTCAGACTTATCCTCAAATAGTTGATAATGACAATTCTATCATAAATCCCAAAAAAAAATTATAATGGTTTAATAAAAAAATGAAGAAAAAATAAAATTATAGAGTGTGTGAGGGAAACATTACCTCAAGGAACTCAACACAACTGATAAAGAATGTAACACTCAGTTTTTAATAATGGATAATTTTTTTGAATTTTTTTTTTTAAATAAGAAACATTTGAAAACTTTTCAGGGGTTTATGATCATGTAGACCATGCATGGTGACATTTTATATCAATGTTATTATCTATAAGGTGGTTTAGGACTGGTGCATAGTGTTAGACTAGTAATTTTGATCCAACATATCCCATGTACTTTAGGTTTTGATGATCTCAAAAACCCTTCATACTTTTCTGATGATATTTTTTCTAAATGTATTAATCAGGTTTATCCAATTATTATGTTTGGTGGTTAAATTTATTAATTATTTATTCTAGAAATTTTTTGTTGAAATATACCTTATGTCTAGTTAATAGACTGTGTGAAATTTGTTTCTATGTGGTGAAAATGGCTATGTCCATAAATTGTATATGTCAATCACCTATTTAAAGGAATCAACTATGTAAATTGATTGTGTTTGGTAATTTCCTACATGGAAAATTCAAAAATCAATATGATTGGCTATGTAAATAATCACCTACGTGATCTTTCAGATAGGTGAAATGATTTCATGGAGTAATCAGTTATGTAAGAAACTTATATGAAGAGATTGGCTATGTATATTAAAACTTTACATAAGTTTCAGCTATCTGAGTAAAAACCTTTTGTGATTCAATTTGGATACATGAAGAAAAATCGGTTATGTGGATTCAAATGTACAAATATATATGTCATGCATCAAGTTGGTATTTATTACTATTGAAGCGATCAAGTGAGATTTTAATGCGGTTTTATAATATTTAAATTCTTGATTACCTCTTTAATTAAAAATCAATTATAATATGTTCTAAGTGCCAATATAGAAGACTAGTAATAGAATATTTTACTTTTATCTACTATTTCCTAGGTATTTTAAGGAAAAAGGGATGTCTCACTATTCCTTAATTCTACATATCATTTTTTGTGAATTTAAATAAGAAGTAGTACATGCATTTCCATGTGTAGACCTTTTTTCATGTGAAGTGAAGTTCACAATAAAATTTAGTGAACACATACTTAAAAAACTCTAAAACAATGCTCTCTTTTTCTACCCAAATAAGGAATAAGAAGTATCACCTCATCAGTTATGATTATTTATAATCCTTTTTGAGTTCAGAAGACTCTCCTTGATCTAGTTATTATTCAAATCATATCTCTTGGAGATAGTTCATTTTTTTCAGTTGTATCATATATTTGTGAGCTGAAATTTGAAAAAACTCTTTGTTTATTATCAATAATTATAAAGGTTCCTGGTAAAAGAACCTTTGAAGTCTATTTATTTTAAATCATATCTGGAGTCTGGTTGAAATATCATGTGATTTTGTCAAGTGTTGACTACTTGCACTCAGTTTTTCAGTCCCAATAAAAAGGATTGGTATTCCTTGGTGAAAGTACTGGTCTATCAAAACTCATCACACTCATGAAGAATAGTGGTGGGGGAGTGGACTATGAGACTTATATTCCATGAAATACTATAAATATTTGAGTATATTTCTGTTCTTTGTGATTTTATTTCCTCTTCATTCATTATTAAATAATAAATCATAAGTCAGTCATAAACTCAAGAGTGGGGTCTTTCTAAGTGAAGAAAATTTTAAAGATCTAAATTCACCCCTATTAAGTCTTAATATGGCTATTCATTAACAACATTTGGTATTAGAGGTAGTGATTCTTGTGTTCTTAGATATAAAATGTAGAAATATAGAGATCTAATCAATAATGGACACTATGACTGATAGATAAGGGATGTATATGGTCTTATAATCCCATTTCAATTTTGATAATTATGGTTGTTAGAAGGAACGAATGATCATATGTCAAAAAAATCGTGGTCTAAAGGTTCATCTCAAATTCGTGAATCCATATGAAATTCCCAAGAAATTGATAGAAACATGGGATCTAGATACTGAACTAAGATATGATATAAATTCAAAAGATATGAATTCAATAATCTATGGATTAGGTCTATATGACTTCAATATAGTTTCTTAATGTCAAATAACCCATGAAATATAGACCAAACTATCAATTACTTATGAGGGAATGACTAGCATGTAGGGTCTCAGATATAATACTACCAAACTAATGTTTAAAACATTTAGAATAATGAATGGTGAAAGAATAACACAAGTGAATTAAAGGTTTAAAGAAATTGAAAATAATTTTGTTGGTTTAGGGACACCTATTACTAAACCAAATATGGATCTAAAAGTTCTTATAATACTACCACTAAGGTGGAGTCATATTTATCAAAAAATAAACAGTGATCAAAAACATCAAAATAAAAGATATTATCAGTACTATGATGATGTATGGGGTGGATATAGAAACTGAGGCTGAAGAACATAGGTTAGTTAAGAAGGAAAATACTACTTTAAAATACTTGACCTCAAAGGATTAAAACAAGTGTAAATAATTCAAATAGATGAGTTATCCGATGAAAATTCTTCCAATAATTTTCCTTCAGACAGCGATCTTGCTCACTTTTCCTAAAATTAAAGAAGTTCTATACATAGAGAAGTGGTTTTAAGAAACCATTCCATGTGTATAATAATTAATGTGTAAATTCTAATGATGTAAGATGTTATGAATGTGAGAATCTTTGAAATATCAAGCCATATTTTCCACAGCTTCAAGATGAAAAAAGATAAAAAATAAATATTCTAAAAAAAATGGTTACAATAAGAAGGGTAAAAAATCCATGAAGGCAACATGGAATGGTTATTAGGATTATAGTGATGTTTCATATTTATAATCATAATCTAATAATTCAATAATAAATCCAAAATGTGTTTTATGGAACATACTGATTAGGTACATTATTGATTTTATTCTATGCATGAAATTGAATCAAAAAATGGAAATTCCTCGTTTGAGAAAACGAATGAATATTTTTCCATATTAAAAACAATTTATGAATATTTAAAAAAGGAAAATAAAACTCTCAAAAAATCCTAAGATGTTATTGTTAATGAAAAAGAGGAATCAATTAAACAAATTCTAATTTTGAAAACCTTATTGAAAAATTATACTATTTTGTGTGTTGAACATGGAAAATAAAATTGAAAAATTACAAAAAATAATTTCAACGATTTAAAGATAATGAAATTTTATTTACAAAAGGTGAAAATTATTTAAATTAAAGACTTATAAATAATAAAACTCATAAAAATAAATTTTAAAAAGGAATTTTAAGTGAAAAAACAAAGTTTTTTAAAAAAATATTTTGTACCTGGTTCAAAAAATCGAAATCATTAAAAACTTACTTGTTTTCATTATGGTAGATAGGAAATTATGACAATAATTTCATTTTTAGAAACCTGTAGTTTTGTGGAGTTAAAAATTAATTTTTCATGAAATGTTTTTCAAATTTTTTTGATGAATGTTTTAGAAAGTACAAATAGATATGGGTTCCTAAATCCATAAATTCAATCCTTGTTGGACCCAAGAAAATATGGGTACCAAAACAATTTCCTATTTAATTTCTCATTTTAGGTACAATGATCTAAGGGAACTAATGAGAGATGGTATATAGATAGTGGATTCTCAAGGAATATGAGAGGAAATTTTTTTAATTTCCACCACTTATCAAAGATAGATAGAGGTCATGCCACTTTTGGGGACAATTCTAAATTAAACAATATGAGATTTGGATCTATTGTAAATCCCAAAAACATCCTTATAAATAAAGTTCTAGATGTGGAAGGTTTAAAGAAAAATCTGATAAGTATATCTCAACTTTGTGATAAAGTTTATTTTGTTAATTTTTTTAATAATGGATGTTCTGTTTTTAAAGATAAAATTCTTAAATTTACCACACTACAAACAGAGAATGTGTATACTCTAGATTTTAATTCTTTGAGTAGAAAAAAGGTAAAAAATTTAAATACAAAAACAAATGATTCATGGGTATGGAATAGAAGATTGAGAAATTATAATGGTTATTCATTGAGTAAATTTTCCATAAGTAATTTTTTTTCAGTTTTACTTCAACTTAAATTTAATAAAAGGAATATTTGTGATGCATTCCAAATAGGAAAGAAACAAAAGTCATATTTTAAACCTAATAAATAGGTTTTTACTTATATACCCCTAAAATTTATACATATGGATTTTTTAGTCCATCTAGATTTTTAATCTTAAAAGGAATATCTTCTTTTATTTAGGTCGATGATTTATAAAGACTTACCTAGGTTTTATTTTTAAGCATTAAAAGTGATTCTTGTTGTATTTTTATATGTTTTTGCAAACAAGTTCAAAAAGATTAAGATTAAAAAAAATATTTCTTTAAAGGGTGGCTAGGGATTTGAATTTAAAAATCAGGATTTCATTACCTATTATTCAAAACAAGGTATCAAGCATATATTTTCTGCCCCTAAGACACCTCAATGGAATGGTTTTTTTGAAAGGAGGAATAAGACTTTGTAATTACTTTCTAGAACTATGTTATGTGAATATAACTGGCCTACTCATTTTTTGGATGATGCTATGAGTACATCATGTTATGTCATAAATAGAGTTCTAATTAGACCTATTTTAAAGAAAACAGCCTATGAGCTATGGAATAATAGAAATCCAAATGCGAATACTTAATGGATTTTGGATGAAAGGTTTATATTCTAAACACCAAGGAAAATATTGGTATGTTTGATCCAAAATTTGAAAAATGAATCTTCCAAGGCTATTCTACTACATCAAAATCATATAGAGTTTTCAATAAATAGTAAAATATTGTTAAAGAATCAACACATGTGAAATTTGATGACGGTGGCCATTTTGATCACAAAATAATCTAAATTGATAAACTAAATGATTATTTGGAAAACATAATATCCAAATATCTTTTTGATGACAAAAAGGATGAAGACATAAAACATGATTTTCTAGAACAAAATATTGAAAGGTTAAATGCCATTGAACTTGAAAGTGTCATGCCTAGATAGCCTAGAACCCTTAAGAACAATCCATTAGAAACTATTATAGTAATTTTAGATGAAGGAATTGGAACGAGAAGGAGTGTAGGAAACCTTGTAGAGTTTTTTTACTTTTTATATCACTTAAACCCAATGTATATAGAAGAATCCTTAGTATATGAAAGTTGGGTATTAGCTATGCAAGAGGAATTAAACCAGTTAAATAGGAACAAGGTATGATAATTAGTTGATAGAACCTATGACTATCCTGTTATAAGAACAAAATGGGATTTTTGGAATAAGTAGGATGATTATGGTGTGATAAATAGGAATAAGGATAGACTAATCGATAAAGGGTATAATCAGGAAGAAGTTATAGACTATGAGGATATATTTTCCCTATACTACAAAAAAATAGACCTTTAATAGTGCTGATCTTTATCAGCGCTAGAAAAAAATGACGACAAAGGTTCCCTTTATCATTCCTAAAAAAGTGCTGATAAAGGGTGATGTTTATCAGCGTTAAAAAAGCATTGATAAAAGGTACCATTTATTGACCATTTTTTGAGTACTGATAATGTTCCAGAATAAAATGAAATAATTAAAGAAATATTTTTTAAAAAAAATATTAACAATTTTATTAATTAAATAATTATTGATAAAAATGAATAAATTGAATATACATATATAAAAATTATAAATATTAATAAATAATATATATTAAGTATATAGATATGTAAAATGAATAAAATGAAATAATTTAATAAATAAAAATTAAAAACGAGTAACTTAAAAAAATATTAAATATTTTATTAATTAAACAATTATTGATAAAAATCAATAAATTTAATATACATATATATAGATTATAAATATTAATAAATAACATATATTAAATATAGATATAAAAATGAATAAATTGTAATAATTAAATAAAAAATAAAGAATGAATAAACTAAAATAATTAAACAAAAAAATTAAAAATGAATAAATTAAACAAATTATTAAAAAAATTATTAATGAAAAAATTATTAATAAAAATGAATAATTTTAAAATATATATATATATATACATATATATTTAATAATTATAAATATTAATAGAAAATATTTATTCAATATAAATATATAGAAAATGAATAAAATGTAATAATTAAAAACATATTAATAACTTATTTTTTTAATGTTGTTTTATTTTTCAATTTATCATATATCAAATGTGTGTTACATTGATTTCACATGCATATACATAATTAATGATTTTTTATATACAACACACATATACACAAATATTTACGTAGTTAATGAAATCTTATATAGAAACACATAAACCTAATATTTTTTTAATTTAATTAAATTTTAGTATATTTTATAATTTCTTTATAACATGATACATTTAATATATTATTTTTTAATCGATAAATTTTATTTATTTATTTTTAATATTATTATAGTTAGGTATTATTTATTCATTTTTAATATTTTTTATTTATATTTTATATTTTTTTTAATTTAATCATTTTATATTATATTTATTTATTTATTTATTTTCTAAATTTTAGTATTTTCAATATGTATTTATCTTAACTTCAATATATGTCCATATTTTTTTAATAATTTATATTTAATTACAAAACTTATCTATTTTTTCAATATTTTTAAAGTGTACTCATTTTTAATTATTCAATTTCACTCATTTTTAAAATTCATGTATTTAAGATTATATATTAATTAATAATGTTAAAAATATATTTGTAAATAAATATTTATAAATAAATATATTTATAGATGTATATTTACTATATTTATAATTTTATATATTTATAATTATTATTAATAAAAAAATATTGTTTTAAAAAAATATTTATAAAATTATAAATAAACAATTATATATTTTTAAATAATTATAAAATTAAAATAAACTTATTTAAATAATGAATATACTATCTTTATATTTATTGAATATATATATATATCTATATGTATATATATTGAGGCTGAAGCCTCAGTTTATTCAAGGAAAGAGGCAACATTACAAAGAAAAATAAACATCCAATATAGAGATGTACTTAGTCAGACTTAAACTCTAGACCTCACTGAGACCCACAAGGCTAGATACTACAAAGCTGCACCCTAGGAAATATATATATATAATTATATAAATAATATATATATATATATATGTAAATTATTCATATATTTATAAATAAATAATATATATTTAATAATTATCAAATTATAATAAATATATTTAAATAATGTATATATTTATTATATTTATATTTATATTTATTTATTATTATATATATATATATGTAATTATATAAATATATATAATTATATAATTATATTTATCATTTTAAAATTATAATAAATTTATTTAAATTTTGAATATATTGAATATATTTATATATATATATATATATATTATTATATATATATAATTATATTAATATTAATAATTATATAAATATATATAATTATATAAATACATATAATTATATACATATATATAATTATATAAATATATATAATTATATAAATATATATAATTATATAAATATATTTATAATTATAAAAAAATAAATATATTTATATTTATAAATCAATATTTACTATATTTATAAAATTATATATTTTTAATTATAAATAAAAATATATAATTTTTTTAAAAAGTATCTATGTAATTATAAATAAATAAGTATATATTAAAATAATTATAAAATTATAATAAATAAATATATAATTATATAAATGTATTTAGAAATTATTTTATTTATAATTATAATTATTAATTCTTTATCAGTGCTAAAGTTTTAGCGCTGATAAAGGTTCTTTTATCATCACTAAAAAATAGATGATAAAGATGCCTTTTATCATCATTTATCAATTTAACACTCATAAAAGGTATCCTTATCAGTGTCTTTTTTAAAACTGATAAAGGTGTCCCCTATCTAATTAAAATAACATTAATCATGACTGATTTAGTCATGATTCTAAAGCTCTCACAAAACTACCCTATTATCTCTTCTCCTCCTCTACATTCTCTCAGATGAATCAAGGCAAGAATCCAAGGTAGGTTATTTTCTACTTTTCCTCTCTCATTGATTTCTTGTTTGGGTTCTGCAGTTTGTGTTTTTTGGATCTTTTCAACCACTATGAACCCTACTTATCTTCTCTCGTAACACTAGTCATGATTGGTCACCCTTAGTCATCCTCATTGTTTCCATTATTATCACCACCTTTAGTCATGGCTCTTTTCCATTGTTTTGGGGACTCATTCTTTCCATTAGTTTCATCTTTTTTTCTTCCCATGGAGAGAGATATTCTGTTTTAGACTAAGTAAATGATATTTGGTTCAGAATATTATTCTACATTGATAAGGGCTCCATCCCATAAATTGGTGTAATTGACTCCTCGTTTTTATAAACATGATCCTATTGATGACTACAACCAATTGGCCAATTGCCCACTTAATATATAGTTCAATGGCATTTATTATAATCATTTAAGTTTCCCTAAAAATATTGTAGAACAAAATAAGGATTCGTATATTCTATCATTAGTTGGAAAGACCAAGGTCTCTATATATATTTTTGATGTCTTATGGTCTCTCTATGATATATGTTAATGTTACAAGAGTCCTAATTCCCTCAAACTACAATATTACAGGATACCATGATTTGAGAATCACATGTTCCTTACTTTTTTCAAAATAATTCTACTTTGATAGGTATATTTATTTATATACATATGTTAATATTATACGCTTTTCAATTTAATATAATGTTTTAAATGAAAATTTGAATCAAACAATATTTATTCTCACCTTCTATTATTTGATTTTATGGTATTTTCTAAAATATTTTTTATTAAAGTGATAAAAATGAACAGAACATGAGCCTCAACTTGGTTGGTGAGGACTCTTCAAGTTCATCAACGAGGCCTCGGATCAAATTTTGGTGGGGGTATATTTTCGGGTTACTATATTAGGTAATGTTTGGTACTGTAACAGCATGAACTATTCTCCTTCGGGCCATAATTTTTTGACCTTGATTCCTTCGATACTTTGGGCCACCTGGGCCTTCAAGCCAGTAAGGATTTTATGCCACCATAAGGCCTTTGGGCCACCTCATGGACTTCGCGCCACCTCAACCCTTCAGGACACATGATGAGCAGACACAAAACAAACAGATTCTACAAGGAACAAGCTCTAGAGGAGGATTCAGAGTAAGGCCCATTCACCAGAGCAGAGCTATCGGATTTAGAAGAATGAGAGGGTATGAAAATTGTCATCGATACCAGGTCTGTGCATCTTTATGTAGTACAACTTTCCAAAAATCCATGCGAAGGTGGAGAGCTGATCATGATGCGGACACTAGGGAGGGTTGGTTTCAATTAGTCACAGTTTGGGATGAATTCTTCTAAGATCATCATATCCTGTAATGTCGCGAAGCCTACAGGCTGTGTAAGGGTTCCCATTCAACCCTTAAAAGGGGGATTATCTAAAATGAATAAAAAATGAAGCCCTTTGGGCCATTCAGTATAAAAAATGAACACTTATGTTTAGATAATTATATTTTTTAAATGTAATATCATAGATTCCACAATTAAAATTTCATTTAGGTTATTTTTGAATATGAGTGGGTTTAGAGTATACATGGGATAACCATATTTTTAGAAAATAATAATTAATGAGTTTTATTTTTTTCGAAATAGATTTTTCTTTAGTTTTTTGTTCAAATTAGATGTAACAAATAGTTTTTCATTAAATATATAAATTATTTCATGATTTCCTTGAAGTAGAATTTTATCTATATTAATTTCACAATATTTAGATCGTGTAGCATATGTAAGATTTTATAATGTGTGTCTTTTAGAGTAATTTTCGAAAATAGATAATTTATTGTTTATTAACCATTAAAATATCTTCTTCATGATTTAAATAATACAATAAGAATTAAATAACTCCACTAAGAAGATTTTTACATTAGTTGTGAATATAATCAATGACAGTGAATGGTTTTAATTATGTTAGATTTGATAATAAATGGGTTATGTAGAATCTCGATCAATTATTTTGTATTAAACATGATATAATAGAAATATTTAAGTAATTATCATATTTTATTATTCAATTAAGGAATTTTATGTTTAAGATACCCAATTATTTATAGTTTTTATATATGTATTTGATGTTTTATATTTTATATAAAATGGTTTATAATATATATAGGTTGATAGGAAAAATATATTCTTCAAATTATTTTACTGTAATTATAAACAAATAAGGTTTTAATAATATTTATATTATAAAATGAACCAATAATCATTTAATTTTTTTTTGAATGAGGTAACTATATGAATTATTATAAAATGTAACATGATATTTTTCTAGGCATTATAATTTTAGGAAACAAATAAATTATGGGACTTTTATTTAGTAATTCTTCATTTTTATCTTCATATACATTTTTTACTGATTATTTAACATTTTTTTTACATCCCTAATAATTTTTTTCCCTATATTTTTGTTTTTAAATTATTGTATTTAACATAATATGTAATTAATTGTTTTCTTACATTTTGATAAATCTTACCTTATAATATTTTATTAAATGATCACTTCAAATTATTTGAAATTATTTTTAATGTACCTCTCAATGTATGATTACAACATTTTTCTATTAGAGATACATGTGTAGACGTGATAAAAATAATTTTTATCATATATTAGAATATAATGGTTATTATGTGAGGGCTATGTATGGTGTGTTAGAATATGAGTTACTATAGACATGTTATTGATTCATCAAGGTCTATGGTGAGGGTGATGTGACATTTGTGTTGTTTTTTGTTCTTCTTTATAGTTTTTCAGAAATTAGGTTTAACTAATGTATTGTGGATCCTATTGTGTGGTTCTTTCCTATGAGTACCATTTATGTTAAGACTTACCCATATTTAAAATTCACTTCCTAAGAAAAATTCCTATCTTATACCCATTTCATTATTTGGATGAAATAAGTACATGTGACCATTATCACTGAGGGGTAATCTTGGATGTTAAGGATCAGAGATCAAATTTCATAGTACCTGTGATGCAGTTATTTTCATAGGGAGATAATAATTTTTGTAGCTCCCATGATTCAAATTTTAACCTCTTATTAGTGAAAGGATATCAATTTCAAGGAAAAAATATGGTATATAATTATATTATGATTAGTATAATTCACTGGTATGAAATAAAGTTGGTACATTTGATTATCGTGGTGTCCGGATTAGTACAAAATAGTTGACTTACATCTATATTTTGATTATTACTACTTATAACATATACTTAAATATATGAATTGTTATAAATTTTAGGTCCCTGTTACAATTTACTTGTTTATTTTTATACTCACAACCTTTACATGAACCTTAGTGGATATAGAGATCTTATATTTGAGATATAGGTGAGTGAAAAGGACTAGTAACAAAGATTAGAGTCAGTTCAACTCGGTTGGGATAAGTTGAGGTCCTCATGGTAGTGTCAGAGAACTTTTAGAATTTTGAGATGTGACTTGAAATTTTATATTAAAGTGTGGTAATTTAAAAAAATTTAAGTAGGAAACTATAATTTTGATAGGATTCATCTCCTAAATAGTAATTATTACATTGTGTTTTTTGAGACTCAACCCCCATCTATTCTATGTTTCTTAAACTACTCTAAGCTGTAGTAATCCAAAAAAATCACTAGTACCTGGTATGGGATGGCTAATAATCAGATTATATCAAGAAACATAGGTGCATGTCCATAAGAGATGGAGGATTAGTATCAAGAAAAAAATTGAATAACAACTATTTGGGAGATGAAGATTATGAGGATGATGGTTATCTATAAATTTCACCTTTGGATGAATTTATAGGATAACACCTACAATAGTTGAGTAATTATTCTCTTAAATTCAATAAACCATTTCCTTCAAAAATGGATGCGCACTAATCAATTGAAAAAATAGTATGAAGATGGATTTAATGTGTCTATCATGTTTTCAGTAGAGATTGCATACAACCCTTATCAAACCCATTTTCCATGTTTACATTCTTATTATTCAAGAAAAATTAAATATTTGACTATTCATGTAGAAAATATCTTCTGAACATATTGATGTTACCAATACTGAGGTATAAGAGACTATTGGTGATCAAATAGAATAATTATTAGTGGATCAACAACATGTTGTTGAAAAAAACAACAATGATGCAATATCACAATGTTGAATAAAATTATCAAGGAAATAAGTCAGGGTATAAAATTTTATGTTGGTTGGAATCAATGTGGCCAACCTATTGATCCCAAAAATTAATTATGCATTTGTTATGTTGGGGACACAATGAGGATGAATGTGTCGATTGATATTGATTCATTTTACCATATCCAACCATTAATAAAGAAAACTCTTTGGAAGGATATAATGGTACTATTACAATATAATTTCTCTATATTACCAAGAAATTATATAATGAAATATTGATTTAATTTTTATTATTTTTTGTATAGTTTGTTTATTTTAGAATATTTTTATAAAAAAAATTTCTTATGGCTGCTAGAAAATCCCATAGAGGTTTCCAAACTCTTATTACCAAGTTACATCTTAGGGATGCTAAGGGGAAAGTAAATCCCCACCCCATCAGTTTGCTTTTCACACATTATAAATCATGAAACATGTATTTATTTCATCAATAGTTTCAATGAGAAATAATTTTATGTGAATTTAAATTGATAATATATTATTTTACATTAATTATTTTATCCAATTTTGTTAAAAAAATTAATTTATGAAATAGGAAAAGGGTGCTGAAAATAAAGAATGTGCATCAAAACCAATGTACCCCTATCACAAAGCAAAGATGGGGTACACTTCACTTGGGAAGAAATTGGTATGTATTTTAAATAAAAAATAAGAGTGTTATGTGATATGAAACAACATATGTTCCTTTGTTTTTATTCATATTGATGAATCAAAATCTGAAGCAACTTCCATCCCACGTCAAGTGTTATGGAAGAAGGCTCATGTAAATAAAGAGAGTAAACTAGTTTATGAAAACAAAAAAGAATTATGATAAACATGTGTAGGTATGAAGTAATTTTAATTCATTATGATTTATAATAGTATTACATAAAAATATCTATTTATGTTCATATTTTATTTATATGGTTTATACACAAGAATCAGTAGTGACTGTACCAGAAGAAACACTATATTCAATAGCTTTGAAGAAGCTAGAACAATATGGTCATGTCAGAGGATTATGTTTTAGAGCATCTCCTAGAACATATTCAAAGGAGATAAAACCACATGAAGATACATATAATATGGTGAAAAAGTTTTAGATATAAATAGACTCACTGCAAGATATTATTTTCCAGTTTGGTTTGGTTGACCAATGTATGAGAAAGGATCAAATAAAATTGAAAGTGGAACAAATATCCCCAAATAAACCAAATGACCCCATTATATTTGAGGATAGTCATTCCACATAACCACATACGTTACCTGAGGTAATCAATTTATTTATTACTCTTCCTCCTAAATGTGAATAAAAAAACTTCCCATAACTTTATTTTACTAAAATTTTGTAGGGTACAATTGTGTGTGATTTGTATATGTCAATGCCCATGCACCTCCTTGTTGTGAGGGGTATGATGTATAATATCCCAAAATACAACCTATACCATAAATAACTCCCAAAAGATGACATGAGAGTGGGGATTAAGGTAGTTCATGAGCTGACTGCTGAGTTTCTGGTTCAACTTAATGATCTATATATTTTAATGGTCAATACTCCTATTGGAAATTTCATATCATGGGCATCTAATATTATAAAGATACATGACATATATATTGAAAAAAAATCATATAAAAACATGTATCAATTTATGAGAAAAGTTTTTAAGTAAGGTATGACATTACAGATGGATAAAATGATGGGGAAATAGAAGGTCAGATCAAGACAATCTAGTGAATCAACCATGAAATAAAAAAAAACCTTCCAAGAGTAACTTCCACCAACTAGTTCTAGAGAAACATTTAATATCATTTCAACATCATGCAGAGACCACATTTAAGGGTGAAAATATTCCTTTCATTCCATATGAAAAATAAATATATGTAACTTTCATGACAAATATAGTTGGTCTTGAGACTATAAATGATATTCTCAAGCATGAATGGCTAGGAGTGAAAATTTTGAATACATACAAAAGGTACATTTTCATAATACGTATTTCTAAACAGTTATCTAATATGTTTATTAAAGTTAATAAATACTTATATTTTATTTAGGAGTTTATATTACTACTATATAAAGTGAAAATCATGCTATGAAATGTTTGGATTCATTAATCCCTATATCATTT
The DNA here is from genome assembly GCA_963277665.1 of Viscum album. Classification (NCBI taxonomy): domain Eukaryota; kingdom Viridiplantae; phylum Streptophyta; class Magnoliopsida; order Santalales; family Viscaceae; genus Viscum; species Viscum album. The sequence goes on from OY728121.1 coordinate 232,892,109, forward strand.
CTATAAAAAAACTTAATTTGGATAAGGAATAAATTGAGAAGAAATGATATTTTCCGCTCAAAGTGTTTGAAGAAAATATATCAGATGATATACTTTTTTGATGCCAAAAATAAAGAAGTAAAAAAATTAATCACATCAAATATATTATTATTATTTTCATTACTTATTTGTTTTCATTTTTTAAGCATCACAAGATGCTGATCAATGTCAATTTGGATACCCCAAATATTTATATTTTGGATCCAATGCATGGATATCCAACAAATCGACCACACATTACGTGTATTGTGAATTTTTAATACACTTAAATCAATATTTTATAGATAAACATTTAATTATATCATTCATTATGTGTTTTAACAAAAAATTTGTTATGATAGGGTGGTTGCTAAATATAGGAGAAATTGTGGCATGAAGTCGGTGTCTAAACAGAAAAAGCCTACGGATTAGTACAAATTGAAACATATTTAGGTATATATAGAAATATTTAAGTATAAAAACATATTTCAAAATAATTTATTTATTTTTGTTAGTGTTTCATTAGTATTTTAGTAATATAGGGGAAACTATTGTGCATATTATGTTCAGAAATTTATGAGAGAGGTCATAAAACATGAAAATACCAAAACCCCCCAAAAGTTAATTTCTAAAGAAAATTGAAATTTCTTTAAATATATTTCCTGATCATTTTTTTCTATATTTTCTTAGTACTATGAATATTTTTGAAAACCTTCTTACTCAAAATAATAAGTAAATTTATTTAGAGATGAGTAGGCAGTGTACATTTTTTTAGAATGTTTTCTAACAAAAAATATAGGTGATTACATGTAATGTTTGTGATCTAGTTGGAGCAATAACCTTAGAAATATGTTTTGGGTGTAAGGCATTATTTTTAGAATTCTTATATATTATTTTTGAAATGTTTCTCAAGGAGAAGTATAATGGAAGAAATCAATTTGTTTAGAAACACTGACTTAAAAAATAATTTTTTTGGGAAATGGTGGAGGTGGAGTCAGAGTTAAAGATTGAGGTGGAGGAGGAGGTAGAGACATATATCGAGGTAGAGACTGAGGTGAAGGAGTAGACAAATTACTTTCTTATAAACAATGAAATTATTGGGAAACAAAGTAGAATGAGGATCATACCGAGGTTGTGTTTGAGAAAAATTGTTAAAAAATGTGCACAATACTTTCCAATTAAGATAATATTCCTCATTCATCTGTTTCAGGTGGCTTATTGAATAAAATTATTACAAAAGTTTTTTAAGCGATTTAATAAAAGAATTTAAGTGGTGGATGTTTTTTCTGAAACAAAACAAACACATCTTATTTTTTTAAACTCATTATCAAAGGAAATAATTTCTATTAGCATATTTGAAGTGCTATCAAATATTACTAGAGTGTGAAAGAAACCCTTCACCAAGAAAAAAACTAAACAATAATAAAAAAAGCATATAGAGTTTCTTGCCCATGAATTATCTACACTACAAATAATGGGTCTTAGTAGTGGAGCCAATAGTCACTTGAGAGTCATAAGACACCAAACCAATCATAAAACATGTATGTAATCCAAATCAAATTATTGAATAAATATGTGTGTAATCAACCACCGAAGCCAGCTTGTGCATGATAGAACTGTTGGATGGAAACCATTGTTGATAGATCATGGTCATCGAGGAGGGTTGATGTCAAAGGAAACATGACATCAAATGAATTGAAACCACATTATGAAAAAATCCTAGAAAATGAAAAACATACTTAAAAATGAAATCATGAAGAACCAAAAATATAAATTAATACCCCTTTGAAAAAGACGCTAGTATCTTGATCCAAAAAACTTTAAAAAATAAAGAAATACAAAATTTCAATAACTAGTTCATGTATTTTTAGAAAATAAAAATACATTGGATTCACTTTAGTGAGTGGTGGAATTATTTGGTCTATTAAATAATTAATTAGATGCATGATATAATATAAAAAATTATTCTGAAAACCATACAAGTTACATTCATTATGCATGCGCACATTCATTATATAAAATGATCTATGTTCAAAATATCACTAATAAAAAACTCATCATCATTATCAATAAAAAATACATGAGAATAGGGATATTCCCATTTTTAGGAACAAATATTTATGATGTTATGTTAGAGTTTATCATCACCCAGAATATTTAAAATGATATACTAATTTGTTGCACAATCTAGGATGACTTAAAGTATGAACTTGATTTCAGTATCATTTGGATGCTATAAAAGCCTATAATTATGTTTAATACTTTCAAGAGGGGGTAAAAATTTATAATGGAGGTTATTGTCTTCTAAAAATAAATAATGGGTCACATTAAAGTTTTTTCCATTAAATAAGGTAAATGGTTTATCATGGAGTATGTACTCTATATGATTGTGAAAGGGTAAGATATATTTTATTATGTTCCCTAAAAACTCATATGTAAATATTTATTTTAGTTCAATCAATGAATGCAGATAGGTCTATACTAATGGTTAATGTTTTCTAGTTACAAATGACTTTATCAACAAGGATGATTCACTCCTATAATTTGATCATGCACTCAACAAGGATGATTCATTTATGATGATGCAATTTTCTTTTTATTATCCAATGCATTCAACATTTTGGGTTTTCAAACTGAAATATTGTCATATGACCTAGAGTTTGGAATGAACTCTAGGATAAAAAACATGGTGGAATCAACCATACCTCAAATAAATACATGGTGTACCTGTTATGACTCAAATTGTGTGGTTTTAGTTTAAAATTTGTATTTTATTAATGTAGTATTTCATATTTATGTTTAAATTATTTATTTATAGTATTACTAATATAATAATTTTCTTATTATTCAGATGGATTATTTTTTTGAGTTGGGTTGGTTTGTTCGAAACAGCTCATGTTGGTGAGATATTGGACTTCAAGGTTACAACTAAGACTACAACAATAAGGATATGGGTCAAAAATGTATACAACGATCATGAAAATTTTAATTCCTAGAAATTATTTAGTTAATTCTGCCACCATTTTATCTACTATTTCTAATTTAATTTCCTTATCATTTTTCTATAATATTTTTTTTCACATATCTTATGGGAAGTCATATTTATCCTTCAATCAACTGCAACAAAACAGAAAAGAGAGAACATGGTGATTTTATATGAGGCATTTTAGGAAGCATGGGGTTTCTTCTCCCATTAAAATGGATAATTTATTTAATTTCTGACTTGGTTTAGATGGTTCAAAGGAAAAAATATATCACATACTCTATCAGCCGCACCTCAATCAGCCACACGGTGTGACCGGTATGACTCAGGAAATATTTTTTTAGATTATAATTTACATTTTAGTTCAAAAAACACATCACATACTCAAAACTGAGAAAACACATTAATATTTTTTTGATACTTTCGTAAGATAACCCACAAGTCATTTGTGATGTATAGGAATCAACCACACCTCAATATGATACACGATGTTCTTGGTATGATTCAAAGTGTTCATTATCAGTTTAACATTAACATTTATGTTCACAAAACATTGCTCATTGAAAAACAAACAAAAATGATCTGATTATATTGGTAATTTTTTTAAATGACTCATAAGTCATTTTTGATGTGTAGAAATCGGTCTCACATCAATCTGGTACACAATCTAACTAGTATGACTCAAAGTGCATGTTTCCAGTTTAAAATAACATTTCTGTAAAAAACACAAGTGACGTATTTGAAACTAAGAAAACTCGTTCATATTGTTTTGATACATTCTAAAAATGATCCATATGTCATTTTATATGTGTAGGAATCAGCTTCACCTAAATCTAATGAATGGTGTGACCGGTATGACTCAGAGTGTGACTTTTTTTTAATTGACATTAATTTTACTAAAAAATAAAACCAACATTCTGAAAATTGAGAAAACACAGTCATATTATTTTCATAATTAGGAAAAACATCCATATGTCATTTTTAATGTGTAGTAATTAGACTCACCTCAATCTAATACATGTTGTCCCTAGTAGGACTCAAAGTGTCTCTTATCAGTTTAAAATTGACATTTTAGTACAGAAAGTGTCAATCACTAAACACTAATAAAACAAACTCATATTTACTTTATAATTTATGAAAAATATTTATAATTCATTTTTTATGTGTAGGAATTAGTCTCACATAAAACCCACACATGATGTGACTAGTATAACTCAAACTGCATGTTTCCAGTTTAAAATGACATTTTAGTAAAGAACACAAGTGGACTAATCAATCAAGAAAAAAAATTGAATTATTTTGATACTTTTGGAAAACAATACTTAATTCCTTTAGGACTTGTAGGAATTATCCACACCTCAATCTGATTCACGGTGTGACCGGTATGACTGCAATTAAAACTTTTTATTTAAAATTGACTTTAATTTTAGTAAAAAATACAACTAACATACTCAAAATAGATAATACACATTTATATAGTTTTTAAACTTTATAAAAACATCCCATAAGTAATTTTTGAGGTGTAGGAATCATCCAAACCTCAGTCTGATACACAATATACTTGATATACCTCAAATTGACCATTATAAATTAAAAATTGACATTTTAGTTCAAAAAGTGTCACTCAATGAAAACTGATAAAACAAGCTTAAATTATCTTGATAATTTATTTCAAGGGTTTATAATTAATTTGTGATGTGTAGTAATCATTCTCATGTAAAACCCATACATGATGTGATCAGTAAGACTCAAAGTAAGTGTTTCCAGTTTAAAATGACATTTTATTAAAAAAATACAAGTTATATAAAACACATTCATATTGTTTTGATACTTTAGGAAAATTATCCCTAAGCCATTTAGGATGTGTTTGAATCATATTTACCTCAATCTGACACACATTGTGACCAGTATGACTCCAAGTGAATCTTTTTAATATTTAAGTGTCATTTTAGTTTAAAACACACATCACATCACCAAAACTGATTAAATAAGACTAGATTGTTTACTCATCATTCTTTCTGATATTACTTCATTAGTTTCCTTGTCATTTTTATCATATATTTATTTAGTTATATTTCATGGAGATAATTCTTGAAGATGAGAAATAAATGGGGTGACATGAAATGATCAACCACAACTCAATCTGATGCACAATGTTCCTAGTATGACTCAAAGTTTAGTTTAAAATTAACACTTTCTATTTCATTTATATATTTATATAATTACTAATATAAGTATTATTTTCATATATATTTGTGTTATTTTAATTGATAATGGGTGGTTCGTTCTTCTACACCGACACGCTTTTTACTCTATAATAGTGTTTTTTTCTTGTATTTGTCTTGTAAATTTTATTTCATTTAAATTCTATATTTGTATCCAATTTTTCTAATTTATGGTTTTTTTGTGATATAGTGAGTTGTTATAGTACACTATAGTATGCCCTATTTCTGGTGCAACAATGTGTTGGAAAATCACACTACAATATACCTCTTTATCGGTGCCACTAAATTTGTCGATTAAGGCATCCTTGGTCACCGCATTTATTATCACTGATAATTGATTCATTTGTCAGTGCTAAATAAATGCACTGATAAATGGTGTCTTTTATCAGTTCATCTAAAAGTGCTGATAAAGGGGTTCTTTATCAGTGATTTTTTAGTATAGAAAAAGGTCCCATATATCTGCACTTTTTAAGCACTGATAAAAACATAGGTCTTTCAACTGCACTATCATAATCAACACTTTTTTAGCACTGATAAAGTTGTATTCTAGCATTTTTTAAGGCGACTTTTATAGTAGTTCTAGTAGCAAGATTAGAATCCATTAAGATTATTTTAGGCTATGAATCATATATGAATTTTAAATTATATCAGATTAATGTAAAATCTACTTTTATAAATGGTTTTCTAATGGATAAAGTTTATGTTGATCAACCTCCTAGTTTAGAAAATCCCCATTTTCTAAATTCTGTTTCTAAACATACCAAAGCTCTTTATGGACTTAAACAAGAAAATAGATCTTGGTATTAATGTTTAAGTTATTTTCTATTATCAAATGGATTTTCAGAAAATAAAGATGATGCTAATATATTTAAGAAAAATTTACCTTCATATATTTTTTAGTGAAAATATATGTTGATGATGTAATTTTTGGTTCTATAAATAGAAATTTGTGTAATGAGTTTTCAAAACTCGAGATTTTTTTTTGAAATGAGTATTATGGGTGTGTTAAATTATTTTCTAGGTTTTTTTATTTATCAATAAGACTTTGGGAATGTTATAAATCAAATAAAATGCATACTTGACTTACTAAAAATATTTGGACATGAAAGAGGTAAAGTACAGACTACCCCTATGAGTTCAAATGAAAAACATGACCTGGATGAAGTTGAGAAACTAGTTGAAAAAATATCTACAAAAGAATAATTGGGATTTTATTATATTTGACCATAGTATACTTGATATTACTTTTTTAGTATGTCTTTATGCTTAATTTCAAGATAATCCTAAAGAATCACATTTAAAAGATACCAAAATGATTTAAATATATTTAAATGGAACAACTTATATTTCCATATTTTTTAAAAAAACTTTTGATTTTAAATTAACATCATACATAGATTCCAACATTGGTGGTTGTAGAGTAAATAAGAAGAGTAATTCAAGAACCTACCATTTCCAACGTAAATCCATGGTATCCTAGTATAGTAAGAAGTGACACTCTATTTCACTATCTATTTCTAAAAAAGAATATATTATTGTTTGTGGTTTTTGTGAACAACTGTTTTGGATGAAACATACCTTAACATACATTGGATTCATTTTTAATCATGTCTCAACTAAATTTGATAACACTAGTAATATAAAAATTTCTAATAATCCAATAAATTATTCAAGAAAAAGCATATAGAATTGAAACATCATTTCCTAATAGATCACGCTAAAAAAGGTGAAATTTATCTTGAATTTATCTCTATAAAGAATCATTTAATAGATATTTTCACACATATTGAATTGTGTCGCGCAAACCGCACATTCGAATGACGTGTCGTCTCATCGTAAGCCTCAAGAATAATAATTAGGGTGTTTTCGTGTGATTTCAAGTCATTCTGATGTCGTTCGGCATGCGTTTGACCGTTAAACGCTTGTTTTGGCCATTTACGACACGCGGAGTGCGTTTTCGGCCACTGCGATCACACGACACCTCCGATTGACGTGTCATCTAGCCGACCATTTCACAATTCACGCACCCTTTGGTTGGTTTTCTGTATTCCAGTTGTTGTTTTCACTTAAAATGTTGTCCATTTCAAATAAAAGTGAGACACTTTGAGTGGTGTCGACAACACCGTGCCTCGGATTGAGGCGGGGCTGACTCGTACACGTCACAAATGACCCATGGATCGTTTTCCTAAAGTATCAACACAATACTAATGTTTTTGGTCGGTTTTCCATATTCCAGTTGTTTTTACTTAAAAGAGTATCCATTTTAAACAAAATAAATACACTTTGAGTGGTAACGGCTACACCGTGCCTCGGATTGAGGCGGGTGGGGGGCTGTCTGGGGGGCTGTCTGGGGGGCTGTCCGGGGTCCAGGAACGAGGGTGGGGGGACTATCCGGGGTCCAGGAAGGAGGGTGGGTAGTGTATCTAAAACTCTATCTAGGTATCATACATCGAATTCTGACAGGACTGTGAACCGTCGCGGGGTGTCATCCTGGATCAGGGCTAAATCACGGCATTATCGCAGCGTGATTATGGCATGACCGCGGCGTGACCACGGCGTGACCGCGGCATGACCGCGGCGTGTTGTCCCGGTCCAGCGACATCCGCAGGGCAGCATCTTTCGGCCAGGATTCCAAATAAATCCTATGTAGTTGTCCTTCACATTATAGAAACTGATCTTATGTTATAAAAAATAGACTCTTTATTCAGGATTGTGGTATGATAAGGATATATATTTTATATTCGTTGTTTTTAAAAGTGGTACTAGGTAGTTGAAACTACTAATTGGGAGTCAAATTATCACACCCTAAACTATCACTGTGAGTTTTCACAGACAGCGCACCTCCATTGGAGGGGTTTTATTATAAAAACATGACTTTATTTATCAAATGAAACAATTATATTAAAGAAAACTTATTCAAGATATGCAATTCAATGTTATTAAGAAGAATTAATAAAGAAGCTAAATTCAATTTAAATCATTCTTAAATTAAAGAGGCTTCCATATTTGGTCAAAAATAAAGAATTATACTAAATTCAAAAATATCCATACTAGAGTGAAAAATCAGGTTCAAAAATAAAGAGTTATACAAAATTCAAAAATGTAATGGATCAATCTACCCCTGATCACCATCACCATCACCGCTGTCATCATCAGCCTCATCCTTACCGCCATCTCTGTCCTCATCTTCATCCTCGTCATCGTCCTCATCCTTGCCCTCGGCCCCATCCTCGCCCTCGGCCCCATCCTCACCCTCGGCCCCATCCTCGCCCTCATCCTCATCCTCATCCTCATCCTCACCCTCATCCTCTTCAGCATCCTCGTCCTCACCCGAAATGTCATCATCTCGACCTCCACTAGAACTTCCACCTTGTGCATTGGATAATTCACCCATCGACGACATATATGTCTGACAAGCCACGCTGGCCTCTAGTGGAAGTGATGAAGATAAAGCTTGGATCAGTTTCATAAATTCTTTCTCCCTCGTTTGAACCTGTTCTTCCAACTCTGTGACCCTTTTATCAGACTGTCTTGCATGCTCCTTGACCTGTTCTAACTTGGTGGTACTATAATGGATACCTGTAGAGGACCAATACCTCGCCGAGACTATATTCTTACCAGGTCGGCAGCATACTCGACCAGAGTGCTCATCTCTCAAAACCTGATATAAATGATCGTGTGGCCCTAAATTGTCAGGCTCCTAGGCATCAAGGGCCTCTAAAGTAGCCTGTTAAAAATATTAATAGATTATTGAATTTAAAAATATATATTAAACTTTGAAATAAACAAATTAAAACTTACAATCTTTTCTTGTGTCGGTTCATTAACCGCAGTTCCATCTTTTTTCCTTCTACTTGAGAAAAACAATTTTGCTCGAGAGATACATCCTTCAATATTAAATTTGTTCTTTTGTAATGACATTGAAACAATATAAAGTGTAAGTATAATCATATATTAAATATTCAATAAATCAAATAATTTAAGTAGGAAGCAATAAAAAGGGAAATTCCTAAAGAAAAATTATAAACAACTATATCGTACCAGCTGCCTCTCATGATCTGACATAGTTGTGTGCCCCAAAGTGTGGAGGTATTTCTTTGAATCAATGTTTTTTCTGTTTTTTTCAGAATATTCCTAAATAATTTTTAATAATAAATAAGATAATATTAATGAAAAATATGAAAACTATCATTTAAATACCTCAAATGGGATTAATACCTTAAATTTGGTAGTCGCCCAATGGGTAATCATTTGGCGATATTGCTCTATCTGGCAGTCATCCACGATAGGTAATTTCTCCAACTCCATACCCACTCTATCACACCAGCCAACATACAACTCATGCTTATAAGCTCTCCAAAGCTCTCCTAGCTCCTTTAAACGTACTGGTCGTGCACCTTCGCCATCAGGGAAGTTAGACCGAAGATGACACCCAATAGATTAATTCATATAAATACAAAAAAAAATACTACATTAAATCCAATAGATTTTTTACCCATATTTATGCCCACGCATTATCCTTGACTTTGTGTGGAAGATGTCTCTAAGAGAGAGGGTTGACCAGAATGATGTAGGAGTATTTGGCTAGCGTCGCCAAAAAAACCCCAACATTCCTGCCTAGTCCATCATCATTGTATTCAACCTTCAACTGTGTCTGGTGGTTCCATACTGTACGCAAGCGAGTACTCCCCCTCCCCCGCATCCTATCAGTAGATGAATCTGTTATTAATGAAAAAAAATATTAGTACAATTTATAATAAAAAAAATTTTGGTATAAAAATTTGTTAGAGTTATATAAATATATTTGTGGTAGTCATATTAATGGGCATCATTGGATGTGCAGAAGATGAAGGAATATCATGTATAGGTGGAGTGTCCCTCAGTGTATGCTCCTCATCCACATACTGTGTCAGAGTAGGAGTCGAAGAAGGTGGAATATAATAGCTCAGAGATAATGAACCAGAAGCAAAAGATGATGGCACAGACGCCTGGCCAACTGGTAGTGTAAACATCGGAGGCCTAAATATCCCGTGTGTCCCTAAAGACACACTAGGATCAAAATGGGGCATAGAAGATACATTTGTGTTAGGGGCATAGTCCAATCGGGTACGACCAGTGGATCATCTAACTCTCGCACCACGAGCCCTCGTACCACCGGACTCAGTACTGGGACCACCAGATGATCATCTAACTCTAACACCCCCTCCTACCACCAGCCTCTGTACTGGGAGTAATATCAAGCTCCTCGTCGGATACCTCTCGTCTAGGGGGTGGATCCTGAAAAAAAGTTTAACACAAAAGTAAAAATGTGATATTATAAGTTATTGAAATATATATATTTGAAATAAAATACTCACAAAAGGGATGAGTGGAGGAATTCCCATCTTTTTCATGCGACGATTATTTTCTGTCATCTTTTTTCGCCGCCTCTCTTCAATGGGTGTCATTTCCTGCAATGATAAAAAATATGGAAGTAATTAGAAACAGATAACTAATGTGTAACCCAAAAAAATATATATAGAAAAAACATTCTGATAAAAAACATAAAGAAACATAATATTTATAGTGGTTTGAAGGTAAGTACTAGGATACACACTCTGAATGATGTAGGTGAAACATGTAAGTGAGAACACGACTGTATGATTATATATATTTACCACCACAACTTCGGGTTGACAATCAACTCTGACAATTGAGCTATTGGAGTCGTCATAAGTAAAATAAATGGATTGCTTCCAATTGCAGTAGGGATAGTGTCAACTTCATCATCACCATCATCAAAAACATGTCTGGGATTTACTTCAATAATTACACCAAATTTAGGATAATGATGATCTTTGACATAAAAAACTTGTTTCACCATTGATGCCAATACATATGGTTCATCGGTGGCAAGAGTTTGAGTCATGTCATAACAGTCTGTCCATTCCATACAAGTTCTATTGTGTTTTATCTCACATACGAATAATGATTTTTGGGAGTGAAATAGCGTGGATCATGAGCATTGTGTTCACAAAAGGAAGAGATCAAAACAACTTAATTTGTGTGAAGAATAATAATCCCATGGTCCTCTTGATATTTTAACCATGTAGTCATTATTTTCGAGATGAACTTGTATCCATGAAACCATATGAGAAGCATGATTCAATACATGTGTTTTTCTAATTTTTCCAAGCACTTTGAGGAACCCCGAATCAGTGAAAATGTTAATTGTGTTTTAAAAAGGTGATTGAATAACTCATGTATGATGTTGAAGGCAGAATGATTAATGGTTATATTAGGAAAACTAATATTCATTAATATTGCGAATTTGACATTCTGTGAATTAGTTTCATGAAGTAGGAAGAAGTACTACATGGGAAAAGGAGAGTTCCCACCGAGAGTTCCCTTTGTATATATTTTATTCATAAATATCATTGGATTATACGATTAAGTATTTCTTATTTCTTCTGTGAAGAATAATTAGGTACCACATACTATTTTGCAAAGTTCAAGAAGATACTCCATATGCTCTATTATGCAAAGGATAATTGAACAGTGTGTCATTTTATATATATATAGATTTTTATAGAAACATGATACATACTTGTTTTGTAATACACATAGTGTATGAAAATTAAGATGAATAAGATCTTCATGTTTGACATGATATTAATGAAAGGAGTGATTTTCATGAAATACTATGAATAAATATTACAAATAATTTCTTATGAGTTCATATACATGAAGCTGTAATATTTGAATCATTGAGATTAAAAAAAACTATGAATCTTTAAAATTAGAACACAAGAAAGAGACACCATGCCCTTATAAATGTATATGTGTAATTAAAACATTAATTGGACAATGTGTACACCGATATAGTGATTTGAGTACACAATTCGGGGAGTAGTGAATCATAAAATTTTCCAAAATCCCTAGAAATAGGGAATAACTATATCCTTGAGAATAGAAGGATATCCTTGAGAAGAGGTGGAAGGATATCCTTGAGAAGAGGTGGAAGGATATCCTTGAGAAGAGGTGGAAGGATATCCTTGAGAAGAGATGGAAGGAGTCTAACCTGACAGCTGATCGGATGGAAGAGGAGCACCTGTGATGGGGCTTCTCAAGGGCTTCTGGGAGTCGGCAGCGCTTCTGGAGTTGTGCAATATGCTTCTACAAAGCCTTTGGAATCGGGGGGGGGGGGGGGGGGTCGCCTGCATAAGTTGAAATTGGGATTTTTTTACCAACGGTTATTAAAAACTGTTGGTAAAATAATTCTTTCCCAACGGTTTTATCAAACCATTGGGAAAACTCATCTGAAGTATATCTTTACCAACGGTTCATAAGAACCGTTGGTAAAGAACAATGCTTTCCCAATAGTTTGATCAAACCATTGGGAAATCTCATCTAAAGCTCATCTAAATTCCATATTTACCAACGGTTCATGCAAACCATTGGTAAAGAACACCTATACCAACGGTTCTTTTGAACCGTTGGTATAAAAGTGTTGGGAAAACAATGATTTCTCAGTTTTAAAATTTGAAACACATTCATCATAACATTGAATTGAGGAGAAAAATCCAATATTTAAGTTGTTTCTAAAATATGATCTAATATCTCAAAGGTTTTAAAGAACCTAGCAGTTAACATACCTTTATTTCCCATCCATTAATGTCCCAATCAAGGAGATATCTATAGAAACACATCATGATGTGGATGTTACTATGTGTGATGATAGGTCGACATGATGGAATAGAAATCTGTGATGAACTAAAGGTGTTCGGAATTGTGTTAGGGTTTCACGAGGCTAGATTGGTCGGCACACTGAAATAGGAGGTGGGGAGGTCACTTAAGAGCAACATCGGCGGGGAGGTAGAGTGGTTGTGTTGAATGGAAGTGTCAGGGGAGGAGGGTCGCGGATAGGAGAGCTCACGGAGGGGTGGCTGCATTGGGAGGCAGCTTCGGGGGAGGAGGGCCACCGAGAGGAGATCTCATGAGGGTGGAGGAGGGCTGCGAAGAGTAGAGGTCGCGAGGGTAATTGGAGGATATCCACCAAGAGGAGAGGTCGTATGGGTGGAGGATAGTCGCAGCGAGGAGAGGTCGTGAGGGTAATGGGGAGGGGGTCAGGGAGAAGAATAGAGTCTCATAATGAAATGAACCTAGTTCCATGAAACTGTGGCTTCAAATAACCATATAGCCACGATTATATTCAAGTGTGGCTATAAATTAAGTTATGGTCATGGTTCTATAAAACTGTGGCTATAGATTCGTGGTCATATATCATTTTTCTAGTAGTTTTGAGATCTCCATCCATTACATATACTTTTTAAATCACAAGATACATTAACCATGTTCAATTTTTATCTCTATTGTGTTATCTTTTATATATGATTTTTTAACGCAATGTCAAGATCACAACACCACTGACGGCTCGCTAATCCGATGTCGTATGGAAGAGTTACGACAGATACAATATTTCCACAATAATAATAATAATAATAATAATAATAATAATGGTTGTTTCATGGAACTGAGTCACGAACCAGAATTAAATGTCCAACATTGGCCTTGAATCAACTGTCTTAATGACAGGGTCACATTGCCGCTGACGGAATGTCCATCGGACGTTGCACGCAGGAGTTATTGTGGGTCAAAGATTAAATAATAATATTAAATCTATTATTTCTTAGGCATTTTATGGGCCCAGGCCATGAGTCAGAGAAAATTATCCAAAATTATATTAAAACAACCGCCTTGTAAATGGGGTCATGTCGCCGGTGACGGTGTATCGATCAGATGTCGCATGGGGGAGTTACGAGAGTTTAAATAAATAATAATAATTATTATTATTATTATTATTATTATTATTATTATTATTATTATTATTATTATGATTATTATGATTATTATGATTATTATTATTATTATTATTATTATTATTATTATTATTATTATTATCATTATTATTATCATCATTATTACTATTATTATTATTATTATTATTATTATTATTATTATTATCATTATTATTATCATTATTATTATTATTATTACTACTATTATTATTTTATATATTTTATATATTTTATTTTCCTTTTCCAATTAGGTCTCCCTTCCCCCTTGCTCCCCATGTGGGGGTAATTTAGGAGGGAGGGTTTTTTAGTTTTATGGGGTAGGGTTTTTAAATATTGGAGAAATGGGTTTGTTCAGTGCCACTTCATGTGGCGCTGAACAAAAAGTGGGCAAAGCGCCACTTCAAGTGGCGCTTTGACCCCACACCACCCCCAAACCCAATATATATATATATATATATTTTTTATTTATTATAATAAATATAAAAAAATACAAAAAATACATAATTATATTTTTTATAACAAATACAAAAATTATAATAAATTTATTTATTTATAATAAATATTTATAATAAATATCTAATAAATATTATCATAATTATTATAATATTATTATAATAAATATACATTTTTATAGATTTTTTACAAATATTATAATGTTATAATATTATAATATTCATTATAATAAATATCTAATAAATGTTTTAATAAATACAATTATAATAAATGCACAATAAATGTATAATAAATGTATAATAAATATTTATAATACATTTATATTTATAATAAATACTTATTATAATTAAATATTATAATATTTATAATAATAAATATCTAATAAATGTATAATAAATATTATTATAATAAATATTATAATAAATGTATAATAAATATTATAATAAATGTATAGTAATTGTATAGTAAATGTATAATAAATATTTATAATACCTTTATTATAAATGTATATTTATTATAATAAATATAAATTTATTTATTATAATAAATATACATTTATTTTAAACATTTATTATAATAAATATGTACAAAAAATGTATAATAAATATTATAATACATTTATTTTTTAATTATAATATAATAAATGTAATATGTAATTATTTATCTTTATTATATAATTATCATATCTATATTTATTATATTTATAATTATATAATTATATTATAAATAAATGTAATATGTAATATAATATAATGAATGTAATATGATACATTTATTTTTTAATTATAATAAATGTATATTTATAATTATATAAATGTATAATAAATATAATAAATATAAATGTATAATTGCATATTACATTTATTATAATAAATAAATAATTACATATTACATTTATTATAATAAATAAATGTATATTTATAATTACATTTATAAATGTATATTTATTATAATAAATATATAATTATTGTAGTTATATAATTATTATAATTATATAATTATTGTAAATATATAATCATCGTAAATATATACTTATTATATATATATAATTAATAAGGTTTATTTATATAAAGATATGATTATAATGATTATATCATTATAATAATTATTTAATTATAAATATAATAAATATATAATTAAAAATATAATAAATATATAATTATAAATATAATAAATATATAATTATAAATATTTTTTTTAAAAGTTGGGGCCGAAGCCTCATTTTTATTATTGAAACAAAGCAAAGACCTCTTTAACTGGGTAGAGGGAGACCCATTACATTTATAAATGTATATTTATTATAATAAATATATAATTATTGTAGTTATATAATTATTATAATTATATAATTATTGTAAATATATAATCATCGTAAATATATACTTATTATATATATATAATTAATAAGGTTTATTTATATAAAGATATGATTATAATAATTATATCATTATAATAATTATTTAATTATAAATATAATAAATATATAATCAAAAATATAATAAATATATAATTATAAATATTTTTTTTTAAAGTTGGGGCCGAAGCCTCATTTTTATTATTGAAACAAAGCAGACCTCTTTAACTGGGTAGAGGGAGACCCATTACATAGCCCGAAGGCCCAGTAGGCATTTAGCCCATTACATAGCCCGTAGGCCCAATTTTTTGGCCCAAAGCCCATTCTGTGAATAGTACTGCTACAGTACCCGCACTGTTACAGTGCCCCTGCCGCCACTACAGTACCCCTGCCACCGCTACAATGCCGTCGTTACAACAGTATCTCGGCTGCTACCGTAGCAGCTACAGTGCTGCTACTGTAACCTGCGCCCAATGGGTTTTGAACCCCCATTTTCCATGTAGAATTATGGGGTGCTTACCACTAAGCCAAACCCCAACTACATATAATTATAAATATAATAAATATATGATTATAGTAATTACATAATTATAATAAATATGTAATTATAATAATTATATAATATTTAATAAAGTTTATTTATATAAAGATAAATTATTTTAATAATGTTTATTTAAATATTAATTTATAAATTTTAAATATAATGTTTATTTATATATAATTATTTATAAATTTATAAATTTATATATAATTATTTAAATACATAAATAAATCATATCAAATTTATTTTTAAATATATATATATATAAATAAAAATTATTAAAATTATTTATATTTATTATATTTATTATAATATATTATAATTATTTTTTTATTAAATTTATAGTTATGTATTTATTATAATATTATATTATGTACTAAATTTATAATTATGTATTTATATTTAACAAGGTTTATTTATAATAAATATACAATATTATAATTATTATAACAAACCTTATTAAATATAAATAATTTTATATATATTATTATAATTATTATAATAATTATATATATAATTATTTATATTTAAATACATAATTATAAATTTAATATTATAATAAATACATAATTATAAATTTAATAAATACATAATTGTAATATATTATAATAAATATGTAATTATAAATACATAATTATAATATATTATAATATATTATAATAAATACATGATTATAATATATTATAATATAAATACATAATTATAATATGTTATAATATATTATAATAAATACATAATTATAAATTTAATAAATACACAATTGTAATATATTATAATAAATATAAATAATATAAATAAATTTAATAATGTTTATTTATATATATATATATATATATTTATTTATAAATAAATTTAATATGGTTTATTTATGTATTTAAATAATTATATATAAATTTATAAATAATTTATAAATAAATTTAATATGGTTTATTTATCTATTATAATACATAATTATAAATTTAATACATAATTATAATATTATAATAAATACATAATTATAATATATTATAATAAATATAATAAATATAAATAATTTTAATAAGGTTATATATATAATTTTAATAAGGTTTATATATTTAATTATATCTTTATTATATTTATAATTATATAATTATTGTAATTATAATTGTATATTTATTATAATTATATAATTATTATATTTACAATTATATAATTATTATAATTGTTGTAATTATATAATTATTATATTTATAATTATATATTTATTATAAATATACAATTATTATATTTATATATTTATTATAATTATATAATTATTATTATTTTATATTTATTATAATTATATATTTATTATAATTATATAATTGTTATAATTATAATAAACATTATTATAAATTTATTGTATTTATTTTAGTTACTATATTTATTATAAATATATTTATTATAATTATAATTATAATAAGTAATATATATATATAGGGGTTGGGGAGGGGTTTTGTGGGATTTGGAATCAAAAATCCAAGAGCGCCAAATGAATTGGCGCTCTAGGGTAAGTGTCTAGTGCCAACTCATTTGGCGCTAGACACACCCAATTTTCAAAATAAAAAAAAAGTGACCCTTTAAATTAAAAATAAAAATAAAAAACCTCCTCCTAAAACCCCCCACGTGCGTTTCCCCTGTGAACCCTACCCGCCAGGCTTCTCCAGCACCCGCCGCGCCTGCCGGACCCACTGCCGCAGCCTCCGGCCTACTACGCTGTATGGAGCCATCGTCGCTGCTTGGAGCCATCATCTCCGCCTCTGCCGACCCCGCTCCGTCGTGCCGCTGCACTCACCTAGTGTGATTTAATATGTCTTAATTCAACATTCTTTTTATATTAAATTCATTTTATTATTCTTTTTTTTTAAACACCGCATATCTTTGTTTGTTAAATCTCCTGCATAAGTCTGCCACAGTGGCAATCCGTTTCCAGCTGGCTTTTGCGTTGTGGTCGTCGATCTCCTTCACCGCCCTTTTATTCTGGGTCGTCCATCTGGGCGGCGTTTCGTGGATCACGCGCTGGCTGTTTGGTTTTTGTTTCACTCCGCGTGATTCGTGGCGAGCCCTGATTGGGGCATTCTATTTTTGGTAACGGGCGCTCGCAGGGGCATTGATCACCCCTGCTTGGTTCCTCCCAAGGACAGTGGTGAGATCGGTGGAGTTTTTTCCTTTTCGTTCCAAGAAAACTCGGTGATCCTCCTTTAGATCCTGGCTCACGAACCCCGGTTGTTTGGGGTATTCTCAGCGGCAGCGAACTCCGCGGCACACTGCTGGTGTGTCGCCTTTGGTGGAGCTTCGTCACAGACATCCTCGGCTTCAGTTTCCCGAGGACCAGCACATGAGTTTTTTCGGACCAGATCCAAGAGAAGAAGAAGAGTTCTGGACCGTCGGGCGGTTTGTGCCCGGCACTGTAAGTCGTTCCTCTTTTTGCAAGTTTCAAGTAGAACTGTAATAGTTTTCCTTTTTTTTGTGCCATTATAGGCTGATTTCCTTTCCATGTATTGATTTCTTTGAGAGATTAATAAAACGTGTGTGTGTGTGTGTGGTGTTCTTGCCATGCAGTAGGATCCATAAGGATCCGAAGCACGTAAATCCTGTCTCTCTTTACTTTTCTTGCATTTTCTTGTCTGTATTGCGGTTCTTGGTTCACCTACATGTCGCCAGCACCATTCTGTTTTTTTTTTGTGTTGTTTCCGAGTTGTGTGTGTCCATGGTTTTGAGACCCATAAACCCCAACAAGTGGTATTAGAGCCACTTTTGGCTACTGTGTTAACCTCACCTGACCTACTGTGTGCACCACCACTAGTTCTTTGCCTTCTATTTCGTTGCATTGTTTTTCATATTAACAGTCTTGTTGATTGACTTGCTGCATTTCTCTCATATAACGATGTTCTGTATTCTGCAACCTGCTTGCATGCTTGTAATTCGTTTTTCAGGACCTTGTTATTTACCTCGTGATCCTGCTGTAATTGTAGTTACCAGTACCCTACGGGCGCTCCCTTTCTACGTACTGTTTTATAGCTTCGTTTCAAATCTGTTCAGTTACTTTCTGCTCACTGTCTAGTCTCCATATTTGCAGTTCTTTACAATTTGGGTTTTCTGTCTTTCGCATTCTTTGTGTCTGTTTAATTCTGCCTGAATATTGTTGTTGTTTTTTCTCTTTC
This sequence comes from Viscum album, assembly GCA_963277665.1. Classification (NCBI taxonomy): domain Eukaryota; kingdom Viridiplantae; phylum Streptophyta; class Magnoliopsida; order Santalales; family Viscaceae; genus Viscum; species Viscum album. The sequence continues at coordinate 232,911,684 of OY728121.1, forward strand.
TGTTCTGGTGAAATAATTGTATTCACCGAACCTTTTTTGTCTTCATATCTCACGGTACACGTTTACCCAGTGAGATTGGTCTATTTTTGGGGGCGTACACTTATCGTTGTCCCTAATCATTCGGCATCCACTCATCTGGATAAACATGTCTACAATGCGATATGAGATCGAAAAATTCGATGGAGACAACGACTTCAATCTATGTAGAATAAAAATGAGGGCATTGCTTGTCCAAAAAGGTCTCATAGATGCCCTCTCCCGGCCTACTAAACCCATTACATCTGTAAATGAAACTGGTCAAACTGTAACTGAATACCATCTTGTACCCCCTAATATTCTTGTTAAAGCCCACAGTTCCCTTTTGTTGTCCTTAGGAGACAAAGTCCTTAGAGAAGTGGCCTATGAGTCTACCGCTGCCGGCATCTGGCATAAGCTAGAAAAACTCTACATGACTGCCTCCCTTGTAGGTAGACTATATAAGAAGCATCGCATGTTCACCTTTAGGATGAGGCCTGGGGCTGCCGTGAAATCTCACCTAGATGAGTTCAACAAAATCATGTTAGATCTAGCCAACATAGATGTCTCGGTAGATGATGAAGATCAGGCCATCATTCTCCTGATCTCTCTTGACCATAGTTATAGCACCTTGGTCGATACCATGATGTATGGTCAAGACTCCTTGACTCTAGAAGAAGTCAAGTCTTCCCTTCTATCTAAAGACCTTCACTCAAAACCTAAGACCAAAGGTGAGGCTGAGAGTTTATTTACTAGGGGTAGACCCCAGATTAAAGGCAAAAAGAAACAATTTAAAAGAGAAAAAAGTAGAGGCAGCAAAGAACCTAACTATAACAAAGACCTAGAGATAGTAATAATAATAGATAAAGAAAAGTCACCTTCTTCCATTGCGGCAAGCCTGGGCATATTAAGCCCGAATGCAGGAAGCTCAAGCGTGAGCAAGAACGTGCGCAACCCACTGACCAGTCCCTCGTTGTTGACTCTGGTTATGACACCACCGAAGTGTTAAATGCCTCCATCCATACACTCGATAGAGAGTGGGTCCTTGACTCCTGTTGTTCCTTCCATATGTGTCCATACAAAGAGTCATTTTTAGAGCTGGTGGAGAGAGTGGAAGGGGATGTTCTGTTAGGAAATAAAAAAAAGTGTAAAGTGGAGGGTAGAGGATCTGTTCTATTAGAACTTGACGATCAATCTGTGATTACCTTACTTGATTTAAGGTGGGTTCCAAACCTCCAACGCAATTTAATTTCCTTAGGAGTCCTTGATCAAAAAGGATATACCTTCATATCATAATCGGGATCAATTAAGATCTCTAAAGGATCTAGGACCATTATTAGAGGGTCTCTCACTAACGGGTTGTATGTCTTGGATGGTAAGACCCATTCAAGGCAGTTGGGTAGTGTTTACAATACAAACTGTGACAATATTATGCTTTGGCATAGGCATTTGGGGCATGTAAGCTCCAAGGGGTTGGAAGAACTCAGCAAGCAGGGGCTACTGAATGACATAACACCAATAAACCTGCCTTTTTGTGAAGACTGTATAATGGGAAAGGATAAGAGAGTTAGTTTCAATAGATCCACCTTCAAAGCCACTGCCCCACTTGAATACATCCATTCGGATCTATGGGGTCCATCCAGGACTACTTCTCATGGTGGAGGATCTTACTTCGTCACCTTCATTGACGATTTTTCCAGAAAGGTCTGGGTGTTCATCCTGAAGCATAAATCAGATGTTTGCCAGACTTTTAAGACCTGGAAGGATTCGGTCGAAAATCAGACCGGAAAGAAAATAAAAACCATGAGAACTGACAACAGTTTAGAGTATCTGTCCACTGAATTTGTTGAATTTTGTGAAAAATAAGGGGTTAAAAGACATAGGAAAATTATGGAAACTCTCCAATAGAATGGGATAGCAGAGAGGATGAATAGGAATATCTTAGAGCATTTCCAAAGCATTCTTGCATGCTCTGGCCTCCCCAAATCTTTCCGGGATGAGGCTACTAGCACTGCAGTTTATCTTATCAATAGATTTCCCTCTTCTGCTAACCAGTTCAAGACCCCTGAAGAACTTTGGACTGGTCGGCCTCCCTCTTATTCTCATCTTAGGGTTTTTGGTTCTACAGCCTACGCCCATGTTAGGACTGATAAACTGGAACCAAGAGCTGTGAAATGCATTTTCATTGGTTACCCCAAAGGAGTCAAAGGGTACAAACTCTGGGTTGATAAACCTGGGTACCAGAAATGCATTATCAGCAGGGATGTGGTTTTTCATGAGTCCCCTTCTACCAAGCCCAAACCCATGCATCAAATTAGAGATGAACCAGACCTTTCTAAGTCTGATGAACCTGAGCCCTTGGCTCAGTTTGAGACTGATATTCGGCCTGATCAGCCTGCTTCTCAGCCCACTGCTGGAGCTGATTCTCAAAGCAGTTCTGGTTCAGATTCAGATTCTGAACCTTCTAATACCTACAGGGACTATCAGTTGACCCGTGATAGGAAAAGAAGGGTCCCTAGACCCCCTACTAGGTTCAGCCAGTATGACATGGCTTCCTATGCTTTTCATGTAGCCCAGGATCTCATCGATGATGATCCTTAGTCATATAAGAAAGCGCTGAAAGACAAAGACTCCAAACAATGGGTCTTTGCTACGAATGAATAGATGCACTCTTTAATTAAAAACCATACTTGGGGTGTTGTGAACAAACCAGTTAATTCTAAAATAATTGGTTCCAAATGGATTTTCAAAAGAAAAGAGGATAACACTGAGGGAAACAAAATCAAGTTCAAAGCTAGGTTAGTAGCTAAGGGTTTCTTCCAAAGAGAGGGAATTGATTATTCTGAGATTTTCTCCCCAGTAGTAAAGCATTCTTCTATTAGGCTCCTGTTAGCCTATGTAGCCTATGAAGATTTCCACATCGAGCAGTTGGATGTTAAAACTGCCTTCTTACATGGTGATCTGAAAGAAAAGATTTATATGCAGCCTCCTGAAGGTTATCCTAGTGTTTTCAAACCACATCATGTGTGTCTCCTGAACAAGTCTCTATACGGCTTGAAGCAAGCCTCAAGACAATGGTACTTGAAGTTCGACTCTTTCATGTTAAGTAATAAGTTCACTAGGAGTCAATATGATGTCTGTGTTTATTTCAAAGAAACTAGGACCTCCATTATTTACCTCTTGTTGTATGTTGATGATATGCTCATCATGTGCAAAGATATGAACCTTATCTCTTCTGTCAAAATCCAGTTGAAAAACACCTTTGAAATGAAGGACCTGGGTGCGGCCAAGAAAATCCTTAGCATTGAAATCATTAGGGACAGACCCAATAAATTGCTTTATCTTTCTCAGCATAGTTACATTTTAAAAGTTCTCAAGAGGTATATGTTTGAAACTCTCAAACCCGTTAATATTCCTCTTGCTCAACACTTTAAATTGTCTCTATCTCAAGCTGCTGCTACTAAACAAGATGTTGAATTTATGTCCAATATTCCTTATGCTAACATTGTTGGAAGCATAATGTATGCTATGATTTGTATGCGCCCTGATATTTCTTTTGTTGTCTGCACCCTTAGCAGGTTCATAGGGACACCATGGAAGCCACATTGGCATGCTCTCAAGTGGATTCTTAGATATCTCTCTTGTACTCCTAATGTTTGTTTATGTTATGGTAGAAACATTGATTCTGCTGACCTTATCTGTGGTTTTGTGGATGCTGATTATGCTGGAAATGTTGATACACGTAAATCCCTAATCGGTTATGTGTTTAGTGCTTTTGGTGGTACCATTTCCTGGAAGTGCAACATGCAATCTGTCATTTCACTTTCAACTACAGAATCTGAATACATTGCCTTGACTGAGGCAGTCAAGGAAGCATTGTGGATCAAAGGTATGGCCTCAGAACATTGCATTTACAATTCTGCTATTAATGTCTATTCAGATATTCAATCAGCTATTTATTTCTCAAAAAACCTTGTTTGTCATGGTAAGTCAAAACATATAGATATTAGACTACATTTTATCATAGATATCATAGAATCTGGAATTGTGTGTATCAATAAGATACATACTGACATAAACCCAGCTGATAGTTTGACTAAAGTTGTGGTCTTTTCAAAGTTTAATTTTTGCCTAGATAGATTGAACTTGGTTCGGATTCCTTGACCCCTAGGTGCAAGAACATCACTAAATTTAATTAAAAATGGTGGATATTTGTGATTTAATATGTCTTAATTCAACATTGTTTTTATATTAAATTCATTTTATTATTCTGTTTTGTTTTTAAAACACCGCATATCTTTGTTTGTAAAATCTCCTGCATAAGTCTGTCACGATGGCAATCCGTTTCTAGCCGGCTTTTGCGTTGTGGTCGTCGATCTCCTTCACCGCCCTTTTATTCTGGGTCGTCCATCTGGGCGGCGTTTCGTGGATCACGCGCTGGCTGTTTGGTTTCTGTTTCACTCCGCGTGATTCGTGACGAGCCCTGATTGAGGCATTCTGTTTCTGGGAACAGGTGCTCGCAGGGGCATTGATCACCCCTGCTTGGTTCCTCCCAAGGACAGTGGTGAGATTGGTGGAGTTTTTTCCTTTTCGTTCCAAGAAAACTCGGTGATCCTTCCTTTAGATCCTGGTTCACGAACCCCGGTTGTTTGGGGTATTCTCAACGGCAGCGAACTCCGCAGCACACTACTGGTGTGTCGCCTTCGGTGGAGCTTCGTCACGGACATTCTCAGATTCAGTTTCCCGAGGACCAGCACACGAATTTTTTCGGACCAGATCCAAGAGAAGAAGAAGAGTTCTGGACCGCCGGGCGGTTTGTGCCCGACACTGTAAGTCGTTCCTCTTTTTGCGAGTTTCAAGTATAACTGTAATAGTTTTCCTGTTTTTTTTTGTTCCATTATAGGCTGATTGCCTTGCCATGTATTGATTTCTTTGAGAGATTAATAAAACATGTGTGTGTGTGTGGTGTTCTTTCCATGTAGTAGGATCCATAAGGATCCAAAGCACGTAAATCCTGTCTCTCTTTACTTTTCTTGCATTTTCTTTCCTGTATTGCGGTTCTTGGTTCACCTACATGTTTCCATCACCATTCTATTTTTTTTGTGTTGTTTCCGAGTTGTTTGTGTCCATGGTTTTGAGACCCATCAACCCCAACACCTAGGATACGTCGTGAGTCGTTGCCCCACCGACCTCTCTTGAGGTCGCTCGGAGCCACCACCACACACTTGTCCGCCACACACAACCTCATGCTCACTGCCAGAGTTGCGTCCCTCCACTAGACTGCCTTGCCTGGAGACATGCCAAACCGTCGTCCCGACTACCTCTCATGTACCGTGTGGACGTGACGATCCTTCTGCGAGCCATAACGCCTTAGTTCTAACTCTAAACTTTGAAATGATAGTAGATCTATGATCCTCGAGTCACGATCTACGCATAGCCAGTCTCTGATCATGATTTCGTTGTCATTGCACAATTCTAACACGGATCCATCTCGTTCTGGGCACCTGATCGAGCTTAGGTCACCCAAAACTCATCGAACCACAATCCACAGGGATTCCATGGTGATAAACGCGAAGAAGGAGGGGAGGGAAAGGCACCATAAAAAAGGTTTGAAACATCACCCACCGAGCATTCTTGTCCAGCGATTGAGAAAAGGGCATCGGGGTTAGAACATGTGATAAACAATATAAATTGGTACTTGGGCTCATGCAGAGGTTTGATCAAAGAGGAAGGTTGAAGAATTGACTAACAACATGCTCAAAGTTTAATTCAGGGTGTAAGAACACCAAGAACGAATCATACATGTGTGCGATATTGAAGAAGGATGTGTTCATCGACGTAGGAGGAGGGTCCGCTGCACTTTGACCCATCTAGATCCAGGGTTTTGTCGTTATTCTTCATTCGTCATTCATCAATAGGAAGGAGAGGAGAGTAAGAGAGGGTTTTTCGTCATTGGAAAAACAGATTTATGATCTAATTCTATAAAATGGGAATTTATAACCCTCAATTAGGTTTAAGGATATTAATGAAATAATTAAATAAATAAATATTTAATTATTGAATTATTCTTCCATGATAGCACATAAGCCGAACTCCCGATGCCGACAAAAGTTATACACTACCTAGGGTAAAACCTATGCTCTAAACTCAACGGTGGTCTCATATTTCTCATCGGAGTCCTTGTTTCATGAGTTATTTGTGTTTGAGCTATTAATTGAATAAATTAATAATTTAATTCATCCATTTAACACACCGCTAACAACCGAAGGGTCCAAACATCCAATGATGACTCATTTTATGTCACGCCTAGGGTAAGCACAGTATTCCAGACCCAACCGTGGTCTCAGATTTCTGATCTGATCAACTATTGGGGAGATATCCCATTTCATTTGTGTGCATAGTCAAAAATATACATAATATTTTTGTATAATTTATTTCGGGCACTCCGGGTCTCAGAATTTCACGTCATCTTAGTGCCTAACTCTGGAAATATTCTTAGAAATATTCCAAAGTATTATATGGTAAAACTAGGGTCTCTACTTTTGAAATGAATCTTTTTCACCAGGTATCCATTTTGGATGAATGAATAGTCTGCATCGTGTGTTTTTTCCTGAGGATCAAAATGGCACGATCCATATAATTTTTTTTGGGACCAAGGAGTGGGCCCCACAGGATACCTCTTGAGCTTATTGTGGTGACATATTACTTTCCCATCGAATGTCTATTTGGGGCACATAAATAGTTGATCTTGCATGTGTTTTCGCAAGGATCGCAACAGTGTGATCTGTTTGGATGTCCATAGCCTTATTTGTGATATAATTAAATGTGAAAACATGCAAGGAATATCAGTGGAAGATCCTTTTGATGCATTTTAAGAGAATACATGTCTTACATTTGCATCGACTCTTGTGAGAGTGGAGAAGATTTATGAAGAAATGTGATATGAGATGTTCCGGGTGTGATGCCTTTTCTGGGAGACACTTGATGACTATAGTGGAGTTCCTCATACTTCCCAAGAGGCACCATATAGTAGGGATTACTAGTGGAGTTCCTCATTGACTTCCGAGTGGAACCCTCCAGCTAGGCTGGGCATGGGTCTTAAACCCTTTTTGAGTGGAACCCCCGACAGGGCTAGGTATGAGTCCTTGATGATGCTAGAGTAGAACCCTCCAGTCGGGCTGGGCATGGGTCCTAATCCATTTTTTGAGTGGAACCCTCCATCTAGGTTGGGGTATAGGTCCTCGATGACACTAGAGTGGAACCCTCCACCCAGGATGGGCATGGGTCCTCAACTTTGAGACGACCTCCTTACTGCAGATCAATGACAAGACATACTTTGACTTACATAAGGACCCACAAGAAAGAGGGGTGCATTCCCCACCAAAGTGAATTCTTGTAATGTGGTCTAAAACCAGGTGGGTGATTCATTTCCACCCAAAGCGAATAGTATTGAGGTGTGGTGATTTGAACCCCTTTGACTTGTGACTCCTGAGCAGATGATGAGGTGTTGGGAATTGGATATGGTTTTACTTGGAACTATTGGCTACTCACTTTCCTATGATGAGACTGTGAGATAGAGATCCCCTTACTCTCTCATTTAGGTTTCTTTGACTATGCATATATATATTCTTTTCCAGTTCTCACTCCTTGGGTTTTGGCTACTCTCCTTCCAGGAGAGGCGAAGATGCGCAGGGTATGTCATGTACTTTCCATGTCTAGATTCTCATGGTTAGACGAGTCCACTCTCCTAATATATATATATATATATATATATATATATATATATTATTTTCCAGTTCCCACTCCTTGGGTTTGGGATACTCTTCTTATAGGAGAGGCAAAGATGCGTGGGTTATGACATGTGATTTCCGTGTCTAGATTCTCATGGTTAGATGAGTCTACTCTCCTACTATAGGCAGCGAAGACTCGATGATAAGTTCATCTTCTCTCCATTTCTAGTTCCTTGCATTTGGATGATCTTACTTCACTCTCTTGTTGGGTTGAGTTTCACTCCTTTTTATTTACCTTTTCCTATATACTTATTTCCTTTTTAGAGTATCTCTTATGGCTCCCCCTTCTCCTTTTAGAGGCATCCTACCGAGTATTTTTATAATCATCCCTGCATGGGATTTTCCCTCACATGTCGTACCTTATGTAAATGATAGACATGTTGATTGTGACTTCATAAGAGCATAGGGATATAGGTGCTTGGACCACATAAGATGGTCATAGCTTGGGTTCCAGGAGCAGGGATCTCTCAGTTGTTTACTTTTTAGTTATTTCAAGGTTGTGGCACTTTTTTGGTTGGGCGTGCATTTTTTTTTCCTTTTTCCTCTTTCAGTTTACTGTATCGTACTTGTACTGTTTAGTGGTTCATGCATGTTTGGTTTATTTATAGAAGTGGTGTATCTTTTGTTCCTTTCCTTCTGCACTTTTTTATTGAGTTGGTTGTGTGTGTGTGTGTGTGCAGGTTCTCAGGTAAAGGCCTCCCTGAGTTTGTTGTGCCTTCAGCATAAGTCGCTAGCCCCTAGCCTATGGAGGTGGGTTGGGGTAGTTGCGGCTCGAGTCCTGACATGGTTCGGGTCGTGACAAAGTGGTATCAGATCAGTTTTGACCCTAGGGATGTTGTTTGGACATTTCCCTAAAAGGGTCTTGGTTGGGTTTAGGGAAACGGTGTTGAAGTGTCTCGAGAGCATCTCTCAGGCCAGGGAGTCCAATTATGGTATGGGCAGTCAACGTATCCATTCACCAGGACTCTGATTTCCCATTTTTAGACTTAGCACCCTGAGACCATTGTTGTAGGGAACAATGGTACATGCCTCATATAGTATTGAGTCTTTGACTATCCTTCTTAAGTCATCGCCCCATTTTATTATATATATATATATATATATATTCTCATTTAACCATGGTACTCCTTGATAACTTTTAGGATACCTCCATGATGGAAGCCAGCCAGGATACCTACTCCAGTTCGTGATGACAATCATGTAAGCAATGGGGCCTCAGTAGAAGGCACATCATGTGATCCCCTTCCTCTAAGTGGGCTAGTGGTGGCACCTCCACTTGTAGAGCAGTAGTTAGTACTGGAAGCATGGGCCGAGGAAGAGCACAGATTGAGATCACTTCATGAGTTCCAGAACCAGAGGTCATTGAAGTTTTGAGGTGAGCCATATCCCCAGGCAGTGGAGGATTGGTTAGAGTTGGTGGACTGCCTCTTCAGGCTTGCATGGACACCAGCATATCTTATGGTGGCTTTGGTATCCATCTTTTTCCACGGAGCAACTGGGCTTTGGTGGAGCTTGGTTACTCAGATACTCGATGATTTGACGCTCTCATGGGAAAACTTCCAAAAACTATTTCATGAGGGGTATTACCCATCCTTCTTTCACTCCATTAGACTTTAAAAAAATCCTACAGTTTTAGTAGGGAGGGATGATGGTGACTGAGTACGTGACTAGGTTCACATACCTTGCACACTACTCTCTAGACATGATCTATGACGGCTAATTTTGAGCTTTAAAGTTCGAGTAGGGACTCCGCAGAGAGATCTATACTATCATAGTACTCTTCTACATCTCCACCTATATCTGGGTGTTAGAATAGGTGCTGGTGATAGAGAAATTTCTGTCAAAGGGATGCCATACAACTGGTTGTGGTAGTGGGTTCAACAGAGCTGAGACATCTGCCGTAGATAGAAAGTATCAGATGACAAGATCTCAGCATAGTAGATCTTCTCATAATCAGACTCAGGCGCCAGGTCATCCCAGATAGGGCTGGTTCTATGCTTGTGGTGGGAGAGGTCACATGGCATGAGACTTCCTAACCAAACGTGCTAAGAATACTAGGCAGGAAGCAGGTGGACTACCACAGTAGATACAACACCGTGATTAGGGTGACACAGTGCGTTAGTGTAACATTATGTCAGTGTCATTCGACGTAACCTTGAATACGTGAAGAATAGGGGGCCTTCCCCCATCGAGATGAATTTTTTTGATGTGAGAAAAACCGTGAGGCTGAGTCAGTGCCGCCCAAAATGGATAATATCAAGGTGTGGTGGAAGAGTCCCTCTGACTTGTGCATTTAGAGAGAGGTTGTGTAGTGGAGTTTTAGAGCAGGTCCTAAAATATCCTGTGTATTTTTTCTGCTTAACCTTATTTTTCTTGGAATGCCACTAGCAAGGACATCGTGACGTCGATAATATCATAAAATTTCAATTTTCAATTTTCCAGGCTTCCACTGCATGCCCAGTACCAACAGAAAAATTATCACTTCATTAACATATCTCTCTATATATATATATATAGAGAGAGAGAGAGAGTATGAAAGATTTAATACAAAGTTTAAGACCCAAGAGTTGACATCTAAAAGGTTTTCCAATTAAAATGGTTTGTTTGGAAGAGCATCTTCCATAATTATGAAATTTGTATTTAATATTTAATAATAAATAATAAATTCTTAAGATAGTATTAATGATAAAATTAAATTTCAATAATAATTTCATAATATAATGAAATTAAAGATGATAATTTGATATAATTGTTCATTTATTTTTTTATCATTATTTCACTAGTTTACAAACACAAATCCAATTAAATTAATCAAAACTTTATTTTCCCTATCAAATATATTTTATAACAAAATATCATTAAACAATTATAACTCATTAAATAAATATTATCAATATATTTAAATAATAATATTAATAATAATATTAACATTACTCATCATCTTATCACTTTAATTCACATTACAAATCACCTATTATAAATTAAATATTTTAAAATAAAAATATTAGTACTTTAACAAACACTTTTTTATTTAAATAATAATACCGTAAAAACATGAAAAATATTATAAATATATTTAAAATCAAATTATGAGTGATTTAAAAAAATTATTTAAATAATAATTGTTTCATCACAATCATCATCTTTTTAAATGTGAAAATTGTCTAAAATGATCTTAAAAATACAAATTTCAAAGCATGAATTTTCAAATATTCTTGGAAATTTTGATCCTTCATGTCTCAAATCCATCACCCTAGAATAACTTTATTTATCAAATCTATCACCATAGAATAACTTCGTCCTCAATTCACATGACGTTTGTGACACCACAATGTAGTATAGATAACCACGATCTGTTTTTCATTTTTACCCTTCAATCTTCTTCAAACACTTCCAAAATAACTAAATTCCACATCACATAATACTCAATTTACATAGAAATAAAACATTTATTCAATTAAAATAAAAATTTAAAATGCATATGTATTTGAGCTTTCATTCATGATATTTTGATACTATATATTAGTGAAAAGTATTTTTGGGCCATAAATTTACCCATTCCTTAGTTTTCTTGTACCCAAATTTTATTTCTTATAAGTTTTTATTCTCCTGATTTTTGTTCTTAAAAACTTATAGGTGATTAAAAATTTATTATTTAATTTCATTAATCTAATAAAATTATATTTACAAATTTATATTTTGATAAAATAAAATATGGAATATTTTTATGCATTAAATGGATAAAGATTAAATTACAATTAACTTGAAATTTGGTGGACTGATTTTAAAAAATTAAAATTAGATTAACTAATTTATCAATGAAACAAAAATGAAAGTATAAAAAATATCAAACTTGTCAGGAAGTCATTGAATGAGGTTTTTGTTTTCAATGGGGGTGGGCTACCCCCCCCCCCCCACCCACACACACACCAATCCACCCACCTACCATTTGGTGCACTTCCTATAAAAGGGAAATGAATCCCTCCCCTGTATTGTGTGAGTCAAATAAAAAGGAGATGTTGGAAACCTTAATAAAATATTTTTCTTCCTTTCTACTCATTTTTGTCCACTAATTAAATTTTACCCATTTCAATTTTTGCTTTTACAACACATTATTAGCATAAACACTCACAAAGGGAGAAAGGCATGTTTTTATTTTAAACCTTATTCACACTGCCTGGTTATTTGGTTTTAATTATTTATGTTTTTCTTTTAAATCCTTATTTTCACCACCTATTTGTATAGTTCTAATTATTGATAGAAAATTATTTTTTTACCACCAGATTGGATGGTTTATGTAATTTATTTAATTATCATCATAAAGTTCAGATTTTTTCCAACCTAGATGGTTTTAATTTATTTATTTTACACCACTTGATTGGATGGACTAATTAATAAATCAGTACACATAAATTTTTAAATGAGTAATGTGATGTGTTGATTTATTTATTTTAAACCTCATGTGAAAGATCTTTAAACCGGTTAATGTGGGATGTATATAAATAAATTATTGAGCAATAATATTAATCTAATTTTGATGTTTTGATGTCATTTTTATTTATTATATTTTCCTTAATCTAAATTTAAACTATTGTTGTATTCTTATTTTGATTAATAATAATTTTTTCCTCTCTCTCCTAGTTATCATCATGTCAAATCTCTCAAAACTCAAATTCACTAATTTAGATATTACTGAAATTAATTACATGTCATGAAAAATAGATGTTTAAATGCATCTCGAATTGATATATTTCATAGAAAAAATTAAAGAAAATAATCCAAAAAACCTACAAAATAAAGTAAAGGTGATGATATTCATTATAAGAAATCCTGATGAGGGATTAAAATGTGAATACCTTACAGAAATAGATCTATGTAAGCTCTGTAAGAGTTTGAAAGAGATGTATGATCATCAAAAGGAGGTTTTTCTTCCTTCAACCTATGATGAATGGAATTCTTTATGCTTCCAATACTATAAAAGGGTTAGTGATTATGATTCTGGTATGTATATAATTGTACCATAGTTAAAGTACTATGGTATTGGGATTACGAATGTCAATATGCTTGAAAATACATATATGACATTTCATGCATCTCACATCACCCCAAAATAGAAATATCACTAATGAAGATATAAAAAATATTTTGATCTCATATCACCATTACTTATAGCAGATAAGAATAGTGATCTTTTGATTAAAAATCATCTGTATCATCCTACTAGTTCAGTAGTATCATTTCTTGAAGAAAGTTCTATATTTCATGAAAATAATCAGGGAAGAAATTGGAAAAATGATTCTCATAGTTGATATGATTTTGTTGGTAGGTGTGATCAAGGATATAGTCATAACCATGGGAATGCTCAAAATGAATATCATAATCGAAGAAATATTAGCTCAAGCACTCTGAGGAATCCTGAAGATTCCTATTATAGGTGTGGTTCTAAGGGAAATTGGTCTTGAGTTTTTCAAAACCTAGAGAATATTTTTATTCTCTATAAAAAGTCTCTTGAAACAAAAGAAATAATGAACCACACTTTGTTGAGACATCTTATAAATGGAAAATAGGGGAGGTGAATTTTACTGAGAATCATAGGCCATTAAATGTTGATTTCACATACCTTGAAGTGGGTGATTTTACTTGTGAATTTTATGAGTTGATAGTTAGAATAAATTCATAAAAATTACAATAGTTATGATATATGATATGGTGTTTTGTTCTGTATGCTTTACATTTTTTATGTTTTATTATTTGAATTTCCTAAAAGGTTTCTTATAATATTATTGTCTTTTATTTGAATCATTAAAATGGATTATATAAATGGGGCCTATATTTTCATACTAGATATTGGAATAATTCACATAATTATTCAAAATAAAAAATATTTTTTTGATCTTAAACCAATAAGATTAATTGTGAATAATATGTCAGGTCCTTCAGATCTGATAAAAGGGACTGGTAAATTTAGTTTTTCTTTACCTAATAAGACAATGTTATTTATAAGAGATGCATTATTTTCCTCATAGTACAAAAGAAACTTGTTAAGTTTCAATAATATATACTTGAATTGTTATAATACACATACTATATCTAAGATAAATGAAAAGTACATGTGCATTAGCTTTAATAAATTCGATAAGAGTCGTGTACTAGAAAAATACCAAACTTATCATCTAGATTGCATTATACATATATAAGTGCAATCAAAACACATATGGTAGTAAAAAATGTACCACAAATAATTAACTTTTGGCATGATCAATTAGTTCATCTTGATTCGGGAATGATGCAAAAAATAATTCAAAGTTCTCATGGACATTCAATAAAGGTCCCAAATATCTCTCCACAGTTCCATGCAAGGATTGTTCTCTTGGAAATCTGATTATGAGACCATCTCTATCTAAACTTAAGGCTAAAATGTCAACCTTTCTTGAAAAAATTCGAGGGGATATATATGGACCAATTCATCCATCATGTGGTCTATTTAAATATTTTATGGTATTAATTGATGCATCTAGAAGATGGAAATGCTTATGTTTTCTCTCAACAAGTAATGTAGTGTTTTCATGATTTCTTACTCAAATAATTAAATTTAGAGCATAATTTCTTGATTATTTCATCAAGAAATCAAGGCTTGATAATGTTGGAGAATTTACCACTCAAGATTTCAATGATTATTGCATAGAAATGGGGATTACTATGGAGCATTTGGTTACCCATATGCATACACAAAATGGTTTAGCTAAATAATAGATAAAATGCCTCCAATTTATTTCTAGAACATTAATAATGAGAACAATGCTTCCAAGATTTGTATGGGTTCATGCAATATTTCATGGAACACCATTAATTTTCATAATACTAAGTGTATATCATAATTTCCCCCCACTCCAATTGTCTTTCGGTCAAAATCTTGACATCTGAAACTTAATAATTTTTGGTTGTGCAGTATATATACCAATTTGTCCTCCCACAACATATAAAAATGGGATCTCAAAGAAGGTTTGGAATATATGTAAGATACAGATCCCCATCCATCATCAGATATCTTAAACCACAAAATGGTGATGAGCATGTTTTCCCAATTATCACTTCAATGAATAAGTATTACTAACATTATGGGGGAAAGAAACAAAGGGAGGATATTTTCTGAAATTTGAAAACATTATCTTTTATGGATCCCCACACAGGTTAGTGTGAGATATAAGTGAAAAATATTTTAAATTTTCAAGAACTAGAAAATAGTTTCCTGATGCATTCACTGATACAAAGGGAGTGACTAAATTACACATATTAGTTATAAATGCACCAACGAGAATAGATGTCCCAAAGAAACAATTACATAATTATGTAACAAAAATTTCAAAAACATGCCTAAATCATGGATGGGAAATTGGATCTAAGGATTCAAATCCTTGAAAAAAGGGATGAGAATAATTGAAAACCTCATTATGGATATGTTTATTCCAAAAGAAACACGTAATTTAAGTGTTCTTAAAGAAACATGTGATGAGAATCATAAAGAAAATTCACAGAATATAGAAAGCCCTGAAGGTTTTGTAAATAATGAGATCTCTCTTAATTATTCCACTATTGGTGATATATGGAATCTAAGTAATGTATAAAATATTGATGAAATATTTTTATAACACCCCAAACATTTTATGATTTGTTCCACTTAAATACTTTCAATTCATTAGATATCCTATATTGAATGAAGCATTGAGTCTCTATGGAACAACACTTGGTTATTTATATTAGAATGTCATAACCTATCCATTAAACATAAATTTTCTACATTTGTGTTTTGAATTTCAAAAAACAGCCATCTACGGCTGTGATCGGTAAGTTATTTGGAGTCTGGTAGAACCAAATTGTTTTTTATGAATAGTAACATAACCTTATGAATAGTAATATGAATAGTAATATGACCCTTATAAATATTAAGTCATATTATTATTTTATTTTCTTGAGTTTATAAGACAATGAGATGTTGATTAATTTTTCAAGGTATTAAAAAATGAGTTATAGATTTAAAATTGTTATTTTGGAATAAATTATGATTTTATTTGAAAATTAAATTAATAATATTTAGAAATATATTTTCAAAAAATTGAGTTCATTTTTGAATTCTACACATAGAAAAATGGTAACGCTAATTTTTGGGATTTTTCAAAAATACTTGAATTTTTTGTGAATAGTAAAAATATAGTTTTGAGTTTTCGGTAGTTTAATGACATCATAATGATGTAATAATTAATATAAAAGGCCATTAGACTTTTGTATAGTAAAATATGACATGAGGTGTCCCAAGTGGGTAAAACCATGGGAAAATACCATGGGAAAGCCCATGGTTTTTCAAAAACCACTAATGAGGTGTCCTTTTTATTTAATAAAAAACTCCCTCTATTTATTATAAATACCCACTCACCCCTTCATTTTATTATATTAAAAACTAATTATCCTTGAATATATGGTATTTTTACCTCCCTAGGAGTCATCCCAAGGTGTCCTCAAGCCTCCAAGGTCCCAACCTTCAATTTTTGGGAGTTACTCTACAAGGTAAGGGAATCTACCACCCTTCTCTTTTCTTAAAGCTTTCATTTTATATTTTCTCTTTTATTTTCAATTGTATTATGTTGGGATATGTCATTAAATATTCCCCTTTCTATAAATATTATGTAATATTGATAATATATACCCTTTATCTCATCAAACTATTTTATGAAATTTTAAGTGGCGTCGTTAGCCTGCTGAATTTTTGTGAGGGATTTCTCAATTTTTCTTTTATTTTGAGTTCCTTTCTTTCCTTTTCTTTCCTCATCTCCCCTCAACCAAATTCTATGATAATTCCAGTACCTTACATTAACTTAAATTTTATTATTCTAATAAAATATTTCTTCATTATCTCTCTTTCCCCCTCCTCTTATACTAAAAATCAAAACATCGTCCGAGATGTGTTAATTCATCACATTCAAGGATGACGGATTCCCAATTTTTATTACCATATTCAATTCTAGTCATGAAACAATTTTTATGGTTGAACCAGATCATAATATATTTATTTCATCTTATTTAATGTTCTGTAATCCTTACACACTCAAAATATAAAATAATAATACAAAACGGGTTCATTATGTACAAAACTGCCAAGTTAATCCAAGCCTTTATCATTAACTTTAAAATAATGAGTTATTCTCATTTTATATAACCCATAATTAATTATAATATCATTTATAATGTCACTAATAATATATATTAAAAATTATGTATGTTTTCCACATCTCAAACAAACTTCCACTCATGAATACAAGCAAATCGATCTTGAAAACCAAGGAAGAAAACGTTCCCAAAACAATAAAATTGAACCTCTTAAACCCATCAAAAAGGGAATGAATGAACCTAATAATGTTATACTAAATCAATTAAATTTTTATGAAGTTATGTAATTATTAATTAATGAAGCTAAATTTTATTATTCAGGTCATTAAGATCAATCGAGAACACATTTAGGCATAAGGTAAGGGCTTTCTTAACTCGCTTTTAATTCCGTGAGATTTCCATTGTTCGTAACTTATTTATTACATGTGGTATATTTTGTAATAACTTTTGATATATATTACCATGATTCTCTTTATATTCATGGAATTATATGATTCATTTGGTGGTTATTAATTTTTGGTCATATGACTCGATTGATTACAACGTGGTAAGGGACTTTGTCTCAATTTCCATTTCATTGCCATTTACTTGGTATTGTGCACCTAATATTTCTTATGTGGTGTATCCACTGCCCATTTTAGATCATTTTTAATTTGAAAATTTAAATATTTTATATATCCATATTCTAGTTTCATGGATATGAGTATTTTCTTAAGCCGTATACCCTTTTACATACGACATTTATTTGGAATGTTGTTTTAACTATGGAAATATAGATGAATCATTATCGTCTACTCTATATGAATACTAAGAAGGTAGATTGTACTTGTATTAAATATATATATAAGTAATTATTTGGACTTTCAGTGATGTTTGGGTCCCACTATATCCCCTTGATGCATTGACAGGTCTCATGAGAGAAATTAGTTGGTGACAAACCCTTTGAGTCTGTTTCCAAAAATCAGGCGGGTTTCTACCCATAGACTTAAACCGTTTTGATGGAATAGTGGCATCATGTTCCAGATACATGACTTACAATTAATAAGAATTATCTTTATTCATTTTCAATTATTACTATCCATGAGGTTTTCACTATGACAAAACCTATGGGTGCAGTTTCATTCTCAGTTTATTAATGGCGTGTGTTTTTCATTTATTCACCATGCCATATTGTCTATGCCAAATTGTTTATGATTCAGTTATTATTGATTCATGATTTTTCTATTAGTAACCCTTATAAAGCATTTGAGCTCACCCCTTTCATTTGTTTACCTTCAATAGGTTATGAAGAGGAGATCATATTTTGAGTTCTCATGGATGGAGTTTATTAGTTTTTGTTATGTATTGTATTGTGTTACCTTTCCCAATGTAATATGAGTTGCATGTATGTATTTGGTTTCTTAAAGACTACTAAAATGATCATTCATTTGAGATTTCATTCCTCTTAATCATGCCAATTTAATAAGTAATTCACCAGCTCTGGGCTTCTGGGGTCGGGGCGTTACAGTTGGTATCAGAATAAGTTTAGTAGAAAACTAGGGAACTAGATTTATAAAACTTAGATTAGGGAAAAAACCACTAAGATAGTATTTGAGGATAAATATACAAGAGAATCTTGGTATTTCGGTATGGAATAGATTATGTGAATTTTTCTATCAAATACATCCATGTCTGAATAAAAACAAGTATAGGTGGCTCTAGAAGATATGTACCTAGGAGTGAAATCTCTGATAAGGAGTTTCGAGCTTGAACTGGAGTATCCTGGTGCACGAAAACGGGCTTTGCTGCACTCTTGGTCTGACACTCTGGGGGGATATTCTTAGGATAATTCACATTTTCTTTACAAGCCATTATGAAGGATTTGAATGTAAATTTTCCTCAAGAGAAACCATGTGTATGAGATTAGATATGCATAGAATTCCAATTTATGCTAAGTAATTTTCTATTTGAGATTATAAATTATGATTCATAACCTAATATAGTGTATTTCATTATTTAGAAATGGCACCTAATGGATGAAGGGGAATAAATACTTGTGGACAATGTAGGGATTTCCCCTCTGAGAAATTCAACATAGTAAATGTTGGAGTGGATCATATCATGACTATTTTGAGACAACTTACTCTGGTTATGATGAATAACCATGTTACACCTACGTTGTATCGTTTCATGAGGCAGAAGCCCCCATATTTTAGTGGGACTAATAATCCAGTGATAGCTGAGCAGTGGATCAAGTCCTTTGAAAATATATTCATGGCATTAAGATGCAATGAAAATGAAAAAGTTGTGTTGGTAGTATATTGTCTCAAAGGTGACACTGATCAATGGTGGTCCTTGATCTAGAATACCATGGAGGAAGAAGAAATTAAAGATATGGAATGGAGGACTTTTAAGGAAATATTCTTCAACAAATATTTCCCTCGTAAGAAACGAACTGAAATGAAGAGAAAATTCCTTGGCTTAAAGAAAAGGGAAGAAGACAGTATTGCAGAGTATGAGGATACCTTCACAAGGCTAGCCAGGTATGCCATAGATTACGTACATGAATTGGGAGAAAATATTGATCATTTATTTTAAGGTATTAAGACAAGTCTTAGAAGGGCACTAGCTTCTCAAACATTTTCATCATATGATGAAATTTTATTAAGTTCCATCAAAACGAAGAAGGAATTTTCTAGATAAATTTTTTTCAAGGGAAATCAAGATAAGAAGCGGCACTCTAACAACCATGTAAAAGTTAAAGAACCAAATAAGAACAAGGGAATGAAGAAATTCCCATTATGTAAAAACTGTGGAAAGAATCATCTTGGGAAATTATTGAAAGGCATGGGAGTCTTCTATAAGTGTGGAGAAAAAGTTCATCGATCTAATGAATTCAAGGGGAAGAAATAATTAAATGATATTCAATGATACAATTTTAGAGATATGAGACACTATGAAAATGAGTTTCCTAATCACCAAAGAAACTTGCCTCAGAAAAGGCCATGAGATCAAGGGAAATCTTATGTGATTACAACCATGGAGGTTGAATTTTCTAATGATGTGGTGGCAGGTACTTTAATTATTTCCTCAAACTTAGCCAATGCATTATTTGATTATGGATCATTTCATTCATTTATATATTCCCAGTTTTCCAAGAAAATTATACATGTACAATTTTATTTAATAAATGAGTTTTTAGTCAAAACTCCTAGGGGATGTATCATTGCAAAAAAGGTGTGTCGATCAGTCCCCCTCATGACACATAAACGTGATTTAGTTGCTAACCTTATTATCATACCAATGATTGAATTTGATATAATTCTTGGTATGAATTAGATGTAAAATTATGATGCAAAGATCTATTGAAGAATAAGGAAGTTACAATTTTTGAAAATGGTGTAGAATCCCTTATCTTTAGAGCAGAAACCTCAACATCTGATTCTTACCTATATCCACCCCCAGTAGCTCTGTTGAATGCAATTCTTAGAGAGGAAGAGAACCCAAGATCTATGGGTTAGGAAATAAATATTCAAATTGAAGATTTATGTATAGTGAAATAATACATTGATGTATTTTCATAGGATTTACCTAGACATCCTCCAGAGTGGGAAGTTGAGTTCTCTGTTGATTTAATTCCTGGTGCAAGAACTATATCAAAGACTCCCTATAGAATGGACACTATGGAATTAGTGGAGCTAAAGAAACAACTAGAGGAATTTAGTGACAAAATATTTATTCAACCTAGTGTTTCTCCATGGGGATCCCTTGTCCTCTTTGTTAAGAAGAAAGATGGATCCATGAGGCTATGCATTGATTACAGGGAAATCAGTGGTATTACAATAAATAATAAGTATCATCTACCATGAATTGATGATTTATTTGATAAACTTCATGGAGAAAAATATTTTTTGAAGATTGACCTTCGACCTGGATATCATCAGTTGTGTGTGAGGAAGGAAGATATTCCAAAGATAACGTTTCGAACCAGGTATGGGAATTATGAGTTTACAGTGATGCCTTTTGGACTGACTAATGCACCCTCTATTTTTATGGATATAATGAATAGAGTTTTCAAGGAATATCTTAATGACTTTGTTGTGGTATTTATCAATGACATCATGGTATAATCCAAAATATATGAAGACCATAAGAATCACTTGCGGGTTATTCTAAAAACTCTTAGAATAAATGAATTATATGGGAAGTTTAGCAAGTGTGAATTTTGGATTCAATTAGTTTCTTTTATTTTCCATATTGTATCTAAGGATAGAATCTTAGTTGATCCTGTGAAGAAAAATACAATCGATAAATGTCCCATTCCAACAAGCATAACTGAGGTATGCAGTTTTATTGGCTTAGTAGGTTACTATCGGAGTTTCATTCAGAATTTTTCATGAATAGATAACTCGCTAACCAAGCTCACGCGTAAAGGGGTTATGTTTGTATGGATGAAATAATGTACAGAATGCTTTGAATTATTGAAAATAAGATTGGTCAATGCTCCAATTTTTACTCTTCCCTTTAGAAATGATGGATTTGTGATATACAGTGATGCGTCAAAAAATGGATTGAGTTGTGTCCTTATGAAAAATGATAAAGTTATTGCTTATGAATCTAGGCAGTTGAAGACTCATGAGCAAAATTACCCAACTCACGATCTTGAGTTAGAATCCATAATCTTTGCTCTGAAAATATGGAGACATTATCTCTACAGAGAAATATGTGAGATATATATGGATCACAAGAGTTTGAAATGCATTTTTACACAGAAAGAACTCAACATGAAGCAAAATAGATGGCTCTAGTTACTCAAAGATTATGATTTTTCAATAAAATACCACTCAGGAAAGGAAAATAAGGTGGAAGATGCATTAATCAAGAAAGATCATGGACTTATGACCCAAATGAGGATTGAGAGAGATCCTATATTCATGGATCTACTAAAGATCGATATGGGAATTGTTAAGGAAGTGGAAACATCTTTCATCTTTCAAATGATTTCTAAACCATCTTTACTAGAGAATATAAAAATCTCTCAATCTAGTGATGAAAATATACACAATAAAATTAATGTTGTTAAGGATGGGAGATTGGCAGACTTCATGTATGAGGAAGGGGTTCTGAAATTTGGGAAGAGGTTATGCGTTCCATCAGTACCTAAGCTAAAAATGGAACTATTAGATGATTCTCATAGATCAAATTTCTCTATACACCCTGGTAGTACAAATATGTATAAAGATCTGAAGGAATGCTTTTGGTGGGATAATATGAAGTGAGAAATTGCTAACTATGTGTCAAGGTGTCTAGTTTGTCAACAAGTGAAGGCAGAGAGACAACATCCTAGAGGGGTGATGCAACCTCTACCTATTCCTATATGTAAGTAGGATGAAATTACGATGGATTTTGTCATAGGACTACCAAGGAAACCTAGAAGGAATGATGCAATATGGGTAATTTTTGATCGTCTCATAAAATCAGCACATTTCCTTACTATAAGATAGGATTTACCACTTGAGCGCCTGGTAAGACTTTATATTAATGAAGTTGTAAGACTTAATGGTACACCACTATCGATTGTTTCTGATCGATATCCCTAGTTTACATCAAAATTCTAGAAAATTCTCTAGAAGGATTTGGATACTGAGCTCCATATGAGTACTATTTATCACCCCCAAACTGACGGGCAGTCTGAAAGGACTATTCAAATACTGGAAGACACGTTGATATCATGCTCTCTTAACTTTCAAGGTATGTGGGATCAATACTTACCTTTGGTGGAATTTTCATACAATAATAGTTTTCATTATGGAATTAAAATGGCACCATATGAAGCATTATATAGTAAAAGGTGTCAAAATCCAACTTGTTGGGATGAAGTTGGTGAGAGGAAACTTTTAGACCCAGAACATATCGAAGAAACAACTACAAAGGTAAAGAAAATTCAGGCCTATATTAAAGCATCCCAAAGTAGGAAAAATAGTTATGCAGATAACCAGAGAAAGGATTTGGAATTTCAAGAAGGATATCGTGTCTTTTTGAAATTATCTTTGTGGAAGGGTGTCTTACGGTTCGGTAAGAAAGGGAAATTGAGCCCCAGGTACATCGGACCGTTTGAAATTATGGAAAGGATAAGAGTTTTATCTTACCATTTAGAAATTCCACCCAGTCTCTCCAAAGTTAATAATGTGTTCCACAAGTCATTGTTAAAGAAATACATGCCAGACCCAATGCATGTACTCACCTATGAAGAAATAGATATGAAACCTGATTTTTCATACTATGAAGAGCCTATCAAGATTTTTGACACAAGGGACCAGGAATTGAGAAATTAGACAACTTGTCTAGTAAAGGTTCTTTGGAGAAACCATAAAATAGAGGAAGCGGCGTGGGAACCTAAGGATGTTATGAAGAAGAACCACCCACAACTTTTTGAAGGGATTTATACATGAAAAAATTTTCAAGGATGAAATTTCTAAAGGTGGGAAGAATATAACAACTCAAACATTTTATGGTATGTTCCTCTTTAATACTTATAATTAATTATATGGCCTACATTGAATGAATCACTGAGTATATGTGAAACAAAACTTGGTTATTTATAGGATAATTTCATAACCTAGCCATTAAACTTAAATTTTCCACATCTGTGTTTGGAATTTCAAAAAACAGTCATCTACGGTTGTGATCAGTAAGTTATTTGGAGTCTAATAGAACCAACTTGTTTTTTTATGAATAGTAACAGACCCTTATGAATAGTAATATGACCCTTATAAATAGTAAATCATATTATTATTTTATTTTCTTGAGGTTATAATATAATGAGATGTTGATTAATTTTTCAAGGTATTAAAAAATGAGTTATAGATTTAAAATTGTTATTTTTGAATAAATTGTGATTTTATTCAAAAATTAAATTAAAAATATTTAGATAATTGTTTTCAAAAAATGGAGTTCATTTTTGAATTCTAAACATTGAAAAATGGTTATGGTGAATTTTTCGGATTTTTCTAAAATACTTGAATTTTTTTGAATAATACAAATACAGTTTTGAGTTTTCAGTAGTTTAATGACATCATAATGATATAGTAATTAATATAAAAGGATGGTCGAATTTTGTATAGTAAAATATGACATGAGGTGTCCCAAGTGGATAAAACCATGGGCAAATACCATGGTAAATTCCATGATTTTGCAAAAAATACTAATGAGGTGTCCCTTTTAATTAATAAAAAACTCCCTCTCATTTACTATAAATATCCACTCACCCCTTCATTTTATTTCATTACAAACTAATTATACTCAAATATCTAGTATTTTTACCTCCCTATAAGTCCTCCCAAGGTTTCATAAAGGCCTCAAGGTCCCAACCTTCAAGTATTGGGAGTTACTCTACAAGGTAAGGGAATCTACCACCCTTCTCTTTTCTTAAAGATTTAATTTTATGTTTTCTCTTTTATTTTCAATTAGATTATGTTGGGATATGTCATTCCATATTCTTCTTTCTTTAAATATTATGTAATAGTGAATAGATACTCCCTTTATCTCATCAAACTATTTTATGAATTTTTAAGTGACGTCGTTAGGTTGCCGAATTTTCGTGAGGGATTTCTCAATTTTTCTTTTATTTCAAGTTCCTTTCTTTACTTTTCTTTCTTAATATCCCTTCATCCAAATGATATGATAATTATAGTACCTTACATGAACTGTAATATTATTATACTAATGTAATATTTCATCATCGTCTCTCTTTCCCCCTCCTCTTATACTAAAAATGAAAACACCGTCTGAGATGTGTTAATTCATCACATTCAAGGACGACAGATTCTCAATTTTTATTACCATCTTCAATTCTGGTCATGAAACCATTTTTATGGATGAAAAAGATTAGAATATATGTATTTAATCTTATGTAATTTTCTGAAATCCTTACACACTCATAATATAAAATAATAATACAAAACAAGTTCATTATGCAAAAAATCGCCAAATTAATCCAAGCCTTTATCATTAACTTTAAAATAATGAGTTATCCTCAAGGTATATAACCCAAAATTAATTATAAGATCATTTATAATGTCACTAATAATATATATTAACAATTATGGATGTTATCCACATCTCAAACGAACTTCCACTCAGGAATACAAGTAAATCGATCTTGAAAACCAAGGAAGAAAATGTTCCCAAAACAATAAAATTGAACCTCTTAAACCCACAAAAAAGGGAATGAATGAACCAAATAAGGTTATAGTAAATTAATTAAATGTTGATAAGGTTTTTTAATTATTAATCAATGAAGCTAAATTTTATTATTCAGGTCATTAGGATCAATCGAGAACACATTCGGGCATAAGGTAAGGGGTTTCTTATCTCACTTTTAATTTTGTGATATTTCCATTGTTCATCACTTATTTCTTGCATGTGGTGTATTGTGTACTACCTTTTGATATATATTACCATAATTCTATTTATATTCATGGTATTATATGATTAATTTGGTGGTTATTATTTTTTGGTCATACGACTCGATTGATTACAACGTGGTAAGGGACCTTGTCTCAATTTCCATTTTATTGTCATTTACTTGGTATTATGCACCTAATATTTCTTATGTGGTGTATCCACTGCCCATTTGAGATAATTTTTAATTTTAAATTTTAAATATGTTATATATCCATATTCTGGTTTCATAGATATTATTGGATCGGGTTATACCAAATACGCACAAGAGGGGGGTGAATTGTATCTTTTACAAATTATTCACGAATCGTGATGAAGCCCGAGTCTATCCTTTTGTCTTTATGAGGTTGTTTAAGAAGTTGAAAATAAATAGTTAAAGAACTCAAGGGTGTATAATGGTTTGGGGAACAAAATTCCCCTAGTCCACTCCATCAATGCTCTACTCCACGATCTTGGTGATTTTCGCTATCTGGTCCTCTTATCAATAGACTGTCCACAACTGAGTGCAGACAGTTGACACCTTTACAAGTTAAGTCTAAAAATAGATCCTTCTAATTCATACATAGAACTTAATACACAACTTATTATGAGAATTCGGTTACTCAAAATAAAAAGAGTATTTTTCTTGAAATACTTTCCAGTTGATCTTCACAGTTGCAACAACACACAACTGAGAGTAGATAGATCTTCATCTTTAGAAAAGTTGTTCTTCAGATAAGGTCAGTTCTGATTCGATCTAGTTAAAATAGATATAGAAATAAAGTCATAAACTCCAACAATAATGGATTCACAAAATATCTTCGATATAGAAATAGTGAGTCTTCAATGTGTTTCTTCTTCTTCAGAAAATCAGAGTTTGATAGATCTTGGTAGCAGAAGATCTGTAAATCTCAAATGACTCTGTAAAACTATAGTCGTGAAGAACTCAAGAGATTGATATATATTTTCTTGATGATTCAACCTTTTTTAATACAAAATATTACAGATATATATATAATAATGATGAGTGTTTTCCTTAAAAATTTAGATCCACAAAATTCACCTTTAGAATCGCGATATTCAAATGTTTGAATAACAAAGCAGTCGTAACTCCCCTAAATATTCGGCATGAAAATATCCTCTTAAATTGATCCTTTGAATCACAAATAATGGGCTTTGAATCAGTCAAATACGTGCTTTAAAATCAGGCTTTGAATTTGGCTTGAAATCAGCCTAATAATCTGCATAAATACCGTTGTTCAATAAATTCATAATTTAAATCTATGACGCCAAACATAGGGTTGAACTGCATAGCATACATTCTCTGAATGTAAGGTTCACAATTTAAGGTTCACAACGTAAGGTTGATAACCATAATTTTCTCTTTAACTCTCAAATGTATGGTACAATCTCCATACTTTCCTTTTTAGCAAAACATAAGACACATGATCCATAAGGTTCATTATAAAAGTAAGTTTGATGATACATACTTTTATCAGCTTCTAAACGTAAGGTATATGATCCATATCTTTTGATAAAACATAAGGTTGTTTTCAAAATTAAGGTTGATGAACCTTACTTTTGAGAAACAAACATAACGTTCCATACTAATGTAGGGTTCTTCTTCTATACTTTTCTGATATCCCGAACGTAAGGTTCCTTACAAATGTAGGGTTCTTCTTCCATACTTTTGTCTATAACATATGGTTTCTTAACCATACTTTTTTGATATGTCGTAAAGTAAACAACGGATTTCATCCTTACACTATGCTCCTCAACGTATGGTATGAACAGTGTTTCCAGAACACGTGAAAGTGATTTCTGAACACGTAGAGCATGAACAGTGTTTCCAGAACATGCTAAAATTATTTCCGAATACTTTGTCAAATATTCCACACAGATTAAATGTTTTAATATTATTCCAAAATAGAGAAATAAAGAATATTAATTTCCCGAAATATACTCAAAGTAAAATCATTAGAATAATAAATAAGGGTATTTGTGAACATCAAAATCATCATAAAGAGATATATTATTGTTCTCAACGATCTCCCCTTAATAAAATAGAGTGTTTTTTAAAACAAAAATTTCTCAACAATATCCCCTTTTTGACGATCACAAAACCCATGAAATAACCAATGAAATTATCTTACAAAATTAATTGTATATTGTTTAGAATTTTGTAAAGATAAAAACAATAATTTATTTTAACAAAATTATTTCTTAATTATTACATTTTTTCCACTTTATAAAGTAAAATAATATCTCCTCCTTTATAAATAAAGAATATAAAATTTTGTGTTTATCCAAAAATTTCTTCTTTTTAAAAAAAACTTTAAGAAATTTCTCTCCTTAAAATGAAAAGTTTTCTTTTCTCCCTCTGAGTAAAAGATTTATATAAAAAATGTTGTGTTTATCCGTATTTCTCCCCCTTTTTGATATAAAAAATAATGATATAAGAATGAATATAACACATTTTAATATAGCACTGAACTTAAGTAAAATCTATAATAAACTATTTTTCAATATTTGAAACTGGATTACTAGAATTTTAACATAGACAGTACAGTAAAACAAATCAAAACATGTGAAAATGATATGCAAGTATATTTTATTGAAAATATAATTACATGTACAGTAATGACAATGAGAATCAAGGTTGGGCTAAAAAGGTTTGGGAAACAGGTTTTAGCGCCTCTGAATGACTTCCTTAAGCTCTAACATCAGCAGTCGCAACCTTTTCATTAGTCCATCACCTAACTGGACTATGATATCCCTTCATTCATGAGTTATATGAATATATTCAATCAAATTGACTCTAAAAAATTCATGTAACCTCTCTTCCTTCTCTATAAACTGATTTAGCTTCTCTATGAATCTATTCAACAAAACTCTAACCCCTAGTTCATATGAGGTAATATGGTCAACAAGATGCTTTTAATTATCCAGCAAAACAGATAATGGAGCACAGTTACACTGTAAGTCCGACAATATGTCATTCATATTACTCATTATTATTGTAATGGCTTGAAATCTACTTATCAGATCAGGCGAAGTACCTGAGGTACCCGGTTGACTGTCTCTGATAGTGTCAAATTGTTGCTCCATGAAAATCTTAAAATCTGCCAAATCTGACATCATTACCATTTCATATTTCAGTTTTCCAACTTCATCTAACATTTCCTTCTTAAAAACTTCCACTTCCATTTTTGAAATTGAACTATCTTTCAAGTTCTAAAATTTTTGTCTCTCCTTTTCTAATGCTCTTATTAAAGAAGCATTTTTGGCTTGAACTTTATTAAATTTTCGGATTAAATCCTCCACATGATCATTCTTAGAATCAGAGGAACCCTGTGCATGATTATCAACTTTATTTAATAAAGTTAAAGGAAAATATTGAGCATTAGATCTTTGATCTATAGCCTTCTTCGCTGGTTGCTCAACAGATTCTTCATCAGAGTCATGAACTGACTCATCCATAGAAAAAAATTCATTGAGAACTTTAGTATGAATCTCATAAGGATTATCTTCTAAATTCAAATCAGTGGGATGTTTCTCTTCCTAAGAATCTTCTTCATTTATTTCCTCCAAGACTGGATCCTCTAATACAGGTTCCTCTTGAGCTAATTCCTCTTGAACAATCTCAGTAGGCTGTACAGTTTGAGTAGATTCAAGTCCAGCCACTTCAAATTCTCTAGGATTTTCAACAGTTTGAGGCACAATTTCTTTTTCAACTTGAGGAGTCACCTCATTCTGGGAAACTGTTGGTTGTTCAGTTTTTTTTACTGTAGTTTCTCTAATAAATCTGTAGCTCAGAAGATATTCAGTTGCATCAGCAGTTGCTTGAACATGCTCCTCACCAGTTGGAGCCACTCAATGTCTTTTCCTCTGAAATCCCTTTTGACTTTCCTCATCAACAGGTGGATCAACTGCTTCAAATATTAGACTTCTTAAGGTTACACTTGCTCTTGATTCAGCCATGTCTTCCTTGGACTTAGCAGGTTGCTCCCCCTGAGTCGAGTCCTGGTCTTCCTCAGCTCCAACAGGCATAAAATTTCCTTTCACAGTACTCCATAAGAATC
Source organism: Viscum album (assembly GCA_963277665.1). NCBI lineage: Eukaryota > Viridiplantae > Streptophyta > Magnoliopsida > Santalales > Viscaceae > Viscum > Viscum album. Next base: position 232,941,154 of record OY728121.1, read on the forward strand.
CAATCTTCCTTAGAGTTCCAGCATTAAAAATATTGTTGTGATGGCATCTTACTCTGGCATCTATTAATCTTACCATATCAGACTTAAATAATAATTTTGAAATGAACCTTCCATAGGGATAAAAGTTCATTCTATCCTCTGGTTGATAGCAATAGTTGAGATATCTTATCACATATCTCGAAAAATTCAACTTGATTTCACTTATAAGAAAAAACATTATGTACATGTCAGGAAATAAAATCTTCTTTATCTCTGACATCCTAGGTGCAATCCCTGTTTGCACAAACTTAACAAGAATCTTCTAATCAGGTTCCAGATCCTTCACTAACATTTTTCTTATACTTGTAGATCCAAATAAAAATGACATAATGTCCTCTGACTTATGTTCATCATCTCCAATATTCTTCAAGTCGAAATGATAAACTCCCAAGAGGGTAGTTTAAGATTATAGCTATTTCTACAGATGAAATTGAAATATCTCAATCTTCAATTTTCACAACTATGGTGTCCTCTGTATCTCCAAGACTGAACTAAACAGATTTGAAAAAGTGACAAGGCTTTACCTCATATAGAAACTCTGTATTTTCACCACTGAAAGTTTTCTTGAGATTCTGAAAAGTGAGGGATTTCCGCAACATGAAATCCCTTTGATACAACCATTCTAGGTCTATTACTTTTCCCTGTATAATTTTTCTTCCTGTCGTGCACTGACGCTTGGCATTACTAGCTTCTCCTTCCTTGATTCTCTGTTTCTTGGCCATTTCTGTTTTAAAGTTCTAAAGGCTCTAAGGTTTAGGGTTTCAATGGTTTAGCCAAAGGTAGACGAAGGCGGTAAGGGTTTTTGGTGTTTCGAAAGGTTTTGAGAAAATGAATGGGTTTGGAGTTTGAAACGGTTTCTGACATCCTTAATTCTCATGTCATTTACTTACATAATAATCATTACACTATTTAAATAAAATAAAATGTATGTAGAAAAAAAATGAATTTGTAAATTATTCTAAAAAATAATAATTAAATTATTTAAAATAGTGAAGAAAAAAATAAACACGTAAAAATTAAAATTAAAATTTCATTTAAAATTAAATAAACCTAGATCTCCCTTAATAAAATAAAACCTTACAATGGGAAGTAGTTTAGTAAAAATATCACCTAATTGAATTTTAGTACTTACAAATTCTAAGAATATATTCTTTTTAAGAACATGATATCTTAGAAAATGATGTCTGATATCAATATGCTTAGTTCTATAATGATTAATATGGTTTTTTGAAATATTTATAGCACTTGTATTATCACATAAAATAGGTGTGTTATTAAAATTTATTCCAAAGTCTATAAGATTTTTTTTCATCCACAAAACTTGTGCACAACAACTGCCTGCAGATACATATTCTGCCTTGACTGTTGACAGGGCAACTGAGTGTTGTTTCTTACAAGACCATGACACTAAAGATTTTCCTAAAAAGTTAAAAGTCCCTAAGGTGATTTTTATATCTAATCTACAACTTCCAAAGTTAGAATTTTAATATAAAATTAAATTAAAATCAGAAGTTTTTGGATAGAAAAGAGATTGAAAAACATTTCCTTTCAAATATCTAAAAATTCTTTTAACAACACTTAAGTGAGATTCTTTAGGATCAGATTGAAATCTAGCACAAAGACATACTGAATACATTATATCTGGCCTGATAGCAGTAATATATAATAAATTACCAATCATACCTCTATATAACTTGTTTTCAACTTATTTTCTAGTTTCATCCAAATCAAGTTGTATATTAGTAGTATATGTCTTGTTGTTTTCAAGTCCAAATTTCTTTAGTAAATCAGTAATGTGTTTTATTTTATTTAAAACATTTCCAAAATCCTTTTGATAAATTTGAAGTCCAAAAAAGAAATTTAATTCTCCCATCATACTCATTTCAAATTCTTTTTGCATTAAATTTGAACCAATAAAATATTATAGTTAACAGTTTTCTTAAATAATGTTGGATCTGTCATCCCAACAGTAAAATCATTTTTCAAAAGAAAAGAACTTAATATTTCATACCAAACTCTAGGTGTTTGTTTAAGGCCATAGAGAGCTTTAGTAAGTTTAAAAACAAAATCTAGTTTTTGTAAATTTTCAAAACCAGGAGGTTGATCAACATAAACTTCCTCCAATAAGTAACCATTTAAAAAGGCATACTTAATATCCATCTGAAATAATTTAAAGTTATTATGAGAAGCATAGGCTAAAAGGATTATAATAGCTTCTAATATAGCTATGGGTGCACAGGTCTCATCATAATCTATACCTTCTTCCTGATTATATCATTTAGCTACTAGTCTTGCTTTATTTCTAGTTATTATTCCTTGATCATATTGTTTATTTCTAAAGACCCATTTAGTTCCTATAACTGGATAGTTTTGAGGTCTTTCAACTAAATTCGAAACTTCATTTCTATTGAACTGGTTTAGTTCTTCTTGCATTGCTATCATCAAACTTTCATCAACTAAGGCTTATTCTAATGTCTTAGGTTCTAATTGGGATAGAAAGGCAGAGAATTCAACAAGATTTTCTACATTTCTTATAGTTTTTATTCTAGTGTATAAGTCTCTTATAACAGTTTCTAAAGGGTGATTCTTTAGGGTTCTAGACTGTCTAGGTAGTACACTGTTAGGTTCTTCAATGTCATTTTCTTCTGAACTAGATTGAATTTCATTTAAATCTTTTTCAAAATCATCTTTTAAGTTCTCAAGTCTTATGTTATCATTAGAGTCAGATTCATCAATTTGGTCTTTCCTTTTCTCAAAGGGATCAGATTCATCAAATTTCACATGAACTGATTCTTCAACAATCCTTGACTTTTTATTAAAAAATCTATAAGCTTTGAAAGTAGCAGAATATCTTAAGAAAATGCCTTCTTCAGATTTTGGATCAAACTTACCAAGATTGTCCTTGGTGTTTAAGGTGTAAACATTGCATCCAAAAACATTAAAGTAATTTAATTTAGGTTTTCTGTTATTCCAGAGTTTATAGGGTGTCTTTTTAAAAATTGGTTTGATTAAAACTCTATTTATTATATAGCAGGTTGTACTTACAGCTTCTACCCAGAAATAAGTAGGAAGATTATACTCATTTTGCATAGTCCTAGCCATTTCTTGAATATTCCTATTTCTTCTTTCAACAATTCAATTTTGTTGAGTTATTCTTGGTACAGAGAAGGTGTGTTTAATACCCATATTTGAGCAAAAGGAATTAAATTACAAGTTCTCAAATTCTCCACCATGACCACTTCTTAATGAAATTATTTTAAAACATTTTTCATTTTGGACAACTTTGAAAAAACATTCAAATATAGTAAAATCTTCATTTTTATATTTTAGAAAATAAATCCAAGTAAATATAGAATAGTTATCAACTAAAACATATACATATAATTTACCATCCAAGATTTCTATTCTTGAAGGTCCAAACAAATCCATATGGATAAGTTATAGGGGTTTATATATAGAAATTTTGTTAATAGATTTGAAGGATGATTTGTGCTACTTTCCAAGTTGACATGCATCATAGAATCTATCACTTTAAAATTTGAGACTAGGCAAATCAGAAACTAATTGTTTCTTAGATAACTTATGTAAAGAATATGCATTGCAATGTCCAAGTCTTCTATGCTAGATCCACGATTCATTTATCTTACCAGTTAAGCAATTTACTTTTTGTTTACATAAGGAATTTAAGTCTAGAGTATAAACATTATCAGTTCTAGGTGCTCTAAATTTAAGCAATTTATCTTTAAAAATAGAACACCAATTATTAGATAAATCAAAAAATAATAATCATCATCACAGAGTTGAGAGATACTTATCAGGTTGTGTTTCAATCATTGTACATAGAGTACTTTATTAATTGAGACAGCTTCTGGATCTCTAACAGTTCCTATGCCAATAATTTTACCTTTGGCATTGTCACCAAATGTGACTAATCCTCCATCCTTTTGAGTTAATGTTTTAAAATTTGATAAATTCCCACTCATATGTATGGAGAAGCCATTGTCCATATACCATATTTTAGTTTGGCTTTTTTGACCTACTTCTTATAATGGAATTTAAACAAAAGTTTGTTTTGGTACCCATATTTTGTTGGGTCCAGCAGTGTTAGCCAGCACAGTCTTGGGAATCTAGACTTGCTTTGTTTTTCTATAATCAATAGAATCATATAAACTACTTGCAATAAAGTCTTTCTTAATCCCACTTATTTTAGGTTTCCTTAAATAATAGTTTTTAGATATGTGACCTTTTGTTCCACAGTAGATTCAAATTTTACCTTTTGTACTTGGAAAAAAATGGTTCTTATACATTTTGGGTTTCTCACCTTTACTACCTATTCAATATCTTTCCTTTTTAATCACATTCTTTCCAATAATTTCATTTAGTGTATTTTCTCTTTTTTTTAAAACAAGAGTTGCACTTTTGTATGTTTATACTTCTGTTTGCAGTGTTTTTATTTTAGTTTCATTATCTGTAGAGTTTATGTTTGATGAGTTATATTTTTCAATTAACTCCTGATGTTGTTTTAGCAGAGTGTGTCTTTCTCCTAAAATAGCAGTGTGAATATTTTTCAGTGATTTATATTTCTTAAATAAGGAATCATATTTTTCTTCCATCATGTTGTAGTAGGCTGCAAGTTTATTATTTGAACAACTAGAACTAGAATCAGAATCAGATGAGTAATAAGATTGTACCTCATCAGTGTTGGGACCAAGTTGGATGGATAAGGAAGTAAGAAGAGTTTGCTGTTACAGAGTGTTGTTTTTTGTTGTCAAAGAATCTAAATCAATTCACTTTGTAAAGGATTTGTAAACTATGACGGTGCTTTGCTGATTTGTATTTCACAAATATCATAAGTTTGGAGAACTTGTGATGCAAGCCTTATGAAGAGTAGAGAGAGGAAAGAAGTGATTGTGGCAAAAGAAAGAAAGTGGCATGCAAGTCAAGAGAGGCGCGCAAGTATTGGCGCACAAGTGTAAGTGGTGATCAAGTCACATCTCAAGATCATCTCATCAAAATTTGACAAAGGAAATAAAATGGCACGCAAGTTAAAGATTGGCACGCAAGTCAAAAAGTGGCGCGAAAGTGTGGCGCGCAAGTATAAGTGGTGTGCAAGTGTGGCATGCAAGTATAAGTAGCACACAAGTGTATGTTGCACACAATTCATATTCCAACATCATCATATCAAAATATGACACAAGAAAGAAAGTGTCACGCTAGTGATGGAAGGGCGCACAAGTGATGGAGCGGCGCGCAAGTAGGAATGGCATGCAAGTGTATGTGGCGCGCAAGTCACCAAAATGCCTATAAATAGATGACTAGCCTCCTCATTTTTCAAATGCTCAACACTTAATAGAAAATTAGAGCTATGATCACGCAAGTAGTACTCTGATCGCGCAAGTAGCAGAGGGCGGCGCGCAAGATGAAGTGGCACGCAAGCTGAGGGTTATTTATAAGGTGTGCAAGTAGGGTGTCGCGCAAGTTTTGTCGCGCAAGTTGATAGAGGTGTGCAAGCAGGGAGGTGCTTTCAAGAAGTGGGTTATGTATAAGCCAAAGGCGGCGCGCAAGTTGTGATCTAGTCTCAATGGTGGCGTGCAAGTAGTGAGTAGGCGCGCAAGCAGGTGGAACGCAAGCAGTGAGGCGTGCAAGCAGGGAGGTGCACAAGTAGGTGGCGCGCAAGCAGGGAGGCGCGCAAGTAGGGAGGCACGCAAGTAGGGAGTGGCGCACAAGTTGTTTGCACCAGGAGGTTCTTACCAGCTTCTGGGTAGGAAAGTGAAGAATTGTTTTGAAAGAATTGATTTGTGAAAGTTCATTAAGAAGCACATAATCATTACATTACCCTATTTGTGCTAAGAGGGAGCACACGCACTATTGGATTGTTTTCAAAGTACTACATGAGTGTAAGGGTATATTATACTCATTGTATTCCACATAAAAGGATTGTTTTCTAATGGATTGTGTGGTACTGGATTGTTTTCGTACCATACCAAGGACGTAGCTACTCTTGTTGAGTAGTGAACCATGTAAATCTTGTGTTCATGTGGTTGTGTGTGTTCAGCAGGGAAGAAACTCTTTAATAGGAGGTTAAGGTTGTTTCAAAAAGGGGAAACTTAAAAAGAAAAGGATATCACTGATTCACCCCCTCCCCCTCTCAGTGATACTTGGATCCTGACTGGGAACTTCAATCAGCTTCTGCCATAAAGCACATATTTGCTTTTAGATTTGATTCTTCTTTTTCTGAGTCAAACATTGATGAGCTACTGGAGTCTTCAGAAACACTCCAAGTATCTTTCATTTCTCTTTTGTCTTTCTACTCATAATCATTGTTTTTGAAAATTTTCCTTTTCTTTTCTCCTTTTAATTGAGGACATTCAGGTCTAATGTGACCTATCTTCTTGAATTCATAGCATCTGACTTACCTTGGTTCTTTTTCATCCTTTTTTAAAGATTTTTTGAATCCCTTCTTCTTTCTATAGAATTTACTGAACTTTCTAGCTAGCTGAGCTAGTTCCACATCTGAATTAGATGAATCAGAATTCTATGATTTCATTTTGATTTCTTTCTTCATCTTTCTACTCTTCTTTTGAGATGTTACTTTCAAAGTAGTATTTTATCTCTTGATCAAGACTTTATGCTCATTTGATTCATCTTGAATCTCAACTTCATACATCATCAAAGTTCCAATTAATTCTATCATAGTTAGATCTTTGACTGGTGATGATATTCACTACTGGAAAATGGGTCTATACCCACGGTTTTGCAAAACATCGTGGGTATAGGTATAGTGTGTGAGCCTATACCCACGGTTTTCAAACTGTGGGTATAGGCCACCTATACCCACGGTTTTCCAAAACCGTGTGTATAGGTCATGTATACCCACGGTTGTGCCAAAAACTGTGGGAATAGTTTTCTTTTAAGACCTATACCTACGGTTTTGGAGAAAACCATGGGTATAGGGTATTTTCCAAAGACCTATACCGACGGTTCATCAAAACCGTGGGTATTGGATTTTTTTTTTTTTTTGAAGACCTATACCCACGGTTCTAAAGAACCGTCGGTATAGCTTTCCCGCATTATGGCGGGGAAAAAAATTAGGCGGGACACGAAAAAAAAACTTGGCGGGAAGACATTTATTCATAGTTTAGATTAATATATTTACATAAATATAAATATATATTTCGAAAAATTTGTAGCTTGGTTGGGAAACGCTTCTCGGCGTTTGTTGTAGGTCGCGTGTACGATTTTCATTTTTGAAATTTTTTCGAAACGTGAATCATATTAATATATATACATAGATATATGTTCATTAAACAAATAAAATTATTAGCCCAGTTGGTCCTTTGGTGAAGCGCGACATTGAGAAAATTTGTCAGGTGTCGGTTCAAATCCTGCTGCCTTCAACATTTTCAGAAACACGGTTTATTTTAATTTTCGAAACACTGTAGATATTAATATATATACATAGATATAATATATATAACAAATAAAATGGATAGCTTGGTTGGTTCCCTGGTGAGGCGTGGTTGGGAGGCACACCATGAGGCGCAGGATAAAGTCTACCCAGCTGCTGATTTTTTGAATTTAAATACCGCACGGTTTGAAAACCGTGGGATCTGTTGTGTGCCATGGTGGAACAGTTGTGGTGCACATTTTTAATCCCCTATACCCACGGTGTGGGTATAGGTTCAGACCTTTATACCGATGTCGTTCCATCTCACAGTTTCCAAAACTGTGGGTATAGGCTATACCCACGGTTTTGGGGGATATACCCACGGTTTTGGGGGCTATACCCACGGTTTTGAACCGTGGGTATAGGTATTTTTTCCAGTATTGATTCTAATATCCACTGATATCCCATTCCATCTAGGTGGTAGTACTCTCAGTACTTTCAGGGCTTGATCTTCTTGTTTGATAGGATCTCCCAAGACAGTGATATTATTAACAATTTCTGTAAGCCTTCCATTCATCTGGGTGATGCTTTCTCCTTCAAACATTTTCAATGTGTCGAATTTCAATTTAGTTGTGGCATACCTCATCTGTCTGACATTGTTAGTTCCTTCATAAGCAATTGCAATTGTTTTCCACATTTCATAAGCAGTCGGGAACTGAGATACTTTGTTGAATTCATCTGGTCCAAGATCATAGATGATAACATTCATAGATTTCGAGTTTATGTCATACTCTACTTCTGTATCAGCACTCCATGTTTTAGGTTTCTCTGGAAACACATAGGGAGTTAGAATTTTTTAGTATACTCTGTATCCAAGGTTCTTTAAGTAAATGATCATCCTTGATTTTCAGCATCCATAATTTTCACTGTTGAAGTAGGGAGCTCGAACCATTGACATACCCTCTCGTGTATCAGCCATTGTGCTCTGTATAATCCAAAAACCTTCAACTTGTTATATTTTTGACAAAATCTCCTCCTCTGATACCAATTTTTGGATCGGGTTATACCAAATATGCACAAGAGGGGGGTGAATTGTGTCTTTTACAAATTCTTCACGAATCGTGATGAAGCCTGAGTCTGTCCTTTTGTCTTTATCAAGTTGTTTAAGCAGCGGAAAATAAATAGTTAAAGAAGGAAAGGATGTATAGTGGTTCGGGGAACAGAAGGCCCCTAGTCCACTCCACCAACACTTTACTCTGCAAGCTTGGTTATTTTCACTATCTGGTCCTCTTATCAACAGACCCTCCAAAACTGAGTGCAGGCAGTTGACACATTTACAAGTTAAAGTTAAAAACAGAGCCTTCTGGTTCATACATAGAACCGAATACATAGCTTAGTACGAGAAGCTGGTTACTCAAAATTAAAAGATCATTTGTCTTGAAATACTTTTCAGTTGATCTTCACAGTTGCAACAACACGCAACTGACAGTAGATAGATCATCATCTTCAGAAAAGATGTTCTTCAGATAAGGCCAGTTCTGAGTTGATCCAGTTGCAATAGATATAGAAATAAATTCAGCAACTCCAACAACAATGTATTCATGAAAGATCTTTGATGTAGAAATGGTGAATCTTCAACGTGTTTCTTCTTCTTTAGAAAAATAGAGTTTGATAGATCTTGGTAGAAGCAGATCTATAAATCTTGAATGACTCTGTAAAACTGTAGTCGTGAAGAACTCAAGAGCTTGATATATATTTTCTTGATGATTCACCCTTTTTTTAATACAAAATATCACAGATATATATAGAATAACGACGAGTGTTTTCCTTAAAAATTTAGATCCACATAAGTCACCTTTAGAATCGTGATATTCAGATTTTTGAATAATAGAGCATTCGTAACTCCCCTGAATATTTGGCATGAAAAGATCCTCTTAAATTGATCCATTGAACCACAAATAAATGACTTTGAATTAGTCAAATACGTGCTTTAAAATCAGGCTTTGAATTTGGCTTGAAATCAGCCTAATAATCTGCATAAAGATCGTTGTTTAATAAATTCATAATTTAAATCTCTGATGCCAAACGTAGGGTTGAACTGCATAGCATACATTCGCTGAACGTAAGGTTCACAACGTAAGGTTGATAAACCATACTTTTCTCTTCAAATCTCAAACATATGGTACAATCTCCATACTTTCATTTTTAGCAAAACATAAGACACATGATCCGTAAGGTTCATTATAAAAGTAAGGTTGATGATCCATACTTTTATCAGCTTCTAAATGTAAGGTATATGATCCATACTTTTTGATAAAACGTAATGTTGTTTTCAAAAGTAAGGTTGATGAACTATACTTTTGAGAAACAAACATAACGTTCCATACTAATGCAAGGTTCTTCTTCTATATTTTTCTGATATCCCGAACATAAGGTTCCTTCCAAACGTAGGGTTATTCTTCCATACTTTTGTCTATAATGTATGGTTTCTTAACTATACTTTTCTGATATTCCATCAAGTAAACAATGGATTCCATCCTTACACTACACTCCTCAACATAGGGTATGAACAGTGTTTCCAAAACACGCAAAAGTGATTTCCGAACACGTAGAGCATGAATAGTGTTTCCAAAAAACATGAAAATGATTTCTGAACACTTTGTCAAATATTCCACACAGATTAAATGCTTTAATATTATTCCAAAATAGAGAAATAAAGAATATTAATTTCCCAAAATATACTCAAAGTAAAATCATTAAAATAACAAATAAGGGTATTTGTGAACATCAAAATCATCATAAAGAGAAAGAGTATTGTTCTCAACGATCTCCCCTTAATAAAATAGAGTGTTGTTGAAAACAACACTTTCTCAACAGATATGGGTATTGTTTTAAGTTGTATACCCTTTTACATACGGTGTTTATTTGGAATGTTGTTTTAACTATGGAAATATTGATGAATGTATCATCTACTCTATACAGATATTGAGAAGGTAGATTATACTTGTATTAAATCTATGTATAAGGAATGCTTTGAACTTACAGCGACAGGCGGGGTCCGATATAGCCCCTCGATGCATCGACTGGTCTCATGAGACAAATCAGTTGGTGACAAACCCTTCGAGTTTGTTTCCAAAAATCAGATGGGTTTCTACCCACAGACTTAAACCGTCTCGATGGTATAGTGGTATCATGTTTCAGATACATGACGTCCAATTAATAGGCATTATCTTTATTCATTTTCAGTTATTACTATCCATGAGGTTTTCACTATGACAAAACCTATGGGTGCAGTTTCATTCTCAGTTTATTAATGGCGTGTGTTTTTCATTTATTCACCATGCCATATTGTCTATGCCAAATTGTTTATGATTCAGTTATTATTGATTCATGTTTCCTCTATTAGTAACCCTTACTGATCATTTGAGCTCACCCCTTTCATTTATTTACCTTCAATAGGTTATGATAAATAGATCATATTTTGGGTTCTCATGGATGCAGTTTATTAGTTTTTGTTATGTATTGTACTGTGTTACCTTTCCCAATGTAATATGAGTTACATGTATGTATTTGGTTTCTTCAAGACTACTAAACTGATCGTTCCTTCGGGATTTCATTCCTCTTAATCATGTCAATGTAATAAGTAATGCACCGGCTCCCAGCTTCTGGGGTCGGGGCGTTACAATTTTCATATTCTATAACACATAATATAAAAAATGAGGATCTCGAACAAAGGTCTATTATGGAATGTCAAAAATGACCTGATTGGAATAAATGGAAAGATGCAATGCAATTTGAATTAAATTCACTTAATAGGTGAAGGGTGTTTGGACATATCATGCTCACACCAGAAGCTATGAAGCCTATTGAATAAAAATGGTTTTTTTACATAAACATAGTGAGAAAAATGAGATTGTAAGATGCAAAGTTTGTCTTGTCGCATGAGGTTTCTTACCAGAGGCCCATAATTGATTATGAGGAGACATATTCTCCTATTATAGATGCTATTACTTTTCAATATCTAATCATCCTTTCAGTAGTTGAAAAGGTTAATATGTGTCTTATGGTTGTTGTTACAGCTTATTTATATGGGTCACCTGATAGTAGTATATAAATGAGAATCCTCAAAAGATTTAAGATACCTAAAGTATTGAAATCAAAACTCAAAGACCAATATTTAATTAAATTGTAGAAATCCTTGTATGGATTAAAGCAATCTGGACGTATGTGGTATAATCATTTGAGAAAATATTTGTTGAATAAATGGTATGTAACTGACCTCATATGCCCATGTGTTTTTATTAAGAAAACAAGATCTGGATATGCAATCATTGTTGTTTATGTCGATCATTTAAATATCATTAGAACTCTAGAGGAGATTAATGAAGCAATAAGAAACTTAAACGATGAATTTGAAATGAAAGATATGAGAGAAACCAAGTAGTGTCTTGGATTACAAATTGAGCATATGCCAAGTGGTATATTTTTGTATCTGTCAACTTACACTGAAAAGGACTTAAAATGCTTTAATATGGATAAAGCGAATCTTTTAAGTACTCTAATGGTTGTTTGGTCTTTAAATACCAAGAAAGATCAATTCTGACCTTGTGAAGAAAATGAAGAGTTAGTTGGTCCAGACGTACCATATGTTAGTGTCATCGGAGCACTTATGTGTCTTGCTAATTATATTCATCCTGATATATCTTTTGCTACTAATTTATTAGCAAGATCTAGTTAATCCCTTACATGAAAACACTGGAATGAAATTAAACATATTTTTCATTATATTTTTGGCACTATTGATTGAGTTTATTCTATTCTAACAAATTAGAAAAGAATATAGTCGGTTTTACAGATGCAGGTTATTTATCTGATCCGTATAATGTACAATCATAAACCGGTTATGTGTTCACAGTTGGAGGTACGGTCATATCTCAGAGATCACAAAAGCATGCACTCATTGCAACATCTTTAAATCATGTAGAAGTTATAGCATTACAAGAAGCACATCGATAATGTGTTTAGTTGCAATCTATGACTCGACACATTCGAGCGACAAGTGGATTGTCTATGGATTGCAGCTCAAAAATATTATTCGAAGATAATGTTGTGTGCATCATGCAATTAAAGGAAGATTTCATAAAAAATGATCGGACAAAACACATATCACCGAAGTTTTTCTTCTTCACATAAGAGTTAATAAAGAATATAGATATCAACATGCAATATGTTCAATCTAGCGACAATGTTGTTGATTTATTTGCAAAAGCTTTATCAATCGTTGTCTTTAGAAAGCCTATACATGATATAGGAATGCGTAGATTGTAAAATTTGTAATTTCTTTATGTAATGTAACTTTCGAGAGGAGTATACGTGGCTATACTCTTCTCCTTATTCGGGTTTTATCCTATTAGATTGTTTCAAAAAATATTTTTAATGAGATATTATCAAAACACGCATGACTTTGATCAACACTGAATGTGGGTGCAGTTTTCAACAGGGATGGGTTGTCCACCCCCACCTATCATTTGATGATGCACTACCATTTGAAGCATTACCTATAAAAGGGAAGGCTTAAAAAAATATAAATCTTTCTTTATACTCATTTTTACCGGCTATTCAAATTTAACATATTTCAATTTTGTTTTTACAACAGAACTCGAAATTTGTGAAGCCTAATTTTAGTTCTACTATTATCCGCACCGTTGAAGTTGTCAAAGGGAGCCCCAACCTGGCCTAATTTCATGGGTCGCGTGCTCTTGTACGTGAAGGATTCATCAGCGCTGACTCAGCGCTGACTCAGCGCCTCTATGGATTCCATTACTCTCATTGCTGGAGAGTATGTGGGGCGGGTCTTATCCGCGGCGTCAAATCTGCTGACAGTGAGGGGCCCTACCCCACCGAACAATCATGTGGAACCCCGAAACCGCCGCGGAGGTGCGCACTTGCGCTTAGCAATGCGTATATAAGGGCGAGGGGTAGGCCGATACCGTGATGGGCAGGATCACTATCGCCTACACAGCACTTCTTGTGTAGTTGGTCCTCGAAACCTTGAAGAACTCTCTCAGCTGTCACAAAGGCTCCTTCAAGGTAACAGATACTGATTGATCGGCACGCCATGGTCTTCTTCAATCATTGTGTTTGCGATCATCTGAGTCATCGGGGATCATTCAGATCCGAGCTCGTTGCTTTAGTTGTTGGCAAACTTTCTCTACTTTTCGTCTTCTTCAAGTTTCCCCTCTGCTCTCTTTCCAGTTGGTAGCTGCTTTCCTTCTTCCTTTTTTTTTTTATTTTTTTATATTTTTTTTGATAATTGTAGTTTATTACGTCACGCGGTTTTGATGGGCCTTGCCTTTCATTCTTGTGCATAAAAGCTTAAATATAGACCTCAATCTGCCAATTCCGATTTAGGCGTTTGGGAATTGAATCCGGCAATCAGTGATCTGAACATTTTTTTCTTACAAGTAGTTCTTCTTATTCTTCTTCCTATACTTCTTATTCTTCCAAAAATCCAGCATTTTCCTTTCAAGATGCGTGTTTAGACTAACTTTTGTGGCAAGGAGGTCAGATCGAAAGCTTCTGATTCGAGTCTATCAAACATTGATTGTATATTTAGAATTATGATTGGTTTCTGTTTCTGAAGTTGGAATCTGAGCAAAATGGCTAAGGAATGTAGCGGAAACGGTCACGCAGTGCCGAAACCACCTTCCCCATCACCTCTGCGAAATTCTAAATTTTTCCAGGTAAAATTTTAGTTTTGTTCTTTAAATTATAAACATTTTTTTTCTTTCTAAAATAATGCAACTATATTGACATTTTTATTTTTGGCGTTGGTGTACGTCTGACGTGTGATCGTCATCCCTCCTGTGTTAGTGGTGACAAGTTTTAACTCGGATAACGATGGTCATTTTCTTCTGAATCCTCCAGGAAAAAATTGCAATTTCCTATCTCACTTGATTCTGAGAGTCGATTGTCTGCTAGCACATCTAACTGGTTTTCAATTAATTTGTAATTTCTCATCTTCTCCTCCCTTCATTTCCTGGGGTCGGTAGTTATCTGTGCCGTGCCTAGATTTATTAACAAATTACTATCTCGGTCAGGGCACCACTTTGTTGCTTACTGATACACAATTGGAGACCTCAAGTGCTTTATATGTTATAGTATTTGTTGGACCAGTTCAAATTTTTTAACTTGTTTTGAAGATCAATGAGTAAACTCATCTTTATTTAATTTTTCCTTTGCATATTGAACTGAACCACTATTGGTGAGATCTGCAGGACGTAAAGGAAAACAAACCTAAATTTTTCAATAGTTTTTGCTGTAATTATCAATGTTATATATATATTTTAAGGTTTTTATCTCTTTTACTTATCTGCGTAGATTATGTGCGTGTATGCACACAGATTAATCATTATTTTCCTTGTAATTTCTGGTATGGTACATTAATTTTTCATGGATGGGATAAGTTAAATTCAATTTCCTTCAATCATACATGAACTTAACGTTTTCCGGGTTACAAAATTGCCAAAATTTGTGTTGCGTTTAAACTGTTGCTATAATTTTATTATGCGTTATGTAAAATCTGGCCACTCTTTTTGTTAACAGTCTAATATGAGAATTTTAGTTACCGGAGGAGCTGGTTTCATTGGTTCCCACTTAGTGGACAAATTGATGGAAAATGATAAGAATGAGGTGAGCACCACTGATCTAATTTTTTGATTTTATGTTCTTAAGTGACAACGCTAATATAGTTGGATTCAATGTGTATATGTTTATGGCTGCTTTGACATAGTCGATTTGAACGGGTGCTCCCCATCAATCTTCATTGTTAAACCCTCTGGAATGTTGAGGGAGCAATAAACATGCACAAATCACTCATTCTTTATTCTGTGATTCTTTAGGTTATTGTTGTTGATAATTACTTCACTGGTTCGAAGGACAATTTGAGAAAATGGATTGGTCATCCAAGATTCGAGCTCATTCGTCATGGTATGTTGATTTTTATGCTATCCCCAGTCAATATTATTTGTATTCCTAATGATCTTTGGATACTATTCAGAAACATGAACCACTTTCTGTGCTACAGAATCTGAATCGTTGGAAGATGCCTTTGGATTTAGCTTGTACAAAACGGGAACCATTCCTTAAAATTATAAGGGTTTTGTTTTACTGCTGAAGTTTGGTTTGTTATGCATTTTCATTTTTTTTTTTAATGCAGATGTTACAGAGACATTGCTGGTTGAGGTGGATCAAATTTATCATCTTGCCTGTCCTGCATCCCCAATTTTTTACAAGTACAATCCTGTGAAGACAATAAAAACTAATGTGATTGGTACGCTGAACATGCTGGGACTTGCCAAGAGGGTTGGAGCTAGGATACTGCTCACCTCAACTTCGGAGGTCTATGGCGATCCGCTCGTGCATCCCCAGAATGAGAGTTATTGGGGCAATGTTAACCCAATTGGGGTTAGGAGTTGTTACGATGAAGGTAAACGTGTTGCTGAAACTCTGATGTTTGATTACCATAGACAACATGGAATAGAGATACGGATTGCAAGGATCTTCAACACCTACGGGCCTCGCATGAACATAGATGATGGCCGTGTTGTCAGCAATTTCATTGCCCAAGCAGTCCGTGGCGAGCCCTTGACTGTCCAGTCACCTGGAACGCAAACTCGGAGCTTTTGTTACGTCTCAGACATGGTGAGAGAGGTCTTCTGGTTTTAGTTGTGGGTGAATGAGTTATTTGATGCTAACAGCTAACAGCACCTTGTTGTCTTTCCTTGAGGTTGATGGCCTCATTCGGCTGATGGAAGGCGAGAGCACTGGACCGATCAACATTGGGAATCCGGGTGAATTCACCATGCTTGAGCTGGCAGAGACGGTGAAGGAGCTTATCAACCCTGATGTGGAGATTGTGGGGGTGGAGAACACCCCCGACGATCCTCGCCAGAGAAAGCCGGACATCACAAAGGCGAAGGAAGTTCTGGGGTGGGAGCCGAAGGTGAAATTGCGCACCGGCCTCCCATTGATGGAAGATGATTTCAGGCGAAGGCTTGGTGTTCCAAGCAACTAATGGTGGGGCTGCGGTTGATTTCCCTTGAACATCTTATGGATTGGTATAAATGGTAAAACCCAGTTTTTATGGTTCCATTGATAGGGCTGCCTTTTGTGGTTTATTTGGGTGACTATCTTCAATGGAATACACACTCTCCACTAATTTCATAAAGTGGATTACAAGAGTTTATGGGAATATATCATTCTTTATCCACATGAGTTTGTCTCTTGACATAAACACATGAATCTCTCCTATTTATAATTAATGATTCAAAAAAAAAAATCTCATTCAGGATGTAATGCATTAATGGCTGATCTTTTCATGTAGTGTTGAGAGTTAGCAATTAAAGTCTCCAAGGTCATCGAACTTCCTGGACAAAGTTTCTCCCAAACACAGTAAATGTAGCCCCCAACCCGTTTTGCCACTCGAACAATGCTCGGGGTTGGTTGACCACTCGGCTTTGAGCGCGCCTCCACGTAGTAGCGAGAGTGTAAAGAGGTGATAGTGTGGAGACTATACCCTCTGGTGAAGATAATAGTAACGGTCTATAGATAAACATAGCAGCGAAAGAAAGACCATAAACGACATGATCAGTAACCCGCCGTAGCAGAAGCACAAACAACAACTATAGTATACCATTTGCAGAATAAAATACCATTTGAAGCTACTAAACAAATATGATACCATTTGTAGAAGCCTGCATACAAGTCAGGTCATACAAAACAATAAATAGATAGGGTCGTCCGTGGCTAACCACCAGTACATACATATATAGGCATGCTGATACAAAAAGAAGACTCAAAAAGTAATTCCAACTTATACAGGAACCTCTAAGGTCCCCTTCCATCCGTCTCATGCTAAACAGCTCAACAAGATCACCAAAGTATAGCTCATGAGCTTGAACCTTTACCTGATCGCAGAAGCATAAAGTATATACGCACCCCGAAGGGCCCGTGTAGGGTGTGAGAATAATCTCAGTATGTCATCACCAACGTGTGTTTAACTTAGATTTGTGATAAAATAGGTGTATCTAAAAATAAATAAAGAGCACATGCACATCACATAAATAACCTGCTTCCCTTGTGCTCAGTAGCCCCAAGGAAGCAATCACCTGTTTCGGTCATTGCCAGTATGACGGTAGTGGAGAGGATCCTTAACTCAAAGACCAAGACATCCCCTAATGAAAATCATCCCAGGTGAACCCTCAGGTTCCACCTTTAAAATAATCTCTCGACACTTCGTGCCTTCAATCATGTACCAACGTCCATAAAGGCAAGCCCAATCAAGTACCTGGTCTCTCGGACCCCTGCTCGAAATCTCCCATCGGCTTGAAGTCCGACGTCTCGAGGCACAACGATGTTTGCCCTCCAAATAATAATCATCATCGGCTCAACAGCCGATGTCCCGAGGAACGGAGATGTCCATCCTCCCACATAATCCGGACCCAACGACTTTAATATACGGCGAGCCTCAGCCCCCAATTGACGGTCTCATCACCATCAATCGATGACTCCTCACCATTTAGGTGGCTTTCTAAGACAAGCACCTCCAACCATACTGATGGTCAACACCATCCTAAGATGCATCTAACGGAGGCTTCTACCCATACGAGTGGTCAACACCACCTCATCATCTGAGTCATATCTGTGTGCACACGACTCCAAACAGCGCATCGACCAATCACGGTGAACGAAAATCACCAACAAAGTACCCAAGCCACATCATCTTGGCACCTCGTGCCCCTGCGACCGTGTTTCTCATTCCGATGGTCAACACCATCCAATATCACACGAGCCATGCTCGCAACCTAACGACCTCATTGCCTAAATCTGACAACCATGTCACCCAACCGATGATCAACATCACCCAAAGTATCTGGGCCTCACCCAACCAGATGAACCATGTCGCCTCATCCAGATTTTCAACACCATCTCAATCCTCAGGCCTAGCCCATCACGTTCCCACTGAACCATCACAAGCAATATAATATAATTCAATTTAATTTAATAAAGGAATACACCCCAGCCTAATCCGCCCAAGGCTCGAAGCCTCTCACCAGGCTCATATCATTTGTAGTTCGGTGGGAGCATGCCCATAAGCATCTCCAATGGTCACTTTAATTAATCTAAAAGCAAAATTTTAATTTATAGGATCTCTCTTGGATAACCTGACGACACAATCAAGAATGCACCCCCTAAAACACCACAAAATCAAAGAGAAATCTAGGCACCGACTACCTTGTACTGGTAGACGTTCGCTTGTCTGATATTGGACCCTAACTCAAGACGGATCAGAAGAAATCAGTGTTTTAGATGAACGCTTGAGACGAATCTGTAGCCACCGATGGATTGAAGATCAGAGCTCGAACAACGGAGATATCGAGATCCCTAGGAAGAGGGGGAGAGGCACTGTCGAGACCCCCTGGGCACTGGCCCTGTTGTGCATCGAATAAGTGGGTCCAAGCCCCCTACCCTCTTCCTTAAAAAAAACTACCTCGAGGATTTACATGCCATGTAAAATTTACACACCGTGTAAATTAGGGGTTTTCAATGGTCTTCCCAGAAAACTCATGAAATAAATTTATTACATGCCGTGTATTTTATTACACGTCATGTACTTGGCCTGTAGCGTCTTTTAGCAGCCTGGGTCGTCCGCTCTTCCTCCGGTGTTTTCCCGAACCCCTAGGGCTTCCACCAAAACATAGACCACACCTAAAACAAGGTCTTGGGTCAAAACAACTCCCAAAATGTGATTGCGAAGATCAAGAAAAAAGGTTGGTCTGACCAGCAACTCAAAAATTCAAATTTACCCGAAAAACGAACCATTCAAAAACCTGGGACGTTACAATCTCCCCACCTTAACATAGCTCATCCCTGAGCTATCAAACTTTACCCCGAGATGGTACTGAACATACCCATCCTTTTTAAATTAACTAGGCCTACCCCGGACATCAAGTCACAATTCAACTCTCCCAAGGCGCTCCCTACCTTAGGAGTTACCTACTCAGTCGCTTCCCGACCTGAAACTCAAATATACCGATGGTCCACCGACCATCCCTAGACTCAAAAGTCTTTTTGTGATGCATCGTCACTCTGCACCTCATGAAGTGCTCAAATCATTCCCATGTCACATGTGACACTAATCAAGTCCCACATCTCATTAGACACCCGCTTCATGCCCATATTGCACATGGAACCTATGAGGTCCCGCATCTCAACAAATACTCAAAATCAGCCCCAGTGCCTCACACCTCATAAAAAAGCTACATCGTATCGATGCCCATATGCCAACACACCTCAAACAAGCCACACATCCATCAATTCTCATAATAAATCATGCTGCCACGCACCTCACACACACACACAAATATATATATATATATATCATGCATCTGAGAAGATTCCAACCTACTAACCAGTGTCTGGTCATTCCATACCCAACATTTGTGCACCTCATGCACCAAAATTAGACATGCATTCAAAAAGGGCCATGCCAAAATAAAACAAACCTAATCATGCCCACAGTGTACCTCTAACTGTAGTCGTCTCCCTGTTCTTCTCTACATTTGAAAGCTCCATTGTATGCACCTATCCTGAAACCTGAATACTTGAGGCCTGGCCTCCCTATGGTGATTCACCATCCTCCAGCCACTAACCCCACTGTTGGGTCCCACTCTCTCTTCCACGACCCCATGTGCAGTTGAATCTCAGCTACCATCTCCTGGCACCGCTCCCTATTCGACCTCAGATGCCTGAGTCTGCCCTGGTCCCTAGCTCCCAACTATCCTAGAAGGCTTCCTATAGAACCTCTCGAGATGCCCGACCTGGCCGCAAGCTTGGAACTCCTTCGGTGCCGGATCACACTACATCCATACATGTCTCGGCTTCCTACACTGGAAGTATATCATCGAAGAAGACCCACTCTTCGGTGGTCTACCTAAATCTCTAGCCTGAATTCCCTGTTGAGACTCCTCTCGGACCCGCTTCCTGCCATCTGAAGCATCACCGCTATAACCACCTAACACTGTCACCCAACTCGAATATGACCGGTCCGTCAAATTTCCCTCTACTATCAGCACCTGATTTTCCACCTCTAAGAATGAGGCTAACCTGAATATTTTTACCTGCACCTTGATGGAGTTTTGTAAACCATCCTCAAAATGACTCACTCTCGCGGTGTCATCACCCACCATGCCAGGTGCGAAATGAGAAAAATATGTGAAAGTAGATGCATATTCCATGATGGACATGTCTCCCTGATGTAGGCTCAATAACTCCCAATCTCTATCTACCCTTAGTGTATTTGGGAAGAAGTGCTCGAAGAACCTGACCGCAAAATATTTCTAGGTCAGTTCCTCATGTCTTCCCACCTGAACCTATACATCCCACCAACGCTTTGACAGTCCCCTAAGCTTGTACGTAGCCAGTTTCACCCTCTGCTCTGGGGGTCTCTCAAGCTACCCGAAGATGGTCTGAACTGACTCTATCTAGTTCTTTACCACCTATGGTTCACCCTCACCCTAAAATAGTGGTGGGTGATTTGATTGGAACTCACGTGTCAAGTATTCCATGGAAGTATCCACTCCCTAAGATCCTCAGTCAATCCCCTGGATGACACGTACCAAGCTCGCCCTGAGCTGCTCGTCAATACACGACCCAAAATATGCCACATCATTCGACTGGCCAACCTATACCTGAGATTGTACCTATACCTATACCTGCGGTTCAAGATCATCCCGAACCTCAGGGGCCTCAACACGTGAACACTTCTGTGGCACTAAATCACCACCCACTTGACGCTCCATCAGAAGCCTCCTAGGTAGAAACCTGCTGAATACCAATAACATGGCCAGACTTCCATAATATATATATATATATATATATATATAACACAGATAGGGAAAGCATTAACAAATAGCTCAATCTCACTACGCTTAATCTCCCCCATCATAACCATGTCTCATGAAATCCAACCTCTTGGCCCCTTACCCACCCATAACAGAGCCAGGTATCACATAAAAATCTGGCCTCATGCCCCTCACCTACCCACATTAGAGTCGGGCGTCACATATCAATCCATGCCTTCTCCTATTAGATCCAATCCCATGTATACATATATCACATATCATATCACATCGCATACAGATCTCATTGGAACCACTTTCCTGGGTTGGCTGAGTATAATGCCACCAAAGAGAGGCTGGGCAAGAAAAGACTATTTATATTCCTTTATTGACACTTTAAATGACTCATCCCCTCTTAGCACAATCTAGGTTCCCAATGAAGATCATAATAAATTTATCACATCACATGCATATATATTTAAATCATCATGTTCCTATCAAGAAATCATAATAAAACATCCCTTTCTATACTGGGTCGAGGGTCTATAAATTCTCCCTTTCCATACCAGGAAAAGGTTCCCATATCATAATAGATAACAATCACATCCAAGCGCACCACTCATGGTGGAAATTATATCAACTATAAAAGAGAAAAGCATAACAACAATCTTCCACCCCTGGAAACTTGGTCTATCCCCCGTGCATGGGGATACAGGCACCCAAACATGAGCTCTTAACCTAGTTTTGAGAACATCCTAGTCTCTATTATACCATAGACTAAATGGTAAGACTCAAAAAGAGGTAAAATAAACACTTTTGATGCCATTTGTAGCACCCGACCCGTTTTTTCCACCCGAACAGTGCTCATGGTCGGTTGACCACTAGGCCTTAAGCGTGCCTCCCCATACACCAAAGGCTGCTGACTAATAACAAGGGTATAAAGAGTTGATAGTGGGAGACTATACCCTCTAGTGAAGATAATAGTAATGGTCTATAAATAAACATAACAGTAGAAGCAAGACCATAAATGAGAGGACCAGTAACCCACCGTAGAGGGGGGGGGGGTGAATTAGGGTATGAAAAATTAAAAAAACTTCCCCTTTTAATCTTGTTTCATTATTAAACAAAACTCTCTTCTCTCTCTTTCTTGTAGAAAAGTATGAAAAAAAATTAAAGCATGCATGAGACACAACAATTTTTACTTGGTTCACCCTCACTGGGCTACATCCAAAGAGCATACAATGACAATGTTCTGATGTACCAAATCCACTAAAAGCATGCTACTATTTAAAAGTTTGAAGTGGACTCACTGTCCCTCCTGGTTTACAACCAATCACAATTTGAAATCTCATTTCTCTCTCAACTAAACTGTGATCACTGCTTATTCAGAAGATCCACTCATAGTTTATAGACTTGTAGGTCCCTTCATTATCTCAAATGAATGCATCCTCCACTTATGTAGATGCTCTATTGATGTCCCACTTTCATCCACCGATGAATACCACTTTACTGTAGTATTACTAAGAAACCTCAAATCTTTAACGCAACCCTTACTTCTTCTTACGTGCAACTTTGATGCCTTGCATGCAAGATTCCACTTTTTTCATGAAACACCCCTTGCACACAACTTCAATCTTACGAACAACTAAAATATTATGCGCAACTTTCTTAGCTTGTTCACAACTCAAAATGTTTCGCTCAACTCCCTTTGCTTAAAATTCTTATGCGATCCAGAGCTTATATTCTCGCTAAGTGTTGAGTTTACTCAAACGAGGGGTGTCAGCTATTATTTACAGGCATTGTCGACCCCTACGCAGAAGATTCCCCGCATCGCGCAAGATTCCCTTTGTGTGCGCAAAACCCAATTTGACGTCACATTGGGCACTCAAGATTATTTCGTGCAACCTCATCTTTTGCGCACATTTCCAAATCTTTCATGCACTTCATGATTTTTATATTTTTCAATGTTCTGATCCCGAAACATGCCTTGCATGCAAGTTTCCAAACCACCTTCAATATTTCACGCAACTTCCTTTTCCAAAAAAATGTTTCCCCATTTTCTGATTTTGAGGCCCAAAAATTTGGTAAACACTGGAAAATGGATCCACCTTATATATGTTCTTTTATACCGCCTCCAGATCTTCCATTCATTTTTCATGGTTCTTTGTCAACATAGGTTGTAAAAAATATATCTGGAACTCGATAACTTGTCATGGAAACCCTCATGTCAACAAACAAACCTACTTCATCAACAAACACAATCAACCAAAAAATGCTTCAATGCTTCATTGAGGGATTTTTGCCCAACACAAAGGCTGCTGAATAATAAAGAGGGTGTAAAGAGGTGATATTGGGGAGAATATACCTTATAGTAAATATAATATTAATGGTCTATAGATAAACATAACAGCGGAATAAAGACCATAAATGAGAGGACCAGTAACCCGCGGTAGTGGAAGCACAAACAACAACAACAACAATAATAAATAAGATCAAACATACCATTTTTAGAATAAAATACCATTTGAAGATACTAAAAAAATCATGATACCATTTGTAGAATCATTCACAGAATCCAATTCATACAATACAATAAATAGAAAGGGTCGCACGTGGTCTACCACTAGTACATACATATATAGGCATGATGATACAAAATAAGACTCAAAAAGTATCTCCTGCTGATGAAGGAACCTCCAAGGCCCCATTCAATATATCCCATGATAAACAACCCAACATGATCTCTAAGGTATAGTTCTTGAGCTTGAAACTTTACCTAATAGTAGAAGCATAAAATCTACACGCATTCCGAAGGGCCCGTGTAGGATGTGAGAATAATCTCAGTAGGTCACCATCAACATTTTCCTAACTTAGATCCATGATAAAGAAGGTGTTTCTAAAAATAAATAAATATAACATGCACATCACATAAAACAACATACTTCCCTTATTCTCAGCATCCATAAGGAAGAAATCACCTTCTTCGACCATTACTGGTATAATGGTAGTGGAGAGGATCCTTAGCTAAAATCCCAAGGCATCCCCTAATGAAAATCATCCCAAGAGAACCCTTAGGTTCCACCTCTAAAAGAATCACCTGACACCACATGACTTCAATCATGTACCGACATCCATAAAGGCATGCCCAATAAAGTAACTAGTCTCTCAAACCCCTGATCGAAAGCTTCCATCAGCTTGAAGCCCGACATCCCAAGGTACAGTGATGCCTGTCCTCCAAATAATAATCACCATCGGCTCAACAACTAACGTCTTGAGGAACGATGATGTACATCCTCCCACATAATCTCGGGCTAAAAGCCTCAATATACTGTGAGCCTCATCCCCCAATAGACATGTTGAATAATAAGTTTTAGTTCTTACTTTTTCCATTCCTTTAGTTTTTGAAATCAGAAACACACCCTTAAAACTTTATTAACTAAATTTTTATGTCCCAAGTATTTTAGTATGTTTTTATAAAAAAACATTATAATTTACTATACATAGATTTTTTTTAATATATTATGAATATAAAACTATAATTCTTCATCATGATTATAAGATTGAGTATGCGTCCAATTTATCAGAATTTCCTTTATTCATACCATGAGTTATAATTTTTTCTTGTCTATCATATTAAAAAAATTCATGACCATCAGATCGATTCTGGTGTCGATACAATCAAACTAATCCTCATAATGATCATCATATTAGAAAATGTTAAGGAACTTAAGTGGACTATCCTAAGTTTATAATTGGAATACATATACTTATTTCTATCATAAGGAATACACTTTATAATTGTAATGGTGCTAAAACAAAACAACATCAGACATTCAATTACTTCAGAACATTGTGAACTGTCAAGCACCAGGTGTCCGAGTCCATTACAACTAACTCAGAAATATGACCATTAGAGCTTCGCCTATAAATAGATGGTCATTTGAAGAGTTATAAGTTTATACATTTAAAAACTTAATTATTATAAATATTCATCTATGTGAACTTATCATTCTTAGTCATTGTAATGCTTTAGAGAGTTTTCATTCTAAGGAATCTCTGTCAGGGTTGTTTCCTTTAGAAATTTTTCATTTGTATTATGTGTCCAATAATTGTTACAATCGAGGGATTCTAGGGATAGGAAGATGATGAATCTGATCCATTGGATCAAGGTCTTCCGGGGCTTGGAAGATAGATACTTATCATCATATCGAGGGATTCCAAGGAAAGGAAGACAAATCTTATTCCGATCATCGCATCAAGGGCTTTCATGGTAAGGAAAGACTGAATTTACAGTAAGTATAAAACTATGGATACCTTTAGTTAGGGTTATTGACTAACTTAATATTAATTTTAAAAGAGTTAAATCTTTTAATATATCTTGTAATACATTCTTACTATTATTAGTTGTTTCTTATTTTTACAAGTTTCTATTCCGATGCGCATGCAATAAAAATGTAGTCTTCATACTTATCTTTATATTCTATTTTTTATCAGTGTTACTGTGAATATGATAAAAATGTAATCTAATTTAATTAGATCAAATATGGTTATGATTACCTTACTCTAATCATTAGATGAAGTCTGAGTCCATTTTTTTTACTTTAAGAGGTTTGTGTTTAGTTTAGTTTAAGTGTTTTGTAAACTAAAATTCACCCCATCCATATTGTAAGTATATCCGTTATAAGATACTCTTATGATCCAAAAATTAGTATCATAGGAGGTTCTACTTCTTATATACTTGTTGATATTTTACTTTCATTACTTATTTTAATTTGTTTAATTTTTGATATAAACTTTTTGTTTGTAAACTTTGTTACACTAATGTGTATTTGTATAAAAGAGTTTCTATTATTTTTAAGATGAAAATAATGAATGTTGGATATCTTAATAATCCAAATCCTAGTTGTTTGCCTATATTTGATAAGAATGAATATGAATATTGAAGATACAGAAGGAAAAATTTCATAATCAACACTAGAGTTGATAACTTCCTAATGCTTACTAGAAAATATAAGATTCCTGATAAGGAAGTTTCTGATTTTACAAATGTTGAGAAGCTAGAATATCAACTGAATTAAAAAGTCAAAAACACTATGTTTTTTTCTATGAAGAGGAATATCTATAGTCATATATCATCCTATTGATCTGAAAAGAGTATTTGGAGTAAATTGGAAGTAATACATTTTGGTACATCCAAAGTTATGGAAAAAAGAATATATATGCTTATAGCTGATTACCAAGATTTTTATTTTCTACCTAGTGAATCATTTTCCAAGATACACCAAATTTTTATGATAATTATAAATAGTTTACAGTCTCTTGGTGAAAAATTTCTTGATGATGAAATTTTGGTTGAAAATATTATTAACATAATGCCCAATCAGTAGGAATAAAAAAGAATAATTTTTGACGATACAAGAAAGTTAAATAATATTACTCTTGAAGATCTAATTAGAACTATCATGCAATATGAGGGAAGACTTAAAATAGATGATGAGAAAGAAAAAAATAAAAATGGTGGAGTTACTTTTTCTACAACTTCTACTATACCTTCTAAAATTCAGTATGCTGAGAAAGTAGTGAGATCTTTAAGAAAGAATAAATTTGTTGTTGAATCTGATTCAAGTTCATGTCCACCTTTAGAAAATGAGTTAGATACTATTTCCAAAAGGATGAAAAAGATAGTTGGAAAGAAATATTTTCAATACCAATATAAGAAAGGTAATAAAGATAAAAGTGATAATAAAGATTCATAAGTCACTTGTTATTAATGTAAAAAGGCAGGAAATATCCAAACTTATTGTCCAAATTTAAAAAGGAGAGATAAAAAAGAAATAAATCCAGACAGAAATTCCAAGAAATATCACAAGTCTAAAGGTAATAAATTTTCGAAAGCTTCTGACACATAGAGTTACATTGGTAGTGATTATTCTGAAAATTCTTTTGATAATGAAAGTTACAAAAATAGGAACATTAGACTTTTTTCTAATGTTCCCATGGTAAATCATTATCTCATGGATAAGGTATGAATAGTTTAGTATCTTACAAATTTATCTTTAAATGAAAATTACCCTAAAAGTGAGTGCGAAAAGTTCTATGTCATATGATGAATAATCTTCCTCAACTAGTGAAAATAATACTTTACCAAGTTATGATGAAGTTTATATATTTCGAAAACTTTTAGAAAATGAAAATTATAAGATTTTTAAAAAACTTCATAATTCTAAAGATAAACTTATTAAAGAAGATTCAAGAATAAACATTTTGACTAATGAAATATCAAATTTTTCTAAAGATTTTGACAATAATAATTTTGAAAAAGAATATATTTCAAAAGATCTTGAAAAAGTGATTTCTGAGAAAAATAGTTTACAAAATAATTTTGAAAAACTTAGTTTTAATACTATTACTCATGAGGATAATAATTTAGTTATAAAACTAAAGTATGAAATTTCTATCTTAAAGAAACTTTGATCCAAGTTTACCATTGGTAAGGAAAAATTTGATAAAATGTATATGAAAATTCAACCTTATAATGATAATATTGGAAAGAGTTTTACCAATATGAAACTCGTTTCTAGTAATAATTATTTTTTTCCTAAAAGTGAACCTTTTTGCACTAAGTGCCAATGTGGTGAGAAATTGAAGATTTTTTTTGAATAGAGTACAATATTTAGGATTTTATAAGGCTTATTTTTTTTAAAAAAAAAATGAAATTTTCTAAAAAAATGAGGGTTGAACAAATGTGATTAACTAAAATTTTATTCTCTAACAATACCGGACCCATGAAGGTTAGGGTTCTGAAAAACTGATCCTTTTATTTTTAGGAAAAGAAAGATAGTATCAGAAACAAAAATATTTGGTACATGGCCTTATTTGTTCCCACAAAAACTGGAAGTATCTGTGGAAGATAATATGCATATGTCTAATTTTATGATTATACTAGATATACTTGGGTTTATTTTCTTACAAAGAAATATGAAGCCTTTTTTTTATTTTAAAACTTTAATAGCCAAAATTAAGAATGAGAAAAAGCTCTCCTTGATAACTATTCATATTGATCATGGTAGAGAATTTGTAAATTCTGATTTTGAAATTTTTATAGTAAGAAATTTATTTAATATGGATTTTTAGAACCTATAACTCTCCATAAAAATGGTGTAGTTGAAAGAAGAAATAGAATTCTTTAAGAAGAAACTAGAACCATGCTGAGTGAATACTCAGTTACTAATTTTTTTTGGGATAAAGTGGTTAGTACTACCTTCTATACTATAAAATGAGTTTTAATTAGACATTTTCTTAATAAAACTCCTTATGAGTTGAGGATAGTAATAAAACCAAAAATTTATTACTTCAATGTTTTTGGTTGAAGAGTATTCATCCTGAATACTAAAGACAATCTACATAAGTTTTCACCCAAATACGATAAAGGAATATTTTTTGGTTATTACACTAATTCTAAGTATTATATATTTTTTAATAAAAAATATTGTACTATTGAGGAAAATGTTTAGATTAATTTTGATAAAACTACCCCCTTTATTTTCAAAAAACCTCAACCTATATCCTCAGATGTTATTTCCAAAATCGACTTTCAGCCATTGTTAGAAAATTATTCTCATAAGGAAATAAATAAATAATTAGTTTCTAAATTTAATCCTTAGTAATATTTTCTACCTATTGTTGAAGAACATACTTTTGAAAACCCAATAAATTAGTTGTTTCTTAGGAATAATCCGTGGGAAAGTATCACTGGTTATGTAGATCAACTGGTCAGGACTAGAAGTTCCTTAATAAATGAAATTGAACATCTAGATTTATTATCCCAATTTGAACCTAAGAATCATAATGAGGTATTAGGTGATGAGGATTGGATTAAGGCTGTGCAAGATGAACTCAATGAGTTTTAAAGGAATAAAATCTGGACTTTAGTTGAATAACCTATAGAAACTTCTATAATTGGAGTAAAATGGGAATTTCAGAATAAATGTGATGAAAATGAAAAAATTGTTATAAATAAAGATATAATTACTATTAAGGAATATAATCATCCTTAGGTAATATATTTTTAATAAACTTATGCTCCAGTAGCAAGACTTAAATCTATTCAAATACTTCTAGATTTTACAACATTATTTAATTTCAAACTATTTCAAATAGATGTGAAGTGTGATTTTCTTAATATATATGTTAAGGATGGTGTTTATGTTGAACAACCACCTGGTTTTGAAAATAAAAAAATCCATAATATGTTTATAAACTTAATAAATCACTATATGGAATTAAACAAGATCCTAGAGCTTGGTATGATAGATTAACTGGATTTTTATTACAAAACAATTTTTTAACGGAGATGAATATCAAAACCTTTTTATAAAATAAGTAAATAAAAATATTATTATTGTGAAAATTTATGTTGATGACATTATATTTGGTTCTACTCAAAAATATTTAATATATTCCTTTGAAGATCTTATGAAGTCTAAGTTTGAAATGAGTATGATGGGTGAGTTAACAGATTTTCTTGGTTTTCAAATTTCACAAAAACTAGAAAGAACTTTTATATCCCAACATAAGTATACAAAATATCTTCTTAATAAGTTTGGATACTATAATAATAAAAGTATTAGTACTCTTATTAGTACCTCTAATACTTTAGATCTTGATGAGGTTGGGAAACCATTTGATTAGAAAACTTTTAGAGGTTTTATAGGAAGTTTACTTTACTTAACACCTAGTCGATAAGATTTAATGTTTTAATATTATTATGTGAAAGATATCAATCCAATACAAAAAAATCCCATCTTAAAGTTGTAAAAATAATTTTTAGTTATCTTAAGGGAAATATGGATTTAGGCCTATTCTATTCTTCTAGAAATGTTTTTGAACTAATGTTTTTTTAGATGTTGACTTTGGTGGATGTAGAATGTATAGGAAAAGTATATCTGGAACTTGTCATTTATTAGAAGATTCTTTATTTTATTGTTCATGTATGAAACAAAACTCACTAGAACTTTCCACTACTGAAGATGAATATGTGGTAGCTAGAAGTTGTTGTTCTCAAGTGTTGTGGATGAAACTCACACTCACTGACTATGGCATGAGTTTTACTAAAACTCAAATACTTTGTGATAACACAAGTTCCATTGATTTATGTAAAAAACCAGTACATCATTAACATTCTAATCACTAGATATAAGACACCATTTCCTTTGAGATCACACACTTAAAAAAGATATAATTTTACAATTCATTGGAACACAATATCAACTTGCTGATATTTTTACAAAACCCCCTAGTTATGATATATTTGAATATATTAAACAAAATCTAGGAATGATCAATGTAAAATTATTATTCGTATCTAATTATTTTTGACCCATATCCTTTCATTAAGATACTCCTTTTCATAGGGTTAGTTCATATGTTTTAGGTTTTTCAAAACATTTAGTTTTCTAAATTGTTAGTTTTTATAAATTGTTTATCATAATGAGTTTTCCGGACTCAAAATTTTTATAGAAAATTTCAATTAGAATTCTCAAAAATGTTTTCTGAACTCGAAAATTGTTATAAAATTTCTAGGATCAACTTTTTTTACAAAATTTTTCAGATTTAGAAACTATCATATTTAGTTTTTTAAAAACTATTGAATTTAGTTTTCAATAAAAACCACCGTAATTATTTTTTATTAAAAAATTATCATAATAAATTTTCAAAATAAAACTATCATAATATATTACAAAACCAAGAAGAATAGGTTAATCATACTAATGAAACATTCCACTCTAAAAGTTACTCTTATATTCTTTTAGTTTTTAGCACAATTTCATTACTTAAGTTTATAATTTTTGTTGTTGTTGTTATACTTGTCGTTTGAACAGATTTTTTTTCAAAATTTTAAAATATTTACTTATCGAAATGATACTCACTCCGATAAAAGTTTTAAAACATCATGAGTTCAATTAAACTTTAAAAAAACCTTTCTTCAATTAAATCATGTTCATAAAATTAGAAATCTTTCCATCTAAACCATTGGTTTCTTTACAGAAGATGAATCGTCACCCCCAACACCTATATAAAGGTGGGTTAATCCATTGTCCCACATTTTTTCTTCAGAGTTTTTTCTTCTGGACTGCTTCACCCTTCAAAGATTCTAGTCTGATTATTAATCTTTTCATTTGATCAACGGTCTTAGATCCAATTCTTATGGAAACCAAAGAGGATTATGATAAGTGGTTTGTGTTCAGGGAAATGCTAATAGAAATATTGTGGTTTGAAAAGTATGATTATACACTCAAGAGTATTATTTCATTTCAAGGTTGGGAATCTATCTATATAGAGAATCCTGAAAAAGATTTTGATTTATACTATACTAAGGTAGATTTATAGTTCTATGATTCTTTTCAATTTTTTAAAGAAGATGGTAAGGAAAAGGTTTCTTTCATCATGTTTGGAAAGAGTTAAAAACTTTCTTATAGAGGGTCAGGGGACTTGGTTGGTGTCCCTTTGGAAGGAGAATCTTATTTACCTTTACATAAGTTGTTGAACAAGCTTGGAAATTTTGAGAAAAACAAAGATGAAGACTATCTATTTTCATTATATGTAAAATTTAGAAAAGTATCTCATTTGAATCTAGAAAACAAAGTCATTGCATTATGGATGCAAGGATATTTGATCCCTAGGAAAGGAGATAGGGATACGTTGAAGGTTTCTGATTTTTTTTGTTCTAGATTATATTGTGAACATGAGGAAGATTGATCTGGTAAAATTCATCTTCATTACGGTAGAGAATATTAAAACTTCCTCAATCAAGTAAAAAATAATTATGTTCCAAACATTCATTAGTAAGATGATTGTGAAATTTATGGAGTTGTTTAAGGTATAAAATAAATCATATCTAGTCAGGGAAAATATTTCTTTTATCAGTAAAGACACCACTTCAAGAATGAAGTTAGTTTTTGATTCTAAGTAAAAGAAGTTTTTTGAAAAGGTTGATGGGGATGCTTCTGATTCCCAGCCATCAAGAAAAGTAGAAGATGATAAGAAGAATAAGAGAAATGCTGAAACTTCACCTCCTATAAAGAAAAATAAAGAAAAGAAGATTCCAGATGAATTTTTTGAAAATACCATGAAACATAAATCTCAGAAGAATCTAGGGGATCAAAACTTCATAATTTATCTTACTAAGTCCAAATCATTAAAGATTCAGACTTCTGAGCAAGTTTGGGAAGAATAAAAACAGAGAAATAAAAAAGAAGATATTAAAATAATATAATATTTTTGAGAGTTTGTTGAAAGCTGTAGAAAGATCTTCTAAGAATCTAGTGCTTCTGACATCTCACATCGATCAGATAATTCTGAAAGCTGGATTAGTTTTTAAAGAAACTTCTTCAGTACCTTTGGTGGTTTATAAGGGAAAGGGAGAGGTAGTTATTAAATAATCAGTTCCAAATGTACCTTAGAAAGAATCGAAACCTGAGTTAGCTAGGAAAGGAGTTTTGAGAATGGAAATATAGTTAGAAAAGAAATTGATAAAGAAGTTGATAAGGAAGTTAAAGAAAGTGATGAAGTATAATATAAATAAGTAAAAGAATAAGAAGAAGTTTAATTCGAAGAAGAAGAGGATGGGGAATATGATGATAAGTAAGAGGATGATGGTGAAGAAACACAGTTAGATAATCAATCATTAGAATCATCCGCATCTTAATTATACTTACCTTCTAAGTACGATAAGGATAAAAAATCTAAAAGTACTCTAGAAGATCAATCATCATTAGAAGAGTAAGGAAAGTCATCCTCTAATGAAAAAGAACAAGATCAACTGTCTCACAAGAAAGTTTCTAAAAAATATGAAACTAAAAAGGATGTGTAAATCATTGAATTTTCAGATGAAAATAAAGTCTCAAATAAATAGATAGGAGTTTATGTTGGAACAAGCAGACAAAAACCTCCCAAGTGGTCTACAGAATCATTAGATTCAGAGGCAACAATTTCTCAAAAATGGTTTTGACTATGTTTTTCAATCCTTGAGGAGATTAGAATCCATAATTACATACTTTACTAATCTTGAATATTGATGTCAAATTATTCAAGAGAGTCTTAGTGAAAAATAGAAGTCAATAAAAGTTTTAATAGAATCAGTCATTCAGATTGAAGCAGAGTTGAAAACTTTTCAAGAAAATTCTCACACTCACAAAATATCCTTCAATAAGATAGTTAAGTGGTCCAACTAAATAGAATTATATATTCATATTCATTATGATCTATTTGTTGAAGTAAAACAACTTTTTTTTATAATTGGATAACTCCTTTAATAAATTATCCTCATGGATGACAAAGTAAAGTTTGTTGAATAATTTAGAGACACTACCAATGAACAGACCGAGTATGTGAGTTTCTTGAAAAAAAAGATGCGATATATAGATTTATTGATGATAAGACTTAGATCTTGTGAGAATGAAATCATTATTATGCGATAATAAAATAAATAGTTATTTTAGGAAGTCAAAAGGATGAATACTAAAGACTAGATGCAAGAAAAATGAATTTCAAAGCTAGAAAAAGATCAATATGAGTTCAAGAAGATGAAGTCCTTTATAAATAACTTGATGAAGAAAGAATGATTTTTTCTTTAAACACTCGATGTATTTTTGTAAAACATTTGAATTGTTAATGAATGAATTGCTTTTCATTAAAATATTTTGTGCTTGAATGTTTTCCAATTCCTATTGGTTATATATTCTTTTATATTTACATGGATGATTAGTTAGTTCAATATTGTTCCATATGTTATTTCTCTAACATTTTAGGAAACTTTAGACTCTTTCCCATTCCATTTTGAAAATCACAAAGGGGAGAATGATTTATTAAGTGGGGGATTATTTCACAAAGGGAAACAATGTTTTACATAGGGGATAAGGTTTTATTAAAGGGGGATATGTTATACAAAGGGGGAGAAGAATTATTTAAGGGGATTTATTCTATTCCATCATATTAAAAAATAATTACAAACTCAAGTAAAGTTAATTTGTAAAGAATAACTTCAAAGTTCTTAAAAGTAAAAAGGACTATAAGTTATTCACATTTTTTTTCATTTAATTTCTGTGGTTTGTGCTTTCCAAAAAGGGGGATATTGTTGAGTCAGAAGTTTTAATTCTCACTTTACCATTCCTTTAGTTTTGGAAATCACAAACACTCTCTTAAAAATTTATTTATTAACTTTTTATGTCCCAAGTATTTTAGTATGTTTTTGTAGAAAACATTATATTTTCCATATATAGAAAAATTTATAATGTATTAAAAATATAAACCTATCATTATTTATTATGATTATCGAATTGAGTATGAGTCTAATTTATCAGACTTAACTTTATTCAGACTAGGATTTAGAATTTTTTCTTGTATATCGTACTGACAAAAGTCATGACCATCAGACTGATTTTGGTGATGATACAATCAGACTAATCCTCATAAGGATTATCATTTTGAAAACTGTTAAGGAGTTCGCCAGACTATTATAAGTTTATAATTGGAATACATAGACTTATTTTTATAGTAAGGAATACACTTTATCATTGTAATGGTTCTAAAAAATGACATCGGATATTCAGTTACTCTAGAACATTGTGAGATGTCAAGTGCCAGGTGTCTGTGGATGTTGCAACTAACTAAGAAATATGACCATTGGAGCTTCGCCTATAAATAGATGATCATTTGAAGATTTGGGAGTTGATAAATTTCACAACTCAATTCTTCTAAATATTGATCTGTGTGAACTTCTCATTCTTAGTCATTGTAATGCCTTATAGAGTTATTGTTATAAGGAATCCTTGTCAATTTTGTTTCCTTTAGAACCTTTTCATTTGTATTTTGCATATGATCATTGTTACAATCGAGGGATTTTTGGGATAGGAAGATGGTGAATTTGATCCATCAGATCGAGGGATTCTAGGTCTAGGAGGATAGATGCCGATCATCATATCAAGGTATTTCCTGGTAAGGAAAGAAAAACTTTATTGTAAATATAAAATTGTGGAGACCTTTAGTCAAGGTTATTAACTACCCTACTATTAAGGTCAAAAGAGTTAAATATTTTAATATATCTTGTAATTTATTCTTACTGTTATTAATTATTGATTGTTTTTAAAAGTTTCTATTCTGTTGTGTATGCAATAGAAAGTTAGTCTTCATACTTATATTTCTATTATATTTGTTTTATCGGTGTTACTGTGAATACGAGAAAAATATAATCTTATTTAATCAGATCAATCGTGGTTCCTATTATCTTACTCTGATCATCGTATAAAGTCTGAGTCTGATTATTTTAATTTAAGAGGGTTTCTGTTTTGTTTAATTTGAGGGTTTTTTAAACTACAATTCACCCACTCTTGTAAGTATAGACATCATAAGATACTATTACGATCCAACACAACATTGTCATCACCATCAACCGATGGATCCTTACCATCCATGTAGCTTTATACAGCAAGCACCTCCAACCATACTAATGATCAACACCATCCTAAGCCGCATCTAATGGAGGCCTCTACCCACATGATTGGTCAACACTACCGCATCATCTGAGTCATATATGTGTGAACACGACTCCAAATAGCACCTCGACCAATCACGATGAGTGGAAATCACTAAAAAAGTACCTAAGACACATCATCTCGACACATTGTTTCCCTAAGACTGTGTTACTCATCATGATGTTCAACACCATCCAATATCACATGAGTCATGCCTATAACCTAACGACCTCATTGCATAAATTTGACGACCATGTTGACCAACTGGTGATCAACATCACCCAAAGTATCCAGGCCTCATCCAACCTAATGAACCATTTTGCCTCATTTAGATGGTTAACACCATCTTAATCCTCAGTCCTAATTCTTCATGTTCCCACAGAACTATCACAAACAACATAATATAATTAAATTTAATTTAATAAAGGAAAACACCCCAGCCAAATCTTCCCAAGGTCTAAAACCTATCACCAAGCTTATACAATTTGTAGTCAAGTGAGAGCATGCCCATAGGCATCTATAATGGTCAATTTAATTAATCTAAAATAAAAAATTTGATTTATAGGGTCTCTCCCAGACAAAATGATGACGCGCTCAATAACGCACCAAAAAAAACCATAAAATCAAAGAGAAATCTAGGAACCACCTACATTGTTTTGGTAGATGTTCAATTGTCTGATATCAACCTCTAACTCAATCCAGATCAGAAGAAATTTGTGATTTAGATGAAACCCGAGAAGAATTTGTATCCACCGATGGATCGCAGATTGGAGATTGGATGATGGAGATATTAAGATCCCTAGTGAAGAGGGGGAGAGGTGCTACCAAGACCCCCTGGGTGTATCCACTAATGTGTATTGAATAAGGGGGGCCAAGTCCCATTCCCTCTTCCTTTTAAAAAACTTCCATGAGGATTTACACACCGTGTAATATTTACACACTGTGTAAATTCAGGGTTTTCACTGGTTTTATTAGAAAAATCATGAAATAAATTCATTAAACTCCATGTATTTAATTATATTTTTTGTATTTAATTACAGGCCATGTAATTGGCCTACTGTATCTTTTAGCAGCCTGGGCTTTTTGCTCTTCCTTCGGTGTTTTCCCGAACCCCCGAGACATCCACCAAAAAATAGACCACACCTAAAACAAGGTCTTGGGTCCAAAAATCTCTTGGAATGAGGTTACAAAGATCAATAAAAAGGGTTGGTATGACAACCAACTCAAAAATTTAAATTTACCTAGAAAAAAACCCATTCAAAATCCTGGGATGTTACTGTAAACTCACAAGATCTGAAATTATTCAATCTTTGTACTTACACCTCTCAAAAGTTTTGATAGTCCCCAAAATTTTTACATGATCATAAAAAAGTAAATTTACATTAATCTCACCAGACTAAATAAAATGAATCATTGATATATCCATGTAAAATAATTCAAATTATTCAAAACTATTTAGATCCCTTCAATTCCAAATATTTAGTATTTCTGATTAAATCTTGAAAAATGTTCAAAACCCTCAAATTAAACCTTTATTAATCATGGAATTAAATTCTCCTAAAAATATCTCATCATTTGACCACATTAAATATAAACGAAATATTCCTTTTTAATTCTTTCACAATCTGGGTCAATATCTTTATTTTAAATCTCATATTTGGTTTCCCCAAGAATCTCAACCAAATTTGACCATAACATCTCTATGTGATAATTTTAATGATATATTAAAAAAATACTCTTTAATGACTCAAATATGGAAATACTATATCTCCATTTAAATCATCATTTATTTCAATCAATCAATATTCAAAATATGTTCCACGTCATCATTTTCAAATTTCAATGTCAAATCTTCAATGAGTCTCAAAATAATATGAATCACTATTAAAATAGAGATTGCAGTTCCAATACATAATATAAGGTGATATCAATCTTAAATTTAACAAATTAATACTCATTTTTACTTGAACTACATAGTAACCTTCAAGGTGACCTTCTCATTGAATTCAAATGAACTACATAGTCGACATTGACCTTTTTCACAGTCACTTCAAATGAACCACTTAATGTCCTTCACAGTGATTTCAAATGAACTACATGATAGACATTGAACTTTTTTTACATCTACTTAAAATGAACTACATAGTGTCCATGGTGGTTTCAAATGAACAACATGATAGACACTGAATTTTTATGGCCACTTCAAATGAACTACACAATGTCCTTCACTATGATTTCAAATTTACTACACTATCGACCTCGACCATATTCACGATCACTTAAAATCAACTACATGATGAACATCACAATGAATTAAAATGAACTACATAGTTGACCTTGAACTTTTTTACAATCATTTCAAATGAACTACACAATCAAGCTTGTCCTTCTTCACAGTCAACCCTAATTTACACTATTTCCAAAATTTCAACTATTTCAATAAATTTTCAGAACACCTCAAATGACTTAAAAAGTTCTTTTAAACATATCTAGATCATAAAATAACTTAAATAAATATCAATAACACCACATTCATCAATGTTTCAACCATAGGACCAATGAAACCTAAGAGGGGGGTGAATTAGGGTGTTCAATTATTCTTGTATTCCACTGGATTTTGTTCATATGTTGGAAAGAACACTTTAAACCTATCAATCCTCAAGAACACACAATATCAAGATACTAAAACTAAATGCAGTGAACACAAATATTTTACTTAGTTCACCACAAAGGGACAATACAAGGATAATACATCGATGGTGTGTTGACATACCAATGGCTAACACTACTCACTTTAGGTGCTATAAAGTTTTAGGAAAGATGCACTATCAATCCTAGGGTCACTCCTTCATCTTTTCTCCTTGAAAATTCCTTTGAGACAAGGAATACAATAATATGGGATAGAATGATCACTTAAAATGATTCTTTACAAAAAATAAACATCAGATCATAAAGGGTGTTATCATTATGATTTTTTCCTTCTTCAAATCCTGATATTTAATGGAATTCATCACAAAAACCTCTCTTAACACTCATTTATAGACATTTAAATTTTCTTATATACCTTTTTTTTATAATTTTCTAAATCAATGATTAATTCATCCAAATTTTACTCAATGAATTTTCTACATGTCACCCACTGATTGGATCTTCAAACTACCCATTGATCACCAATTAAGTTGATAGAGTCAACCATAATCCCATGAAATACAAGATGGATTCAAACTTCTGGAATTTCCTGGAATTTCCTTCTTCGTAGAATATATGCCTCTATTATGGAGTGATTCTCAGTAAAAAATCCTAGATTTTTGTGTGATGTTTTTCACTACAGTACTATCCCAGTTAACAACCAGATCCATAAAATTCACATATTTAAATTCTAAAAATCTTTCATCATGATCTTTTTAAACCTTATCAGGATCTAAAATAGTTGTGGTGGGGTACTCCCGATTTCAGCGTAAAGTCTCGCTTCCTATAAAACAAAATTTACAGAATTCTTCCCAGAATTAACCCTTTATGGTGTGACTTGGTAGTCACAACATGGTCACACTATCTTCAATACCACTACAACATGTTCAACTTAGTTACAACCTGATCTCTTCATTTCTTCAAAAAACAACACTACACATTTTCATGGCCATAATAAGGTGAATTGAGCTCAACATACATATATATTACATCATTTTACATGAATATTTAT
This sequence comes from Viscum album, assembly GCA_963277665.1. Lineage (NCBI taxonomy): Eukaryota > Viridiplantae > Streptophyta > Magnoliopsida > Santalales > Viscaceae > Viscum > Viscum album. Next base: position 232,980,712 of record OY728121.1, read on the forward strand.
TTCATATCATAATAAATCATGGCTCAAAACCTAAAGTCTTAGTGTCATTGGAGATTAGATACATAACCAAATTATTTTACAACATTTTAAACATCTACCACTAAAAGTCTTATCACATGATACTCTCTTTGAAAAATCATACATAATAATCTTCTTCATAACCTAGGTAATGAAAACATAATAAAGGGTGAGATCAGATGCTCAATGAGGGTAAACATTGGATATATCAATCAAAGATCATAATTTATCATAACATAATATTGTGGGTATGATAACATCACCAAGGTACATGGTCATAACATAAGATAATCATACCTAATAAAACATATATCATAAAACATGCCAACGAGCCTGTACCTAAGTGGTAAGGGATCCTTCTTAGAATCCAAGAGACCCAGGTTCAAAACCGGGTGGAGGCAAATTTCCGGGGGATACTATAGCAGTTACTGTTCAGTATTGTAGAAGCCGGAACTATTCACCCGATTTGGGCCAACGTTTCTCCAGGGCCTTCGGGTCATCAAAGGACTTTGGGCCACAGGGACTTAGGGCCACAGGGCCTTCGAGCCACGTAGACCATGGAGCAGCCCAGTTCACACAGAACAAGCCCCATAAGAGGATCATAGTAACAAGAGTAGCAGCCACCAGAAGTAGAGCTAATCGGATTGGAAGAATGAAAGGGTATGACAGCCGCCATCGGGACCAGGCACCGTGCAACTTTGTATGGGGAAATTCTAGCCTATCAGCAATGCAAGGTGAGGTGCTAGGTGATCAATGATGTAGAAGCTGGGGAGGGGGAAGTTCAAGTGGGCTGGGCCTACGAGTCATGTATTGGGCATGGTATGCCTCTAGGCCTTTAGGTCATGTGTTGAGGGTCTGTTGGTCCTTGTGCCTTGGGCCTACGGGTCATGTAAGGGTTCCCCTTCAACCCTTAAAAGGTTGATTATCCATAATAAAATAAAAAAGAAGGCATTCGGGCCATTCGGGCAGGCATAAAACATGATTCATGGCATAAGGATTTTAGTATAACATGATACAAGAGTCATATGAGAACTGAAACATGTGTCCAAAATCATGAGTCATGAGAACATAACACAAGTACATTGAATAACATAAGAATGTGGCACATACATAAGTATAAAAATCATAACATATGTCAAGGATAATCACTAAGTCATTCACTTCATAATGGTCTAGGATAACCACATTCCCATAAAATAGTAGACTTAGACTAATCACCCACATCAATTGACATAGTGGACTTGGTCTAACCACCCTTATCTCATACCGATGTCATGATATATACAACATTACCCAATTAATTGGATGGATATAATAGAAACACCTATTATATAATGATAATGATATATATTTGTTTCATAATAACTTGAAAACATTCATAATTCCATCATAGATCAATAAACCCATGAAAAAGAAATGAGTATCATGAAAATTTTATCATAGAATGATCATAATACATGAAGGGAAAGAATGTGTATGGTATTATTATAGATATAATCATTATATCCTAAGAAAAATTAAATGATTTCAACATAGATGAAAATCATTTTATAAGATAATTAGAAAATTGCTTTAAAAAATAATAAAAAAATAACATTTTCTTTTGATAAATTTTAGTTTAAAAAGAAAAATTCACAAAATAATGAGAATAGATATTTCTTTGGAAACAATGAAAAAATATAGAGGAAGTTTCATTATAAAAAATGTTTATAAAAGTGGGAAAAGTATTTCATATAGAAAGCATTAAAAAAGAATATTATTTTCACACTTTTATAAAGAGAGTCATAACTGGAGGAAAAACTATCATAAAAAATATTAAAATAAGATTACTTTTGTAAAGAAATTCATGTAATTTGAAAAATACATTATTAAATCATTAGAGAAAAGATAATTAAATAAATTAAACAAAATAAAGAATATGTATATGGTAGAGAAATATTCTTGACCAAAAAGAAGAGGTAAGATCAATTTTTTTCTTACAAGCATCACTTTAGGTGAATTATGAACCGAAGGGGAAGTGAAATGGTAGGAGGAAATGTAAAACTCAAGAAAATGAAAAGGAGGATAAAATAGAGGTTTTCTTAGAGAGAAATATCATAAAATTTTCCTATATGTAAACTTAATCATAACAATCCAGAATTCAAAATGAGATTGGAAAGAAAAACCTTACCTTTAATCTTGACTTCCATGAAAGTGTTTTAACCACCTATATAATAAATATAAACTTATTAGTCACATATTTAATAACCTTATTCACATATATTACCTTTTATACTCTTCAATTATAATAATTCAATGTACATATATTAGTCATTTATTGTTTCTTTCATAATTAGATGCTAGTATTTTTTATTGTTTCGTATGAGTTTCATAATGGTGATGTTAGCCCTCATTCTTTGATATAAAGTTCATCATTTATAGATTATTCAAGGTATTGTAATAATTTTTTTCCAATTATTTATGTATTCCCCTATTAATTTTATGTAAATTAAAGGTATGTTTTATGAGAATGGAATCTATAGTGAACATTTTTCAGGTTATTTAATGATAACTATGTGTTACTTTATAATGATTGCTCATTTTCATGTAATCCTTATAGAGATATATTAATAAAATATATTACTACTTGATATCATATATTATCATAATTAATGTCTTGATACTTATTAATGGTGAAAATGATGATGTTGGTATAACATCATTCATATAGGTGGTTGAATCGATCCAAACAAGAGCATGTTATACTTGTGAATGAGTAAGAGTTTCAAATTATATAATAGTAGTATCATTTTTTATAAGAATAATGATGTTAATATAACTTAATTAAATTGGAGTATGATATTTATAAATATTTGAGATGATAAAGAAGTCTAAAAGGTAAGGTAATAACATTGATACTTACTTGATGAATTTGCTCATTCTCAACATAGATTCCTTTAGAGTGAAGGATTTATGATTCCTTCTTGGAACCAGAATGTATAAAAATTATAAGAAGAATTTTTAGAGAGTAAATGGGAATATATTAAAGAGATAGCTTAATAGTTTTAGTAGTTTTATATGTGTATAATAGATATCCTTTTATAGGTGATTTTTTGGTGATATTTCCACAAATATTCATTTCTTAAGGTGTAAGGTTGTCATTTTAAAAGGAAAGTAGATAAAAAATGGAAATAATGGAGTTTAGATAAGTTTTGGTTGAGAAATATCTTGTAAAAAAATTTAAATATGGGGTTTTATGATATTTTATTCCTTTACCACTTAGTTTAACCCCTTTTTACCTCATTTCACCTTTACCATGGTAACTTAATTTTTACATCAGTAACTTATTTTTATGTTTAAAAAAGAAATTGATCACCTTACCTAATTTATATGTTTTAATAATAATTTTGGACACCATTTAATATAATTAAAATTTTAAATATGTGAAATTTAACTTTTAAATGAAAATATAAAATATACAAAGAACTATTTTTACAAAAAAAAAGTTTTAAAATTTTTATGGTTTTAATCTTATTTTATATCAATTTCCAATTAAATTAGTGTTAATGAAACATTATTACCTGACACATTAGCTTGGGTAGGACTAGAATCCCACTAACCATAGGTGAAATTCCCAATATACCAAAGGCTGACAATAAAGGTGAGAGACTTTACTATATCACTGGGGATGATTTTCCCTTAAGTAAACAACCTACAACAGACAATAAAGAAGAGACACAATACAATGCATCATATAAAACTATAATAACTTATTGACGAGTCTACATTAGGTCTTTGACTAGAACCGGCTCAAATTTAATACTTATAGTACATATTTACACTAGTATTTTGGTAATAAGGGTCGAAACATGGGTATAATAACCCAGAATTAACATACATGGATATTACATCATTTTAGATGAATATTAATTACATTAATAAAATACATGATCGAAGAACATAATAGTTTAATGTCTTTGAAAACTTGGAAATAAAATTTTCTATCATGGTGAAATATCTTCAACATCTTCAATAATGATGTTCGCCTTTAGTACTTCTACCTAAAACCATTCTTTATAACCTAGGGAAAGGAAACATAAGAAAGGGGTGACCTTAGATGCTTAGTAAGGGTAAATAAACGAGATATGTAAGCATAATAATGAGCATAAAGGTATGATAACATTATCATGAAAATAAAAGATCATACCCTGCATATCAAAGATCATATACATGAATCATGACATAAATATTAGAAGTTCATAATATAAGAATCATAAGGAGATAAAGAACATAATCCATGAAAGCATAATATAGGAATAAAACATGGAATTTTGGCAGAAACATAAGCATATATAATGATTTCCATAGTAGTCAAGGTATCGCTACCAATGACATATTAGTGGACAAAGTCCTTTACTGAACTGAGTTCACAACCCATTCTAGCCCTGTATTACTGAACCATGTTCACTCCTTGTTCCAGCCCTGTATTACTGAACCATGTTCACTCCTCATTCCAGCCTTTTATTAATTAACCAAGTTCATTTCTCATTCTATCCATGTAATATTGAACTAATTTCATTTCTCATTCTAGTCCTGTATTACTGAACTGAGTTCATTTCTCATTATAGCCCTGTAATAATGAACCGAGTTCATTTCTTATTCCATCCATGTCTATCTCATGAGATATAAATATTTAACTAATTCATTTGAGGGAGATATAGGTCCCACCCATCCCATAATGAAATCATACATACATATTCCAAAAAAAAAATCATAAACAATAATATTATAACCCATGAAATTAAATGGGAATCATAAACATGTAAATATATCATAACCTATGGAAAAGGATATAGGTTTCATAATCATTTCATCAAAAGCATAACACATAAAATAGAAATGGATTTCATAAACATATAACCTATGAAGGAGAAATGGGTTTCATAAATACCATGATATTAAGAATAACTCATTCATAGAAATAATATTAATGGAACCTTTAGATCATTTCCTAGAAGGGAATGAGTAACATCAACGAATGTCATCTTAGATGGAAAATAATTTTGAAATATCTTTCAAAAATATTTCGTAAGGAAAATATCCTTTCTTCTTTGAAAAGGTATTTTTGATACATAAAATCACTTGAAAAATAATTTTCTTAGAAAATAACTTGAAAACTTATAAATAAGACTTGAAATCATTCTGAAAACCTTTTTCCTTGAAAACTTATAAAATAATCTTTAAAACATTTTAAACAAAAAATTCTTTGAAAAAACTTTGAAATTTTATAAATAAAACTTGAAAATGTTTTGAAAACCTTTTTACATGAAAACATATGAATGAATCTTGAAAATGTTTTTAAAACCATTTCTTTGAAAATACTTTGAAAACTTATAAATAAGGCTTGAAGATATTTTGAAAAAAAAATCCCTAAAAACTTATAAAAGAAGATTGAAAACATTTTGAAAAAAATTTTCCTTGAAATTTACTTTTAAAAACATCTTCTTAAAAATTAACCTTTTAAAATGAAAATGAAGCTTCAAGGAAACTACGGTGGGTAAATCCATACATGTTGTATGAGGTAAAAAGAACATTAATTTTTCATGGTAAGGAGGTTAGAAAGATTACATGTTTGGAAATTGATAAGAAGATTCTTTTGAAGAGATTGGTAAAAGAAAAAAGTGTAAAAAAGAATATTAAATTTTATAGGATAATGGTACAATATTCTTGGAAACCCTTTTTAGAAAACATAGATTTACGACCAAAGAGAGAGTAAAGTCGGGCTTTCTTAAAAACATTTTCTTAACTATCTTATGTTCCAAAGAGTAGAAAAATAGTACTAATACATGAATATATCATGAATATATATATAATAATAAAATAAATGAATGTTCTGATGAGATGGATCATAATATTTCATCAAAGGATGCATAAACATAAACAATCTTGAAAAACGATGATACTATTTCAATAAACTCTTATCACTTGGTAACTTGGGATCATACTCTCCATGTAAGATAAGGAAATTAAATGAAGCATTTAATATCATGAAAATATTTATATTCATTATATATCATGTAAAATGGAATTATATACACCTCAAAATGAATTTATTCATATAACAAATCATGAGTCTCAAAGAAGGAAAATTAAGAAAAAACTATTTTACCGATTTGGTAAATTTTGAAACTTAAACCCCATGAAATAAAGGTCGTATAATGGATATATTAATAACCATAAATTTAAATATAATAATCATTTATTACATCGATGGGTAGTATACACACCACACAATAGGAATTGGAGGTGAATAAAGAATGTATCTCACAGAAATAAAAAGTGAGATGAAATCCCCTTACCTTGTGCCATGACTCTCTTCGTACTTGTACAAACCACATGTATAATAAATATAAATTTATTATAAATATTTTAAATAACCATATTCTTATATTTAATACAACATATGGTTTTATTATGACCTTATACTACTCTCTTGTTAGCGATCCTACGTTAAGGTTTCACTTCAGGTAACATTCGCTTTATTCTTCGCATGTGTCTTAATTTGTTATATATTTAGTCCTTATACTTATATCATGATTTCCAGAATATAAAACATGATATAAATATCATGTATATATCATATATTTTTATTATAATAAACTATATAATATATAAGTATTAATGGAATACACCATTCATGGATATGGTAAGCCGTACATATGTATGAATGATGTTTCTGTTTTTATTATCATATTGAAAGAATGAAAGAAAATGGAATATAAGTATCTATACATATATATACCATTATTATAGTATAATTATTATATCATATATGACAACCCTTATTTTTATTACAACTTAAACATGATTTATTACATAAAACATCACTTGATACAACAAAGAAGATCGAGAGGTTTAGTGTCTTTGGGGCTTAGGATCATTACATAAAAACTTAAAACATGAAATACAAAATCTTTATTGAAAACTTCCTTCTCATTACCACTACATTCCTTCGTACTTAGCATTGCATGGGATAACCTGAGGACATGCATAATAAAAGGGTGAGCTATAAATCCCAGTAAGGGAGTACACATGGAATAACATGAGGAGTACAATACATGTTAGACAATAGGCATATCAACATGGCATAAGAAAAAAATGAACATAAAGGCATGATAAATCATGATAATCATAACATGGAAATGTGGCAACAACACTTAACATGGAATTAGCATGAGCCAAGGCTCATTGCACATGGAGCATGAGTAAATCCTCATTGCAAATAAACCACAAGTAAAACCTCGTTGCACTTGAATTAGCATGAGTCAACACTCATTTCACATGACGTATCATGATACTATACTTTACCCAATGAATTGGAGAGCTATAAGGGCGCACCCTTCTTAAACATTTCATTTCATGCATAAGTGTGCCACATGGATCATAAAACATGGATTCATAAAACATAATCATTTATTCCACGATAAAGGAATGTGGAATTCATACACGAAACTTTACAATCAATAAGTAAATGTGCATAAAGGTGAATACCCTTGATGGAGAAATGGGCATGGTATTCACTACACAAAGGCATTGGCTTAGAAAATCGGTGCGATTTCGGCAGCGTAACGGCGTGACGTAAGAATTAAAAAAAAAGTTGATGAGAGAGAAAGGGGTTACTCATCATATTTACATGTAATGGACAGTAAGGAGGTCATATAGATACATGTACCATAAATTGTAATGGAATTTAGGTTCATGATACAAGAGTATTTCTTGAATGTAAAAGAAGAGAGAGAAGTTCCTTTCGGAATTTCGGCATAGTAACGGGTGTGCATGGGAGGAATTTAATGAGAGAGAAAGGGGTCTCCCATCATTCAAACAATAAGAGGGCAGTATGGGGGAGGTGCGAAACCATAACCCAACATTCATAATTGAAATTAAAAGGGCAATACAACTTAAAGAAAATTGACAAAAATGAGAAAGGAAGAAAAAACCCTTACTTGGAAGTGTGCTTCCAAAGGCTAGAGAGAGGCTTATTGGGAGCTTGGGGTACCTTGGGAGGATTCTAGAGAGAGTTTGGAAGAGGTTGGACGAACTCCAAGGGATTTTAGTGAGGATGAAGTGGGAGCTTGGGTGAGTTTATATAGGAAATGTGAGGGAATTCTTTATTATTTAGGTTTGGGTCCCCTTACATTAAATTAATCCAAACCACAAACCATCGCATGGTTTTTGCCCATGGTTTTTGGAAAAGGGAAGATGAAAACAATATTTTATAAGGCCAAAGTCCGAACTTCTTAAAATAATAAGGTTGGTTATGTGGAGGTGAGTCACACTCCCATGGAAATTAATTTAAAAAGGCAAAGTGTTGAATATGTCATGAGGGGTCCATTAATGCTTTGAAAAGTAATTAAAAAAACCCAAAATCACATTATTTTAATGATAAAACATATGTTGGCCGAAAATAAGAATTATGGTATTTTATTACATCACCATTGGGTCATTATGTGTCATAAAACACATTATATATTTAAACGGTATTTAATTTTATCCCAAAAATTTGACTGTCTCAGAAAATTATGAAAAATTCACCGTTGGATAATTTCGACATCCTGATTCTATAAATGACATTTATTTTATCTAAAAAAAATTCTAAATATGTTAATTTTCACTTTTAAAATAAAAACCAACATTTATCGAAAATTTACGGGGTTTGACAGAAATGGCTTTCAAACCTTAATATAAAATTTTAATTGCATTCATAAAATTATAAGATCATTTATATTTAATAAACATTAATTTAATAATAATATTATTATTTTATTAAAATATTATTTAATTAAAAAATCCCTTAATTTAATAAAATATATTTCTTTATTAAATAATAACTAAAAACACCATTTGTACTTTAAAAACTATTTACAATGTATCAAAAATGACTAGAAATTATATTCATTATTATATAAAAAATTAATGTACATGAACATAGTACTACTTATTTGTCACATAACCCCTTAAAACAGCCGCATAAGACCTAAGGGTAAGGTGTGCGATGGTGACAGACTCTTGGGGTGGCTCGGATAACATCACTCGAGTGATAATCTCTATCAACTTCCACTTTTCCTGTAGACGGTCCCATTCGAGATTGACATGGTGAAGATCAGCTTGGTCTTGGTCAAGGGAAAAGCCCAATGATGCCACCTCTTTTCTGAGCTCTAACAAATGGGCTTCGTATGGAGAAATTATACTGGACGAGGCCATCGCTTCTTTTGTCTGAGTAAATTGGATTTGTTAAAGTCCTATATTTATACCAATCATGTGATCACTGTTCAATGGATATATTAGAAACTATCAAAATTATTAACATAAAACCAAAGAAGTTGACATCTTATAAAAACATTTTTCATAAAGAGACATTTAATTAGATCAAGAGGGATTTACATTAATGAAACTTTGGGTCGTTACAACATTCCCCCCTTAAGAAATTTCGCCCTAGTAATTTTCCTTTTCCCACACTAAAACAAATATGGGTAACTCAGCTTCATCATTTCCTCCAATTCCCAAGTCACTTCTTCAAACTTGTGGTTTCTCCACAACACCTTGACGAGGGGAATTGTCTTATTTCTTAGAACTTTTTCTCTACGATCTAAGATCTTCACTGGTTGCTCCTCATAAGAAAGATCATCTTCCAATTGTAACACCTCAGAAGAGAGTACATGTGAAGGGTCCGGTATGTACTTACTTAAGAGGGAAACATGAAAGACATCATGAAGTTTGGCTATAGTAGGTGGAAGTGCTAGTCGATAGGCCACAGCCCCAACATGATCAAGAACCTCGAAGGGGCCGATGTACCTTGGACTTAAATTCCCTTTCTTTCCAAACCTTATGACCTTTTTCCACGTAGATATGCGTAGAAACACCATGTCTCCAACTTTAAATTCAAGGTCTCGTCGATGATTATCTGCATAACTCTTCTGTCGACTTTGGGCTGCCTTGATATGCTGCTGAATGGTTTTCACCTTCTCCACCATTTTGTAAACCATTTCTGGTCCAAGCAGCTTATGTTCACCGACCTCATCCCAACATGCCGGTGTTCTGCACCTCTTCCCATACAGGGCTTCATATGGTGCCATTTGGATGCTCGAGTGGAAACTGTTATTATAAGAGAACTCAACCAGAGGAATATGTTGATCCCATCCTCCTTTAAAGTCCATTGAGCACGCTCTCAACATATCCTAAAGTGTTTGGATAGTCCTCTCAGATTAGCCATCAGTTTGAGGATGATAGGCCGTACTGAAGTTCAGTTCAGTATTCAGAGCATGTTGAAGACTCTTCCAAAACTTAGAGGTGAATCTTGGATCTCGGTCAGACACAATAGATAGTGGTACACCATGCAACCTTACCACTTACCTGATATATATCCGTGCCAGTTGATCCAAAGAGAAATCCTCCCGAATAGAAATGAAGTATGCAGTCTTTGTAAGATGATCCACAACAACCCATATTGCATTGTTGCCTTTGGATGTCCTTGGAAGTCCGGTGACAAAGTCCATGGTGATGTTTTCCCATTTCCATTCTAGTATAGGCAATGGTTGCATCATCCCCTTAGACTTCTGCCTCTCTGCCTTCACTTGCTGACACACCAGGCACTTTGATGTATATTCAGCAATCTCCTTCTTCATATTATCCCACCAAAAGTTTTCTCGGAGATCTCGATACATCTTTGTGCTCCCTGGGCGAATAGAGAAATTTAAACTATGTGCATCATCCAAAAGTTCCTTCTTCAACTCCGGACTTGATGGAACACATAGTCTTTTCCCAAACCGCACAATTCCTTCTTCATTAACATTAAACTCTGAGGATTTCCCTTTTTTGAAAGCTTCCACCTTTTCCTGAATTCCCACATCATCCTTTTAAGCATCGTTTAACCTTTCCAAAAGAGATAGTTGAGAAATCATTTGTGAAAGGATTGATGATGTTCCCTTATTTATGATTCCCACGTCCATCTTCATCAAGTCTAAGAATATTGGATCCTTCTAAATTCTCATCATTGATAGAATTGTTGGGTCATTTATACTTAGGGCATCTGCCACCTTGTTTACTTTCCCAGGGTGGTAATGTATTGAACAGTCATAATCTTTGATGAGCTCTATCCATCTTCTCTAGCGCATATTAATCTCTTTCTATGTGAATATATATTTAAGACTCTTGTGGTCAGTATATATCTCAAATTTCTCTCCATAGAGATAATGCCGCCAGATTTTCAAGGCAAAGATCACAACCGCCAACTCTAGATCATGCGTTGGATAGTTTCGCTCATGGATTTTCAACTGCCTTGAGGCATAGGATATCACTTTATCATTATGCATCAGCACACATACTAAGCCCTTCTTTGAGGCATCACTGAATACCACAAAAAGTTCCCCACTTGTGGGTAAAGTGAGCATGGGCGCAGTGATAAGCCTCCTTTTCAACTCCTTGAAGCTTTCTTCGCATTCATCACTCCAAGCAAACTTTACTCCCTTTCGAGTTATCTTGGTAATAGGGTTGGACAATCGTGAGAAATTTCTCACAAATCATCGATAATATCCAGCTAACCCCAAGAAGCTATGGATATCCGTTACCGATGTTGGTCTCGGCCATCCCTCAATTGCATCTATTTTGGAGGGGTCCACAGATATCCCATTGCTTGTGATGATATGGACCAAGAATGAGACCTACTTAAACCAAGACTCACACTTGCTGTACTTTGCATAGAGATTCTCCTTGCGCAAAGTCTCTAGTACAGTTTTTAAATGCTCCTCATGATCCTCCTTGGTTTTGGAGTATATTAGAATATCATCTATAAAGACTACCAAAAATTTGTCAAGGTAATCTCTAAAGACTCTATTCATCAATTCCATGAATATTTTTGGAGCATTGGTGAGTCCGAAAGGCATTACTATGAATTCATAGCGCTCGTACCTTGTACGAAAATTAGTCTTGGGGAAATCTTCCTTCTTCACCCTTACTTGATAATATCCTGACCGCAAATCCACCTTGGAGAAGTATTGTGCTCCACACAGCTGATCAAACAAGTCATCTATTCTTGGAAGAGGATACTTGTTCTTTATCGTGATTTTGTTAAGTTCATGATAATCGATGCAAAGCTGCATTGACCCATCCTTCTTCTTGATGAAGAGGACTGGTGCACCCCATGATGAAGCACTTGGACGTATAAACCCTTTATCCAGATTCTCCTGTAGTTGTTTCTTCAGCTCTTCAAGCTCTACAAAAACCATTCTATATGGAGTCTTGGAAATTGGTAGTGCCCCAGGTATAATTTCAATTGAGAAGTCAACATCTCTTCTAGGAGGAAGACCAGACAGTTCCTCGGGAAACACCTCAGTGAATTCCCTCACAATAGGCATTTCTTTAAGGATGGTTTCTTCTTTGGACTCAACCATCTGAGCCAGATACGCATTCTCATAGGGCAGTAATATCCATGCTTGAGATGATGGAGATAAAGGAGATTCATCTTCCTCCTGACACTTGTAAATAATCAGGGGTCGATTCTCTATATGGAGCGTGATTTCCCTCTCCCGAAAATTTATGTTGTCTCTATATAAGGAAAGCCAATCCATGCTAAGAATTGCATCAAATTCTACCAGAGGGAGTATGACAAGGTTTGTCGGGAAATTAAATCCACAGATTATAACAGGGGAGGACTTATACTCATGGGATGCAATGATTGACCCATTTTCCGTACTCACCGACATCTTTACTTCCATGATTTGTGGTGGTGCTGGGATTGTTCTACTAAACATTCAAGATATAAAAGAATGCATAGAACCTGAATCAAAAAGTACGTTCTCTATTCTTTAATGAATAACTAGCGTACCTGTCACCACTTCGTTGTCGGGGTTCACTTCGGCAGAAGTGATGGAAAAAGCTCTTCCTTGCTGTCTTGAAGGTTGTTGGTTGCCTCCGATAACCCTTGGATTAGGGAACTGATTTTCAAAATGACCCGATTCTTTGAATTTGTAGCATTTAACAACGCATTGAGGTTCGAACGGATCGTTCCTCTCCTCTATCGCAGCCGCGAGTCCTTCTTGCCGACAGTTAACAGCTAGGTGCCCTTCTCTTCCACACCTGAAGCATTTTCTCGTCCCCTTAAGGCAATTTCCAGGGTGCTTCCTTCCGTACTTTTGGAAATTGGGGTGCTGGATCTTCTTAGCACCGTTGGATTTATCCATCGGACCACCAGCATTGAATTCCATCTTATGCTTCTTGTCCCCATGATACCCCTGTGATTCCCCAATCTCCATTTCGACCTTGAGGGCACATCAGACAATTTCCTCATAACTGTCAAAGTCACGGATCGCTAATGCTTTCCGCAAGCTAGGATTTATCCCACAAAAGAAGCGGTCAACCTTGCATTCGGGGGTAACGACAAAGTCGGATGCATATCGTGCAAGCCTTGTGAAGTTTGCCTCGTACGCTCCAACAGATTCTTCATCTTTTTGCTTGAGGGAAATGAAGTCCCTTTCCATCTTAAGCTCGAGGGTGCGCGGAAAATATTTATTGAAAAACATCTTATGGAATTCCTTCCATTCCAAAGCCTCGATATCCTCCTCAGGCTTCATATTTTTGATCAACGTCCACCATTGATCAGCTTCACCCTCCATACGATAATCACCCATGAGAACCTTCTCTTGTTCAGAACATTGGAGGATGGAGAATATCTTTTCAATGGAGTTGATCCATTGTTCAGTGATCGTGGGATCGGATGACCCACTAAAAGTAGGAGGCCTTTGCCTCATGAATCTCTCGATAGCGACTTGTTCCTTCTTAGTTGGGTTTGTACGTTCCTCTTGACCCGTGTTTCTATTCAAAACTTGAGTTAGCTGAGAGAGAAGCATGACAAAGTTCGCAATTCCCGCTCCCATTGGATTTGGCATCTCATTAGTACAGTCATCACACTGATCTTCACAATGTTTGTTAGCCCGAGTCCTCCTATTACTGGCCATTGGATGGAATAAAAGGAAAGTTAGGGGTAACACATAAAGAGTAATCCAAAGATAAAAGTTGACGACTCAAAAATAAACTTTTATTTCCTTAACTCATGAGTCTATAGGCTTCAATCTAGGCTTTTCCTGATCTACTTTCTAACATATATTCTTAGGAGAATTTTTACCTTAATAAGGGTTCATAATAAGATTGTGAATTTATCAAAACATATCTCCCGGGAGTGTCGTAACCAATAGTGCAGCAAGGCCCGTTATCGTGCACCAGTTCTCGTTCGAGTCTAGCTCAAATTGGTGTTTTCAGGTTTTACCCCTAAGATACATCTGTGCCAGAGCCGCCTCTACTTGCTCGTATCCAGACAGGGATGTATTTGTTTGATAAACCACTTACTTAGTATTTACCAAAACTTAGGGATGTTTTTATTATACTTAGTCTTGTATCTAAGGCTTTACTCGGGTTTCCTAATCCCAAAAATAACTAAACCTATCCTTTGATACCAACTATGACAACCCCGCTTTTTATTACAACTTAAACATGATTTATTACATTAAACATCACTTGATACAACAAAGAAGATCGAGAGGTTTAGTGTCTTTGGGGATTGGGATCATTACATAAAAACATAAAACATGAAATACAACATCTTTATTTAAAACTTCCTTTTCATGACCACTAAATTCCTTTGTACTTAGCATTGCATGGGATAACCTGAGGACATGCATAAGAAAAGGGTGAGCTATAAAGCCTAGTAAGGGAGTACACATGGAATAACATGAGGAGTAAAATACATGTTAGACAATAGTCATATCAATAGGGCATAAGAAAAACATGAACATAAAGGTATGATAAATCATGATAATCATAACATGGAAATGTGGCAACAACACTTAACATGGAATTAGAATGAGCCAAGGATCATTGCACATAGAGCATGAGTAAATCCTCATTGCACATAAAGCACGAGTAAAACCTCATTGCACTTGAATTAGCATGAGTCAACACTCATTGCACATGACGTATCATGATACTATACTTTACCCAATGTATTGAAGCGCTATAAGGGCGCACCCTTCTTAAACATTTCATTTCATGCATAAGTGTGCCACATGGATCATAAAACATGGATTCATAAAACATAATAATTTATTCCATGATAAAGGAATGTGGAATTCATACATGAAAATTTAAAATCAATAAGTAAATGTGCATAAAGGTGAATACCCTTGATGGATAAATGGGCATGGTATTCACTACACAAAGACATTGGCTTAGAAAATCAGTGTGATTTCAGTAGCGTAACGGCATGACGTAAGAATTAAAAAAAAGGTTGATGAGAGAGAAAGGGGTTCCTCATAATATTTAAATGTAATGGAAAGTAAGGAGGTCATATAGATACATGTCCCATAAATTTTAATGTAATTTAGGTTCATGATACAAGAGTATTGCTTGAATGTAAAAGAAGAGAGAGAAGTTCCTTTCAGAATTTTGACATAGTAACGGGTGTACATGGGAGGAATTTAATGAGAGAGAAAGGGGTGTCCCATCATTAAAACAATAATAGGGAAGTATGGGGGAGGTGAGAAACCATACCCCAACATTCATAATTGAAATTAAAAGGGCAATACAACTTAAAGAAAATTGACAAAAATAAGAAAGGAAGAAAAAACCATTACTTGGAAGTGTGCTTCCAAAGGCTAGAGAGAGGCTTGTGAGAGGCTTATTGGGAGCTTGGGGAACCTTGGGAGGATTATATAGAGATTTGGGCAGAGGTTGGACGAAATCCAAGGGATTTTAGTGAGGATGAAGTGGGATCTTGGGTGGGTTTATATAGGAAAGGTGAGAGAATTCTTTATTATTTAGGTTTGGGTCCCCTTACATTAAATTAATCCAAACCACAAACCATACCATGGTTTTTGCACATGGTTTTTGGAAAAGGGAAGAGGAAAACAATATTTTATAAGTCCCAAGTCCGAACTTCTTAAAATAATAAGGTTGCTTATGTGGAGGGGAGTCACACTCCCATGGAAATTAATTTAAAAAGGCAAAGTGTTGAATATGTCTTGAGGGATCCATTAATACTTTGAAAAGTAATTCAAAAAAACCCAAAATCACATTATTTTAATGATAAAACATATATTGGCCGAACATAAGGATTATGGTATTTTATTACATCACCATTGGGTCATTAAGATGTCATAAAACACATTATATATTTAAATGGTATTTAATTTTTACCAAAAAATTTGACTATCTCAGAAAATTATGAAAAATTCACCATTGGATAATTTCAACATCCTGATTATAGAAATAAAATTTATTTTATCTAAAAAAAATTCTAAATATGTTAATTTTAACTTTTAAAATAAAAACCAATATTTATCAAAAATTCACGGGTTTTGACAGAAATGGCTTTCAAACCTTAATATAAAATTTTAATTTCATTCATAAAATTATAAGATCATTTATATTTAATAAAAATTAATTTAATAATATTATTATTATTTTATTAAAATATTATTTAATTCAAAAATCCCTTAATTTAATAAAATAGATTTCTTAATTAAATAATAACTAAAAACACCATTTGTACTTTAAAAACTATTTACAATGTATCAAAAATGACTAGAAATTATATTCATTATTATATACAAAAATAATGTACATGAACATAGTACTACTTATTTGTTACATAACCCCTTAAAACAACTGCATAAGACCTAAGGGTAAGGTGTGCGACGGTGACAGACTCTTGGGGTGGCTCAGATAACATCGCTCGAGTGGTAATCTCTATCAACTTCCACTTTTCCCATAGACGGTCCCGTTCGAGCTTGATATGGTGAAGCTCAGCTTGGGCTTGGTCAAGGGCGAAGCCCAAATATTCCACCTCTTTTCTGAGCTCTGACAAATGGGCTTCGTACGGAGCAATTCTACTGGACAAGGCCATCGCTTCTTTTGTCTGAGTAAATTTCATTTGTTAAAGTCCTATATTTATACTAATCATGTGATCACTATTCAACGACTATATTAGAAATGATCAAAATTCTTAACATAAAACCAAAGAAGTTGACATATTATAAAAACATTTTTCATAAAGAGACATTTAATTAGATCAAGAGGGATTTCTATTAATGAAACTTTGGGTCGTTACATCATATATATCATATAATTTCACTAAACCCATCCTTAATACATTCCATGTAGTGTATGAATGAATAAAATTTCTTTGAGGGGGTGATAGTCCACAATTCCTCAAATGAAATTATCATATTAACACAAAATGGAAAGTATAAAGACATGTATTGTAAAATAATTAAAGAAGATTAAATACATACTAAATATAATATATAAAATATATAAACATATTATCCATCATAATGTCCACCATGAGATGTGGTAAAGGAAAAATGAACAATCATCATTTTGTGAGGCGATAGTTTACCATACATGTAAATAGTATGTTCGTTACTCATTTGATGGAGGTGTGTGTAAGTGTAGGCAAAAACCTTAGCATAAAAAAATCCTAGTATACTGAAGATATTTATTTTTCATACAATAATGGAATAAAGAGAGTGTATGGGTTGGATAAATAAAATAAAAGAATAGAGTTTGAGAGAGGACGTTACCTCTTAATTGAGAAACTCCTTTTGGTTTGTGCCAAAAAGATTCCTTGGATTTATTTATTCCCAAGGGGAGACTTATATGAGTAAGGGAGTGATTTTGGGAAGTGTATTGGTTAGATATTTTCTGAACCTAAGTCATTTGAGATGTGTGAAGACGAGAGAGGGGTGGTGGCCTTTTATAGGGAAGGGAAAGGACACACTTGGCATTTTTGAAAAAAGTTAGGTGTACCCACATTTTTACCTAAAAAATCACAAAAGACCAAAAAACTCAATAATTTAAGTTTAATGGACGAATAATGGCCATAAAATTTGTTTTTACATGTTTCTAGGTCTTTTGGGTCTTAAATTTAAGGTTTAGTACTTTATTAACCTAGTTTTTCTCTTAACCGCTGTAATTAATTTTAATCACTTTCACTAATATTTTTGGTAAAAACAAAGTTAACATTATCAGAAATTATAAATTATTATTATTAAAAATATATAATCCAATTTTCAAAATTCTTATAACATAAGTGGCATAAATTAATTTAAAATTCATCCCGTTGATGGGATGACACTGTGGGTTTTTAAAGTAAAAACATCCAAACTTTTGCTAAGTTTTTCTACCCAATTTCAAAGTGAAATTGTTTCCATTGAACTAAATTTTATTAATTTATAAAATTATTATCTAATTAAAATATTAAAACAATTTAAAATATAATTTAACGTTATAAATAAATTAGATGAAAAAACAGTTTTGAATTAAAATATGGTATTTTTCACTATTCATAAAAAATGAAGTTTCTGAGAAAAATATAAAAAATTAACCCTAATATAATTTAAACATTATAAATTCAAAAATGTATTATATTTTATCAAATTCAATTTCTAAATATGTCTAAAATTAATTTTATTATTTTTCACAAAAGGACATTAAAAGCAGTTCATTTGAGAAAATAGTATTTTTAAATATATAAAAACTTTACCAAAAATTATATCTTTAGTCATCAATATGTTTTATTTATATAAAAAAATTATAAAAAATTTTTAAAAGTATTTATCACTATTAATATTACTAATTTTAATTGTCATATTATTATTATATAATTTAAATAATTATAACAATAAAAAGAAGTTTCATAGAAACTCAGTGTTGCGTGTGACATGCACCGAGTTGGTGTTGCATGTTGTGTACACCAAGTTGGTATTGCATGTAACTTACACTAAGTTGCAAGATAACCTCTTTGTTTCATGTAGATGAAGTTAAAATTTATGTTGTGTGTAGTGAATGATTAACTTGGTGTTGTGTGTAACACAAGCCAAACATAGTGCTTTAACATAAAATAAACTATTTTCAATGTTATGTGAAATGAAAAATATTTCAAAGGTTAAATTAATTCAAAAAAAAATCAAAAAATCTCTAGGTGTTACATTCTACCCCCTTTAAAATGAATTTCTCCCTCGAAATTTGTTTGGGTTATCAAAGGTTTAATAATTGAAAGTTTCATTCATAGAAACCCACATCGTAAAAATGGATACTAAAACTCCCCTTAAAAAGGGAAAGTTGGAACCATAACAGTTACCGAAAGTAACATATAACTAGGTTTCCACATAGGATAACATAGGTTGGGAGTGAATATTGAATATGTAGGAAAAGCATAAATATTTATAGGGAGTGATTTAGTTCATCAATCACAAATAAGTGAATGATCAAAGAAAATTTGAGGGCCTTAAAGTCATAAATATGTGATGATTTATAGGGTCATCAGTTCAAAAAAAAATAATGTATTAGGAGAACATTTTTTTGATCATTATCCAATATTTGAGTAATTATTTTATTGACCAAGAATATAAGGAAATATACTTACTTGATATACCTACATAAAAAAAAATTCATTCTTTGGTTGTGATTTTAACTATTTATAATTCATCCATTACTTCAAGAAATGGATGTCCAAAAATTAACTTTGATGCCCAAATCACTAAAATTCACGTTTAGCAGATATTAAGGTCTATAAAGGAATGAAATGTATAACTATTTATCTATAACTATTCTTTAAAATCAATATGGTTAATACATTACTCTCTGAATATAAAAATTAATATTACTATTTCATCAAAAATAATTTTACATTAACCAGGAAATCATGTAGGCTAGTGGTAGGTGTGAAACCTTTATTTTCCTTCAGTCATGGGTTCAAGACCCGCAACATTTCCAGACTTGATTGGCTGTCACTTGACATACATGATGTCCTTTTCTAAAACTTTAATAATATAATTTCCAAAATATGATGGACATACTTGAAATAATTTTAATCACTAGATATCCTTTTGACCAAGGTTTTCAATACAATCTCAATACATAAATACTTTCTATGAAGTTTAACTTAAACTTTTCATGAACAGTTAGCCTTATAACCCTTCTAAAATATGAAAATACAAAACTTTAGAAATAAATTCAAAAAATCATCTTAACATTGATTCAACCATATATCACAAAGTTTCTCTTGGTTATCACATTCCAAACATGTGAATACCCTCATCATGTATTCTCTTGAAACATGGTAATAACCTGAATTACCGTAAATACTTATTGAAAACATCCATGTTTCCTTATTCAAATTATATTGGATTTATTCCATAAATCCATAAATGTTGTAAACTTCATAAATGATATCATAAACCATCTATCAACAAGTCCTTAATTAGTTCCAAGGTAATCAGTACCTTCCAATTTACTTATTCATATCCCACAAATCTTTATCCAAAAAACTTTATCATAACATAATGAACATATTAAGGTTTATATTTCCCTTAATCATGTGTTTTACATAGACATAACCTTTCCATTATATCACTTTTCTATTCCATAAGATCCATTCAATGTATTCTTGTAAATTATTAGCAAAAAACCATAAACTGGACAATCCTTATATATTTTACCTTTCATAATTCTTGAATTAAAATACATAAAAACTTTGATTACTTAATCCTTAAGCCATTTAAAAGTCTACCTCATCCTATTACATAAAACATCTTTCCTTTCACATTTCATCTTTAGTCTCTTCATCATCAACAATGTAACCATTACTCATACCACCTTGCTGATCCTCTTCAGAAGATTTCCTCTTGGGATATTGATTTTCATAATGACCATTTATTCCACACTTAAAACACTTAAACTTCAATTATGTCTTAGGGAGGACAATATTATCATACATTTTGTTAACTGAACTCATCATTTTTCCCTTACAGTCACTTGCTTTGTGTCCTTCTTTTCCACAGTGAAAACATCTTCATGTTCCTCTAAGACATTCACTTAGGTGATTCTTTCCACATTATTGACACAAAGAAAACTGAATCTTCTTTCCTCCATGGTCTCCATTACTCGAACTCTTAGATAACTCCTTCTTTATCTTCCTTGGTGAGTCCAAGAGTTGGTTAATGTACGCATTGTTAATCATGTTTTGTGAAAACTGATTAGGTATGATCACAAAAATATTTCACTCCAGTGATCATCCCACTTGAATTATCATAAAAAAATCATCCATCACATTCAATGTTAATCCAATTCCTTATGGTTTTTTACATTGACTAAAACCAGAATCATAGTGTGAGTATTACTTATCATAGAAGAAAACCACATAGTCATGCAATGAATTACTTATAGGATGTCTAAATCAGTACACCTTCCTTAATATATGAAACCCTAGGTTCATCCTAGGTTATTAATATTCAAATTATATTTAAATCCCTCATGATGGTTTGTGAAGAGTTTGTGAATTCTCAAAGCATATCCCCTGGGAGTGTAAAACTAGGTTTGCATCAAGACCCGTTTTCGTATACTAGATTACCCCAAGTTAGGCTCGGAACATCTTTTTAGAGTTGTTACCCCTAGGTACATATATTCCATAACCACATCCACTTGTAGTATCTAGACATGGATGCATTGATATGAAATCACTTACTCAATCCTTTACTAAAATTCCAGGACATTTTCTTAAATGTTAACTTATCATTATATATATCCTTAGAGACATCCCATGACATGCCCTTAGTAATATACCTAGGGATCTCGCTAAAGTTTTATCATCCTACTTTCCAAAGGCTTACTAAACCTTTCCTTTGATACTAACTATAGTGACCCAGGCTTAACATTCATGGATATTACATCATTTTAGATGAATATTCAGTACATTACTAAAATACACGCCTGAGGACCATAATAGTTTATTGTATTTGGAGACATGAAAAAAATATATTCTATCCTAGTGAAATATCTTAAACATATTCCATAAAGATATCCACCTTTATTACTACTACCTAAAACCCTTCTTCATAACCTGGAGAAATGAAACATAAGAAAGGGGCAAGATTAGATGCTCAGTAAGGGAAAATAAAGGAAATATGTAAGCATAATAATGAGCATAAGGGTATGAGAACATGATCATGAAAATAGAATATCATAACTTGCATATCAAAGATCATATACATGAATCATGGCATAAATCTTGGAAGTTTATAATACATGAATCATAAGGAATTAAAGAACATAATCCATGAAATAATAACATGGGAATAAAAAATGGAATTGTGGCAGGCAAATAAGAATATATAATTATTTCCATAGAAATCAAGGCATTGATTATAAAGCCATCTTAGTGGACAAATTCCTTTACTGAACTGGGTTCACACCCCTTTCTAGCCCTGTATTACTAAATCGAGTTCACTCCTTATTCCAGCCCTGTATTACTGAAATTATTTCACTCCTCATTCCGGCCTTGTATTACTGTACTGAGTTCATTTCTCATTCCAACCCTATAATACTAAACTAAGTAAATTTATCATTCTAGCCCTGTATTACTGAACTGAGTTCATTTCTCATTCCATCCATGTAATATAGAACTGATTTCATTTCTTATTCTAATCATGTCTATCTCATTAGATATAAATATTTAACCACTGCATTGGAGGTAGATATAGGTCCCACCCATATCATAATGAAATCATACATATATGTGACATAAAATAATAACCAATAATATAATAACCCATTCAATGAAACGGGTACCATAAAAATGTAAACATATCATAACCTGTGGAAAATGATACAGTTTTCATAATCAATTCATCAAAAGTATAATCTCTGAAAGAGAAACAGATTTTATAAACATATAACTCATGAAAGAGAAATGAGTTTCATAAAGACCATGACATTAAGAATAACCCATTCATAAAAAGAACATGAATGTAACATTTAGATCATTTCCTAGTTTGGAATGAGTAACATAAAAAAATGTCATTTTAGATAGAAAATAATTTTGAAATATATTTCAAAAACATTTCTTGATGAAAATATTCTTTCTTCTTTGAAAAAAGGTTTTTTAATACATAAAATCATTTGAAAATCATTTTCTTATAAAATACCTTTAAAACTTATAAAGAATACTTGAAATAATTTTGAAAATATTTTTCCTTGAAAACTTATAAAATAATATTTAAAAAATTTTAAAAAACTTTTTCTTTGATTTTTTTTGAAAACTTATAAATAAATCTTAAAAATATTTTGAAAACCGTTTTTTTGAAAATACTTTGAAAACTTATAAATAAGGCTTGAAAACATTTTGAAAAAAAAATTCCTTGAAAACTTATGAAAGAAGATTGAAAATTTTTTGAAAACAATTTTCATTGAAAATTACTTTTAAAAACATTTTCTTATAAATTAACCTTTTAAAAATGAAAAGGAATCTTCAAAGAAATGACGGTAGGTAAATCTGTACATTATGTACAAGGTAAAAAGAACATTCCTTTTACATGGTAAAAAGGTTAGAAAAATGACTTTTTTATAAAGAGAAAAGAAGTTTACTTTGAATATATTGGTAAAATAAAAACAGGGTAAAAATTTATTTTAAATATTATAGGATAACAATACAATATTCTTGGAAACCTTTTTTTAGAAAACATAGATTTTCGATCGAAGAAAGTGTAAAGTCAGGATTTCTTAAAAACACTTTCTTAACTATATTATGTACCCAAGAGTAAAAAAATGATACCAATAAATGAATATATCATGAATATACATAAGATAATAAAATTCATGAATTTTCTTGAGATATGGATCATAATAGTTCATCAAAGGAAGCACAAACATAAACAATCTTGAAAAACGACGAGATTGTTTCAATAAACTCTTATCACTTGGTAACTTGGGATTATAATATCCATGTAAGAAAATAAAATTACATGGAGCTTAAAACCTCATGAAAATATTTATATTCATTCTATATCATGTATAATGGAAGTATATACACCACAAAATGAATTTAGGCACATAACATATCATGAGTCTCAAAGAAGGCAAATTGAGAAAAAACTATTTTACCGATTTGGTAACCTTTGAAACTTAAACCCCATGAAATAAAGTTCATTGAATGGATATTTAAATACCCATAAATTGAACTATAAGAATAATTTATTACATCCATGTGAAGTATACACACCACATAATAGGGATGGGTCTTGAATAAAACATGTATCTCATGGAAATAAAAAGTGAGATGAAATCCCCTTACCTTGTGTCTTGACTCTCTTAATACTTATAAAAACCAATTGTCTAATAAATATAAATTTATTATAAATATTTTAAATAACAATATTATTTTATCTAAAATCACATATGGTTTTATTATGACCTTATATTACTCTCTTGTTAACAATCCTATGTTAAGGTTTCACTTCAGGTAATATTTGCTTTATTCTTCACATGTGTCTTAATTTGTTATATATTTGGTGGTTATAATTATATCATGATTTCAAGAATTTAAACCATGATATAAATATAATTTATATACCGTATATTTTTATTATAATAATATATATAATATATAATTATGAAAGGGAATACACCGTTTATGGAGATGGTAAGTAGTACGTACGTATGAACGTTGTTTTTGTTTTTATTATCATATTGAAAGAAAGAAAGAAAATGACATATAAGTATCTATATATGTATATATAAAATTATTAAATTATAAATATTATATCATATAATTTCACTAAATCCATCCTTAATACATTCCATGTAGTGTATGAATGAATCACATCACTTTGAGGGGGCGGTAGTCCACACTTCCTCAAACAAAATTATCGTATTAGCACAAAATGGAAAGTATAAAGAAATGTGTTTTAAAAGAATTACAGAAGATTAGAGACATAATAAATATAATATATAACATATATAAATATATTTTCCATCATAATTTTTACCATGATAGGTGGTAATAAAAAAATGAAAAATCATTGTTTCATGAGGCGGTAGTTTACCGTACACGTAAATAGTATGTTCGTTACACATTAGATGGAGGTGAAAGTAAGTGTAGGTAAAACCCTTAGAATAAAAAAATACTAGTATATTTAAGACAATATTTTTTATACAATCATTGGATAAATATAGTGCATGGGTGGAGAAATAAAATAAAATAAAGGAGCTTGATATAAGACATTACCTCTTAATCAGGTAACTCCTTTTAGTTTGTGCCAAAAGGCTTCATTGGATTGCTTTATGCCCAAGGGGAATATTATAGGAGTAAGGGAGGGATTTTTGGAATTTTATTGGGTAGATATTGGCCTAACACAAGTGGTTTGAGAGGTGTGAAGAAGAGAGAGAGTTGGTGGCCTTTTATAGGGAAGGGAAAGGATACACTTAGCATTTTTTAAAACAAGTTAGGTGTACCAAAAATTTTACCTAAAAAAAAGTCATACCAAAACAAACTCAATAATGGAAGTTTCATGGAAAAATAATTTCCATAAAACGGGTTTTAGACAAATTTATAGGTTTTTTTGGGTCTTAAATGTAAAGTTTTGTACTTTATTAACCTAATTTTTTTCTTAACCGCTGTAATTAATTTTAATCACTTTCACTAATATTTTTGGTAAAAAATAAATTTTACCTTATTAGATATTATAAATTATTCTAATTCAAAATATTTAATCCATTTTTCTAAATTCTAATCACATATTTTTCAGAAATTAATTTAAAATTAATCCTGCTGACGGGACGACACTGCGAGTTTTTAAAGTAAAAACATCCAAACTTTTGCCAAGTTTTTTATGTCCAATTTCAAAGTGAAATTGATTATGATGACATAAATTGGATTAATTAATAAAAATATTATCTAATTAAACTTTTAAACCAATTTAAAATATAATTTAAACTTATAAAAAATTAGATAAAAAATCAGTTTTTAATTAAAATCCGGTATTTTTCACTATTCATCTAAACATGAAGTTTCTTAAAAAAATCCCAAAATTTTTCCCTAAGATAATTTAGAAATTATAAATTAAAAAAATATATTTTATTTTATCAAATTAAATTTATAAATTTTTCTAAAATTAATTTTATTATTTTTCATAGAAGGACATTAAAAGTAGTTCATTTGAGAAAATAGTATTTTTAAACATATAAATAATTTACCAAAAATTATATAATTAATCATAAATATTTTATATATATATAAAAAACATATAAAAACATTTTAAAAGTAGTTATATCTATTCATATTACTAAGTTTAATGTCCAGATTATAATTATATCATTTAAATAATTATAACAATAAAAAGAAGTTTCATAGAAACTCAGTGTTGCGTGTAATGTATGAAAAGTCGATGGTGTGTGTTGTGTATGTCAAGTAGGTGTTTCATGTAATATATGAAGATTTTTAAACTAACCTCGGTGTTCCGTGTAGAGCAAGCTAAAATTTATGTTGTTTGTAGTGCACGATTAACTTGGTGTTGTGTTTAACGAAAGACAAACATAGTGCTTTAATATAAAATAAACTATTTTTAGTGTTATGTGAAATGAAAAATATATCAAAGTTTAATTAAATTAAAAAGATAATAATTCAAAAAATATCATGGTGTTATGATGGGGAAGGCGAAGTTGTGTGACCAAGAAAAAAAACAAAAAAAAAAACAAAAAAACAAAAAAACAGAGTAGCCAGTGATGGAGATGTAGTGGTAGTGTAATGTGTGGAAATAGATGTGAAACAACAACAATGGAGAGGAATAATAGAAAATTGATTTAGATAGGGGAACTGGGATGGAAAGAATTGATAGAAATGAAAATTTTCTTACATAGAATCAATCATTAAAGTGATGAATTTGAGTGCATATGAATGTGATACCTAATTTTAATTAGATAAGACAACCTATCCAGAGATATATCTTGAGAACTAATACTTTTAACAACTCTCAAGATGAAGATGATTGCTCATGGATAGGATAAGACCACAACCTTTTATAAGCTAGTACATCAATTATAGTTTCCTAAGAAAAATGAACTCTACTCTTCACCCACCAATAATTGGAGTAGAGTGAAATAATACTCATGAGGAAGAGAATGTGAAAACCCTATATGAAAGAAATCAACCCTAAATTATTAAAATCGATTTAAGAGAAAAATATTTCAATCCATCTAGTCTGATCCACCTAATATACTTAGTTACACATGATAGAATCAATAAAAATATATTTCAATGAAATAATATGGATACAAAAATGTAAAAAAGTAAAGAGGAAAAGAATAATAAGCTTATTTGTTAGATTTTCCTCCCTCCTCTAGCTCAAACTCCTATGAATCCTGTGTCGAGTTCCCTAGCCTCATGTTCATCTCCTAGATTCATTGTGTGTCAAAGGGTGATCGATGATCTAATAAAAATGGGATGGTCAAGGGTTTTGGAATGGAGGTTGTTTATAAATGAATGATGCTCTACTCCTTAAATCTCAAGCCCATTTCATCGTTACAACAATCTCACAGACATCATCTTCGGTCTTGAATTAATGGAATCTACATCGATCGCCTATCACTATACATATTTCTCCTTGTGTAAATTGAGAAAATATCCTTAAATTGATGAAACATACCCATGTGAACTTTCTTCATCTACAAGTGAGATCAAGAAGCTCAATTATTCTAGAAAATTCTAGAAGTTCTGAGTACATTTCCAAGATTTGATCTCCCCTTTCTGTCTTTGATTATTTTCTTTTTAGAATTTAGGGTAAAAACGAATTTTAATCTATACCTTCCTAGAGATCTATGGGGGAAATGAATTTGAATTATTATCTAAATAAAGCACTCCATGCACATTATCTCTCCCCACTTCCCTTTTTTATAGTTGCAGCGGGACCTTCCTCCTTGGTTGCTCCGATGCCGACGAATCAACCCCCATCAGAATCCTCTAGCAATGTGTTTTAGGTTGTGTGGCCATCCATTACCAGCCCAGAGGTGTAGCCTGCTTATCCAAGACCATACTTTAAGGAGACCCTCCTCATAAAATCCCCTCTTTAAGATTTCTTGGATTCCCCATTTCCTCCAATCCATCTGGGATATTCATGCATTATCTCAAAGGATGGAACCCCGATGCTTTCCATCCCAACATTAACATTCGTTGAGGTCAAGGAACTTCTCATCTAGTATATGGTTGCTTATTTCAGGTTGGATAAGCTACTGTTAGGTCTTTTCTAGAATTTTTTGCATTCCTGGAACCTGAAGTCCCTAATCATAATTTCAAAAATGAACAGAAAATACTTCCTCATTATTCTGGATTCATGAGAAGACTTTTTCCATGCTTGGTATTGATATCCCCATTCGATCAACCAATGGTATTTTTGCCTATACAGTTGGTCCATGGATGCTCACCGGGGTTAGGACTCCCCCATTGAGGTGGTGTGGGTCAAGATTCCTGGGTCTCTACTCCCTTTTCAGGACCCCACATTCCTTAAGAAGATTGGATAATCCCTTAATGAATTCTTGTGCACAGATGATCGCAACCTCAACCTTCAAGATATCATGGTGGCCCGAATCTGCATTGTGATGGATGTTTCATATATTGGGGTACAGTGGAGGTGCATGGCATCTAAAATCACAAAAAATAAGATTAAAACAAAGAACACAAAATTTTAACGTGGTTCGGATTGAAGCCTACATCCACAGGAGAAATGGAGCTCTTCTCTATTATCACTCTCTCCGGATAATCATGGAGGATCACACTATTACGTCACTACAGCCTTGGGATTTTAATCCCATTTAAATAGAAGAAGGAAAACCATGAGTTTCTTCAGTGGTTGGGGTGGTTCATCTACCCTTGATACTTCCTACCACCACCTGCTGTAGTCCAAAAAAGCTATCATCCACCACACGACCCACCAAAGGAGAAGCTGCAGTGTGGAGTTGTTGCTGACAGAGGACTTCCTCCGTAGAAAAATCCACCTCATATTGGGAGTGACCACAAAAAATCTCCTCCTCATAAAAAAATTGGGGTAGAATCTTCACCTGCAGTCTCCTTACAGGTGTTGAAAAATTCATCAACAAATCAAACATGCTTCTTCATGATAGATGACATGTCACTTCCACTATCTTCAATCAAGCTTGGGCTGACTATAGTCCCCATAAAATGATATAACCCTTGGTACTCATTCCGAGTAAGAATCATCACATCCCCACGTGAGACTTACATCACTCCACCTGTAATGGAAATCTTGTATCCTCTCACATCGAGCCTACTTAATGATACCAGGTTCCGTCTCATCCTCGGAACAAATTTCACGTCACCTAGTTTTTGTACTCCTCCATCAGGTGTCTTCAATTTCACCATCCCAACTCCTCGAACATCGCATGTAGACCCATCACCAAGTCTCACCAAATCTTTCACCTACTAAAAAGTATTAAATGCACCTTTCTTAACACATATGTGTACTGAGCTCCCCGAATCCAAAACCCATCCATCTTCCTTTAGATTTTGAGCCTGATTGTTCTTCCTTCTTAGAAATCGACATTCCCTCTTCATGCGCCCATATCTTTTGTAGTAATGACACTACACTTCTCATCATTCAAATCTCCCATATAAGTGCAAGCTTCCCATTTTCATGTAAAATTCATCATCTGTGGATAATTCTGTGGTGTTCGTATCATTCTCTTTAGCTTTCTCATTCCCAGCAACATACTGTTTGCGCTCTCCACAGTCACTTTTATAATGGCCCTTTTTCTCACACCAGAAACATGTGATTTCACTAGGATCACATCCTCTTGATTTTGGACTCCATTCTTTATCTCATGACTTCCGATATCAGCTCCTCCCATGATGATCATCTCGCATCACCATGATTTTCTCTCTTGAATTCATCATGGGTCTTCAGAATTCCTCTAAATCTTTAAGTGATGCCATCACCTCTTCTAGCTTCAATGTTTACTTCCTCACAAGTAATTCAGTCACAAGTCTATAAAATGAACTTGGTAGTGATGAAAAAAAGTGCTTTTTCTTCCTCTCTAACCATCACACCAAGCCCCAATAATTTCATCAGTATTTTGTTGAATTCATTGGTGTGATCCCACAAATTTGTTCCCTCGTCCATTCGAAACTGGTACAATTTCTTCTTCAGGAATAATTTTTTTGGTGAGAAAATTCACCATATACCACTATTCCAACTTCTTCCAGATCTCTTTTGGCGAGGTCTCGTCCAACACTGAGTACTTTACCTCATTCTCCAGACACAATTGAATTGTGCTGACAACCCGCATCTCGAGATCCTCCCAATCATCTTTACTGGTAGTCTTGGGATTTTCTTTGATCAATGGTATGATCATTCCCTACTGTACTAGAATATATTACATTGTTCTTTACCGTAAGACAAAGTTGTTTTGACCATCAGACTTCTCAATATCAAATTTTTCTAGTGCACCACCACCAGCCATCATTGTTATCACAAAATGTGATCACCACCATTGATGTAACAACCCTTTAACACCACTTTATGGAGTAAAAATTTCGAAACACTAACCATACTTATGTGTTCAGAATGGTCGAAATAGTCGGAATTGACTCCTAGATCATCAAAAACGAACACCGATTGGCTGAGATATCACCAAAATAAATTCAACGGTCCAGATCATCTGCTGATGTGGTGCTAACATGGAGCTGACATGGTGTTGATGTGGAACACCAGAGCAGCTTCTGGACTCTCATTGGAATTTTCACTAGTGACATGAATAATATCGTCTTCTCAGGAACGATGTTACTGTTCACCCATAGTTTTGATCAAAATTTTACTGAGCTTATCTCTTTTGTTTCAACTCTGTTTTCAATGCTGCTTGTGCTGTTGGAATCATCTCATCGTCCTCTTCATGGATCTATCCTTGAAATTTTTTTCCAACCACTTTCAATTTTATGTTCACCGGAAAATTTGCTGTCAGTTCTCTATTTCGACTCCGATCACTCCGACTCCCTCTGATACCACTTGTTGGGGCGCAGTAGAGATGCATGGCACCAAAAATCACAAAAAACAGGAGTAAAATGAAGAACACAAAATTTTAATGTGGTTCGGCTTGAATCCTACATCCACGGGAGAAATGGAGCTCTTCTCTATTATCACTCTCTCTGGATAATCACAGAGGATCACATGATTACATCACTATAGTCTTGGGATTTTCATTCTATTTAAATAGAGGAAGGAAAACCATGAGTTTATCCTATGGTTGGGGGTGGTTCATCAACCCCTGAGACTTCCTCCCACCTCCTGATGCGGTCCATGAAAGCTGTCATCCACCGCACTTCCCACCAAAGGAGAAGCTACAGTGTGGAGTTGTTGCCGACATAGGACTTCCACCATTGAAACCTCCACCTCATATTGGGAGTGTCCCCCACATCATCTCCCCCACCTTCATATATGGTTCTCCAGGTTGAGGAAGAATTTGATTGGAAGTAACTACTTTTTACCCTTTGGGGACTCACTCCTATAGTAGTTGTCACTTTCTCGGTCACAACTTGTTAGAGTATAGAATACGCTCCTCCTGTCACTCAACACAAAGGCAGGTGAATCTCAAGGACATAATAAAATATTATCCTTAGGCCACTGATCTTATCTGAGTGTCGGTTGACCTTGTGTGGGAGCCTACTAGTGAAGACAATGCATAGGTTTTTCCTTGGCTATCATCCTCTCTCCTACCTACCCCGCCTCTGGCCCTTGAGTAGCCTCCTACCTCTCCATACATGGAGAATATCCCATCCATTCACCTTCTTCCTCCTCCCCTCCATCCCCCATTCCCATCCTAGCTCCCTCTATACCCACCAGTTAGAAGGAAAAGGGGGAGGACATAGTTATATATTCTTCCCTATTACCCCCTCCCTCCCTATGCATGATGAGCTCTTCCACCTCCTAGGTTCCTATGTTCAACAAATTTATTGAATTATCATATGTATAGGATAGTGCTTCCTCTTAAAGATCGATTCATAGAAATTATCGTAGCGTCTCCAAAGAATCATAGGTGGAGATAGGGAAGCACTCAACGCTCAACTCACCCATTAACAGGGTGTGTACTCATTCACGGGCTAGGAAAATGAAAATATCCTCATGTGCACAAGGTTAGTGGCCCAATCTTCCTAGGGATAGTACTAGGAGGAATATTTTTTTAATATTATCAGTTATAATTTGGAATTATTGGGTCCTCAGATCCCAGTTTAAAATGTAATTTCTATCATGTGAGGCATACAAGCATGGTATTTCTCTTCTGGTTGTTTTAGATCCAAAAAATAAACCCAATATAATTGGGGAGTTTGGAAGGAATATCTTAATGAGGTCATTTTTTCATGGAGATCCCAATAATCACCACATCCAGGTGTTCTATAATCCCTCAATCTCATTGAATAATATGATGGTTACTGACCAACATATCTTGGTTAAGGTCATAACTAGAAATCAGTTTTGTTTCTTCTAATTTGTGTATGCGAAGTGTGAGGATCATCTCTAGGAATAACTCTCAATTGATCTCAAATCCTTTAATCCGATTTAAGATCCTTGGTTGGTAGAAGGTGACTTCAACACGATTATGTACTCTTCAGAGAAAGGGGGAGGAAATTCCCTCTCGAGAAGTGATAGAGTTGTCTTCTCATACTTCACAGCTCAGGAAAGACTTCAAGATCTGAGGTACACTGATGATCATTTTACCTGGTGAAACAACTATAGATTCCATTGGAAGAACTGTTTTAGGCTTTAAAGGTGATTAAAAAATCTTCAAGTGATATCTCTCTTCTTGAATAATGAAGTTCATCATTTGTTTCTCGCATTGTCGGACCACTCTCCCCTTCTTGTCCATATCAAAGTGAAAAATTTGAGGGACCAATGTTTCTTCTTCTCCAAGAGGTGTACATACCAACCTAACTTTATTAATACAGTTTAGTGCTCCTAGGAGGCCCCATGTCAAAGGGGGCATTGGATTAGATTTCATAACAAGTTACATAGACTTAAACAAGCCCTCATGGAATGGTCCTATTCACTACCCTTAGTTCATCCAAGCCTAGATGACATTATGAGGAACATTTATCTTATATAATCAAGGATGTAGGAATAATGTAATAAGGATATTATGGTGTCTCTAGGGATCAAGAAGCAACATTTCAATAAAAGTTTACTAGAACAAGTGAGGTGCCTTCATGAGAGATCTCGTATTACCTAGCTTAGAGAAGGAGATCGGAATACTGCTCTTTTCCATGCTTGTATAAAATAGAAACATCAATATTTTTCCCCAAATATACATCTTGAGGATGGTTTATATAACAATAACATGTAGGTGATAGGTAATAAGTTGAATACCCATTTTAATTCCCTTTTGTGTGATCCTAACCCATGCATGTAG
Source organism: Viscum album (assembly GCA_963277665.1). Taxonomy (NCBI): domain Eukaryota; kingdom Viridiplantae; phylum Streptophyta; class Magnoliopsida; order Santalales; family Viscaceae; genus Viscum; species Viscum album. The sequence goes on from OY728121.1 coordinate 233,014,000, forward strand.
AATAAACCTCATGGAGGACAAGATGATATTTTTGAATCAATCTCAACTATGACCTCTATCTTTCAGTGATCCCTTGTTTAAGGTGTTATAGAGGAGAAGGTGATGTGATAATTAGTCACCTTTCTCAAAAGGGAGAGTTTTTCTAGCCATGATGGGTTCTCTGGGGTTTTCTATGTTCATGCTTGGGATATTATCAAGCATGAACTGGTTGTGGAAATTTAGGATTTATTCTGTGGAGGGGTGCTTCCCTAGGTCTCTTGTGACATTTCCTTGATCCGTATTCCTAAGATGAAAGATCCATCCTATTTTCACCATTATCGGCCCATCAGTCTATGCAACTTTGCGTATAAGGTTCCCACCTCCTTAATCAATAGGTGTCTCTCTTGGTTTATTCATGGATGGATTTCAAAGGAGAAGCATGTTTTTATTCAAGGTAGGACTATCCAAGGTGCTATGGGTATTTCTTAGGATATTGTTGGAGAGATCATAAAAATTTTGGTGAGATATAATATTATTATCAAGATATATATGGATAAGGCTTATGATCGACTTGAGTGGAGCTTAATCATCTGGGTTATGAGGCATATGGGATTCTTTGAATGGTTTATTGACTTTCTATTTCAATGTTATAATTCTCCCTGGTTCAATATTGTGTTCATGGGCAGGCAATGCGACTTTATGAAATTGGTGAGAGGGCTCAGTCAAGCCAACCCTATCTCACCCTACATCTTTTTTTTGGTCCAAGATTCCCTTAGAAGATATGTTTCCTCAAATATGAAAAAAGGGTTTATTCTATCATTGTGGTGCACATTTCACCAAGGTGTCTCACCTACTTTTTGCAGATGATTTAGTTTTATTTATCAATGGTTGATGCTCTTCAGTCAGACACTTTAGGAATATTATGATAGAGTAAAAAATGGAGTGTCCAATAAATTAATTATGATAAGAGTTGTTTCTATCTTCCTCCACCTTTTTCGGACAGATGTAGAAGCAACATTGAGGCTAGACTGGGCATACACAATAAGAGATTTCATATGGAGTACTTAGGATCTCCCATTTCTCTTGGAAATGTGCAAATTAGACACTTTGAAGGTATGGTTAACAAAATCAGTAACTAAATTTTTAATTGGAAAAATTGATTTCTTTCATTCATAGGTAGAGTCACCCTTTTCAAATTCATGTTATCATCTATACCTATGCATATCCTATTAGTTCTTAAGGTGACAAAGGAAACTTTAAAATAGATTGAGAAGCTTCTGAATTATTTTATTTTGGATTCTCAAGGGGAGGGTAGATGTCAATGGACCTCTTAGAATAAACTCTCCAAACCATTGGAGCATGGAGGAATTGACCTAAGGAATGTGAGGAAATCTATGTATTGTATTCATGAAAAAAATTCATGTGAGGTTACTGAGGGACACTCCATTTGGAGTAAGTTTATTAAAGGTAATTATGGTTATGGGATAAAGGAAAAAAATAGTGAGACCTTCACCACTCTAGAATTCTATTCGGGATCATATACCATCTTTGTAGGAATAATCTCGGTGGATCATAGGTCGTAGTGATATTAGATTTTTGGAGTGTAACTGGGGAGGTGGTATCATGGGGTATCTAGGGTATCTTTTTCTTGATATGACCTTAAAACAAGCCCACTATTTTACTACTTTCACTTAGGCCATTCTCAATGACTCACAACAAAAATATTTTAGAAGTATCCAGTTGGAAGAAGCTATGAACCAGTGTATTTTCACCGAGTCCCCATCTGGTAAGTTCCCTGCCAAGGCCTAAAAAAATCAATCTCTATACAACCTACTATAAAATCATGGGGAAACTACCTTTGGTGTAGATCCATTATATCTAAATATATTTTTTTCTCTAGAGGATACGACACCATGTGATTCATATGGATGAGGCGGTGAAGGTTAGGGGTGTCCAAATTGCTTCTAAGTGCTCTTATTGTACTGTTTCTAAAGAGAAAACCACATCACACCCTTTTTTTTCATAGTGAATGGGAGGGTATATCATGGATAAAGCTGGGAGAGTTTGAGGGAAGTTCAAGGATTGTGGGTTCTTTTGAGGAATTCTCTCAATCGTGGTTTGAGGGTACTAGCAGGAATAAGTCGGAGGAAGTTGCTCGAGTGGTCCTTATTTTTGTGGGATTTCAGTATATATAGAAGGCATGCAACCATATTCATCACACTAGACAGCCCCCATTGGGACTTGCGTTTGTGGTTAGGGAAATATGCCTCATCATGGATCTTACAAACATCCTAAAGATCCATGAGGATTCCCCATCTCTCAGGAGGTATTTTTCAAATAGGAGTTCTTCAATCATGCTCACGCCCCTTCATTTGGGCCATTTGGTGCATTGGATCTCCCCCATGGACTCAAACTCAACATGAATGGAGAATTAAAATAGATGGACATGAGGGGTGTAGGTGTGGTTTTAGATTCTTCTAGTTAGGTGTTGTTCGCCTTTAGTTCATTCTATAGGGCTGGTGATTCCTTAAAATATGAGGCAATAACTCTTCTTAGTGTACTTGAGAAGTGACAAACTCAGAATATCAAACTGTTTATAGTGGAGATAGACTTGAAGATTATCTGGATCTATCTTAAAGGAACCTCCTCTATTCTGTGGATAGTAATTTATTTGATTTGTAAGTGCAAGGATTTCCTTCATAATGACATTGATATCCTCCATACTTGGGGAGAGGGGAATTGAGTGGCCAACTTCTTGGCCTCTATGGATTTCCAGGAGGTTATAATTTTGGATTTTACTAGCTTAGGATCCCTCCCCCTGGTAGGTGTGGGTATTGTTATAGGGGAAACCCTTGGCCTTCACTTTTTTAGGCCCCCATGATGCACTACATCCCTCCCTCTTTTTATAAAATAATTAATGTTAGTATTTCCAGCTCTAGAAGCTCTGTTTCACCTCGATTATTCACTTTTGTCCCCCTAAAGTGTTCCATATACATCCAACATTAAGAGAAGTCATCTTTAAGTGGAAATATTATACATTTTTTCTCAAAAAGAAATTATACCTTCCTGGACCTTGGAATAGATATAGGCTAAAGCTTGCTAATCCAATTTCTAAGACTTGTACAGAATGACATAAGAACTCTTATGTGAGCCTCGTGTTAGTCTTGTGCAACTTCATGGATTCCTGAAGTCTACCATGACAACAAAAAACTCTCATAAAGACCATTCAAACACACTATGACCTTTATATAGTGTGTCAGACGTGGGTTGAATAGTCTTCCCTAAATTTGGTAAATTCATTATTTCACTAAAAACTTATTATTTTTTATCTATCTTTGAAATCATATTAGTGATTATTCTCAAGTTAAGCAAGGGATACTCTAAAAATATAAAATTTAACTCCTCTAGTGTGAAGTAGTCTTGTTCTGTGGCCATGTTAAGATCTAATTTTCATGGAAAACTCATCTTCTTCAATACTACTTGAAATAAAATTATTATCCTAGACAAAAAAATCATTTTTGAGCTCAGAATAAAGTGAAACAATTGGATTCAGTCAAACCTATATTCAATAGTGGTGAAACTCAGTAGCCTGGGTCATCTTGTTTCCCATATCAACCATCTCCTACTTGGATTCTAGATATTGATAGAACATCTCAGTTCAACAACTTCTTAAAGTGCTTAAAAATTTTATTCTCCATTTATGTGAGGTTGATTCTAATTACTTATTAGACTCAAATTCCCTTTTTTAGTGTATATCCAAGGGTTGGATTCTATACTCGACATTCCCACCACTTAGTAGCTCAATGACACATCCTATGGTTCAAACTTCATTGTGGTATTTAGTCAAATAGGTTGAGTGAAACCTTCAATGAGACAAAAGCTGAAACATTGGAGAACTTAGAGGCCCCTCTATCTTCTTAAAATAGAACCCTGCAAATAGAAATAAGAACCAATCAAACACATACTATTTATTATCTGTCAAAAATCATCCAAACTTGGTGCTATGTCTTTATTAACCCATATTCGAAGTAATATTTGAAAATATCTTATGAATTCATTTGAATTTAGTGAATCCTTAGTCCGAGATCATCTTCCTTGATCAAGCATTGGATTAGTTCAATATTCATTCAATTTAAAATCATCTTACAATGTGTTCAATATTCTTTTTGATCCTACATCTTCATCGGTTCTCAAATTCATTCGACCTCCATCAATTTGGCCGATTTCAACTCTTCACCAAACACACTTAGAGTTTGTTCACCTATGGATTTCAATCAGCATCATTAAGCTTGGAAGGTTTATATTACTTAGAAATCTTCAATTAGGGAAGATTAAATTTTAATTCACATGTGATTTCATCTTCCTCATGCGGTCGATCTGAATTTCTCATGCGGTAGGTTCAGTGGGCATGCGGTCAATTTGGATGAGAGGCATGGTCGGTTGGACAAGGCAAGGTCTATCCAAATGGAAAGAAAAATCAATAAAAATTTCTCATGGTTAGTTAGGGATGGTCAGATGCTTCTCATGTGTAGTATATTGGGTTTTTTCCTCATGGTAGATTCACTTTTATTCTTATGATTTCTCTAAGAGTACATCAAAATTTCACACGACAAGTTGATTTTTTTTTCAATGTGTGGTAGTTTCAATTTTACACTTATGGTCACTCTATCCTCTTTAGGTGGTAGTTCAATGTCTTTTCAAATTTTATAACTTTTTGGAGCTCAATTTTCTTTAAGTAATTGATTGAATACAGACATGACCACTCTTGGAGTTTACTGAATTTCCAAACTTTGTCAAACTCCATTGTTAAAAGAAGTAGATCCTAGAAAAAAAAGATTTTAAAATAAAGTAAAAACCATCATTCTAAAAAAATAAATTATTTAAATAAAAAATATTCAATGTATTTTGAAATTTAAAATTAAAATTGAATTCCCAAAAAAAATTAAAATAAAAACATGGAATTATGACAAAATTAATTTCAATAAATTGAATGATTGATTAAAAATCATAAAAAATGTATTCTTTAGATGTAAAAAATTAAACCCAAGAATTATTCATCACTTAAACACCAAAAAAAAATATTATTCAATGAATAAAAAATTCAACATCAAATTACCCAGAATTCCAGAATTTCTCATTATCATCATATTTCACCCATTCAAACCTCAATAAAAACACAAAACAGATATAGAAAATGTGTCAAACATAGTCCATATCAAACTCCCCCATAATTAAATATTTGTTTGTCCTTAAATAGCCCGTGTTTTTTTATTTGTACATAGGACAAAAGATTTCACAAATTATCTCACATTATAGAATGATTAAACATTGATGTGCATAGGAACACGAATTTGAGATGGGCCAAAATTTTAAAAGAATTTCCACAGAAAGTCTTACCTAGATTCAAATACACACTAACACAGATCACACTTTATCTAGCACCAACCTTTAACAATGCTAGACAAAAAGTGATGATAAAGGGATAATTTTATCAGTGCTTGAAAAAAACGCTGATAAAGTTACCTTTTTTCAGTGCTAACAAAAGCATTGATAAAAGGGTACCCTTTGTGAGTGTTTTTTATACCACTGATAAAAGTCACCCATTTATCATTGCTTTTTTAGCATTGATAAAAGTGACACCTTTATCAGCACTTTTTTATAGCACTGATAAAATTAGTAGTGATTAATTTAATTTGTATATAAATATTTATATATTTGATTTATATTGTAATAAGTATATATATATGTAAATATAATATATAAATATTATTTATAAAAATTTTAATAAAAAATGAATCTTATTTTCATAAGTTTATATATACAGAATTATCACATTTATATTAATCAAAATGGTTAATAATTTATTTATATACATTAATTACAAAATGTGTATATAATTAAAATAAATATAATATATTAATATTTATTTAAAAAATTATATAATATATAAATGAACATATTTATTTAAATATATATTTATATTGATATTAAATAATTTAAGATATATGTACATGTATAACTATATGTATGTATATGTATTTGTGTATGTATATTTCCTGTGTAGATTTGTATGCGTACATATGTATGTATGTTATGTGTATATGTATGTGTAAATGTTAGGAATTAAAATTTTAATATTTTTTTAATTTATTTAATTTTATTTATTCATTTATTATTATATATTCATTAACAATGTTGAAAATATATTTAATCATTTAGTAATATTTATTTATACATATATTTATTTACTATACGTGTAATATTTTCAATATGTTTATAATTTATATAAATAATATTTATTCATTTTTTTATTAAGTTTTAACATTTAAAATCTGCTTTAAATTTATATAATTAATCTATTTAAATTATTTTTTTAATAATTTTTTTAATTTAAATATTTAATTATAAAATTATAAATATATATAATTTTTCTAAAAAATCATTTGTAAAATTATATAAATATATATATATTTAAGGGGGAAAAATCCTCCCATTTGTTATTGATGGTATGATCTATTATTAGTGGTGACAACGACATCATGCACCAACAACAGGACTACTATGTAGGAGACTGGCTGGTGATGCAGGCTATTGACAATGGTTGTGACAAGTGACAGGATTAGAGAACCCTTGCTCAATAGTGGGGGTGGTGGTCTAGTGGTACACGACGTTCCAACGATCTGATGACAGGTGGGTTTGGCAGCGTTGGTGCGGGGATCATGCAGCGCAAGCATGGTCGGGCCTTCCCATCATAGGTTTATAGGGGAGGCCCAATTGGGGGTGACAACTATTGACAGTGGCGCCTGGCAATGACATGGTATGGACAGGGGCTGCAACGGTGGTGACCAGGGTGCACAGGTGATCCAGGATGATATTTGGGCTCACATTCCATGGTGGTACGGGCTATATGAGATCTTATTATGGTTCTTTTAGAGCATAATTTGTAAGGGTCTTCGGGTTGTTATTAGTAGGGGTCTTCGGGCCGTTAATGGGTGGGCTATCCCTTTGGGGATATGTGTGTGTGTGTGTGTTTTGGTGTAATGGTACCCCTAAGCACCTAATATATATATAATTATATATAAATATTTTTAAATATGTTTATTTATAATTATAATTATATATTAATATATATAAATATATATATAAATATTTTTAAATTATAATAAATATATTTAAATAATAAATATATTTCTTATATTTATAATTATTGATTAGTCACTGAAAGTGGCTAATATTAATTGTTAATATCTTTATATTCATTGTTCCAAAGTCCATAAACATTGTTTTTAGTGCATTACATAAATATAACTTCATTTCTCATCAAAAATGCAATTCATGTTTAAAATTCAAATTTGGGCCCAATCATTCATTTGTTTGTTGACAATATTATATTCATTTTCTGAATTTGAAATTTTGGGATATGATTGATCACTTTGTTTGGAACATTTTATCTTTTAGGTCCACTGGATTAATCCCAAAGGAAGATGGAGAATTTTGCGCCTGAAGGCAGAAACTTGCAAGAAAAAGCATAATGGGCCTAAGGCCCATCAAACAAATGGATCTGAAGTTGAGATTTAAATGGCGGACTCGTCATTAATGCACAGAAATCCGTCTCACCATTTCGACCATAACATCCAAAAGAATGATCTAAATTTCCTGAAATTTTGAGATATTCTAGAAGACACATGGAAGAAAATATTTCTCTTCTACAACTCCTACGGATTCGGCCTTCTTCAATTTCGAATTCACACGTCAATATGGTAGACGAATCTGGACAGTTTTCCGGGTCAAATTCAAAACATCAATTTTCTTTTGATTATTCACCCTCCATTTGACTCTATTAATTGTTGGGGGTGTGAATTAATTGTTGGGGTATGTACCTAAGGCTCCTAATATGACTATATAAGGAGCTATTGGTGAAGGGAATGAGGGTGGATATTTTTCATATCATCTTTTGTTGCTTGATTCATTGTAAGGTTATGCTTCCAAATTTCCGTTGTAATGTTTTCCATTTCCATGTAAGTTTCTTTTTTGTATCTTTATGTTCTTAATCAACTTCATTCACTTCTATATTTTCCATTTCTTTTATTAAAACTTTATTATCACAAAGCACAGTGATATCTCTGTGTTGTTGTGAATTAGTTCACACATAGGTGTGAATTTCATTCATACACACGGAGGAGTGCTCGTTATTTCCGCGGTTTTAATTTCTTCAATCCAATTCTTGTTAGCCATATTCCGCCCACCATTGAGAGTATACCATCAATGGAGGGCTAAACCCTTAATGGGTTGATCTTAGGAGGATGAAAAGGCTGGATTGAATGTTATTTTATGAACGAATTGTTGTTAATTGGATAATTAATTTAAGACATCCATTCTTCAGTTATTTCTACTCTTCATCTTTACTGTGTTTGAGCAAAATAAATTCAATTACTAAATGACCATATACCTCTGAGAGATCATGAATTTGGTTCTTTAAGTGTATAAGGGATTAGTAATTGTGTTTAGTAAGCACCAAACCAGAAAATGATGAAGGTAGTGTTATTTTTGAAGAATGGATTCATCAAGAATTAATAAAACCAAAATTGTTTAAAGAAGTAAAATTCATTCAATCCACCCCGAGCATAATCCTAGATCAACCCATTTTCATTAAATTGAATTCACGTAGGTTTATTAGTGTTATTTAAACCATCCAAAATCGAACCCAAAGTTGGCTACTTCAAAGCCCATCCCGCACCAAATCATAGAGTCTCAAGGTTACTTCTTCGGTCCCTGTGGATTTGATCCCTACTTGTACTCCAACGACCGCTTTTACCAGTAGGGTAAATTTGGGCGCAACCAAAATTTTGGCGCCGTTGCCGGGGACCCAAGTAAGTACCTTAGACCCAAATATTTTTTTCTCACCCCAAATTCTCTATTCTTACCCCAATTTCTCTTCTCTTTTCCCCTTTCTATTTCTGTTTGTCCAAAAAAAAAACCCAAAACTAATTTTCAATCAATTCCAATGGATTATCCTCCAAAATACCCCTTCATAAATCAATGATGTAATCAAGTTGGAAATCAATATTGGGAAACACCTCATATAGGGAATTTTATTGACCAATCCTTAATTGAATACACCACACCAGATGAGATGTACAATCAATGAGATGCTGAATGTTTACAAGATCAATTTCCATACCTATCAAGAATGATTGAAAAGATAAACAATGAGGAAGTCCATGATGTAAAAACATATATCAACCCTAATCCTGAAAAAATTCTTGAACAATTGTGTGAACAAATGGATAAAATGAATTCAGAAGTTTCATCTTTCAGATTAGAAATACAAAGCTTTAAGACTTTTGAGGAACCCGTTCCCACTCAAGATGTTCTTTCCTCATCATTAATAGATGAATCTTTTATCCCAAAAACCTCCCATGAATTGAAAAAAGAACTAACCTTTGGATATGGGATAACTTAACAAGATCAAAGAAATGTTGAAGGGTATTTAAATCAGGATGAAATTAATTCACAAGGGGAGAATTTGTCTTCATGGATTGAGTGTTCGGAATATTTCCCCAATAACAATTTTTTAGAATCACCGATCATTGAACCATTGGGAGATATAAAGAATATTGTGTCTATACCCACTCATGAAATTCAAATGGAAAATTTTGTGGATGAATCATCTTTTCAAAAGGAACCAATTCTTTCAAATGTTTTTAAAGAAGAAACAATTTTTGATTCAAATTATCATTCTTCTTTAGGAAAATTCAATCAAACTGAACTTGATGTTTTAATAATTCCTTCCCTACTCAATAATCCCTCTATTTATGATAACCAAGACCATTCAATTATCATCAATTTTCATCAAGAATCTCACCATGTAGGAATGAACCTTGAAATCATAGGAAATAATCCGGATAAAACACGATCAACCATTTTAGATATTCCTTGGATTTTACCAATCATTGTAGAAAATAGGATTTCATACGAAACAAATTTCAAAAAAACAATCAATCTCAATCTTGTTGAAGTGGAGAAAGATGGGTTAATTAAAATTTTGAAAGTTGGAATTGGATAAGTTGGGGGGTACAAGTCGAGCTAACGACGTTAAACAAAAGCGCTGCATGGGAGGCAACCCATGGTTTTCTTGTTTCCAATCATTTTGAATCATTTTATTTTTCATATAATAAATTACCATAAGCTGTTGACCTGTTCTTCTTTTATGAGTAAGGATGGGTATGAAAGGGGAGTGCCATATTCATCCGTGTCACGTGGTGTGATCTCTGAGTAATACCTTACCCAGAAAATATAAAGAAGACAATGTATCATCAGTTTATTTTGTTTTGTTTTATTTTTTTATAGGTTAAAAAAAATAAAAGGACATGTTTAAATTCATAAGGAAAATCCATTCACCACCATCCAAGCTGCTGAGACTCAAATCCCGGATTGAAGGGAGACTATGGCATGCGCTATCATCATCAACCACCATGTGACTTCATTCCATGATTTTCATTTTAAATTTCTTCATTGAACTCCTATACTACCACCTTCTAACTTTTCTTTTCTTTAAACACTGGGGACAGTGTTATTCTAAGTTGGGGGGGGGATAAAAAATGATTTTTTTTATTTTGTGAATAAAAACATGCATGAAAAGAAAAATTCCATTAACAATAAACATGATAAACACACATTGAAAACTCTTAAATTGGATATCAAATAAATTTTGCATGCCTTGATTCTGATTTTAATGCAATTTTAAGTTCATGAACATAGTTTTTGGAAAGTGCGGTTGTTCGATGTGATTTTTCAATGTTTACAATTTCATCCTCTTAATAAAAATGCCACAATGCACGTCTACTGGATCGTGGGTGTAAATTTGAGTTCTCGGGTCCCTTTCATTATAGCATAGGGTTCTGGGGTCACTTTTAGTTTAATTTGAGTATCCAAAAAAAAAAACAAAAAACAAAAAACAAAAAACAAAAAAACTGACCATATAGAGCAATGTTTTGTCCAAATGTGTGGCATCCGACAATTGGGGATCGTGACTCCATAGTTGTCTTACCCAGAGTTAGGATTTATATCTCTATTGTAGAGCATGAAATTGATAAAATGTGTGGCGTCCGACACTTGGGGATCATGACTCCATAGTTGTCTTGCCCAGAGTTAGTCTTTTCATATCTATTGTGGTTAAAAAAATAATAATAATAAAAAAAATCAAAAAAATTAAAAAAATGGATACTCATCTTAAGGTTTAATGTGATTCCCACCTAGCGCTTCCATTTTTTCCCCTTGAACAATAAAATGGGCCCCATATCTTTTATGATGCACAACACTTTATCATGCTTAATTGGAATTGGATGAAATGTGGCGATGAATTTGAACAAAGGAATGGGCTTGGGCTTGGGATATGCTTATGGACCTAGCTTGTTTTTAATTATTTTGATGGGTTTTCATAATTTTTTTGGTATTAGATATTTGGGTGAGCAATGTGTATTAAAATGTTTTTTGAAAAGGGGATTTGAATTTCATATTTGTAATTTATTTTGCTCGGGACTAGCGAAACTCAAGTTTGGGGGTGTGATTAGTCACTGAAAGTGGCTAATATTAATTGTTAATATCTTTATATTAATTGTTCCAAAGTCCATAAACATTGTTTTTAGTGCATTACATAAATAGAACTTCATTTCTCATCAAAAATGCAATTCATGTTTAAAATGCAAATTTGGGCCCAATCATTCATTTGTTTGTTGACAATATTATATTCATTTTCTGAATTTGAAATTTTGGGATATGATTGATCACTTTGTTTGGAACATTTTATCTTTTAGGTCCACTGGATTAATCCCAAAGGAAGATGGATAATTTTGCACCTGAAGGCAGAAACTTGCTAGAAAAAGCATAATGGGCCTAAGGCCCATCAAACAAATGGATCTGAAGTTGAGATTTAAATGGTGGACTCGTCATTAATGCACAGAAATCCGTCCCACCATTTCGACCATAACATCCAAACGGATGATCCAAATTTCCTGAAATTTTGAGATATTCTAGAAGACACATGGACGAAAATATTTCTCTTCTACAACTCCTCCGGATTCGGCCTTCTTCAATTTAGAATTCACACGTCAATATGGTGGACGAATCTGGACAGTTTTCCGGGTCAAATTCAAAACATCAATTTCCTTTTGATTATTCACCCTCCATTTGACTCTATTAATTGTTGGGGTGTGAATTAATTGTTGGGGGATGTACCTAAGGCTCCTAATATGCCTATATAAGGAGCTATTGGTGAAGGGAATGAGGGTGGATATTTTTCATATCATCTTTTGTTGCTTGTTTCATTGTAAGGTTATGCTTCCAAATTTCCATTGTAATGTTTTCCATTTCCATGTAAGTTTCTTTTTTGTATATTTATGTTCTTAATCAACTTCATTCACTTCTATATTTTCCATTTCTTTTATTAAAACTTTATTATCACAAAGCACAGTGATATCTCTGTGTTTTTGTGAATTAGTTCACACATAGGTGTGAATTTCATTCACACACACGGAGGAGTGCTCGTTATTTCCGCGGTTTTAATTTCTTCAATCCAATTCTTTTTACCCATCTTCCGCCCACCATTGAGAGTATACCATCAATGGAGGGCTAAACCCTTAATGGGTTGATCTTAGGAGGATGCAAAGGCTGGATTGAATGTTATTTTATGAACGAATTGTTGTTAATTGGATAATTAATTTAAGACATCCATTATTCAGTTATTTCTACTCTTCATCTTTACTGTGTTTGAGAAAAATAAATTCAATTACTAAATGACCATGTACCTCGGAGAGATCATGAATTTGGTTCTCTAAGTGTATAAGGGATTAGTAATTGTGTTTAGTAAGAACCAAACCAGAAAATGATGAAGGTAGTGTTATTTTTGAAGAATGGATTTATCAAGAATTAATAAAACCAAAATTGTTTAAAGAAGTAAAATTCATTCAATCCACCCCGAGCATAATCCTAGATCAACCCATTTTCATTAAATTGAATTCACGTAGGTTTCTTAGTGTTATTTAAACCATCCAAAATCGAACCCAAAGTTGGCTACTTCAAAGCCCATCCCGCACCAAATCATAGCGTCTCAAGGTTACTTCTTCGGTCCCTGTGGATTCGATCCCTACTTGTACTCCAACGACCGCTTTTACCAGTAGGGTAAATTTGGGTGCAACCAATTATATATATATATTAGGCAATCAGGGGTACAATTACATTCAAACACACCACACTGTACATACACAGGTTGGGTCCCTATTTATTTATATATTAAAGGCTTGTAGGCCCAACATTGGATGGCCCGAAGAACCTTTTTCTTAATGGCCCAATGGTCCCACTTGCATCAACATGTCCATGGGTCTGCACCCCTTGGTTACATCATGTCAACATCACCACATGTCGATGTCATGCCTGCATCACTGCCACCTATGTCAGCACCTGCGTTAGCACCCGCATCATAAATCTCCCAAGGGGATTGTCAAGATTTAAACCATGTTCTTTTAGATGCAGGACTATGGAGTTTACCACTTAGGAACCACCACAACTGCATATATAATTATATAAATATATATAATTATACAAAAATATTTTTTTATAATTATAATTATAAATATATAAATATATAAATATATTTATAAATACATATTTACAATTCTTTTAATATATTTATAATTATATATATATATATATATTTATAATTATATTTATAAACACATATTTATAATTTTTTAAATATATTTATAATTATATAAATATTTATGTAAAATTATATATATTCATATTTATTTAGAATTATATACATTGAAATTTTTTAATTATATTAATTATATTATTAAATATTTATCAGTGTTTTTCTAGTGATGATAAAGATATATCTTTATCATCATTTGAAAAGTGCTCATAAAATCTATCTTTATCAATGCTAGAAAAGATCTAATAAAGATAGTTTTTATCAGCATTTTTTATTTTAGCACTGATAACAACCCTCTTTATCCACGTTTTTTTAGAAGCACTGATAAAACCCTTCAATGCTATATAAATTCAACCCTAACTGACCAATTCAGTCACACATTTCAAGCTCTCAATAAGTGAAACTCTACTGCTACTCTCCCTCCCTCACCGTCATGAGCTATCACTGTTACTCTTCCTCCATACCATTGTTTGTTGTCACTGTTTCTCTACCTTCCTAACTTCATCGATGTCATGTGTCATCTCTGCCGCTCTCCGTCCCTTCCATCATCATCGTCGTGCACTATCTCTACCGCTCTCCCTACCTACCACTGTCATCGTTTTTGTCCCTCCCTTTTTCTATCTCCACCCACTACACTAAAATCATATATTAACATCTATTTCTTAAACCACTTATAAAAATAATTGTTGAAATTTAGCAGTTGTTTCTGAATAAATGCTGCTAAATATTTTACATTTTTTAATAAAACACTTCTTCCGTAACACGCCCCCCTGAACTCCACCCTCCCACTCCCTCACCCCCGAGCTCCCCAACACTGAGCCCTCTCTGCCGGAATTCTCCATTAATCCATTGTGTCCAACGCCCTTCTCCCCCTTCTCTCCTGAATCCTAACCCTCGTTATTGCACACCCTTCTCCCCTAAGCCCCCTGAGTCTGATATCGAGCCGCTGGCCCCTCACTCCCCTGAATCCTCACAACTGCTACTCACCCTCTTCATCACCCCACTACTACTCCCCCTTGTCACCTCCCCTTCCCCCTCTCCACCGCCCCTTCCCTATCAATTTGGGATCCTCATCCCATGAATAGATCTGAACACTTCCTCCCTCAAACCAGATCTAATCTTTAGATTAGAATTTGTGTCTAATTTACCTCCTCTCACCAAGAACCCTAAATCAGACCTAAATCCATGAACCCTCGTCCCACTATGAGTGTGAAGCCACAAATTTCCATCTCCCCATGAAGTGGGAATTCCCCATCCTCTTGCTGTGAAGTCATGTTACCTGCATCCTATATCTATCATTTATCATTGCTCAAGCTAGTCTGTTGATCAAATCCCATAATGTTTAATTTTTCATTAATCACTAAAGTTAATCTAATTTTATCATTTTTTTAAATCTACACACACCACCATAATGTAGTGATAATATCTATGTTTTTTTGTTATTTTTTTATAATTTCACACCCCGACCCGATGCTTTAGTTCATTTAATTATTTTGGGTCTCGTTTCTGAACTGTGTTTTGAACCGGTTTTAAATTAAAAGAAAATCTCGTTTTTATACGAACGCGCGAGCGTATGCGCGCCCTGCACAGCCCCTAATTTTTGTTAAGGGTTTGTTTGTTATTGAATGTGCTGTTTTTGAGACACGCAACCATGCGCGCGACCCCGCGCGTGAGACCGTGCGCAGTGTCCGCTCTTAGTTAATAATTTTATTATTATTAATTTAGTTAATATTTTAATTAGGGATTTTTTGTTCTTTCAGATTTTTATTTATTTATTTTATTTCATTTTATTCACTCTATTTATTTATTTTTATTCATTTTATTTATTTATTTTTATTTCTATTTCATTTTTATTTATTTGTTTTAATTTCTTTTTTCTTTTCTTTTCTTTTCTTTTTTTTTCTCTCCTTTTCCTTCCTCCCTCACCTCTCCCCGCGCGGAACCCCCCCTGAACCCTCCTAACCCTAACTGCGCCGCTCCCCTCCCTCTCCCTCTCCCGCTCGCGGTCGGCTCCCCTCCCTCTCCCTCTCCCGCTCGCGGTCGGCCCCCCTCCCTCTCCCTCTCCCGCTCGCGGCCGGCCCCCCTTTCTTTCCCTTACCCCGTCGCGGCTGACCCCCCCACTCCCCGGCGTCATCCCCGCTTGCCTCGCCCGAAGCCAAGCCGCCCTCGCCACCGTCCTGTCCTCCCGCTCCGGCCACGCCGCGACTCCGGCCGGCCGTCTCACCCCTCCGTGCTCGCCCGGGACTTCGCACCGCCCTGCCTCCCGGCCTTCCTCTCCCATGGTCCGCTGCCTTGCCTCCCGACCTCCTACTATGCTGCTTTTGCGGACTCCTCCTACAGCAGACCTAACTCGCACCGTGCCTCCCTCACAACCAGCGGCTCACACGCACCCATCAATCGGCGGCCCCCCTTGTTTTGAGACCCAACTAGTTGCCTACATCGTCTCCCTCCGGTGACCCCCTTTGCACTTGCTTATTTAATTACCTCAGCACTGTTTTTAATTATTTTTCATGTCGCGAAATTGTTGTTGATTTGGTTTCAATGTGCATTTAAATTGTGAGTATCATGTTTAAGTGGTTTTAGTGTATTTTATTTTCAAAACCCACTTTGGGCTGTTTATCAAAGCCGATAGATTGTGCAGTTTGCGTATTTGAAAGTGTAGTTGATGTAGTGGACATTTTGGTGTGGGGTCAAAAGTGTGTTTAGTCTTGAAAATGGTTTTGGATGAGTTTTCTTTTCTTTATATATATTCAAGTTTGTGACATGTTTGAAAGCTCTCTAATAAATTTTCTTAGCATTTTTTTTATAAAAAAAATGTGTCTTTTCAAACTGTGCATTTAGTTCATTATGTTGCGCACGGGCTGCATTTTCTGTTTTGACAATTGAGTGGGGTGTGTTTCGCCTTAGAAGAGGTTTTGGGGTGGGTTCTTGTGTTCAATGTCTTGTAGTACCGCTCGGAGTTGTTTTATAAAAATTTTAAGTGGTTTATTAAATCTTGTAAAGTGTGTGAAACATGTTCGTATATTGTTTTGGTGTGTGTATGTTTTCAAAAAGTGGGTTTGAGCATACATATAAGGGTATATTTTTGTGTATATTGTTGTGACAATCATTGGAAGTGTTCAATTAATTGTTTTTGTAGTGCGAAATGTGTTTTTGTGGGTACTTGAGGTGCGTGTGTGCTGGAAAAGAATTTTTGATCGAAAATGTACCACTTTGAGCATGCTAAAATGTTTTATAAATTGGTCAAATGTTTGACTATACGTTTAATGGTTTTATTAAATTATTTGTGTAGTGTGTTGGACCTCGCAACGATGGTTTCAAGTTACGGGTGTCCGGAACGCCTACACGTACATGCATAGGGTAAGGCATATATATATATAGATGCCCTCATTGTACATATTCCCTCATGGCGCAGGGAATATGTGCAATGCAGCTAGGGGTGTGTATATATATATGTATAAATGCATGTGCGTGTGTGCGTCAAGTGTCGGTTCGAGTGACCATCGACAAATAGCGACATGTTTGAGGTAGGTCCTCTATGCCTATGCCTTTAATTTGAGATTCATAATTGCTTGCTTGTTTTAAAAATATGTTTTATATTTACTCTATATCCACATGCTATGAAATCAGGTTACGGTTGCTAGAAATGATTACGCCTTTGATTTGGAAATTTTAATGTATTTTTAATGCTATCGGTCTTAAGTGACCTTTTATTGAAAAATTGATTTCTTAAGTGGTTCTGAATTAGTAATGTGTATTTCCAAAGGTGTTTGGCCTTTTAGCTGATTGATTTTAAAAAGTGTTTCCTTTATGTAATTAAGCATGTTTGGCATCTTAAGAATGTTTTATGAAAGGCCCGTTTGGCACTTTAAGATTTGGTTTGCGAAAATAGAAAACCCCTTTTTAGTCATTCCCCCTAAATTTGAAAATAAAATGTGATGCAAGTGTTTATGAGCAGTTGTGATATATGTGCCTAGTGTAAAGGCTTGTGCGTGAATTTGGGATGTAAAGAGAGGGGAATGCACTTAAGTAGGGTGTGCGGTGGTGAAAGGTTGAATGAGTTTTAGATAAAGAAAGTGTCATGTATTTGTTTGATTGCTTGATAAAGAAAACTCACCACCATTTGAAATAGAGCACAATGGGAAACCCGGGTATCTAGGTGGGTGACCAGGACTAGTACGCTAGATGACACGGCAGGGGTTCGTCCCGGTTTGTCTAGCAGGATTGACGCGACAACACTAACTAAACATATGAAATTCTAAGGGTCGTGGACTTCTAAGCCACGTTTTCTGAGGGTCGTGGCCTTCTAAGCCACGTTTTCTGAGGGTCGTGGCCTTCTAAGCCACGTTTCACTGAGGTACGAGGTCTTTAGTTTCCCACTTGTTTTAGCTACCTATAGGGATTACCCATGGTGATCACTTTTTGTCATGCTGCTAATGATGTAACTTTCTTTTCAGTTGTTTCATACTTGATGTCTTGTTTGTGAAAACCATATCTTAACCCAAACTGGTTTCTTTTCATTTTGAAATGTTAATGCATGCTTGAAACCTATTTTGAAAATGTAGTGGGAGTAAAAGGCTTTCCCTGAAAATGCAAACTTGTTACTTGAATTTGAAAAGAAGGAAAATACTATTTTAGTATATCTTATTTTCCAAACTGGCATTGGTTGGATTTCTTATTAAAGGAAGAGGCATAGGATGTGGTTGTTTTTGGCTTCCTACTGAGCATCTCGGTGCTCACGCCTACATTAATTTTCAGTTGCAGGGTTCAGTCTTGGATCGCTTTTGAGAGCGAGTGCGGTTGTCGTACCGTGGTGATCCGTGGGGTCACCAGAGGTATGTCACGTTTCTTTGTTTATTCATTTATCCTCTGCCGCATTGTTCAATTTATTTTCCTTTAGTTATCTGCTTGTTCAATTTATATTTGCTTGTCCTTGTCATGGGCCAAACCGTTCCCAACTGGTTTGTTTTGATGCCCGGCACTAGTTTCCAGCCCGTGGGGATCGGGAACGCCCTTCGGGCCATGTCGCGGACCGGGTCGGGCGCCAGGTCGGATGACGACCCGGCCTGATGGAGTGAAAAGTCATACCAAGTGCGTGATTTTGTTGGCCTCATTTAGTTTCGAACTCGAGTTTGTTTACTCGTTTGGCTGGGTGACTTTCTGGGGGCAGAAAGTTTTTGTGGTGGGGAGAATTGTCACACCCCGACCTGATGCTTTAGTTCATTTAATTATTTTGGGTCTCGTTTCTGAACTGTGTTTTGAACCGGTTTTAAATTAAAAGAAAATCTCGTTTTTATACGAACGCGCGAGCGTATGCGCGCCCTGCACAACCCCTAATTTTTGTTAAGGGTTTGTTTGTTATTGAATGTTCTGTTTTTGAGACACGCAACCATGCGCGCGACCCCGCGCGTGAGACCGTGCGCGGTGTCCGCTCTTAGTTAATAATTTTATTATTATTAATTTAGTTAATATTTTAATTAGGGATTTCTTGTTCTTTCAGATTTTTATTTATTTATTTTATTTCATTTTATTCACTCTATTTATTTATTTTTATTCATTTTATTTATTTATTTTTATTTCTATTTCATTTTTATTTATTTGTTTTAATTTCTTTTTTATTTTCTTTCTTTTTTTTTTTTCTCTCCTTTTCCTTCCTCCCTCACCTCTCCCCGCGCGGAACCCCCTCCTGAACCCTCCTAACCCTAACTGCGCCGCTCCCCTCCCTCTCCCTCTCCCGCTTGCGGTCGTCTCCCCTCCCTCTCCCTCTCCCGCTCGCGGTCGGCCCCCCTCCCTCTCCCTCTCCCGCTCGCGGACGGCCCC
This sequence comes from Viscum album, assembly GCA_963277665.1. Classification (NCBI taxonomy): domain Eukaryota; kingdom Viridiplantae; phylum Streptophyta; class Magnoliopsida; order Santalales; family Viscaceae; genus Viscum; species Viscum album. The sequence goes on from OY728121.1 coordinate 233,033,510, forward strand.
CCTTTCTTTCCCTTACCCCGTCGCGGCTGACCCCCCCACTCCCCGGCGTCATCCCCGCTTGCCTCGCCCGAAGCCAAGCCGCCCTCGCCACCGTCCTGTCCTCCCGCTCCGGCCACGCCGCGACTCCGGCCGGCCGTCTCACCCCTCCGCGCTCGCCCGGGACTTCGCACCGCCCTGCCTCCCGGCCTTCCTCTCCCATGGTCCGCTGCCTTGCCTCCCGACCTCCTGCTATGCTGCTGTTGCGGACTCCTCCTCCAGCAGACCTAACTCGCACCGTGCCTCCCTCACAACCAGCGGCTCACACGCACCCATCAATCGGCGGCCCCCCTTGTTTTGAGACCCAACTAGTTGCCTACATCGTCTCCCTCCGGTGACCCCCTTTGCACTTGCTTATTTAATTACCTCAGCACTGTTTTTAATTATTTTTCATGTCGCGAAATTGTTGTTGATTTGGTTTCAATGTGCATTTAAATTGTGAGTATCATGTTTAAGTGGTGTTAGTGTATTTTATTTTCAAAACCCACTTTGGGCTGTTTATCAAAGCCGATAGATTGTGCAGTTTGCGTATTTGAAAGTGTAGTTGATGTAGTGGACATTTTGGTGTGGGGTCAAAAGTGTGTTTAGTCTTGAAAATGGTTTTGGATGAGTTTTCTTTTCTTTATATATATTCAAGTTTGTGACATGTTTGAAAGCTCTCTAATAAATTTTCTTAGCATTTTTTTTATAAAAAAAATGTGTCTTTTCAAACTGTGCATTTAGTTCATTATGTTGCGCACGGGCTGCATTTTCTGTTTTGACAATTGAGTGGGGTGTGTTTCGCCTTAGAAGAGGTTTTGGGGTGGGTTCTTGTGTTCAATGTCTTGTAGTACCGCTCGGAGTTGTTTTATAAAAATTTTAAGTGGTTTATTAAATCTTGTAAAGTGTGTGAAACATGTTCGTATATTGTTTTGGTGTGTGTATGTTTTCAAAAAGTGGGTTTGAGCATACATATAAGGGTATATTTTTGTGTATATTGTTGTGACAATCATTGGAAGTGTTCAATTAATTGTTTTTGTAGTGCGAAATGTGTTTTTGTGGGTACTTGAGGTGCGTGTGTGCTGGAAAAGAATTTTTGATCGAAAATGTACCACTTTGAGCATGCTAAAATGTTTTATAAATTGGTCAAATGTTTGACTATACGTTTAATGGTTTTATTAAATTATTTGTGTAGTGTGTTGGACCTCGCAACGATGGTTTCAAGTTACGGGTGTCCGGAACGCCTACACGTACATGCATAGGGTAAGGCCTATATATATATATAGATGCCCTCATTGTACATATTCCCTCATGGCGCAGGGAATATGTGCAATGCAGCTAGGGGTGTGTATATATATATGTATAAATGCATGTGCGTGTGTGCGTCAAGTGTCAGTTCGAGTGACCATCGACAAATAGCGACATGTTTGAGGTAGGTCCTCTATGCCTATGCCTTTAATTTGAGATTCATAATTGCTTGCTTGTTTTAAAAATATGTTTTATATTTACTCTATATCCACATGCTATGAAATCAGGTTACGGTTGCTAGAAATGATTACGCCTTTGATTTGGAAATTTTAATGTATTTTTAATGCTATCGGTCTTAAGTGACCTTTTATTGAAAAATTGATTTCTTAAGTGGTTCTGAATTAGTAATGTGTATTTCCAAAGGTGTTTGGCCTTTTAGCTGATTGATTTTAAAAAGTGTTTCCTTTATGTAATTAAGCATGTTTGGCATCTTAAGAATGTTTTATGAAAGGCCCGTTTGGCACTTTAAGATTTGGTTTGCGAAAATAGAAAACCCCTTTTTAGTCATTCCCCCTAAATTTGAAAATAAAATGTGATGCAAGTGTTTATGAGCAGTTGTGATATATGTGCCTAGTGTAAAGGCTTGTGCGTGAATTTGGGATGTAAAGAGAGGGGAATGCACTTAAGTAGGGTGTGCGGTGGTGAAAGGTTGAATGAGTTTTAGATAAAGAAAGTGTCATGTATTTGTTTGATTGCTTGATAAAGAAAACTCACCACCATTTGAAATAGAGCACAATGGGAAACCCGGGTATCTAGGTGGGTGACCAGGACTAGTACGCTAGATGACACGGCAGGGGTTCGTCCCGGTTTGTCTAGCAGGATTGACGCGACAACACTAACTAAACATATGAAATTCTAAGGGTCGTGGCCTTCTAAGCCACGTTTTCTGAGGGTCGTGGCCTTCTAAGCCACGTTTTCTGAGGGTCGTGGCCTTCTAAGCCACATTTCACTGAGGTACGAGGTCTTTAGTTTCCCACTTGTTTTAGCTACCTATAGGGATTACCCATGGTGCTCACTTTTTGTCATGCTGCTAATGATGTAACTTTCTTTTCAGTTGTTTCATACTTGATGTCTTGTTTGTGAAAACCATATCTTAACCCAAACTGGTTTCTTTTCATTTTGAAATGTTAATGCATGCTTGAAACCTATTTTGAAAATGTAGTGGGAGTAAAAGGCTTTCCCTGAAAATGCAAACTTGTTACTTGAATTTGAAAAGAAGGAAAATACTATTTTAGTATATCTTATTTTCCAAACTGGCATTGGTTGGATTTCTTATTAAAGGAAGAGGCATAGGATGTGGTTGTTTTTGGCTTCCTACTGAGCATCTCGGTGCTCACGCCTACATTAATTTTCAGTTGCAGGGTTCAGTCTTGGATCGCTTTTGAGAGCGAGTGCGGTTGTCGTACCGTGGTGATCCGTGGGGTCACCAGAGGTATGTCACGTTTCTTTGTTTATTCATTTATCCTCTGCCGCATTGTTCAATTTATTTTCCTTTAGTTATCTGCTTGTTCAATTTATATTTGCTTGTCCTTGTCATGGGCCAAACCGTTCCCAACTGGTTTGTTTTGATGCCCGGCACTAGTTGCCAGCCCGTGGGGATCGGGAACGCCCTTCGGGCCATGTCGCGGACCGGGTCGGGCGCCAGGTCGGATGACGACCCGGCCTGGTTCGTGACATATAATGTGTTTCTATTAATAATTTTATATTGATTTGTTTTCATTAACTTATGGTTTTTAATATATAAACAAGTATAGTTTTACTGTTTGGTTGAGGGAGGTTGTTCATTGTTTGAGGATCTACTGCATGCTTTGTTTGGTTGTGGGTGGAAACATATTGAAGACTTGAATTTTTGATCAAGCATGACCGCAGGTGCTGGTTAACAAAGACTGCATGCTGAAAAATTTGTTTAATTTTACTACTTAAGGCATGATTGAAGTTTTGTGGAAAGCTTTGTTGTAACATCCCGACCCGACTGACCATGCAAACATTAGCTGGACTAGTGGGTCACATGAACTCAAGTGTGCCTCCTCACATGCCAGAGGATACCGATTAGTAGCGAGGGTCTAAGGAGGTGATAGTGGAGAGACTATACCCTCATGACTAGAGTAGAAAAACTATTTGCCAGATAAAAAATAACATACAATAGGGGAAGCAGTAATAAATGAAATAAAAAGAAATGGAAGAATAATATAAATTGAATAATAAAATATAGACAATGATAAAGTACAACAATGAAATCATGTCTATATGATGATACATATCTAAAACAATATACATACAATAGACAACAAGATACATGATAGTACATGAATTAAGGAAAGAAATAAAATAAAAGACATAAGGGTGAACTCTACGAGCATCCTGAGCTCCAACTCAATCCTATTATCCTAACTCCTAGGTACCAACATAATGATGCAATCAATAATCCATGGTCCTGCGAAAATGAGATCTACTTGGGTACCCTAGTGAAATGGGGTCCCGAGCAGGGTGTGGGATATAAATCCTAGTCGGTTACCACCCATGGTGTCTACAACTAAATCCAGTTCATGAAATATAAAGTAAATATGTGTGCATGTAATATGAATAATAAAAATATTGAATAAATAAATAACAACCAACCCGCTCAGGTTTCATAATGACACCTGGTGGCTCTAACTGCTTCCTCTCATGACCATAATGGAAGGTTTGATCAGTAACTATATACATATAGAGTAATAATATATATATATATATATATATCTATTATAGTTACATATTGAATCCACCTATATGAACTAAGTATGTGCATACATAAATGGAAATATACCTGTAATACTAATAGTTTTCTAGACCGAGGCGTAACTCAGTCATCCATAACCATTTTGAACAAGCCTATAAGCTCAAGAAAAATGGTACATGCCCTAAATCTCAAAATGAGTGGGAGACATCATGCTCGTCACTTGAGATGGTGAGTGTGCCATTATGTCAACACTTGATACTATGATTATTCCATCATGCCAACACTCACAACAAGGAACATGTTGCATCATGCCCACTTTCCAAATAATATCACTGGTGTGAGATGTTATGCTCAACACCCAATGTAAGGGAGCGTGATACTACCATTCTCAATAGAACCCTTACCATCATTCCATTGCTTATATCAAGGAATAATCATATTTATATTATTATCCATGAGGCATTACCTCTCATGCTTTATATTTATTAAGCCTAATTATAACTAAGGGAATCATAATTATAATAATTCACATAAGCTGTGATTATTTCATTATAACAAGAGGCATAGTCATACCACCCAATTAAATTCTATTTCAGTTAAACCATTAAATACATTCAAGGAAGGAAATCCATCATGTACAAGTTATTCAAATTAATACATGCCATTAAATTAAACAAAACATAGAAATTCATTTAACAATGTTCAAGGAGGCACTTAGAAGATGTCTTCAATAGTTGAACAATTGATTACAAGGGAAATTTCATTTATAACTCAGTCCAATCCCTTAGGTTGTGCCTTGGTTTAGATAAAAATTTATATACATAATAAGGGAAACTTCATTTAAGAATAAAAAAATAGGCCATGTACAAAACATTCCATATTTCTAACCTTAACAAAAGAATAGGAAACCATCAATAAAATAAGGCCAATCAAGATTTATAACACAAATAACCACTTTTTAATTTAGAAGACATCGCACCTCATCTGAGGGGTTTTATTATAAAAACATGACATTGTTTATCAAAAAATTCATTTAGACCAATTAACACATTACAATCAAGAATCATAACTCAATTCACATTAAAGAATCATTTTAAGAAAAAACCACCCAATATGGAAATTCAATTTATAAAGGTTCAACCTAGAATTAGGAGGTTCCATTATCATCCAGTGATTCCCTATAAGGGGAAATTAAATTATTAATCCAAGATTAATGATTAGAAGTCATTATGGGATTTAAATCATTTAATTCCTAGGATGAAATATAATTTGGCACATCCAAAGGGGTGTCTGTGTTCGAGGTCGACATCCTCAATTTATTAAACATCAATCAATAGGTGTACATCAAGAGTCGTAAGACATTTAAAAAGGAAGAACTCAATTTTAAGGAAATGTGTGGCAAAGGCCGAATTTAATGAAAACCAACTCACTTTAAAATCTAAACTTTATAAGATTTTACATTTTAATAGTGGTCTATTTATATATACAAGTAAAAAATGGTTTGAATTCATAGGTTACCTTTTCCCAATTATAGGGTTCCTATACACCTTACAACTAAAAACTAGTTCCCGTTTCATTGCAACCCATAAATTCTACCCATGAAACCATTTATATATCCAAATAAAAACTAGCATGTTATCATAAGCATTAAGCACATAGAAACATGCTAATAAGAACAGAAGCACAATACATATGAAATACATGCTAAATAAATCACCCAAGCTTGTTATATTAGTAGGCAAGCTAAAAACAACAAAATCATGGCATGACACTCAAGGTACACAACACTATTAATAGGAAACCTACGAATGAAACTACATGGCATGGAATATGAATGGAATGTGAAACTCTAGGTACCTATAATGATTCATGTAATGCTACTTACTTTTCAAACCAGGACAAGGGTAAAATACCATAAATTCCATAAATCAATAAGTAGTGGAAAGTACACCATACACTCAAGGCGAAATCATAATCAACTATAACAAAAAACAACACAAACATCAATTCCATCCTTGGACACTTGAAATTTTCCCTATATGTGGGTTGATCACTCCTAGGAATAACTATTTACCAAGTGCCAACAAATTCCGAGTCTCCTGTCTACCAACCCAAATAGTAATAAAAAGGAAAAGAAACCCCTATAATACCACTTTGTAAATGTCCCGGGCCAATTGACCACTAAACCATTAGCCATACCGATGGGTCACATTTCCTTAAGAGTGCATCCCCATATACTAGAGTCTTCTGACTAGTAGCGTGGGTATACAGATGTGATAGTGGAGAGACTATACCCTCATGGATTAGAGTAGCACAATAGTTTATCAGATAAAAAATATACAATAGAAAAAGTAGTAATAAATGTAAGACAAATTAGCGGAAGAATAATATAAACTGAATAATAAAATATGGATAATGACAAAGTAAAAAAATTCATGCATGTCCAGATAATAATACATAAATAAAACAGTAGACATACAACAAGAAACAATATAAAAGGAAGTACATGAATTAAGGAAATAAATAAAAGAAAATCCCTGAGGTCAAACTCCACGATAATCCTAAGATACTGCTCAATCATGTTCTCTTAACTCCCAGGTACAAGTGTAACAATGCAAGAAATAATCCATGGTCCTTCGAACATGAGATCTACTCGGGCACCCCAATACAATGGTATCCCGAGTAGGGTGTGAAATATAAATCTTAGGAGGTTACCACCCATGGTGTCTAAAATTGAATCCAGTCCATGAAATGTAAAGTAAAGTTGTGTTCTGGTAATATGAATAATAAACAGACTGAATAAATAAATAACAACCAGCCCACTGAGGTTCTAGAAGGATACCCGCAACTCTACCTGCTTCGGCACATGTCCAGAATGAGAGGTTTGATCAATTACTATATACATATATAGTAATAATATATATACATATATAATATAGTTACATATTTTATCCACCTATATGAACCAAGTACGTGCGGAAGTAAGTGGAAATATTATTATAATATTAAGTGCTGGCTAGATCGGGTCATAACTCAGTCATCCATAACCAATTTGAATGAGACTATAAGGCCAACCAACAGGATAATGCCCTAAATCTCATAATGAGTGGGAGACGTCATGCTTGACACTTGATATGGTGAGTGTTCCATCATGTCAACACTCGATACTGTGAGTATGTCATCATGCTGACACCCACAATAAGGAACATGGTGCATCATGCCCAATGTCCAAATAGTGTCACCGATGCGAGATGTCATGATCAACACCCGATATAAGGGATCATGATATTCCCATGATCAATATAACCCTTACCACAATTCCATAGCATTTATCAAGGTGTAATCATATTTATATTATTATCCATGCGGAATTACCTCTAATTATTTACACTTATTAAGCCTAATCATAACTAAGGGCATCACAATTATAACAATTCACATAAGTAATGCTTATTTAATTATAAAAAGAGGCATGGTCGTACCACCCAATTAAATTCTATTTTAGTTAAACCATTTAATAAATACAAGGAAGGAAAGTCATCATGCACAAGCTATTCAAATCAATACATTCCATTTAATTAAAAAAAACATGGAAATTCATTTAACAAGGTTCAAGGAGGTACTTAGAAGATTCCTTTAACAATTGAACAATTTCCTACATGGTAAATTCCATTTATAAGTCAGTCCAAGCCCTTAGGAGGTGCCTTGGTTCAGATAAAAAATTATATACATAAAGGGGGAAACTCCATTTAATAATTACCAAAGAGTCAATGTACAAAATATTCCATATGTATAACCTTAAAAAAAAGAATAAGAAAACATAAATTCAATAAGGCCACTAAATATTCATAACAAAAATCACCACTTTGTAATTTATAAGACAGTGCAACTCATTCGAGGGATTTTATTATAAAATCATGACATTTTTTATCAAAAAAATAATTTAGCCCAATTAACGCATCACAATCAAAAATCATAACTCAATTCACATTAAAGGATAATTTTAGGAAAAACCACCCAACCTAATAATTCAATTTATAAATGTTAAACATGGAATTAGGAGGTTCCATTATCATTTAGTGATTACCTACAAGGGGAAATTCAATTATTAATCCAAGATGGATGCTTAGAAGGTATTTCATGACTTAAATCATTTAATTATTAGGAGGTAATATAAGTTGGAACACCAAAAGGTGTGTTCTTGTTCGAGGTCTACATCCTCAATTTACTAAAAATTAATTAATTGGTGTACATCAAGGGGAATAATATATTTAAAAAGGAAGAACTCAATTTTAAGGCAATGCATAGAAAATTTCAACATGCGGCATAATGAATACATTTATAATTCAACATGAATTTAGGGGAAAATACATAGAACACCTACCTTGTACTCAGGACTCTCAACTCTACTCTTCCAATATCAATCTTTGATTTAGTTTGGTTTGGAAGAAAATTAAGAAACATACATTTTTCTTGAAAATAGGGAAAATGAGATTTCACCATGATAACTTGATAGAGAGGAGATTAAATGCATAAATTTTAAGGAAATAAGATCTTATATAGAGTAATCCATAGGGACTGACGACGCTCAAAACTAGTGTTGGACAAGGGAGTTATCACCATGCCTAGATTAGGGTTGAAGAGAAACCCACAGAATAGGGAGATGCACACCCTGAAATAGAAGGAAGAAAAGAGAGGAGAAAAGAAGGTTTAAAAATAATTAAGGGTAGTTTCATAATTTCACCCTAAAAAATGGGTCACACAATTTGGATGCATTGTTTACCAAATTGTGCACCAATTGTGGGGCTCCCCCTACCTAGAAATCCCACCTAGCATGGTTGTGACACATGGTTTTCCCTAATCATGCACCAATCGTGTAATGAATAGTGCGAGGTTACTACCTAAGTGGAAATAACCATGAAAGATAGGTGCATGGTTTGGGTAAACCATGTACATCCCATCTGAAACCTATTGAACCTCTGGTTCAAGCTTCACGGTTTACTGTTGGGGGCTGCACGGTTTCAGACAAACCGTGCAACCTGTTCAATCCTTCTCGTTTTCATGTTTTTAGAGTCTGATGCACCCAAAACTCAAAAGATCACCCAAGGAACCACTTAGGACTTTACTCAAGTATAAATACAACAGTTTAAATTGTTCCAACTCTTGTAATTTTGTTTCGAAGCTCAGTTAAAAAAATCAGCCCGTCCACTAAACACCAAAAATTCAAATTCCCTTGGAATTCTACCATAGATCCAAAACACAAGTTATTATAGTTGTTGAGTATTTTTTTAATTTTTATTAAATATTTTGTTAATCTTTTTTTATGTGATGAATTATGTAGGTGTCACTACTCACACAACCCAACCAAAGAATATCCTAATTTTGGTTATTCTATTTATTTATTCTTGGCATCTAAGGTTTGTGAGCCCTAATTGAGGCCAATCCTTGTTACAAAAATTGAAGGAGATGAATTTCCATTGATTTCAGGTTATGTTTTGGTTCATTATTACATGTTGGATAGATTTAGTTAGGGTATTATTATTTTTTAGGTCCCACTTTGGTCTCTAGGGTATCTTGGACCTTATTGAGATGAGATAGTGCCACCATTTTCAAATAAAATGAGTTTTAGGTAAGTGACCATTTGTTTTGGGTCTTTAAATTTTACAATGTCACTTGATTTTATTTTTAATCCTTCATTTAGATATCAAATTATAATAATAATTATGTTCAAAAGTTATTTGATTTCACTTGATTTCCACTTCAGTTCTAAGGTTTTTCTATAATTTAAAGTTTATTAAAATCCTACTTTAACTCTTTTCACACACCAAATGTTTTGTAAACACCCGAACAACCTTTAATTAATAATTTAAACGTTTTAGGAGAGGTTTTGGTTTTAAAAGTAGGGTTTGATATATATATATATATTGGTTGTACACATATACACAAGTATACATATATCTATTTGTGTGTACAAATTCACTTGAGAAAATGTGAATTTGTGCAATGGGATGTATGTATATACAAAAATTTGTAAATGTATATGGGTATAATAATAAAAATAGTGACTTTTAACCATAATATTGATTATTTATTTGGTTTTCTAAATGATTATATGTTTTGGAAGGGGAATTTTTCATTTAATTCCTAATGAAATATTTTTTTTATCGATTTTTCTTATTTGTTAAACCTTATAAGAAACCTAGGGTCTTCAGTATACTAACCTAGACATGAAGAGGTCCTATACCACTATCAATGCTAGTGAAGTATTATGTGGCACTACCTCTAGATAGAGATGATTTATAACTCTAAATACACTAATAGTGTGACATAGAATTAGTAGGTTCACCTAGACTTAGTGACCCTAGGGTGTTTCTCCCATGATACCTATTTTAAATTAATGATTGTATGATTTTTATCTTGATTCTATTTTACATAATACCATCCATGATTGATTTAATTTTTTTAATTTGAATTTTTTAGTACTTATAAAACTCTTCTTATTACTACTTGGGTTGTGTTTTTTAACTTCCATTTACCTCTTTTCCTACTTAGTAATACTTATGTGTTTTAATTTTTTTTAATAAATTATAGGCACATTATGATATATATAGATAAAATATAGGTCACATTATTGAATAACACACCTCATTATGCTAAGGGTTTGTAGGAGTTTTTAGATTTTTCAATTTCCAATTGATTCCTTGATGGAAAAAATAAGATTTCCACATCCTAAATGCAAATTTAGAATATAGTTAAAGATACATGAAGTTTATGAACACTTCATATTGATGTAATTGTTGGCTCAATATTTTTGTTGGATTTGGCATAGAGAATCGAATGTTATAGAAAGTTTGAGAACTAATGTTAATCAATAGAATGAGCTCCCAACTTCATCAAAGATATACAATGAAATACAAAACCTTATAAATGATGCTTTTGGCATTGAAAGATGAAAAAATCAACATCTAAACATATCAGAAAAACCAGTTGAGGTTGATACAAATAGTAACTTGACAAGTGATATTTTTGGGACTATAGGAAAACCAGATCAAGATTGTAACATATCATTATATCCTCCTCTTGATTCCATGGAGAATAATTTAATAGAGAACTTCACTGAGAAAAAAATTTCATTTCATGGTTTAGTTTTCAATGAAAATCAAGAGTTGTATGGTGGATGTTTGAAATATTTAAAACTTTCTTTTCTACTGAAGTTGTATCATATCAAATGCCTATATAGAATTAAAAATAAGGAAATGTCCATGGTATTGGAATTATTACATGATGCATTTCCTGAAACTAATATCATTGAGTCTTTTTTTGATAAGAAAAAATATATTAACAAGATTGGTCTGAATTATACAAAAATACATGCTTTTCCCAATGATTGTATGCTTTATTGGGGAGAGGATTCGAGAAAACATGATTTTTTATTCTTCTTCTATATAGAATTCAATGGTTGATGTTCGAAGTCTGAATCAACATAATACTATGAATAAGAATAAAAAGAACACACCTATAAAGGTTTTCCATTACTTCTCTTTAAAAACTTGATTGAAAAGATTATTCATATTATCAAAAACCATCGAGTACATGAAGTGACATTCTATATATAATAACAATGATGGGTTAATTAGACATCCAATAGATTTAAAATTATGGAAGATGTTTTATTCACTACATACTTATTTCTCATCTAATCTTAGGAATGTGCAATTGGGATTGACTGCCGATGGATTCAACCCATTTGAGACTTTAAGCACTAGTCATTGCATTTGACCAGTTGTTTTGATCCCTTAAAATCTACCTTCATAGATGTGTATTAAACAAAATTATTTTATAATTTCGATTATTATTCCTTGAAAAAATGTCTATAAATGATATTGATGTATACTTGTAGCCTCTAATTGAAGAATTATAGGAGTTATGGAGCAACGATGTTGAGACATATGATGCATCTTCTAGAATAATGTTCAAAATACACACTGCTCTTATGTGGACCATTAGTGACTTCCCTAGACTTGGGAACTTATCTAGTTGGAACACTTACATGGGTTTGTCTTGTACTATTTGAAACCTTGATTTTGAGCCTGAATGACTACCTTATAGTAAAAAATTGTGCTTCTTGTGTCATACAATATTTCTTGATACATCTCATAGATTTTGGTTGAACGAGTCAAAATCCAATGGTTATATTGATCATAGAACACCTTAAAAGTTTTTGATAGGTTTTGAAATATTATAACAAAAGGGAAATATTGAAACAGAATTTTGGAAGGTGTTTCATTTGAATGATAGTGGGAAATGAGTTTTTAGTGTATCTTCAAGTGTAATTAGAATGAAAAAATGGAAGAAAAAAAATATATTCTTCAAACTTACATATATGGAATTTAATTTGTTACAGTATAATCTTGATGTTATGCATATTGAGAAGATTTTTTGTGAAAATTTGATCTTCACATCACTTAATGATCATGGAAAATAAAAGGACCATATCAATGATTGTAAGGACTTAAAAACAGTGAACATAAAGTATGACCTATGACCAGATGAGAATTCTGGTAATTTTTAGAATGAAAAATAGGGATAAAGATAAATTCCTTAGAATTTAAAATTATGTGAAGGTATATGATGGGTATTAAAGAAACATCTCAAGGTGTGTTGACTTAAAGCATCGTAGGTTACATGGATTGAAAATTCATGATTTACACATTTTTTTATAGTAGTTACTACCATTAAAATTACGTATATTATTACCTGAAAATTTTACTGTAGTTGTATTCTAATTTTTCACATTCTTCAGACAACTATGTGAGAAAACTCTATAACCAGTTGAGCTTGAAAATCTTCAAGATATATTTTTATTAACACTTTTTACAATGGATATGATCTTTACTCAATCGTTTTTACCATCATTATATATTTAACTATGTTTTTGGTTGAGGAAACTAAATTAGGAGGCCTCGTACATTATCGATGGATGTATCCAATTGATAATTTATTTATATTTTTTTATATTTAAGTAAAAAATTCTTTGAAATTCATTAAATTCATAATTTTATTTATTTATTTTATTTCATAGATATCTTGGCCATCTGAAATCATATGTAAAAATCAAAGATCAACCTAACGGCTCTATTTATGAAGGTGATTTAGAAGAGGATTTACTTAAATTTTGTTCTAGATACTTAGATGATATTGATACAAGATTCAATCAAGTTAGACGTGTTGATGACACATCGAATCAATCTCAACTACATGGGAAATCAAAAATCAGTCCTATTATTGGTTGATCAGTTGGGAGGATCTCAGATGTTACACTAATAGAAATAGAATTATTACAGGCACATAGATATGTGCTTTTGAATAGTGAAATTATGAATCCATTTATTGAAGAGATCAGGATATAAACAAAGAGATGTATGAGAGGTCAAAAACTAAATGAGAAAGATATAAAAAAATCTTTTAATAAAGAGATTATAGAATGGTTTTCACATCATGTAAGTTCATAAATATTGAAATCAATACATATATTAGGTTGAAACATATTTTTTAAATATAAAAATGCATACTAATTTTTTGTAGAACATGAATACTGATACTCAGGCTGAGTTGATAGAAGATTTGAAATTTATGGATCAGGGTCCTTTAAAACATGCTAGAATATCTGATGCTTACAATGTCAATGGATTTAAATTTCATACATTCAATTGGGAAGAGGGTTTGAAAACACATAATAGTGGTATATTTATAGTTTTTGAATTGGGATACTATGGAAAATTTACTAATATTATTGAATTAAACTATCATGGGAATTTTTTAGTTATTTTATTCAAATGCAAGTTGGTCGATATTACCCGGTGTATTAAAATAGATTCCTTTCAATTTACTTATATGAAATTCTCTTGTTTCATGGATATTAATGAATATGAATTACATGATCTTTATATATTATCTTCATAAGAGAAAATGGTATATCATGTGAAATATTTCAGGATGAAGGGAGGAGTGTAGTTGTTCACGTAAAACAAAGAGACTTGTATAATATGGGTGATGAAGTGGAAGATTTTTCATCTGAAATTGAATCCCAACAATGGCAAGGAATAGATTTATTTTTCCATTATAATATTGAAAATATTAGTATTAAAAGGGTGGATGAAGTATAATAAGTAATGATGGAGCATGAAAATGACATGATTGAAGGAAAAAATGATTATATGTGCATTCATGCATTAATTTATCAAATAATTATGTTATATGTGCAGTCATTAATTATCATAGTTATGTATATTTTTTTTTTCAGTACTGTGTATCTGTTATCATTTATAAATTTTTTTATGCATTAATTTTTTGAAATATATGTTCTAAAGTTATTTTCATTTGATTAAATGACAATAATTCCAAGGAAGAAGTGTTTCACTGATCCTAGTTGTCTCCATATAAATGTACCCTTGACCACATTGATAGATGATGACTCATCGATATTCCTCCCTACAACATCTAAAAAACCCTCTATCTCCCCCCTTATCATCTCTCACACCCTCCATTCCATCAGTGTATGGAACACCCTCCTTCTCTACACCATCAGCATCTAAGATAGTGGCTCCCCATTCAGTAGGTTCAGTAGTGATAGAATAGGTTTTCACTACTATTTGTTCATGAGGATATTAGAGGATGATAGTTATAGGTACAGATTTTAATGTGAATAAATTTATTTCACTTTTTTATACTACTAATTGTTTTGTCATAAAATATGAAAATAATGTTACGATGAAGAGAAATATGAACAGTTCAGATGTTTGGAATCTGAACAGACTGAAGATAGTTGTCCCATTTTACTATTATGGGGTCCCTATGGATGATGGCATGGGATTATTTGGATAGATTCTAGGCTAGGTGGTGGTGAAGCTGGTTACCCTTCCCATTACCTATTTTTTTTGGATTCATGTGCCTCAATCATGGAAAGATTAAGTATTAGATTCCCAAATAAATGAATTTTAATACATTATGGTGTAATTGAATGTCATTATATTATTAAATTCTAAAATTTTAAAAATGAATATCTTTGTATAGATGTTATTCCTCTTTATCATTGCAAATCTAATTGTACAAAAAGTGGGCATTGAAAAATCTGGGTAAGAAATAGAAGGATTTTAAATAGAGATTATGAAATTAATTCAATGATGATTCATACCACTCAGTAGCTATATAATAAGGTACCTGAAGGGGTACCTAGAGAGCAATGAAAGGTTTTTTTGATATACATCATTATGAGAATCACATGGTATTGAAATATATATTATTATATTAATCTCATTTTACATATATACATGCATATGATAAGGATATGATATTGAATACATTACTATTAAATTACATGTTATTTATTTCAGGATGTTTTAAGGAAAAATGCATCAAGTCGAGCTAAAAAAATCACCCCCACACTACTAGGTCAATGAGTTTTCTCCATAAACATATCAAATTTGGTAATATTTTCATTAGTTTAAATATTTATAAGACAAAATTATCTATTTCATATATTAAATTTTTGATTTATCTTTGTTTAATGCAGTCAATGAATTTAGGGTGCCAAGTCTCCCGAACAGAACTTTGGTTGGATATTCATACAAAATCTGATAGAAGCTATGTTAATGATCCTGCCAAAGAAGTTTAGGTATGAATTACTTTTTCATTGTAATAACTTATTTTCAGTTGTCACTATGTTAATATTTATTACTTCAAATATGAATGATATTTGATTTGTAGGTAAAAATAAAAGAACTATGGGATGCCAATCTCGTGCAGTACTTCTCGATCTCCCAGGATGATCTAGTTGGTCAAGTCCTTGGGAAGGAGCATCCTAGTTGAGTGTGTGAGATGGGTTTGGGACCATTACCATATAAGGTTTTTGAAATTCCATGAGAGATTAAAACAACATATACTCCTATTTTTAGTTACTCCCTACCTTGAGATTATCAGAGGGAGTATGTTGCAATGGAAATCACAGTTCAAGAATAGGGGGATCATATAAAGATTCAAGATGTAAAGGTTGTTTCTCTTTATAAAGCATTGATTTAATTGTATTAGAAGATGATTGGATCTGTCCCCAATGATATTGCATCGATGGATGGTAGTGAGTTGTTAAATAACATAACTTCAAAATCATTTAGTACACAAAATTTTATTGGTTTTAAGTTTAAATTTAAATATACAACACTGTTTAATTTCTAACACAATTTTTATACAGGTGCTGATAGAAAGGAGTGGAGTTGAAGATGGAGAGGGTGTCAATAAAAGTTCATTAGGTAGTTTTTGGGGTTCAATTTGGATTCAGATATGATGTGTAACTAAACTTATGACAAACTAATATTAATATGGTGATTCAAAAAACATGTTGTGGTTTTTGGTAGGGATATTTTTATTTCCCTTATATTGCATGAAAATATATATGCTTGGTTTATTTTAGTTGTTTTATTCTGAATTTTACCTTATACTAATCATTCTTAGGCTCTTCAGGTTTTGTTTTATCCTTCCCCATTCCCCTTCCTCTTGACTTTTTGTTCCCCTATAAACTGTAAAAGTAGTGATGGTCGAATTTAGGGTATGGGAGGATCTTATATAGACCTTTTACACTTTATGGGATTTGATTTGAATTATTATTTGATACTTTTATGAATTGAAATAGGTTATTTATTAATATGGTGTTGCAGATGAGATGAGGTTATTTGTTATATTTTTTTTATCGATTTATATGATGATCACATGCTTGTTTGTTTTATTAGATCAAATTTGTCTATATCTTGGGAAGTAAAAATAACGAAGTGATAGATATAGTTTATAATATACTATCTTATATTAATAACTAGCTATTTCCCCCTAGTTTAGGTTATTCTATTTCTAGGGGAGTTACCCTAATGATATTGATTCAGGTTTTGATATAAGTAAGTAATTAAACATAGGATGGTAGTTGATTCCATAAGTATATGTATGAAATTGTATAATATTAGGATTTAATGAGTTTCTAATTATGTCTGTTCATTTTTTTATGATATTATATTTGGGATTCCCATTGTGTATTGTGTTTGTATAACTATATACTCATCTTATATTTGTGGAACTATATATTTATTATTGTTTATTTTTTTATGATTTATTGAAATGATTGTTCCTATTTGTTTATTTATATTATTTATTTTATGGATTGGTTTATATTTTAATTTATTTTGAAAATTGAATTTTTGAATTGTTTTGAAAGATAAAAATTGGTTTTATTTTTTTTCATAACCTTGGTTTTCCACCTTTTAATTGTTTTACGGTGTAATTTTATAATGTGGTGGATCCACCCCTTAGTTGATGAACATGTAATTTTTAGATAATGGTTTCAATGGATGATTGATTTATTCAAATGGGATTGAAATATTTGGTTTCAATATGAATAGTGATTTTGTTCTAATAAGAATATTTTACCTTGAATATATAAAAAAGTAAAATGTATGATACTTGTTTTTTTATAAATTTCATTTGAAATACCTTATTTTTTAAATGGTGTTCAAAATAGGTTTTATGAAATTTTTAATAAATGGAATTTCATAGAATCTTTAGTGAAATAATTTTGGGCCTATTTAGAACACATTGGAAATACACACTTGTATGTTTATATGTGTCATGACCCATCCCCTTGGGCCCATGTGGTGACTACCCCAAGCCCGCCTTCCATAGGCCAGGGGTTGGAGACTAGCACCAGAAAGGCATATACCTAAAATGGGAAGGCATTGCCTTTAAACATGTACAAAAACATAGCCCAAGAACACAACAAGATGCAACCATGAAGTTGAATTGTATTAGTAAAAGTGTCTATTGAAAGTAAAGGGGGCCAGAATACAAGCCCAACTGAAAAGACACAACTAAAATAGAAAACAGTAAACATCTCTTGAGATCGTCCACCAAGGATCCTACCTGAGGGGTAGGTACAACTCATCTCCACAGCTCTCCACGTCAAATGTCACTATTGTGTACCGCATGGTGCTGACTCTTATAGACTCAGTCGAGCTACTCGTCATCTGCACAAGACACAACAAGGTGCGGGCGAAGCCCATGCATGGGTGAGTATAACAATAACCAGTAGGGACCCTAAGACCCCCGAAGGACTCTCATAATTCCACATAGGAAAACCACAAGCATGATCTCAATCACAAAGCACAAAGAAAAAAACTCAACTCAAACTAGGTATACAACTCAAAGTCCAAGAATAAAGATGATTAGTCTTAATCTGTATCATTTTATTCCATTAGTAAGTTTCCACAACTGTTCCATGAAAGAGTTGTTCC
This sequence comes from Viscum album, assembly GCA_963277665.1. Classification (NCBI taxonomy): domain Eukaryota; kingdom Viridiplantae; phylum Streptophyta; class Magnoliopsida; order Santalales; family Viscaceae; genus Viscum; species Viscum album. Next base: position 233,051,879 of record OY728121.1, read on the forward strand.
ATTTTTGATCTACATAGGGTAGTATATCGTTGATCTATGATGGGCCGATCTAAGGATGTACCTCGTCAGGTCGCGCACTGCTGATCCACATAGGGTCTCTAGAATGCTGATCCACACATGGTCTCTATGATGATGATACACATATGGTTAGTAGATGCTGATCCACACAGGGTCTCTATGATGCTGATCCACACAGGGTCGCTAGATACTAATCCACGCAGGGTCGATATGATGCTGATCCACACAAGGTCGCTAGATGCTGATCCACAAAGGGTCTCTATGATGCTGATCCACACAGGGTTTCTACCCAGATGACAACCAACCACATGATTCCCCGTACCCGGTGCGCTTGAGTTATGTAGTATCTTCTCCTCTGGATATCGTTCGTGCCTCAACTATTATGAAGTTCCACAAAGGAGTGACCCAAAGGAATGCCATGTCTTAAGGGTTCCTATACAACAGACGGTGTGTCAATCGGACGCCCGGTCTGTGAGTTATAGGAATTTTAGTGCCAAGGGCCCGGTTGGATTTAGGTACATTCCAACCCAGCTGTACTACAACATTCTATAAAACCCAAATGGAGTATCTCGAAAGGACCATCCCGCTCCAAGGATCCCAGCGCCATAGACGGTTTGTCAAACGTACGTCTGGTTCACAAGATACAGCTCTTTAAGTGAAATTGGGCCCGAATAGGTCCGGGTCCGGTCCGACCCAGCCTGGGCCGCCCTCTTCTGCGGCCGGAGAGCATCAGCTGCTGCCTTCACTGCCGGCTCTGGTCACCAGTGCCACATCGGCGGATCTTATGCGGGAAATCTCGTGAGATCTGATGGTCCGTTTTCCCTTCTTCTCACGCCTACGGGCCTCTTGGGATGCCACAGTCGCTGTGCGTCTCTCTGATTCAAGGTTCTGCCAAGTTGAAAATTCATCCCCTGAAGAACATGACAAGAACGAAGAACCGGAGGGTCCGGGACTTGTTCTTTTGGCCCGCACCCTCTGCATTAACATCATAACAAGTGGGTAACAATTTATTCATCTTCAACTCAAAGAATTAAACCATGAAAAATCCCCCTACCTCAAGAATAATTGGAGTCATCGCGGTGGTGGAAGGAGAATCCACACTTTGATGAAGCCATCAGCGTTTTCCATTCCTGGTTCAATCCCTCCAATATTTCTTTCCAAGCTTCCGTTCCTCATTGGTGGAAGACGCCGCAACACTTCATTAGAGGTTCCTCTCTTCTATGCCAAAAGTCCACGCCTGAGCTTCAATTAAATAGACTGAAGAAACAACTGAGTTGGACAACATTAATGTGGTTCATTTATGAACCAAATTTAACATTCCAATGTTGAGGTTACAAAAAAAAGAGTCAAGACATTAAATGGCTTAACAACATATCAGTCCTACCACCACCGCTCAACCACTAAAGAAAAATAAAATAAAAATTACATGTTATTTTATTATTCTTTTAAAATTCTGAAAATTATCTTTTTCTCTTAAACCACTGCAGTTGAAGTGAAGCCTCCCTTAAGATAATCTCAGCACTGTTGATTCAATGGTTTCCTTGTATTTCAATTCCGAGCACCAGTTTAAACGTTAGAAAACACCACCCATACGTTTACTAAAGGTACCTTAAAAAAGTTCTAAAATTCTATTTCAGGCACACCGGGCCTCGGAACAGAGCATTTTCAATTTTCACAGACTCGTAATAATCCCAAATAATTTAAAAAATTTATATGGAATTTTTAAGTCTTTACATTCTTCCCAACTTAGATATTTTCATCCTCTAAAGCTAAAAAAAACTAGGGAAACAAATGGGGGTACTGAGAATGTATCTGAGCCTCTCGCTCCTATGTGATCTCCTGGAGTGTCTCGTGATGCCAATGAACTCACACAAAAGGGATCGACCGCCCATGAAGGACCCACTCTTGTCTATCCTCTATCTTCACCGGGAACTCCGCAAATTTTTCCCCATCGTTGATGTCCAGCTCACCCTAGTCGATAACTTGTGATGGATCATGCACGTACCTCCTTAGCTGCAACACATGGAAAACATTATGCACCCAGTGCATCTATGGGGGAAGATCTAGATAGTACACCACCTCACCTACTCTTCTAAGGATCTGAAAGGGTCTGATGAACCTCAGAGATAGCTTGCCACCCCATCCAAACCTCTGTAATCCTCGTTGGGGTGAGACCCATAGGAAGACATGATATCCCTCCTCAAACTCCAAGGGTCTCCGCCTCCTATCGACATAAGAATTCTATTAGATCTATGAAGTCTTCATCCACTACTGGATGATATGCACCTTCTCTATGGTATCCTGTACTAACTGTGGACCCATAAGTGCTGAATCCCCTGAGTCTGTCCAGCAAAGTGGTGATCTTCATGGTTGCCCGCACAAGGCCTCAAATGGAGCCATGATGATGGTGGAGTGGTAATTGTTGTTGTATACGAACTCCACCAGGGGTAGGTGGTCCTCCCAACTGCATCCAAAATCAAGGACACAAGCACGAAGCATGTCCTTGAGTGTTTGTATGGTCTGCTCCGTCTGACCATTTGTATGAGGGTGAAAGGTAGTGCTCAAGCATAGTTGAGTCCTGAATGCCTCCTGTAAACCCTTACAAAAAAAGGATGTTAAACATGCGTTGTGATCTAAGATGATCGCTGATGGAACCCCGTGAAGTCATATAATCTCCTGTATATAGAGGAGTCTCAAGCTCTGTACTGATCCCTACTCTCGAATGGGTAAAAAGTGGGCCGACTTGGTGAGTCGTTCAACGATCACCCATATGGAATCGTGGACACTGGTTGTATATGGTAGCCCTATCATGAAGTACATGGAGATACCATCCCACTTCCACTTTGGTACCTCAAGTGGCTATGCTAAGCTCGCTGGTACATGATGCTTAGCCTTCACATGCTAACCAGTGAGGCATCGAGATATGAACTCCACCACTGCTTTCTTCATCCCTAGCCACCAGTACTAACGTAGGAGGTCCTAGTACATATTTTCCACCCTAGGATGTACTTCCAAAGGGTATGTGTGGAGATCCCTCACTACCTCCTCTCGAAGCATAACTAGTACCATGGTGAATCCTCTTAAGATAATGATGTGCTCCCCACCTTCTGAAAATCCATCAGGAGTCTGTCCTAAGGATATCTAAGCACGTCAGTACTTGCAGTCTATGTCCCCAAGTTGTGACTCCCTGAATCACTAAAAGAGTGGGGGAGTAGCTGTCATAGACTGGAGATAAGATGCTCCATCTCTTTCCACAAAGGATATCTACAACGTGGCTAGCTGCTTTGTCGCCTCACTCAGCAACTGTAGACCAGACCTCATGCTGAGTGCATCTGCTACAACGTTTCCCTTACCAGGAGTGTATAATATCTCGAAGTCATAGTCCTGGAGGAACTATAGCCATCGCCACTGTCTTAGGTCCAGGTCCTTATGTGAGAAGATATACCTGAGACTCTTGTGATCAGAGTAAATAGTAAACTGTTCACCCATCAATTAGTACCTCCACATATTCAGTGCAAAGACCACTGCTGCTAACTCCAGGTCATGGGTAGCGTAGTTCTGATCATGTTATCTTAACTACCGTGAGTCGTAGGTGATCACTGATCACTCCTCCATCAAGACACAACCTAGTCCAGTCCCTGATGCGTCATAGTATACTACATAACCAACGCCCTATTCAGGTATCCTCTGGATGGTTGCACTCATCAATCTCTGCCTCATCTCTTGGAAACTCCACTGGTACTTCTTCGTTGACAAGAAAGGATGCCCCATCTTCGTCAAAGTTGAAAAGGGTTCCGCTACCCTGGATAAGTTAGGTACGAACCTCCGGTATTATCCAGCCAATCCTAGGAAACTCTGCACCTCGGTCACACTCCTGGGTGGCTTCCAAGCAAACACTACCTCTAGCTTCGCCGGATCCACTATAACTATAGCCTCTGATATAACATACCCCAGGAAGTGGAATTCTCATATCCAGAACTAGCACTTCAAGAGATTATCATAAAGCTGGTGGGCGTGCTCCTCCTCTGACGCCGAGTATATCAGGATGTCTTCAATAAAGACTACCACGAAGCGATCAAGGTAAGTCTATAAGATCATGTTCATGAGCCCCATGAACACTACGTGAGTGTTGGTCATGCTGAATGGAATTACCAAGAACTCATAATGGTCATACCGACATCTGAAGGCTGTCTTTGGTACGTCCTCATCCCATACCCTGAGCTGATGATAGTCTGATCTGAGGTCTATCTTTGAAAACCACTATGCCCCCTTCAGATGTTCGAAGAGATCATTGATCCTTAGGAGTGGATAATTTTTCTTCACGATCACATGGTTCATAATCTAATAGTCCACACAAAGACTCAAAATCCCATCCGCATTCTTGGTGAACAAAATCAGGGATGACCATGTTGAAACACTGGGCCTTATGAACCCCTTCCCCTGCAAGTCCTCCAACTATACCCATAACTCATGAAGCTCTAAGGGAGCCATCCGATATGCTGGTGTAGATATCAGTGTCATCCCAGGGTATAGGTCGATGAAGAAGTTTACCTCTCTATGAGGAGGTAGTCTCAGAACATCATCAGGAAAGACATCAGCATACTGGTCCACCACTATAGGATAACTCAGACTCCTCACAACAACAGCTCTAAGAGTAAGGCTAGCCAACTGATGAGTGATTGGATGAAACATCCTCTAATTAAGTCCATCCTATGCTGCAAAGGTTCCCTTATCACTGGTGAAGGAAAACCTGATCCCATCCTCATGGACACACCACACTTTGCGCCTAAAACAGTCGATCTAAGCATAGATTGTAGATAGCTAGTCCATACCCAAGATGACATCGTAAGGCCTCGACGCTGCTACTAGTAGATCCCATCTGAATCTCTCACCTCCTATAGTGATCTCACACTTCCTTCAATAGTGTGAAATCATCAAATATTCTCCCGTAGGAGTCTCTAATAGTAAGGATCGAGCCAAAGGCTCCGTTAGAATCTTTGAGATCCAAATGAGTGTCATGGAAATAAAAGAGTGACTGACACCTGTGTCTATAAGTACTGTAGTTAGGGTGGAATAGACATAGATCGTACCTCTAATTATATCCGGAGCACCGTGGTCGTAAGACTCGACTACCTGTAGCTGTGCTCGCCCCTATCCACCTGCTCCCTGTGGTCGGGGTGGACCACCTAGGGGTGGTGGTGGTAGAGACTCAAAATGTCATCCACCACCTACTACATGAACTTCTTTTTTGCCACGTACGCCTCCCTGCGGACCTCCTCACTTGAATATCTGCCTCTGCCTTGGCAGTCCCTCGACTATTTGTTAATCATCAGTACGACGAGTCTGGTAGTCACGAGCCATGTGATCCTATCCACCGCACGTGAAGCACAATCTTCTTCCCAACTAACCCCCTCTACCTCGCGAGCTTTGCACCTCCGAACCTATGTCCTAGGGTCATCCTTCGGAAGGTCTGGCCTACTTGGGCCTCTGCGTCATCTTCCTACTGCCTGCTATAGATGACTCAGCTACCTGTCATCCAGTGGTGGCTCTCACTGTCAGTGCCTACTCAGCCAAGAAGCTCTCTACCAACAATACTCACTCGAGCACTCCAGCCTGTGTCGGGATATTGAGTTATATCATCGACACTCTGATCTCCCACTGGAGACCCTTCTCAATGGTTTGAGCCCTGGAGAAAGGCCCCCATACCATGTCGGTGGAGTAGCGTGAGAGGTCAGTGAATCTTGCTGAGTACTAGGCTACTGTCAGGCTTCCCTTATGTAAGTGAAGGAGCTCCTAAATATGCACAGAGCGTAGTGTCACTAAAATGAACTCCGCCCTGAAGAGGGTATCAAAGTACAACTAGGAAAGTGTCACCTACTTATGTGACTGGAGCATCAGGCTCCACCATCTTCCTGTCGTGCCCTAGAAAAGACTACCAGCTAGGATCACCATATGCTCTGTTGGCATCCCAACTAGGTGAAAACTATAAACATATCCTCGGGCCAGTCCTCAACTACCTGGGGATCTGTCTCACCTCGAAACCTTAGAGGCCTCTACTATTGGAACTCGTGCAATGCGCTCAGTCGGCTTGCACCATCTCTTAGTGGGGATGGTGGTAATTGCTACCCTCTGAGTGGTGGTACTGCTGGTACACCACCCAGATGTGCCGACACAGTAAGAGGGACCTACACCAAAGCCTCATCGCTTAGTGGGCCGTCATCGTGAACTCTCTCAGAAATCCTGGCTAGCTTTCTACATGGTGGAATCCTAAAAATATATAAGTGTTCCATGGTCAATAAGTTATACCTGTTGATTTGACTCAAAATAGATCAAAAGAAAAACATTTCCAAAACACACGCAATTAGTGTTTTTGTGCACTGAGTCGGAAATCAGAATTTAGGGTCTTGGTGTATGGATACGTTGGCCGCCGCACCAACACTGGACTCCTAGAACTGAAAACCACACTCAAAACACTTAACACTATTGCTCCATATAGAACCGACTCCTATGATACAACTTTGTCACAACCCATATCTTGGGGCCTGTGCCGTGACTACCCCAAGCCCGCCTTCCATAGGCCAGGGGTTGGTGACTAGCAACGAAAAGATTTATCCCTAAAACGGGAGGGCATTTCCTTTAAGCTTGTATGTACACACAGCCCAATAACACAACAAGATGCAACCCCAAAGTAGAACTACAGTAGTAAAAGTGTGTACTGAAAGTATAGGGGGATGGAATATAAGCCCAACTGAAAAGATACAACTACAAAAGAAAACAATAAACATCTCCTGAGATTGTCCACCAAGGATCCTACCTGAGGGGTAGGTATAACTCATCTCCACAGCTCTCCATGTCAACCGTCACCACCATGTTCCGCCTAGTCCTGGCTCCTATAGAATCAGTCGAGCTGCTCGTCATCTGCACAAGACACAATAAGGTATGGGTGAATCCCATGTAGGGGTTAGTATAACAATACTCAGTAGGGACCTTGAGACCCCCGAAGGTCTCTCAGAATTCCATAAAGGAAAATCATAAGCATGATCTTAATCACAAAGCACAAAGAAAAAACTCAGATCAAACCAGGTATACAACTCAAAGTCTAGGAATAAAGATGATTCGTCTTAATATATATCATTTTATTATGTTAGGAAGTTTCCACAACTGATCCATGAAAGAGTTCTTCCATTGTTGATCCACACAGGGTTGTATATCGCTGATCTATGACAGGCCTCTCTAAGGCTGGACCTTGTCGGGTCGCATACTGCTGATCCACACAGGGTCGCTAAAATGTTGATCTACACAGGGTCGCTATGGTGTTGATCCACCAAGGGTCGCTAGATGCTGATCCACACAGGATCTCTATGATATTGATCCACATATGGTCGCTAGATACTGATCCACACATGGTCTCTATGATGCTGATCCACACAGGGTCGCTACTCAGATGACAACCAGCCACAAGATTCCCCACACTCTGTGCGATTGAGTTCCATAGTATTTGCTCCTCTGGATATCGGTCATTCCTCAACTTCTACTAAGTTTAAAAAAGGAGTGACCCAAAGGATTTCCATGTATTAAGTGTTACTATGCAATAGATTATGCGTCAATCGGACGTCCGGTCTATGAGTTATAGGCATTTTAGTGCCGAGGGCCCGGTTGTATTCAGGTTCGATCCAACCCGGTCATACTTCAACTTTCTCCAAAACCCAAGTGGAGTATCCCAAAAGGAACATCTCTCTCCTAGGATCCTAGCATCACATATGGTTCATCAAATGGACTTCTGGTTCGCAAGATACAACTCTTTAAGCGAAACCGGGCCCGAATGGGTCTAGGTCCTATCCGACCCGGTCGGACCAACCCGACACGGGTATGACCCGACCCGGTTGGGCTGGTCCACAACGGGCTTGGACCATTGGGCCGCAGAACAGCCCAGCCCACCGGGCGATGTGTCCTGATGCGCTGGCGCGGCTCACCAGCCGGGTGGCCGCCCAACTCTCCGAACGGCTCAATGAGCTGTTCGACTCTTCAATCAGCAGCGCCACATGGCACCGCCACATGGTCTGTGGGGAACACAGAGTGCGGTTCCCCCTCTTGAGCCGCTTTGATGTCATAACCCCTTCACCATGGAATGCGACAGTGCGCCGCCTATCCAACGCGGTCGGTCGAGTGTCGGGAAGCCCTTCGGGTCTACCGCTGTGCCGCCCTCTTCCACGACCAGCGAGCGCCGATCGTTGCCTTCGCCGCCGGCACCGGTCGCCGGTGCCTCCGCGCCGGTTCCGCACTGGAAGATCTTCCATGGACCACCATGTGAGATTCATTGGTCCGTGTTCCCCTCATCTTGCATTTACGGGCCTCCCAAGATGTCGTCATCGCTGCGCGGCTCCTAGATTCAAGGTTCTGCTGAGTTGGAAATTCGTCTCCCAAAGAGCACGACAAGAACAAAGCGACAGAGGGTCTGGGCCTTTTTTATTTAGCCCACACTCTCCGCATTAGCATTGTAATAAGAGGGTAATAATTTATTCATCTTCAACTCAAATAATTAAACCATGATAAATCCCCCTACCTTGAGAATCGTTGGAGTCGTCACGGTGGTGGAAGGAGAATCCACGCTTTGATGAAGTCACTAACGTTCGTCGTTCCTGGTTCAATCCCTCTGACATTACTATCCAATCTCCTATTCCTTGTCTGTAGAATATGATACAAGACTTCTTTAGAGGTTCCTATCTTTCATTCCAAAAGCACACGCCCAAGATTCAATTAAATAGACTGAAGAAACAACCGAGTTGCACAACATTAATGCAGTTCATTTATGAACCACATTTAACATTACAACCTCGAGGTTACAGAAACAAAGAGTCAAGCCATTAAATGGCTTGAAAACACAGTGGTCCCACCACCACCGCTCAACCACTGGAGAAAAATAAAATAACAATTACATGTTATTTAATTATTCTTTTAAAAGTTTGAAAATTATATTTTTCTCCCAACCCGCTACGGTTGAAGTGAAGCCTCCCTTAAGAAAATCTCGGCACTGTAGATTCAACGGTGTCCTCATATTTCAATTCCGAGCACCAGTTAAAAAGTTAGATAATGTCACCCATACGTTTACTGAATGTACCTTAAAAAAAGTTCAAAATTCCATTCCAGGAACACTGGACCTCGTAATCAAGCGCCGTTAATTTTCGTAGACTCGTAATAATCTCAAATAATTTTAAAAAAATTATAGGGAATTTTTGGGTTTTTACAATATGTATCTCTTGTGTTTCATACTGGTTCCCAAGTTGTGAAAATAGATTGGATATTAATTAGCTAGTCCATGTAAGGACTCACAATACATTATATTGGTGAAATTTAAAGGAAGTATGAACTTTGGCCTCAATCATGGATCATTTCATGAATAGAGACTCTTACGGGAAATTTGAGAATTGGAACATCTCAAGGATATTTTTTTGTGGAAGGAGGATCCAATGATGTTTTGTGTTCTAAGGTGAGAATTGGAGAAGGGTTAGGGTGATGTTTAACTGAAATATTAGTTGCAGGTAGGGATTGTGCCCCAACCATAGTGATTGAAGGGTGGTATGGTTTGTGGCCTTTGGTAATTTTTTGATTATGTTATTATTATAGTTCTAATTATTTTGTTTTGTATATTTTCATATCTATATATTTTTTGTTTTGGGGCTGAAGATTCTACAGTTGTATTTTTTTTGAAAAGTGATATATAGAGACAGTTTAAACCGCCATTATATATTCCAAATTATTGTTTTGTGGTGGTTTAAACCACCACTACATAAGGTCAAAAAAAAATAGTGATAGTTTACCCACCCAAAAAATTCCAAGGGTATAGCAGTGGTGTAAACTACCACTATTTCCTCATTATTTTTTGGGAGGGGAAACCCCTGATAAACAAATAGTCTACAATGATTCCTAAAAACCACCACTAAATGGATAAAACCAATGTGATTTGAATGTCAACACCAACTTTAGTGGCATTTTTTGGAAACTGTTACAGAACCATATGACAGTGATTTAAACCTCCTTCGAAATAAAAAAACTACCGCTATCAGTCGATTTTGTTGTAGTGGACACTCTCCATCTCTACCATCACCATTGTCACATGTTTCCTCTTATTCTCTCCCTCCATACCACTATTTCCATTTCTCTCCCTCCCTTACACCATTGCCTTAGATATCCATCCCTACCGCCACACGCGCTACTGCTCTCCCTCACAATTGTGCGCTCTCAGTCACTCTCTCTCGGATTAATTAACATCTATAGTTAAATGTATTAAATTTTTTAGTTTTTATTTGGGTGTTTTTTAAAAAATTTCAAAGGATTTGAATTCCACATCACCTCCCTCACTCATTTATAAGGAGTGTGGAAGTTCAGGTGACTGATACTTTTCATACGTGGCATTTATCCACCGACAATTGTCAATCACCTGAACATTCACACTCATTCTACAACATTGTCATGAATATCTATTATGACCAAGGTTTTTAATATATAATTATATGCATATTTTTCCAAATGGTTTGAACAGTTAGCATTCGTAACGATCTCAATTATGGTAAAACGAATATTGTCATGACCCATCCCAGTGGGTCCTGCACCGTGACTCCCCAAGCCCTCCCCCAATAGGCCAGGGGATGGTGACTAGCACCGAGTAGGCATATCACTAACATGGGAGGAATTTACTAAGAACCTGTACACATGCACACATCTCCAAGCCCACAAATGCTGAAATGTAAAAACAACCACTAAGGAACAAAAAAATACATGCATACAACTAAACCCAACCAACAGAGTACAACAAAAAGTAAAGTGCTAAAAGTAAATTGGGCCAAAATACAATCCCATCAAAACAAGAGTCTGAAAAGTGAAAAGTACAAACTGTAAACACAAAGGGGTACTGGGACTGTTGTTCGTAGCTATAGGAACGCCTCGGCCTGTAGGGATCTTAGAAAGCTCGGTCCTATCCTGGTCTACCCTGGACCCTGTCAAAAGGATGCTCGTCTGCACAAGACACGACACGTGCAGGCAAAGCCTGTGCAGGGGTGAGTATAACAATACTCAGTAGAGGACCCCGAAAAACCACAAAGCATTACATGAAGTAAAGGTACAGTCAACTCTACACAGTATATGTCTACAGAACATATAGCGGAGAAACAAAAACCAGATATACTCAAAACCCAGACCCGTAGTCTAGAGACAAGTCACACAACTGCATACCCCCATCTAGGGATTCCGTTCGAAGATTTCCACGAAAGACTCATTTTGGGAGAACACACTCCACGAGTCTGGTAGCTCTGATGATGTCTGTCTGAGAAGTAATGTTCATCGTGAAACTTCATGAGAGGTAGTTACACTCATTATGGGACACACACTCTTGAGTGAGAAGATCGCGATAGATAGATACACTCATTATAGGAGACACACTCCTGTGTGGGAAAGATCACGATACATAGATGAGGATCACTACCAAGGCCATGGAAGATACTGCGACTCATCCAGATTCACCAGCTAGGTAGAGGATCAACTCCTGGTAGAGTTGGTCACGTCGATACCTGACTCTACCTAGGGTCAGGAATGGATAGAGGATCTCCCTCCAGGCCTCTTGGAGGGATGCCTGACTCTATCACAGAAAGTCCTGCTGAAGGAATCATACTCCTAAAAAAGGAAACGATGACTGACCTTCCGAGGAATGAGAAGAAGGGGCACTAACCCAAATGAAACATGTACAAGACATGGTGGACAAGAGGACCAATCCATTTTCCAAAAAGTACACGATGTGTAGAAAAGTCACACGCCATGTCTTCTGGCCCTGGGTACTGCACATGTACAACAGACCGTGTCGTAAGGCTGGTTGTGTAGAAAAAATCAGTACATGGCATGTGGTACATATTACACACCATGTCTGAGTATCTGGGGTCAGTTCCATGTACACTGGCCATGTGCCCGTACACGACCTTAACCCGTGTATTCCAGCCCGTGTAATCGGTACATGGGGCGACCCACGCTACTGGCCTCACCTAGCCATGGGGTGTAGTACACGACCGTGTACTACACCCCTTGTCTGTGTATCTCCTGGATACACGTCGAGTCCCGCGTATCCACCTCTGCCATGCTGTGTAGAGAGTACACATCGTATTCCAAAGTCGTGTCGTCCATCTTGTGTCCGTGTACTTTCCAAAATACATGCCGATCTTTGGGGAAATTCCAACACGCCATGTGACCAGGGTCATATGCCGTGTGATTCCTCTATGTCCCCCAAACCCTAGCTTTCGTCACCGGTACTACATGACGTGTTCTTCGGAAGTACACACTGTGTATCCTGGAATTTTTCAGAAACGATGCACTTTGCTGGCGTGCCTTCCGTGCTGCCCCGTTTGTCGATTCGTCCATCCGATCACCACGAAACTCCAGAATCTAGGTCTCCCTGACATCTTGAAGTCGTTTTTATTGTTTTTGGGCCTCTGATAGGCCCCCAAAACGTGCTTTTATCCACCCACACTAAGAATGGTCGAATAATGGTAATTCTAAAACCGTGTTGATCTATCTACCGCCGTTGCCGTCACACCTCCTCTAGGTCGTCACAATGTTGGATCTATAATTTGGGATCGTTGTGTTGCAAAATATACTCGCAACGATCCATTTTTCATCGCCCCACGAAGAACTCAAATAATGCGTAGAATGCACGAGATAAGAAAGGGGGAGGAAATCCAAAAAATAAATTGATGAACAAACCTCCACCATCGTTCGTCACAGCATTGATCCGCTCCCGTTAGTAGTATCAAATGGAGCAGGATCAAAACGATAAACAATAATCATGGATCAATCCCCAAAAACATCCCAACATAAACCCTCCCGTAAGAATGCACGAATCCGCGGATCAACTTGTTCGTGGTTGATCTGTGTTCATCGTTTAAATCAAAAATGGGGAAAAATAATTTAAATAACAAACCCCTACCTCAAAAGGGATTGATCGCTGATGAAGAGGTCGTGTTGCTGTCATCGTCGATATCCTTCAACTCGTTGGCACATCGATTCTCAACTTTGATTCATCATCGTTTGTCACCGAGAGTTTTCTCCAAAGCTCCATGGATTCTCCAGATTTTTCTCTCAATTTTCCATCAACGACCATCATTCGATTAACCCATTAAAAAGGGTAAGCACATTTTAGAATTCCATCATGCAGAAGCATTAATGAGTCAAGTTGTCATTTCTGAGTCATTATGACATGGCATTAATTATTAAAAAGTTTCCCCGTGGTTGCGCTGCAACGAATGTTTCCAAATAAAAATAAAATAAAATTTTCCATTTATTTTATTTTATTTTTCTGAAAACGTTCAAAAATTAACTTTTTCCCTCGAACCGCGCCAGTCGTGGTTAGACTCGTTCTTAGGTAAAGTCATCATCCCAGACGCAACTATGCCCTCAATTTTTTAATCTGGGAATCCGTTTAGAAACTACCACAACCACACACAAGTGCCGACTCACTTAACTTAAAAAAGGTTCAAACCACCATTCTGAGATCACTGAGCCTCAGAATGATGTGTCGTATCTGCACTTGGTCTCGTAATAATTCCATATAATATTTAAAAATAATACATGAAAAATCAGAGACATTACATTCTCCCCACCTTGGGGATTTGCGTCCTCAAAAAGCCAAAATAAGACTACTAAAAAAGATGTGGGTACTGGGCACAAATTTGAGCCTCCCGCTACCATGTGATCTCGTGAAGATTCTTGTGCTTCCACCAAACGCACAGCAAGGGAATCGATCAACCACGAAGGATCCTCTCCTTCCTATCCTCGATCTCCACTGGGTACTCAGCAAAGGTCACTCCATCCTCGATGTCCATCTCTCCCCAATCGATGACCTATGATGGGTCATGCACATACCTCCTCAGCTACGACACATGGAAGAAATCATGTACCCGATGCAACTGTGGCGGTAGAGCCAGGCGATATTCCACCTCGCCAAATCTACATAATATCTGGAAAGGTCTGATGAACCTCAGAGATAGCTTTCCGCCTCGTCCAAATCTCTGTAACCCTCTTCGAGGTGAGACCCAAAGAAAGACGTGGTCTCCATCCTCAAACTCTAGGGGTCTCTATTGCCTGTCAGCATAAGACTTATGTTGGCTCTGTGCAGTCTTCATCCTCTCCTGGATGATCTGCACCTTCTCAGTACTATCTCACACCAACTCTAGACCCATGAGTGCTGACTCTCTGAGGTTGGTCCAACAAAACAGTGACCAGAAGGGTCTCCCATATAAAGCCTCTAAAGGTTCCATACCAATGGTGTAGTGGTATCTGTTATTGTACACAAACTCCACTAGTGGTAGGTGGTCCTCCCAACTATGACCAAAGTCCAAGATATAGGCCCACAACATATCCTCCAGAACCTAAATGGTCTTCTCCGTCTGACCATCGGTCTGGGGATGGAATGTCGTTCTCAAGCGTAGTTGAGTCCCAAATGCCTCCTACAATCTCTTCCACAATCGGGATGTAAAGTGGGAATCTTGGTCCGAGACTATCGTCGAAGGGATGCCATGAAGCTGAACTATATCCTGCACGTAGAGGCATCCCAATCTCTCTATGGAACTCTTCTCCCTGATAGATAGGAAGTGGGCCAACTTGGTGAGTCGGTCAACGATCACCCAGATAGAATCATGCCCCTTAGACGTCTGTGGTAAGCCTGTCATGAATTCCATCGATATTCCATCCCACTTCCACCGTAGAACTTCTAGGGGTGAGATAATCCCACTGGAACCTGGTGCTCAGCCTTCACCTGCTGTCATGTGAGGCATCGGGAAACGAACTTTGATACTACCTTCTTCATGCCTGTCCACCAGAACTGTTGTTGGAGATTTTGGTACATCTTTTCCACTCTAGGATGTACCGCCAAGGGGGATGTATGAAACTCCCTTAGGACCTATTCCTACAACGCTACTGGTACAATAGTGTGTCCTCTGAAATGAAGTACATGCTCCCCACCTTGAGAATATCCATCAAGAGCATGTCCTGTGGATAACTGAGCACGTAAAGCCTCACAGTCAACATCCACAAGATGTGCTTCCCTAACTTGTTTTAAGAGTGTAGGGGTGACATCCATCGACTGCAGGTAAGCTGCATCCTCACCATCCATAAAGGATAACTGCAACGTGGATAACTACTCTGCCACCTCACTCAAAAGCTGCGAGCTCGACCTTCTGCTAAGAGAATCCACCACCTTGTTCCCCTTCCCAAGAGCATATATGATCTCTAAATCATAATCCTAGAGGAACTCTAGCCAATGCCTCTGCCTCAGATCCAGATCCTTCTATGAGAAGATGTACATGAGGCTCTTGTGTTCAGAGTAGACGATGAATCGCTCGCCCATAAGGTAGTGTCTTCAGATCTTCAATGCGAAGAATACCATAGCTAACTCGAGATCATGGTTTTCATATTTTTTCTCATGTGGTCTAAGATAGTGCGAACCATAAGTAATCATTGCCTGCCTCTGCATCAGGACACAGCCAAGCCCGATCCCTGATGTGTCACAGAAAACTATGTACTCGACACCCTCCCCCGACAATCTCAATATTGGGGCGCTCGTCAAACTCTGTCTCAACTGCTCAAAAGCCTACTGGCACTTGTCCATCCATATAAAGGTTTTCCCCTTCCTCGTCAAGGCTATCATCGGTACTGATATTCAGGAGAAATCAGGAATGAATCTCCGGTAATATCCTTCCAACCCAAGGAAGCTTCACACCTCCGTCACGTTCCGAGGTGGATCTCATGCTAACACTACCTCCACCTTGGCTGGGTCCATAGCTACTCCATCTACTAAGATGACATGCCCCAAAAAGGGGACCTCCTGAATCCAGAATTGTCACTTAGAGAGATTCCCATAAAGCCGGTGCTCTCGTAGTACATCTAGAAATATCTGCAGGTGTCTCACGTGCTCCTCCTCTGACGCCGAGTACACATGGATTTTTTTGATGAACACCACTACGAACCGGTCCAATTATGGCTGGAAGATCCGGTTCATCAGTCTCATGAACACTGCAGGGGTGTTTGTCATGCCGAAAGGCATCACCAAGTACTCATAGTGATCGTAGCGGCATATGAAATCCATCTTTAGTATATCCTCGTCTCGTACTCGTAACTGGAACTACTAAAAATATGCCCTTTATCAGCACTAAAAATTTCCTTTAACAGTGCTAGAAAAAGCACTGTTAAAGTTGGCGAAGATAAGGGGGGGGTCCCCTTTATCAGTGCTAAAAAAAGTGCTGATAAAAGTACCCCTTTATCAGTTCTTTTTTTAGCACTGATAAAGGGATCCTATATCAACGCTTCTTTTATCAGCGATTTCTTTTTAGTGCTGATAAAGGACCCGTTTATCAACACTTTTAAAAAAGCGCTGATAAAAGTTAAAAATAATTAAAAATTAAAAAAAAATTTAAAAAAATTTAAAAAAACAAAAAAAAAACATGCCAATATGGGGGGCTTTTATAGCGCTTGAGCCCCACTTTTAATAGCGCTTTCCACCCCCTCCAGCACCCCGCACGCACCCCCTCCACCCTTTATCAGTGCTAGCCCCCCACATCCACCCACATGCGCGTGCCTCTGCCTCCAACAGGTTTTGAACTCGAGACCTCCCCCATGCGCGCCTAATCCCTTACCACTACTCTATTTTGATTTGTTTACTATTTCATGATATATCTATATATATATATATAGTTATATTTATTTGTATAGTAATATATATTTATATTAATAGATATATAGTTATATTAATATATATATAGTTATATTAATATATATATATAGTTATATTAATATATATCTCTATTTATATATATAGTTATATTTATTCGTATAGTAATATATATTTATATTAATATATATATATAGTTATATTAATATATATATATATATATATATAGTTATATTAATATATATCTCTATTTATATATATATATTTAGTTATATTTATTCGTATAGTAATATATATTTATATGAATATATATATATATTTATATGAATATATATATTTATTTATATGAATATATATATTTATAGTGATATTAATATATATATTTATAGTGATATTAATATATATATTTATATTAATATTAATATATATGTAGTTATATTAATATATATATATATGGCTAGATTAATATATATATATATATATAGTTAGATTAATATATAGGTATATAAATATTCATATATTTGTATTTTAAATAAAATGGATGTTAGTTATTATTTAGATAAAGCTAATATATTTTATATGTAAATATATTTTATTATTTATATTTATAATTTAATTTTTAGGTGTGAATATATAAAAAATATGTACATATAGTTATATATTTGATTATAAATAGCAGTGCATTATAAAAAACGATAAAATTTAAAAGACATAATATCAATATGAATTTAATAACTTGGAATAAATTCAATCCCCACCAAAAAAAGCCAATAATACCCCCTTAAACAAGGCTGAAAATCCACAAAATGTTAAAACATCTGGGTACCCCGACTAAAAACTCAGTTTTGTAGGCCTTCTGGGCCTCTTTTTTCCTCGAAAATCTCTTGACTGAGGTTACCCCGGTCACAACGACGTATATCTCATCGCAGGCTTCGATTTGATATGTGGTAGAGCTCAAACGGACACCCGGATCAAAAGTTATGGCCGTTTGAAGTTTGAGTTGCGTTTTCAACATATTTTGGATCTTTTTTTAATTTTTTTAATTTTTTTAGTCTTAAAATTGTTATTAAATGACTATTACTCCATAATAATTATCAAATTATTAATTAAAAATATTTTTTTAATCTTTTAAGAAGCCATTTTCACTAAATATCTTATATATTAAGTATATCAAGTGTAAATGTACATTTATACTTATCTAAAATATATTTAAAAATTATATATTATATTTATATCAATATAACTATATTTATATATTAATATATTAATATATATTTTTAATTTTTTTTGAAGTCGACCCTTTATCAGCACTTTTTTTAAAAGCGTCGATAAAGGCCCCCCCTTTATCAGCGCTACTAAACAAGCACTGATAAAGGGGGTCCCTTTATCAGTGCTAAAAAAAGCACTGATAAAGGGGGGGGCTTTATCAGCGCTAAAAAAAAGTGCTGATAAAGGGATACTTTTATCAGTGCTTTTTTTAGCGCTGATAAAGACACCCTTTATCAGCACTTTTTTGAGCGCTGATAAAGCCCCCCCCCTTTATCAGCCCTTTTTCGTTAGCGCTGATAAAAGGGGGGCGCTGGGAAAAATTGTTTTTGTGGTAGTGTGGTGATAACCCGATCGAAGGTCAACCTTTGAGAACCATTGTTCCCCTCTCAGATGATCGAAGAGGTCATCTATTCTCAGAAGTGGATACTTGTTCTTCACCTTCACCTAGTTCAAGAGCCCGTAATCCATGCACAACCTCAAACTCTCGTCTGACTTCTTGGCAAACAAGACTGGGGCCGCCCAGGGTGAAACGCTGGGTCTCACAAAACCCTTGCTCTGCAAATCCTCCAACTGTACCCTTAGCTCGTGAAGCTCTATGGGAGCCATCCGATATGCTGATGAAGAAATCAGCACCATCCCGGGGTGTAAGTAGATGCATAAGTCGATTTCACGCTGGGGAGGTAGTCCTGGAACATCTTTGGGAAAGACGTCCTCGTACTCCGCCACTACTGCAGGGAACTGGGAGCTCATCACATCTACTAATCCAAGGGAAAGGCTAGCCAACTCCTGAGTGACCAGCTGCACCCTCCTATTCATGAGCCCATTCTGTGCTGCCTGGGTCTCCTTTTCTCCGAAAAAGGAAAACCTCATCCCATTACTGTGAACACACCACACTCTTCGCCTAAAACAGTAAATCTGGGCATGGACCAAAGATAACCAATCCATATCAATAATGACATCGTAAGGCCTCGACGCTAACACCAATAGTTTCCAATCGAAACTCTTTCCTCTAAGGGTAAGATCACACTGCCTACAAAGGTGTGTCATCATCGAGTCTCCTCCTGTAGGTGTCTCCAAGCATAAGGATCACGCCAACGGTTCTGCCAGAATCTCAAGGTTTTGCACAAGACATGTGGCTATGAAGGAATGACTGGAACCTTTGTCTATATGTACGGAAACTAAGGTAGATAAGACATAGATTGTACCTCGTATCATCCCTGGATCCCCTGGGTCATATGCCTCGACCACATGCAGTTGTCCCCGCCCCTATCCCCCAGCTCCCTGAGCCTGGTGCGGACTTCCTGGGGGAGGTGGTGGAAGTAATTCAAAGCGTCTACCACCACTTGTAGCTCTCCCTGCTCCTCTACTACATCTGGCACCTGGAGGGTTTTTCTGCTCCACTCTCTGCCTCTGCCTTGGTGGTCCATCCACCGCTTCCCTGTCAGCAGCTCGACGGGTCGGAAAATCTCTAGTGAGATGTCCCCTACCATTTCACGCATAACAACGCTTCTCCCTAGGATGATTGGATCTAGATTGATTTCCATAGACCGTCGATCCCCTGTCTTGGGTCCTCCTCTGACATCTCTCACGTCTTGATCCCTACGTCCGACGTCGGCTCCCTGCTGCCAAGGTCTCCAGACCTGTCTGCCTGCTACTGACTGTCATCAGCTGTCTCTGCTCCGCCAAGAAGCTCTTTATCAACAAGGCCCACTCGAGCACTCCAGCATAAGTCAAAATGCATAGAGGCATTACAATGGCTCGAATGTCTCTCCGTAGACCTCACTCGAAGGTCTGAGCTCTGAATTACTGATCTCTGACCATATCCATCGAGTACCTAGAGAGATTGGTGAACCTCAATGAATAGTCAACTACCGTCATACTACCCTGCTAGAGCTGAAGAAGCTCCTAGATGCGTACCGCTCTCAGCATAACCGGAGAGAACTCCTCCCTAAATAGTCGCTCGAACTCCATCCACGAAAGTGTCTCCTCATCGTGAGTCTGTGTGGTCAGACTCCACCATCGTCCCACCGAACCCTGAAGAAGGCTCACTCCTAGGATCACCATCTGGTTTTTCGGTGTCCTCACTTGGCAGAAAACTCTAATCACCACCTCAAGCCAGTCCTCAGCTGCCTGAGGGTTGGACTCACCTCAGAACCTGAGGGGTCTCTATCTCTGGAACTCATGGAGTGTACTAAGCCTGCGCTCCTTGTCAGTCGATATTGTAGGTACCACGGGCTCCTCCACTGATGGTGGCATAACAGGTGCACCACCTGGTGGCAATGCCTGGGGAACTGGTCCCTGTATCAAAGCCTCATCACTAAGGGGGTCATCCTCATGATCGTGATGCTGAATCCTAGCGGGTATGCGTCGCGGAGGCATCCTGTAAAGAAACAAGATGTAACATGAGTATATTTGGATAGCCGACTCAAAGGACATGGAAAACACAACCCATTCCTATATGATTCATGAAACTTTCTTTTATTTCCCCGTAACCAGTGTTTTCGTGTACCGAGTCAAAAATCAGGTTATCAGAGTCCTAGTGTATGGATACGTCGGCCGCCCGCACTAACATCGGAGTCTCTGGCCTGAAAGATGAGCTCGAAATAGTTAACACCGTTACCCCATACCCAATATCACAGACTCTTGGTCCTAAGGTAGAACCAACGTCCTCTGATACCACTCTGTCATGACCTGTCCTAGTGGGGCCTACGCCGTGACTCCCCAAGCCCACCCCCAATAGGCTTGGGGCTGAGGACTAGCACCAAGTAGGCATATCACTAACATGGGAGACATTGCCAAAGAACCTGTACACACGCACACATCTCCAAGACCACAAATGTTGAAATGTGAAAACAACCACTAAGGAACAAAAAAATGCATGCATACAACAAAATCCAACCAACATAGTACGAAAGAAAGTAAAGTGCTAAAAGTAAACTGTGCCAGAATACAAGCCCACCAAAACAAGAGTCTGAAAAGTGAAAAGTCTAACCTGTAAACACATAGGGGTGCTGGGACTGCTGCTCGTAGCCGTAGGAACACCTTGGCCTATAGGGAACTCAGAAAGCTCGGTCCTATCCTGGTCCACCCTAGACCCTGCCAAAAGGCTGTTCATCTGCACAAGACATAACACGTGCGGGCAAAGCTCGTGTAGGGGTGAGTATAACAATACTCAGTAGAGGACCCCAAAAAACCACAAAGCATTATACAAAGTAAAGGTATAGTCATATCTACATAGTATATGTCTACAAAACATATAGCGGAGAAACACAAAACATATATACTCAAAACCCAGAACCGTAGTCTAGAGACAAGTCACACAATTGCATACCCCCGTCTAGGGATTCAGTTCAAATATTTCCACGAAGGACTCATTCTGGGAGAACACACTCCATGAGTATGGTAGCTCTGATGACGTCTGTCTGAGAAGTACTGTTCACCGGGAAACATCACGAGAGGTATTTACACTCATTACGGGAGACACACTCCTGAGTGGGAAGATCGCGATAGATAGATACACTCATTACGGGAGACACACTCCTGAGTGGGAAAGATCACGATACACAGATGAGGATCACTGCCAGGGCCATGGCGGATATTGTGACTCATTCAGATTCAACAGCTAGGTAGAGGATCAACGCCCAGTATAGTTGGTCACGTTGATTCCTGACTCTACCTAGGGTCGGGAATGGATAGAGGATCTTGCTCCAGGACTCTCGAAGGGATGCCTGACTCTATCACAAAAAGTTCTGCTGAAGGAATCATTCTACTATAAAAAGGAAACAATGCCTGATTTTCAGGGGAACAAGAATAAGGGGAACTAACCTAAACGAAACATGTCCAAGACACAATGGAAAAGAGGACCAAGACATTTTCCAAAAAAGTACACAGTGTGTAGAAAAGTCACACACCGTGTCTTCTGTCCCCGGGTACTGCCTGTGTACAACAGCTCGTGTCGTAAAGCTGGTCGTGTAGAAAAGTCAGTACATGGTGTGTGGTACGGATTACACACCGTGTCCGAGTATCTGGGGTCGGTTCCATGTACGCTGGCTATGTGCCTGTACATGGCCTCAACCCGTGTATTCCAACCCGTGTAATCTGTACACAGGGTGACCCCCTCTACTGGCCTCACCTGGACATGTAGTGTAGTACACGGCCGTGTACTACACCCTGTGTCAGTGTATCGCCAGAATACATGCCAAGTCCCATATAGACACCTCTTCCATGCTTCGTAGAGAGTACACGCCGTATTCTGAAGCCGTGTAGTCCATCCCATGTTTGTGTATACATGCCGAGTGTAATGGAAAGTCCAACATGCCGTGTGAACAGGGTCACACGCCATGTGATTCCTCTCTGACCCCTGAAACCCTAGCCACCACCGCCGGTACTACACGGCGTGTTATTTGGAAGTACTCACCATGTATCCCGGAATTTTCCAGAAACGATGCTCTTCACCGGCGCGCCTCCCGTGCTACCCCGTTCATCGATCCAACCATTCGATCACCATGAAACTATAGAATCTAGGTCGCCCTAATGTTTTGAAGTCATTTCCTTTGTTTTTGGGCCTCCTATCGACCCCGAAAATGCATTTTTATCTACTCGCACGAAGAATGGTTGAAGAACGATAATTCCTGAACCGTGTCGATTCGTCTACTGATATCGCTGTCGCACCTCTTCTAGGTCTTCATGATGTTCGATCTCCAATTTGAGATCATTGTGTCACAAAATGGATTCGCAATGATCCATTGTTCATCGCCCCATGAAGAATGCGAAGAACACATGAGATAATAAAGGGGAAGAAATCTAGAAAAGAAATTGAGGAACGAACCTCTACCGTCGTTCGTCATGGTGTTGATCTACTCCCGTTAGTAGGATCAAACAGAGTGGGATAAAAATGATAAACAATAATCATGGATAAATCCTGAAAAAAATCCCAACAGAAACCATCCCATAAGAACGCACGAATCCCCAGATCAACATGTTCGTGGTTGATCCGCGTTCATCGTTTAAATCAAAAACGGGTAAAAAGAATTTAAATTGAAAACCCCTACCTCAAAATGGATTGATCGCTGATGAAGAGGTCATGATGCCATCATCGTTGAGATCCTTCAACTCATTGGCGCAACGATTCTTAGCTTTAATTCATCGTCATTCGTTGCCGAGAGTTTTCTCCAAGAATCCAGGGATTCAACAGAGTTTTCTCTCAATTTTCCGTCAACGACCATCGTTCGATTAACCCATTTAAAAGGGGAAGTGCATTTTGGAATTCCATCATGTTGCGGAATTAATGAGTCAAGTTGTCATTTCTGAGTCATTATGACATGGCATTAATTATTAAAAATATGCCCCGTCGTTGCACTGCAACGAATGTTTCCAAATAAAAATAAAATAAACTTTTCCATTTATTTTATTTTATTTTACTGAAAACGTCCAAAAATCAACTTTTTACCTCGACCCACACCAGTCATGGTTAGACCCATTCTTAGGTAAAGTCGTCATCCCAGACACAACGGTGCCCTCAGATTTTTAATCCGGGCATCCGTTTGAAAACTGACACAACTGCGCATAAGTGCCGACTCACTTAACTTAAAAAAGGTTCAAACCACCATTCTGGGATCATCGATCCTCGAAATGATGTTCCTTCTCTGCACTTGGTCTCATAATAATTCCATATAATATTTAAAAATAATACATGTAAAATCCAAGACATTACAAATATCCCACATCGCAAAGTCGCTCGAGCATCCAAAACCCATGTATTTGTTGATTTGGTAAACTTTATGATGTAGTAATGGACTACGCCACAAATCCAACTCCCATTAAAATCATTTTTCTCCCTTGTTCTTTCATGATACAGTCTAAACAGCTTCACCGTAACCTCTCCCCAAGCATCCAAGTCTTCTACTCTAGCTATGGTGCAACCATATATTTTCACTTCTTATATATTTTTGTATGAAACATATTTTTATAATTATTTTTTTTATTATTTTTTTAAAAAATTATTTATATAAGAATTTATTTATTTGAATAATTCTATTATGATGACCGTATATATATATATATATATATAAAATTCGTAATATTCAAAGTTGATTCTCCACCCAATCTCCCTTGTCTCAAGCCATCATTGGTTCACCCTATATATCACCTTCACATTCATGTTCACTCATTAATTATTATTTATCACTCTGATTGCATGGATCTCCTAGATTTTCACCTCAAAAACACTTCCCACTTATCATGTAAGGTGGTGACTACAAATGATTGGTAAATTTTTTTTTTGTGGTGCACATATGGTAATCAGATTTAAGTTCCAAGAATCCATCCTACTCCCATGAATTACACTCAAACAATTATTCCCATTTTATTCAATTACCCAGTAGAAGAACTTCAATCATTTTAATATCTTCTGATTTATTTGTAATTTTAATCAGAATTATGAAATAGATTTAATTTAGTTTGTATGATTTGTTCAAATTTTTTATATTTATAGCATTTGATAAAAATTATTTCATGGTACTTTTGATAATTATATACATACTTTTTATTTTTATGATTTATTTTTTATTTTAATTTTTTTCTTACTAATTTTATCATGTTATTACATTAATAAGTTTTTTTTATTTTTTAGTATTGTTTAATATTTTTTAACATTCTTATTATATATATTTTTATGGATACATATTTTTTATATATTTTACTCATGTAATATGACATAAAAACATGGTTTATGAACATGGATTGTAGATGCAGAATGAATTATCACATATGAAAGAACTTAACATTATGATATAACCAAAACATGGGTGGCATCAATTTCTTACATGCCTTCAGAAGTTTTTATTACATCACAACCCAACACATCTTACATTACCACCAATGGAGTATGACTATATCGACACAAGATATGTCATTGCTCCAACGCTAATGTAGCTAACAAAATCAATCCAACATAATGATCATTGTGATACTTGACTCCTCTACTATTTTGGAACATTATCCTTCTACACTACATTTTAGTATTTAACACCGGTTTATCTTCTTGATATTGTTATCAATTCTTTAATAATTAATATTACTTCAAGTCATTTCAAGGTGTTTGATGCAGGCTCAAATGATTTTGTAGTTCATGAAAATGATAGTCGATTTGTACAATGCTTTGCCAAGACGAAGAAGATAAGTTTTTTTTGCATCACTTGTTAATGAAGGAATTAAATGAAGAATACATAGATATAAATATAGATACATTATTTCATATCTTGATATTGTTTTTTAAATGTTCTTAAAAATGGGATTCTCCCAATGGTATTTTCAAAAGTTGGTAGTCCTTTCAAATTAAAATTCCCCGTTTGACTTGTTTTACATTAATGCCATGTTTTATAAAAGGTGATTTAATTGTTTAAATCTTTTTTATGATGATAGTTATGGGAATTTATTCCTCTTGGGTTGTTTAAAAAATTTTACTTTGATTTAAGAAATGTAACGTTTTAAAGTGGCATGTGGTGTTTAATAAATTGAATTTCTTATCATGGGTTGTTGAAAGGACCCTTTGATAAAATGTGAACTATCTGAAATGAGAATGGAACATGGGAAACACAAATTGATACTTATGGTTCATTTTATTTAAATTCAATAGTTTATTAAAATGATTATTTAAGAATTACCTTTTATGGGCTACAAACTTAAACTTTCTATGTATTTTTTTAATATTAATATTACTGAATCAAATAAGGTGAATATGAATTGAAAATGGATGTACGAAAATTTTATGACAAAATAGTATGAGGATAGGGTGAAAGAGTTCATCAAGTTTTCAAAAGATCATGAATATGACCCTTATCAAATCCTTTTTCCGTCTTTACATTGTTGTTATTCAAGACTAATTAGTCCATAGGAGTTGCAAGAACACTTGAATTATCTTGAAATAGATTAAAGTTATAAATTTTGGACTAAACATGGGGAAAAACTGAATGTAGATAGTGACTAGAATAAGAATTTGTTTTATGGATCATCTGATATGATTACAAGTGCGGAAAATGATGAATACCATATCAAGGATGTGATTATAGGTGTGAATGATGATTAAGATCGTATTGAGGAAATGACAATGATAGTTGTAGATAGACTTCTTGATTGTCCAAACTTATTTGAGAAGTTGAAGAGTTGTGAAAAGACACCATTGTATACTGGTTGTACTAAATATACATCATTGTCATCTATACTAAATCTCTATAATTTAAAATATTGAAATGGATAGAGTGACGCCAGTTTTACTGGAATACTTTCTCTATTGAATGATATACTCCTAGAATATAATGAGCTTCCTTTATGAACATATGACACTAAAAAAATTATACATTCAATGGGTATGATCTCTAAAAGAATACATGCTTGTTCAAATGTTTTTATACTATTTCTCAAGGAATATAAATCACTTAAAAAATGTCCAAAGTGTGGCTCTTCTTGATACAAGAAAGATGAATCAGGTCCTATGAGAGTTGTATGGTAATTTACAATCATTCCAAGGTTTAGGCGCCTATATGAAATTGAGGATAATGTAAGAAAATTAATGTGGCATGTAGATATAAGAAATAAATATAAAAAATTGATCACCCATTAGACTCTCCTTAGTGGAATAGAATTGATCATGGGTATCATGAATTTAGAAACAAGCTGAGAAACCTTCGTCTTATGCTATCTATAGATGGAGTGAATCCTTTTTATTTTCAAAGAAACACTCATAGTACATGATCAGTTATGTTGTTAAATTATAAATTTCCACTATGGTTATGAATGAAATGAAAATACATTATGTTATATCTACTTATATCAGGACCAAAATAACTTGGTAATGATATTGATGTTTATTTGGATCTATCGATCAAAGATTTGAAATTATTATGAATTTAGGTGTTATGTTTTATGATGCTTATAACAATTAAGATTTCACATTGATATCCATGTTGTATGGGATGATAAATGACTTTCCTTATTATAGAAATTTTTCAGGATATAACATTAAAGGAACTCAAGGGTGTCCCATTTGTGAACAAGGTACATAGTCAATTAGGTTGAAACATTCATCAAAGACTATGTTTCTAGGACATCACATATTTCTACCCTAGTGACATAAGTACTGATCTTGGATGACATCATTTGATGGGAGTTCAAGAGAATGTACAACACCGTCTCCACTAACAAGTGATCAACTATTTGAGAAAGTAAAAGATATGGAAACTTCTTTTTGTAAAACTTTTTTGAAAAAACTTAAAAACTGATTGGAAAAGGAGATCATTTTTTTAATTACCATACTAGAATTGTTTTTACATTAGAAATTTTCTTGATGTTATGCATGTTAAAAAAATTATTTGATAGTTTCATTGGAATACTACTAAATAGACCTAAAAAAATAAAGGATGAAATTAAGGCTAGGTTGGACATGTTTGCCATGGGAATATGGGAAGAGTTAGCATCAGTGAAGAGTGAAAAATGGACTTTTCCTCCTCTAGCTATACACACTCTTTCTAGAAAATAGATATATCATTTTTTAAATTTCTTGAATGATGTATAGGTTCTATAGGGGTATTCATCAAATATCAAGAATATTGTGTCAATAAATGATTTAAAGTTATAGGGTATAAAATCACATGAATTTCATGTTTTGATGCAAGATATAATGTCTGTAGTTTTAAATTGAATTTTCCCCAAGAATTTATTTCATAAATTAATGAAGATCTATTTATTTTTCAAAGCTATATGCAGAAAAGTTATAGACCTGGTGAAATTTCCAACTATGGAAAAGGAAATTGATTTCATATTATGTGAATTAGAGATATTCTTCCTGCTGATATTATTTGATATGATAGTTCACATGATGGTTCAATTGGAAAGAGCGATTTGACTTTGTGTTCCTATACATTATAGATGGATGTACCCTATTAAATGTTAAATGAATATTTTGAAAGGGTATATCAAAAATTGAATCTGGATATAATGTTGTATTATGGAGCGATATGTTGTTGAGGAAGCCATTGAATTCTACACCAATACTTTTTTGATGTGGAAAGAATTATTCTACCAAAATCTTGTCAAACCAAGAAACTTATGGGTTAAGTAATTTATGGAATATATGTTGTTACAATTACTATTACAGATTAGAAGCAGTCCCACCTATTCATTTTTTATAACATTTAAGAGGTTTCCCCATATGTTAAAACCCACAAACTAATTCTTAGTAATTGAATCCATCAAGGGTTGAAAGTTGGATATCAAATACACATAATAAATAGTTTATAGTATTGTTTCAAGATCATATTTTTAAGGAGTCAGCTAAAAATCCAGATTCAAATTTAAAATGATTTCAATGGCTAGCTAGGGGACCAAGTGTTCATGTATTATCTTATAATGGTTATGTAATTAATAGTTATACGTTATATATAAATGAACATGATGAACACATTACCATGAAAAATATTGGAGTTTCACTTGTGGATGTAGTGATGCATGTATCTGGTACCAAGTAAATAAATCCAATTTATGTGAATATTTAATACTTTGGCATAATCAAAAAAATATGATGTTTGGATTATACAACATTCCAAGTGCTAATTTTTCAATGAAAGTGGGTTGATAATATGATTTTTGTTAAAATAGATGAATTGGGATATGTGAAATTGGATTTTAGTAAGGGTACAAATATGAAAATTTTGTAATGGAATCAAAGTCAATAAAATTATTTTATGTTCAAGATCCCATAAACTGAAAGTGGTCAATTGTTATGTTATTGACCAAAACCACTGAAGGGTCAGATGTCAATTCAACTATGGATGTCCCTTTCATTGGGACATAATAATCATTTCACAGTATTCCCAATGTATATGGGTTCTTGAATGTCATAGGATATTACAATGAAGGTATTTGGATACTTGATATAGGGTTTAAATCCTTTTAACCTTTAAAAAAGAGAGTTTAATAATAATGTTATATTTTTTTGAAATATACATTATGTTACCTCATATTATTATCTGTTCACTTCTACATTTACATAATATAAATTAAATGTTTAACCACTTCTACAAATAATAACTTTTACACATGTGTCGATGCTCCCAATCTTGAGGAACAACATGTTTCTCAACCTGTTGGTGCTCCCAATGCAGAGGGAAAACAACCTTCTTCACATTTCGATGCTAAGAATCTAGAGGAACAACATTTTGACGATATTGAAGTCAATGTAATGGTATATGGTGAAAAAATGGTGTCCTAGAAAAAATAGGATCATCGTAGCATGGAAGTGTTAGAAAAAAATATTAAGTAAAAACAAAGGCATTAAATTTGAGGTTGGATAGAATGCACACGATTGGCCTGTTAACCCCAACAAGGACATGTTTAGTAGTTACATTAGGATCACCACTTGAATGAACATTCCAATTGATGTATATTCATGACATAATGTTGTGCACATTCTTAAGACACTGATTTGGGAATAGATTAGGGTAACATTATGATATACTTTTTTTATTTTACTAAAAAACAAAATAATGAAATGTTGAATTACTCTACATTATCCCTTACAAAGTGAATTTATAATAGATGAATCCTGATTGAAATTTATATTAATTATTAATGGAAAGGCTCACAGAGGCTTTCACACAATTATTATGAAGTATCATCTCAAATATGTTGAAGGGAAAATAAACTTGCACCTACCACAAATTCATACACACATGATAAACTAATAAGCATGGGATGCGTTAATTAGTAATTGTGAGGATACATCTTTTTAGGTATATTGTGACTGGTAATAAATTGCTTGAAAATATGTGTATTGATCACTTTGATTAAGAATTTTTAATTTATGAAACAATAACTGAGTGCTGAAAATAAGCAATGTTCAACAAAACCAACATACCCCTACCATAAATCAAGGATGGAGTATGCTTCGCTTGAAAAACGGTATGTATTTTAAATATACCATAATGATTTTATGTTACATGAAACAAAAACATAATTATGTTATTATATTTATATTTATATTGATGAATCAAAATACTAAGCCACTTCCATCCCACGCCATATGTTATGGAAGGAGGAACATGAAAATAAAGAAGGGATTCTAATAAATGAAAATACACAAAAAGTGTGGGGAGAATTTGTAATTATTACATAATAATTTTTTTAGTTAAATTGGTATTACATAATAATGATTAATTATTTTACTACATTTTTTATTTTATTTAGACACAAGAATCATCATCAGATGTACCCGATTAATAACTACTATCAGTGTCCTTGAAGCGGACAGAATAGTATGGTTGCATCAGAGGTGTGGGATTTGGGGTGTCACCTCAAACATATTTTAAGAAAATAAATGAATAGGGGAATAAAGATAAGAAAATTTCAGAGTTTTAGGAATTATTATATTCTCTATAAAAAACTTAATTGTTATTCATAGTTGTTAGAAAATGTTTTGGGAAGTAATCAAAGAGAAGAAAAAATAAAAGAACAACCACGACGTAAATATCCCCCAACATCTTTGAGGTGATCCATTCCCTTCAAAGAGCTATCTTAGAATAGGTAATCAATATTATCATAATTTTTTTTTGTAAAATGTGAATCAGTTAGAAATTGATATCTTCCCTTTAATGATATTCTGTTGGGTGAAAATTATTGTAATTTATATCTATCAACACCCACCCATAGCCTTGTTGTGAGGGGTACTGTGTATAATATTCAAGTAAATATTATACAAAACAAACAAATTCTAATAGGTTATGTGAGAGTGGGGATTAACATAGCTCAAGAGCTGATCACTAAGATACTTGTTCCACTTGATGGTGCAGATATTCATATGTTCGAGAAAGCTATCAGAAATTTTATAGCATGGTTTTTAGATATTGTAAAAAAACTTTGACAATGAGGTATTAATTTCCAATTTATTTTTCAAGAAAAAAATTAAAAATTAATGAAAAAAAATCTAAATCGATGAATTTTATTAAAAAAAGGGAATGGGGGTGAAATGGATGGTCAAATAAAAATGATCTAAAGGATCAACTAACCAATTAAAAATATCTTCACAAAGTACCTTTACCCTACCCATTGAACTTCTACATTTACTAACATTAAAGGTTTATGTGGATAAAAATTTAGCAAGTAGTGATACAAACACAATTTATTTTTAAGAATAGATGTACGGAGAGGCCATTAAAAACTATATTAGTCTTGAGAATGTAAATGAAATCCTCATACATGAATGACTAGGAGTTTCAGTTGTAAATGTATAAATGAGGTGTGTTTTCGTGATTTTTTTCCAATAGCTAAACAACAATGTTAATTATGATTGAATACTATTCATAATTTTGTAGGAATATATATAAATACTATTTGAAGGGAAAACCCTTTGAATATAAATTTGGTCTCATTAGTCCTCACATCACTTCTACACAACTATTCTCATTAGAACCAAATAAATATGAATGAATAGTGTAAAAACTGACCACAATGTTTGAAATAAAACTTATAAATGAAAAAATCTTCTTAATTCCCACAATAAAGGGGTAAAACTATATAATTTAATCATATCAAATATATTTTAATTCATTTTATTAATGATTCCTTTTTTTTTATTTTTAGAAAGAATTGGTGACTCATTGCAATCAATTTGGATACTCTAAATATTTATTTTCTAGATTTAATGCATGGATACCCAAACAACCAACCACATGTGATGATGTTTATCAATTTGTAATACACTAAATGTAATGTTTTATAACTAAAATTCAAGTTATATATTTTATATTATTTTTGAATAAAAATTCTTTTATGATAGGGTAGTGTTTAAATATTTTCAAAATCATAGCATGAGGACAGTCCATGAGCACAAGGAGCCTATCGAATTATAAAAGTGGATAAGTATTAGGGTATATATAAAAATATTTCACTATCAAAACATATATCAAAATAATTAATTATTTTTCTCAATGTTTCTATAATGTTTGAAACAAACCAATGGTAAAAATTATGGTTATTATGTTTGAAAATTTATAAAATATATCATATACCATTTACAAATTAGCATCCCCAAAGAAGTATTTTAGAAGATAATTACAATTTCATATAAAATATTTATTAATCATTTGTTTATTTATATTTTTTTAGTACTAGAAGGACTGTCAACAATCCTCATATTCAAAAGAGGAAATATTTTTTTTTAGAAACTAATGGGAAACATACATGATGTCATAATGTATACAGACATCATGAATATGTGACTTACTATTAATTTAATTTTATCAAAATTTTTAGTTAATTACCTTATCATTTTTATCTCATAATTTAGTAAAATGATCCATAAGTCACTTTTGACATGTAGGAATCAACCACACCTCAATTTGATACATGGTGTGTCTGGTACGACTCAAAGTGTGTGTTTTCTGTTTAAAATTGACATTTTAGTTGAAACAAATATCACATAATCAAAACTGATAAAACATATTTTGGTTGTTTTGATAATTCAGTAAAATGATCCATAAGTCATTTTTATGTGTAGGAATTATCTGCACCTCAATCTGATACATGGTGTTCCTGGTATGATGCAAAGTGTCTGTTATCAATTTAAAATTGAAAAATTAGTTAAATACACATGTCACTCACTAAAAACAAAGAAAAGCTCTGATTTTTTTGATACTTTAAAAAATGATTTGTAAATAATTTTTTATGTTTAAGAATCAGTATCACATCAAATCGACACACGATGTGACCAATGTGACTCAAAGTGTGTGTTTTTAGTTTAAATTGAAATTTTAGTAAAAAAACACGTGACATACTAAAAACTGAGAAAAAAAATTCAAAATATGTTAATACTCTATAAAAAAATCTTTAAGTCATTTGTTACATATAGTAATAAACCACATTTCAATATGATGCATGGTGTGACTGGTATAAATCAAAGTACGTGTTTTCAGTTTAAAATGATATTTTAGTAAAGACCATAAGTGAAATACTCAAAATTGATCAAATTCATTCAGGTTATTTTAATAATTTATAAAAAATGATCCATAAGCCTTTTTTTTATTTTTTGGAATCATCAAAACTGATCAAATTCATTCAGGTTATTTTAATAATTTATAAAAAATGATCCATAAGCCATTTTTTATTTTTTGGAATCATCCTCACCTCAATCTGATGTACAGTGTGATTGGTATGACTCCAAGTGTGACTTTTTATTTATAATTGACATTTTAGTAAAAAAGATAAGTGACATACTCAAAATTGAGAAAAAGAATTTTTATTATTTTGATACATTAAGAAAATGATACATACGTAATTTTTCCTGTGTAGGGATCATTCTCACCTCAATCTGATACACGGTGTTCCCGGTATGACTCAAAGTGTCCGTTATCATTTTAAAATTGATAATTTAGTTAAAAACGTGTGTTACTCACTAAAAACAAAGAAAAAAAACTCGGATTGTCTTGATAATTTATGAAAATCATTAATAAGTCATTTTCAATGTGTAAGAATTAGTCTCACATCAAACTGATACATGATGTGACTAGTATGACTCAAATGTGAGTTCTCAGTTTAAAATGACATTTTAGTAAAAAAATAAGTGACATAATTAGAACCAAGAAATTGAATTTGTATTATTCTGATACTTTAGGAAAAAAATGTATAATTCATTTTTGACATGTAGGAATTAGCTGCAACTCAATCTGATGTATGGTGTGACCGATATGAATCCAAGTGTTCATTTTAAAATTAAAATGATATTTTAGTAAAAACCACAAGTGACATAATCAAAACTGAGAAAATGAATTCAGATTGTTTTGATACTTTATAAAAATGATCCATAAATCATTTTTGACATGAAGGAATTAGTATCACCTCAATCTGATGCACGATGTTGCTGATATGACTCCAAGTATGTCTTTTTATTTAAAATTTACATTTTAGTAAAAAAGGAAAGTGGCATACTCAAAACTGAGAAAACACATTTGGATTATTTTGATACTTTAGGAAAATGGTCTATAAGTTTTTTTTGACATTTCAGAATAATCATTACCTCAATTTGAAACTCAGTGTTCCTGAAATGACTTAAAGTGTCTGTTATCAGTTTAAAATTGACATTTTAGTTCAAAACATGTGTCACTTATTGAAAATAGAGAAAACATGCTCTGATTATCTTTATAATTTTGGACAATGGTTCATATTTCATTTTTGATGTGTAAGAATCAGTCTCATGTAAAACTGATACACAATATGATTGGTATGACTTAAAGTGCGTGTTTTGAGTTTAAAATTACATTTTAGTAAAAAAAAGTGACATACTTACAACAAATAAAACACATTCGAATTATTTTGATATTTTAGGAAAGCAATTCATAAGTAATTTTTGAGGTGTAGGAATAATTTGAACATTAGTCTGACACATGGTGTGACCAGTATGACTCAAAGTGCATGTTTTCAGTTTAAAATGACATATTAGTAAAAACCACAAGTGACATACTCAAAACTAATAAAACACATTTGTATTTTTTAATACTTTAGCACAATGATCCATAAGACATTTGTGATGTATAGGAATAATTCTCACCTCAATCTGACGCACGGCGTGATCGGTATGACTCCAAGTGTATCATTTTATTTAAAATTGACATTTTAGTATAAATGAAAAGTGTCATACTCAAAACTATGAAAAAACATTCATATTGTTTCGATAATTTAGGAAAATGATCCATAAGTCATTTTTTACGTGTAAGAAATAGCCACACCTCAATCCAATACACGGTGTGACCGGTATGACTCAAAGTGTCTGTAATGAGTTTAAAATTGATATTTTAGTTCAAATGTGTGTCACTCACTGAAAATATAGAAAACACACTTGGATTGTATTTATAATTTAGGAAAACTATTCATAAGTCATTTGTGATGTGTAGTAATCAATCTCATATCAAACCAACATATGATGTGGCTGGTATGACTCAAAGTTAATGTTTTTAGTTCAAAATGAAATTTTAGTAAAAAAACAATTGACATACTCAAAACCAAGAAAATACATTCAAATTGGTTTGATATTTTAGTAAAATGATCCATAATTCATTTTTGACATATAGGAATCATCTGCATGTCAATATGACGCACGATGTGACTGGTATGACTCCAAGTGTGTATTTTTATTTAAAATTGATATTTTATTAAAAAATAGAATTGACATACTCAAAACTGAGAAAACACATTTATATTTTTCAATTATTTAGTAAAATAATCTATAATTCATTTTTAACGTTTAAGAATCAATCACAGCTCAATATGATACACAATGTGCTCAATATGACTCAAAGTGTCCATTATCAGATTAAAATTGATATTTTAGTTCAAAACATGTTCAATCACTAAAAACTAAGAAAAAACACTTGAACTGTCTTGATAAGTTAGGAAAATTATTCATAATTCATTTTTGACATCTAGTAATAAGTCTCACATCAAACTGACACACGGTGTGACTAGTATGACTCAAAGTGCATGTTTTCAATTTAGAATGACATTTTTGTAAAAAAACAAGTGACATACTCAAAACCAAGAAAATAAATTTATATTATTTTTATACTTTATGAAAGCAATCCATAAGTCATTTTTAAAATTTAGGAATTAGCCGAACCTTAATCAGACGCACGGTGTGACCGGTATTACTCAAATTGTGTGGTTTCAGTTTAAAAATGACATTTTATTAATATATTGTTTCATATTTATGTTTAATTTATTTATCTATAGTATGAATAACATAAGAATTTTTTTCTTATACAGGTGGATTCTTTCTCTCGAGTTGGGTTGATTTTTTTGGCAATCGATACCACGATCAAGCTTTTTTAAGAGGGGTTCGGGTGCCAAAGACAATGTAACCATTGATGTTTTTGAGTGTTTGTGTTAAATTGTACTTATTAATGTAATTTTAAAAAACAATGTTTGAAATGTCTATAATAGTTTCTTTTTTCTTGTATTTATGATGTAATTTTTATTTCAATTAAATTATGAATTTTTCATATCCTATTTTTTTCTACATTTTTCTATATTAGTTGATATAGTGTGTTCTAATTTTAATAGCACATTGTGATAGTATAACCTTTATCATCACTACTTCTAGAATTTATAAAAGGGTCCCCCTTTTAGAATTAATAAAGTATTTTTCTAGCGCTGTTAAAAATCCTTTTCTGTAGTAGCGACACACCAAAAGTGAAGGAAGAAAAGATTCATCCTCCATTGAAAATGCCATGCCTCGTATATGAAAAATCACTTACCACTTTAATTCAATTCAAATTCAAGTTCCAATTATGAGAGTTTAGACATGTTATATTCAAGTGTAATTAAAATATTAACAACATTCACCTTCAATTATCACTCGCCCCTAAGTTTAAAAAATCAAAGATTCAATTTTCACTTCAATGATACAACTCAAATGATTATCCTATAATTCAATTTCCCCCTTATTCATTCAGGTTCAATATTCCCCTCACCATAATGAACTTATTTTTTACAATTAGTCACTATATTATTATTATTTTTTATTTCCAATAATGTGCAAAACACTTACTGAATGGAAAAAAGAAAACTTTTTTAAATGTTTTTTTAAAAAATCAGGTTTTTTAAAGTTTATATATATATATATATATATATATATCTGTGTGTGTGTGTTTTCTTTGCTTGGTCGCATGTGTCTTCCCCAATAATGATGTCAAAATTTGAAGTATCGATACTAGTTCATTGACTATAACTAGGTCAAATTTATTATTTATAATACCTACTTACACTATTATTATGAAAATAAGGGTTAAATGGCAGGAAGGGGGAGTTGTGTGACCAAAACAAAAATAAACAAAGAAAAAACAAAACAAAAAATAGAGTAGCTAGTGATGGAGATGCACTGGTAGTTGAATATTTGGAAACAAATTTAAAACAACATCAATGGAAAGGTAGACCAGAAAATTGATTGAGACAGGGAACTAGGCCGATCAAAATTGATAGAAATGAAAATGTTCTTACATGGAATCAATCATAAAAGTGATGATGTTGAGTGAAGAGGAATGTGATACCTAATTTTCATTAGATAATACAACCTCACTAGATATCTATCCTGATGACTGTTACTTCTAAAAACTCTCAATATGAAGATTCTTCATAATGGAGAAGAGTATACCACAACCTTTTCCAAGTTAGTACTTCCTCCGGGCCGACGACACATTTGAGCATCGTGCTTATTCTCTTTCTTCTTTCTTCCCCCTTTTTCACCTCCTTCCTTCTTCTTGCTCTATCTGTGTGGACCCTATGAAGGTTATGGTGTTCTATTTTTTCTATGCTTCTTGCGCCTGCTAAGGTGATGGCACTCTAGTTCCCTTTGTGTCCTCGCCGACTTCTTTTAAGGAGGCATATAAGGCCTGACAAAGGTAGTTTGTTGGTGAAACCCTTGGATGCTCAATCTGATTTAACCTCAAGTTCCCACACGCCTCTCTTAGTCGGATCTAGTGTAGTGGTAACAATGAGGTTTTGGGATCGGTGGTTCAACGGACGATGGATTTCAAGGCACTGCTGGAGTTGGGTTTCTTTTGTTTGTTGAATTATGTTTTTTAGCTTCGTCGATGTTGCCTTCATGTGGTTATTCACTGCTCTGGCCTATCATTCCTCTGCTCCTCTCCAAGGGGGATTTGGAACAGTGGTAACATTTAAGTTTTTGGATTTTTGTTTAGGTGGTCATTGTTTCAGGCATGAGTCCTTCGACATTGGCAACATTCTGATCTAGCATCGACAACATCGATGGATGTTATTGGTTTGTAAGTATTGTTTGATAATTCTACCTTATTCTTTCAAGAAGGTTGGTTTCTTCTGCGTGTGTTTGACCTATTCATTTATAACTCTTTGAGATTTCATTTTGTGCCTCATTTGGGTAATGTTTTTACGGGTTGTGGTGGAGGCCATCAGCGGTCAACGATGGTGAAAGACCAATGTTGGTGGCATTTTATCAGTTTGTATACTCTGTCTTGGTTTTCTGGTTTTATGGTGGTGATTTTGAACTCAAGTGGGTGGACATCTCCAATGATCATATGGTGATGACAACAGTGATCTTGTGCGGTGATTGGTTGGGACGACGATGGTGGTGTCAGAATGGTGACGACGCTGGTGTAGACTTATGATAGTGCTGTATTGGTGATGTGATTGCAACAACTTTTTTTGATTTTTGATTTTTGTAATTTTAGATCTATGATTGTATCCTGGTTGCTATGTTCTAGTTACTGTTCACCCCTAAAAAGCATCTTATTGAAAATTAAAAATATAATTTTCTGTAAAAAAAGACATTAACCCTCCATGATTAAAACTGATACAAGAACAGGTAATAAAATATTTCAATCCATCTGGTCTGATCCACCTAATTTACTTATTTGGAAAGATCATGAGAGATAAAAATACTTTGGTTGTCACAAGATGGTGTAATACTGATGCATGTTTGAATAAATATCTCCAAGGTAGCGACGTTTTGTTGATAGAAGGGTGAAATTTTGTCCCAAATGGATCTTTGACCATTGCGTTTAGACTAAGATGATTTTCAGAGAGAAGACAGAGGTGTATTGGGGTGTGGTTTTCACACAAGTTTTTCTATTCTTTCATTTGTAATTCAAGTTCAGGAATTAATTAGATTTTTTACTCTCTGATTCATAGTGGATATTTTAAAATTTCTCTATGGTTTTTTAATCCTTTGCATCATAAGATTTTTTCACATTAAAAATCATGTGTGCTAATTTATTTATTCATCTTTATATCACTTTCATATTTTATTGGGTTTCTCACAAATATTTTTGCAAGAAATTTTATACCCAGAAGCAGGATTCTACCCCATATTTTCAAATTTCTAGACTTTCTCAAATGCAAGAAAATCCTAAAAAAATAGATTTTAAAATTAAGTAAAAATCATCAATCTAAAACAATAAATGATTTCAACATAAAATAATCTATGGATTCTAAAAGTTATAATAAAAACTGAGTTCCAAAGAAAATGTTTTAAATAAAAACATGAAATTATGATATAATTAATTTCAATAAATTTAATGATTATTTAAATATTAGAAAAAGTTATTCTTTAAATGTAAAAAATTAAATCCAAGAAAAATTCATCACTTAAACACCAAAAACACCAAATTTTAAAAAATATTTAATGAATAAAAAAATCAACATTAAATTACCTATAATTCCATAATTTCTCTTTATCAACATATTTCAGCCATTAAAACCTCAATAAAAACACAAAACAAACATGAAAAAATATGTCAAACATAGGATGCATCAAAATCTCCCACACTTAAAAATTTGTTTATCATCAAAAAATCCATTATTTTTTTTATTTTTATGTAGCAAACAAGATTTCACAAATAAGCTCACACTATAACAAGATTAAACATTGAAGTATACAAGAATGATAATTTGAGATGGGCTAATCTTTCAAAAGAATTTCCAAAAAAAGTCATGCTTATATTCAAATGCACACTAGAAGTGAAGGAAGCACACATTTATCCTTCCTTGAAAATGTCATGCCTCCTATATGAAAATCACTTACCGCCTTACTTTAATTTAAATTCATGTTCCGATTTTGGGAGTGTAGAAATGTAAGATTCAAGTGGAATTAAAAACTTTAAAACATACACCTTCAATTATCACTCTCCTAGGTTCCAAAAATCAAAATCCCTTTTCACTTTATTGATACAACTCAAATGATTATCCTAAGTCAAATACCCCTTCTTCAATTTGATTTAATAATATCATCACTCTAATGAACTAGTTTTTAACAATTAGGGACTTTATAATTATTATCTTTTAAATCCAAGAATGTGTAAAGCACTTATTTAAT
The DNA here is from genome assembly GCA_963277665.1 of Viscum album. Taxonomy (NCBI): domain Eukaryota; kingdom Viridiplantae; phylum Streptophyta; class Magnoliopsida; order Santalales; family Viscaceae; genus Viscum; species Viscum album. The sequence continues at coordinate 233,091,760 of OY728121.1, forward strand.
GAATAAAAAGTGGATCTTTTTTTATTTTTGTTTTTGTGTGTTTTTTTTAATTTTCATATTTTCTTGTTTTTTTTAAGTTTTTAAATATATTTTTATGTTTTTTTTCTTTGTCACATGTGTTTTCCTTGACAGTGATGTCAAAATATTACAAGTGGGTGCTAGATCATTGACTAGAACCTGGTCAATTTGATTATTTATAATACATACTTACACTAGTACTATGGTAAGAAGGGTTGAACCATAGAGAAAGTGAAGTTGTGTGATAAAAAAAATCAACATAGAAAAAACAAAACACAAAAATAGAGTAATTAGAGATGGATGTGTGGTGGTAGTGGAATATGTGGAAACAAAGGTGAAGCATTAGCAATGTAAAGAAATATTGTACAATTGATTGAGATAGGGGAATCAGGCTAGACATAATTGATAGAAATGAAAATTTTCTTACATGTAATCAATCATAAAAGTGTGGAAGTTGATTATAGAGAAATGTGATACCTAATTTTTATTAGATAAGATAGTCTCATCAAAGATCTATCCTAAGAACTGTTACTTCTAACAGCACTCAAGACGAAGATTTTTCCTCATAGAAAAGAGCAGAACACAACATTTTCCTAGTTAGTGCTTCGATTGTAGTCACCAAGGAAAAATAAAATCTACTATTCACCCATCAGTACGTGGAGTATATTGAAAAAATATTCATGAGGAAGATAATGTTAGAATTGTGTATAAAAGACATCACCCCTCCATGATTAAAACCATTGTAAGAACATACAAGAAAATATTTCAATCCATCCAGTCTGATCCCCCTAATATACTTAGATATGCTTGACAGAAGCAAAAAAAATATTTCATTGAAATCATTTGGATATAACAGTACATAAAAATAAAAAGGAAGAGAATAATAAGATTTTATATTAGATCTATCTCCCTCCTCCAGCTCAAACTCCTCTGACTCATGTGACAAGTGACTTAGCCTCTAGTTTAGCTCCCAACTTTGTTGAATGATGAATGGATGATCGATGATCTGGAAAAAATGGGATTGTCGTGGGATGCAGAATGGAGGTTGTTCATTATTGAATGGTGCTCTGCTCCATAAATCATGTTCCCATTTCATCATCACAGGCAGCTCACAGACAACAACTTTGGTCTCACATGAATGATATCCACATGGCACATCTGTCACTATGTATCTTACTATTTGTGTAACTCAAGAGAAAATCCTTAAACTGATGCAACAAACCCACATGCCCTTACTTTACTGATAAGTGTGATCAAGAAACTCTAGTATTCTATAAAATTACAGAAGTTTCAAGAGCATTTCCAAACTTTGAGCTCCCCTATACATCTTTGATTACTTTCTTTTTAGAATCTAGGGAAAAATCACATTTTTATTTATACCTTCCTGAACCTTAGTGTAGATTTAGCCCTGATCTTTCTAATACATGTTCTATGCCTTGTGTAGCATGGACCAAGTATTCTTTTGTAAGCCACGAGTTAGTCTTATGTAGCTTCATGGATGCATAAATTCTACCCTAACTACACCAACACTTATGAAATACCATTCAAACACACTCTGACCTTTTCATAGTGGTTCATGTTGGAAATTCCCAATTGATCAAGATGAAAACATAAGAAAAAGTATTGGAATGATGAGAGAAAAATTCTAGAACACGGGAGATGTTTTGCGCACCACCAAGTGGGATGCTTTTTTGGAGAGCTTTTCATTGCTTTATATACACACATAAAAGAAAGATGTATTTACAATGTAATTAAAACCACATGACAACATTAATGAGGTCAAACCACGTCGACCCATTAATTGAAAACATAAATGTGGGACAAATAATGAGGGGGGAGGGAAAATAATGGTGGAATTAATCCCCATTATTGAAATTATTCAACAATCACCCCCTCTAATTCATGTCACATTCATCGATCTCAATGAAATCAATCTTCGTGCAAAACTCCCGAAACTTGACACATCCAAGTGACTTCATGAAAATGTTCATGAACGTTTCCTCCCTAAAATCCTTATCGTTGCTTGCCACCAGGTTCTATGCAATGAGCTCGACATGCAGGCAGACTATCTTGGCTCGTCGGCCGTAATGAAGTGTAACTCACCATGGTCGAGCTCACGCAGTGAAAACCTTGGTGGCTTTGTTAGCCCGATAATGTTTTCAATGGTGCGAAACCGAAGTGGGGTGTCGTCATGATCGAAGTTAAGTACTTTCACCATGTTGGATGGTGGTGAAGCGAACTCCACTATGGGTGATGGTGTGGGAATCACTTTGACCACGTCTAGTGTTGTAGCATCTGCAGAGTGTGTGCCAATGGGTCTGAGTGATGATATCTGTTCTCCAACAGTGTTTTCAGTCTCTATCCTCCCCAGTTTACATTTCTTTGTGTGTTCAATGATGAATGAATCCTCACTATTCAACACACATTTCTCATCATGAGCACTCTGATCCCACTGCTCCGCCTCATCGAAGATGACATCATGCATTACATGCACGTGCTTGCTGATGGGGTTGTACATACAGTATGTTTTGGATCTAGACTCATACCAAATGAAGATCATCAGCGTACTCTGGTCATCCAGCTTCTTAATGTGAGGCTTCACATTCTTAAGATGTGTGATGCAGCCAATGGTGCAGATAAAGTGCACTTCCAGTCGTTTGTCATGCCAGGCCTCATATGGAATCATCCCATCAAGGCTGTGTGTCAGCGCTCGGTTAAGGATAAAGATGGTGGTGGAAACGGTCTCACCACAGAACATCTCGGGAATACCCTTAGCCTTTAACATTCTTTGATCCATAGAAACCATGATCTAGTTGGGTTGTTCAATAATCTCATCCAGTTGTTGTGAATAAAGAGCCTTGAGTTGTCGTTGTATGCCACACCCGGTACAGTATTCACCAAATTTCACTAAAGTAAACTCATCACCGCGATCGGTGCAGAGGAACTTCAGCTTGCGCCCTCTCTCCACCTCCACAGTGGCTTGAAAGCATCTAATTATCATTGGAGCCTGGTCCTTGCTTTTGAGTAGATTTAGCCCCATGTAGCGACTCATGTCATCCATGAGTAGCAGAAATTAGTGGTTCCCGCTTGGTGTCATTGGCGTGATCGGTCCGTAGAGGTCACTGTAGACAAGGTCGAGGGTTTGTTCCGCACGATGCTTTACTTGCTTGTGGAAAGACACTCACTATTTCTTCCCAGTGAGGCAACTATCATAGACATGATCAACCTGATAAATATTTGGAAGCCCTCGTACCATTTCACATAGAGAAATCTTGTGCATAACCTGGAAATTCAAGTGGTCATACCTTGTGTGCCAGCTCCATGCAACCTCCGACCTCCTTGTAGATAGGCATGTGGGTTGTGCAATGTCGATTCTTAGCTTGTACAGCTGATCGGGGAAGTGCTGCACCCTAGCCAGCATGTGTCATTTCTTGTCATGGATCTTCATGATTCCTCCATCGATTAGTACCTTACAACCATTATCATCAAACTATCTGATGTTGATGATGTTGGTGGTGAGCCTCAGGAAGAAGTACACCCCCGTGATGACATGGTGATCGCCGGTCTTGTAGGCGAACAAGATCATCCTGAACCCCTCGATATTGATGACATATCTATCACCAAACTTGATGTTGCCACGGATCCTTGAGTCAAGCTTAAAGAATACTGCGCGAGAACCATTCATGGGGTTTGTGGCACTAGTGTCGAGGTACCATAGGTCGTCATTGCACGCCTCATTATAAGCATGTTGTGTAAAGACCTTCTCCTCGACCAACCGAAGAAGACTATATTGCGGCGGTGGGGAATTGGAAGTGGCAGATCGTGGTGGTGGGGTATCGGGCACCACAGTGCATTTGGAATCCTGCCTTTTTACTAAATAACTTTACATTACATTTTACATACAGAGGATCTTTAAAGTCCAATGTTTTGGAAATCAGGGACATAATACATGAAACAACATAAAACATCCTTCTAATACACTTGTAAGGCTTCATCATAGGTTTAACCTAAGTAAAATTACTACATCTCATAACCTGAAGACATAAATCAAAGTAAAGGGTGAGCTTAAGGCCCAATAAGGGTAACTTTACCACAATGCATGTGGAATCCTGCCTTTTTATTACATAACTTTACATTACATTTTACATACAAAGGATTTTTAAAGTCCAGTGTTTTGGAAATCAGGAACATAATACATGAAACAACATAAAACATAATTCTAATACACTTTTAAGGCTTCATCATAGGTTTAACCTAAGTAAAATTACTACATCTCATAACCTGAAGACATACATAAAATTAAAGGGTGAGCTGAAGGCCCAGTAAGGGTAAACAAGGGAATCCGTTTACTTGTGATATCAATAAGAACTTGATTAAAAAACATAAAGACAAGAGCAATGGAAGTATAGGAATATCATAATGAAAATAACTTGAAACATAAATTGAATATGTGGATACAACATTTCATTTAGACATTCATTAATATATCACCATGGATCATCCTCAAGGTGTCATAAAAAAATTACCAAGGTTATTCACCAAGGTATCGTGAAACTTGTCATCTCTAGAGATTAATTCTTTACCCAATGCATTGGAGAGCTATCAGGGAAAACCCTTAATATGTATTTACTTTAATTTGATACACATATATCATAATAAAACATTTCATAAATAACCCACAGAGAATAAAATAAATGGGTTTCATTTCAAAATCATGATGTTTTAAAAGTTCTTAAAAATAAGATCATTATGTAATTTATAACTCATGGAAAGGGAGTAGGGGTTATATGCATGTCAATTCAAGAATAAAATATATCATATTTATATATTTATGAACACCCATAGAAACGAAATAGGTCTGGGTATTCACATAAATAAAACAAGAGAATTTCTGGAGAGAAAGAGATTGAAATTTTGAGGCAAAATTTCTGCAGCATAACGGCTATATAACATGGTTTTAGAAAACATTGAAAAGATATGGGACAAGGGTAACACACTCATAAATAATTCATAATACATTATGGGTACATAATAAGATCATGGTATGGATATTTGAATGACATACCACATGAAAAAGAAACAAGAAAGAAAAGAGAAGATGCGATTTATTTTACGAGAAATTCAGCAGCCTAACGACGTCACTTAAAAATTCAGAAAACAAATTGATGAGAGCGAAAAGGGTCTCTCAACAATTATAAATGAAATGGATAGTAATGAGAACATATAAGAACATACCCTCAAAATAAATATATGGAAAATAGAAGACACAACATAAAGGAAGTCATGGCTTAAAAGAGGACGGTGAAAGATTCCCTTACCTTGAAGAGTAACTTCGAAAGCTTGAAGGTAAGGACCTTGGGAGACTTGAGGGAACCTTGGGAGAACTCCTTGGGAGTTAAAGAGACCAGAACTTCGTTGGGGAGTATTTGGGAATGAAATTAATGAGGGAATGACTTGGTATTTATAGGATAAGTGAGGGAATAAATTATTAATTTCCAAGGGACACCTCATCGGTGGTATTGGAAAAACCATGGGCTTGACCATGGTATTTGCCCATAGTATTGGCCACTTGGGACACCTCATTGAATACCTTACTATTCATAAGTCTAACAGAATTATTACATAATTATTACATCATTAATGATGTCATTAAACACCCGAAACTCAAAACTGTATTTTTACTATTCACTGAAAATTCAATTGTTTCAAAAAGATCCCAAAAATTTACCTAAACCTAATATCAATGCTCTAAATTAAAAAATTAACTCCATTTTATGAAAATAATTTTCTAAATATTTTTAATTTAATTTTTAAATAAAACCACTATTCACCCGAAAAAAACTAATACTTAACTAATAATTTCTGAAACAGTTATTTACTTATTTTATTGAATCACATTACCTAATCAAGGTGCCTAAATTATATTAATAATTTATTAAGTGAGGTTAATATTCCATTTGGTCACATTAATATTCATAAGCATAAAATTACTATTCATAATTTACTATTCACCAAAAATTAAGTTGATCTTATTAGACTCTAAATTTCTTACTGAACACAACTATAGAAGACCATTTTTTGAAAATCATTACACATTATTAATTATTTAAAGTTTATATAAATATTTTAAAATATCATTTTTTCCAAAATTCATCAATTATATACATCCTATATTTATCTGAACATTTGAAATTCACAAACTTTACCATAATAAGAAATAACAATTTTATTTATCTCAAAGGATTACACAAAGTAGATAAGGTCTCATTACATAGCCCCTTATAATACCAGCATAGGACCTAAGTGTAAGGTGTGTTAAGGTGATAGAATCTTTGGGCGGCTCATCCAACATTACCGTAGTGGTGATTTCTATCAGCTTGAACTTCTCCTATAGGCGATTCCATTCAAGCTTCACATGATGAAGTTTGGCTTGGGCTTGGTACAGAGCAAATCCCAGTGGTGCGACCTCCTTCCCAAGTTCCATTAGATGGGATTCGAACAACCCGAGTCTATTGGATGAGGCCATCAAATCTTCTTTCTCTGTTAATTAATCAAGATCACTTGTATTTATAAACAATAATTGTAATGTTAAGAGTTTAGTTTTCAACAGTCATATAACAGTCGAAACCCAATAGTCTCATTTAATCATAATCACTTCATTAATTAAATAATATAGTTTTGTTGAGCATAAAATAAATAACACACAAATTGGAAACAAAAATTAATAAAAGTTTGGGCCGTTGCATTCTTCCCCCCTTAAGAAATTTCATCCCCGAAATTTTAACTCGTACCCTCAAAAAAGAAAAGGTGTGGGTACTTTTTCCTCATAGACTCTTCTAGTTCACACGTGGCTTCTTCGCATTTGTGGTTCCTCCACAACACCTTGACAAGGTGGGTTATCTTGTTGCATAGAACCTTGTCTCTACGATCCAAGATCTCCACCGACTGCTCCTCATAAGAGAGGTCATGTTCCAGTTGTACCACCTCTGGGTTTAGTACATGTGAAGGGTCAGGTATATACTTACTCAAGAGGGATACATGGAAGAAATCATGAACTTGTGCTAGATTTGGAGGAAGTGCAAGCTGATAGGCCACTGCTCCTACACGATCAAGGATTTCATAGGGGCCAATGTACCTAGGGTTGAGCTTCCCTTTCTTCCCAAACCTCATGAATCTCTTACAAGGTGCAATTCAAAGAAATACCTTGTCACCAACATCAAACTCCAAGTCCATTCGACGGTTGTTGGCATAGCTCTTTTGTCGACTCTAAGTATCCTTAATGTGTTGTTGGATGGAATGGACTTTTTCTGTCATCTCTTGCACAAGATCAGGCCCAAGAAACTTTCTCTCACCAGTTTCATCCCAAAAAGTAGGATTTCTACATCGATTCCCATATAGATCTTCATAGGGTACCATTTTAATGCTCGAGTGGAAGCTATTGTTGTAAGAGAACTCAACTAATGGGATATGTTGATCCCATCCACCTTTAAATTCCATTGAGAATGTTCTCAGCATGTCCTCGAGTGTTTGAATAGTCCTTTCAGATTGGCCATCAGTTTGGGGGTGATAGGTCGTACTGAAATTCAATTCAGTGCTCAGAGCATGTTGAAGACTTCTCCAGAATTTTGATGCGAACCTTGGATCACGATCAGATATGATAGAAAGTGGAACTCCATGCAGCCTTACCACTTCCTTCATGTAAATCCTGGAAAGTTGATCAATATAGAAATCTTCCCGAATGGAGATAAAATAGGCAGTCTTGGTGAGATGGTTCACAATAACCCATATCGCATTGTTTCCTTTGGAAGTTCTCGGAAGACCAGTGTCGAAGTACATAGTGATATTGTCCCACTTCCATGCTGGTATGGGTAGTGGTTTCAATACCCCTTTAGGAAGTTGTCTCTCTGCCTTCACTTGCTGAAATACTAGTCACCTTGAAGTGTAGTGAGCAATCTCCCTTTCCATATTATCCCACCAATAATGATCATGAATGTCCCTATAAATTTTTGTGCTTACAGGATGTATAGATAAAGTAGAACTATGGGCTTCATCCATCGGCTCCTTCTTTATTTCCAGAATATATGGAATGCATAGTCTTGTATGAAATTTCAGTACACCTTCTTGATCAATATTGAACTCGGGAAACTTCCTATATTTCACAGATTCAAACTTCTTCCGTAACAAAGGATCTTCTTTATGAGCTTTCTTGATCTTCTCTAGTAATGACGGTTGAGAAATCATTTGGGTTAGGGTTGATGATGTCCCTTCCCTTATAATTCCCATTTCCAGCTTTACTAGGTCATTGATCAAAGGATCTTTTTGAATCCTCATCATGGAAAGAACAACTGGGTATTTCCTACTTAATGCATCGACAACTTTGTTTGCTCTTCTGGGATGATAATTAATTGAACAATCATAGTATTTAAGAAGTTACAACCATCTCCTTTGTTTCATGTTTAATTCCTTTTGTGTAAAAATATACTTCAAACTTTGATGGTCTGTGTATATATCACATTTCTCCCCATAAATATAGTGCCTCCATATCTTTAGGGAAAAACAACCGCAACCAGCTCCAGATCATGCGTAGGATAGTTCTGCTCATGAGTCTTCAACTGTTGAGATTCAAAAGCAATGACTTTGTCATTTTTCATGAGGATGCACCCAAGCCCTTTCAGAGTTGCATCACTAAAAATAACGAATCCTTCTCCACTTGAGGGAAGAGTTAACACGGGTGCAGTAACCAATCTCTTCTTCAGCTCTTGGAAAATTTCCTCACACTCCTTTGTCCAGATGAACTTGACCCCTTTTCAAGTTAAATTGGTTAATTTATTAGAAAGTCATGAAATTTTTTTCACAAACCTCCTATAATATCCTTCTAATCCAAGGAAACTACAAATCTCAGTTATTGTTGTAGGTTAAGACCACTCCTCTACAACTTTTGTCTTTTCAGGGTCAACTGTGATTCCTTCATTGGTTACAATGTGTCCCAAGAAAGTAACTTGTTGTAACCATAATTCACATTTGCTGAACTTTCCAAAAATCCTCTCCTTCCATAGAGTTTTAAAAATAGCCCTTAGATGATCCTCCTGCTCCTTGCGACTTTTGGAATATATCAGAATATCATCAATAAAAACTACCACAAAGTTATCAATGTAGTCCTTAAAGACTCTATTCATCAAATCCATAAATATAGTAGGTTCATTAGTCAGTCCGAAGGGCATAACAAAAAACTCATAATGCCCATATCTTGATCAGATGGATGTTTTTGGAATATCTTCTTTCTTCACCCTCAATTGATGATAACCAGATCGAAGATCAATCTTAGAGAATAATTGAGCCCCATGAAGTTGGTCAAATAAGTCATCAATTCTTGGAAGATGGTATTTGTTCTTCACTGTGATCCCATTCAGTTCTCTATAATCAATACACATCTGCATCGATCCATCCTTATTCATTACAAAGAGAACTAACGCTCCCCAAGGAGGCCCACTTGGTCAGATAAACCCCTTCTCCAAAAGAACTTGGAGTTGTTTCTTTAATTCCTCTAGCTCCACATTTTCCATCATATAGGGGGTCTTCGATATCGGATGAGATCCAGGTATGAGTTCAATGGATAACTCTACCTCTCTTTTTTGGGGAGGTCCGAGTAACTCCTCAGGAAATATGTGAACATATTCCTAGACAATGGGGACATTTTCTATCCTTAAATTCTCATCTCCTTCTTCTTCACCGATCAACTCCATAAAGAAGGATATAGGGGGTTCTTATAGACAAATATCAGGTTGAGATATATCTACTTAGAAGATAATTTTAGGTTTTCCATTCAAGACTACTGAGATTTCCTTTCTCCTGTATTTGATCTTAGAATTATATTTTGAGAGCCAGTCTATCCCTAGTATAATGTCAAATTCCAGCATGGGAATGACTACTAGATTTGCGATAATATTTTGCTCACTAAAGTAAATACTAGAGTTTCTAAACGTTGATGATGCTTGGATAATCCCACCAGGAGTCTTGACTGATAACTCTACTTTTAGAAAATAGGGGGTTGATTCTAAATTATTTGCAAACTTGGAGGGAATAAAGGAATGTGTAGAACCATAATCAAACAAAGTACTTACTAGCTTTGAGAGGACAATAAGAGTACCTGCTATCACATCATTCGGAGCTTCAACTTTAGCTGTCGTGATAGAAAAAGCAAAGCCTTTCTCCCTTGGCCTTTGCTGAGGCTGATGGGTGTCCGTCCACTACCCTCGGATTTGGATAGTGGTTGGCAAAGTGCCCAAGTTGTCCACACTTAAAAAACTGGACTTCAGGTAGGGCCTTCACCATCTTCCAATTTTTGTTAGTGTTTGGAAGTTGAGGTTTCACCTCACTATGACAATTCCTCACAATATGGACATCTCTTCCACACTTGTAGCATTTCCCGCTCCCGAGCAGGCAGTTCCCCGAATGCTTCTTCCCACATTTATTACATGTGGGATGTTGAACTTGCTTGCCTCCTCTTCCCTGATCAAAGGTCCTCCCTAAGCTGGGTTTCATCGATCTCTTATTGTCATTTGATTTATGATACCACTGCGTCTCACCAAACTCCAGTTCGACTTTCATCGCACTTCGCACGATCTCCTCATAACTTTCATAGTCTCGGTTAGCTAGATTTCTCCGCAGATGAGGTCTCAGTCCACTGAAGAACCTATCAACCTTACCATTTGGATCCATAACAAAGCTTGAGGTATAATGGGAAAGTCTTGTAAAGTTCATCTCATAGCCTCCCACAGATTCATTCTCCTTCTACTTCAGCTCGAGAAACTCCTTCTCTATTCTTGTTCTCATGGAACAAGGGAAATACTTACTGAAGAAGATCCCTCTAAACTCTTCCCACTTCATAGCTTCAACCTCCACTCTTGGACTCGTGTTTTTAATCAACTCCCACCACTGATAAACTTCTCCCTCTAAGCGATAGACAACTAGGGTGACCTTCTCTTGCTCTGTATAGTGGAGCACCGAAAATATCTTCTCTATAGAGCTGATCCACTGTTCAGCAATCAATGGGTCGGTCGATCCACTGAAGGTTGGTGGTTATTGACACATAAAGGACTAAACAAAATGTTGTTCCCTTCACGGTGAGATCAGTCTCTCAGATTGATTCAGGTTATTTCTCATAAATTGAGTCAGTTGGTTCATCATTCATATGAAAGTTTCCATTCCGGATTCCATTGGAGGGTTGTCAGCGCATAGTCCATTGCGATCACCATTTGCACGGTTCCTCCTATTTCCCGCCATTTCTAAAAGAATAAAACCTCGGTGAGAACCTTATTTCATTTATGAATCTTTTAACTATAAAGTATTTTATGTCTTAGAATTTAATGCTTAAACAATTATATTTCTCTATAATTCATTCATAATGATTCATAAAAATCTTGCGATTAACCAAACATATCCCCCAGTAGTGTCGTAACCAAGAGTGCAGCAAGGCCCGTTGTCATGCACCAGTTCCCGTTCGAGTCTAACTCAAAGCGGTGTTTTCGGGTTTTACCCCTATGTACATCTATGCCAGAGCCACCTCTACCTGCTCGTATCCAGACAGGGATGTATTTGTTTAATAAAACACTTACTCAATACTCACCAAAATACTTAGAAGTCCTATATTTAAACTTTTCTATAGGGTTCTTCCTAAAGTTTTCATAGCCTAATTTCTATAAATAACTAAACTATCCTTTGATACCAACTGTGGCATCCCACCTTTTTATTACTTAACTTTACATTACATTTTACATACATAGGATCTTTAAAGTCTAGTGTCTTGGAAATCAGGAACATAATACATGAAAACAACATAAAACATCCTTCTAATAAACTTGTAAGGCTCCATCATAGGTTCAACCTAAGTACAATTACTGCATCTCATAACCTGGAGACATACATCAAAGTAAAGGGTGAGCTGAAGTCCTAGTAAGGGTAAACAAGGGAATCAGTTTACTTGTGATATCAATAAGAACTTGATTAAGAAAACATAAAGACAAGATCAATGGAAGTATAGGCATATCATAATGAAAATAACTTGAAACATAACTTGAATATGTGGCTATACAATTTCATTTAGACATTCATGAACATATCACCAAGGATCATCCCCAAGGTGTCATAAAAAAATTACCAAGGTTATTCACCAAGGTACCGTGAAACTTGTAATCTCTAGATATTAATTCTTTACCCAATGCATTGGAGCGCTATCAGGGTGCACCCTTAATATGTCTTTACTTTCATGTGAGCCATATAGATCATAATAAAACATTTCATAAATAACCCACAGATAATAAAAGAAATGGGTTTCATTTCAAAATCGTGAAATTTTAAAAAAATTTAAAAATAAGATCATTATGTCATTTATAACCCATGGAAAGGGAGTGAGGGTTATATGGATGTCAATTCCAGAATCAAATATATCATATTTATATATTTATGAAAACCCATAGAAACGAAATAGGTTTGGGTATTCACATAAATAAAATGTCGGGGCGGCTCAACCAACATTGCCCAAGTGGTGATTTCTATCATCTTGAACTTATCCCATAGGCGATTTCGTTCAAGCTTCACATGATGAAGTTCAGCTTGGGATTGGTCCAGAGCAAAGCCTAGTGGTGCGACCTCCTTCCCATGTTCTGTCAAATGGGCTTCGAATGACCCGAGTCTACTAGATGAGGCCATCGAATCTTCTTTCTGTGTTAATAAATCAAGATCACTTGTATTTATAAACAATAATTGTAATGTTAAGAGTTTAGTTTCCAAAAATCATATAACAGTCGAAACTCAATAGTCTCATTTAATCATATTCACTTCATTAATTAAATAATATAGTTTTTTTGAGCATAAAATAAATAACACACAAATTTTAAACAAAAATTAATAAAATTTCGGGTCGTTACAATGCACGCCCTAGCCATAAGAAGCGCAGACTCATCGTCATCACCATGGGTTAAAAGGGCCTTAGCATGTTCCAGCCTGCTGCGACAATCTTTGGGCTAGTGACCCATTTTTCTGCAATATCAACATTGGTCTCTTGAGACATCATTTTTGTTGTCGAATCCCCAATCATCCCTTCTATTTTTTCCATTGTTGTTGTCTGACTTTCTTCGTGGTTGTTGGCGGCGTCGGTTGCTGAAATTGGAGTCGTTGAAGGGTCTCTTTGTTGCTCGTTCATCCGTGCAACCCACTTCTCCTCAGTGAGGAGAAAATTTCCTCCATTGTCAGTGGTGAGTGTCGGCTCAAAACGGTCCTCCTCCACTTTGAGTCTCCTTGTTACCTCCTCCACAGAGAGCGTCAAGATGTTGAGAAGCATCTTAATTGAAAGAGAAATTTAGGAGAACCTATAGGGGACAACACGCATGCACTTCTCAACAACCTTATCTCGAGGCTCTGTATCACCGAAGATTATGAGTTGGTTGACCAACCTGGTGATCCACATCTCGAAGTCGTCCACTAATTCACTGTTACGAAAAGCAATGTCTTCATACTCCTTGCGGATTTTCTGAGCATTGGCTTTGTGTACGCGATCAATTTCATGGTCTTGACGGTGTCTCATGCTTTCTTGGCAGTTGCCTTGATGACAAGTATGGAGATCATCTCTGGCCGGACAATGCGGAGGATGGCCTCCAGCACTATCTGATCTTCCTGGAGTTTGGCACCGCTGGTGTCGACGACATCCCAAACTTTTCATTCTTGGAGGATAACCTTCATTATCACGGATCAGTCGTTGTAGTTTTTTCTTCGTGATGATCAGATACATCACCGATCCCCCGACCTTCTTCGCTACCCAATGTACCACTCGAGGGCCGCTACTGCCGTCAATGAGGGCTCTGGGATGTGATGATGATGTCTGGGAGAGTTGGGGTGATGTGGACTCGGAGTGTAGGATCATGGATCAAGTCAACCTCAATTTGATGCCAAATATTGGAAATGTCCAACCGATCAACACGAAAACACAAGCGAAAGTATTGGAATGATGAGAGGAAAACGCTAAAATATGAGAGTTGTTTGCGCACCGCCAAGCGGGATGTTTTTTTGGAGAAATTTTCATTATTTTATACACACACATAAAAACAAGACGTATTTGCAACATAATTAAAACCACGCGACATCCTTAATGAGGTCAACCCGTGTTGATCCATAAAATAAAAACATAAATGCAGCATAAATAATGGGGGGTGATAACAATGGAATTAATCCTCATTATTGAAATTGGTCAACAGTTCACAGGCCACGTCATCTTCCCCAAACTTGTTAAATTCATTTTTCCATTTATAGGTTCTTATTTTTGATCGAGATTTGAAATAATGCGAGTGATTCTTTTCAAATGACAATTTCCCTCATATAACCATAATAAAAAAAGAAAGAAATTCCCTAGATAGGGAACCTGTGAAACCATTTCCTAAGATACCCAAAAATTTCTATGGGAGGAAGGAAAAAACATCAGTATTTTGAAAAATAGTTTCTCTAATCATAGTCAAACTTGGGTACCTTGGAAAATAGTTTCTCAAGTTGACTATTTTGGGAATTTCTTTTTTTATTGTCCTTATATGGGGACAATGGGGTGCTCTCGGAAATTTTACTCATATAACCAGGATAAAAAATGAAATTCCCTAAATAGAGAACCTGTGAAACTATTTACTAAGATACCCAGAATTTTATGACGGTAAGGAAAAACATCGGTATTTTGAGAAATAGTTTCTACCAACATAGGCAAATTTGGGTACCTTGGAAAATAGTTTCTCAAGTTGACTATTTTGGAAATATCCTTTTTTACGGTCCCTATATGAGGACAATGGGCTGCTCTGAAAATCCACAACTGAACTCCTCTGGTGTGAAGCAGTATTATTCTGTCGCCATGCCGAGCTCCAATTTGCACGGGCACAACTCGTCTTCTTCAATACTCCCTGGCATCCACTTCCTATCCCAGTCAAAAAACATATTCTGCAAGGTTGGAATCAGGTGAAACTATTGACTTCGATCGAACCTATCTTCAACAGGGGCACGACTCACAACCTGGATCATCTTATTCCCCGTTTCTGTCCGCTCCTGCTTGGATTCGCTGTCTTGATTGTAGATCTTGGTTCAACAGCTTCTTCAAGTGCATCCACAATTCATTCTCCATTGATGTTCGGTTGATTCTTCTCTCTTCTCAGACTCAAATTCCTAATTTTCAGCACAGATCCAGGGCTTGGCTTCCATACTCGGCATTCCCAGTGCTCAGCAGCTCAACAACACATCCTCTGGTTCAAACTACATTGTGGTATTTGGTCGAACAGGTTGAGTGCAACCTTCATCGAGATTGAAGCCACAACATTGTAGAACTCGGAGTCCCCTTCTTCTTCAAATCGAGCCCTGCAAACAGAAATACGAACTAGTCGAACACATATTCTTCATCTTCGGTCGGAACTCATCCAGACCCGGTGGTCCACCTTCGTCAACCTATCTTCGAATCAATCTTTGAAAATCTTTTGTGACTTCGTTCGACTTTAGTAAATCCTTTGTCCGAGCTCGTCTTCCTCGATCAGGCGTTGGCTTCGGTCGATCTTCGTTCAAATTTCAAATCAACTTACTATGTGTTCAAGCTTCTTCAAGACACTGCAGCTTTTTCGGTTCATGGATTCAGTCGACCTCCATTGATTTGGTCGAGCTCGACTCTTCACCCAACGCACTCTGAGTTCAATGCCCTACAGATTTCAATCAGCACCGTCAAGCTACGGAGGTGTCGATTCCTCAGCAAGCTCCAAGATAAATTAATTAATTGGAGATATGGTATATAAGATGACGGGTAGCATAGTGATTGAAGTGTTTATGATGTAGTCCACCAAGAGCACGAAGGGTACCCCATGTGATTCAACATGTAGGAACATTTGACATCGATGGTGGATCTATGATATGATGGGATACCGCATTTGCAGCATTATGTGCGGTGCATTGACTTGGAACATGCATGAAGCAGCATCAACAAAATCAATGATCGAGCAAATGTATCGAAAGTCTTCTTGAGAGCGGTAATCAAGTGACGTGTTCCAGTTGATGATCGACATCACATCATGAAGGTGAGATCATGAGAGATAAATTCTTCGAATGTAGCAAGACGGTACGAGGCTTGTCACAGTTGATGATCAGATGTTCATCATGATAATGAGATCATGAGAGAGAAAAATCATTTAAGTGTCGTAAGATAGTGTGGGGATGACATGTGTTCGGATAAAGATCTCTAAGGGAGGTACGTTCTGTCGACATAAGGATGAGATTTTGTTTCATATGGATCTTTTAGCATTGTGATTTGATCGGGATGATTTTCAGAGAGAGGACGAAGGCATATCAGAGTGTGTTTTTCACATAGGTTTTTCTGTGCAGTCATTGAAATTCAAGTTTGGTCATTCACTTGAATTTTGTTCTCTTTGATTTATTAGTGGAATTTTTGGAGTTGCCCCATGGTTTTTTAATCCTCTACATCGAAGGGGTTTTCCAAGTTAAAAATCTTGTGTGCTGATTTATTTATTCAGATTTATATCACTTATATATTTTCATCATGTTTCTCACAAATATTTTACAAGCAATTTTCTGCCCGAAATCAGGATTCTCCCCAACAGTGATATCAAAAGTGATGGTTTGTACTTGAAATTTGTTGTGGGAATTATGGAAGTGGTTTTTTGAAAGGATCGATGACGTATACATGGAACAAAATAAGATTTGAAAGTTAAAATAGGTTGAGAGACGCGTTTCAGGTCTTACACCCAATTCTTTTTCTTTAGAGAGTTTCGCTATAAAGAAAGAATTAAAAATTGAAGATCGAGGTGATGCGTCTGTCTGCTTTGAGGATGTTGAGCAGTGGAAGCAATTAATTTTGACTAGTAATCTAGATAATGTGGTGATCACTATTATGAGAGTCATATGTTTTTGGTTCTAGTCTTATTCAGTAGGATGGTGCAGATACATATATGAAGAAGACTTCAACATTCAGATTTCTTTTGTGGGGGGGGGGGGGGGCTGAGAGTTGTTGGTTTTCTATTAGAATTGAAAAATCATGTTGTCATGTTTTTGGCTGAGGATCATGGTTGGTGTGATACCAACCTGTTTTCTTTCTAATTGAGTTTGTCGGATGTTTTCATTCTTTGATGTGGTGAAGGAGAAGATTTTTGGGATTCAACACATTTATTGAGGAGAGAAATTAATTAATGAAGATATTTTTCTCAACATTAATAGAGGGGTTTATCTCAACAATAATGAATAGTTATTATCAATATTAATGAATGAAAAATGGGATGTTGACTACATTAATTAGAGATATGAATTTTGTGTCTATATAAGAGGATGCATTAGCATATTTTGGCATTATGAGATTGACTTCTATTCATGCAGAGGTGCATGAAAGGTTTTCAAGATATAGTCCACTGAGAGCGGGAAGGGGGCTACCACATTTGCGGTAGCATGTAGAAACCGTTGGTGATGGTGAACAAGGCACTGATGGTGGACCTATGATGTGATTGGATACCGCCTTTGCAGCAGCATGTGTGGCGCATCAACTTGGAACATGCATGAAGAAACAACAACAATATCATTGTCCGGGGTCATGTATCAAAAGTATTCTTGAGAGTGGTGATTAAGTGGCATGTCTCGGTTGATGATCGGTGGTACATCATGATGGTGAGATCATGAGAGAGAGAAATTCTTCAAGTGTCGCAAGACAATGCGAGGCTTGTCCTGGTTGATGATCGACTATACATCGTGATGGAAAGATCATGAGAGAGACAAAATCTTCAAGTGTCGCAAGACGGTGTGATGTTGATGCATGTTCGGATAAAAATCCCTGAGGTAGTCACGTTCCATCGACAGAAGGGTGAGATTATGCCTCATATGGATCTCTAAACATTGCGTTTTGATCAAGACAATTTTCAAAGAGAAGACGAAGGCATATCAGGGTATGTTTTTCACATAGGTATTTCTATGCTGTCATTGAAATTCAAGTTTGTTAATTTACTTGAATTTTGTACACTATGATTTATTAGTGTAATTTTTGGAGTTTCTCCATGATTTTTTAATCCTCCACATCAGAGTTTTTTACACATTAAAAATACTGCATGTTGATTTATTTATTCTTCTTTATATTACTTCCATATTTTGATCAGGTTTCTCACAAATACTTTGCAAGCAATTTTTTGTCCAGAATCAGGATTCTCCCCAACACATTCATGGTTGGTCGATCAAAATTTCTTATGCAGTAGGTTCAGTGGGCATGTAGTCGATTGAGATAAGATGCATAAACAGTTGGATAAGGCACAATCAATTCAAATTATAAGCACGAACGATTAGATTTTTCTTTGTGGTTAGTGGTCAGAGGATTCTCACATGCAGTGGCTTGAGTTTTGACCTCACAAAAGATTCACTTTTATTCTTGCGGTCTCTCCAGAGTTTGCCAAAATTTCACATGGAAAGTTTAAATTTTTGTTTAATGTCTAATAGCTTCAATTTTGCACTGGTGGTCGATTTATCCTCTTCATGCAGCAACTTGACACCTTTTCCAATTTTCTAACCTGTGGGAGCTCTATTTTCTTCATGTGGTTGATGAATACAAGCGCGATCACTCTAATATTTTTCCAAATTTCAAGAATTTTTCAAACACCTTTATTCACAGAAGTAGATCCTGAAAAACAGATTTTAAAATTAAGTAAAAATCATAAATTTTAAATAATAAATGATTTCAATATAAAATAATCAATGAATTTTCAAATAATTAAAATTGAATTCCACAAAATGAAATTAAAATAAAAACATGGAATTATGAAATAATTAATTTCAACAAATTAAATGATTAATTAAAAATCAATTTTTTTTATTTAAATATAAAAAATTAAACCCAAGAATAATTGATCACTTGAACACAAAAAATAAAATAAATAATATTCGGTGACTAACAAATTCAAAATAAAATTACCTAGGATTCCAAAATTTCCCATTATCAAGATATTTCAGCCATTAATACCTCAATAAAAACACACAATATATGTGAAAAAATGTGTCAAAAATAGGCCACATCACCTCCCAAGGAATAAAAAACAAAAACCAAAGTAGCAACATAAGACAATACATAACAAAAATCTACAACAACTACATACCCAAAGAAACTAAGTGAACCCAAGGCACCGAAGTTGTACCACGACCAACTCCATGGTAATAAATCTCCAAGATCTAACTCCCAATGACCACACTATAACATCAAGATGCTCATTTTAGAAAAGTATAAAGTCTCCCCTTACCCGTATCATGGTAAAAAAAGGTCTGTATACGCACCAAAGTGCATATGCAGGGGGTTAGTGTTGTGGAAATTCTGGGATTCCTAGCAAAAAAATGGTTTGCAGATGAGGAAAAGAAAAAATAAAAGAACAAGAATAAGATCACATGATACAAAGATTTACGTGGTTCAGGAAAAATCCCTACGTCCATGGAGAGGCAGAAAAATTCACAATTTTGGGAGAAAAATTATAGGGTACAATCTTAGAGTATGAAACCCTAGCTCGAAATGAGCTTACAAATTGGATGATGAAACTATACCACCAACCGTATAGTAAGTCCACTGTACTATAATGACCAGTGGTTGAAAGTCCGATGAGCTACAATACCGCTGTCTCTAAAGCCCGAGATGCTACAATAACCATGTGAAAGTTCACACTACTATAACACCCAATCGGTGTCTCTTGATCAGCTCCATTACAATCCTACCAAAGTTTTTATAGTTTTTAAAATTTTGGTCGAGGGCCTTTGGACCTCGAACCCCTGAGCATGGGATTGCTACCCCTTGAAACCCCCTACGACCTTACTGTGGTGGTTGAACCAGGAGAGTTGTGGTCTGGTGTGTAGTATGGGCTATCACAACCCCTCCCACCAAAGGTACCCTACCTAGGCTAGAAATGAAGGAAGTGATATGATGATCCCCAAGTCCCACCTTCAGTAGGAATTGGGTTGTTTATAAGAAAAGAGGGTATAAAAATACCACATAAATGGAAGCCATTATCCTCTATAATATAGGATCAAGAGATAGAAAAAATAAACCACAAACAAATCAATGACATAATATAAAAGTGAACCAACACCATCCCACAATGAATGTATAAATTAAATAGATACAATAATTCCCCAAATAAAATACCAAAAGAAAACCCTAAGGCAACAACATCACAAAAACTCCAAATTCTAAGCTAGAAATGTCTAGCATGGTCCATTAAGGCCTCCTAAAAATCTAAAAAATAGTTTGTATATATGTATGGTGAGAATACAAGTATACTAAGAAGGATCATACCCAATGTCTCTTGTAAATATATGAAAATATCATACTAATGCACCAATGAGAAAACTATAGAACCAACAACACCTAAACAGACCAACTAACCAATATCATCCTCACCATGGCATGATCACCAAATAACACTTTCAAGTATAGTGACATAATAATAAGCACATCGATAAAAGTGTACCCCACACCACTTTCCCACTCTCACACCCCAATGTCGTACGTCTTGGCCCTCACTTATCTTTCATATAAAAACCTTCCCACAAACACCTGAGCCATCACATCAAATCACATCTCAACTGTAAACACTTCATCCATTATATCACATCTCTCCTGTAGACACCTAGTCCATCACATCATATCTCACCTGAAGACATTTGGTCCATCACATCACATTTCACTCGAAGAAACCCAAGTCATCACATCACATCTCAACCACAACCAAAAATAGTATAATTGGGTATTCTGAACATAAAAAACCTAAACTTCACGCCCTCCTCATACCATGAATGACCCCCGCTATAAGCCATCTCATAATCTCATTACACATCACCACAATTCACTTTTGAATTTTGGTCATCACAACCCATGCATATCAACATCATTTAGAAGAGTGAGTGTGGAAGGGGGGAGGGGATAGCCATCCATCCATCCTCATCAACATGATGTTGGGGAAAACACCCCCAAAACATTTGGTTTTTGGTATATAATGCTGGAAATAGGTGGGGTGAGTATAGAACTCACAAATAAATACAATGTATGTACATAATAGCCTTAACACACAAACCCAACCTCTGGGTTCATAATATGAGTACCATCCTAACTCATAACGTCACC
This sequence comes from Viscum album, assembly GCA_963277665.1. Classification (NCBI taxonomy): domain Eukaryota; kingdom Viridiplantae; phylum Streptophyta; class Magnoliopsida; order Santalales; family Viscaceae; genus Viscum; species Viscum album. The sequence goes on from OY728121.1 coordinate 233,112,935, forward strand.
CCTAAGGCCTCACAACCTTCGATACTTTCTCTGCCACTACTAAATGAAAAACACCACACAAGTAAGCCATGATCCACAATCCATGTTTCATATTCTTTCTCAAATTAACCCATTTTCAGATTTTCCCATTACCATCCAATTTCATTATTCTATCCCATCTATTTCATTATTTCAACCCATTTATTTCACATTTAAAAACAACCATTTAATCCACACTTCCCATTTAATTCAAGAGTTCATATATCATTCCATACCATGCCATACCATATTCATTACTAAAAAATTATTCCATCACTATAGGGTAACTACCACAACACCGCACAACATAAAAACAACCCATTTTTTTCATTCCAAAAATCCTCACATTACTACTACTTTACATCACCACCTCTTTCCATAACAATCTACACACACCTCAATCACATATCATCACAACCACAACATATCACAACCACACCTCATCACAACCACCGCATCACAACAACTTCCCATTTCAACTTCCATAAACACCAAAACCACACATCACAACCACACACCACAAAAACTTTTTGAATATTTCATTTCATATTTAGAAATGGGATTTTCATCACATTTTTTACTTTTCAAGGGTATTCTCACACAAACCAAAATTTCCATGGGCAACCAATTTGTTAGCCAGATATATGTTATTAACCAATTTCATTAAAAGTGATATCAAATGATCACAAAATAAGGGTTCCATAATCATATCCACTATAACACAAATATATCCCTCAATGACCATGATTTTCAACAAAGCATCAAGAATGTATAACCTCAATAATAATAATATCAAAAGTGGTAAAATACCCATTTCATTCCATTTCACCTTCAATTTCAATTAATACAATTAATTGTCTTCATTAATTAAATGTATATTATCCACCAAAAGGATAAAAAAATAATAACCCCTCCTTCATGATACAACTAGAAGAAAGATGAAGGGTCCCCTACCTCAAATGAGTCTTTCAAAACTGCTAAAAATGTTTTAGTTGAGAGGAAGACAACCACCAACACCACAAAAAAGGGAAAAAATATTTACCAAACTAGAACATAATATATTATATCATTAACTTACCAAAAAAACACCAAAACCAAAGGTTTTATTAATATCATCCTTCCCCAGATGAATAACAAGAAAAAACAGGGAGAGGGAAGGATGGGAACTCACCTTAAACCACTAAGGATTAATCTCCCATAGACGAGGTTGAAATATAATGAAAGGAGGATGTAAGAATTATTAAGGATTTTTTTTTAAATAAGAAATGTGGGAAATTTTGGAAAAAAGGTAGGGTTTGAGGGGGGTTTATGTTTTTATAGGCAGTCTAGAAACATAAGACCACGGTGCAACCTGCCCCACCACACCACAGAACAAACTAAAAAAAGGGGGGACCACAACATAAGGAGAGAGACCATGTTGTAGCCTTGATTTTCAAATACATGTCTGATAAACATGGAGCGATCCATTCTATAGTTACAAAAAACTATAGAGAATACCATGATGCACCTAAAACTACTATTTCATAGAAGGCAATTTCCAAGAAAGGGCCTATGCCTCAACCCTACTCCATGGTGCAACTACCCCAAAAACAATAAAACCATAGAAACTCCTCTATGCCAAAACCGATCTCTATGATGTATATACTACAAAATTGTAAAGGGAACTAAAAATCTACCCTTGAGTCTCTACATCATAGCCAACCCCACCACACCATTGAACATAGAAGGCTATTCCACAACCCTTATCCATGGTGTAGCTATGGAAAAAATTAAAGAACCTATAAAAATATCCACCTCAAACCTCTACACCATAGTTTTCCTATCTACACTACAGTGATACCCATTATGGCTCAACCTAATTCTCTATGAAACATAACTTCTCTAAGATAAAATATCAACTACATATCCTCATTTTACCATCCAAACTCCTTAGGACATCCCTTGGACACCTCCACCACCAGAACTATTGCAAAATAATGGGTCGTAAAGATTGGACTATTACATGGGCCTCTAGAATTCATCCCAACTTCATCCAAATGGATTTTGATACACCATTCAAATAGTTAGTATATCAAATCAACACGTAATCTACAAAAATCTTCTCACACACACCACTATGAAAAGAACAAGTTAGATCATAAAAATTACATAGATATATCAAAAACATGAAGAATATAATAGGGTTATCAAGATATAGATACAATGGTATTGAATTGTACTCACATCATGAAGGTCACCCATGTAATGAATTAACACCCATGCAACCCACACACACATGAAAAATTCCAACTAATACAACCATTGCCCGAAGACCACTCTTAAAAAGTCCAACTCATGAGTGGTTCCTGTTCCTCCAGGCCCAACTCATCACTTTGTGGTATAATCCAGTGTTCCCTAAGCCAACACGATATGAAATTTTGAATCAACAATTCTACCTTATAATGCATTATAAACTCACACCGACCAATGCAATATAGAGAACCCCCAAATTGGGATGACAACCAAGTCTATTTTTATAATGCCCATTTTAAATGCATTCACAAACTCACACACCCATGTACATGATAATTTATCACACCCAAATAGTTTTTAAAATAAAAAACATCATTTTATAAATTTATCAAACATGTTGTGGGTGATTCAAACAACCTTTATTTTAAAATCCCTAAAACAAGGAGAATTATAAAGGGTTTTTATTAAGAAAACACAACAATTGTTTTGAAAACCAAGCCTACAGGTTCTAGGAAAATTAGAGAGGGAGAGAATAAACCTAACTAGATTTAGTTTACACATTAGGAATCAAGATAACATCAAAATTAATCTATAAAGTGGTCATCTAAAATCTCTTTTAAAAATGATTGGTTTGAGAGATAAAAAATGCATGAGGATGAATTAGGTTTTTTTATCAAGTAATATAAAGTCAAAACTGTGTAAAAAACTCCCCCATAAGGTTTAATGAGTTTCCCTAATTAATTCACACGACCTTCCCAAATAATAAGTGGTTTTTTTCATCTATTTCAAAAATTCCAATGAATGTCACCTCGATGTGGTGATGACCACTATATCCATGGTGCTTTCAATTTCAATTTTCCTCAGAGATGTAACATAGAAATCTATCACAGTGAAGGGAGAAATCCTTTACCTTTTTTTACCCACCGTGTCTTGGACCATGAAATGGTGTGTTCTCATAAGATATTTACCATAGGTAGCCTTACCATTCACCATGCCCAAAAAAATGCCCGGAGTGAAAAAATTCTCTAGAACATAGCATTTCCATGACCTTCCCCATGGTGTGGTGTAGCCCTGAAATCCCAAACACCACTCCCCTCAAACACCAACTCTAAAAAGATCCTCAAACCCAAATGAAACCAAATTATTGTGTAAAAACATACAAAAAAATTACATACCTTAAAATGAGGGTACTAAATTCTCCCACCACTAGGCTTTCTATCCTTAGAAAGTTGGAAGTTAGTTGTGTCGGGACACAAGGTCAAACCAATAGTCCAAAAAAATAGTATAATACCTCCATAAATCCTTAGAAATTAATTTATGCTAGCATAATAGATGTAAAAAATGTGTTCATCGACCTAGAATGTTTTTTTCATTCCCGTCCTGATATAAAAAAGATAACAAGGATCAATTAGAACCTCTTACTAAAGATAGACATGGTCATAACTCATACATAACTAGAACACAACTCACTATAAGACCACATGAATATAAGGAAAAAATGTGTGATATGATCAGGAACATTGAAGAAGTAACTTTCATATCTTACCTAGGATACAACTCTTTAACCCCAAAGAATATTAAAAGAACACATGATCTTGTAATAATGATACTGTAACACAAAGATGAACCAACTGGAAGACTAGAATTTGAAATAAGTGCTAATATGACTATCCAAATAGAGTTATATGAAACATACATGGATAAATTTGAAACCTATAAAAGCTACACAGAGGGTAAGAAAGTCTTAACTGAACAACAAAAGTTCATTTTACACTTCCTGCTAAACCAAATATTACTTAAACTGTTCATCTTTATAGAAGGAGGTATCTTGTACCCATAGCCAACTCAGATCCCATGGTAAAATAATTAACCACTAACTCACAAAGGAAAATAGGTGTTAGTAAAATATGATAATAATTATCAAACAATATAAGTTTAACCCTTCATAAACATTGCCACTACCTGGTATTCTTTGACACTATTCCCCAAACAGGAATGAAAAATGGAAATAAAATGATTTGATTAATGAATTCCTATACAACATCATGCTTCTGAATTATTTCAGACAATTTGGTTCCAAATACCTATAGAATTAACTCCCCATACTGGAAAGGTCTGTTCATAGTTGTAACATTCCCACGATTTTCTGTTCAACATTGGCGATCTTATGTACCTTCCCAATATCTTAATTGAAAATTCAATTAAGACCATCCTAACACTAAGGGGAACCCAAATTCGATCCTGATATAGAATAGACAATTTTCATCCTTTTCACACCCATTTATAGATCCCCACAATTAAGGTTTAACTTAATGGTAAAAGAATGAAAATTCAACCATTAAACTTCCTTTGGACTTAGTAATCTGAGTCAAGAATGAGATCCACCTAACAGAAAACCATGACATCATCTTGGTCTGAATAACCAAAGTTTATGTCAGAAATTTAATGTATGAAACTCCCATTACCCAATCATTTTACTAATGAAACACCCAAAGACTTGTGAGATAAGATAACCACTACCCAATTAGTTCTAAATTACAAGAGATAGTCTGAGTGGCCCGTAGTGAGACCAAACATGAGAATACATAAAAAAGGCCCTAAAAAAATCCACTAAACATAAAGGATGAGAGTATATGAGGTATCTAGAAAAATATATCAATAATTTTTAAATACAGGGACAAGATCATGCACATACCCCTACCCTGAAAAACTTTAAAAGAGGTTACCCATCTTGAACTACTCACAACAACCCAACCTAACCAAGACATTCAACCTAGATCAGTTGGCAGTAGATAAGAGATGGTTCCAAATTGTCTTAGCTATGCCTGATCGATTCATGTCCTAGATCCATTGAGAATATGAACATATCCTTTATAAGATGTAAGAGTGGTTCACCAATATTAGAAATCATTATTACATTGAATTCTAGGAACCACTATATTTTCTTGTATTATAGAAAATATACTTCTTAAGATAATGAATTCCTACCAAGCTAGACCATGTCAATTTTAATTTATCCTGATAACCAATATAGATCCCAGAATATCCCACTACCCATGAGATGTTGCGATTTTCATCCCATGAGAGATCACTCCCACCAACTTATATTTCCCTCCCTCACATTAGTTATATCATTGAGAATAAAAAAACTATATAGTAAAGATAAAGACATAGAAGCATAACCAACATAATAAGCATAAGAATCATACAAGAACTATCAGGAGAACAAGTACAAGAAGTAAGAAACAAAACAAAACAAGTATAATGATTTCTCAAGTATAACTGGAATACTATAGAAGCAAGTAAAACAACATGAAAAAACCAATAGCATAACAAGAACCATAGGGATAATCAACACAACAAACATATCCAGTATCATAATTTGCTAAGGGAATATCCCAAAAAATATTTTCCAAGTAGCATACATCTGTACATACCATTCTAATAATTCACCATGAGGTTCCCATTCTCTCATTCACCATGTTATAATAGTGTCAAAAACCACATGTAAAGTTATCAATATCCCAAAAAAATGAAAAGGTTTCCAAGTAACATTTTTTTTTGAAAAAATGAAGTTTAAATAAATTTTTTTAAATTATTCATAGAGTTTGAATACCAGCAAAATTAATTTTAAAATCATTTTATGAAGGTAATTTTAAAATCAACATGTAGCAATTCCACATTTGTAAACTAAACTTAGTAAAATTAGAAAATTTTTGATTTATAAACAATAAATGTTTTCCTTTAAGAAATTATTTTCTCTAAAGTTATATTTAAATGAGGGTTTTTAAATAAGAGTATTTAATGATATAAATAATTTTCCAAACAGAACTCACTAACAATATTATTTAATTTTAATACCATTTTCTCATCAAAATATGGATCATAAAATTAAATCCCATACAAACTCACAACCAAATTATGCAACCACTATGAAGAAACACATGAGAAGTATGAACTGATAATTTTATAAAAATAAAAAGGTTACTAAATTTATTATCAACTCATGATCAATAAACCAATTTAAGACAAAGTATAGTTAATTCATGCTCTAAAATCTTAACTATGTGAAATTATTTCAAACCAAGAAGAAAACAAGTATATGTGATACATATTCTATTTCTATGTTCTATGCCATTATATTCCAATTTGAAAAATTTTAGAGAATACAGTCTATCAATAATAAATCACGCTAAACAAATTAAAAAAACTAACAATAAAGTGAAAATTTATAGATTTTCATTGAGCTCACATGATCAGTAACTTAAAAATTATAAGAATTAAAAGTTAGATTAAACATTAAAAAAACTATTTATTTTAACATATTCACAATTTTATATGCTATTATTTTTTAACATATCATGAAATTAACCAAGGAAATAATATGTAGATACCTAATTATTTCCTTTAAATACTTTCAAATATTTCTATATATATTTCTTGAGCTATGCGCTAAGACGACGTGCAATTCTGAGGCCTGGTGTGACCATAATTATTTTTATAAAAAAAATTAAATATATTTTATATTGTGTGCATGTAGATTATTAAAAAAATGGTTTAACTCTTAATTAGTCAATTAGATCAGAAATTTGAGACCACAGTTGAGTCTGGAATGTGATGTTTACCCTAGGAGTGACATAAATCAAGTCAGCATGGGATGTTTAGATCCCTCGCTTGTTGGTGGTATGTTAAGCAGAATTATTTATTTATTTAATTAATTAAATAATTTCTTTAACCTAAACCTTAAATGATCATAAATATATCATTATGGTGGAATTGTCCAGGGTTGCCTCACAATTTTTTGACGTCGCTGGTGAATCTCTCTTCCTCCACCATTGGCGAATTATTTGACAAACTACGACGAAACGTCAGATCGGATCGGGTCAGGACGCAGTGAATGAAACAACTTATGCCGATCATTAGAGAACATTTTATTCACCAACTAATGATACAGAATTGAGTTAGTACTCATATTTTGGTATTTATTCCTTTGAATTAAATTTTTAAGTAGATTGATAGTCATTTTTCAATCTGTTCCCCCACTGTAGCCTCTGCCTATACCAACGTACTGAAAAATAATTTTTATTAGTTTTTTTCTAACATAAAATGCATGTTCTAGATCATTGGCCAAGAACGCTTGGAAAATGATGTTTAAACTTTGGTTTATGATTCTTTTCTCCCTCACTTCTTCATGTTCTTCACTATCAGAATATTTGGGGTTACCGGTTCAATGATTTACGGGTGGCACCAAGCCTTATTGGGCCCCCGAATCTATATCAGATCTACGAAACATGAGTGGTTTGTTGAAATGAACATATATCCAGGATCTTAGCAAGGTGAGGATGAATTATTTGTTGATTAAACACTAAGATCATGATGAATGAAGGAACATTGACTTGCTGAACAAATGATGGTCCATCAAATATTCACCGGAGCCATTTTCTAGTGAATAACAGTAAAAAACTGTGATCCAAGTACATATCCAAATATTTTGGACTGATTCAAGGAAATATAAATGAAATATTGAATATATTTGAGAATAAAATTCCAGATCTCGACTTCTTTAAAAATCCTGACTACAAACTATGTTCAATGAAGAACACAGAACGTGTAGACCCTTCCATCAGTGGTGCTAGGGTTTTGGAAACCCATAAGGATGGAATGATGTGTATTTATCTCAAAAAACTATGTATTTAATTTTTCATGTTATTGAGCCATGTGATGGATCACATGGCTGAGAACATTCCATGTACCAAGTACACATACACGGTCAGACCACATGGGCGAAATCCCATGTGTCTCAACACACTGAGTACTATTGTACATAGACATGGGGTATGAGTACACAAACATGGCAAAAAAAACACAGCCCAATACCCATATAGGTTGGACACACCTTGTAGTCCACCTACACAGTGTGTAACCCTAAAGGTTGGGAGCCATGTGCTGGAAAGGGATACGACTAGAAAATAAAGTGGGGCCACATGCCATGTAGGATCCCTCATACGTCGTGTACCCCTTGATCTCCTTTCAGTATATTTTGAATGACCGTATCTCCTTTTGAACTCAGCTTTTGGTCTATGAGTATCCTATCTTGAGTGTTTTTTCACATAGAACGCAATGGTTCCCTCATTTGTGGCTTTCTAAATATGATGTGAAATGTTCTGGGCTTGACACACACTGAGGTGGTACCTGATGATGGAAAAAATCATGTAGGATCACTATAGATTTTTGGGTGATACCCTCTAGTAGGGAAAGGTAGTGAATTTCCCCAATGAATTTTTTTGAGAATTACCCTCTAGCATGGTTGGGCAGTGAAGTTACCTGACGACTTCTTCCAAGCATTTCTCTCCAGTAAGGTTGGGTAGTAGAGTTCCCTAATGACTTATTTTGGGAATTACCCTCTAGGATGGGTAGTGGAGTTTCACTATGACTTCTTTTGGGCATTAACCTCTAGAGGGATTGGGCAGTGGAGTTCCCTGATGAAATTCCTGAGTGTTACCCTCCAGCAGGACTGGACAGTGGAGTTCCTCAGTGAATGCAAGTGTGGAACCCTCCTATTGTACCAGAGCATGAGTCCTCTATCTAGAAATTGTGTCCCCTCGACTATGAAACAAATTTAAGATACATGGTTTGATTTAGCTTTGGACTCATGAGAAAGAGGGATACTTTCCTCACTGAGAAACATTTTTTTTGACACGACCTAAAACCATGCGGGTGATTCAGTGCCACCCAAAGAGGATAATATCAAGGTGTGGTGATTGAGTTCCTTAGACTTGTGTATTCAGGGGAGACATGTGGGATGCTGAGCATCGTTGATGGACCTTTGGAATCATTGAATACTCTTATTCTTGGGCTGAGCTATGAGATAGATATACCCTACTCTCTCATTTGGTTTTCTTTGATTGAACACACACACACATCCTTCTTATGTATCCACTTCTTGGATTTGGTTACTCTCCTTATAAGATAGGTGAATACATAAAAGTTATACCACATGATTTCTATCTCTATATTCTCATGGTTGGATGAGTCTAATCACATGCTATATGTGGTAAAGGATCAACGGGTAGGCCATATACTCCCCATGTTTAGCCCATTGTGTTTGGATGAGCTTACTTTCACTCTTGTTGGGTCGAGTTTTACTATTTCAATGTAACTTTTTCATCTGATATCTTTCTCTTATATTGTATATCTTACTACTCCCCCTCGTCTTTTAGGGTGGTCTACTGGGTATGTATATACTCACCCCTATATGGGATTTTCTCATATGTGTCATGTATTTTGTAGACGACAGACAAGTTGACCATGGCTTTAGTGAAGCTTAGGGATACTGGGTGCTTGGAACACATAAAATGGTCATAACTTGGGATTTAGGATCTGGGGTCTCTTAACTGTTTTATTTTTCCAATTTTCTATTAGATTGTGACACATTTTTGGTTGGGTGTGTATTTTTCCCCTTTCTTTTTCAGTTTACACTACCATTCTCTTGTACTGTTTAGAGGTCCATGCATGTTTGGTTTATTTATAGCAGTGTTTCATATTTTATTTCTTTCCCTCTACACTTTTTCATTGATTTGTCTATGTGTATGCATATAGGTACTTAGGAAAAGGCCTCCTTGAGTTAGTTATTCTTTCAGCGCTTGTCGCAACCCCTAGCCTATGGAGGTAGGCTTGGGGTAGTTGCGACTTGAGCCCCAACATGGGTTGGGTCATCACAGATTGGTATCAAAGGAAGTTCATTCCTTAGGACATTATTTAGACATATCCCCTTACAAGAATTTGGTTAGGTTTATGGAAACAGTTTCGAGGTGTCTTGAGTGTGGCTCTTAGGCTAGGGAGTCCCATGATGGTGCAACGACTGACATATTCATTAGGACCTTGGCTACCTGATTTTTGACTCAACATGATAGTACATTTTTTGTAGGGATTAATGGCACATGAATCATATTGGATTGAGTCTTTGACTATCCTTCTTGAGTCATCTCCCCATTGTTATTGATATATATATATATATATTCTCATCTGACCGTGGTATTCCTTGATAACATTCAGGATGCCTCCATGAAGACAACCAACCATGATACTAGCTATGGTTCATGAAGACGACCCTATGAGAAATGAGGCATTAGTTCAAGATCCATACTATGACCCCCTTACTCTAGGTGGATAGGTAACAACACCTCTACCTGTTAAGAAATATATTATCCCAGTAGAGTAAGATGATGATGTGTATAGTCTTATTGCACTCTGTGAGTTCCAACATCAGAAACCACTGAGGTTCTGTCGTGAGCCAGATCCCCAGGCAGTATAGGATTGACTAGAGTTAGTGGTCTGTATCTTTAGGATTATTCGGACCCTAACAAATCGGGTGGTGGAATTGGAGGCCAAACATTTCTACAGAGCATTTGGGTGTTGGTGGAGCCTCGTTACACAGATGAACAATGAGTTGACACTCTCATGGGATGAATTCTATTGGCTATTCAACGAGGAGTACTAAAACTCATTCTTGTACTCAATCCGGATCAAGGATCTTATGGAGCTTCAATAGGGAGGGATGACAGTGGATGATTACATGGAGCGATTCATAGAACTTACATGATACTCCCATGACATGATCCAAGATGGATTCTTCTGAGCACAAAAGTTTGAGTAGGGAATTCACATAGAGATTTGAGCTAGTATTTTTCCCTTTATGCATCCCCACCCATGACAGGGTGCTAGAGCAGGAACTAGTGACATAGAAAATTTTGTTAGAGGGATGTCGGGTAGCTAGAGCTGGCAGTGGGAATCCTAGAGTTGAGTTTTCTACAACAGCTAATAGGCGCCGATCAACAAGATGTTGAAGTAGAAGACCCTTCTACGAGTAGGATCATGCACGTAGTCATATGAGGTTGAGGTAGCATAGAGCATCGAGGAATCCTAGAGAGGGGAATTATTTTACTTTTTATGGGAGAGGTCACATGGAATGGGACTGACTGATTGGACGTGATGACCATCTTAGGCATATAGCTGATGGAATGCCGTGGTAGAGGTAGCACCGTGATCAGGGATCTCCCAGGAAAGGACATGGTGGTCCCGTGGGTGGCGGAGCTGATAGAGGAGTAGGAGGAGCTATAGGTGGAAGATTAAGATATGATATCCTTCCACCACCAACACCACTAGGTGGCCCATTTTAGGCTTAGGGAACTGGTGTCCGAGGCTATGGACAGCTATGGGATTTAGATGTCTATGACCCCATTGTGCACGAGATGATTTGAGGTACTATATGTGTTTATTATACTCTTGAATCAGTATTAGTAGACACATATTCCATTAATTCCTTTATCTATCAACCCATGGTGTGAAAGCTATATCTCCCAGTTGAGATACTAGCACATCAACTTCATCTTGAGGTTCATATAGGGAACATTTCTTCTATAGATTTCATCCACTGATAGTGAGAGCTATCACTTGGAGGAGAGAGGTTTATTTGGGAAATTTTGGTCATCACGATGGAACCCTATGACATCATCTTGGGTATGGATTGGTTTTCTATGGTCCAATCCCAGATTGACTATCACTACAAACAAGTCAAATGCCTACACACTGATGGGATGCGATTCTTCTTTTCTAGTGATAGAGATATCATGGAATGACAAGTGGATACTATGAGCAAAATGTTTCAGCCTATCACCCATCAGTTGGAGAGTGTAGACCTTGGTGTATCAGTCTCTTTAGGAATCTAGGTTCCTTCAGTTGTGAAGGATTATATGTACATCTTCCCTGAAGATATTCCAGGTCTACCTCTGAGGCGCGAGATGGAGTTTTGTATTGACTTGAATCTTGGTACTTTTTTGATATCTTATACAGAATATCATATGGAACCTAACGATACTTGAGAGATACAAATTTAATTGTAGGAACTTCTTAATAAAGGTTTCATCAGACCTAGTGTGTCCCCCTATGTAGCTTCAGTCCTGTTTGTAAAAAAGGTAGATGAGAGATTACAACTTTACGGGGATTATTGTCACTTGAACCAGACCAAGATAAAGAACAAGTACCCCTTGCCAAGTATTGATGAACTCTTTTCCTAGTTTCAAGGTGTGGGATGGTTCTTGAAGATAGATCTTAGGTCTGAAGACCACTAGTTATGGTTTCACAAGGCTGATATTCCAAAGATGGCATTCCAATGTTGCTTTGAACATTATGGTTTTCTAGTGAGTCCCTTTGGTGTGATGAATTACCCCACCATGTTTATGGATTTTATAAGCTAGGTATTCCATCCATACATAGATTAGTTTTTTATTGTATTCATTGATTACATACTTGTCTACTCTGTATTATAGGAGGAGCATGAAGTGCACTTGAGGATGGTTCTTGACTTGCTTCGAGAGAACCTGTTTTACGAAAAGCTCTCAAAGTTCCAATTTTGGATTCACGAGGTTCAATTTCTAGGGAATTTAATTTCTCAACAAGGTTTAGCTATGAATCTAATAAATATTGAGGAAATGATTTATTAGGATCCACCCAATAAAGTGTCAGAGGTAAGGAGATTCCTTGGCTTGGTGGGGTACTACAAGAGGTTTGTGATAGACTTATCTAGAATTGAATCCCCTTTGACCACCCTGATGTGGAAGGGGAATCCATTTACCTATTATGAGAAGTGATAGAGGGATTTTAAGGAGTTGAGGATCAGGTTTATGGGTGATCCAATGTTGAAAATACCTGAGGAAGGCATTGAGTTAGTAGTGTATTATGATGGCTCAGGAGCTGTGCTCGGTTGTGTGTTGATGCAGCAGCAAATAGTTATTGCATACGAGTTGAGGCATTTGAGACCCCATGAGAAGAACTATGAAACTCACATCCTAGAGATGTAATTGGTAGTATTTTCCATGAGGATGTAGAGACACTACCTTTTGGGGGATCTCTTTATGGTTTACTCAGACCAATAGAGTCTTAGGTACGTCTTCACTTAGAGATACATGAACCTGAGACAATGAAGCTGGTTCATGTTCCTATAGGACTATGACATTGAGATATTCTATACTCTAGGAAAGGAAAACATTTTAGTAGATTACCTTAGTTGGAAGTCCCATGCTCGCCTAGTGTAGGAAGCTTTGGAGCAGTTGGCTTCCCTACAGCTGATCCTGATGGAGCAGGAGGGTACAACTTTTATCTAGTTGATAGTGTTGACTCCTTTGTTTATCAAGTGTGTGAGAGAGTCCCAACTGAGAGACATAAACTATGAGGTATTTTGTGATCATATATCCACAGGCTACTCACCATATTGATATTCTAAAAGGAGGAATCAATTCATCTTGTTCTAAGGGAGAATAGTGGTTCCCGTCATGTTGCGGGAAGATGTGATGTGGGGGTTCCACACTTCTCCCCTAGCTACAAATCCCTGTGTGTGGAAGATGTATAGAGACCTTATATGGTAGTTTTCTTGGCCAATAATGAGATAATTAATAGTTGATTTTGTCTCTTGATGCCTTACCTATTGTTAGTTAAAGGCTGAGAACCAAGTTCTAGTAGGTTTGTTGCAGCCATTTGAGATCCTGGAGTGGAAGTGGGATGGAATATACATGTACTTTTCATAGTGATTTTGTGAAAAATGAAGTTCCTTGAAGCCATCTAGGTGATATTTTACCAAATCACGAAGTTGGAACACTTCCTTTATATTAGGGAGTCGAGTTTGGTGGAGAGTTTGGAGCAGATGTATGTACGAGAGATCGTTCGCCTTCACAGGGTTCCCTCGATGATTTTTTTTCAATCGCAATGCATGATTTACATCATGGTTTTGGAGAGTCTTGTAGGAGTAATTCGAGAACCAATTTTAGATGAGTACATCCTTTTACTCCCAGACCAATGGGTAGACCGAGCGCACCATCCAAGTGCTAGAGGATATACTGAGGGCTTGCGTGTTGGAATTCGACCAAAGCTGGGAGGACCACCTTCCCTTAGTAGAGTTTTCATATAAAAACATATACCAATCTTCAATTATCATGACACATTTTTAGGCCTTGTACGGAAGACCCTACATGTCACCCTTATGCTGGATAGAGATTGGAGAGTCATCTCTTGTGAGCCCAAAGATGGGGCAGGTGATTATGGAGAAAGTGTATGTCACCCGTGAGTGGATGAGGATGTCCTATAGAAGAAAAAAAATCTCATAAATATCACCATCATATGCCCTTGAATTTTGAGAAGGGAGACCACATTTTCCTAAGAGTCTCCCCATGATGAGGATTGTAGAGGTTCAGTTAGGGAGGAAAGAAATCCCTGAGGTTCATTAGGCCATTAGAGATCATGTAGAGGGTTGGTGAGGTTTCCTACCACCTTTCCCTATCCCCATAGCTAGAGTAGGTTCACGATATCATCCATATGTCACAACTGAGGGGATATGTGCATGAACCGATGCATTTCATCAACTAGGGTGAGCTGGACATCGAGGATAGAGCCATATTTGCAGAGCATCTAGTGGAGATCGAGGACTGGTAGGAGTAGAACTTGCATGGATAGACCATCCCTTTGGTTCATGTGTTGCAGTATCACAAAAATGTGCAGGAGAGTTCTTGGGAGTGGGAGGTTCAAGTGAGGGATCAGTATCCTGAGTTTCTTTCCTAGTTTTTGATTTTCAGGGATAGAAAGTTTAAAATAGGGAATGATTTAGAGACCCAGTTTTTTCCTTAAAAGAATTTTAAATATTTCAATATATATTTCTAGAGTTAATAACTAAGACAACATGTGATTATAAGTCCCTATGTACCTAAAATTAATTTTATAAAAATATTAAATATATTTTATATTGCGCGTATAAATATTATTAAAGTAAATGGTATAAATCTCAACCAGTTGATCGGATCAGAAATCTGAGACCACAGTTGAGTCCGAAACATGGTGTTTACCCTAAGAGCAACATAAAGTGAGTCATTGTGGGATGTTTGGACCCCTCGTTCATTGGAAGTATGTTAAGAGAACTTATTTAATTATTTAATTAATAAAACAATTCCTTTAACCTAAACCTTAAACGAATATAAATATATCGTTATGGTGGAATTGACCAGGGTTTATTTACAATTTTGACGTCACGGGTGAAGCTCTCTCCCTCCATCGTTGATGAATTCCTTGATGAATGATGATGATGTCAGATCAGATCAGATCAGGACATGGAATTTTTTTGCTTATTCCAATAATTGGAGAATGCGTTCTTCACCAACGAACAATTGAAAATAGAGTAAAGACTCTCCTTTTGGTGTTTTTATGCCTTTGTATTAAATTTTTGAGTTGATTGATAGTTTTTCTTCGATCTGCACCCCCACTACAGCCTCTACCCATGATAACATACTAAAATTTAGTTTGTTATCAATTGTTTTCTAACCCAAAATCCATGTTCTAGGCCTCTAGCCAAGAGTTATTGTCCAACAACATTTAAAATTTGATTTTTGATGATTTTTACCCTATCTCTTCATGTTATTCATCAGTGGAATCTCTGGGGTTTCTGGTTTGTCGATTTTCGGGTAGCACCAAGCTTGGTAGGGCCCTCGGATCTATAGTGGATCTACGAACAAGAGTGGTTTGTTGAAAGAAGAATAGATCTAAGATTATAGCAAGGTGATGATGACTGATATGTTTATTAAACACCAAGATCATGAAAAATGAAGGCACAAAGGCTTTCAAAACAAACGGTGGTCCACATAATCTTCAATGGTGCCATTTTCTTATAAACGATGGCCGAAAAGTGCGATCTAAAGTCAGATCCAAAGATTTATGGCTGATTCAAGGTGATATCTATGGCAGATTGATCGAATTTGAGGAGAGAAGTCCAGATATGGAATTGTTTTAAAATATTGACTACACGCTGTGTTCAATTAAGAACACACGCCATGTATCCCCTTTAAACGATGGAGCTAGGGTTTTGGAAACCCATAAGGATGGAATGACATGTACTTCTCTTGAAACATTGTGTACTGCCTTGTGAGTAAGCTATGTGATGGATCACACACTCAGGAACATGCCATGTTTTGAGTACACAGAAATGGTCAAACCACATGGGCATCATCCTGTGTGGCTCAACATGTCACATATTTTTGTACATGGACATAAGGTCTGAGTACATGGACATGACCAAAAACACACGTCCCAGTCCCTGGATAGGTTGGAAACACTGTGTAGTCCACCTCACGGTGTGTACCCCAACATGGTTGGGATCCATGTTCCATCCAAGGACACGACTGGGTAGTAAAGGGGGGACATATGCCATGTGGGACCCATCTCACACTATTTACCCCTTTATCTCTTTTAAAGATATTTAAAATGACAACATCTCCTTATTTTGAACTCATATTTTGGTCCACGAGTAGCATATGCTAAGTGTTTTTCCATGTAGAAAGTGATGGTTACTTCAGTTGTGGATTTTAATATAAAATGTAAAATGTTCCGGGATTGACATGAACTAAGGTGAGACTTTATGAAAACAACAATCATGCAGGATCGCCAAGGCTTTCTAGGCATTACCCTCCAGTAGGGTTGGGAAGTGGAGTTCCTCAATGAATTTTTCCAGGCATTACCCTTCAGCAGGGCTAGGCAGTAGAGTTCCTTGATGACTTATTCTAGGCATTACCCTCCATTAGGGCTAGGAGGTGGAGTTCCTCGATTACTTCTTATGGGTGTTACCCTTCAGTAGGGCTGGGCAGTGGAGTTCCCCAACGAATTCTTCTTGTCACGATCCATCCTAGGGGGGCCCATGCCATGACTCCCCAAGCCCACTTCCAATAGTCTAGGGGCTAGTGACTAGCTCTAAGTAGGAATATCAGTAACATGGGAGGGATTTCCTATGTACCTGTACACACACAAACATATCCAAGATCAAAAAATGATGAAATGTAAAAACCACTAAGTAAACAATGAATTCATACCACTATATCCAACAACCAGAGTACGAAGGAAATTAATGTAAAGTAAAAAAGGGTCAGAATACAATCCCACCAAAAAGAGTCTATAATGACAAGTCCAACCTATAAAAAAAATGTATTGGGACTGATGTATATAGCCACAGGAACACACCTTGGTCTGTCCAGTCTAATAAAGCACCGTCTGGTCCTAGTATACCTACGACTCCATCAAAAGGCTGATCATCTGGACAAGACACGACACATGCGGGAAAATACCATACATGGGTGAGTATAACAATACTCAGTAGGACACCCTAAAACCACAAAGAAATATAACAAAGAAAAATATAGTTATCACTACACATGTATGTTTCTACAACACATATGACAAGAATATCCATATATACTCAACCAAAACACACAATCTAGAGGTATGTCACAACCACTGCATAACAACCCTAGGAATTCAGATTGAAGATTCCATGAAGCACTCATCTGAGAGAACACACTCCTGAGTCCGATAACACTGATGATGTCCATCTGAGAGGTACTGCTCACCGGGTCTCACCATGAGAAAGATATGCTGATTGGTTTGAAGAGACATACGATACCACATATGAGGATTAAATCCATGTCAATGGGTTGATACCAAGAACCCAATTTATATTAACCTTAAAAGTAGATAATCGACACCCACGTAGTGTTAGTCACATCAATATTGATATCTCCACCTAGGGAATGAAGAATGAATAGAGGATCCTGCTCCGAGGCTCTCAGATGATTCCAACAACTCTATCCAGGAATTATTGCTAAAGGGATCATAGTCCTATGAGTAGGAAATGATTCATACCTACCTTTAAGAAAATTATAAAGGGAATGAACCCTAAAAAAACTTGTATAAGATATATAGGTATATAGAATCAATCCATGTGGAATGTGGTACATGACATGTAATAGGGTCACACGCCATGTCCCTTGACCCCGGGTACTTACTGTGTACAATATACCATTTCATTCCAAACTGTGTTCTGTAGAATATGGGTACATGACATATAGAAGGAGTCACATGTCGTGTCCATCCATCTGGGGTCCTCTCGTGTGCTCTAGATGTGTTGCAACACATGACGTCATATCGTGTATGACTGCCCGTGTACCAATACATGGGGTAGTCCGTGTAACCAGTTCATGCCATGCCATGTGGGGGAGTACACACCATGTAGGAAACTTGTTTACTCCACCCCGTGTCCATGTAATTTTCATGTACACGTCGATTCATCCATTGATGAACACATGCCATGTAGCTAGGACTAAACACTATGTGTATCAGGTTTTCTAGAAACTCATGTTCCTCCTCCGCTCACACCGATCCATCTCCCGGATCTTGCTCCGATGCTCAGTTTGCATCAAAACTCTAGATTGAAGGTATTTTGGTCACTCTAACACTGAACTGATAGGATTATATCCTTCAAATGGATCATAAGACATGATCGTATGTATTATTAATCATTGCCGAAGAATACGGATTCGACACCCAACATTGTTCGATCTGCCATCGTGCCCTCCATCACACCTCCACCAAGTTGTCCCAATTCTGGATCTCCAGCTTTAGATCTTTGTGCCAAGAATCTAAGGCGCAATGATCAATTGTTCAATGTCGGGGGAATAATGAAGAATGTGGACCAAGAATGAAAGAAATTTGGGGATAAAATCACAACAACTAAGAGAGAAGAATCTTGATTGATGTTCATGTCGATCTTGGTTCATCATAGTTATAATGGTAAAAAAATAAAAAAAAATCTCTATAATCATATTCCATTAAATCCTGCAAATAAACCATCCTATAATTACGATTGCTCTGTGGGCCAATCTATTTATGGATTAGTCCACGTTTTTCATAAGATTTTAGTAATGGAAAAAAAGAATCTAAATAACGCATCCTACCTAGATTTTTGAATTGCTCGCTGATGAATATTGGTTTCTGTGTCATCACTATTGGTGAGATCCATCAAGAATGGAATCTGTGGATCTTTAATCAATGGTTCTTTCATCGCATTTCGAGATAATTCTACAGGTTTTTATCTCCAAGGTTTCTAGAGGATTCCAGGGTTATGATCCTAAGCCTGGTTATCTTCCTAAAGGATATTTTAAAATAAAAACCATTGCTACATTGCTGCATTGATGAAACATAAATAAAATAAATATTTTGTTAATTTATTTTATTCATTAAAAGTTCTCGTAAGAACTTTCCATAGTCGACCTTCTTCGACCAATGTTAGGTTGTTCCTAGGGTAAAAACTCTACTCTGAACGCAACGGTGCCCTCATATTTCTGATCTAGGAACCCATTTAAAAGTTATTCTACTTTTTTTAGGAAAAAATGTGTTCGCATGCTATTTAATATTTTAATATTCTTTAAACAATTTTTCTGAGAACACCATGACTCGGAATAGCATGTTGTCTTAGTGGTTAGTCTCAAATTTATTCCATATAATATTTAAAAATAATACTCATAAAATCTGGGTCATTAAATTCTCCCCACCTTGGGGATTTATGTCCCCGAAAAGGAAAAACAAAGGATACTAAAAAAGATTAGGGTACTAAGCACAAATATGATCCTCCTTCTTCTAAGTGATCTCCTAGAGATTCTCATGCTTCCACTAGACACACACTAAAGGAATAAATTTCCCATGAAGGATTCTCTCTTGAAAATCCTAGATCTCCATTGAGTACTCAAAAAAAGTCACTTCATCCTTGATATCCATCTCACCCCAGTCAATGATGTACGATGGGTCATGCACGTAACTCCTCAGCTACAACACATGGAAGACATTGTGTACTCAGTGAAACTTTGGGGGTAGAGCCAAGCTGTACACCAACTCACCAACTCCACAAAGTATCTGAAAAGGGTTGATAAAGCTTAGATATAACTTTCCACCCTGACCAAATCTCTGTAATTCAGATCGAGGTGAAACCCATAGAAACATGTGGTCTCCTTCCTCGAACTCCAAAGGCATCCACCGCCTATCATCATAAGACTTATGATGGCTCCTTGAAGTCCTCATATTCTCCTATATGATCTGAACCTTCTTGATAGTACCTCACACCATCTCTGGGCCCATGAGTGATAAATCCACTGGGTCGATCCAAAAAATTATAGACCTTAAGGGTTACCTGTACAAAGCCTTGAATGGTTCCATACTAATGGTGGAATGGTAGGTGTTGTTGTATGAAAACTCCACCAGTGGTAGGTGATACTCCTAACTATAGTCGAAGTCCAATATGAAAACCCGCAACATGTCTTCTAGAACCCAAATGGTTCACTATGTCTGGACATCTATCTATGGGTGAAATGTTGTGCTCAAGCATAACAGAGGTCTAAACAATTCCTGCAACCCCTTCCACAATTAGGATGTAAAACGAGCATCACGATATGAAACTATTGTCAATGTAAATCCACTGAGTCAAACTATCTTCTAAGCATAAAGGTTTCCCAAGATCTCTACCAAACTCTGATCTTGAATTTCTAGAAAGTGGGATGACTTGGTGAGCCAATCAATAATCACCCAAATGGAATTGATTCCCCTAGATTTATATGGTAAACCCATCACTAAGTCCATCGATATTCCATCCCACTTCCATTCCAGCACCTCAAGGGGTTATGCTAAAACCACTGGAACCCAATGATCATCTTTCACTTTCTGAAAAGTATGGCATTAAGAAACAAACTCTTCCACTGAATTCTTCATTCTTGGCTAACAAAACTAACATCAGAGGTCCTTGTAAATTTTCCATACCTAGATTTACTTCCAAAGGTGATGAAAATCCCTACAAACCTCCTCCCACAAGGTCATTGGTACTACTATATATCATCTAAAAAGAAAAATGTGATCCCAACCTTTTGAATATCCATCAATAGAATGCCCTATGAATATTTGAGCATGTAGGGTCTCACAGTAGGTATCACCAAGCTATGCCTCCCTAAATCATTGTAAGAGTGTAGGGGTAATAACCGTTGACTAGAGGTAAGCTACTACATCTCAAACCACATAGAATAATTGTAATGATGCCAAATACTTTGACTCCTCATTCAAAAACTGTGAACTAGATCTCCTACTGAGTGAATCTTCCACCAAATTCCCCTTACTTGGAGTATAGAAAATCTCAAAGTCATAGTATTGGAGGAACTCCATCCATCACATCTATCTCAAGTTTAGATCCTTCCGAGAGAAGATATACTTGAGTCTCTTGTGACCATATTAGATTATAAACCACTCACCCATGATGTAGTTTCACCACATATTTATTGCAAAGACTACCACTGCTAACTCAAGATCATGGGTTGCATAGTTTTGCTCATGTGGTCTCAACTAACATGAACCATAGGAAATAAATAATGGCCTCTTCATAAAGACACAACCAAGACCATTTTTTGATGCATCATAGAACACTATGTACTCAACATCCTCTAGAAATATCAATATTGGAGTGCCCGTCAAACTCTACCTAAGCTTCTAAAAATCCCGCTAGCACTTCTCTGTCCACATGAAAGGCTAACCCTTTCAAGTAAAAGATACCTTAGGTGCTGATATTCTAGAGAAATCATGTATGAATCTCTGATAATAGCTTGATATCCCTAGGAATCTCCACACCTCCATCACATTCTTAGGTGGATCCCATGCTAACACTGCCTCGACCTTGGCCGGGTCCACTACCACTCTATCCGCTAAGATAACATGTCCTAGAATGTGGAATGCCTAAATCTATAACTGGAACTTCATGATTTTACCATAAATATGGTTCCATTAGAGTATATCTAGAACCATCCTTAAGTGTCTCATGTGTTCCTCCTTAGACGCCAAGCACACAAGGATATTGTCGATGAAGACTATCATGAACTGATCTGAATAAGGCTGAAATATCTGGTTCATGAGTCCCATGAACACTTCTAGAGAATTTTTCATTCCAAAGGGAATCACTGAGTACTCATAGTTACTGTAAAAAAATCTTACGATCATATTAAATATATCATCATCTCGTACTCACAACTGGTGATAGCCTAACCTGGGGTCAACCTTCAAGAACCATCGTTCCCCTTTCAACCGATCAAAGATGTCATAAATCCTTGATGGTGGATACTTGTTCTTCAAATCCACGTAGTTCAAGCTCCAGTAGTCCACACACAACCTCAATCTCCCATATTCCTTTTTGGAAAACAAAAATGGGACTGCCTAGGGTGAAACATTGGGTCTCATGAAGACCTTCCTCTATAAATCCTCCAATTTCACCCTCATCTCATGAAGCTCTATGGGAGCCATATGATATTCTATTGAAGATATAAGTTCCATCTCGAGGTGTAAATCAATGCAGAAGTATATCTCCCAATGGGGAGGTAATCTTGGAACATATTTAGGAAATACTTCCCCATACTCCATCACTACTACTAGAAATAGGAAGCTCATAACATCTTCCACACTAAGGGCCATGCAATCTAATTGATGAGTAATCGGCCGCACCCTACTATGCATGAGTACATCTGGTATTCATCAGTTTCCTTTTCACTGAAAAAGGTAAACCCTATTCCATTAATATGGACACACCAAACCCTTTTCCTAAAACAATCAATCTGGGCATGGACCATAAATAACCAATCCATACCAAGAATGATGTTGTAAGGCCTCGATGCACCACCAAGAGATTCCAAATGAAACTGTCACCTCCAAGGGTTAGATCACACTACCAACATAGGTGTGTGATCATTGAGTCTCCCCCAGTAGGTGTCTAAAAGCATAAGGGTTGATTAAATGGTTCAATTTGAATCTCTAGGTCTTGAAAAATATATAAAGAGGAAAAGGAATGACTAGAAACTATGTCTATCAGTACTGAAACTAAAGTAGTAAAGTCACAGATTATACCTCAAATCATTCCTGGAGATCATGGGTCATATGCCTTGACCACGTGTAGTTGTCCCCTCCCCTGTCCTCTAGCTCCCCAAGCCTGGTGTGGACCACATGGGGGTGGTGGTGGTAGCAAGTCGAAATGTCAACCACCTCCTACAGCCCTCCTAGTTCTTGTACCACATCTTCCAACCTATAGATCTACCTTCTCCTATCATTGTCTCTACCTCTATGGTCCATCCACAGTCTCCCTATCAGAAATACAGTGGGTTGGATAGTCTCAAGCGAGATGTCCCCTACAATCACATGAATAGAACTTCCTCTATCTAGGCTAATTGGACCCATCCCGTCACCCCTGAACTAAATATCCTATGTCCTGGGACCTTCTCTAGAAACATATACCACATCCAGGTCCCTGGGAATGACATCAGCTCTCTACTACTGAGGTCTCTACTCCTGCTCATCCACTGCTGACTATCATCGGCTGTATCTGCTCATCCAAGAAGCTTTCAACCACCAAATCTCACTCAATCACCCTTGCATAATTTGGAATGCATAGAGGGATAACACTATCTCAGATTTCTCTATATAGGTCTCACTCAAAGGTATGGGATCTAAATTACTGATCTCTAACCATATCAATAGAGTACCTAGAAAGGTTGGTGAACCTTGATGAATAATGAACCACTGTTAGGCTACCCTACTAGAGCTAAAGAAGATCCTGTATATGCACAACTCTCAGCGTAACTAGTGATAACATCTCAATGAAGAGATGCTTAAACTCTTTCCATGAAATATTCACTTCGTTGTGAGTTTGGATATCCAAACTCCACCATCACCCTGCTGAGCCGTGTAGAAGGCTCACCGCTAGGACCACCATCTGATCCGCTGGTGTCCTCACTAGATGAAATACTTGAGTCATCGCCTCAAGATAGTTATCATATGCCTGAGGGTTGGGATCTCCTTGGAACTTGAGGGGTATATATCATCGAAACTTGTGAAGCGCGCTTAGCCTACGCTCCTCATCCACTGGTACAACATGTACCATGTATTTCTCTACAGGTGGAAGTATGGCTGATGCACCACATGGAGGTGACATTTGGGGAAGTGGTCCCTATATTGAGGCCTTGCCATTGAGGGGGTCATCCTCATTATTGTCCTACTAAATACTACCTGGTATGCATTGTAGAGGCATCCTGAAATAAAACAATATGTACCATGATCAATGAGTATATATAGAGAGCTAACTCATGAATGATATGGAAACCACAACCCATTTCTATAGGATCCATGTGCCATTATTTTCCCAGAAACCAGTGTTTTCATGTACCGAGTCGAAAATTAGGTTATCAGAGTCTTAGTGTATGGATATGTTAGCCATCATACCAGTACTAGAGTCCCTGGCCTAAAATCCAAACTTGAAACACATAAAACTCCCAAATCAATATCATAGACTCTCAGTCCTAAAGTAAAACCGACCAACTTTGATACCACTCTGTCATGACCCATCCTAGTGGGGATCATGCCGAGACTCCCCAATCACACCTACAATAGGTCAGGGGCCAGTGACTAGCACGGAGTAGGAATATCACTGACATGGGGGGAATTTTTTATTCACTTGTATGCACACACACATCTCTATACCCACAAAATTCTAGAATGTAAAAACCACTAATAAAAAATGAATGGATATGAATATATCCCACAACTAGAGTATGATGTAAATTAAAGTAAATAGGGATAGAATACAATACTGCCAAAAAGAGTATGCAACCACAAGTCTAACCTATAAGAAAAAGATATTGGTACTGATGTCTATAGCCGTAGGAACACACCTCGGTCTGTTCGGTCTCACAAAGCACCGTCTGGTCCTAGTCTTCCTAGGACTCTATGAAAAGGTCGATCATCTTCACAAGAAATGACATGTGTAGGCAAAGATTGTGTAGGGGTGAGTATAACAATACTCAGTAGGACACCCCAAAACCAAAAATAAATATAAAAAAGGAAAGATATAGTCATCTCTACACAGGTATATGTGTACAACACATATAACAAGAATATATAGATATACTCAAAAAAAAAAAACACACAGTCTAGAGGTAAGTCACAACCACTACATAACAAACCTAGGAATTCAAATTAAATATTCCATGAAGTACTCATATGGTAGAACACACTCCAGAGTCCGATAACACTATTGATGTCCGCCTGAGAGGAACTACTCATCAAGTCTCACCTTAAGAAAGATACGCTGATAGGTATAAAGAGAGATATGATACCACAGATGAGGATCACATCCGGGGTCATGGGGTGATACCAACAACTCAATCTGGATTAATCCACTAAGTAGAGGATCAGAGCCCATGTAATGTTTTCATGTTGATACCGAGAACTCTACCTAGGGTATGAAGAATGAATAGAGGATCCTGCTTCGGGCCTTTTGGGGGATTCTAACAACTCTATCCAGGAATTCCTATAGAAGGGATCATAGTTCTATGAGAGGAAAATTATTCATACCGACCTTCAGGGAAAAAATAAAGGGAACAAACCCTAATTAAACTTATCCATGATATAGAGGACAAGAGAATCAATCCCTGTGGAAAGGGGTACAAAATGTGTAGTAGGGTCACACACCGTATCCCTTGACCCTAGGTCCTACCCGTGTACAATGGAACATGTCATTCAAAACTATATTGTATAAAAGATGGGTACATGACATGTAGAAGGAGTCACATACTGTGTCCATCCATTTGGGGTTTTCCCATGTTCTCTGGCCATGTCCCAGTACACAACACCATCCTGTGTATTCCTGCCCGTGTACCAGTACATGGGGTAGTCCATGTAACTGGTATATGCCATGCCGTGTCGGGGAGTACACACCGTATATGAAACTCATTTAATCCATCCAATTTTAGTGTACTTCTCATGTACACATTGAGTTATCCACTGATGAACACATGTTATGTATTCGGGACTAAAATACATGTTTATAGGGTTTTATAGAAACCCATGTTCTTCCTCTGCACACGCCAATCCATATCACAGATCTCACTCCGATGCTTAGTTCACCTCAAAATTCTAGATCAAAGGTCATCTGATCACTCTAATATCAAATCGATGGGATTCGGGCCATCAAATTTCTTAGAAAACATGATTGTATACATTCTTTTTCATTGTCTAAGAATACAGATTCGACACCCACCATCATTTGATCCATTTCTCCACCCACCATCACTCCTCCACCAAGTTGTCTCGATGCCAGATCTCCAGTTTTAGGTTATTAGGACAAAAATAAAAGGAACAATGATCAATTGTTCAATGTCAGGGGAATAATGAAGAATGTGGACCAAGAAAACAAGAAATAGGGGGAGAAAGCACAATAATTGAGATAGATGAACCTCAATTGATTTTCATTTTGATCTTGGTTCTTTACTATTATAACGATAAATGAATCAAAATAATTCTCTATAATTAAATCCTAATAAATCCCACAAATAACCTATCCCATAATTATGATCGATCCGTAGGCTAATCCGTTCATAGATTAGTCTGCGTTCATCATAATATTTCAAGAATAGGAAAGAAGAATCGAAATAATGAATCCTATCTATATTTGGGATCGCTTGCTGATAAAGATCTATTTCTACATTGTTTCCATTGGAGAGATCTATTAACAACGACGTCCATAGATCTTTGATCCAACGATTTTTCATCACCTTCTAAGATAATTCTCCAAGTTTTTATATCTAAGGAATCTATAGGATTCTTGGGTTTTGATCCTAACCCTAGATCTTTGCCTAAAGGTTAATTTAAAATAAAAAATATTGTTGTGTCACTACGTCGATGAAACGAAAATAAAATAAATATTTTGTTAATTTATTTTATTCATTAAAAGTTCCTATAGAAACTTTCCATAGTCGACCCGGACCAACCAATGTTAGGTCGTGCCTAGGGTAAAACCATTACTCTGAATTCAACTGTTCCCTCAGATTTATAATCCAAGCACCCATTTAGAATTTATTCCACTTTTTTAGGAAAATTGTGTGCACGCACTATTTAATATTTTAATATTTTTCAAACAATTGTTTTGGGAACAACGAGTATCATAATCACATGAAGTCTCAATAATTGGTCTCAAATTTAATCTATATAATATTTAAAAATAATACACATAAAATCTGGGACATTACACTTCCAAGCATTACCCTCAAGTGGGACTGGGCAATAGAGTTCCCCGATGACATTCCTGAGTGTTACCTTCCAGTGGGACTGGGTAGTAGAGTTCCTCGGTGACTACTAGAGTGGAACCCTCCTATTGTTATAGGGAATGGGTCTTCTATCTAGAAATATTGGCCCCTTAACTGTGTGGCATAGTGATGAGACATAGTTTTGTGTAGCTTTAGACCCATGAGGAAGAGAGACACTTTCCTCATTAAGTTGAATTTTTGTGACACGGCCTAAAACCATGCTGGCGAGTTAGTGCCACCCAAAGAGGATAGTATCAAGGTGTGGTGATTCAGTTCCTTAGACTTGTGTGTTTAGGGAAGATGTATAGGATGATGGTCATCATTGATGGACCTTTGAAACTATTGTCTACTCTTCTTCTTGGTTTGAGCTATGAGATGGAGATCCCCTACTCTCTCGTTTTGGTTTCATTGATTGAGAATATATATATATATATCCTTATTATTTATACACTTATTTTATTTGGTTACTATATTTCTAGGAGAGGAGAAGATGTGTGGGGTATTCCACATGCTTTTTTTGTCTATATTCTCATGGTTGGATGAGTCTACTCTCCTACTATATGTGTCGAAGGCTTGACGGGTAGTTCATCTACTCACTATGTTTAGCCCCTTGTGTTTGGATGAGCTTACTTTCACTCTTTTTGGGTTGATCTATACTATTTCATTGTACCGTGTGAATCTATTATCTTTCTCTTCTATTTTATCTCTTACTACTCCCCACTCATCTTTCAGGGAATTTTACTGGTTATGTATATACTAACCATTTCATGGGCTTTGTCCACAGATGTTGTGTCTTTTGCATATGATGAAAAGTTCGTTCGTGACTTCAGATGAGCTTAGAGATACTGGGTTCTTAGACTTCATATGGTGGTCGTAGCTTGGGATTTAGGAGCTAGTCTCTCCAACTATTTTACTTTTCCAATTTTCTGTCAAGTTGGGACACATTTCTAGTTGGGAGTGTATTTTTCCCTTTTCTTTTTTAGTTTACATTACCATGATCTTGTAAAATTTAGAGGTCCATGCATGTTTGGTTTATTTATAGCAGTGTTTCATATTTTATTTCTTTCCCTAAACACTTTTTCATTGAGTTGGCTATGTGTGTGCATACATGTACTTAAACAAAGGCCTCCCCGAGTTAGTTATGCCTTAGGCACTTGTCTCCACCCCTTAGCCTATAGAGGCGGGCTTGGGGTAGTTGTGGCTTGATCCCCAACATGGGTCGGGTCGTGATATAATAACTCACAGTTCTAGTATACTCTTTGTCTATTTGTATACAATATGAACTGAAATTTGAAACCATTAAATTTAAATTTACACATGGTATGTCATGAAAATATTAAAATGTTCAGCTAAACAAAAATATATCAATCATGTGTAAGAGTTTTATACAGTATAAACATGAAAACAGTCATTAATAAATCTGGATAAAAAACATGGAATTATACATTAAAGTACTTAGTTTTTAATTTTTAACATTATCTTAAAATAACATGGATTCTAATTAACATTTAATCAATTATTTCTAAAAAAAATCATTACTAATTCAAGTTTTAATCCCACATCAGTTTCATGTTCCTCTATACAATAAAATCATAAGGGATATGTAAATAGAAATCAATACCTATAAGAATCCATAAATTAAAAATTTTAAGTAGAAAAAAACAACATAAATCCAAACTACATTTATCATGTTTGGAAATTCATTACTTAAAAACTATCAATTTCATCTATTAGCACAAGTAATCAATTTCATAAAACATAGTAATCACACTTCCATTTACAAATGCATAACCAAACAATTATCACATGAATGATGAAATACTAGTTGTAAGTCTCTTAACTAATGCGTGATACACTACTCCCATCGGCTAAACCCATGAAGATGAGGTGAAGACATTCCTGGAAGTTATTAACAATAATTTTCACACCCAAACAACCCTGGTAAATTGAAGTTTAGCATAAAGTGGTTAGATACATATTTTTATGCTATACATTTCAAGTTCCAACAAATACTATCTGTATGCTTACCATCCTGATAGATGGACCATACCAAAATGATTCCATTTTTAACATCCTGACCTAAAACATTGGATTGGGTTTGACCAAAATTCCACTAACCTTAGGTGACATACCCATGACACAAAGGATGACAATAAATGCCAAGGGATTTACTAAATTATGGGGGATAATTTTCCCTTAAGTAAGAAACCTGTAATAAAAAGAAAAAAAGAAACACAATATGGTGCATGATATAAAAACAGAACAACCCCCCAAGGCATTACAAAACAATATTCAGAGTATTAGCAGAAGAAAATACATAAAAAAAATCTATAACAACAACAGACCCAAAGACACCAAGTGAACCCAAGGCACCAAAGTGGAACCATAACCAATTTCATGGTAAGACATCTACAAGATCCAACCCCCAATAACCAGATCACATCATCAAGATTGATCCTGATAGAAAATTATGAGGTCTCACCTTATCTGTATCATGGTAAACAAGGTTTGAATATGAACCAAAGTGAATATATATGGGGGGTTAGTATATCATCTCAGTAGGAAATCCACCAGAATATTCCCACACATGCTACTAAGAAAATCACAAGTTATCTCATAAAAACTACATAGATATATTAAAAACCAGAAGAAGATAACAGGGATAAAAAGGTATAGATAAAATGATAGTGAAAAGTGCTCACACCACGAAGACCTTCAATTATATAAATGCACACTCATGCAATCCAATCACACATTAAAAAAACCAACCAATGCAACCACTATCTGAAGGCCACTCCCGAACAGTCCAACTCACAAGTGATTCTCATTCCTCTATACCCAAGATGTTTCTTGATAGTATAATCCATTGTGACATAAGATGGAATTTTAACCAATAACAAATCAATAATTCTTCATTCTAATGAATTATGAACTCACAATAACCCATTCAATTTGGAGTACCCCCAAATCGACTTGATATCAAAGTATATCTGAATGGACCCAAGGACTTCAATGTTTTATTGATTTTTGATAATCTCACTTTTAAGGGATGAGGGGGAACCCTTACATGGCCCATAGGATTAGACACACATCACATGACCTAGAGGACTTAGAGGAATACATTCCAAACAGACTACTTGAAACTGCCCCTCCCTAGAAAATATCTTGATGTCAACTCTCCACCTTTGCAAGGCTGGTCAGGTAGCTATCCTATGTAGAGATACATAGGCCCGATACCGATGTAATTGTCATACCCTCTCATTCATCTAATCCTGGTTAGCTATGCTCTAGTCAATGAATCTGTTCTTGAATCCTAATTTGAAGCCTTGTTCCTTGAATTCTATCTGGTTTCATCAGTATTACATGTGAACCGAAGCTCTTGAAGTGGCCTAAAGGCCCTAAGGTGGCTCTAAATCCTTACCGGCCTAAAGGCCTTGTGTGTTCTAAAGGCCTTGTAGGACCCGAGGACCAAATAAGTGGCCTAAAGGCTGAAATGGGTGAATAGTTCTAGCTACTATAGTACGATTAGTACCTGCTACGGTACATGTTATAATACCTGGAAAATATGCCTCTGCCCAGAATTGAACTCAGGTATGTTGGATTCACCTGGAGAGTCCTCACCAACTGGGCTGAGGCTCAGTGCGACATGATATCCAAGTCAATATCAATAAGGAACCTTTCAAATTCATTCATGAACTCACACACCGATTCCCATGATAAGTTATCAAACCCAAAAATTTCTTTGAATAACAAAACATCATTTTAGAAATTTATCAAACACATTATGGATGCTGCCCAAAAACTTTATTTTCAAATCCATAAAACAATGAGAATTATCAAGGGTTTTTATAAAGAAAACACAAAAATTATTTGGAAAACCAAGCCTTCAAGTTCTTAGAAAAGTGGAGAGGGAGAGAATCTACCTACATAAATTTTGTTTGCATAGAAGGAATTAAGAGAATATAGAACTTCACCCATTAATAGATCATCTAAAATCATTTATAAAAATGCCTAGTTTGATAGCCCAAAAATAAAGGAGGATGAATCAAGTTCTTTCTCTAGTAAAAATGAGTCAAAATAGTGCAAAAATAACCTCTGTATGTCTACATGAGTTTCCCTCATCAAGCCACATGACCCTCCCAAATAATTGGTCATTGTTTATGCTATTTCAAAAATCTCGATGACTATCACCACAACATAGTGATGACCACCACGACTGTGGTGCCTATGATTTCACCCTACTCAAGAGACACAACATGAAGAGACACCATGGAAAAGAGAGAAATAATTCATTATTTTCATCCCACCACGACTTGAACCATGGCATGCTGAGGTCACACAAGCTATTTCCCGTAGAAGGACTTACCGACCATAATGACCAACAAAATGCCCAATGCGCCAAAATACTCTGGACCACAGCCTTCACCATGACCTACCCCATGGTGTGGTGTATCCCAAGTTGAACCCCATAAATCCCAAACACCACCCCCAAGAACTGACCCTCCAAAGCTTCTCAAACCCAGATGGAACCAATTTTTTACATAAAAAAATACAATAATTAGTACATACCTCAAACTGGGGGTTCTATAATTAATATATATATTTATTTATTAAATAATTTCATTATATTAATCATTAAAAAGTGATTAATTTAGTTTATTTATGTATAAATACACAATAAAAAAAATTCTTTAAAAATTATCATTTTTAACATTAAATATTTCTAACCACATCTTATTAAAATAAATTATTCATCTTATAAACATTTAATTTAATCATCCCATTTATATTAAAATATATATATTTTTTAATTTTATAAATACATAAAATTAGTTTTTAATGATAATAATTTTTGGGAAAAAATCCCTCAATGCATCATTGAAGCATTTTTGAGGTGATTGTGTTTGCTGACAAAGTGGGTCTCCATGTTGTGTTTGTTCACAAAGGAGACCAAGATGTATAATTTGTTGACAAAGGGGGTTTACATGGTGATTTTTAGGTATAATAGATGTTGTTGGATATTCATGTTTGACAGAAGAACCTTGAAAAAGGAACGGATGATCTGGAGGAGGTACAAAAAGAGAAGATACAAGGTGGCACCATTTTCCAGTGTTTGCCAAATTTTTGGGTCTCAAAATTGACAAATGGAGAAAAAGTTTTTTTGGAAAAGGAACTTGCGTGATGGTGCCTTGGAGGCTTGGAAACTTGCGCTCTATATTTTTTTCAAGATCATAACATCAAAATATGGCAAAGTAAAGAGGGGCTCCCAAGTTTTGGTTGGTTGTGCAAGTGACTAGGGCGACAGAGACTAGGGCGACTGGACTTGCGCGATGAGATGTGACTTGCGCACCGGTGCTCAGTGTGTCCAAAATTAATATAAATAGAGGTCCACCACTCCTCATTTTTAATGGAGTTCAACACTTAGAGAAAATTAGAGCTCCAGTCATGCAGGTGGTTCGGTCGCGCAAGTGGTGGTTTGGTCATGCAAGTATAAAGATACTCAGAATTTATGCGCCAGTTGATAGTTGTGCACCAATATTTGTTTGTGCGTAAAAGGGTGTGAGTCTCCCAATTTAAGAGTTGAAGAAGGGGGTGTCACGCAAGTGGTTTGATGACACTTGCATTCCAGGTTTGAAGAAGTGCACCAAATCATATAGAAGCGCGCTAGTTATTCTAGGGGTGCGCAAAAGTTGAAAGATTATCCAATGCATCCATGGTAAAGTTTCATTCATCAAAGGATGAAATTGGAACTTCAACAGATAATCTACATAAAGAGAAAGATGCATTCATTTGTGATAATGAAGGGACCTACAAGTCATTAAACTGTGAGTGGATCTTCTGAAGAAGCAGTGAGAACAATTCAGTTGAGAGAGAAGTGAGCTTTCATATTGTGTGTGGTTGTAAAAAAGGAGGGATAGTGAGTCTACTCTGATCTTTGTAAACAGAAGTGAGATTTTAGTGGATTTGGTACAACAGCACATTGCCGGTGTATTCTCCTTGGACGTAACCCAGTGAGGGTGAACCAAGTAAAAATCATTGTGTCCTGTGCATGATTTAGTTTCTGTTTATAATTTTTTATAGGAAAGAGAGAGAAGAGAGTTTTTCTTAACATCTAAACAAGACCAATAGAGGAAGTTGTTTTAATCTATCATACCCTCATTCACCCCCTCTTAGGGTATCTAACCCAGTGGACCTAAAAATAATAATACATAACACATAAAAAATATATTTTTATAATAAAATATTTTGATTAAATGATATATTTTTTAGTTAATTCCAAATTATATTATTTTCAATTTGATACTAAAATTTACACAACTTTAATATACCCATTGGATACATTTATACCCAATGATCATATATCTAATCAACATATATCCAATGACCATATATCTAACGACTATATTTGTAACAGTCAGATATCATTCCTATATATATCATCACATACATTATTAGAATCATTAATCCTATACATTTACTTATCTCTTAAGACATCTATTATATTTCTAATTCCTTTCCTTATTTCTATAGTTTCAATTGGGGTTATGAGCTTCAATGAAAATTGTGGGGACAAGTATTACATGTTTGTTGTCTCTTTATTTACTTGTGGTTTTATTAAACTTTTATTTTTCTTAATGTTGATTCATATTGAATATTCATAATTAATTAATTTTTATCTTTTGTTTTTCTATTTTATCGTAATAAAATTTATCACATTTCATTTTAGTTCAGTGTTATATTTGAAACAAGCTATTCAACATAATAACCATTTAAAGAAAAAACACTTAGTAAAATCATGGGGTGTTATATAGACACCATGGTGTGGCCCTACCCCCACATTATACACTTTTTAATTGTTTTATTATTATGCATATTATTATGTGGAATAGTACTCATATTCATAGTGAAACAAACTTCCAACTCTAAACTTATTTAATCTTCTATATCTGGAGTTTCAGCATGGAATATATGCTTGTAAAATGATTGGTTTTGGTTTATTATTACATTTAATCTGGATTAGTTATTTAATTATATATATATCCTTTATATTTTACTTATTAATCTAACATAGCTACCCTTTATAGTGTGAGCACCAAAATTGTACCGTGATCTCATCTCTTCTGGTAGAGAAAAATTCAAACAACCTCTAAGATTTTCCAGGTTCCTCCATGCTTCTCTAAATCTCATGATACACCAAATACAATCAATTTGAAATAAAAACATCTAATAAAAAACATATTTTTCATCAAAAAAATATTATTTAAGACAACAAACACAATCCAATGATAACTTTAGTTGAAATATTTTCACCCTTTGAGTTTGTTATCAGTCTAAGATATCTTTAGTGAAATTTAAAACCACCACACTCTAGAAATAACCAATAATAATGAATTTTATCTTCTATAAATCTAAGTATATGTGAGAAAATATCAATGTAGGAATCATGAGATCAAGATAGAAACCCACATCCCATCACCTCATCTTACACCACATGTTGATATAAACTAAAATCTTTAACAAAATTCCATGTTCTTTATCTATATCACTTTCCTCTTTAAGAAAAATCCCCATGAATCATATCTCCACATATCATCCATACCATATACTCCCCTTCAAATTTAAACTCTCCCTTGATAGTATATTTCCACATTTAAGTTCATTGGAATACTATTTCTCCCTCATTTTCAATAAGAAAAAAGACCAATGACCTGTAAAACCAAATAACCAAGGTAAAAATTTGATGAATATGGGGAGAGGGTATTTTTTAAACCTACTTAATCCAATGTAAGTGTTTGAATACCAATGTTCAACTAATTATTCTCAAATATTAGTGTGGCCAATGGTTTTGTGAAGATGTTACTGATTAGTACCAATATATTCTTGCTTTATAATTCTTTGCTCCACCTTCTCCTTAATTAAATGATATTGTATCTAAATATATTTCATTTATGAATGTTGTATTGTATTTTTTGTTAGCTCAATTTCAATTTTATTTTCATAATGGACAACCATGGGTTTCTTTAAATTTTTTCTAATACCCTCTAGTTTTTGTTTCATATATATCAATTGTGTTCATATTTTAATTTATGAAATATACTCATATTTTATCCTACTAAGATAAGTTATATTTTGTTTCTTGATAATCCACTTAATGAATTTTATTCAAATAAATAAGACTCATCTTCTTGTAGATTCTCTATCCACAATTTCCACAGGCCAATCTTCATATGAGTATGCTTATGAATCTCTATCATACCCCCTAAAAACAGTGTGCATTGAATTTACCTAATGTTCCATTTCAAATTTGAAAGATGTTATTCCTTTTGAAAACTCTAAAATCATCCAAAAATTCTGTATAAATGATGTCTAATATCATCGTTATGAGGTACAATAAACATCCAATCATTCTTTGATGGAGTGTGGAATCAATTTTTTTCCATCCATAATGTGTTCCCAACTTGGTTCCAACAATGATTGGATTTGAGATTGATTATATTTAATTTATATAAAAATTATTCAGTAGCTCCTTCACATATTTTTCTTGGAAAACATAATTTTATTTCCTCTTTTGACTTATTTTCAACCTTAGAAAACATGCGAGTTATCTAATCATCAACATCTCAAACTCTGAGCTCATTAATCACAAAAATTCCTACACCAAATTCATATTTATACATCCAAATATTATTTAATAAACACAATTGATCACCAAGAATTGTTCTTACTTGTTTAATTTCACATAAATATTTTGGTTGAATCCATCTATTTTAAATTCCTTCTTCTTTAATAAAGTGTCTATCCTAGTATACCAGGATCGAGGTGTTTATTTCAAGTTGTAAAAGGTGTTATTAAAATTTAACACCTTTAATTAATCATTACTAATTATAAATACCACAATTCATTTGATATACAATTCCTCTTCAAGAAATACACTTAAATATGTCTTATTGATATCCATTTTGTAGGTTTTAAAATTTCTTGGAATAAACACAACTATAAAGAGTTTAAATGAATCAATTCACATTACTAGAATGAATATTTGTTACACATGAATTCCTTATACTTGTCCATATCCCTTACACATAATCATTGAATTTTTCAGATCACCTTTCTATGATCATCATATTTATTTTTGAAAACACACTTCATTCCTATGATTTCATGATCCGTCGGCCTGTTTAGAAGCTCTGAGGCCTGATTTTCTCTATTTGGACTAATACCTCATTCATGGACTTGACCCATAAATGAACCTCTCTTTTCATACATATACATTACATCATTTTTTATAGAATACTTAAAATATTACAAAAACATATGCCCAAAGACCTTATTAGTTTAGTAACTTTGGAAACTTAGAACAAAAATATTCAAACTCAGTGAAATATCTTCAATGTTTCCCATAAATATTTACCCCTTTAGTAATTATACTTAAAATAATTTATTTATAAAATGGGGAGAGGAAACATGAAAAGGGGTGAGCTCAGATGCTCAGTAAGGTTAAAAAAGGGATATATGTTAGCATAAATATGAGCATAAGGGTATGATAATGTGATCATAAAATTAAATGATCATACCCTACATATCAATGATCATAAACATGAATTAGGGCATAAATATTAGCAGTTCATAAGGCATGAATCATGGTATAAATATTATCAGTTCATAAGTCACGAATCATAAAGGATACGAGAGAAAAATCTATGAAGGAATAAGGCATGGAACTCAAGGCATACACATAAACATAGAAAATAATTTATCAAGGATTCCTATCAAGAACTTAATAACATGTTAGGCTTGGGATAATAACCAATGTACTAACTTCGAGCTTGGGATTCCATCCCAGGTTCCCTCTTGTTTTGGGCTTGGGATTCCCTCCCATGTACCCTCTTATTTCAGGATAAGGTTGCCCTCCCGTGTACCCTCTTGTTTTGGGCTTAATATTCCCCCTTGTTTCAGGCTTAGGATGCTCTCCCATGTACCCTCTTATTTCAGGCTTAAGATGCCCTCTTATTTTAGTCTTGGTATTCCCTCTCATGTAATCTCCTGAGCTCATAAAACATTTATTATTACCCAATGTATTGGAGGGAGATATAGGTCCCACTCGCCACATAATAAAATCATACATATATGTTCCAAAATATAATAAAACATTAATCATATCAGGACCCATGAAAAAATATGGGTTTTATAAACATCAAATAATAACTCATGAAATAAAATGAGTATCATTAAATTTTCACCACATCATAACCTATGAAAAATTTATAGGCTTCATAATCATTTCATTAAAGTATAACCCATGAAAAGAAGCGGGTTTCAAAAGAATATAACCCGTGGAAGAGAAAAAGGTGTCATAATAATCATTCCATCAAAACATAAACCATTCATTGAATAATATGAATGGAACATTTGGATAATTTTCTATAAGGGAATGAGTAACATCAACGGATGTCATCATGGATGGAAATTAATTTTGAAATATCTTTTAAAAATTTTTCTTGAGAAAAATATCCTTTCTTATTTGAAAAAGGCTCTTTGAAATATAAGACCTTTTGAAAAACATTTTTATAGAAAATAATTTGAAAACTTAGAAAGAAATATTGAAATCATTTTGAAAACAAATTTACTTTAAAACTTATAAAATAATATTGAACACATTTTGAAAACATTTTTCTTTGAAAATAATATGAAAAATTATAAAATAATCTTTTAAATCATTGAAATTATTTAATTTTAAAAAAATATTTTGAAAAATTATAAAGGAGGTTTTTAAAGTTATTTAAAATACTTTTTAAACATAAAACATTTTTGAAAACCTTTTTCATTGAAAACCACTTTAAAACCAATGAATTTCAAAAATATTAGGAATTTTTTTTCTTTTAAAAAAAACAACTTTATAATATTTTAAAAAAATTCTAAGGGAATGACGATCATGATAGCATGTAAATATGTACATGTCAGACATTCCTTTTGCACCGTAATAAGTTTAGAAAAGTGCCTCGACTGGAAAATGACTAGAAGATACCTTTTTAAAAATATTATTGATAAAATGGTAAAAATGGGTAAAAATGTATTTTAAATATCATAGAATAACATTAGAATATTTTTGGAAATGATTTTATAAAATATGGTTCTTAAGGAACACTGATTTCCGACCGAAGAGAAAGATAAAGTCGTGCTTTATTAAAAACACATTCTTAATCATCTTATGTACCAAATATTGAAAAAATGGCACCATAAAATGGATATAAAATTAATAACCATAGGAGAATAAAACTCATGATATTTCTTGATATATGGATCATAATATTTCATCAATGGGAGCATAATCATAAATAATCTCGATAAACGGTGAGATTGTAGCTATAAACCATTACCAATTTGGTAACTTTGAATCATAACACGATGGAAAGAATAATATTACATGAAGATTAATGTATAATTAAAATAGTTATATTCATAATATAATATGTCAAAGGTAGTATATACACCTCATACAAAAATATAGGTTCATAACTTGGCATGTGTCTCAAAGAAGGTAAATTGAGACAAAATTACTTTATCGATGTGGTAACTTTTGAAACATAAACATCATGAAAGGAATATCATAAAATGGATATGTAAATACCCATAAATTTAATTATAATAATCTTAAAATACATCTATGTTCAGTATACACACCATAAAAAAGAAATGAGGGGTGAACAAGGCATGAATCCCACAAAAATAAAAAACGAGATGAAATTCCCTTACATTATGTCTTGACTCTCTTTGAACTCATAAAAACCTCATGTATACTAAATATATTTTTATTATAAATATTTTATATAAACATATTATTATATATAATACTATACATGGTTTTATTATGACTTTATATTACCCTATTATTAAAAATTCCAAGTTAAGGTTTCACTTCAGGTAATATCCGCTCTGTTTTTCGCATGTGTATTAATTTGTTATATTTTTTGTCCTCATACTTATATAATGATTTAAAGAATGTAAAAAATGATATAAATATCATTTAAAATAAATATATATATTTATAATAATATATATAATATATAAATATGAAATGGAATACACCGTTCACGGAGATAGTAGGTCGTACGTACACATGAACGCTGTTTCCGTTTTTCATTATAACACTGAAAGAAATAAAGTAAATGAAATATATGTATATATATAATATATTTATATTATAATTATTATGTATTATTAATTATATAATTTCACTAAACCCATCCTTAATACATTCAGTGTAGTTTGTGAACGAATCATATCGCTTTAAGGGGGAAGGAGTCCACACTTCCCCAAACAAAATTATTGTATTTACACAAAATGGAAAGAAATGATGGTAGGATTTATATAATAAATAAATAAGTATAAATACATCATAATATCATATATATAATATAAAAACATAGTTTCCATCATAATTACCAATCATCAAATGTGGTAATGGTAAAACGATCAACAACATTTCGTGAGGTGGTGGTACGCCGTACACAAGAATGGTAAGTTCATTACCCATTAGATGGAAGTGCGTGTAAGTGTAGTTAAAACCGTTATAATAACAAAATATAAATATATATATTATAATGGTGTTATTATATGATCATTTAATAAGAATAATTTAGTTTTTGGAGAAAGAAAATAAAGGAAAGGATCTTGAGGAAGGATGTTACCTCTTCCTTTAGTAACTCCTTTTGGTTTGTACCAAAGGGAATCCTTGGTTGGATTTCTGACCAAAGGGAGGATTCAAGGAGTAAGGGAGGGATTTTTGGAATTTAATTGGGAAGATATTTTATGAACTTAAGTCTATTGAGATTTCTGAATAAGGGGGAGAGGTGGTGGCCTTTTATAGGGTAGGGAAAGGACACACTTGGTATTTTTTTTGAAAATAATTGTGTGTTCCCCAAGTATAACTTGTTCCAAAAGTATCAAAATGGACCATTATGGAACCTTATAGGTTTATTTTAGAAAATATGTCCATCCTAATAGGTTTTAGACAAGTTTATAGGTCATTTTTCCTTTAATATTAAGGTTTATTCTGTTGTTAAGTTTAATTTTATCTTAATCACTGTAATTAATTTTAACCACTTTCACTAATATTTTTGGTAAAAAATTAATTTGATATTATTATAACATAAATATAATAATTATTACAACTGTTTATGTTCATTTTTCAAAATTCAGTTCACAGAAGAAACAAAATTAAGTTTAATGCTAATCTCACAGATGTGGCGAGAAATCGGGTTTTTAAAGTGAGGATGTTCAACTGTTCATTAAGCTTTCATATCTAAATTCAATATAAAAATGATTCCAATGACATGAATTGTATTAATAAATTTATAATTTACATATTTTTTATTTAAAACCAACTTAAAATATAATTTAACTATATAAATAAATTAGATGAAAAATCAGTTTCTAATTAAAATTCAGTATTTTTTACTATTCATCCAAAAATGAAGTTTCTCAGAAAAATACAAAAAAATAACCCTAAGATAATTTTGAAATTATTAATTAAAAAAATGAAGTTTATTTTATAAAATTTACTTTCTAATGGTGACTAAAATTAATTTTATTATTATTCACAGAATGACATAAAAAGCAGTTCTTTTAAGAAAATAGTTTTTTAACATATAGACTTCACCAAAAATTATATTTTACATTATCACCATTTTATACAATATATTAAATGGTATATATTACTATTAATATTACTAAATCTAATATATAGGTCATAATTATCTTGTTTAAATAATTATAATAATAAAATGATGTTTCATATAAACCTAGTGTTGTGTGTAATGCACGCCAAGTCTGTATTGTGTGTAGAGAAATATAATTCAGTGTTACATATAGAGAAATAAAAGTTATTTTTTATTGTAATGAAATCCATATCGATTTTCCTATATCACAATCCAAGTCGATGTTTCATGTAGCACAATCCAAGTCGGTGTTGTGTGTAGCACAAACCTATCTTGGGGGTATTGTATAATGAAATATTAACATGGTGTAGCATACAAGTAAATAATAACTTGGTGATTTCATATAACAAAATCTATATTTAGTGCGTCATGAAATGAAAATTATCAAAAAGATTAAATTAATTTGAAAAAAAATATTTTACAAAAACTCGAGGTGTTACATTTTACCCCCCTTAAAATGAATTTCACCCTAGAAATTCATCTGGGTTATAAATGGTTTAATAATTTTAAGTTCCATTAATAGAAACCCACATCATAAAAAAGAATACTAAAAATTAATTTAAAAAATGAAAGTCAAAACTATAACGGTCTCCCAAAGTAACTCATAACTAGTTTCCCATATAGGAGAACATGGGTGGGAAGTGAAAACCTAGACTTGTAAGAGATATATAACTATCAATTTCTGATGGAGAGTGATAGAGAACATGTTTAGAATAAAGTTAAGAATAAAAAATTCATAAATCTATGATGATCTAAGGGTCCATTTGATTCATCAGAAAAGAAGGTATGAGGATAACCTTTTTGGGTTCAAGATCCTTTACCTAGAGTTGAATAATTTTCATGAGAAGATATACTTACTTGATTCATTATAATCTCAGCCTTTTTTGTACTATGATCAATTTCCACCTCACCTATTCCTAAAAAAAGTAAGGTGATTTTTTTATTCTTGAATCACTAATTGATCTTGAGATCCATGATAATCCATCCCATCTGTCATCGGTTACCATCAACACAAAGTTGTTAAAACAAGTTATCCAATATGCATAGATCCTCATGTAGTGAGATAATATTTTAATCTCATAAAATTCTTCCAAAGTTTAACTTTCCATAAGTTTTTAACCTTATAAAACTTATGAAATATGAAAATCCAAAACATTAGAAATAAATTCATGAAATCAGCTTAAAATTTATCCCCTATAAATAAAAAAGTATCTCTTGGTTGTCTCATTATAAACAAGTGAATACCCTAATCGTATATTATCCTAAAACATGGTAATAACCTGAATTACCATAAATAATTTTTGAAAACATGCATGCTTCCTTATTTCAATTATTATTGGAGATATTATTTGAATCCAATATGTTTTAAAATTCATCCATGATATCATCAACCACTTTTTTAACAAATACTTTATCAGTTCTAAGGTCATAAATACTATCAAATTTACTTTATCCATATCATCACCTCTTTATATATATAAAATATCATTTTATCATCCTCTGTAACATGTTAAGGTTTACCTTACATTAATTTAAACCTGTCATTAAATCAATTTTATAGGCCATCAGTATCATTTAATACATTCTTGAAAATACTTAAAAGGAAAACTTACTTCAAACAATCCTTATATACTTCATGATTCATATAACATAATCTTTTAATTCTGAAACATATACACTTCAATAATCCAACTATATTCTTAAACCATTACCCATGCTTCATCAACTTATTCCTTAATACATCTTTCTTATAATATAAAATAAGAATAATGTCTTAAGGTTCCTCAACCTTAATCTAATTATGATTCTTATGTTTAATGAAAATCATATTGGAAGAACATTCCATAACTTTCACATGTCATTTGTGGTCTCATTATCTTTAAAAGTATATCTAATACTCATAACACATTCTATATTATCTTCATGAGGTTTCCACTTAGGAAATATATTTGTATAATGCCCATACTTTCCACATTTGAAACATTAAATATTAACCCAGTTCCTTCTAGTTCCTGTTACTGACTAACACCATAAATCATAGTGTAAGAAACATTTATCACAACAAAAAACCTCATAATCATGAAAAATTACTTATATAATTCCTAAATCATGACACCTACTTCTTTAATCTATGACACATTAGGTTTATCCTAGGTTATTCATATCCTTCTTATTTTTAATCCTTCATGATGGTTTGTGAAGATTTTTTTAATTACCAAAGAATATCCCCTAGGAGTGTCAAACTAGGTGTGTAGTAAGGAATATTTTTATATACCAGGTTATGATTGAGTTAGAACCAACATACCTTGTCATAGTTTTTAATCCTAGGTATATCTGTTCCGAAACCACTTCCACTTGTAGTATCCATACATGGATGTATTTCTATGAAAACACTCACTCTATCCTTTACCAAAATTCCAGGCCATTTTCCAATACTTTTCCTCATCCTTAAACTTATCCTTAGATATATCCCTATACATATACTTAGAAATATTACTAGTTATATCACTAATATTTCATGTCCTAGTTTCCAAAGGTTGAATAAACCTTTTCTCTGATACTAACTATAACAACCCTCATT
Source organism: Viscum album (assembly GCA_963277665.1). Taxonomy (NCBI): domain Eukaryota; kingdom Viridiplantae; phylum Streptophyta; class Magnoliopsida; order Santalales; family Viscaceae; genus Viscum; species Viscum album. Next base: position 233,156,500 of record OY728121.1, read on the forward strand.
TTTCATACATAGACATTACATAATTTTTTTAATACGTAAAAAATTACAAAAACAGATGCTCAAAGACCGTATTAGATTAGTTCCTTTGGAAATTTAGAAAAAAAATCTTCTAACTCAATGAAATATCTTCAATGTTTCCCACAAATATCTTCCCCCTTAAAAATTCTACTTGAATCCTTTCTTCATAATCTGGGGAGAAGACACATAAAAAGGAGTGAGCTCAGATGCTCAGTAAGGGTAAAAAAGGGAGATATGTAAGAATAAAATTGATCATAAGGGTATGAGAACATGATCATAACATTAGATGATCACATCCTACATATCAAAGATCATAAACATGAATCATGGCATAAATATTAGTAGTTTATAAGTCATGAATCATAAGGGAGAAAAGAGCATTATATATGAAGGAATAAGACATGTAACTCATGGAATACACATAAACATAGAAAATCCTATGTCAAGGACACCTACCAATACCTTCATAACCCATGTACCAGCTTCAGGCTTAAAATTCCCTCCTGTATACCCTCTTGTTTTAGGCTTGGGATTCCCACTTGTGTACCCTCTTATTTCAAGATTGAGATTCCCTCCCATGTACCCTATTGTTTTTTGGATTAATATTTCCTCTTATTTTAGGCTTAGGATTCCCTCCTATGTACGCTCTTGTTTTGGGCTTAAGATGACCTCTTGTTTCAGGCTTTGGATGCCCTCTTGTGTACCCTCTTGAGATCATAAAATATTTATCATTACCAAATTCATTGTAGGGAGATATAGGTCCCACCCTTAATATAATAAAATCACACAAACATGTTACACAAGATAAAAAAACATTCATCATATCATGACACATGAAAAAATATGGGTTTTATAAACATCAAATCATAACCCATGAAATGAAATGAGTATCATTAAAATTTAATCACATCATAAACTATGGAAAATAGATAGGTTCCCTAATCATTTAATTAAGAATAACCTGTGAAAATAATAGGGTTTCAAAATCATATAACCCGTGGAATAGAAACAGGTTTCATAAGCATCATTCCATTAAAACATAAACCATTCAAGAAATAATATGAATGAAACATTTGGATCATTTCCGATAAGGGAATGAGTAACATCAATGGATGTCATCATAGATGGAAAATAATTTTGAAATATATTTTAAAAAACTTTCTTGATGAAAATATCCATTATTCTTTGAAAAAGGCTCTTTAAAACATAAAACCTTCTACAATCCATTTTCATAGAAAATACTTTGAAAAATTAGAAAGAAAGCTTGAAATCATTTTGAAAAACTTTTTCCTTGAAAACTTATAAAAGAATATTTAACACATTTTGAAAACCTTTTTCTTTGAAAATAATTTTAAAGTTTATAAAAGAAGCTTCTAAATCATTAAAATCTTATTCTTTTGAAACAATATTTTTAAAAATTATAAGGGAGGTTTTTAAAATCATTTAAAATACTTTTTAAATAATTTTTTTAAAGACATTTTTCATTGAAAAAACCACTTTAAAACCAATGAATTTTCGGTTTATTATTAATTTTTAAAAAATAACTTTGTAATATTATAAAGGCTAGTCCAAGGGAATGAAGGTCACAATAGTGGGTAAATTTGTACATGCTGAACATTCCTTTTGCACTGTAAATTTTTTAGAAAAGTGCCTCAATCGAAAAATGACAAGATGATTCCTTTTTAATTTTTTTTGTTAAAATAGTAAAACATGGGTAAAAATTTCTTTTAAATATAATAGGATAATTTTATAATATTTTTTGTAAACTCTTTTAGAAAATATGGTTTTGAAGGAACATAGATTTTCAACATAAGAGAGAGGTAAAGTCGTACTTTATTAAAAACACATTCTTGATCATCATATGTAACAAATAGTAGAAAAATGGTACCATTAATTGGATATAAAAAAATTATCATAGGGTAATAAAAATAATAAGATTTATTTATATATGGGTCATAATATTTCATCAATGGTAGCATAATCATAAACAATATCGATAAACGGTGATATTATAGCTATAAACCATTACCAATTTGGTAAATTTGAATCATAAAAAGATAGAAAGAATAAAATTAAATGAATATTAAAATATCATTAAGAGAGTTAGATTAATTATATAACATGTTAAAGGTAGTATATACACCACATATAAAAATATAGGTGCATAACATGACATGTGTCTCAAAGAAGGCAAATTGAGACAAAATTAATTTACTGATGTGGTAACTTTTGAAACATAAACCTCATGAAAGGAATATCATAAAATGTATATATAAATACCCATAAATTTAATTATAATAATCATAAAATACATATATGGGAAGTATACACACCACACAAAATAAATGAGTGGTGAATAAGGCATGAATCTCACAAAAATAAAAAGTGAGATGAAATTCCCTTACTGTCTTGACTCTGTTCTCACTCATAAAAAACTCATGTATAATAAATATAAGATTATTATACATATTTTATAGAACCATATTATTATATCTAATACCATATATTATTTTATTAGGACTTTATATTACCCACTTATTAAAAATTCCAAGTTAAGGTTTCGCTTCGGGTAATATCCGATTTGTTTTTCGTATGTGTCTTAATTTGTTATATTTTTGGTACTCATACTTATATCATGATTTCCAGAATGTAAAACATGATATAAATATCATGAATAATCTGTATATATTTATTTATAATAATATATAGAATATATAAATATGAAATTGAATACACTGTTCATGGAGATGGTAGGCCGTACGTATGCATGAACTCTATTTCCATTTTTCTTTGTAATATTGAAAGAAAGTAAATGACACAAACATATATATATATATATATATATATAATATCATTAAATTAGAATTATTATGTCATATTTATCATATAATGTCACTAAAACCATCCTTTATACATTCCATGTAGTGTGTGAACGAATCATATCACTTTGAGGGGGTGATGGTCCACACTTCCCCAAAAGAAATTATCATTTTTACACAAAATGGAAAGAATGAAAGTAGTATTTATATAATAAATAAATAATTATAAATAAATCATAAATATCATAAATACAATATAAAAATAGATTGTCTATCATAATTCCCAACCATGAGAGGTGTAAAGGTAAAACAAACAACATAGTTTCGTGACGTGGTAGTTCGTCGTACACAAGAACAGTAAGTTCGTTACCCATTAGATGGAAGTGTGGTAAGTGTAGGTAAAAAAATTAGAAGAAAAAAATATAATTATATTTAGGATAATTGTGTTTTTATATGATCATTGAATAATAATAATTGAGGTGGTGGAGAAAGAAAATAAAGGAAAGGAGCTTGAGGAAGGATGTTACCTCTTTTTCGAGTAGCTCCTTTTGGTTTGCACCAAAGAGATTCTTTGGTTGTATTTATTCCAAAATGGAGGATTAAAAGAGTAAGGGAGGTATTTTGGTAATTTAATTGGATATATGTTGGCCTATATTAAGTCTCTTGAGAGGGGTTAAGAAGGGGGAGAGTTGGTGGCCTTTTATAGTGGAGGGAATGGACACACTTGGTATTTTTTGAAATGAATTGTGTGTTCCCCAAGTATTGCTTGTTACAAAAGTGACCAAATAGACCATTATGAAACCTTATATGTGTATTGGACTAAATATGGACGTAATAAAATGTTTTTGAAAAGTTTATAGGTCATTATTCCCCTTAAGATTATGGTTTAGACTCTTACTAAGCATAATTTTACCATAATTGTTGTAATTAATTTTAATCACTTTCACTAATTTTTTGGTCAAAAATTAAGTTGATATTATTATAATATAAATATAATACTTATTAAAAATATTTATTTACATTTTTTAAAATTAAATTCAATTTTTTTTTAAAATTAAGTTTAATGCTAATCTCACAGATGCGGCGAGAAAGCAAGTTTTTAAAGTGAGGATGTTCAAATGTTCATTAAGATTTTATATCTAAATTCAATATAAAAATTATTCCAATGAAATAAATTGGATTAATATATGTATAATTTATCTATTGTGAATTTAAAACTAGATTAAAAGATAATTTAACAACATAAATAAATTATACAAAAAATAGTTTTTAATTAAAATTCAGTATTTTTCACTATTCATCCAAAAATGAAGTTTCTCAGAAAAATCATAAAAATTTACCCTAATATATTTTTGAAATTATGAATTCAAAAATGAAGTTTATTTTATTAAATTAAATTTCTAAAAGTTTTTGGAATTAATTTTATTATTTTTCACAAAAGGACATAAAAAACCTTCTTTTAAGAAAATAATATTTTTAAATATATAAAGACTTTCCTAAAAATTATATTTTTAATTCTCAACATTATAAATAATATTTTAAAAGTATTTATTGAAGTTTCTGGGTGCAGTGGTAGCATGGTTAGGATGAGACCCAATTTTTATTTTTACCATGATGAATGATTATTCCGGGATCAATACAACGATGAACACCAGTTTCCACAGAATATAATCAAAGATTTAGATAAAGAAGAAAGAGGCCCAAAAACTTTAGAGAGGATCTCTCACATCATGTTTATAATTAATTTAATTAATCTCATAAAGAAAAATAATACTTGGATCTTTGGTATTTTTCTTCGTTGATGATATTTATCATCTGGAATGACCCTTCCAGATTATCTCTTTGCGCTTGTAATGTCTCGGATCCGGGTGCCACACAACGGTTGACCTGAACCCGGTTGGTCACATGACCTCAAGAGAATTTCCCCAAACACCAGAGGCTACCGACTAGCAGTGAGGGCCTAGGACTGATAGTGGGGAAACTATGCCTTTATTTGTCAAAGTGTAGTGCAACTGAATAAAATATATAAACATACAAAAGTGGAAACAGTAGAAAATATAAACTAGAAATGGACAACATAAGGAAAAGATAACTAGCAGTCATATAGATATCATGATGCAACATGTCACTAATTCTAAGAAGCAGCCAAAGTAGGAAACTACAATATAATACAATACAGCACAGGGTACAAAGTACAGTAAAACAAAACTAAAGCAGTGCAACTAGAACGCAGCAGCATCGCAAGCCTAAGATCGGTCTCATGCTCTCCTACTTCTCTACAACAATCACGTACCTGTGTAGGGACCCTTTCCCTTATCGACACATATAAGAATATAATCTGTTTGGGCCCAAGACATGACCCAAACAAGGTGTGAGAAATGAATCCCAGTAGGCAACCACCAAAGGCCCGTGCCCAACTGTCAGTGAAAATGTGCTACAGTAGTGTGCAATAATAAAATGCAGTAAACTAGGAAGTACTCAAAAGTAACTATCTCTACTAGTTACATTGCCATTTTAATAATTATTTATCAATTCCAAGCTTGTAATTTAGTTTGGAAGGTACAACATAAGAAATCACCACAGTGAATATTCAAAGTAAACGTTGTCCTCAGACATGAAAATCCTTACCATCAGGCATGAAGAATATAAACCCACAGGCATAACAAATATTTCCCATAGGCATACAAGATATTGCCTACAGGCACAAAAGCTACTACCCTCAGATATAAGAAACGTTTCCCTCAGGCTAAACAAAGACTGCCCTTAGGAATTCCATAGGAAAACCAAGTAACCGAGCCTATCCCAATGAACAAACAAGAAATTCATATATGTTTCCTCTCAAGAAAACTCAAAACATGCTATAATCACAACATATCCATGGGTATCCTGGCTAAAATGCTAAACAAGGGAAATATACCCACGGGGTGGCCCTGGATCAAAGCAATGATCCCAAACAGTAGTTTATATTTATTAATTAGATTACCTATGAAATTCTAGGTATCTAAACAGTCAAGGTCTCAACCACACGACACTCGAACATGGGCGTGTGGCACAACGGTACACAAAATCAACTCAACAGTTCTAATTAAACACAAGACCACCTACCTCAATCTCCTTTGATTGATATACGTGAAAGGTACCTCCCGAAATGACCAAAAACTATATAGATCTGAGAAGAATGATTAACAATTCAAACCCAAATAACTTACCTTAGGGAAAGAATTGGAAGAAGAGATTCAAAAAGAGAGAAGATCTCACCCATGTGGTTCAAACGAGATCGAAGGTGGAGGAATCGGAGTCCCGGTGTGCAATCGAGAGCTCCTACAAGTTTTGACCACCTCTTCCATGGCTCCCGTAGAGTTTTATTCCTCCTCTACTGAATGAGGAGGCTAATTTCTATTTTTATCAAAAAAACATAACTACACGACATTTACTCTCAAGTACACGACATGTAATTTCCATTTTTTTAACTGTTCCTTTAGCGACCAATTTCCACCGCCTCATTGTTCATCTTCCGACTTGGTTACACGACATGTATACACTAAGTACACAGAGTGTACTATCATTCCACTGGAAGCTACTCCCACTGCCTTATTGTTCACCTACCGACGGATTACATGGCGTGTATTACTAAGTACAAGGCGTGTAGTTAGTTTTTTACACCCTTAATCGCTGACAAGCCTACACGCCCTGTATACTTATCCCACATGGACAAAGTACATGACGTGTGGAAAAGTACACGGTGTGTACCCATAAATTTGGGATCCCCCCCCAATTTTCCTTATTTTCTTAAAAACATTAAAGTAAAAGGAAAATAAGAAACCCATACCTCAAGGATAAGAATCGGGTTCATACAGTGCTTGTAAGGATCCAAACTAGAATCCCTCTAGCGGTGATCCACACATGCTTTGATGGCCTCCAATAGACACCACTAATTCTTCGGGTGCTAGCGCGATGAATCGAGTGTCTTGTGTCAGTTGTTTTTGATCACCTGTTATTCATCCTTGAAGAACGTCTCTCATTCTTGAGAGGGGAGAGAAGAGGATTTGAGAGAAAAATTGTTTGGCTCAGCAATTCTCAATTTACCAGGCACGTGGTGTGGTGTATGGTACAATAGGCGTACTTTCCTATTTATATACATGGAATTTCAGTTACAATATTTAATTTCATAGAAAAAATTAAATAAATTAATGAACTTAGAGAAAACCCATGCATTTAATAATAAAACCGCGTCATTATTTATGGTGAACCAACTTGTGCAAAATGGAATTATAAACAAAATTCCACGTCACAAAACAATAGCAGCATTATTTTAATTTTTGCCAACTAGTTAAATAATTATTTACCGTCTTGAAAATAATTATTTTACTACTGGACCAACCTTGGTCCGCTCGAACTCCACTTCCATTTATTGAACAACTGAATAAATAAATAAATAAATAATTTATTCTCTTAAATAAAAATTTTATTTACAAACTAGTAAATAAATATTTATTAAATGTTCAATAAAATAAATAAATATATTTTATTTAATTTATAATATCATATTAACTTTAATAAAATTATTCCATGGCCTTGAGAATAATATTTATTTCATTAATTAAATTCAAATAGAATTTAACAAAGACCACCAAAAAAACTTAGTGTGTGACCCTCTAGGATTCTTTCCCGTTGGCATTAGGTGGGATTGCCTAAAGTCCAAGAGTACTATCTAGAAATGGGTCAAGGCACCTAAGACAAAGAAAATAAAGTCACAACAATGAAATCCACATATGAACACTCACTATGTAATATAATTACTTTGTCACAATATCTCATCAAGTAGGTTTCATGACTGTGTCATCAACTTTTATGCTTGATACGTCATTCTTTGACTACTTGAAATAAACTCTTCATTATACCATGGCCATGGAATTTCACACGATGGTTCTATTTCAATCAAAGGGCCGAGATACTAACTTCCATAAATGGAAGGGAAAAATACTTCCTCAACTTATCCATTAATAACATGCCACTCGTGACGCACCCATTGTACCCTACTTCCCGCCAACTGTCTGCGTGACAGTTTTTGTCAGTAAATAAAAGTGCATAAGTCATGACACATATTAATGATAATCTTAAAGTCTAAGGATCATTACACATGCTCACAGATAGAAATATCTGATGACACAAAAATATTCGGAATTCCTACTAGAGGGTCTGTTCTTATAATCTTCTATCTTAGAGATTCGAAAGTGCGAACTTCATGAGAGGAAGTCTCATATGATTACGAGTACTCACACCTGATAGTCTGCATGCTATGTGTCTCATCATATCATGTCATCTAACCTTAGAACTATATTTTCGAATATTGTTATAGCGTTTCAAGGTTCTCATCATTGTGGGGAACTGCCATGACCTTATCAATGCAACAAATACTCTAGGACATTATTACATCATAATCATGCAGAACAATGAATAATATATAATAATACATTAAATATCCATGTAATAAAATTAAAACCAGTTGGTTCTAGGACACCAACTCTTACAAACTCCCACTTGGACTGGAGCCAACTGCCTACGACTTTCAGTCCGCTAGACCTCACATGATGATCATGTTTCTGCTAAGTCGAGGCTTTAGTCAAGGGGTCTGCCACATTGTCTTCTATGGAAATAATGTTCACTGCAACTTCACCTCTCTGAGAAAAATCCCTCAAGAGATAATACTTCCGATTTATGTGCTTCATCCGCTGATGTGACCTTGGCTCTTTTGCAAGAGCCACCGCTGTAGTATTATCATAGTATAGTGTGATGGAATATTTACTACTAGGTATCAAATCTAGCTCCTAGATGAAGCTTCGCATCCAAACTGCTTCTTTAGTTCCCTAATAAGCTATGATATACTCGGACTCTACTGTATAATCTGTGACCACACTCTGTTTTGAGCTCTTCTAGCTCACTGCACCTCCATTCAAAGTGAAGATGTATCCCGTTTGTGACTTCATGTTATCTTAATCAGTCTGGAAACTAGAATCTTCATATCCTATGATGACTAGTTCCTCATCTCCTCCATAAAACATGAACATATTCTTAGTATGCCTCATATACTTTAGGATAGTCTTGACTTCCATCCAATGGAAGTCACCTGGGTCAGCTTGATGTCTACCTACCACACTCAATGCGTATGTAACATCTAGCCTAGTACATAGCATGGAATATTTGAATGACCCAATTTCTGATGCATATGGAGTCCTTGACATTATCTTTCTTTCCTCATGTGTCTGAGGATACATTTTCTTGGAAAGATGAATGCCATGTGATGCTAGCAACAATCCCCTCTTGGATTGTTCCATACTGAATCTCTTCAGTATCTTATCAATGCATGTACTTTGACTTAGGCCCAACAATCTCTTGGATCTATCATGATGTATCTTGATCCCAAGAATATACACTGCCTCACCCAAGTCTTTCATGTAGAATCATTGATTCAACCATGACTTAATAGAATGTAAGACTGGTATCTCATTTCCAATAAGTAATACGTCATCAACATATACTATTAGGAAAATGACTCCAATCCCACTAAACCATTTGTAGACACAAGGCTCACATTCATTCTTGATAAAACCAAATTCTTTTATGGATTCATCAAAACGAATTTTTCATGACCTGAATGCTTGCTTTAATCCATAAATGGATTTCTACAACTTGCATACCTTATTGGCATCCTTTGGAGTCACAAACCCTTCAGGTTGTGTCATGTAGATATATTCCTAAAGGTTCCTATTAAGGAATGCTATTTTGACATCCATTTTATAAATCTCATAGTTATGGTAAGTCGTAATGGAAAGTATAATTCTGATTGATTTTATCATTGCAAATGGTGAGAAGGTTTCATCGTAGTCAATTCCTTGACACTATTTAAAACCTTTTGCAACCAGTCGTGCCTTATAGGTACTGAATTTTCCTTCCATGTCCAGTTTCTTCTTGAATACCCATTTTCAACCAACATGATTTACATCAACAGGAGGATCTACCAAAATCCAGACTTGGTTTTGGTACATGGAATCGATTTCAGAATTCATGGCTTCTTGCCACTTGGAAACGTCTGTGCCACTTACTGTTTCCTTGTAGGTTAGAGGATCATTATTATCAACTAATAATGAGTCACCATCCTCAGTAACTAGAAAATCATACCATTCCGGTTCTCTAACATCTCTTGTACTCTTATGCAGTACTTGTGTCTCTGGAACATATTCTTCTTCCATGTGGCTTTGTGGAATCTGTTCCTGTACCAACTCTTGTATACCTTGAGCCTCGACTTCATCAAATTCTATCTCACTCCCACTATCTCTTTTAGAGATGTGCTCCCTCTTAAGGAATATGGCATGTCTTTCCACTATAAACTTTTTTTTCTAAGGGGATGTATAGGTAATATCCACTTATTTCCTTGGGGTATCCTATAAAGGCACACTTTGTGCCTTAGGGCACGATTTTGTTACCTGAAGAGGCCTTAACAAACACTTCACTACCCCCCACATGTAAATTCGATAACATGGATTTTCTTCCACTCTAGAACTCATATGTAATACCATTTATCGATTTAGTTGGTACTTGGTTTAGTATGTGTTTATCTATTTGTAATGCATATCCCCAAAAATATAATGGAAGACTCGCACAACTCATCATTGATCTCACCATGTCTAACAGGGTGCGGTTCCTCCTTTCGCTCACACCATTCCACTAGGGAGTGTTTTGAGGAGTGAGTTGGGACAGGATCCTAAACTCTTGTAAGTAATCAATGAAGTATTGATTAAGATATTATCCACCTCAGTCTTAGTGGAGTTTCTTAATCTTATTACCAAGATGGTTCTCAACTTCATTCTTGTATTCTTTGAACTTGTCAAAAGAATCTGACTTATACCTCATTAAGTAGATATATCCATATCTACTAAAATAATGAGTAAAATTTATGAAGTATGAGTACCCTCCCCTTGCTTCAACTAAAAATGGTCCACACACATCAGTATGAACCAATTCAAGAAGTTATTTAGCCCTTTCACCTTTCCCACCAAATGGGGCTTTGGTCATTTTTCCTTGTAAACATGCATGACATATGCCAAGTGGTTTTAGTTCAAAAGAATATAAATATCCATCTTGATGTAACTTTTTCAAGAGTTTCTCGTTTACATTACCTAGTCGGTGGTGGAAAAGTTGGGTGTGGTATGAGTCATGTGAAGTATCTTTGTCATCGATTTCCATTACATGGTTTGTGTAATTAAACACATAAAGATCGTTGTATAAATGTTCCCTACCAAAACAAATGCTATCTTTATAAAAGAAGCAACATTCATTTACAAACTTGAAAAAAAATCCATTTATATCTAGTATAGATATAGAGATTATGTTTTTGGTTATAGAAGGCACATAAAAACAACCCTTTAACACCAAGATCATCCCATTTGGCAATGTGAGGTGATAGTCCCCAATAGCTACAATAGCAAGTCTGGATCCGTTGGCTGCTCATAGATCTACCTCTCCTCAACCAATCTTCCTGAATCTACTTGGTTCCTGTATTTGGATACATATGTGAGAACCAAAAGATATCTAATACCCAATTTTTAGAAAAAGATATTTTGCATTCGATAACAAACACACATGAAGCTTCCCCTTGCTTCTTAGGCTGGGTGCAGTTCTTCTTTCAGTGGCCCTTCTTGCCACATGTGAAACAAACATCCTCCTATTTCCTTGCCTCCCCTTTGATCTTTTTTTCTTGGAAGGCTGTGAAGAAGATTTGGGCTTAAAGATATTCTCCTTACATTTCTTATTATTTACCATAAGGACAGAAGGCTTTTTGCGCTTCATATCTTCATCCACTTGGCAGATGAGGATAAGAAGATCAGATTGAGACTTATCAATGTTGTTCATATTGAAATTGACAACAAAGTTAGAGAATATCTAAGGGAGTGATGCGAGAATGATATAGGTGATTAGTTATTCAGGGAGTTGAAACCCTAGAACCTCTAGGCACTCAATGTATCCAATGAGATTGACTACATGAGGCCCAACTGAGGCACCTTCTCCAATCTTACTCTGAAAGAGTGCCTTAGAGATCTCAAACCTTTCTTGTCTTTCTCTCTCCTGGTAAAGACCACAGAGGTGCTAGAGCATGCTATAAGAATCCATGTCTTCATGATAATTCATGAGCTCACTAGAAATTTATTATAGAATCAAACATTGAACATTGACAGCGTCATTCATATGTTTCTCATAGAGCAGGAAATCCTCATTACTCACCTCTTTGGTAGGTGGATCAGGTAATGATGAATCCAGCACGTAAGACTTCCATTCATGGCGTAGGATAACCCGAAGGTGTCTAAACCATTCCTGGAAGTCACTGTCAGTGAGGATGTTGTCTTTATCTAGAATTGATCATAGGGATAGTGTGGTTGATGAGTTTGTCATTTTTATTCTATAATTAAAATATAAGATCATTAGTACTTTCTTGATTACATTTTATAAGAAATAATAAATTTTATTAAGTCTTCTGCTATTTTATCAAGTCCCAATAGCCCTCACTATTGAACTCAGAAAGTCTAGTTTCCATTACATTATAGTGGAAATGATCCATATTCCCCTTCGAATAACCCCAACAAGGGTTGGTCAAGCTATTAGAAGGTATTTAAACAGGTAGGTCTTTTCTAACTGTGGGCTTGAAGCTCCTTAATATGTTGAGTGGACTCCACAATCCTGAAATCATGAATTTGTATTTCCTCAACTCTTACCTCCAATATTACACCAAGTCTAAAAAGGTCTACTATTCTTGATGTAATATAGTTAAGTCAACCCGGAACCTTTCATAAGGGCTTCCTGTATAAAAGTAAGGGTCCCAAAAAGGGTTGGTCAAACACATAGTTTTATTGAGTTTTTCCCTTAATCAAGTAATGGAATGCTTTTTCTAACATAATATTTTATTTGAGGGATTTTTATCTCTTATGCGTGAATTTCTTATTATCATTATCACATGCTTGTTAATATTAAGGGGAACTTACTTAAGTGATTAACCATGTCTTGATAATATTTAGGCATAACTCTGGTTTATTTTAGTTCCATCTTGCATGCTTGTTTAATTCATTAATTATGGGATCATGACAACACATCCATAATGATAAACCATGAAACTGGCAGAAATAAAATAAAGTAAATGTAATTATCATGATCTTTTCTAATGGTTAGTTTATCTAGCAGTTGATAAACTAACCCTGACCTAGGGGAGAAACACCTTGAACCTTTTGGGTTCGTGCTTACAACTTCCACTTGTCCACCTTTGTATCTCATGGGATTGGTTTCGTCTCGGCTCTAGATTGAACCACCTCCACTAGTTTGGGAGTTCCATCCATTACATATTCCCTTTTTAACTCATATGTAGGTGAGGGGTAAAAAGGGATTTTACATAAAAGAAACCTTGGGCACTCATTCCCTACATATTAATGAGGAGAAGGCTCGCATGCCAACAAATTTAATTCAAATAAATAAATTAAAATAAACCATCCACATACAAAGGTCTTGGTCTAGCTCATGATCATCCATACATGCAACGATATTTATACATAAATAAAACTATCAATCAATTATTTAACTGTTCTTGTTTAAGATAAATCATGATCGAATCAATTAATTACCATATTTAATTAATCAATCCTTTTATCTTAAACCCTTTTCTGAATTTCCTTGAGATTCTCATCAATCATAATTTTAAACAAATAAATTCATTTAAAATTATCTTTGTACGTAACTTGTACCTTGGAGGAAACCCGGTGAATTCCTATTCATAACTATCCAATGAGTCAAAATGAACATTACCCAGATGTTAAATTAAACACATATATATAAAACACCTATCACGTGTTGTGCCTCAGCTTTATGCCTACATGATGGTAGAAGTCTCAAGGGTTTGTATAATATAATAATAAATTTTAATAAATCTGGGTATTTTGGATGAGTACACAATGTGTAGTTCCTATTACACAACGTGCACTATTTTTTACCATCTATCCTAAGTACACGCTCGGGGAAACGATGTGTGAGTATACTTTATAAATCTTCAGAGTACACAGCATGTCCAGTGGGCCACATGCCGTGTAGTTCCTCATTACATGGTCTCTAGCCAGACAATCCATGTATGGGGTACACGGTCTAACCCTAACCCAAAGGTACTACATGCCGTGTCCATTGGTCTATACGACATGTAATCTAGAAACCACGTGCCACCTGTTTCGGGTCAACACACAGAGTCATTAAAGACTTATAAGGACTCCAACACATGGCTTGGTTTGGCAGACCGGTCCGATGCATTGAATCTTGACTACATGACGTTTATTGTCGAATACACGCCGTGTGTTCTAGTGTTGTACGATCAGGATGCTTTGGCACCTCCAGATGAGATCTACTATTTTATTTTAATCAAAATTAAAAGAAAAGATCATTTTGGTAAGGTGAAAGAGAAACAAAAGAGGAGGAATAGATCTCGAGATTTAGATTTGCAGAATGATTAACTTGAATTGAAACAGCTAAATTATTAAATGCGTAAGTCATCAACAAAATATTTAAATAATTATAAACTATGATGTAACTGCTCTGATACCACTTGAAGGTTCTGGGCGCAGCAGAAGCGTGGTTGGGACAACACCCAATTTTAATTTTTACCCTAACCAATGATTATTTTGGGATCAATACAACGATGAATGCCTATTTCCACGAAATATAATTAAGGATTTAGATAAAGAAGAAAGAGGCCCAAAACCTTTAGAGAGGATCTTGAACATCATGTTTATAATTAATGTAATTAATTTCATAAAGAAAAACAATACTTGGATATTTGGTATTTTTCTTCGTTGATGATGTTGATCGTCTTGAATGACCCTTCTAGATTATCTCATTGTGCTTTTAAGGATCCAAACTAGAATCCCTCTAGCGCTGATCCATATGTGCTTCGATGGCCTCCAATCAACACCGCTCGTTCTCTGAGTGCTAGCGCGGTGAATCGAGTGTCTTGTGTCGATCGTTCTTGATCGCTTGTTCTTCAGCCTTGAAGAACATCTCTCATTCTTGAGAGGGGAGAGAAGAGGATTCAATAGAGATTTTTTTTGGCTCAACAATTCTCCAGTCACCAGGTGTGTGGTGTGGTGTATGGTATAATAAGCGTAATTGCCTATTTATATACATAGAATTTCAGTTACAATATTTAATTGCATAGAAAAAATTAAATACATTCACAAATTTATATAAAACCCTTGAATTTAATAATAATATCGCGTCATTATTTATGGGGAGCCAACCTACGAAAAATGGAATTATAAATAAAATTCCGCATCACAAAATAATAGCAGAGTTATTTTAATTTTTTCCAACTAGTTAAATAATTATTTACCGTCTTGAAAATAATTATTTTACTACTAAACTGACCTTGGTCCTCTCAAACTCCACTTCCATTTATTAAACACCTGAATAAATAAATAAATAATTTATTCTCTTAAATAAATATTTTATTTATAAACTAGTAAATAAATATTTATAAAATGTTCAATAAAATAAATAAATAAATTTTATTTAATTTATGAGATCATTTTAACTTGAATAAAATTATTCCACGGGCTTGAGAATAATTGTCACGACCCCCTCCCACCAAAGATGCCCCTCCTGAGCTGGAAATGGTGAAAGAGAAATAATGACCCCCGAGTCCCACCTCTAGTAGGCCCTGAAGTGGTGACTAGCACCAAGGGTATGAGTTTTCACAAATATGGGAGACATTGACCTTTTTATTATTTAAGATCGGGAAATAGGATGAGTCAAACACCAAAAAGGAAAAGGAACAAGTAAATGAAAATAAACCCAAAACCAAACCCTTATGCATGTTTTATACAATACTGAAACAAGAGTACAAGTACAAGAAAATCTCCAAAGTACGATATTAGAAAGAAGAAAGCAAAAACTACAACCAGCAAAACTCCATCGCCCAACTAGCAAGGTCCTGCATGGTCCCTGAAGTCCTCCTAAAAACCTGAAAGTAACGTAGGGTGAGCATACAAGTATACTCAGTAGGGAAACCTAAAGATCTCATGCACAGGTGGGGAGACATCCTAGTGCCCCGTGAGAAAACAGAAGGAAGCAAAGCCTAACAAGGAATCTATCCACCCAACCTCACAAGCCACACTCACCAAATATCGAAAGTCAATAGAGTAATATAGTAATATTATCAAAGTATGGGTACCCCACACCACCTCCCCACTGAATACTGCTCAATCCCTCACACCTAATGCTCGGATGCTTCCCCCTCTTTCTAAGCTAGTGCCAAAACCTGGCCATACGAAGCTCATAGTATCCCGCCAGCACTCAATCCTCGACCATCATAGTATCCCGCCGACACTCAATCCTCAGCCATAACCGAATTTCATCCCAAAGACACCTGGGAACCACATCACATCCTCATCCTGAAGAATCTTGGGAAACATCTGTCGTAACCTTCCCGAAGGATCTTGGGCTATAGAACCTGGAAGAGGGAGCACAGGGAAGAACAGTAACCAGACATCCTTTAGATGTTTGAGAATATCACCCCCCGTCCCATGGGTGTTCGGAACGTAGTTCTCAACATGGGTGGGGTGCGTAAAGAAACATAAAATTTACAGATTTATATAATTATATCAACCACTCATCCCATCCTAAGGATTATACACAAGAGATCTGAGCACATGCCTTGACACTGCTACCTCGAAGGTATGCACACAAAAAAAAAACAGCCCCAAACCCCATTAATCTTTTAATGTTTCAACAGTTTTATTTTACCAGTTCCTTAACTACCGAGCAACTAACAACAACCAAACCAGATCAAATGTTTGTAAAACATATCCCTGCCAACCACAAATAAAGTTAGGGAAAACACAAGCAACACAAAACCATTTTTTTCTTTTATCATCCAATAAATTCCATTGATTTTCCATATTTAATCAACTACCATGCCCCACAATTCATAGGTTAACTCTTCCACTTTTATTCATATGCACAACCCATCCTTGTAGCCCTGCTGCCAACCACCATAACCACAAACACATCGAAAACAATACTCGTACCACATCATCATCCCTTTGATACCATTTACCGCAGCTCCACTGCCCATCACAACCATACCATACACGCCAACCCACAACCAAGCCAACCGCACTCCCGCTGCTCACCCGTTCCACAGCAACCCACGAAACACCCCTTCACATAATTAAAGCCCAAATAGCTCCCACAAAATTCATTATTTCATTTAGTTTAACTAGAGTGATTATACAAGGGTTCCACATATTCATTTAATCAGCCAAATTTACATGATTAACCAATTTCCACATTCTATGAAATTCCATCCACAAAACAATCCAGAAAAAAATCTAGAAAAAAAGGTCAACATTTAATTGTGCAAGCAAGACCCCCAACTACCGTGATTTTCAGTAGGCATAAATCTATTCAATTCACAACATAATCAAAGGATAAGCATTGATGGAAATAAAACAACAATATCAAAAAAAATTCCCCAAACCCATTCTTTAACTAGTTATTATCTTTATTTACTAGTTCAACCATATCTCATGAAAACAATAGGATACCCACCCCGCATGATGCACAAAATATAGAGAGATGAAGGTAAGATCCCTACTTCAAAGCTTTTTAACGAAACCCCCAACAAACGAAGAATGCCCAAGAAGGCCGGGTTGATTCTCCAAGAACCTGCCTGAGATCTCTTCTCCTAGCAAGATCAAGACCAAAGCTCATCATATTTAGTATCCACACACTTAGATCTACCCATAATGGGTGTAGATCTAAGAAACTGAGATAATAGGAGAAGTGGATCCAAGTGGATCTAAGAAAGCAACCAAGAACAAGGAAGAACGAATAAGAACAATCACATACCTCAAGAAACCGGATTCGATTCACGAAGAGAAGCCTCCGGATCACCTCCAAAATGATTGGGAGAGTTTCTCCTACCTTATAGTAATGGTAATCCCGAGTTATGGATGCTTAGGGGCTTAAATGAACCATTTAGAGGCAAAACGAGTTCGATCCACAATTTTAGGATCTAAGATTAAGTGCCTGCATGGTTAGTCTGCACGGTTTAACAAACTGTGCACTAACCGCGCATTAGCTTCTGCCTCGTCAAACACTCCTCACATGGTTAGGCCACACGTTTAGACAAACTGTGTGCTAACCGTGTGTTAGACACTGCCTCCAAGACCGGCCTTGCACGGTTTGGCTGCATGATTTAGGAAAACTGTGCGCTAACCATGAAAAATCTATTTCCCTTTAGCTTTACTTAAAGTTCACCCAAGCACACCCCCACACCACTACTCCAAAACAGAGGTAGTTAGAAACATCAAAAGTACCTGAATACGTAACGTGATGTTAAAGTTTACAACTGTCTACCATTGAAACAGTTCATAAAAAAGGAAGATTTTGGAAAAGCGCTGGGGATAAGTTATCTTGACCTCCTGGAACGCCTCTAACACCACATTTTTACAAATTAATGGACCTGAGAGGTCTGGGCCATTACATTAGATACCTCTAAAAACATTCTCATCCTCAAGAATTAAAAAAACAACCCATAAAAAGGGGAAAGGTTCAAAAAACCACCCTGAAAGATACCTCTCAGGGCTCTCATCATAACAGGAATCCAAACACTATCCTAATTATGTGAGTCAGGGAATTCCTTCCCCCATGTCGAGATATTATCCGATTTAGGAGGCACTGACTCGCCTGCACAGGATTAATCACATCCACATTAATGCGTCTTGATTAGGGATCAGGTACTCCTATCCTCACATGTTAGGACTCTTCACACACATTTAAAGGAAAAAGGGAAACAACTTAGCATTATAGAATCATGAAAAACAAGGTCCAGGCCCAAATCATGGGCGAGAATGAGTTCCAAAAAAGGAGTGTGATGCTCTGGAATTTAAACAAAACATAAACGAGAGCATTTAAGTAAAACTGAAAACATATCTCTCGATCTCTGTCCTTTCTAGGGTTGCCGCTTCTATTGCATGCAACTGTCCATGTCCCAATCCTCTGCCTCTCTGTTGATGTCCACCTCCTCGGCCAATCCTCAGTTGATCGATGGTTTGAAACTGCTGGGCCTTGACTGCCCGAGTCACCCGGGAACGATGTCCAGGTGCCATAGCTACACGGTAAACAAGGAATGTCTAATCCCAAGCAGCAAGGAATTTTTTCTCAAGGTTTCATTTTATCGTTTTATTTCGATTTCTTTCTCAGAAAACCCAAATCAAATAAAACACAAATCATGATGATGCATGTACCTTTCCTAGGGTCCCTACCCTACAATAAATGTAGTCTTACATGGTCGTTCAGTAATCTCAGAGTCCTTGAATCAGATCACAGGGGGCCCTAAAATCCCATGTCCTAGCCTATCTTCCCTGGCCTATGTCATGCACCAAGATCAGCCAACATTGCTGCCCTACCATCCCATGCAATCCTCATTGTTCCTAACTCCAGACTCCATCTTATCTCTCAACCATCAGCCTCTGATACCATTCTTTCATGACCCCATCCCACCAAAGATGCCCCTCCTGAGCTGGCAATGGTGAAAGAGAGATAATGACCCCCGAGTCCCGCCTCCAGTAGGCCCCGGAGTGGTGATTAGAACCAAGGGTATGATTTTTCACAAATATGGAAGGAATTAACCTTTTTATTATTTAAGATTGGGAAATAGGACGAGTCAAAAACCAAAAAGGAAAAGGAACAAGTAAATGATAATAAACCCAAAACCAAACCCTTATGCATGTTTTATACAATACTGAAACAAGATTACAAGTAAAAGAAAAGTTCTAAAGTAAGATACCAGAAAGAAGAAAGCAAAAAATTCAACTAACAAAACTCCAACACCCAACTAGCAAGGTCCCGCATGGTCACTAAAGTCCTCCCAAAAACCTGAAAGTAACGTAGGGTGAGCATACAAGTATACTCAGTAGGGAAACCTAAATATCTCGTGCACAGGTGGGGAGACATCCTAATGCCCCATGAGACAACATAAGGAACCAAAGCCTAACATGGAATCTATCCACCCAACCTCACAATCCACGCTCACTAAATATCGCAAGTCAATAGAGTAGTATAGTAATATTATCAAAGTATGGGTACCTCACACCACCTTCCCACTAAATACTTCTCAAGCCCTCATGCCTAATGCTCTGATGCTTCCCCCTCTTCTTGAGCTAGTGCCGCAACCTGGCCATACAAAGCTCCTAGTATCCTACCGACACTCAATCCTCAGCCATAATAGTATCCCACTGACACTCAATCCTCGTCCATAACCACATCTCATCCCAATGACACCTGGGAACCACATCACATCCTCATCCCGAAGACTCTTGGGAAACATCTGTTGTAACCTGCTCGAAGGATCTTGGGCTATAGAACCTAGAAGAGGGAGGACATGGAAGAACAGTAACCAGCCATCCTTTAGATGTTTGAGAATCTCACCCCCCGTCCCACGGGTGTTCGGCACGTACTACTCAACATGGGTGGGGTGCATAAAGAAACATAAAACGTACATATTTATATAATTATATCAACCACTCATCCCATCCTAAGGCTTCTGCACAAGAGATCTAAGCACATGCCTCAGCACTACTACCTTAAAGGTATGCACACAAAAAAACTGCCCTAAACCCCATTAAGCTTTTCATGTTTCAACAGTTTTAGTTTATCAGTTCCTTAACTACCGAGCAACTAACAATAACCAAACCATATAAAACATTCATAAAACATATCCCTACCAACCACAAATAAAGTTAAGGAAAACACAAGCAACAAAAAACCATTTTTTTCTTTTATCAACCAATAAATTCCATTGATTTTCCGTATTTAATCAACTACCATGCCCCACAATTCATTAGTTAACTCTTCCACTTTTATTCATATGCACAACCCATCCCTGAAGCCCTACTGCCAACCACCATAACCACAAACACATCAGAAACAATACTTGTACCACATCATCATCCCTTTGATACCATTTACCGCAGCTCCATTGCTCATCACAACCATATCATACACGCCAACCCAAAACCAAGCCAACCGTAGCCCCGTTGATCACCCGTTCCACAACAACCCACAAAACACCCCTTCACATAATTAAACCCCAACTAGCATCCACAAAATTCATTCTTTCATTTAGTTTAACCGGGGTGATCATACAAGGGTTCCACGTATTCATTTAATCATCCAACTTTACATGATTAACCAATTTCCACATTCTATGAAATTTCTTCCACAAAACAATCTAGAAAAAAATAGGGCAACATTTAATTGCGCAAGCAAGGCCCCCAACGACCGTGATTTTCAGTAGGCATAAGCCTATTCAATTAACAACATAATAAAAGGATAAGCATTGATGGAAATAAAACAATAATATCAACAAAATTTCCCCAAACCCGTTCTTTAACCAGTTATTATCTTTATTTACTGGTTCAACCGTATCTCACAAAAACAAGAGGATACCCACCCCGCATGATGCACAAAAGAGAGAGAGGCGAAGGTAAGATCCCTACTTTAAATCTTTTTGACGAAACCCCCAACAAACGAAGAACGCCCAATAAGGCCAGGTTGATTCTCTAAGAACCCGCCTTAGATCTCTCCTCCTAGCAAGATCAACACCAAAGCTCATCATATTTGGTATCTACACACTTAGATCTACCCATAACGGGTGTAGATCTAAGAAAATGAGAGAAGAGGAGAAGTATATCCAAGTGGATCTAAGAAACCAACCAAGAACAAGGAAGAACAAAGAAGAACGATCACATACCTCAAGAAACCGGTTTCGATTCGCGAAGAGAAGCCTCCAGATTGCCTCCAAAATTCTTGGGAGAGGTTCTCCTACCTTCAAGGAAAGGTAATCCCAAGTTATGGACGCTTAGGGGCTTAAATAAACCATTTAGAGGAAAAACGAGTTAGATCCACAATTTTAAGATCTAAGATTAAGTGCCCGCAGGGTTAGTCCGCACGGTTTAACAAACCATGCGCTAACTATGCATTAGCTTCTACCTCGTCAAACACTCCTCGCATGGTTAGGCCACACAGTTAGACAATCCATGCACTAACCATGTGTTAGCCACTACCTCCAAGACCAACCTTTCACAGTTTAGGCAAACCGTGCGCTAACCGTGCAAAAGATATTTCCATTTAGCTTTCCTTAAAGTTCACTCAAGCGCACCCCCAAGCCACTACTCCAAAAAAGAGGTAGTTAGAAACATCAAAAGTAACTGAATACGTAATGGATGTTACAGTTTACAACTGTCTACCATTGAAACAGTTCATCAAAAAGGTATATTTTGGAAAAGCGTTGGGGATAAGTTATCTTGAGCTCCCAGAACGCCTCTAACACCACATTTTTACAAAGTAATGGATCAGAGAGGTCCGAGCCATTACAATAATATTTATTTCATTAACTAAATTCAAATAGAATTTAACAAAGACCACCAAAAACACTTAGTGTGTGACCCTCTAGGATTATTTCTAATTGGAATTAGGCAGGATTGCCTAAAGTCCAAGAGTATTATCTAACAATGGGTCAAGGAAACCAAGAGAAAGAATGTAAAGTCACAATAATGACATCCACATACGAACACTCATTGTGTAATATAATCCCTTTGTCGTAATATCTCATCAAGCAGGTTTCATGACTGTGTCATAAACTTTTATGCTTGATACGTCATTCTTTGACAACCTGAAATAAACTCGTCATTACACCATGACCATGGAATTTCGCGCGATGGTTCTATTTCAATAAAAGGGCTGAGATATCAACTTCCATAAATGGAAGGGACAAATAATTCCTCAACTTATCCATTAATAACATGACACTAATGACACACCCAATGTACCCTACTTCCCACCAACTGTCTGCATTACGGTTTTCATCAGTAAATCAAAGTGCGTAAGTCGTGACATGTATCAATGATAAAGTTAAAGTATAAAGATCATTACACATGCTCGCAGATAGAAATATCTGATGACACCAAAACATGCGAAATTCCTACTAGTGTGTCTGTTCTCATAATCTCATATCATTGAGATTACCAAGTAAGAACTTCATGAGAGGAAGTCTCATCTGCTTACGAGTACTCGCACCTGATGGTCTGCATGCTATGTGTCCCATCTAACAGCTGGGTTATAATTATATTGTTTAAATAATTATAAAAATAAAATGATATTTCATAGAAACTCAGTGTTGTGTGTAACACACGCCAAGTCAGTGTTGTGTGTAGTGAAATACAATTAGGTGTTTCATGTAGCACAATCCAAGTTGGATTCTCATGTAATTCAAGATGATTTAGTGTTGTGTGTAGCACAATTTAAGTTAGTGTTGCGTGTATCACAAGCCAATTTGGTGTTGTGCGTAGCGTAAACTTTTCTCGGGGTATCGTATAATGAAAGATTAACATGGTGTATCATACAAGGAAAGAATAACTTGTTTCATTCATATAAAATAGTATATATTCATTATTTCATGAAATAAAAAATATCAATAAGATTAAATTAAATAAAAAAAATATTTCACAAAATCTCAGGGTGTTACAACCCATGATTCATTTTTTCCAATTATTAAAATGAGGATGGCTTGACTTGAGATGATATATCAATGCTTTCTATATTCAATATCCTATGTATTTATATTAATGAATATTTATCACCATAAATATTTGAAAAATTTATATCATCTTATCAATTCCACTATTGAGTCAATGGTTGACCCGTTTTGTAGATTTTTTATCTACCAATTCAATATCATAATCTTATTCTCATATTGGACTTTGTATACCATAAAAATTTGTATGTATTTCCTATTCTTCATCAAATAACTCACTCAAGTATAGAATTCCAAATTTTTTCCCAGATTTATATTCAACAATTTTAACACCACTGCTTTTCCAATATTTTTCAACCTCATTTTGAGACACTTACAAGCCCCACTCATGAAAGAATATCCCTTTGTCCATTGTATTTTCTTATTTATCATGATTTACTTCTTTTTATAGATATAACACTTGATACCAAACAATTTAAAGTGCTTTAAAGTTGGATTCCTTCCATTCCACATCTTGTATGGTGTCTTATTATCTCTGGGATTCAATAAATCTTGATTTTATGTATACACTACCACTTTCATGAATTCCTTACAATAGTGATGAGAGATACCAATTTAGATGAAAAATTTATTTACCATGTTATTTACCATTTGATTCATCATTTTCATGACACTATTTTGTTGTGGTGTTTTCACTAATGACACTTCAAGATTAATTTCATGATTCTCTATGTAATTTTCCACCTCATGATAGGTGTACTCCATTCCATTTTCAGATTAAATAATCTTGATCATTCTACCAATTTCATTCTTTGTTCTCATATGAAACTCCTTAATACACTGAACTAATTCCATTTTTTCATGTATGAACATGATGAAACCCCTTATACTATAATAAATATTAAAAAACATAAAGTATTTTTCATAGTGTGTTCTGAGAACCTTCATGGGACCATAAAAATACGTGTGAATCAAATATAAAAAATTTGAATCCCTCTTATTCTTCAAATAAAAGGTATTTATCCCCATTTTCCCTCTTACATAGACATCACAATTCTTCTCCCAATTTTACCTAATATTTCGAATTTCAATCATAGTGGTCAACTTTGACAAATTTACTATGAGTTATTGATAAATATATTGAATCCTTCAATACCAAAGTTTATTTTATTCTTCAACCATAAGAATATAGGTTTTATCCTTTCAATATTTTATGTATAGATTATTATTGGTTCCCCATCCATTAATAAATTATTTTTTAGTTTTTCCTGTGATAAAACAACCCTTTTGATTGAATGTGACCTCAAGTATAGAGTCATAATGTTGAATAATTCTTAATATATTATGTTTAAGATCATACACATAAAAATTTATATATTACTTAGCCCATCTTCCTCCAATTTTTTCTTTCCACTTACCTTTATTTTTAAAGCTCTATAATTTTTGAATTTAACAATACTATCAACATGCCCCTTCACATTCTTCAAGAGATTTATGTTTTTGGTAATGTGGGATGAACACCCAATGCCAAGGATCTATGTGCTACTATTTTTAGTTACTTTAAAAACAATTTTATTTAAGATAGTTTTATATTTTTTCTTCTTTTACTTCTAAGAAATTTCTAGTTAAGTTAAGAAAAAAGTTTTCCTCTCCTAATTTTATTCATTATTGGCTATGAGATCATATTCCTATTATTCTAATAGATAAAAACTATTCTTCAAGGGGATTTCATTTTTTTATCATCCATCCTCCTTTGGATTCTATATTATTAATTATTAATTATTAATTTCCTATAATTTATATGATTTCAACCAAATATAGAATAATGATAATAATATCCAAAGAAATAAGTTTGTTTTTATAGTCTGAGATATATTCTCATTCTTTATTTTTGACTCCCATATGCTTCACTTCTCAAGTATCTTTACAACTCCTTAATATAGGTCATGGTGTGTTTGAGATAACCATAAAATTGATACTTAATCAAGGGAAATATCTTCTTGTTATATTTCCATATATTTCCATCCTTTAAGTTGTTTCTTATTTTTTGATGATTTTTTCAATGTTTGAGAATAATTACTAACCTTTCATTTCCCTATTTTTCTATGTTATTATTTTCCCTAGTTTTAATGTTTTAACATTGAATCCAATTCCACTTTTACCTATGCAATTGGATCTTTATATGAGCCTTGTTTTACCCTTTCCAATAATTATTTATATGATAATTTTCTAAATTCAAAATTTTTATTCATATTATTGATTTTAGTTCATATTTAATACTTTCTTCGAGTAACCATCTCCTATTATAGGGATTCAACCCTATTTATTCTCTATTTAATCTAATAATTTAGGTAATCAATAATCTTTGTTTTCTCTTTGATTTTTATCTTGTGATTAACCTATTATATAGTTATTTCTTAAGAATTATCATGTTCTTAAACCACTTTTTCAAATTGAGAAATTTTAGTTGTGATTTGATCAATATATTAGGATGATTTATTTTTTAAACCATTTATCTTTTGGTTTTTATTTCATTGATAATCCAACTATTTTAGTGATCCTTTGTGTTCAAACTTTAGGTTAAAAAAATCCTTTAGGTTGGAATTATTACTCAATTTAAAATTTAGTTTTCTCAAAAATTTCATATTAACATATTCTATATCTGAAATAACTTTAACCACATAATCTTCAAAAAACCTTTCATTACCTTCTTCCTATTTACTCAATAATTTTTTCCCATAGAACCTCTTTTTAGTTGGATTCCCTAATTTAAAGTTTCATCTTTGAGGATGATTTCTATGATATGTTGGTACAATATCATTCTTGAATCCATTATCAGCCTTCCTTAAAAATCTTATTGTGATATACTCAACCTTTCCAAAATTAAATAAATCCAATGGTAGCCTACCTTCATACCTCCCAATGCATCACTTAAATTTTCTTTCTACAAGTGCTATAAATTCATCACTAACGTCTTTATTTTTCTTCCAAAATCACATATCTCAAGAACCTATATGGGTTTAAAATAAATATTCTTTATTGATTTATGGCTTCACACACATTTCATAATCCACAAGCTTACTTTGAAAACCTTAAAGAGATAATTCTATGATATCTTTTTCCTAAAGAGAATGCCTTGTCATTATATATAATGTGGTAATATTATGGTAATTTTCTTTATAATTTAAACATAATTCATCTTGTCCCCAAGTAAATATACGGATCCCATGAATTTAATGAGATAGTTAAATAAACCATAAATATTATTATTTGGGATCATCTTTGAATCATCAAGTTTTTTATAAAAAAACATGTAATTTTTCTTATTTTACTTTATTGACTCCATAAATATCAACCAATTTTTCCTAAATGGATTTTTCTAATGTACATATCATCACCTTCATATATATTTGGTCTGATAAAGCTTCAGATAAGGCATTTAATTCCTTTGCGTCAACATTGAGTAGTTTCATATTGGCTCCAGTCATTAATATTTATATAACATTTCTAACTTGTATTACATGAGTTGCAACAACAACAAAAATCAAGTCTAAGAGACCATATGTGAGATATCATATTATTCTTACATATCTAATAATTGAAACTATCAAACTAAGGAACAAATTTTTAATTAATGACTTTCTCCGTGGTATCAATCCTCTAATGACTGATTCATCATGCAATAACCTTATGGCTCTGATACCACTTATTACAACCATAACCCCAATACACCCTAAGAGTGAGGATTAGGGTGTTCAATTATTCATGTGTTCCACTAGATATTCTTACCATGTTATGAAGTACACTTTGAACATTTTAATCCTTAAGCACACATAATATCCGTATATTGAAAATAAATACAAGGACACAAAGATTTTAATTAGGTCACAATAAAGGGATAGTTTAAGGAACATAACTGTATGGTGTTTCCATATAACACATGATAACAATACTCACTATAGTGGTTACACAGGTTCAAGAAATATAAATTATCAATCCTAGGGTCACTCCCTCATATTATCTCTCTACATAGTTCTTTGTTACAAGGACTACAAGAATATTGACATAAAAATTGCTTATAATGATTATTAAAAAATAGATAAACATAATATCATCAATGGTATCATCATTTTCATTATATTAATTATTTAAATCCTAATATTCAATGGTATTCATAAAAAATTACTCTCTCTACACTCATTTATAGATCTTTTAATTTTATTCTATATCTTTTTATTCTTTTCTAAATTAAGGACTGATTCCTTAAAAATGTGCTCCATGAATTGTCCACATGTCACCCACTGACTGGGTCTTCAAACCACCTATTAATTACTAATTAAATCAACAAATTCATCCATAATCCCATGAAATCCAATATGGATTTAAACTTATAGAATTTTCTAGATTTACTATCTTCATGGAGTGACCGCCTCCATTACCATGGTATTATCATTAAAAACATCTAAATTGTGGCACAAATTCTTTGAATAAGACATGATCTCAATCAATAAACAAACCCATAAAATTTATCCAAATCTCACATTTAAATTCCTAAAATCTCATATTGTGATATCCTCAAAACTTCTCAAGATTCAAAGTAGTTACAGTGTAATCCTCTTGATCATGTTGTGAGGTACTGCTTCTGAGAAAATAAAATTTATAAAACTATTCCTAGAATTCACCCTTCATATTTTAACCAAGTATATTGTGGTGTGGGAACCCAGTCTTTACTACCACCATGGTGTGTTCAATATTATTGTTGTGTGTTCTCTTCATTTCTTCACAAAACAACATTTCACATTCTATTCATAGATAGTTACTATGGTGCAGACATATCCCCATGCATCACACTTATCCATTTTTTATTCTTATGTATCATTTGTTTTGGAGTGGCCCTCATCTTCATGGTGCAACACACTTAAATCTCTAGACTTGTTTAATCTTTCATAGATAGAGTTGTGACTTGACACATATGCTATCGGTGTGATTAACTTTTCTTTATTCTTACATAGTCTTCAAATGATTGATTTAATCCTATATATCCTGTTTGTATTTTTCTGATTAATCTAACATAACTACCCTTTATGCTGTTAGTACCATATTTAATTCTTGAGCCTGTCTCTTCTGGTTGGGGAAATTACAAAAAAATCTTTGAACTTTTATTGGTTCCTCCAAGAATCTCCAATCCTCATTCTATGCTAAATATGATAATGTGAACTACGAAAAAGCAATAAAAAACATATTAGAGTCAAAAGAATAATCCTTAATCTAAAAAACAAAAAACAATGATAATATTGGTTCCATAAATCATTTATTTTTAATTTAGTGGGAATGACTATTCATAACATGACTTATCTGAAGGATATGGACATAGAAAAAGCGATAAGACACAACACTTTTTAATTTTTTTTAAATCAATGAAAGGAACTCAAATCCTAAAAACCATCATCATAACTAATTTAAAATTGATTATTTAAATAAAACAATTACCTCGATGGTTTTTTCCAATTTGATTCATTCTCATCATTGTAGCCTCTGATTAAAAATTTAATCAACTTGAAATTATCAGTACTTATTGAATCCAAACAAAGATTAATTTAATTATATCCACTAGTGTTCTATAAATATCCTAATATCGATCTTTATGTCTCTGTTGTTAGGGAGAGAAAAACAAGTTCCTTACAATGTCTGATTGATCACATATGTTTATCTCTCTTTGTTTTTAACTTTAGAACTTGAAATAATATAGAGAAATCCTTTCTAATTCTATCTCTAAGATTTGATAAAATAATTACAAAAATTAATTATTTATTACTATAAAATGAAGAAAAATATATATTTATATCTTGGTTTAAGTCAAAGAATATTTTACAAAGACCTTTCTTTAAATATAAAATAAATAAAAGTCCACATGTCACATTTATTTATTTTAATATATCACTTCATAAAATAAATAATTATTTTAAGTGATATATTTAAATAAAATCCCACGAAATAAATAAATATATAAATAAATAATTCTTAACACTATAACATGGAATTGGGTTATTAACTCGGTTCAAGTTCTCACACAAATTATAGAACCCCTAACCCATAAAATAATTAGGTTCATTCAATAATAAATATTATACTCACTTATTTAACATAGGAAAGATCATGAATAAATAAGAGATAAGTTCCAACTCACTTATTCTAAACTTAAATAACTTGCAATTTGATTATGGTTGATATTAGATCAAATAAAAATTATCAAAAAACTGTAAAATATCTCTTTCCATATTTAGATACAACTGAATCAAATGATATTTTGGATACACTTAATGTGTGACCCACTAGGCCTCTATCTTAGTGGAAATGAAACTAACCCATAAAGAGTGGTATATTGAAACATATCATGAACTCTATTGATAAAGAGATATGTTATAGAAAAAATAATGAAAACCTTTCTATTAAAAATTATATTTAATATAATCCACTTGTCAAACGATATGTCAAAAAGAAAGATGTATAAATGTTTCATCACCCTCAATACTTTCACTAGTGAAAATTTAGTATTCTATGTCAAAACATTATCATAATTTTTCTTATAATTGATGTGTAAAATATTTTTAACATTTTTTAGAAGAAAATTAATGCAAAAAGATTTGGATGTATGGTTATTAACATAGGTAAAATAGAAACTGATATAAAAAAATTTAACATTAGTTTATATTTAACCAATGTTAAAAATATATATATAATGTCATATTTATTCAAAATTAACATCATATGTAATTTAAAAAATTTCAAAACATGCGTGTTTACCATTTCCTGTGATCGTACTTTCAAACCCTAAAACTCTCTCTCTTGACTCTGGCGACTCATGTTCATCATATTTTTCATTCCTTTTTATCTTCTTTTCCCAAATCCTATTGATCATACTATTCTACCACTACCTCAAATCTTCTTCACCACTCCTTCATCCCTATGCCACTATCCCATCTCCTCTACTCACATTCATGCTCTCATTTGATATATCATTACCATATCTTTTAATTTTTAAATCAAATCATTCGATCTCTTAAAAATATAGAAACACTAATTCTTTAAAAAATATTTTAAATATTTTATTTAAATAAAATTTTCTTGATGTTTCATATTTTTATTCTATTTATTTATATACAGAATGGAACATGTACTAATAAAAAATTATATTAAAGAAATTATAATAGATAAATGATAGGATTCCTAGTGTTTCCTCTATTTTATGTATAGTTTATTTGAAAGAGTTACTTATTATATGTTGTACTAATAGTTTTTTTATTATATTTGTCTAATCAAAATTTCTTTATCATCTCCCTTCCTGAAACTCTTACTATTATATTTATGGTAAGTATTTTTTGATAAAATTTCATTAGAGGGTTATTTTCTTTGTAAATTTTAAATGATATATATATATATTATGCCTGATTTTTATAATTTTTTATAAATTACATATTATAAGTTATTAGAATGATTATTTTTAGTTTAATATAATTATTAGAAATTTGGGTTATCAATATATTTAATGTATACTTGAAAAATAATTTTTAGTGTACCAATATACTTTCATTTAAATTTTTTAAATCAAAACTATTTTTATGTATAAATTGGTACATCTAGTGTTGTTTATAAAATTTTGACTTTATTTTTTAACATATAATAAGTGTATTTACACACTTGTTAAATTAAAAAGAAATAATTATGATCACTTCCCAATGTTGAATAAAAGCATGTGTTCATGATAAGTCATTGTATACAATTTCACACACTTATAAAATTTGGATGAACATGTATTCTTGTACCAAGGAAGTGTGATGTAAAAAGTTATATTTTATTATATAAAAAAAATATCACATGAATTATTATAAAATTAATATATTAAATCAATTATTTAATTATAATGAAAAATTATATTTCACTCAATCAATTATATGAATATATAATCTAATTTCTTATATTATCACTTTACCTTTAAACTCGTTGTGTATTTGTTTCACTAAATAAAAATTGATTATAATTTAATACAGAAAATGATTTTCCCCATGATATCTATCAAACAAAATTTATATTCTTTATTAAAAGTTTGAAAAATCATATGAGAAATGGGAAGAATTATTATCTATAAAAAACATACCTATAAATATAAATCAAAATCAATAAAATAGATTAAATTGATTTATACATGATAAAAAGGATCATTAACTAATATTTTTTGAAATTTTTTAGTTTTTCAATGTTAATTTAAATTTTCATTTATTAGGTGTTTGTAAATATACTCTTAATTTATATTTTTAGTTAATTAATAGATTATAATTGGGTAAATGAATTAATAATATGTGATGAATATGAGAAAGGGGTTGAAATTTTCATAGAATTTTCTAAACAAAATGTTGTTAATAATGAGATAATTTTTTATCCTTACATGAAGTATTGAATATGAGAAAATTATAGTCCATAGAAATTAAAGGACATTTGATTTTATATGGGTTTAATCCTAGTTATAATCATTGGATCTATCATGGGGAAAAAAAGTGTAATTTAATATCCAATAATGATGAAGATTATCAATATGATATAGAGGATTGTCATAATGAATTAATTCCTAATATAGGACTTGAAACCATTGAAAAAATAGAGAGTATTGAATAAATTTATAGAGATATCAAAAAACTATTGTTCCTAGGTTTCACTAAATTTATTTTGTTATCAATAGTACTGATATTAGTTAACTTAATATCAAGAAATGGTAAGAGCAATAAAAGTTTCATTGAATTGAATAAAATTTTGAGATAAATACTTTCAAATGGTAGTGACCTTCAATATTCCAATTATGATGATAATTTTTTTTCTAATAGGAATAAGGTATAAAAGAATAAATTCTATCCCCAAAGACTATGCATTGTATAGTAGGGAATATTAAGTTTTGAAAAAATGTCTTAAATGTTGGACATCATGATATAAAATGGATAGAATATCCAAATTTGGTTTATCCCTAGAGAAATTTACCAAACAAAATTCTATGTTAATATGGTATTGATTATCCATTAAATGAGGATAATATTCATTGTTAATATATATGTAAAGACCCATAAAATTAAAGGAATTTTTTTTCTTAATTTTCCTTGGATTTTTAAAAGAGCGCAGTTTCTGACGGCACCTGATTCTGAGGCCCGGTGTGCCCGGAATCATTTTCTGAAGTTTGGCTCGAGTACGTTCAGTAAACGAACGAGCGTGTTTTCCTAAATTTTAAACCGGTGCTCGGAATAGAATTCCGAGGGCACCGATGGAATTGCAGCGCCGATAATTTCTTAGAAACACTTTTTTCGAAGTTGCGTTTTCTCGGGTGTGGTTATTAAATTTTTGGGTTAAGTAAAGGAATAAAATAAAAATGGTGCGGCTGATTTTTATTTTATTTAAAGTTGTTTAACCTAAGCTAAGTGATTGGAGTGGGACCCACTATATCCTACTACACTAGGTAGGATATTTTTGGGGTGGGGCCCACACGAGCCCCACCTTTTTCAACCCCCCTCTTTTAATTAAGTAACGCACCTGCACCCCCTATAAATGAAGTCAACTCTTGCGTTTAAATAGATATTAAATGACTCTTTTAATTGGGCGGTTAAAATGTTTCAATTAATTCAATTAATTAATTAATTCAATTTTGAATTTCAAAAACGTTTGGCTTATGTGTTAATAAAATAAGAAAAGTCTTATTTTTATTAAGGGGTTCGTTCTGCGTGAGGGCTTGGGAGATTTTGCTCAAAGTCTTGAAGTTCTTCTTCCTTGATGAAGAACGCGAAGAACGCCGACCTCCGATGATGGACGATGGTGAGAGACGCCTTCCTCGGAGATCAACGACCCAACGTGCATTCCTTCGTTCCTTCTTCCCGCGTCAAAGGAAGGGAGACACCGTTCCTCCTCAGATGATCTCCGTCAACGTGTGCGGAACCTTCTTCCGCGACGTCTTCTTCCGTGACGTTCAATTCTGCGACGAGCCTTCGTTCAACAACGCTCGAGGTAGCGGGTCTTGGTTCAATTAAATCTATGTGATTTATATTCTCAACATGTGTTTAAAATTTGTCGGAAGCCATTTAAACTGCTAACGCGGTGGGTGCGGACCAACGAAAAAGTCTGAACCCACCGTTTCTTTGTTCTTGGTGTGTGGATCAACGGGCGACGACGAAGCAGGCCCGCAAAGGCATTTTGAGGTCTTCACAGTGAAGAGCTGGTCCCAGGAAGATCGCTGGCAAAAACGGTAGGCAAAACGGACCACCGGAGTGCGTCCGGTGGTCCGCGGAAAACCCCGCCGGCACAGCGGCGCCAGCGGCCGAAGGCGGCAGCCGGCACCGGCCGGCCGCCAGGAGGCAGCGGCGCCCGACACGCCATCGGGAAGGACCGCCGCGGCTGAAGTCGCGGCGGAAGACAGCTGGTCCCGTGACTGTGCGAGACCGAGGAGGGGGGACACGGTGCTAGCCCGCGTCCATTGGCAAGGAGCGGCCCCCACGCGGGGGCCGCGACTTCATTCAAGGGGGAAACACCCCCTTTGCGCAGTCGCTCGGCTGACGCCGAGCCGACCCGCTCGACCAGCGCCGCGCCGACCCGCTCGGCCAGCGCCGAGCCCCCCCGGGCCGGGCCGGCCGGGCCGCGTCGGCCGGGCCAGGCCGCGCCCAGCCGGTTCGGACCTGGACCTGGGTCAGGTGGACCCGGTTCGGGCCGACCCAGGGGGGGTTGGGTCGGGTCAGACCGGGCCCAGACCCCCCATTTTCGGACTATTTCGGTCTGTTTCTCATAACTTGGGCTACAAATATCTGATCAATTCACTATTAGTTGCATAGTGATCCTTGGATTGAGAAGGTCATTTTGGTATATTAAACTCAAGGTTTCGGGGAACTTTGGGTTCTGCCGGGTTGGTTCGTACACGGAACCAACCGAGCCCTCGGAGCGGAAACGCTTATAACTTGAGATCTGGACGTCCGATTGATGTGCCGTTGACTTTGTTGGATTTATCTTAGTGAGATGGAACTTTTGGATTAGTCCACTTGAGGTTTGGATGCATTCGGAGTACGGTCGGGTTGGTTTTGACTTAAAAACCAACCGGGCCCCTGGGACGAAAAAGCCAATAACTCACATACCGAATGTCCGATTGACGCACCGTCTGTGATGTTGAGTTCCTGTTGTCGATACAGAACTTTTGGATACTTCAACTCCGGACTTCGTGTCAGTTGAAGTATCAGCCTCTCAGCTTGTGGAGCGGATCCTCCCGAACAAGTTTGCTGTGTGCGGGAACCCTAGAGCTGGCTGTGACTGTGACGACCATGAAGACTATACATAAATCCTCCGTGGATTCGATGGCGATGACTACAGCACTCGGTGATCCTAAGTGGGTCAGTGCTACCAATCCTGTGTGGGTCAGATCCTGTGTGGGTCAGTGCTCAGCGGTCCTGTGTGGGCCAGCTTATACCGATCCCGTGTGGGTCAGATCCTGTGTGGGTCATTGCGGGGGTTAGTACCTATCGATCCTTTGTGGGTCATTGCAGGGGTTAGTACCTATCGATCCTTTGTGGGTCATTGCGGGGGTTAGTACCTATCGATCCTGTGTGAGTCCGTCGGCTTAGATGAATCAGTGGCTTCATCTGATCATCTCTATCATCTTACGAAGAAGTATTCCTGTGTGGGTTGAGTCTTGATTTTCAATCCTTATCTTCGATAAGATTGACTTGATATCCTATGTGGATTACTTTATGATTTCCTGTGTGGATTGGGTTATGTTTTCCTGTGTGGACTGGGTTGTACTTGGGTTCGGATGTTGGAGCCCAACGAGAATTGATGACTTAGGTATATTTATGGGAATATACCTAAGTAGTGTTGGATGTTACTTCGTGATTGTATCTTTCCTTTGTGGATTCTGGGAGACCTTCGGGGGTCTCGGGGTCTATACTGAGTAGCTTATACTCACCCCTGAATGGGCTATGCCTGCACTACATTGCGTTGGATGCAGATGACGGACAACGCTGATCGTGGTGGAGGCTTACGGAGAAAGTTGGTACCTGGAGGTGGACCACTGGGCGGGACGTACACGGAGCGGACGACTGGACCCATAGAGCAGAGGAGGCTATCTGTACCCACCCTTCAGGTGGGACTTCCTGTGGATGGCATGATGTTGCGGCTTTACTTTTCAGTTGTTGTACTTTCTTTCCAGTTGTACTTTACGTTCACTTTGGGATTGTATTCTGGACCACTTACTTTTCCGCACTTACTCTTGTACCCAAATATACTTAGTGTTTTCTTCTGTTTGTTTACACTGTAGTGGTTTTTTACTTTACAAAGGCAATGCCTTCCCCTTTTTGTTGGGATTTACGCCTTGGTGCTAGTCTCCAGCCCCTGGCCTATGGGAGACGGGCTTGGGGTTAGTCACGGCACGAGCCCCGAGGACGGGTCGTGACAAATTGGTATCAGAGGAGTTCGGTTCTACCGAAGAACTATGGACTCTGATCTTTCTGCCATATGAAGAAATAATGTTAAGGGTATTGAGTGTGGTTAATCAGTCCAGGGAGTCCAGTGTTGGTGCGACATCTGACGTATCCGTACACCAGGACCCTGACTTCTGATTTCCGACTCAATGCACGAAAACATTGTTTGTGTGTGTGTTTTAAAATTTTTCTTTGTGATTACTTGTGTCATCTCACCAAGTATATTGTTTGACCGTGGTGCACCTGTCTCTTTTCAGGATGGCCCCATGACGGCAGCCAGCTGGGGTTCTGAGTTTTGTACGTGACGACAGCCCACCGAGCGACGAGGCCTCAGTGCAGGGCCCAATTACTGCAGAGGCACTGGCGGTATCACCACCCGCCGATCCACCGATGACACCAGATCCATCCACTGAGAGTGCACGTCGCCTTGGTGCACTACATGAGTTTCAGCATCAGAGACCGCCCAGGTTCTGCTAGGAGACGGACCCTCAGGTAGCCGAGGATTGGCTGGAGGTAATTGTATGAGTTTTCTATTTGGTAGGGACATCAGCAGACCTCATTGTGATCCTTGTAGAGAATCTCCTACACGCGGCAGTAGGAAGACGGTGGAGCTTGATGCTCTAGGTACATGTTGAGGCATCACTCCTCTGGACGGACTTTGAGAGCCTCTGCCGCTCGAAGTTCGTCCCAGCCACCCTCCGTGCGGTGCACATCCAAGAGCTTCTACAGCTGCGGCAGGGCAGCATGACGGTCGCCCAGTACTCGACGAGATTTACAGACCTCTCATGCTATTCGACGAACATGGTACGAGACCCATTCTTTCGGGCCCAGACCTTCGAGCAGGGAGTGAGGCATGAGATCAGGGCATCGCTGATCTCCCTCAGCATTTTGACACTGGCAGGAGTACTGGAGTGAGCTCTTCTCATAGAGAGTTTTCTTGCCGAGCCTATGCCAGCAGTGAGACCTACCGCAGGGCGGAACGTAGCAGAGTCATCTGCAGCTAGCAGTCGACATATGTCACAGGGGTCCAGGAGGACCGGAACATCAGGCAGACGACCTCAGGACACTGGCTCAGAGGTGTAGGGCACTCAGCGCAGAGCCAGTCTTTCGAGAGTTAGACAGTGCTACGCATGCATCGGGCAGGTCCACATGGCTCGTGACTACCCGACCCGCCGTGCAGAGGAGCAGCAGACAGTTGAGGGACCACCCAGGCAGAGGCAGAGGGTCGACCGTGGCGGTCCTCAGGGAGCAGGCGGACGAGGCAGAGGAGCTGGCCAAGCAGCAGGTGGTGGGTGACGCTTCAAGGCTCTACCACCACCACCACCACCATGAGGTCCACCCCGACCACAGGGAGCTGGCGGGCAGAGACAGGCACAACTCCAGGCAATGGATACCTTTGACCACGACGCTCTAGAGATGATTCGAGGTACGATTTGTGTCTATTCCACCCTTTCTATAGTTCTTATATACACAAGAGCGAGTCATTCTTTCATAGTTGCTACCCTTGTTCGGAGCTCGAAGATTCTGATAGAGTCGTTGGCTCTATCCTTATGGCTAGAGACTCCTACAGGAGTAGACTCGATGATTACACACTGGTGTCGGCAGTGTGAGATTACTCTAGGAGGCGAGAGCTTCAGATGAGATCTTCTTGTAGCGGCATCGAGGCCTTATGACGTCATCTTGGGCATGGACTGGTTATCTACATTCCATGCTCAGATTGACTGTATTAGGCGCAGGGTGCGATGTGTACGCACCGACGGGAGCAGGTTCACCTTCACCGGTGAGAAGGGAGACTTTGCAGCACAAGATAGAATCACGCAGAGGAGAGGACATCCCATCACTCATCCGTTGTCTAGCCTCATCCTAGGATCAGTTGATGTGCGAAGTCCTGGTTTTCCTACAGTGGTGGATCAATATGCAGACGTTTTCCCCGATTATGTCCCAGGGCTACCTCCTCGTAGAGAGGTAGACTTCTATATTGACCTGTACCCTGGGACAACCCCGATATCTACTCCAGCATATCAGATGGCCCCTGATGAGCTTCGAGAGCTACGGGTACAGTTGGAGGACTTGCAGGGCAAGGGATTCATCTGACCCAGTGTTTCACCCTGGGCTTCCCCGATATTGTTCGCCAAGAAGGCGGACGGGAGCTTGCGACTGTGTGTCGATTATCGTTGCCTGAACCAGGTGACCGTGAGGAAAAAGTATCTACTACCGAGGATTGACATCCTCTTCGATCAGCTCAAGGGAGCATGGTGGTTCTCGAAGATAGACCTCAGGTTAGGCTATCATCAGCTCAGAGTTCGAGACGAGGACGTGCAGAAGACGACCTTCAAATGTCGGTATGGACACTATGAGTTCTTGGTTATGCCTTTCGGCATAACCAACACTCTAGAAGTTTTCATGGGTCTCATGAACAGGATATTTCAGCCATACCTCAATCGATTTGTCGTGGTCTTCATCGATGACATTTTGATATACTCGACCACTGAGGAGGATCACGCCTACCACTTGCGGGTTGTACTAGACACACTCTGATAGCACCAGATTTATGGAAAACTCTCAAAGTGTCAGTTCTGGTTATGTGAGGTCTACTTCTTAGGACATGTCATCTCTGAGGCAGGAGTTGTGGTGGATCCTGCGAAGATCGAGGTAGTGCTAGCTTGGGAGCCACCCAAGAGTGTGACAGAGGTGCAAAGATTCTTGGGGCTAGATGGGTACTACCGGAGATTCATGACAGACTTTTCCAGAGTTGCAGAACCACCCTCAGCTTTGAAGAAGAAGTGGAAACCCTTTGTGTGGTCATAAAGATGTCATCAGAGCTTCCAGGAGCTGAGAGAGAGATTGACCAACGCGCCTATCTTGAGGCTACCGGAGGAGGGACTAGGGTACATAGTCTACTGTGATGCATCATAGATCGGACTCGGATGTGTCCTGATGCAGGAGCGGGCCGTGATCACCTATGGATCACGTCAGTTGAGGCAGCATGAGTAGAACTACGCTACCCATGACCTGGAGTTAGCAGTAGTGGTCTTCGCTCTGAAGATGTGGCGACACTATCTGATGGGTGAGCGCTTTACAGTCTATTATAACCACCAGAGTCTCAGGTAAATCTTCTTGCAGAAGGACCAAAACCTGAGACAGCAGCGATGGCTAGAGTTCCTCCAGGACTATGACTTTGAGATAGTTATACTCCTGGAAAGGGGAATGTAGTAGCCGATGCTCTCAGCAGGAGGATAGGCATTCATCTACTTGGGGAGTCGACGGAGCAGGTAGCCGCTTTGCAGATATCCTTTCTGGATAGAGATGGAGCCGCCTTTCTTCAGTCACTCATAATCACTCCTCCACTACTGCAGCGGGTCAGGGAGGCACAGCGTGGGGACGCTGACTGTGAGACGTGGCGTGCACAGATATCCTCAGAATAGGCACCTGATGGATTCTCTTTAGGAGGAGAGCACAAGGTCCTTTTCAGAGGACGTACCATGGTACCAGCTTCTTTATGGGAGGAGGTACTGAGGGAGTTACACACTTCCCCTTTAGCGGTACATCTAGGAGTGGAGAAGATGTACCAGGACCTCAGACGACAGCCCTGGTGGCCGGGCATGAAGAAGGTTGTGGCAGAGTTCGTTTCTCGATGCCTCACCTGTCAGCAGGTGAAGGCAGAGCACTAGGTACCAGAAGGCTTGGTACAGCCTTTGGAGGTCCTAGAGTGGAAGTGGGACGGGATATATATGGAATTTGTGACTAGACTTCCACGCACTTCCAGAGGTCACGACTCCATTTGGGTGATTGTCGACCGACTCACCAAGTCGGCTCACTTCTTATCCATCAGAGAGTAGGGCTCAGTGGAGAGCTTGGGACATCTCTATGTTCAGGAGATTGTATGTCTTCATGGTGTACCATCATCTATCGTCTCCAATCAAGATGCTTGCTTTACTTCTCGGCTTTGGAAGGGGTTGCAGGAGGCATTCGGGATGCAACTACACTTGAGCACTGCCTTTCACCCTTAGACGGATGGTCAGACGGAGAGAACCATTCAGACTCTCGAGGACATGCTCCGCGCATGTGTCCTCGAATTTCGTCGTAGCTGGGAGGACCACCTACCCTTGGTGGAGTTCGCATACAACAACAGCTACCACTCCACCATCGGGATGACACCATACGAGGCGTTGTACGAACGACCTTGCAGATCACCGCTGCGCTGGACAGACCCTGGGGAGTCAGCACTTGTGGGACCAGAGATGGTCCAGGCCATGACAAGGAAAGTCCAGGTCATCCAGGAGCGGATGAGGACAACTCCGAGCCGGAAGAATTCTTATACTAACAGGAGGCGGAGGCCACTAGAGTTTGAGGATGGCGACCACGTTTTCCTACGGGTCTCACCTCGACGTGGTTTACGGAGATTTGGCCGAGGCGGAAAGTTATCTCCATGCTTCATCGGACCATTCTAGGTCCTCAGCAGGATTGGAGAGGTGGATTACTGCTTGGCTCTACCACCTCAGTTGCACTGGGTGCACGAAGTCTTCCACGTATATCAGCTGAGGAGATACGTGCATGACCCGACACATAACATTGACTATAGGGAGCTAGACATTGATGATGGGGTGACTTTTGCGGAGGTCCCAGTGGAGATTGAGGATCGACAGGAGCGGGTCCTACGTGGATGGTCGATACCTCTAGTACACATCAGATGGCAGCACGGGAACCTCCAGGAGAGCACTTGGGAGCGGGAGACTCAATTGTGTGCACAATACCCACATTTGTTCCCCTAGTTTATGATGTATCTTTACGGGGACATAAAGCCCTGAGGTGGGAGTAATGTAAAGACCCATAAAATTCAAGGAAATTTTTTTTCTTAATTTTCTTTGGATTTTTAAAAGAGCGTAGTTTCTAACGGAACCTGATTCCGAGGCCCAGTGTGCCCGAAATCATTTCCCGAAGTTTGGCTCAGGTACGTTCAGTAAACGAACGAGCGGGTT
The DNA here is from genome assembly GCA_963277665.1 of Viscum album. Classification (NCBI taxonomy): domain Eukaryota; kingdom Viridiplantae; phylum Streptophyta; class Magnoliopsida; order Santalales; family Viscaceae; genus Viscum; species Viscum album. The sequence goes on from OY728121.1 coordinate 233,197,427, forward strand.
TTCTTAACTTTTAAAACGGTGCTCGGAATTGAATTCTGAGGGCACCGATGGAATCACAGTGCCGGTAATTTCTTAGAAACACCTTTTCCGGAGTTGCGTTTGCTCGGGTGTGGTTATTAAATTTTTGGGTTAAGTAAAGGAATAAAATAAAAATGGTGCAGCCGATTTTTATTTTATTTAAAGTTGTTTAACCTAAGCTAAGTGATTGGAGTGGGACCCACTATATCCTACTCCATTGGGTAGGATATTTGTGGGGTGGGGCCCACATGAGCCCCACCTTTTTCAATGCCCCTCCTTTAATTAAGTAACACACCCACACCCCCCTTTAAATGAAGTCAACTCTTGCGTTTAACTAGATATTAAACGCCACTTTTAATTGGGCGGTTAAAACATTTCAATTAATTCAATTAATTAATTGATTCAATTTTGAATTTCAAAAACGTTTGGCTTGTGTGTTAATAAAATAATACAAGTCTTATTTTTATTAAGGGGTTTGTTGTGCGTGAGGGATTCGAAGATTTTGATCAAAGTCTTGAAGTTCTTCTTCCTCGACGAAGAACACGAAGAACGCCGACCTCCGACGACGAATGACAGTGAGAGATTCCTTCTTCGGAGATCGACGACCCGATGCGCATTCCTTCATTCCTTCTTCCCGCATCAAAGGAAGGGAGACACCGTTCCTCCCCGGACGATCTCCGTCAATGTGTGTGGAACCTTCTTCCACGATGCCTTCTTCCGTGACGTTCAATTCCGCGACGAGCCTTCGTTCAACAATGCTCGAGGTAGGGGGTATTGGTTCAATTAAATCTACATGATTTATATCCTCGACATGTGTTTAAAATTTGTTGGAAGCCATTTAAACCCCTAATGCGGTGGGTGCGGACCAACGAACAAGTCCGAACCCACAGTTTCTTTGTTCTTGGTGTGTGGATCGACGGGTGATGATGAAGTAGGACACAAAGGCATTTTGATGTCTTCGCAGTGAAGAGTCGGTCTCGGGAGGACCGCTGGCGAAAACGGCACGCAAAACGGACCACCGGAGCGCGTCCGGTGGTCCGTGGAAAACCCCGCTGGTGCGCCGCCGGGAAGGACCGTCGCGACCTCAACCGTGGCGGTAGGAAGCTGGTCCCACGACCGTGCGGGACCAAGGAGGGGGGACGCGGCGCTAGGCCGCGTCCGTTGGCAAGAAGCGGCCCCCACACAGGGGCCACGACTTCATTCAAGGGGGGCAGTGCCCCCTTTGCCCGGCCGCTCGACCAGCGCCGAGCCGCCCCGAGCCAGACCAGCCGCACCGGGCCGGGCCGCCTAGGCCGCGCTGGGCCACACCTAGCCTGGTCGGACCCAGACCCGAGTTGGGTCGACCCGGTTTGGGCTGACCCAGGGGGGTTGGGCCGGGTCGGACCGGGCCCAGACCCCCCATTTTCGGATTGTTTCGGTATATTACCCATAACTTAGGCTACAGAACTCCGATCGATGCACCGTCAGTTGCGTAACGATCCTTGGATCGAGACGGTAGTTTTGGTATATTACACTCAAGGTTTTGGAGAACTTTGGGTTCGGCCAGGTTGGTTCGTACACGGAACCAACCGGGCCCTCGGAGCGGAAACACTTATAACTTGAGCTCCGGACGTCCGATTGACGTGCCATCGACTTTGTTGGATTCCTCTTAGTGAGATAGACCTTTTGGATTACTCTGCTCAAGGTTTGGACGTAGTCGGAGTATGGTCGGGTTGGTTTTGACTTAAAAACCAACTGGGCCCCTGGGACGAAAAAGCCAATAACTCACAGACCGGACGTCCGATTGACGCGCCGTCTGTGACGTTGAGTTCCTGTTGTCGATATGGAAATTTTGGATACTTCAACTTCAGACTTCATGTCAGTTGAAGTATCAGCCCCTCGGCTCATGGAGCGAATCCTCCCGAACCAGCTTGTTGTGTGTGGGAAGCCTAGAGCTGGCTGCGACTGCGACGACGATGACGACTGTACAGAAATCCTCCGTGAATTCGACGACGATGACAACAACACTCAGTGATCCTACGTGGGTCAGTGCTACTGATCCTGTGTAGGTCAGATCCTCTGTGGGTCATTGCGAGGGTTAGAACCTATCGATCCTTTGTGGGTCATTGCGGGGGTTAGTACCTATCGATCCTTTGTGGGTCATTGCGGGGGTTAGTACCTATCGATCCTGTGTGGGTCTGACGGCTTAGATGAATCAATGGCTACATCTGATCATCTCTATCATATTACGAAGAAGTATTCCTGTGTGAGATGAGTCTTGATTTTCAATCCTTATCTTCAATAAGATTGACTTGATATCCTGTGTGGATTACTTTATGCTTTCCTATGTAGATTGGGTTGTGTTTTCTTGTGTGGACTGAGTTGTACTTGGGCTCGGATGTTGGAGCCGAACGAGAATTGATGACTTAGGTATATGTATGGGCATATACCTAATTAGTGTTGGATGTTACTTTTTGATTGTATCTTTCCTTTGTGGATTATCCTTTTTGGATTCTGGGAGACCTTTGGGGGTCTCAGGGTCCCTACTGAGTAGCGTATACTCACCCCTGCATGGGCTATGCCTGCACTACATTGTGTTGGATGCAGATGACGGACAACGCTGATCATGGCGGAGGCTTGTGGAGCAAGTCAGTACCTGGAGGTGGACCACTGGGCGGGACGTACACAGAGCGGACGGCTGGACCCGTGGAGCTGAGGAGGCTATCTGTACCCACCCTTCAGGTGGGACTTCCTATGGACGACATGACGTTGCGACTTTACTTTTTAGTTGCTATAATTTCTTTCCAGTTGTACTTTACTTTCAGTTTGGGTTTGTATCCTGGCCCACTTACTTTTCCTCACTTACTCTTATACCCATTTTTACTTAGTGTTTTCTTCTATTTTCTTACACTGTAGTAGTTGTTTACTTTACAAAGGAAATGCCTTCCCCTTTTTGTCAGGATTTATGCCTTGGTGCTAGTCGCCAGCCCCTGACCTATGGGAGGCGGGCTTGGGGTTAGTCACGGCACGATCCCTGAGGACGGGTCATGACAATATATAATATTCATGTGATTTATTATTCATAAACACCATTTTAGTGCATTTTACACTTTGAACATCATTTCACATTATGATTGTAATACCTTCTTAAAATGCACTATTATGTGGTACATTTTTTTAACATCATTTAAAGTACCCAATGAGTAATATGATTCTAAGTAATTTTATTATACATATTTTAATTTTATATTTTGGGAAATTTATCTACACTTCAATATGAACATTTTTGATTCAGGGATCAATGGATGATTCATAAAGGATGATGGAGATATTTGGCGATGAAAAGAAATAATTCTGGAGAAGGAAGATTGGACACCAGTCCACTGATGAGAATGTGGGGCCCACAATATAGGCCCCATGAAGCCCAAAATTCGTGGTATGCTATAAGACACATAGATTAACAAATAATTATGCAGTATCCAATGCTAATTCGGCCTCCATGGTGTCCATTTAGGAGGCCCAAGTTAGAGATAAAATTCTGGGCTAGATTCTGCGGCCGAGAAAAACAGCCTACTAATATGATCATATCTCAGAATAAACAACTCCAAATAGGCCCACATTTTACATGAGGTTAGAATACATCCATGGATACATTTTCTCCTTCTATGGCCCACTCTGATTCTGCCATCTAGAAGGTCTTCCAATCGTGTCTGTTCGGTTAAGGAAAGTTGGCTGCCACCTCGGGTCAAGGGTGAATAAATCAACTCTCCCTTACTTTCCACCCACCTATGGTCTACCAAAATTAATTGAGGACACTTGGACTATTGTAGGATCAACCCAAGGGCTCAAAAATTCCTATTTAAGGAAGTGGTGTTAGAGGATTTAGGGATCTTTGGTGCTTTGTTCAACTGTAATGTTATGCTGCAATTTTGTTGTCTCAAGTTTGTCTTTCACATGTAAGTTGTTCAATTGACTTTAGTTTCTTAATAAAAGTTCTTCTTCTCCTCTTATTCTATTTCTCTACATCTCACTTTGATACCGTTTCCTCAAGGTGTGAATTTATTCACACCAAATCTTGTGAAATTATTCACACAACAGTGGAGTGATCATTTTATTTTTGTTGTTTTCTTTACTTCTCCATTTCCTCCCTCATGAGTCTACTTTCCGCTTCCATTGAAACCATGAGATAAATGGAGGGCAAACCCACTTATGGGTTTATCCAAGGGAGTAGAAAGGGGATGGATTGGATGTTATTTATCACCCCATTAATTTATACTCACTTCTTTAATTGATATTTTTATTTGATGATTTTTAAACTCCATCATCCTTGTTGAATTTAAGGTCACACACTTCAAGTGCTAATACGAACCTTTACCTTGAAGTTCTCAAAACATTGATCCTTAAAGTGTATATGTGATTAGTATTAAAGGGTGTAGGCATGAAACCATTAAGTGATGATGTTGTTTTATCTCCTTAAATGAAACCATCTCAAATATAAGAAATCGAAATCATTGAAAAGGAAATACGTCCAATCCACCCCAAGTGATAACCTAGGATCAACTCATTATTTTAAATTGAATTCACTTAAATCTATTATTTATCCTATAAAACCATATAAAATCAACCCAAGTTGGCCACTTCATAGACAAAAACAGTCCATAGAATGTACGTCTCTATTGGTTTCTTCTTAGGTCTCTGAGGATTCGATAACCCAAGCTAAACTACAAGGACCGTTCTACCTTCATATCTTGGGTAAATTTGAGCGAGAATCGAATTTTGGTGGTGTTTCCGGGGACCCAAGTAAGTCATCTAAACACCCATTCTATTATCCCCCATTTCTTCTTTTCTCATCCAAATTTTCTTATCTTGTCCCTTTCTCATTTTTTTTTCTTTTGGCACATGTCCGCCGGCACCCACGATCAATCAAACCGTCTAGTTAGGGTGGATAGTCCTGGGGTTGGGGAGTCAAGTACACCGAGGGAACTCTTTACATTAGATACTAATCTTCCTAATATTTCAGAGTCCAAAATTGAGCCAATTTTAATGGAAGGTCTTCAAAGAAACCAACTCATTAACCCGGGTGGAAACCAAAATGGAAACCCAAATGAGGCAGCCCCAAACTTGAGGAATGAAGTTGATCAAACCATGAATGACTACCTCACACCTTCCTGGACCAATTCCCCCTCATGCATTAGACATAACTCCCTAGGTGATGCCAACTACATATTTAAACCCCATGTTCTAAACCATCTTCCCACATTCCATGGAATGGAGTCCGAGATGCCCTACCTTCACATTAAGGAGTTCAATGACATTGTAGAAACCATGTGTCCCCCACATCAACTAGAATCAGCTAAGATGAGGATATTTCCTTTTTATTTAACTGATCGAGCTAAAAATTGGCTAAAAAATTTGATACCATCATCGATAAACTCTTGGGACCAACTACAAAGAGAATTATATAAGAAATACTTTCCCCACCACAAAACAATTGCACTTAAAAAGAGTATCCAAAACTTTTTTGAAAAAGAGGGAGAGTCATTCTATGAAACATGGGAGAGGTTCAAAGACACTCTAAACATGGTTCCACACCATGGTTTTTCTATTCCTGAACAAGTGAGAATTTTCTATGAAGGGTTGGGTCCAGGGAACAAATAATTCATTGACATGATGTGTGATGGAACCTTTAAAAACAAAGCCCCAAATGATGCTTACGAGTATCTAAAAATCCTTTATGAACAAAACCAAACATGGAGAACTTCACTTTATTCTAAAAATCCAAAAGGAAATACTGGAATTCATACAATTAGAGAAGAGGAAAGCATTAGGGCTAATCTCGCAGCACTCTCTAGGAAGGTTGAAGAGATAGACCTTAGGAAAGTCCATAAAATCCAAACTGTTGACCCTGTTTGCACAATTTGTGACAAACATGACCATAAGACAGACAACTACCCAACCATTCCATCCATCAAAGATGTTCTTTTAGGAGGACCCCCAGCGGAAATAAATCCTATGAACTTTCAAATGCCTTAATACCAAAACAACTTCAACCCATGGTATAATGACCACCCAGGATTCCACTGGAAAGATAACCAACAACCTAGCCAACCACAAGGACAAAATCCTTACCCCCATCAGAACTACCAATCACATAACCAGTTCCAAACCCAACCTATCCAATACCAACAGCCACCAGTCTATTTTCAACAAACCATCCCACCTCCAAAATATCCCCCCGGGTTAAACCAATCTTCTCAAGCACCAACCCAAACTGTTCCAAAAATACTACTAGAACAACTATGCAAACAAATGGAGAGGATGAACTCAGAAGTCTCTTCCATAAAACAAGAACTTGAAACCATCAAAACTGGAAAGGCACCCATGCCTACTCAGGTGGTGCCATCCTCAAATTCAAGGGGAGAGTCAAGTTGCACTCAAACAACTCATGAATAACTAAAGGCTATGACTGTTTTAAGAAGTGGAAAATCAATTGAGAAACCTGAACAAATAATTCAGAACCCACCTAAAGATTCAAACTTGGATGAAAATTCAAATGAACCAAATGATCAAACTTAAAAACACAATAATATTGTCAAAGAAACAACTCTTCAACAAACAACCCCACAACCTGCACCATTTCCTCAGCGCATGAGGGGGAAAACCAAGCTTGAATTGAGTGAAACATTGAGGGAAATATTCTCACAAGTCAAGTTGAACATTCCCCTTCTCGATTCCATCCAAACCATACCTACCTAATCAAAGTACCTTAAGGACTTGTGAACTTTAAAGAGAAAATTTTCACATAAAAACCAAGTCCTTTTGGCTGCTAATGTGAGTACCACCATTCAAGGGACCATTCCTCCTAAGTTGAAAGACCCAGGTTTCCCTTACATCAATGTTGAACTAGGAGAGAGAAAAATTTTCAAGGCCTTGTGTTACCTAGGTGCTAGTGTCAATCGCATCCCATATGCTGTGTACTGCCAGTTAGGCCTATAAGAACTCCAACCCACATCTGTCACACTTCAACTTGCTGATCATATCATTAGGGTTCCAAAGGGGATTTTAAAGGATGTTCTGGTAAAGGTTGAAAACTTCATCTACCCTACTGACTTCACTGTCCTTGACAACCATCCAAACTTAGTAAATAAGGAACAAAACCCCAATCATCCTTGGTCGTCCCTTCCTTGCAACAATCAACTCTGTTATCCGAGTCCGAAATGGGAACATGACCATCACATTCGGGAACATGAGTCTAGACTTGAACATCTATAATTCAAGCTCACAAATAGGGGATGATGAGGAAATTCATGAAGTAAACATGATAGGAAGAATTGATAATGAATCCATAGAACATCAAGGAATATTTTATGGATGTTTAAGTCAGGATGAGATTTATTTCCTTTGTTCACATGAAGGAAGTTTATCTCCTTGGCTTGAATCATTTTCAAATTGCTCTTATGATGAAGTCTTCGGTCCAACAATCAGTGAAACCTTTCAAGAAACCACTTTGATAGAGACCACTCCAACTTCCTTCCTTAAATATGATCAAGACAATATAGTATCTAAAACTTCTACATGTGGGGAATCAATCGTATCAAAAACTTTAGGAAATAAAATTGATCTTGATCCAATGTCCCAATATTCTGCGGAAATTCTGAACCAACCTGATATTGAATTGAAGGAACTTCCTGCTGCACTCAAGTATGACTTCCTAGGGGACAATCAAACACATCCTATTGCCATTTCTTCTTCTCTTGAATCCAATCATGAGAGGATGATTCTAGATGTCCTTAGGAAACATAAGAAAGACATTGGTTGGACCCTATCTGATATTCCCGAAATTATCCCACTTATTAGGACTCATAGGATTGTTCTAGAATCTAATTCAAAGCCATGTCATCAACCTCAATGGCAACTCAATCCTAATCTCATGGAGGTAGTAAAGAAATAACTTCTGAAATTGTTAAAATCTGGTATCATATATCCCATAGTTGAGAGTGAATGGGTGAGCCCAATCCAAGTGGTTCCAAAAAAGGCTGGAATCATAGTGATAACCAATGAGGATGGAGAGATTCTTCCAACAAGGGTGAGTAGTGGATGGAGGGTCTGCATTGACTATAGGAAGCTAAACTCATTCACCAAGAAGGACCATTTCCCCTTACCATTCATTGACCAAGTCCTTGAGAGAGTGGCAGGTCATGCCTTCTACTATTTCTTAGATGGGTACTCGGGGTATAATCAAATTGAGGTCTCCCTAGAGGATCAAGGGAAGAATACATTCAAATGTCCATTCAACACCTTTTCCTTAAAACGCATGCCCTTTTGTTTATGCAATGTTCCTGGAACCTTCCAACGGTGCATGATGGGAATCTTCTCAGACATGGTAGGGGATTTTCTAGAGGTCTTCATGGATGACTTCTCTATGTTTGGGGATACATTTTAGGGATGTCTGAAGAATTTGGAGAGAGTCTTGTCAAGATGTGAAGAAAATAATCTGGTCCTAAACAGGGAAAAATGCCATTTCATGGTTAAAGAGGGACTAGTTCTAGGGCATCTGGTCTCAGGTAGGGGGATTGAAGTTGATAAATCTAAGGTTGACATCATTCGTCACCTTCCATCACCCAAAAATGTTAAGGATGTGAGGTCTTTCTTAGGACATGCTTGTTTCTATAGAAGATTCATCAAGTACTTTAGTTCAATCTCTCATCCCCTTTGTGCTCTCCTAGTAAAGGATGCTCCATTTATTTGGACAGAAAGCTGTGAGGGTTCATTCTCAACCCTCAAATCCTCTATCACCTATCCTCCCATTATGAAATCTCCAAATTGGAACCTTCCTTTCGAACTTATGTGTGATGCTAGTGAATTTGTTGTAGGAGCTGTGTTAGGACAACTTTGTGATAAAAATCCTTATGTCATTTTTTATGCAATAAAATCCTTAAATGATGCCCAAATCAACTACACCGCCACTGAAAAGAAGTTACTTGATATTGTATTTTCCTTAGAGAAGTTTAGGTCCTACCTCTTAGGATCCCCCATCACTGTGTTCACTGACCATTCTACACTAAAATACCTCTTCCAAAAAAAAGATTCTAAGGCTAGACTGATTAGGTGGTTCCTTCTCTTACAATAATTTGACCTCACAATCACGGATAAAAAGGGCGTTGTATATGTTGTAGCTGATCACCTCTCTAGGATGGAATTCAAAGACAACTCAAATCACCTTTCTATGTCTGATTCATTTCCTGATGAACACTTATACTCTGTGAGTGATTGCCCTTGGTATGCCGACATAGCCAATTTATTAGTTACAAGAGTCATTCCAAAATTCTTAGGGACTCAAGATCAAAGGAAATTCCTTTATGATGTTAGACACTATGTGTTTGATGATCCATACCTCTATAAGTTCTACCCCGACCATGTCATTAGGAGGTGTGTCCCAGAATCTGAACAAGAGTCCATCCTTAAATTATGTCATAGTGAGGCATGTGGAGGTAACTTTTCCTCTAAGAAAACATCTGCTAAGATTCTTCAATGTGGTCCCTTCTGGCCCACCCTCTCAATGGACTCCTACACATTTTGTCAAAGCTGTCCTAGGTGTCAAAAAGTAGGGTCCATCACAAAAAGGAATCAAATGCTACTCACTCCCATCTTAGTGGTTGAAATATTTTACTGTTGGGGAATTGATTTCATGGGTCCCTTCCCAAACTCTAGGGTATATCTTTACATTATATTAGCTATCTATTATGTCTCCAAATGTGTTGAGGCCATTCCTACAAAATCCAATGATCATAAAACTGTGATTAGATTTCTCAAGGAAAAAATCTTCTCTAGATTTGGAATTCCTAGGGCTATCATTAGTGATCTTGGAACTCATTTTTGCAATCGTCCATTCTCATCACTCATGGAAAAATATGGAATTTCTCACAAAGTGTCCACTTCTTACCACCCACAAACCAATGGTCAAGCTGAGTTAGCCAATCATGAAATCAAACAAATTCTTGAGAAAACTATCAATCCTTCTAGGAAATATTGGTCTGAGAAACTCTTGGATGCTCTTTGGGCATATCGTACAGCATACAAAACCATCCTAGGAATGTCACCATAAGGTTGGTTTATGGAAAAGCATGCCATTTACCTGTTGAAATTGAGCATAAGGCCTTTTGGGCAATTAAGAAAATGGATTATGACCTCTCATTGGCCGGAACAAAAAGGAAATTAGATCTCAATGAACTGGAGGAACTAAGGATGGAGGCTTATGAAAATTCAAGGTTCAATAAAGATAGAGTTCAAGCCTACCAATCTGGGAATATCAAGGTCAAAAATTTTGAACCGGGAAAACTTGTGCTCTTGTATAGTTCAAAACATCATTTACACCCAGGAAAGTTAAGGTTTAGATGGTCAGGACCTTTCATAGTGCATCATGTGTACCCCCATGGTGTAGTAGAGATTCAAGATCCCACAAGTGGTTACATTTTCAAGGTCAATGGTCAAAGGTTTAAAACATTCATTTAATCATTCAATAAACAGGAAATAGAGGTTGAGTTAACTGATCCAACCTATGAACCATGAAAAAATTGATAGATTTAGGGTCTATGTCGGGCTAACGACATTAAAAAAAGCGCTTCATGGGAGGAAACCCATGGTTTTCAAGTTTCCTATCATTTTGTTGTTTTAATAAAATTCATATTTTAAATAGGATTAATTAATCATTTTTATATTTAAAAAAAGACTGTTGACCTGTTCTTCTATTATGAGTATGGATGGGTATGAAAGGGGATCACCGTATTCATCTGTATCACGCGGTGTGATCCCTGAGTAATACCTTACCCATAAAATCAAAAGAAGACAATGTATCATTAGTTTGATTTAAAAAAACAGAAAATAGAAAAAACCATAAAAATGATGATACTTGGAATTAAATAAGTCGTTGTGTTGTTTGTTTTGTCTGGTTTGTTCTTCTTTTTATGGTTCAGGTACTATTTTGGGTGATACATGTTCAATCAAGGAGGTGCCTACATTCACCAAGAGATCAAAGGACTAATTTGGAGCAGCAAGAACTTCAACTTCAACCACTAGGTGATTTCATTCCATGATCCTCATTTTCAATTTCCTGTTTGAACTTCCATTATCTGCCTCTACTCATAAACATTTCTTCAAACACTGGGGACAATGTTGTTTTATTTTTTGGGGAGAGATGAAATAAAAAAAATCTTTTGTGAAAAAAAAGGATTTGAAAAAAAAATTGTAAATGGAAGGAAAAATTCCTTTAACTTTGAACATGGTAATACACATTGCACACTTTGAAACTGAATATCAAATAATTTAGCATGCCCTAATTCTGATTTTAATCCTTTTATAATTTCATGAGCATAGATTTTGGAAATTGTGGCTGTCCAATGTGATATTTCATTGTTTATATTTTCATCCAAATAAAAAAAAGATCAGAATGCACGTCCTTTGGATAGTGGGATATTAGTTTGAGTTCATGGGGTCCCCCAAATAAATAGCATAGTTTTGGTGATCATTTTAGTTTTAATATGAGTATTCAATAAAAAAAATTAAAAAAAATAATAATAAATTTGCGCATAGAGCAATGAAATGACCTAATGCGTGGCTTTCGACACTTGGGGATCATGACTCCATAGTTGTCTGGCCCAGAGTTAGTAATTTTATCTTTATTTTTGGTAATTTGAATTTATTTTTGACTGAGTTAACTCGAGATGATGACTGAGTATGTGGGATTCACTTGGTTCCCTAAGGTCTTTGAGCCTGGGATTCATCGGAAAAGTCTCACTACATGGGTTGACTCTTTTGAGTGCAATTTCAATTACCATGGCAAAATTGCCAAAACAAAAAAAAAACAAAAACAAAAAAACAAAAAAAATATATAATACAATTTTTTTTGAATACTCATCTTAATATTGAAATGTGATTCCACCTATCACTTTCGTAATTTCCCCCTTGAATAAAGATGAACCCCCATGTCTATTGTGATGCACAACACATCCTCATACTTAATTGATATTGGATGAAATATGACAATGAATTTGAACAAAGGAATGGGCTTGGGATTGGGATATACTTATGAAACTATCTTGTATTAAAATATTTTGATGTGTTTCATGATTTTTTTGGTATAAGTGTTTTTGGTGATCATTGTGTATTAAAATGTTTTTGGAAAAGGGAATTCGAATTTCATTTTTGATGAGATATATTTTTCTCGGGACTAGAAAAACTCAAGTTGGGGGGTGTGATTAGCCACTAAATGAGGCTAATATTCATTGTTAATACATATAATATTCATGTTATTTATTATTCATAAACACCATTTTATTTCATTTTACACTTTGAACATCATTTCACATTATGATTGTAATACCTTCTTAAAATGCACTATTATGTGGTACATTTTTTTTAACATCATTTAAAGTACCCAATGAGTCATCTGATTCTAAGGAATGTTATTATACATATTTTAATTTTATATTTTTTTAAATTGATCTACATTTCAATATGAACATTTTTGATTCAGGGATCAATGGATGATTCATAAAGGATGATGGAGATATTTGGCGATGAAAAGAAACAATTATGGAGAAGGAAGATTAGAAACCAGCCCACTGATGAGAATGTGTGGCCCACAATACATTCCCAATTAAGACCAAAATTCGTGGGATTCTAGAAAACACCTAGAGTAACAAATAATTCTTCAGGATCCAATGCTAATTCGGCCTAAATGGTGTCCATTCAGGCAGACCAAGGTTGAGATAAAATTATGGGCCAGATTCTGCGGCCCAGAAAAACAGCCCACTAATATGATCATATCTCAGAATCCAAAACTCTAAATGGGCTCCAATTTTATAGGCGGTTAGAAGACATCTGGGGATCCATTTTAGTATTCTATGACCCACTCTGATTAGGCCATCTAGAAGGTTTAAAAGCGCATCTGTTCGGTGAAGGAAAGCTGGATGCCACCTCGGGTCAAGGGTGGAAAAATCAACTCTCCCTTACTTTCCACCCACCTATGGCCTACCACAATTAAATGAGGAGAATTGGAATGTTGGAGGATCGACCCAAGGGCTAAAAAATTCCTATTTAAGGTAGTGGTGTTGGAGGATTTAAAGATCTTTGGTGCTTTTTTCAATTGTAATGTTATGCTGAAATTTTGTTGTCTCAAGTTTGTCTTTCACATGTAAGTTGTTCAATTAACTTTAGTTTCTTAATAAAAGTTCTTCTTATCCTCTAATTCTGTTTCTCTAAATCTCACTTTGATACCTTTTCCTCAAGGTGTGAATTTATTCACACAAAATCTTGTGAAATTATTCACACAATGGTGGAGTGATCATTTTATTTTTGTTGTTTTCTTTATTCACCATTTCTTCCCTCATGAGTCTACTTTACGCTTCCATTGAAACCATGAGATCAATAGAGGGCTAACCCACTTATGGGTTGATCCAAGGGAGTATCAAGAGGCTGTATTGGATGTTATTTATCACCCCATTAATTTATAATCACTTATTTAATTGATATTTTTATTTGATGATTTTTAAACTCCATCATCCTTGTTGAATTTAAGGTCACACACTTCAAGTGCTAATACGAATCTTTACCTTGAAGTGATCAAAACATTGATCCTTCAAGTGTATAGGTGATTAGTATTAAAGGGTGTATGAATTAAACCAGTAAGTGATGATGTTGTTTTATCTCCTTAAATGAACCCATCTCAAATATAAGAAATTGAAATCATTGAAAAGGAAATACGTCCAATCCACCCCGAGAGATAACCTAGGATAAACTCATTCTTTTAAATTGAATTCACTTAAATCTATTTTTTATCCTTTAAAAAAATATAAAATCAACCCAATTTGGCCACTTCATATCCAAAAAAATTCCATAGAATGTACATGTCTATAGGTTTCTTCTTAGGTCTCTGAGGATCCGATAACCCAAGCTAAACTACAAGGACCGTTCTACCTTCATCTCTTGGGTAAATTTGAGCGAGAATCAGGTATCTTCTGAAAATTATCAATTTCATGAATTTATTTTCAAATTTAAATAATACAAAGAGTCTGAGATGTCATATAGATGAGTAAAACCCAGATGGAAAACTACACCACCCTATTGATTTTCTATAATGGTAGAGATTTCATAAAAAAATTCCTAATTGGAAATGAAATTAAAAATATCATAATGGGACTATAAAAAATGTAATAAATCTATATCAAAGACTCATTAGTAAAAATATTTCATGTCCAATTATGTTGATAGTTTACAACATGTCAATTAAAATTTGTATGAATAAAAAATATGTTATGATAAGCATGATCATTTCCAAAACAAAATAGTCTGGAAATTATATTGATGTTTAATCATCATAATTAAATGATAATTTTAGATTATTATGGGTGGGAGATTCTAAAAGTTCTTGATTCATATAAAAAATAGAATTTCATTTTACATGTTATGATAATTTTCACTATAAAATAATTTCCAACATATAAGAATTTATCTAGATACAATGTTATGGGAAAAAAGATTGTCTAATTTGCAGAGAAGGGGATTCATATGATCAAATATAGAATGGGAGAAAGAAAGTGTTCATGAATCATCAAATATTTTTTCGAATGAATAACCCTTATTAATGATTTTAAAAATAATTTAATGGTTTATAGAAGTATGATTTACTCCACAAACTTTTTCAATTAATTAGTATCATAGTAAGGTGAAAAATTTTAATGTTACATTTGGGAAGATAAAAATATTAGGTAATTAAAAAACTATATGGAAGAAATGGTTCATATTATTTGATATAATTCATTAAATATTTTTAGATGTAAAACATAGCATTTATGTTATGTATGTTGAGAAAAAAATTATGGAAGTTTGATCAAAACTTTATTAGATATAAAGTGGAAGAATAAAGATGGATTGAATGTAATATTAGACCTAATATCTTTGGGAATATGTATGGAGTTAGATTCTAATATAAAATTAAAAAAGAAAATGATTTCCTCTAGCTTGTCACACATTATCCAAGGGATAAAAAATGATTTTTTTTCAATGTTTTCATGATATTAAAGTACCAAATGGATATTATTAAAATGTGGAAACTTTGGTGTCATTATCAATGCCTATTAAAAATACTATCATAAAGTTATATTAATTTTTCAATTCCATTTTTATAAAATTCATGGATCATAATTTGTTAAATATGTCAGATAATGAACTTTTACTTATACTTTTTCAACTGAAGATGTATTTTTCACCATCATTTTTTGATATAATGTTACATCAAATGATTCATTTTTTAAGAAATAAGGTTATGTGGGCCTGTATATTCATTTTGAATTTATCATTTTGAATAATTTATGAAAATTTTGAGAATTTTTATTAAAAATATACATCAAACAAAGGCCTATATTACTCAAATATATATATATATATATATATGAGGATATGGTTGATTTATGTGATTATTACTTGCATAAAGTAGAGAATATTAGTCTCCCTATATCTCCTCATTTGTCATACAATAATTATGGTAAGGGGATCTATGTATTAAAATTAAATTTAATTACACATGTTGAAATAATGTAGGAACATTTATATATTTTGAACCACATAGGTGAGGTTAAACTATATATATTATTACATAATGTCATATTAAAGGTAAGATATCCAGAAATAAATAGAATATAGTTGATAAATGAATATAACAAGACACTTTTTTCATGGATTAAGGATAAACCTAGAAATGGTCAGTTGTGGGGACTATTTATTAATGTGATTACATGGTATAGTTTTGACATTAATGCATATACATTTTATATAAAAAATAAATACAATAAGTGTAAAATTCAAAATAATAGAGTAATGATTTCTACTAAAGCAATGCATTTTTTGAGTGGAAAAAGATAAAAAACTTATTTTTTCATCAATAAAATATTTTGAAGTTGTAGAAAATATATAGGAAATTGAGTATAAATTTTTTTGAGCACCAGTGTTTATGTTAAAATGGGTTGATAGTAATAGTGGTGTGAAACATGGTGATTTTGATTTACAGTTGTTGATTTGAAAATATTTAGTTGCAAAGAGGAACCATTTATCATGGAGATACATTGAAGTAGATATTTTATGTTAT
This sequence comes from Viscum album, assembly GCA_963277665.1. Lineage (NCBI taxonomy): Eukaryota > Viridiplantae > Streptophyta > Magnoliopsida > Santalales > Viscaceae > Viscum > Viscum album. The sequence goes on from OY728121.1 coordinate 233,213,565, forward strand.
TGATCCATCAAATGATTAGTAGTTTTTCATTTTATACGGGACAAAGATCATTTGGATGATGAGAATGTTGATGATATTATTGACTTATGTGAGATTACTTAATCTATCACATGATTACCTAAGGATAATGATTACCATTATATTAACAAGATTAATTCTATATGAACAAAGAAGATGCTCGATAGGGGAGGTTCTAGTGTATTTGGGTCTTTAGGCCTTCAGGTCATGTTCAAGCCCTTGCGCCTATAGGCCTACAAGCCATGTAAATGCTCCCTCTCAACCCAGTTAAAATGGGGATTATAAAAAAAAATAACTAAAGGTATTCGAGCCATTCAGTATGAATGCTATATGAAATGATCACTTATAATGGATATAGGAAAACGATTTTTTAATCTCTTAATTTTTAAGGTAAATATCTATTTTTTTCATTTTTTATAGTTAAACACACACATGCAAACACACTTTATTTTTAAAATTTGAATATTTAAATCTATAGGTATTATTTTTTATATTTATCATTTTTAGGTACATGTTTTATGGTTTAATGAACCTTACATCAATGTTTTTCCATGAATACTTATTTATATTCATTATTTTCAAGTATATTATTTTTTTCTAGATATATCAGATAAAAAATATTTATAATTTTATTTATATTTTAAAAATTAAAATATTTACTTATAAAATTCATTTAACTATATTCAAATAAATGTACATATAATTTCATTAAATTAACATAAATATATTTAATTGAAGTAAATATAGGAAGCGGAGAATCTACTGAGGTATATGTGTGTATCTTTATATAAATATACCTATTCCAATTAAATCAATTCATGAAATTTAACTTATGTTTGTTGAAATTATTTTCAATAATATAGGTGAGACTATTTTTTTGAGTATTCTTCATCCCCAGAGAATATGTTTCCCAAATTTAGTAAATATGTGATTACAAATTTACCAAAAATTTCACTATCTCATAGGAAGGAGCAGTGGTTATAAATTTAATTTTATGATATAAATAACCTAGTAGGACCAAATGAGAAGTAGTTTAGGAGTTTTATAGCCATGATGATTTAATATAAGGTTAGAATATTATATGATAATTGGAGGATAATTAACCAATAAATGATATATTAGTTATATGAGTGCTTAATGATGAAATATCTCAATTGGTTCGTTTATTTATAATGGTTCAAATATTATATATTTCATATTACCAATATTTTATTTATTCAATTACAAATTACATTTTACTTTCCTGATAAAAAAGTGATTAAGAAGTGGCAGATTCATTTTATGGAAATTATATGGAGGGATTTTAAATCAAAGTTGAATTTAGATTACATTTTTAAAAATAAAAATAATGAAAACACATGACTCAAATATGAGTTTTTAGAAATATAGATATGTGATAATTTTTCAATAGCCAATAGGAGGAAGCCTTTATGTTATGGTAGTTATTATTTATAAAATCAATTAGTATAATTGTTTTTAATTAATTAATTAATTAATTATTCATTTATTATTATATAAAATGAATATAGGAGATCCCACTAAGATATCCAGTCATAGAATGTACACCCTCATACTTTTTCACTTGGAGGGTATACTTTGTCATAAAAGAAAATGATCACTAATAAGTTTAAGGCATTAAAAGTAAAATCAAGTAGTATCTATAAATAGTTTTAATTCATTCCTTACTATCCCACAAATTTTCATAAAAAAGGGAAAAGGTAGAGAGTTTAAAAAAGGGTAAGTACCTTACTAATCCATTAAAGGGCATAACAGAAAAAATTATAAGAAATTAATTATTTATATTTTAAAATTTATATTTTCTAAATAAATCACATTAATATGAAATTTACTTATTTCATTTCAAGATTACCTTAAAAAGAAAGTGACACAGGGGACCTTCATCCCAAAAATTATGAAAGAAAATATTGTGAATTATTTAGGAAAGTAAGAACATCTAGGCCATATAAGAGGATATGAAGTCAGTGTTAATATCATGAATGTTTTTGGGAATCACATTACTAAATTCGGGGAGGAATAATATAAGGGGAAAATAGATTCTTTGAAGGATATAATTTGATATATTGACTGATTGATATAATAAAAATTTATATTTTCTATATGTTCTATGTTTATAGATATGTCTAGATAGATGAAACCTATACAGCCTGTCTATCTAACTCCCCCCTATTCCCTCATACCCCACCTGTTTGTTGTGAGTTATCTACCAGGGATACCCATTTATCTATTATAACATATAGAATCATATATAATCTGGGGGATTATATTCATCATCATATAATGTATCCAGATCAAGTAAAAGTGACGATGAATAGTTTTATAGATCTAACTACTTCAATTGCATTTCCAATTGAGGAGATGGTCACAATTAAATAGAGTCTAGGGAATTTTTTTATTATGTACAACTAGTCTTGTTCATCAGTTGACATTTTAGTTATGTGTTATTTTTATTTTTTTGTTTACCTATTATTTCAAATTATGTGGAATGTTTTATTACATTTACCATCTATAGAAGTTTCTAAAATATAAATAATCATTGAAAAATAAACAAAATTTTTGTGAACCACCACCTTTATATACTTCTCAATATTCCAAAGGGATAAAAATATTAGAAATAAATTATAATTTTTTGATCCGTATTATGAGTTTTTGATGACTTCTGACATATATTGGAGAGACTATATGTTAAGAAATTTTAAAAAAATATCACGAATCATGTTATTTTTTATGATCCCATGATACAAGTGGTGGGAATGGTTTCCATACAATTAAATTTAAATTTAATTTTTTATTTTATTATTTGAATATATTTTATAATTATTTAATTTATTACTTTTCTAATTAGTCATCTTTATACTATTTGTATACAAAATTAGTGAACATCCATTTATAGATTTAAGGATCTAGAATACTTTTTAATGACTATGAAATACCTGTACAAGGCTACTAGAGTTAAATATGTATCCCAAATATTGATTAATAGAGATATTAGGAAATAGTTCCTTCTATTCCTAGACTGGTAAGAAAGCTTATATAATTATGAAATACTCTCCATTACAATCCCATTCATGTTGAAATTTTCTATTTTACTGGACATTGGAAGTTATGTGTATTCTACCCACATGAATGCACAAAATATTGCTTATTCTCTTTACTGTTTACTTATCCTAATCTATTACTAATTTTATCTTAATTTTTTATGTTATTTTTTGGTAATAGAAAAATATAATAGGTTATAAAATATGTTTCAAAAGGTTCACTTAGGGAAAATGAGGTTAAATAATCAATATTGTGCCTATGTAGGCATATAACTTTATATTATTAAATAATGTTTTGTATTTAAAATATTTATAGAGATTATTATTATGAAATTCTTATTTCAGAATTGCAGTTTCATCATTAAAGAGTAAATTTTTAATGAAATGATTTTATTTTAAAATTAATTTATGAGATTATTATGAATGGAATGATGGCATATTTTTAGAAGATTATTTTTATTTAAAATATTATATTTTAAACCAATATGTTGTATTATTAATGTTATAATTTTTTTTTATTTTTGTATATTTTTTATGATGCTTCATCATATTTGGAAGATAACCATAATCGTATTCTAGGATTATTTTTAGACTATTTTATTTTTATGATTAATTTACATACGTATAGTTAGAAGTTTCATATATTTGTACTGTCTTTGTAAATTAATATGTAGTGTAGTTTTGAAATATATTTTATCTATAATATGGGATCGTGTTTCCAATTGTGGTCTCTAGTTTTTTCTATTTATAGGGAATGGGTTGTATTATTATAAGTGGTTTTAAACAAATTAGCTTTTCCTTCAGTTTTTATGTTTAACAATGTTGAAATAAACTTACAACATCAGTTATTATAATAACCAAAATTTTAAGACACTTTTGACATCTAATAAAATAAAAACCCATATTTAAAGTTTCCACATACCTAGTCTAGAGGTAAATTTAAACATCAGTTATTATTTTAATTAATGTTGAATGATTTTTTTAACATCAGTTTTTAAAAACAGATGTTAAAAACTTATATTTAATGCCCACTTAATTTGTGCCATTTATTAGTAGATGTTAAAATTAAAAAATGATGTTAGAGGGCTATTTTTCTGGTAGTGTTGATTTATATTTCTTTGAGTTATTGAGATGAACATTCTTAAAAACACCATGACCATAGATTTTAGGAAAAAAATTATATCTAAATTAAAGGTCCAAATATATCTTCTTTTATAACTAAAAGGGATAAATTTTATATTGATTATTCAATCAATGTCATACCATTCATGAAACACCTAACACAAGCTTCTACACTATGAACATAAATGTCATAGTTTTCATCATGCATATAAGTGTGTAAAATATGATAAACAATGATGATGATATCATGTCTGAGGACTAATACACATGCTCATAGATAGGAATATCCAACTACACATAAAATATATTAATATTCTATTATATATTCTTTTTTCATTATCTCTTCACAAAGTGAAAACTTCATGAGGATAATTCTCAATTATTATAATCCCTCAACACCTAATAGTCATACATCATCTATGTCCTACAAAAATTATGTTTCTATACTATAATAAATTATTTAATAATATTTTTATAACATCTCTAGGTTACCATTACTGTGAATAACTTCAATAACCTATTGATATAACAAATACTCTAATAACATTTTCACATAAAGTGTAAAAAAGAAAAGTTGGTATGTGATATGAAATAAAAATGAATATATCAAATTGAATACATGATTTGGTAATCAAAAGTTCTTGTTTAAGTTGGATTTAGGGAACTTACTCCATCATTATCACTCATTTATGAAAATAACAATAAATAAAACATACTATTTGGGTTCTTAAATCTTCCCAAACTATATCATAAAAATTAACTAGATTCATCAATTTCCCCATTTGTATTTTTTATCAATATTGTAAATATAAATATTCTTAGATTTCCCCTTGAAACTCTTTAGTGTTACTAAAAATGATACGTGCTCCGAACCAATTGTATACGTGTTCTAAAAAAATTTTAATTATGATTTCAAATAATATCCATTAATATGATTATTTTCTCTGATTAACTAGGAGTATTGATACCAATTGAATCTATTTAATAAACTCAATTTTTTTATATCATTTTCTCAATGATAAGCTCTTGGAACCAAATCACAATATTGAGTGGTATTTTTGAGAGATATCTATCCTTTAGTCCCATGTTATTTCATGGTTAATGAAATAGTTTACTCAAAATTTGAACTCACTATTTTCAATCCTTTATTTTATTTAATGAATATAAATAACTCCTTTGACATCCAATTTAAACTCTCCATATTTTCAATAATTCATTCCATATTTGAATTAAAATTTAAAATCACTCAAGATTTATGTCAATTCCATCACTTTGATAATAATATTAAAAACGATTTAGAGGGAAGGGTTCATAATAACTACACATAATTTCACAAGAGAAGAAAACTAAACATTCTTCTTCAACCATATACATCAAAACCTATGTTTTTTTACCTTGCTAAATATATCTAAAATCTACTATAATGTACACACAAACCAAATATTCATTTTACCACTTGTAAATTTCTCCTTGATGAAATGATATTTAATATCAATTTGTTTTGATTTGGATTATTGAACTAGGTTCTTAGATATATTGATTACCCTTTGGTTGTTATAGTTAATTCTCATGAAATATCCAATTTTACCTTCAAATTTCCCTACTTCTTCTTTATCTACGACATTTGTGTACAATCCTATGTTGAGACCATATAATAACTCATAATCCACATACATAGATTTTACTACATTTTACATGAATATACATAGAAAATAAAGATTAAAAAAACATAACCAGTGTAATGAAGTATATTGTTAAGGGACAAACTTTTTGAAGTAATTTTATTTTTTATAGATTGTGGGGTAACAATAGTTTAATTTAAAGTTTTGATGAAAGTTTCAGGGGATTTAAAATGTAATTAAGGTTGTTTTGATAAGGGTTTAAGGGTTTATGGGTGTTAGTGGTCAAAAGAAGAATGGTTAGGGCGGCTCTGTTGCTGAATTTCAATATCAAAAGTGAACAAGGTACCTGACGGCTGATCCAGGGGAGTAGGTACCCATTATATTTAAATTAGTTAGTCAATGAGTTTGTTCCAGGTGGAAAATGGGTACCAGGTACCTGGTACAAGAAGAAAGGGTACCCAATGGAGGCCTAAGTGGGTTTGTAATAGGGGAAAAACTATATTTTTCATAACCTCTATCCTATTTTATCGAGATGTATACTTAGGATGTGATTTTTTTCATGAATATACCCTTGTTTCAACTCCTTATACTCCACTTCAATCATGGATTGATCAGAGTTTGTTTCTTTATGCTGGATCAAGGTATTACTTTATCTTCTTCCTCTTGTATTCTTCTTTATCTTCTTCCCTAGATTTTGGATATGTCTACCTAGGGATTTAAAGAATATTCTAACAATGAATCGAGTAATCATCTTAGAAACATATGGATTATTAATGTGATGATTAGAGGATGCTGAAATAGGGAAAACATGACATGCTACTCACTTTTTTTTTCTAGCGGTAAGTTACCCAATGATTTTATTTGTGTATTTTGGATAAATAGGGAAAAATTAATGGGTGATATGAAATAATAAATTGGGTATTTACTTGTTGAATGGTCAATGATTATCTATTTTTTTTCTGTTTCCTGTTGCATGAGGTTTCAACCATGTGAGGTTGCTCAGTGAGTTTTCAATGGTTATTCCTCTTTGGATTAAATTGATAAATTAAGTGTAAATGTTTAAAATTAAATAATTTAGTATTATAGAGTGAGATAAGATATTTGGATCTTATAAAAACATTGTATTAACATGTATAAAGGCCAATAACGCCCAAAATAATGTTGGTAGACCCTTTAATACTTAAAAATATATGGTGTATGCATGTGCTTATGTGTTCTTGCTATGGGCATGTGTTTGGGAAACATAAATAGGGTCCCTTAAGGATTTAAATTCATATATGGGATTGGGTATATCCTTCTAGATTTGTATCATGTATTCCATTCATGGTTTGGGAATTTTAGAGTCGCCTAATGAGCATGCCACTAAGGGGAATTGATGCTAATTATACTACAAAAACCCCTAGAAGGTTTTGGTTGATGTAATAAACCATGAGTGGTTTTGGAAGAGCCTCAATGGAATGAGTAAGGGACTCCCAAGTAGGAAATCCCTAGTTTAGTTTCTATCCATAAAATATATCAAAATATATTTGTGTGTATGGATTTGGGATTGTGGGATCTCCCTAAAAGGGGATGCATTAGTAGGAAAGGGTGTGTTAGACCATGATTATCCTAGTAGGATTATTTCATTTAAATCATTGAGATTTCTAGAGTAGTTTGAGGGTGTAACCACCCATATAGGGCATTCCTAGTGGCATTAAGTGGATATTGTAGAAATTTATGGAGATATTCCCCAAATACTTAAACACTTATGATGAGTTTAAGCTATATCATATGGTATGATTTGGTATAGTATTAAGGAATGAAATATAGATTTAATTCCACTTATCCAATCATGCTATATGATTGGGATGAATTGTAATGACCCAAACTTTTATTAATTCCTCTTGATCTAATTAAATGTATTATTATGTAAAATGGTTTTATAACATATACACTTCCTTTGTTTTATGTTTTTGGATTTTAAAATACCGTTAAGAATTGTGTCCATTTCTAATATAGATGTTGAACATTAATCGCATTATTAATATAAATATAGGGCTTTAACAAATCCAATTTACTCAGAAAAAGGAAGCGATGACCTCATCCAGTAGAATTTCTCCTTATGAAGCCCATTTTTTGGAGCTCGGAAAGGATTTTTCTTCATTGGGATTCTCTGTTGACCAATCCCATACCAAGCTTCAACATGTTAATCTTGAGAGGAACCACCTATAAGAGAAGTGGATGTTAAGAGATATTACCACCCAAGAAATGTTATCCAAGACACCCCAAGAGTCTGTCACCATCACACACCTTACCCTTCAGACTTATGTAGGTGTTATAAAACATTATGTAACAATACCATAGCACCATGATTATGTACATTATTTTTTATAGATAATATACATTAATTTTATTATTGTTACTTTGTAAATAGTTTTTAATGAAAAAATAGAATTTTTTGTTAATATTCAATCAAGAAAACTATTTTGATGAATTAATGGATTTTTGAATTAAATAATATTTTAATTAAATATTATTACTCAATTAATTTTTATTAAATATAAATTATTGTATAATTTTTATGAATATAATTGTAATTTTTATTAAGGTTTGAAAGCTATTTTTATAAAAACCCATGAAATTTTGATAAATTTCTGTTTTTATTTAAAAAAAATCCCATATTTAGAAAATTATTTAGATATAATGAATATCATTTTTGGATTCAGTACATTGAAATTATCTAACAGTGAATTTTTTATAATTTTCGGAGAAAGTCGAATTTTTGGGTAAAAATTAAATATCGTTTAAATATATAACGTGTTTTATAACATCATAATGACCCAATAGTAATGTAATAAAACAATATAAAAAGTTTTTTCTGTCAATATATGTTTTAACTTTAAAATAATGTGATTTTATATTTGTTTTATTAATTTTATGGTGCCTTAGTGAACCCTACAAGACTTATAAAACATTTTAACTTTTAAAATGATTTCCTTGAGAGTGTGAATCATCTCCACATAATCAATCCTAATATTTTAATAATTTATGCCATTGGACTTATAAAGTAATATTTTCCAAAACCCTTTGGAAAAAACCATGGGCAAAAACTATTATTTGGTTTGTGGTTTTAGATTTTTAATTATATAGATTCCAAAACTTAAGTTTGTGAAATATTAAAGAATTCCCCTCTCTTTTCCTATATAAACCCACCCAAAATCCCACTTATCATAACTCAAAAACCTTTTATCACGTCCCTAATATTCCCTCATCTCTCTAGTATCATCCCAAGGTTCCCCAAACTCCCAATAAGCCTCTCTCAATCCCCTCCCAAGCCTCTGGGATCACACTTCCAAGTAAGGGATTTTTTCCTTTCTAATTTTTGTCCAAATTTATTTATGTTTATATAACCTTGTATTTTCAATTAGAAATGTTAGGGTATGATTTATCACCTCCCCTATACTTACCTCCTTATTTTTGAATGATTATATACCCCTTTCTCTCTCATTAATTCATGTACACCCATTAGCATGCTGAAATTCTGTAAGAGATTTCTCTCTCCACATTTACATTCAAGAAATTATTTTATTTTATGAATATAAATTCCATTAAATATGTTGGTAAATGTATATATATAACCCTCTTACTATCAATTTCATATAAATATTATGATACACCCATTTCTTTCTCACAAACCATTTTTATGAATTCTTATATCACGTCGTTATGCTGCTGAAATTGCACCGCGATTTTCCAAGCCAATGTCATTGTGTAGTGAATACCATACCCATTTCTCTATCAAGGGTATTAACCTTTATGAACATTTAATTATTGATTATATAGTTTCATGTATGAATTCAATATTCCTTTATCATGTAATAAATGATGATTTTTATTGAATCCATGTTATATGATCCATGTGGCACACTTATGCATGAAATGAAATGATTAAGAAGAGTGTATCCTGATAGTGCTCCAATGAATTGGGTAAAGATTTGTATCATGATACATCTAGTGTAATGAGGTTTTACTCATGGTAATTCAAGTGCAATGAGGGTTTAATCATGGTTCATTTTCAATGAGCCTTGGCTCATGCTAATATCATGTTAAATGTTGTTGCCGCATTTTCATGTTATAATAATCATGCTATATCATGCCTTTATGTTCATATTTTTCTTATTATCCATTGAAATGAGTATTTCCTAACATGTATTCTATTATTCAGGTTATTCCTTGTTTACTCCCTTACTAGGCTTTATAGCTCACCCTTTTTTATGCATGTCCTCGTGTTATCCCATGCAATGCTAAGTACGAAGGAATGTGTGTGGCCATGTAAAAGAATTTTTCAATAAAGTTTTTGTGTTTTATGTTCTAAGTTGTTATGTAATGTTCCTAATTTCCCAATACACTAGACCTCTTGGTCCTCAGATTTGTCTTAAGTGAATATTAATGTAATAAATCATGTTTAAGTGTGTAATAAAGATCGAGGTTGTTATAGTTGGTATCAGAGGATAGGTTTAGTTATTTTTGGGATTAGGATTAGAAAACCCTAGTGAACGTCTTAGGGATAAGACTTAGTATAATAAAAACATCCACAATTTTTTTTGAGTATTGAGTAAGTGTTTTATCAAGAAAATAAATCCCTGTTTGGATACAACCAGGTAGAGGAGGATCTGGAACAAATGTATCTAGGGGTAAAACCAGAAAACACCGCTTTGAGCTAGAATCAAATGGAAACTGGTGCATGATAATGTGCCTTGCTGCACTCTTGATTACATCACTCCCAGAGGATATTCTTTGGTAAATTCATAATATTAGTATGAACCATTATTAAGGGAATAAAAAAATGACCCTATGAATATATGTTGGGAAGTAGGTCATGGATAACATAGATTGAAGCCTATAAATTCATAATTCAAGGAAATAAAAGTAATTTATATGTAATCCATTTTTTTCATTAGATTACCCTTTATGTGTTACCCCTAAATTTCCTTTTATTCTAACTAATGGTCAATAATAGGAGGACTCGGGATAACAACCAATGCAAAGATCAATGTGATGACTGTTCTGATGATATGCCCAATCTAATGGGAGAGATAATTGTGAACTTTTTCATGATAATATCTCAGTTACCTAAAGTTTTGAATAGAAAAATGGGTCAAGAGTAACGTTCAACCCCCCTAATAAAGAACAAGTTGCAATCAAGAGCTCTATGAGACAAAGGCCTCCTACTTTTAATGGATCATATGATCCCTCAATTGTTGAATAATGGATCAAATCCATTGAAAAGATATTCTCCATCCTTCAATGTTCCGAACAAGAGAAGGTTCTTCTGGATGCTTATCATATGGAGGGTGAAGCTGATCAATGGTGGAAATTGATAAAAAAATATGAAGCTTGATGAGGATATTGAGGCATTATAATGAAAGGATTTCTGGAAAATGTTTTTCGATAAATATTTTCCTCACACCCTTCGACTTAAGATGGAAATGGACTTCCTTGAGCTCAAGAAAAAAGACGACAAATCCATCAGATCATATGAGGAAAACTTCACAAGGCTTGCATGATATTCCTATGGCTTTTTCGTTACCCCTGAATGCAAGGTTGATCGCTTCTTTGGTGGGCTAAAACCTAGACTACTGAAAGACCTAGTGATCCGTGACTTCAAGAGCTATGAGGAAATTGTCCGATGTGCCGTCAAGGTCAAAATGGAGATTGATGAATATCAAGGGTATCATGGGGATAAGAAGTGCAATGTAGAATTTAATTCTGGTGGTATGATGGTTAAATCCCATGGTGCTAAGAAAATCCATCACCCCACTTTCCAAATGTGTAGAACAAAGCACCCCAGAAATTTCCTGAAGGGGAAAAGGAAATGCTGTAGGTGTGGAAGAGAAGGGCACATGGCCATTAACTTCTGACAAGAAAAACCCACATCTAAGACAGAGGAGAGGAATGCTCCGTTTGAACCTCAACACATTTCTCATTGCTTAAACTAAAAAGAACCAGGGCACTTTGAAAACCAGTTCCCTAAGCCAAGGGTTTTTGGAGGCAACCAACAACCTCCAAGGCAGCAAGGGTGGGATGTTTCCATCACTACCACCGAAGTGAACCCCGACAACAAAGTGGTGATAGGTATAATAGTTATCAATTCAACAATAGAAAACATAATTTTTTGATTCTGGTAATACACATTCTTTTATATATCAAAAGTTTAGTAGAATAATTCCAACACCACCACAAATCATAGAAGTAAAGATATTGGTGAGAACAGAAAATGGGGAAATCATTACATCCTAGGAATATAACTCCTCCCCTATCATAATTTGTAGATTGAACTTCCCTGCAAACCTCATCATACCCCCTCTGGTAAAAGTTTATGCAATTGTTAGCATGGATTGACTTTCTTTATATAGAGCCAATATAAATTGTCATGAGAGGGAAATCACTCTCTATATGGCGAATTGACCCCCAATTTTGTACAAGTTCAAGGAGGAGGATGAATATTCTTTAGCACCATAATCTCAAGTGTGGATATTACAAACCTATGAGCTTGGATATCTTGCTCAGATGATTGAGTATAAGGAAGAAACCATCCTTGAAGACATGCCTATTGTGAGGGAATTTGCTGAAGTGTTTCCCAAGGAATTGTCTGGTCTTCCTCCTAGAAGAGATGTTGAATTCTTAATTGATCTTATACCTGGGGAATTTCCAATATCCAAGACTCCATATAGAATGGTTTTTGTGGAGCTTGAGGAGCTAAAGAAATAACTACAGGAGAATCTAGATAAAGGGTTTATATGCCCAAGTGCTTCACTATGGGGTGCACTAGTTCTCTTCGTCAAGAAGAAGGATGGGTCAATGCTCCTTTTCATTGATTATAGTGAGCTCAAAAAAATCATGATAAAGAAAAAGTATCATCTTCCCTAAGTTTATGACTTGTTTGATCAGCTGCATGGAGTACAATACTTCTCCAAGGTGGATTTTCGGTCAAGATATTACCAAGTAAGGGTGAAGAAGGAGGATATCGCCAAGATTGTTTTTAGTACAAGGTACGAGCACTATGAATTCATAGTAATTATTTTCAGACTCACTAATTCTCCATCAATATTTATGGAATTTATTAATAGATTATTTATAGATTACCTTGAAAAATTTGTGGTAGTCTTTATAGACGATATTATAATATACTCCAAAACCAAGGAGGAGCATGATGAGAATCTAAGCATTGTACTAGAGACCTTTCAAAAGGAGAAGATCTATGAAAAGTACATAAAGTGTGAGTTCTGGTTGAAGGAAGTCTCATTCTTGGGTCATATCATCACAAGAAATGAGATATCTATGGATCCCTCCAAGATAGAAGCAATTGAGGGATGGTTGAGGCCAACATCGGTAATGGATATCCATATCTTACTAGGATTAGATGGATATTATCATCGATTTGTGAGAAATTTCTTGAGATTGTTCAACCCTCTTACCAGGATAACTTAGAATGGAGTAAAGTTTTCTTGGAGTGATGAATGTGAAGAGAGATTCAAGGAGTTGAAAAGGAGGTTTGTCACTGTTCCCATGCTCACACTACCCACAAGTGGAGAACTTTTTGTGGTATTTAGTGATGCTTCGAAGAAGGGAATGGGCTGTGTGTTGATGGAAAATGACAAATTCATTGCCTATGCTTCAAGGTAATTGAAAGTTCATGAGAAAAATTATCCAACACATGATATGGAGTTGGCTGTAGTAATCTTCACTTTGAAAATTTGGAAACATAACCTCTTGGGAGAGAAGTGTGAAATATATACAGACCAAAAAATCCTCAATTATATATTCACACATAAAGATTTAAACATGTGACAATAAAGACGGTTAGATATGATCAAAGACTATGACTGCTCAATCCATTACCACCCTAGGAAAGCGAACAAGGTGGCAGATTCTCTAAGTAGAAAAGACCCAACGATTCTATCATTGATGAGAATTGAAAAGGATCCAATCTTCTTAGATTTGATGAGGATGGGCATGGAAATCATAAATAAGGGAAAATCATCAATACTTTCACAAATGATTGCTCAACCATATCTTTTTTAAAGGTTAAATGGTGCTCAAAAGGATTATGTGGTAATTTAGAAGAAAGTGGAAACTATCATAAATGAGAAATCCTCACAGTTCAATGTTAATGAAGAAGGAATTTTGAGATTTTGGACAAGAATATGTGTTCCATCAAATCCGTAGTTAAAGAATGAACTTTTGGATGATGCACGTAGTTGGAATTTCTCTATTCCCCCAGGAAACACAAATATGTATTGAGATCTCTGAGAGAATTATTGGTGGGATAACATGAATAAGGATATCTCTATGTATATATCGAAGTGCCTGGTATGTCAGCAAGTGAAGGATGAGAGGAATAATTCTAAGGGGATGATGCGAACATTACCCATACCAGTATGGAAATGGGAAAATGTCACCATGGAATTTGTCACCAGACTTATGAAGAAATCCAAAGGAAACAATGATATCTGGGTTTTTGTGGATCATCTTAAAAAGACTGCACACTTCATTGAAATTCAAGAGGATTTCTCATTAGATAAATTGGAACAGATATATATATCAGAGAAGTGGTAAGGCTACATGGAGTACCAATATCTATTATATCCAATTAAGATCCAAGTTTCACTTCTAATTTTTGGAGGAGTCTTCAACATGCTCTGAATACTGAGCTAAACTTCAGTACGAATTATCATCCTCAAACTGATGGCTAATCTAAGAAAACTATCCAAACACTTGAGTACATGTTGAGATCATGATCGATAGACTTCAAAGGAGGATGGTATCAATATCTTCCTCTAGTTGAGTTCTCTTACAATAATAGTTTCCACTCAAGCATCCAAATGGATGCTTATGAAGGCCTTTATGGTAATAGGTGAAAAACACCATCATGTTGGGATGAAGTGGGGAATCAAAAACTCCTAGGTACAAAAATGGTTGAAGAAATGGTTGAGAAGGTTAAGATCATCAAAAAATACATTAAAGATTCTCAGAGTCGACAAAAGATCTATGATAATAATCATCGACAAGACCTAGAGTTTGATGTTGGAGACATGGTATTCCTCCGCATATCACCATGGAAGAGAGTAATGAGATTTGGGAAGAAGGAAAATCTTAGTCCAAGGTACATCAACCCCTTTTGAGATACTTGATCGCATTAGAGTAGTAGCCTATCGACTAGCACTCCCACCGAACCTATCTCAAGTACATTATGTATTCCATGTATCACTCTTGAGGAAGTACATACCCGACCTATCACATTTACTCAATCCATATGTGGTACCATTTGAGAATGACCTCTCCTATGAAAAGATGCCGGTGAAGATCTTATATCACAGGGAAAAAGTTCTAAGAAATAAGACAATGACCCTCATCAAGGTGTTGTGGCGAAACCACAAGTTTGAAGAAGCAATATGGGAATCAGAGGAAGTGATGAAGCATATTTACCCTCATATATCTTAGTGTCAGAAAAGGAAATTTAGAGGGTGAAATTTTATAAGGGGGGAATATTTTAATGAACCAAACTTTTATTAATTCCTCTTGATCTAATTAAATGTATTATTTTGTAAAATAGTTATATAACATATGCACTTCCTTGGTTTTACGTTTTTGGATTTTAAAATACCATTAAGAATTGTGACCGTTGCTAATATAGTCGTTGAATAGTGATCACATGATTAGCATAAATATAGGACTTTAACAAATCCAATTTACTCAGATAAAGAAAGAGATGGCCTCATCTAGTAGAATTTCTCTCTATGAAGCCCATTTGTCAGAGATCAGAAAGGATGTGGTGTCACTGGGCTTCGCTCTTGACCAAGCCCAAGCCGAGCTTTAACACATTAAGCTTGAGTGGAACCGCCTATGAGAGAAGTAGAAGTTAATAGAGATTACCACCCAAGAGATGTTATCCGAGCCACCCCAAAAGTGTTTCAACATCGCACACCTTACCATTTGGTCTTATGCGGGTGTTATAAGAGGTTATGTAACAATACCCTAGAACTATTATTATGTATATTATTTTTGTATATATAATATACATTCATTTTATTATTGTTACTTTGTAAATAGTTTTTAAATCAAAAATAGTATTTTTAGTTAATATTCAATTAAAAAATCTATTTTGATTAATTAATGGATTTTTTAATTAAATATTATTTTAATTAAATATTATTATTAAATTACTTTTTATTAAATATAAATGATCGTATAATTTTTATGAATACAATTGTAATTTTTATTAAGGTTTGAAAGATGATTTTGTCAAAACCCATGAACTTTAAATAAATATTTGTTTTTATTTTAAAAGAAAAAATTCACATATATAGAAAATTATTTAGATAAAATTAATATCATATTTTTATTCAGGACATTGAAATTATCTAATGGTGAATTTTTCATGATTTTCTGAGACAGTCAGATTTTTGGGTAAAAATTAAATACCATTTAAATATATAATGTGTTTTATGACATCATAATGAAACAATAGTGATGTAATAAAATAATAAAAAAAGTTAATTTTTGGAAAATATGTGTTTTACCTTTAAAATAATGTGATTTTATAGTTTTTTTGATTAATTTTATGGTGCCTTAGTGGACCCTCCAAGAGTTATAAAACATTTTAAATTTTAAAAGAATTTCCTTGAGAGTGTGACTCATCTCCACATAAGTAAGCCTAATATTTTTAGAAGTTAGGCCATTTTACTTATAAAATAATTTTTTCTACTCCCCCTTTTCATAAAACATGGTAAAAACCCTTGGGTTGGTTTGTGGTTTTAGATATTTAATTATATAGATTCCAAAACTTAAGTTTGTGAAATATTAAAGAATTACCCTCTCTTTTCATATATAAACCAACCCAAGATCCCACTTATATTCACTCAAAAACCTTTTATCACATAACTAATCTGCCCTCCTATCTATAGTATCCTCAAAAGGTGCCCCAAACTCCCAATTAGCCTCTCTCAAGCCCCTCCCAAGCCTTTGGGATCACACTTCTAAGTAAGGGATTTATTCTTTTCTCATTTTTGTCAAAATTTATTTATGTTTCTATACCCATGTATCTTCAATTAAAAATGTTTGGGTATGATTTATCACCTCCTCTATACTTCAATATTTATGTTTTAATGATGATATACCCCTTTATCTCTCATTAATCCATGTACACCCGTTACCATGCCGAAATTCCATATAGGATTTCTCTCTCCTCATTTACATTCAAGAAATTATTTTGTATTATGAATATAAATTACATTACATATGTTGGGAAATTTATCTATATGACCCCTTACTATTAATTTCATATAAATATTATGAGACACCCCTTTCTCTCTCATCAACCATTTTTATGAATTCTTATATCACGTTATTATGCTGCCGAAATTGCACTGTGATTTTCCAAGCCAATGTCACTGTGTAGTGAATACCATGCCCATTTCTCTATCAAGGGTATTAACCTTTATGAACATTTACTTATTGATTATAGAGTTTCATGTGTTAATTACACATTCCTTTATCATGGAATAAATGATGATGTTTATTGAATCCATGTTATATGATCCATGTGGCACACTTATGCATGAAATGAAATGATTAAGAAGGATGCACCCTGATAGAGATCCAATGCATTGGGTAAATATTATTATAATGATACATAAAGTGAAATGAGGTTTTACTCATGATAATTCAATTGCAATGCGGGTTTACTCATGATTCATGTGTAATGAGCCTTGGATCATGCTAATATCATGTTAAATGTTGTTGTCACATTTCCATGTTATGATAATCATGCTATATCATGCCTTTATGTTCATGTTTATCTTATGATACATTGATATTACTATTGCCTAACATGTACTGTATTCTTCATGTTATGACTTGTTTACCCCCTTACTGGTCTTTATAGCTCACCCTTGTTATGCATGTCCTCATGTTATCCCATGCAATGCTAAGTACGAAGGATTGTGTGTGGTCATGTAAAAGAAGTTTTCAAAAAAGTTTTTGTGTTTTATGTTTTAAGTTGTTATGTAATGTTCCTAATTTCCCAATACACTAAACATATCTATCCTCAAAGTTGTCTTAAGTGCAAGTTTATGTAATAAACCATGTTTAAGTGTTTAATAAAGATCAGGGTTGTTATATGAATCATAAGGGGTGATACTTTGTATAGAATCATATTTCATAATTCATATGATTTTTATATGATAAATCAAGATAGTGGGACATTAATGGTTAATGTTTAAATATTTAACACATTGGATATCATCACTATCAAAAATTTCCTAAGATAAAGCACATGGGAGACTAGTAATGGTCTAGGGTTATAACTGGTTTGTAATCACATGTATAACTTTTAATGTATGATTTAATGCATGGAGAGTGGTCATGGATATAAAAGGGTGTTCATGGCATAGAAATATAGTTCCATACTTTTATTCATGCACAACCAAGTTCCTACTAATTCCCCTTTCCCTAAAGCACTCTCATTCCTCCTCCTTTACCTTGAGATGAATTATTATTCCATGGAGAGATGGAGAGTCCCACACAAGAATTGGGAAATTTATTTTATCAAATGGTTACACCATGGAGAAGGGAATATGATAAATGAATTTGAGTGATCTTTATCAAACATATTGGGGAATAAAGTGGAAGCGGTTATCACTAGTACAAGGTACACATGAAATATTCAGTTTATTTATACATGATTTTAGGTCTTATCCATAGTATATACAGGGAATTCAGTTTTTAATTGCTTTTAATATCTTAAATGAGTTTTGTTTGATCATTAGAAACCCAATAGTGGTATTAGAACATCATTATGTTTTTTGATTCTCAAAATGATATTGAAAATGAATAATTTTTTATATTTCATGGATATCGTATTGCATGTCATGAAAATTACTAAAACATTTATACTACAATAGGCCATACGATATACAATATCATTGTCTAAGATATAGTGATTCCCTAAGATATGGGATATCATAGGTGGAGATATAATGAAAACCTATGATTTGTTATATGTTGTAGAATATAATCTAGGATACCGTATGGAATGATGGTCAAGATCCATGACATGAAAATAAATAATCATATTGTAATAACAATATGATGAATGTTGTAAAATATAACACAACTATCATGGGAGATATCATAGCCATATAATATCAATTTTAAAATACGATTGATAATATAGTAAGACTAAAGTTAAAATACATGTATATCATAAAATAAAATATGTATGATTTTTTTTATTTTTCTATATTTCAATTATAGATTGATTTATATAATTTATAAATTGTTTAAAAATTATTGTAAAATGTATTTTGGGATATTTATTTAATTTATAAATTATTTGTAATTTAATTAATTATATCTTATTCATAGTTAGTTATTAAGTGTTTTTTGAAACATTTAATGGATAAATATCCATAATATTGACTATTAATATTAAATACCTTTAAAATTTTATGGTATGATTTACAATTTGGCTATAAATGGTTTATATAGAAATTATAATCATAATTTATAAAATTTATAAAAATTAAAAAATAAGGAAAAGAATATAAAAGTGGATATATTTAATATTATGGATTTTTCATAATATCTAATTTAAATTTTACAAATTAAAAATGACTTATTTGAGAAATTATTTAAACCATATCAAAAAGATTTTTCATAATTCATATGATCACAGTTTAATGAATATTAAATATATGATATTTAGATTATGTAAATTATCTGTATCATAAAATTAGAATATAAATTGTTTATATTTCATTTAGTATCATATATTTATGAAAATTCCATATAATTAGAATATTAAGAAATAAATATTATAAATATATATATATATTTTCATATTTGTTTAATTATGGAATGTCAATAATGAATTGTTAAATTATAATGTGTTTATAATTTTTTATTTATAAATTATTCATAAATAGTTTATCTCATGTTTAAATATATGAATTATTCATTTATTTAGTTTATTAACTATTTTATTCTTATTTAAAATTGTTATATTATGAATATATGTGTGAATTAGTTTAAAGAGTTAAACTAATTCTACAAATTGTCATACATGCATATAAGGAGTTACATGCTAGGTATGATAACTGATTTAGTTTTATTTTACCTTGTTTGAGGATTGTACTAGGTTATAAGCTTCAATTAAGTGGTTAATTATGATTTATATATATTAAGTGTGAGAATTATGATGGAATTAAATCCACTCTTGAGTAAAGTATCCTTGGGTAGAGGGTATCTGGGTCGAAATACTCATTGGTTTGGAGGGTTATGCCTTATCTTGAAAAGTATGGTTTAGTTATGTATCACTATAAGGTTACTATCGAAGGAATTATAAATTTCATGTAATTATAAGACTTTACAAGAAAGGGTTTCATATACCTTATTCTAGTGATTCATTTAGATATGTATAAATAAATTTTAATTTTAATTTGGGTTAGTAATATAATCTATGAGTTATGTAAAAAGATACATATTAATATGTTTTGAATATATTGATTTGTTGGAATAAATGAGATTCAAAACAAAATCAATAAAATAATGCATGCATGTGAAGGGAATACATGAGATTTTATGGTGATATTAAATCCCATTTAAAAATACTAAGCATTAGATTCATTCTAAATAAAACACTTATCAATACCTCAATAATCTAATTGGGTTGATCCATACCAAATCAGGGTTCCCATGGATTATATTTTTTAAGTAAATCAAGTAATGAGGTGACAATAAGAGTTTGGTGACCTGTTTTTGGAATTTTATTTGTGTTACACTTATCCAGGAAACCCTAAGAGTTGGGATACCAAAGGAATGGTGTTTAGTTTATAAATATGGTTGATTGGACAAAGTGTTATCCACTCAACCATCCAATAATCATATATGATATGATTTACATGATTATATACCTAAATATATAAAGTGACGTGGTTCACACCAAAGTAGAAATTTCTTAGTGAAATATAGATCTTGGAATACTAATAGATATTCTAAGTTTAAAAGGGGCTCCATTTTAGTGGGTGAACATTTAATAAAAGTTCTTATTAAATAAATGTATACTATGATACTCATCAGATAAAAAATTATATTGTAGATTTATGGAATCATCAACTGACTTGACTTTGATATTAATATATAGAAATAAGAATATTAATGTATGTAACTTATAAATCTTATAAATTAAGAAGAGTTATTAAGTAAGAAAATTATATGCATTAGAAAATACCTTCCAGATTAACCTAATATTGAAGTTATTCAACAAATGAATCTAGATTCTTATGAAGAGAATATATTAATTCCATTAAGGTTTCAAAAATCATTTTATGAAATTAACAAAGAAAGAGTTGACACATCAAATAATTGGATGTGATAGACTACTTCAAAGCTTAGCTGAGCCAAGAATAAAAGATGTGTATTTCACTAGTAAAAAGTAAAATTAAATGTTTTTTTTAATTTTAAAATCATTTTTAATGATGTAAATTCCACTGAGGTTTTAAGTACATTTTTAATATCATCTATATAAAATGATGTGGAATGGTATACCACATCGATTATTTTAGTAAAATAAACATATAACATTGATTTAAAAAAACTGACGTTATAAGTTTATTTCCAAATTGGTTATTAAAATAAATGAAGTGGTATATTGATTTTTAAAAAAAAGTTACATTGCAATACACATAACATAACTTCAATCAAAAATCAAGATAACAAACATAAAATTATACTAACCAAATGAAAAATTAAGTGTTAATTCTTGGTATTATTCTATATACTTGCTCTCATTTCTCCCAACATTAAAGATAATTTATTGATATTAATTTAATTTATGATGAAAAAATCATGAGTAATTTTGAACATCATTTTCTTCCTAAAAACAATCTCATGATCCATTTTTATCTTTGACTTTTAAATCTCATGTAGATGATTAATAATTTTTAGAAATATAATTTTTGTCAAAAATAAGATAAAAAAATCAAAAAAATGTATATGATGAAAATAAACTATTGAAAAACTAAAATAAAGATAGATTACCACTTAAAACTAGAAGAAAGGTGAAATTAGAGTAGATTAAGAAGGTAAAAAATCTTGAGAAATAAAAGATTCCAAAAAAATGAATAATAGTGTTTGGTTAGTTGTATTTATAAGTTAGAACAAAAAAATACAACAACATGATGTATTTTTAGTCATAAATATAAAAGGAACAAGTGTGTGATGTAAAAAAAATTAAAATAACTAGCACACTAATTTTAAAAAAAATCACTTCAAAATTTTAACATCAACTTTAAAAAAATAGCATAAAAATTAATTTTCACATCAACTCTTAAAAAACTAATGTTATAAAGTCATTTTTTTAGGAACCCATGCGAAAGTATAATTTTAATTTTGAATTTTTTAAAAACCAACATAAAAAATAATAATTTTAACATTTATTTTTAGGGAAACTAATGTTAAAACTTCTTTTTTGCATTGGTTATTAAACAACTGACATTAAAAACCCAATATGGTAAACTAATTTTCAACCAGTGTTTGAAATAGTATTTATTATCTCTTATATGATAATAGTTTCTTATAATTTTTTTGATAAATAAATGAGATGATCATTTTTAATACCTTAGGATTTTGAATCATCAGATTGTATGACATGTCAAAAAAATAGATACAGATAAAAGGTGTTTAATTCTAGATAAAAGAGTTTATCTAAGATATTATTTGAAATATGAGGAAGTGATATTCCAACACCTATCAATGGAATATTTTAAATAATAAAATATATTTTTCAGAATATTTATCCAAACACATAGAATACCATATAAGATATGGTTGTCAATAGTTTATTTTTTAAATACTCATACTTAAGGAAATAAGTGTTATTTAATAAAAATAAAATATTTTGTGTGTATTATAATGCTATTGTGAAGATAATATAGTTTTTAATAGGCTATTGGGGGTATATTTGGACTTATATTACTTTAATTTTAACAAATAAAATATTATTTCAGTGAAAATTCAAAGTATATATCACTTAATTTCCTATAAGAATTTAGGTTATATCGGTAAAGAGTAATGTAAAGAGTTAAATTTAGTTAATATAATGAATTTAATGTCACTTTATACCCTAAAAGAGTTTATGTAATGGCCCGGACCTCTCTGGTCCACTCCTTTGTGAAAATATGGTGTTTGAGGTGTTTCGGGAGGTCAAGGTGACTAATCCCCAACACTTTGCCAATTTTCCAATTCTATGAATAGTTCCATCAGTGAATAGTTCTATCGGTAACCTCTAACGGAAACCTCTATTTCCTTTTCCAAATTTCCAATTCTATGAACAGTTCCATCAGTGAATAGTTCTATCAATAACCTCTAACGGTAACCTCTCTTTTCTTTTCCAAATTTCCAATTCTATGATCAGTTCCATCGGTGAACAGTTGTATCAGTAACCTCTATCAGTAACCACTCTTTCCATTTCCAAATTTCCAATTCTATGAACATTTCCATCGGTGAACAGTTCTATCAGTAACCTCTAACGGTAAACTCTCTTTCCTTTTCCAAATTTCCAATTCTATGAACATTTCGATCGGTGAACAGTTCTATAGGTAACCTCTAACGGTAACCTCTCTTTCCTTTTCCAAATTTCCAATTCTATAAATAGTTACATTTGTTAACAGTTCTATCGGTAACCTCTAAGGGTATCCTCTCTTTCCTTTTCCAAATTTCCAATTCCATGAACAGTTCCATCGGTGAACAGTTCTATCGGTAACCTCTAACGGTAACCTCTCTTTCCTTTTCCAAATTTCCAATTCCATGAATAGTTCCATCGTTGAACAATTATATCAGTAACCTCTAATAGTAACCTCTCTTTCCTTTTCTAAATTTCCAATTCTATGAACAGTTCCATCAGTGAACAGTTCTATTGGTAACCTCTATCGGTAACCTCTTTTTCCTTTTCCAAATTTTGAGTTCTGTGAACAATGTTTCCAGAATGGTAGGTGAACAGTGTTCTAACGGTGAGGTTCTAACTGTGAGGTTCATGAACAGTGTTCTATCAGTGAGGTTCATGAACAATGTTCTAATGGTGAGGTTCATGAATAGTGTTCTATCAGTGAGGTTCTAACGGTGAGGTTCATGAATAGTGTTCTATCGGTGAGGTTCATGAACAATGTTCTATCGGTGAGGTTCTAATAGTGAGGTTCATGAACAATGTTTTTCCTTTGCTAAATTTTGAGTTCATGAACAGTGTTTCCAACTTCCTACAGTTTCTCCCCTTTGACATTTCCTTTTACGTAAAATTCATTTAAAGCCTTATTTTAAGGACTCTAAGCCCGATTCAAAGGCTAAATTCTATATTAATTATTCCTAAGGCTCGAGATTTTTTTACTTGGTCAAACCACGCAGTTTAATTCAATCCATTTTTAATGGGAAATTAAGTGTATCTTAAACCGTCGCTCCGTTAAATCTTCAAAAGGGATAAGATATCTTCCTCCCTTGTTCCTCCTCCTTGTTCTCTGGTACGAGATGCTTGAACCTTTCCTTCCTTCCCATAGGAATCATGAGATCAAACTTTTCTCCGTGGATTAGTTTCCTCGACATCCTTCTTTCTACAGGTGCACCCCATGTTTCTGTGCAACCAAGCACTATCAATCAGTCTTCAATATAAGGTATGTTTTATCATCGTTCTTTTGGGGTTCATCTTCTCTTATTTCTCCTTTCCATTTTATAGCATGTAATATCCATGCTTCTAATGGAGTTTTCTTGGGGTTTGGTTGGGGCGGTCGTACCGTGGCATCCTCGTGTGGATACAGTTGTCACGAGAGGAGGATCATGAACCGTTGTGTGGATAAAGAACGTCAAGAACTGTTTTAGGGATGGGATTAATTGCCTCTCTCTTCTTTTACATGAAACTATATCATTAGCATGTTTTATCCCACTAGATGACAATGGAATTGACATAATAAAAATTTTAACCAGATAAATAAATTGTTATCGATCTTATGTTATTGCCTCTTTATTTTCTAGATAGTGTGATATCTATTCTTTCTTTTTTATCTTTTATTTCTTGATGGAAATTGGTAATGAACGTAAACATCAATTAATTGATAATTGTTTGGTTAGAAGATAAAGAGGCATATAAATGAAGCTGGTTCTCCTTTTTGTAAAGTGATGTTAATCAAATTGGCGCAGTAAGCATGTTTAATTATTTTTGATAGCTTACTGATTAGGTTTCTCGAATTTGGAACCTATGACTAATAAATCGGTTAATTCAAGATAGATTAAAGAACTGATTATTTGATAATTCCTTGAAGGGTTCTGAGTTACCCTCTTGATTGTTAATGTGCCAGGAGTCCAATTGTTAAGATGTTTGTTTTCATGCTTCTTGTGTTGTAATGTGAGCCTGGATGGCTGTTGTGATATGTGGGGGTATAGAGGCCTTTTAGTTATGGGAAAAATGATGCCTAGAGTGGAGAGATGCATCGGTTTATGCATGTGGGTGTCGGGGAGGACACCAGGGATGATAGAATGGGATGGATGTGATTGCTGGATGCTTGCTGATTCTTATTGGTTGATTATCTTCTTTACTTTTCCCCACTTCTCAAGGAAACTGGTCTTGCTTACCCTTCTTTTGAAAGAGGAGAAGACGCACAGGGTATTCCACATTCTTTCCGTGTTTATATTCTCAAGGGAGGATGGGTCTACACTCTTGATATAGGCGGAAAAGACTTGACGGGTAGTACATCTACTCCATGTGTTGATCCCCCTTGTGTTTAGTAGCATAGAATGTTTTTCTGGAATGTTTGGGAATGTGGGAAAGTAATTCTGTAATGAATAATTGAATAAATGGTGTTAACCCATGGGGTTGGAGTTTTCTGGAACATAATGATGAGGTTGTAATTTTTAAGGAACAATGTACTTTGGGTGTGATGCAAATAAACTTTAATATGGAATTGGTACTGGTTAATTAATGTTTAAATAATTAATTAACATAAAGTGTAACTGATAAAAAGGGAATGAATTAATGTTTTAAAGATCTTTAAATGGTTGTGTGCTTATAGGATACCTAGTCTTAGAAGTAGTATCCCGTAGTACGAGAGACGTTAGCTGCAGTTGAGTCTAAGACTAGGTTATGCCCATAGTGTGGTTGTGAGCTATAGTAAATTCTATACTTTTTGTGTTTCTATACCTTACTGCACCCTCTCAGTAAGGGAAACTGGCACCATGGGGATTCTGATCCCTGGGGGAGTGTTTTCCCCAACATTATGGTGGGAGGATGAATGGATGATTACCCCCTTTGGCCCCACTCTCTTCTCTTGGTAGTTACTTGTGCTGGTAGGAACAACGGTTAGTTTTCCCCATATTTGTGTGTAGAGGGATGTAATGGATTGTTGTTATTAAAACACATATATTTTGGATATAGTTTCCTATGGACTACTATAGGTGTAACGTGTATAGGTTGTGATGGATTGAGGATACTTACTCAGTGTATGGGATGTAATGGCTTGAGGTATAATATCCGATGTATGATACATGTTATACGATCTATGGTGACTCCCAAAAACCACCTGGTTACTTTTCATACATGGACGTGGTGGTTTTGTTGCATGAGGTGCATGCTGTGGTGCTTCGCCCAGGTGTCTGCGGGCAATCCTTTTTGGAGAGAGATTCTTAGGACATGCGACGTTGGGGCAGAGCGGAAAACCAATGGGGAAGTAGTAGTGGGGTACCCTTGATATTCTTTATTATATTATATAATCTTGTATGCGTTAATTGGTGAGAGTAGCCATGGTGAGGCTGGGAACTTAGTATACCTGTTTAGATGATGAGTTAGTTTCACTTGTTGTTCAATTTGCTTTAACATGATTTCTTTACTTTTTCACAAGAGGCTTCAGGGAGGATCCTACTGAGTATACTATTATACTCACCCTATGTATATATAAACTGTTTTTCAAGTCACTTGGAGTAGGTTAGAGATCAGGATGGTTACTACTAGCTTATGGTTGTATGAGTTGTTCAGGCTTGTCATTGCTGCTATTTTACTTTTTTTGGGTACTTGCAGTTTTTCCCCTTTCAGTTGTAGTAGTTTTTCATGACATTTCATATGTGTACTTGGTATTTATTTTATCTTACTGGTAGATTTGGATTTGGTTGGTGTCTATCTTATCTCTTTCTTCTGCATGTGTTCTCTTAGAGGGTAATGCCTCCCATTTGTGTGTTTTCTATACCCTCGGTGCTAGTCGCTAACCCATGGCCTACTGGAGGTGGGACTCGGGGGTCATTATCTCCCTTCTCACATTGCCGGCCCAGTAGGGGTACTCTTTGTGGGTAGGGGGTCGTGAAAGAGTGGTATCAGAGGGAGGTTATGGGATATAATGGAGTTTGGAGTTAGGAACAGGTGAGGTTTCATGGGTTGGTAGGGAAACAATGTCATTCATGTTTAGCAAGTGATGTAAACACTAGAGACCGGCTGAGACATAGGCATTTAGGGCCCCATATGATTTGATGTACGGACCTTTAAGTTTATAATGGCTACTAAACAAGTTAATACTAGTTGTAGGGTAGAGACCTAGGAAAGGATTGTGCATCATTCTTCTTTGTGCCTGGGCTTGAATGGGAAGACCTTGGGATAGGTTATCCTAAAATCAATGAAAGAAAAAAAAATTAATTAATTAATGTTGAGTCTTACATATTCTAGTTTTAGGAGCTCTAACGGTTTGTTATTTTATAGGTATGGCTCTAGGTAGACATCCTCATCAGGTTTGTGTAGAAAATGCCCAGCAGGCTATTCCAGCAGATTGCCATAGGGTAGAGGTTGACGATGAAGACACTTAGAGGAAGACACTCCGAGAGTTTCAGTGCCAGATTCTGCATAAGTACAAGGTCTCCATTTCAGATGCAGTCACAGAAGAATGGGTGGAGGAGGCCGAGATAGTCTTTAGTTCGATCTGTGCTCAGAAAGAGCATTGGGTGTCCTTGGTTGTGACGATGCTGTGTGGAGCAGTGAGGTATTGGTGGTTCTTGTTCCTCAGGTATTGTGAGGAGTCAGCGATCTCATGGGAGGAGTTCTGAGACAAGTTTAGAGTCGAGTTTCTTTCTTCGACTGTGAAGGTGTCCAATCGCCAGGAGCTTCTTACCCTTCAACAGGGGAGCTATAGTGTTCAAGAGTTTGGAATCAATTTCAGGAAACTTTTACGATATGCTTCAGACCTGCTGCCAGATGAGGAGGTGAGGGCGAGGCATTTCGTGGATGCTTTTCTTCTAGAGATCCAGTGCCAGGTCACCCCATTTATGGTGAAAACATATCTTGAGGTGATGACGATGGAAAAGGTTGTCTAGAGGACTTTTTCTAGGACCGGATCATCATGAGAGGGGAATCATCATGATTCCTCATGAAGTAGAGCTATGGTCTGGGGTTCCTAGTTTTTAGGGCAGAAGAGTTTCCGTTCAACCGGGGGTAGGTCCCAGCCCTTCACATCTCATTTCTCTAGAGGAAAAAACTCTCAGGCCTATGCCAAGGGATCAAGCTCTTGTTTTTCTTGTGGTGGTCATGATCATCAGCAGCAGGAGTGCCTGAACTTTCAGAGCAGTCATCGTGCACCAGGAGCTACGCTCCAGGTTCCTCCATTGAGGCAGTTCCAGTCGAAGCAGCAGCAGGGGGTTGCACCAGATTTAGATCAGCAGAGGGTAGATGGGTCAAGAAGAGGACATCCCCATGATGCTACCCGTCCTTAGAGAGTAGAGCGCAGTCATGTTGATGGTCGTCATTAGGGTCAGAGAGGTCGTGGTGGAGGTCTTGGTCAGCTTCATGCTCTAGTGTTTCCAGCTCTAGGCGAGCCAGGCATCGTTCGAGGTACCCTTTTCTTGTTTTCTACCTTGGTGTATGCCTTTTTTGATTTATGAGCAACACACTCCTTTATATCACCTACCCTTGTCCATGCTTTAGGACTTGAGGTAGAGAGGCTTCCAGTGCCCTTGGCGTTGACTACACCAGTTGGAGGCCAATCTGACTTGTTTGAAGTATGTAGAGACTGTGAGCTAGTGTTAGGGCAGCAACACTCTTGGAGATATTTCCTATGTTTACGAATACAACCATATGATGTCATCCTTGGCATGGATTGGTTGTATTCGGTGCAAGCTCTCATGGATTGCTTTAGGAAGAATGTCGTTTTCTTTGGTGCAGATGGAGAGATGGTGGTGTTTGTTGGCGGCCGAGATCCCAGGATGGGTTATAGATGCATTCCATCCTTATCATCCATGATGGCTGAGATGATGTTGAGTTATTCAGTGGTTCAACAATTGGTGTTTCCTAGGGTCATAGAGGAGTACCCTGATGTCTTTCTAGAAGAGTTTGTTGCATTACCCCCTCAAAAAGAGATCGAGTTTGGGATCAAGCTACAACTAGGAAAGTCTCCTATATCTATTTCTCCATATAGGATGGCCCCTTCTGAGTTAAAAGAGCTACATATACAGTTTGATGGTTTGTTACATTGCGGTTTTGTTCGGCCAAGTGTGTCACTATGGGGTGCAACGGTTTTTTTCATGAAGAAGGCTGATGGTAGTTTGCGGTTGTGTGTCGATTATCATTGCTTAAACAAAGTGACAATAAAGAATAGATATCCTATTCCATGGATTTATGATTTATTCGATAAACTAAAGGGTTCAAGTTGGTTCTCAAAGACCGACTTGCGGTCAGGATATCATCAGATGCGTGTGAAGGATGAGGATATCCCAAATAATGCTTTTCGCTATCGTCATGGGCATTATGAGTTCATTGTAATGTCGTTCGGTATGATGAATTCTCCATCTATGTTCATGGGATTGATGAATGCTATGTTCCATGAGTTCCTAGACAAGTTCATGGTGGTTTACATTGATGACATCCTTATGTAATCCAAATCTGAGGAGGAACATGAAGAGTATATACACGCCGTTTTGAGAGTTATTCGTCAACATCAACTGTTTGGGAAGTTGTCGAGGTGTGAGTTTTGGGATCAAGAAGTCTGTTTCTTGGGGCATTTTATGTCCGAACAGGGAGTAGTTATGGATCCATCGAAGATAGAAGCAGTTGTGTCTTGGGAATCCCCCAAGATAGTGCCAGAGGTACAAAGTTTCCTTGGTCTCATAGGCTACTACAGGAGGTTCATAGCCGATTTCTCACGAGTTGTGACTCATTTGATAGCTTTGACCCGAAAGGATCAGGCGTTCATATGGACTGAATAGTGTCAGGTAGCTTTCAAGTATCTAAAGAAGAAGTTAGTAAGTGCTCCAGTTCTTTGTCTTCCAGCTGAGGGGGTTCAATTTGATGTTTTCTGTGATTCTTCGCATCTGGGGTTAGGCTATGTTCTGATGCAGCATAGATCTGTTGTTTCTTATGGGTCTCGGAAGTTGCGTCCCCATGAGCATAACTATGCACCCCATGATCTTGAGTTGATAGCTGTATTGTTTGCTCTGAAGTTGTGAAGACATTACCTCATTGGCGAGCGCTTTGTGGTTTTCACCAATCATAAGAGTTTGAAATATGTTTTCTCCTAGCATGACTTGAACTTAAGACAACATCGATGGATAGAGTTATTATAGGAATATGACTTAGAGATATCATATACAGCTTGAAAGGGGAATATTATAGCTGATGTGCTGAGTCGAAAGTCACGTAGTGATGCTGTGTGTGAATATGGTGATTCTTGGAGAGTAATGGAATAACTGTCAGCATTACATCATGATATGAGAGAAGTTGAGGGAAGATGTTGTCTTTTTTAGATGATGGTACAGTCATCCCTGGTGTAGAATTTGGAAGAGTCCCAGTTGGGGGATCTAGAGGTGGAGGTCTGGAGAGACCGAGTTTTTTGTGGAAAGGCCCCTGATGGGTGGTCTGAGGATGAACAACATCGAGTGTTATATCACGAAAGGATTTTTGTTCCTTTGACAATGCACGAGATAGTTCTCAGATAGTTTCATAGTTCGCCTTTAGTGGTGCATCCTAGCATGAAAAAGATGTACCAAGCCTTGAGAATCCAGTTTTGTTGGCCTGGGCTGAAGCGTTCAGTTGCAGAGTTTGTGTCTCGATGTTTGGTCTTCCAGAAGGTGAAGGCCGAACATTGTGTTCCTGGTGGTCTTCTCCAGCCATTGGATATTCCTCAGTGGAAGTGGGAGGACATCTCAATGGACATTATTACTGTTTTATCTTGAGCTCTGGGAGGACATGATGCTATTTGGGTGGTAGTGGATCATTTAAAAAAATCATCCCCCTTCATAGCGATCAAGGAGTCGAGCTTAGTGGAAGTTTTGTCGAGGCAGTATCTAGAGGAGGTGGTGAGACTTTATGGAGTCCCAAGGACGATCATTTCTGATCGAGATCCTCATTTTACCTCTAGGGTGTGGAGAGTTCTCCAACACAATTTAAGTTCTCAACTATTCCTTAGCAATACTTTTCATCCTCAAAAGGATGTTTAGATATAGCGAACTATCTGGACTCTTGAAGACATGTTACACTCTTGTGTTCTTGATTTTTGGAGTTTCATGGATGAGTAACTTACCCTTAGTGGAGTTCTCTTAAAATAATAGTCTTCATTACACCATTGGTATGACACCATTTGAAGCCTTGTATGGCTGACCTTGCTGTTCTACGTTGTGCTGGACTGGGGTCAATGAGTAATCAATTCTCGAACCGGAACTAGTGTAGAATACAATAGAGATGGTTCAGGTGATTCATGAGAGGATGAAGACATCTCAAGATTGTTAGAAATCATATGTTGATCAAAGAAGGATACCCTTAGAGTTTAATGTTGGGGATCATGTGATTCTGAAGGTGACTCTCCATCATTGGCAGTGAAGGTTTGGTCATGGGAGTAAGCTTTCTCCCTAGTTTGTTTGTCCTTTCAAGGTGTTAGCTTGTGTTGGAGCTGTGGCTTATCGAGTAGCACTTCCCCCACATATAAGTCAGATTCATGATGTTTTCCATGTATCACAGCTCCGTCATTATCTTCATGATGACTCTCACATCATCGATTGGGGAGATATCGATGTTGATGATGGTGCAACCTTTGAGGAGTGACTTGTGGAGATCCAAGACCCAAAGGAGAAGGTGTTGTGCGGGCATTCTATCCCCTTGGTTTGTGTCTTTTGGCGACATGGAGGCATGGAGGAGAGCACCTGAGAACGTGAGTTACAGATATGTGCTTAGTACCTAGAGTTATTTTATGTTTAACTCTTTTCATGTAACGATGTCCCATTTTTGGTTAGACCTTTCATGTTTATATTATGAATTTCTTTTGTTTCTTCTTGTGACTTGCCCTCTTTTGAGAGGTAGCTCGATGGGTGGTTGTTCGGACCCCGTTTCATTTTCCCTTTAGGTGGGGTATAAATTCCCAAGGGAAAGAATGTTTTGATAGGTATCTGATGTAATGTCTTGGACCTCTCTGGTCCACTCCTTTGTGAAAATATGGTGTTTGAGGTGTTCCAGGAGGTCAAAGTGACTTATCCCCAACACTTTTCCAATTTTCCAATTCTATGAACAGTTCCATCAGTGAACATTTCTATCGGTAACCTCTCTTTCCTTTTACAAATTTCCAATTCTATGAACACTTCCATCAGTGAACAGTTATATCTATAACCTATAACGGTAACCTCTCTTTCCTTTTCCAAATTTCCAATTATATGAAGATTTCCATCGGTTAACAGTTCTATCGGTAACCTCTAACGATAACCTCTATTTCCTTTTCCAAATTTCCAATTCAATGAACAATTCCATCAGTGAACAGTTCTATAGATAACCTCTAATGGTAACCTCTCTTTCCTTTTCCAAATTTCCAATTCTATGAACAATTCCATCGGTGAACAGTTCTATCGGGTAAAGAGGGGGACTTAATTGACAACCACGTTTTGCCAACGAGCCCGTACCCGAGTGGTAAGGGCTCCTACTTGGAATCCAGGAGACCCGGGTGGAGGCGAGTTTCTGGGTTACTGTAGTAGTCCTATAGCAGTTACTGTTCGGTACTATAGTAGCTAGAACTATTCACCCGATTTGGGCCTTTGGGCCACCGGTTTGGGCCTACGGGTCTCCAGGGTCTTCGAGTCATCAAAGGCCTTCAGGCCATAGGGCCTTCGGGTCACGTAGACCATTGAGTAGTCCAATTCACATAGAACAGTCCCCAGAAGAGGATTAGAGCAACAGGAGTAGCAACCACTAGATGCAGAGCTAACTGGATTGGAAGAATGAGGGGGTATGACAGCCGCCATTGGGACCAGGCACCATGCAGCTTTGTACGGGGAAATTCTAGTCGATCAGTAATGAAAGGTGGGGAGCTAAGGATATCAATGATTCAAGACGCTAGGGATGGGTAGTTCTAGTGGGCTCGGCCTACAGGTCATGTAATGGGCATGGTTGCCTTTGGGCCTTCGGGTCATGTATTTCGGGTCATGTCGGGCCTTGTGCCTTGGGCCTACGGGTCATGTACGGGTTCCCCTTTAACCCTTAAAATGGGGATTATCTATAATAAAATAAAAATAAGGCCTTCGGTCCATTCAGGATCTATCGGTAACCTCTTTTTCCATTGCCATATTTTGAGTTCTGTGAACAGTGTTTCCAGAATGGTAGGTGAACAGTGTTCTAACGGTGAGGTTCATGAGTAGTGTTCTATCGGTGATGTTCATGAACAGTGTTCTAATGGTGAGGTTCATGGACAATGTTCTATCAGTGAGGTTTATTAACAATTTTCTATCGGTGAGGTTCTAACGGTGAGGTTCATGAACAATGTTTTTCCTTTTCCAAATTTTGTGTTCATGAATAGTGTTTCCAGCTTCCTACAGTTTCTCCCCTTTGACATTTACTTTGATGTAAAATGAATTTAAAGCCTTATTTTAAGGACTCTAAGGCCTATTCAAAGGATATAAATTCTATATTAATTATTCCTAAGGCTCAGGATGTTTTTACTTGGTCAAACCGTGTGGTTTAATGCAATTCACTTTTAATGGGAAATTAAGCGTATCTTAAACTGTCGCTCTGTTAAATATTTAAAAGGGACAAGATATATTCCTCCCTTGTTCTTCCTCCGTTTTCTCTGGTGTGAGACACTCTAACCTTTCCTTACTTCCAATAGGAATGGTGAGATCAAACTTTTCCCCGTGGATTGGTTTCCTCGACGTCCTTCTTGCTGCAAGTGCACCCCCTATTTCTGTGCAACCAAGCAGTATCAATCAATATTCAATATAAGGTATGTTTTGTCTCCATTCATTTGGGGTTCATATTCTCCTGTTTCTCATTTCCATTTTATAGCATGTAATCTCCATGCTTCTAATGGAGTTTTCTTGGCATTCAGTTGGTGCAGTCATATTGTGGCATCCTCAGGTGGATGCAGTTGTCGCAAGAGGTGGATCGTGACCCGTTGTGTGGATAAAGAACGTCAAGAACTATTTAAGGTAGGGGATTCATTGCTTATCTCTTCATTTATGTGAAACTGTATCGTTAGCATGTTTTATCCCACTGGATGATAATGGAATTGACATAATAAACATTTGAACCAGATAAATAAATTGTTATCGATTGTATGTTATTGCCTCTTGTTTTTCTAGGTAGTGTGATATCTATGATTTCTTTTTTTAGCTATTCATTCTTGATGGAAATTGGTAATAAAATTAAACATAAATTAATTGATAATTGTTTGGTTAGAAGATAAATATGCACATAAATGAATCTGGTTCTCCTTGTTGTAATTTTATGTTAATCAAATTGGTGAAGTAAGCATGTTTAATTATTTTTGATATCTTACTGATTAGGTTTCCCGAATTTGGAACCTATGAATAATAAATCGGTTAATTCATGATGGATTAAAGAACTGATTGTTTGAAAATTCTTTGAATGGTTATGAGTTACCCTCTTGATTTTTAAAGATCCAAGAGATCAATTGTTAAGATGTTTGTTTCCATGTTGCTTGTGTTGTAATGTGAGCTTGGATGGTTGTTTTGATATGTGGGGGCCTGAAGGCCTTTTGGTTGTGGAAAAAAATGATGCCTAGAGTGGCGAGATGCATCGGTTTATGCATGTGGGTGTCGGGGAGGACACCAGGGATGATGGAATGGGATGGATGTGATTGTTGGATGCTTTCTAATTCTTATTGGTTGATTATATTCTTTACTTTTCCCCACTACTCAAGGTAGCTGGTCTTTCTTACCCTTCTTCTGAAAGAGGTGAAGACACGCGGGGTATTCTACATTCTTTCCATGTTTATCTTCTCAATGGAGGATGGGTCTACATTCTTTCTATAGGCGGAAAAGACTCGACTGGTAGTACATCTACTCATCATGTTGATCCCCCCTTGTGTTTAGTAGCATAGAATGTTTTTCTAGAATGCCTGGGAATGTCAGAAAGTGATTCTGTAATGAAAAATTGAATAAATGGTGTTAACCCATGGGGTTGGAGTTTTCTGGAACATAATGATGAGGTTATAATTTTGAAGGAACATTTTACTTTGGGTGTGATGCTAATGAACTTTAATGTGGAATTGGAACTGGTTAATTAATGTTTAAAGAATTAATTAACGTAATGTGTAACTGATAAAAAGGGAATGAATTAATGTTTTAAATCTCGTTAAATGGTTGTGTTCTTATAGGATACTTAGTCTTAGAAGTAGCAGCCTAGAGTCAGAGACAGGTTAGTTGCAGTTGAGTCTAAGAATAGGTTATGCCCATAGTGTGGTTTTAAGCTATAGTATATTCTTTACTTTTTGTGTTTCTATATGCTACTCCACCCTTTCAGTAAGGGAAATTGACACCTCAGGGATTCTGAGCCCTGGGGGGTGTTTTCCCCAACATTCCACTAGGAGGATGAATGGATGACTACCCCCTTTGGCACCACTCTCTTCTCTTGGTAGTTACTTGTTCTGGTAGGCACTTCAGTTAGTTTTCCCCATATATGTGTGTAGAGGGATGTAATGGCTAGTGGCTATACACACACATATATTCTGGATATAGTTTCATATGGACTACTATAGGTGTAATGTGTATAGGTTGTGATGGCTTGAGGATCCTTACTCGGGTTATGGGCTGTAATGGATTGAGGTATAATACCCGATGTATGATACACGTTATGCGATATGTGGTGGCTCCCAAAAACTTCCTGGTTACTTTTCTTATGTGGACGTGGTGGTTTTTTTGCACGAGGATCATGTTGTGGTGATTCTCCCACGTGTCTGTGGGCAAGACTTTTTAGAGAGAGATTCTTAGGACGTGCGACATTGGGGCGGAGCAGAAAATTAGTGGGGAATTAGTAGTTGGGTACCCTTGATATTATTTATTATATTATATACGCTTGTATGCGTTAATTGGTGAGAGTAGACATGGTGAGGATGGGAACTTAGTATACCTATTTAGATGACGAGTTAGTTTCACTTGTTGTTCACTGTGCTTTAGCATTATTTCTTTACTTTTCCATGAGAGGCTTCAGGGAGGATCCAACTGAGTATACTTTTATACTCACCCGATGTATATATAAACTATTTTTCAGGTCACCTGGAGAAGGTTAGAGATTAGGCTGGTTACTAATAGATTGTGGTTGAAGGAGCTTTTTGGGCTTGTGGTTGCTGTTGTTTTACTTTCTTTTGGGTACTTGGAGTTTCTCCCCTTTCAGTTGTAGTAGTTTTGCATGAAATTTCATATGTGTACTTGGGATTTCTTTTATCTTACTGGTTGAGTTGGAGCTGGTTGGTGTCTATCTTATCTATCTCTTTCGCATGTGTTCTCTTAGAGGGAAATGCCTCCCATTTGTGTGTTTTCTATACCCTTGGTGCTAGTCACCAACCTAGGGCCTACTGGAGGTGGGACTCGGAGGTCATTATCTCCCTTCTGACATTGCTGACCTAGGAGGGGTACTATTTGTGGGGAGGGGGTCATGATAGTTTATGACTTATTAGTAAATATATATTTTCATGTAAAGTGTTACATATTGTTACCAAATGTTCTTAATGGAAAATTTTGGATGGAAAAGTTCCAGGATAATGATGATGAACTTAGAAAGATCTCTAAGTAGATAGAAGAATTTATTAACAGCACAAAATTGAATAGTGTTAAGTAAAAGAGTTTGAACACTATGTTCAAAATGTTAAACATTGGGAATATGATTCCTAAGTCTCACCATTATTCAAACAGACTTTATTCATATATGTTACTCACTAAAATAGTTTAATAAGTGGTTTTATCATCTAGTCACATAAAGACAAGGAAAGGGATTACATAGAGATGTAATGTGTTTAAAAAATACCAAACTGTGTAGTAAACATAATGTATCTATGAAAAACAATCATATGGAATATGATTATACATGTTCCTATACAAGGTTTTGTTAGTATTCTTAAATGAGTTTAAGAATATAAAATTTATCATGTTATACAGAAGTTAGTCTCTATTTTATTTTTATTTAATTTTGGCTACATATATTGACCTATAAAATTATTTTATGGAGTATTATAGGTTTTGATTAAATATTAAGGTTATCATGGGTATGTTTTCATATAAAGTTACAAAATATGCTCCGGAGGTAGAAAAGAAGTTTTGGGTTTTGGATGACCTACCAATTATACCATATTGAGTATCATACACTATGTCTTTGGTATACTATTGGTGTTTATTTCATATTTAATCCATGTACCTAAGTTTAGAAAGATTCTTATCATGATAATATTTATACTCTAATAAATTTCTTACTAATGCCTTGAGGCTTAGATAATCAAGGTATATTTGGGTTTGTTGATGATTATACCATCAATTTAGGTTTAACCAAGATTTATTTTTTCCTATTTTATGATGAGTATGAAATTTGGTCCCTTTATTAATATGTACTAAGGAAATGTATCGATATACATATACAAGGTACATATATGGTACTTATCTACCAAGATAAGGGTCATGTGATGTGCTCATCCACTTAGATGAATGGATTGTAATGTATTCATCAACCTAGTTAGTTTATGCTTAGAGAATAAATAATGTATGAGTATTCTATATGATATTTACATACATTATGTCCCATGGTCACTTGATTTCTTGGATAAAGGGATAACATGATTATGAATACTTGTATATGATACAACTAGTGGATATAGGTATCAAGATACATGTGGTTGATAAAGATCATGTCAGATATCTTTATATATTTAATAGAATTGACACTTTGATAAAGTCCACTATTTTCTTAAATTTATGAATTTGGGTATTAATAAAATTTTCAATGCTAGAAAGGCCCTTGGGGTCACACTTTTTTATTGTGTTAATAAAGATTTATTTATTTTACAAATATATGAAACTTTAAAAGAATCCCCAAAAGTATTTTAGAGGAATCTGGAAGAAGTTATAGATATATTTTAAAAAATTGATACATATTCTATGACATATAGTGAAAATGTATGATATATTTTCCAAAAGGAGTTTTGGATATTGTTTCACTTGTTGTTACATATAATGTGACATAAGGTGAAAATTTGTTAAGTCTATGAGTCTTTAATAAAAGTGGGAGGTTGATATAAATATAAAAAAATGGCCCAACCATTTTATAGTGAATTAGACTATTCCATGTTATATTCTAGGGTTCTCTATGAAATATTGAAACTCATTATGTCATGGTGTTGTGCATGTTCATGAATGTTATTTGATAACGTGTTAGTATCTTCCTCCTCTTGATCCAAATGCTATCATATTTAGTTATTCATAATATAATGATGAATTTATGGAGTTTGAACATATTTCATGATTATTTAAATGTTAGGTAATCAATTTTATGATTAAAATTAATGTTTTAATAAGTTTATAAGTTTTATAACATTTAATAAATATATCATGAATATTGGTTGAACATGTTGAGTTATATGAGGACTATATAAGTTGTTTAATCCTTAGGAAATATAGTCTATTACTGAAAGACTCAATTAAATCCTCATAATTCCTAAAATTTATGATTCTCAGGCTCTCATTACTCTTAAACCTTTAAATTTAAGTTTCTAGAAAACTATGGTTTGAAAAATATCCTTCCCGAGCATGAGAAGATTCATATAGATCATGGATACCGTAATAGAAAGGAGTATTTTTATGCTTCTTGGTGATATTTATCAAAATTTCATGGGTCATATGGATCGATAGATAATTAATACTCTACTCTTTATTTATTTATTCAATCCAATTTTTATGGAGAAATATTGTGGTTTGTAGGTTTTGGTTATTGTATTTCCTACCTTTGGATAAGTGTTCTACAATACAAATCCCTTAAGGGATGTTGTGTTACCTTGGGATGGTTAGATATGGCTCTGGATGGTGTGAGTTGTGATAATGTCATATGTGAGGTTTATTATTAAGGATGTTAAGTTAGTGAATATGTGTTGGTTGGTAGAGGGTTTCTTGATCCTTATTTTTTATGGAAGAAAGTGGGTGGGTTTTTCATGTTATGTGTGGTGCATAGGATATTGCATCTTAGATTGAGGGGATCATGGGTAGATGCTTCATACGTTAAAATAATTCTAGAGTGATGTGGGATTGAGTATTGGTCATTATTAGGAATTTTCTTGGTTATGTTGGAAATTCAATTATTTTTGGTGCTATGTAATGGATTTATTTGCATTCAAGGAATCAAAAAAGTGGAAATATTGTCTTATGGTTCTGAGTTAGAAACTAAATTTGATATTTAGAATAGTATGAGGCCCATTTTTATGGCTCAAATTTATGAAATCCATGTGATTCATGGTGGTCTTGAGGAGTAAAAATATGTGATGTGCTAGTAAGGCACATTTTAAATTCCAATGGGTTTTATTTATATCGGTTCAAGGAGACTAAATTTTTTATAATTGATGTTCTAGATGGGATATTAATGGGTCATTGGGTTATGGCCATCAAGTGGGTATCTTGATTCCCATGAGTGATGTCTGATAGAAATTTTCTCATGGAACGTTTAGCGACCCCGACCTCAGAATACTAGATCCATTTCCTTACTTTATTACATTGGAATAGATATAAAGGATCAAATCCCGAAGGAACAAGTAGTTTAGTAGCCTCGGTAAACTAGATACATACATGGTCTTACATTACATTTGAATACAAAAATTACAACATAATTTTTTTGAGAATAAATTTATTCCATTTAGTGTATCTATACATAAGAATCATAGTATACTTCATTAAATACTAGGGAAAGGAAAAAAAATAATGGCGAGCTCAAATGATTAGTAAGGGTTAAGTATAGTGAAATATACCATGAATCAATAAAGAATAATCAACATGGAAAGGTAAATGAATGAATAAACAAACCATTTAAATAACCCGAATTCATGAATAGATAAGTCACAACCAATATGGAAAGGTAAATAACTGAAACACATGCCAATTAATCAATAAATTGATCATAATATGGTAGGAATAAAATATGATCATATAATTCCATATAAATAATCACATGAGCTTGAAACTTGACCATAGAAATTCTATAAAATCGAATAATCACATGCAATATAAATATTGATGGAATGAATAATTTTGAACGTCTGAACTATCAAGATATATCCTCAAGATAGTTATTTTCAAGATCTATCCTCATTAAAGTTTATGTCTGTGGGTAAAAACCCATCTCATTTGGTTAACTGATTCATCTCATGAGACTACTGATGCATCTAGGGGCCTATATTAACCATTACCCAACTAATTTAATGCACGTACAAATAATTCCTCATATATATAATAATCAATTTAATTCATAAACAATGTGCCTTATCAAATATTTTTATTGAGTATAGGATATAAATTTATCCATATTTCTCCAGTTAATCAAATAATTTTAAAAGTAAACACTGTTTGTAAAAATGGTATACACATAAGGAAATAATCATATCCATCAAATAATAATATGGATATTTAATAGTAATTTAATGTAAATGGAAAAATTATTATAATAAATTTACTGTTTCAAGATAAATTTACCAATCACAAAATGAACTGAGATTGTACAATATTTTTTACCACTTGGTAATTTTCAAGTCAAATTCCTTTGGATGAGATAATTCAAGGTGAAACATAAAATACTATATATTATGAATGAATCATGATATTACATTTCAAAGGGGGAGTATATACACCACATAAAAGTTAATTGGTTATAAATAACAAATAAGTTTTAATGGAATGTAAATTTACATAAAATCCATCACCTCACATTTCATTTTAGGTGAATGTCATTTAACCTCATGTATAGTGGTTTTAAAAAATTTATTAACTTATTATAGAATTATATTAATATTTATAATATCATATATTATCCTTTTATAACATCTTATGACTTGTGTTTTTAATAATATTTAATTTTTTTCTTTGTTTCAGGTGTTAATTGCCTTGTTTTCTCATGCGTGTTGAATTGTGAAGGATCTAGTTCTTACACATGTTATATTGTTATATCATTTACAAAATAATATTAATGAAATAATTATAATATTTTTACATAAATTTTAATTTTAAAACCAATCATGAATTATGGTTATGAAAAATTAAATACGTTATGATCATGGAGATGGTAGTACTTACACACGAGTAACATTTCCATTTTTCACTGATCATTATGGAAAGGAGGTAAGTACTATTTTAACTTTATAAAATATTCATAATATAATTAATACCTAATAATATTCTTATATATTTCATCTATTCAGGTTGGTGATTAAAAGAGAGTCACATCACTTTGTGGAGGCAGTAGTCCATAAGTACACGAACGATGTTATCACCTTTACATGAGTGAAAAGGAAAGAAATAAAATGATATATATACATAAATTAACTTTATAAAATGATAAAAATATCATGAATATCATAATTATTTCATGTATATCACATATAACCACTAGATTTATCTTTATCACCTTCCATGTGAAGCGTTGGTGAAAGAAAAATCACATCACTTCGTGAGGCGGTTGTCCGCCAAACACATGAGCGACATTATCATATCTCTTATGGAATGGAAGGTAAAAAGATACATATTTTATAGTGACTCCATAGGTATAATTATGTTATAAATATCATATATATATTTTATATCCATAATCATACCCAATCTTGAGAGGTGGAAATAAAAAAACGAACGACATCATTTCGTGAGGCGGTAGTCCATCGTACACACGAACGATGATTTCGTAACCCATTTGATGGAAGTGTGTGCGGTTGTAGGTTTTAAACTTAACAGAAAAAATCTCATTATATTTAATATACTGAGGTTATTATATAATCATAGTATAATAGGAATTTAAGGATGTGGATATGGAAATAAAATAAAGACACTTTTAGAAGAACATTACCTATTCTTCAGGTGTACTCCTTAGTTTTTCACTAAAACATTCAAAGGTTTAATTTTTTTACCAAAATAAGTTTTCTAGGATTAGGGGATTTATTTTGAGAAGTTATTTAGGTAGGTATTTTATAAAACAAAGTGGTTTTAAGGTGTGAATAATTGAGGGGAGTGAGTTCTCTTTTATAGTTGAGGAGAAGTGACATTCTTGCAAATTCTCAAAAGTATTCACTATTTGGAGGTCAATATTACCTCAAGTGGCTCCAAGATTTATAATTAACACGTTTTAAGGGTTATATGGTTGAGACACACCTGAAAAACACAATATAACAAATTTTTTTAAACATTTTGTTCCTTAAATACCATGTTTCCTTATTTTACCATTTTGGTATTTCATTATGGTAACTATTTTTTTAACATGACTAATTTATCCAGTAAGACTAAAATAAAATGATACTTACTAGATAATTTGGACCTAATTATTATAAATATTTTATAAAATTAATAAAATATAAATCCTATGTGTGTTGAAAATTATTTGTAACACAAGCACAAGTAACGTGCAAAAACACCGCTTTAACCATAACGAGGCTAATCGAGTTTTTTCTATTTATCGGTCAATATAGTCGTTATAAAATAAAAATTGGTATATGAATGGAACATAGTTAATATTTATTATTATTTAAAAATCCATTATAAGAATATATGATTTTTAATAATTTTAAACAAATTAATAATATATAATTTATCATAAAATAACATTAATTTCAATTTTAACATTATTCATTTAAATAGAATTTTTTAAAAAAATATCAAGAAAATGATTTAATTTAAATATATTATTTTAAAAACTTTTTAACATGATATATTAATCTAAAAATATAATTGAACAAAATAATTCATTTAATTTACTTAATTTTTATTATTTTTAGTATCAGTTATTTTATTTTTGAATTAACTAAATTATTACTATGCTGAAATTTATTAAGCATTTTAAGTAAATAATATATCTCTAAAAAGTATCTTTCTTGTATTTTTCTTTATTTAACTTATTATATGAGTCACTTTCATGGAAAAGTGTCAAAAAACTCATAAAATAATATCCTTAGGTCATAAGGGTCGAAATATGGTCAAAAAATGGGTATTAGACAAAAGTTTAGGTCATTTTAACCCTTATATTATTAGTTTAACCCCTGGTAAAACTATTTTTACTTTAACCATGGTAATTAATTTTTTCTATTTTCACTATTCATTTTGGTCAAAATTAATTTGACCTTATTAGAAATTATAAATTATTATGATTCCAAATAAGGAATCCATTTTTTCAGATTAAATTAAAAAAATAGGAAAAATTTAATTTAATATTAATCCTGCAATTGCGATGAGAAAGTAGGTTTTTTAAAGTGAAAATGTACAAAATTTTATAATGTTTTTTAATCTAATTTTAGTATAAAAATGATTTCAATGGAATAAAATGGATTAATTTGTATAAAATTAATCTAATTATACTTTCAAACTAAATAAAAATATATTATAAATTATTCAAATGAAAAGGAAACTTTCAATTCAAATTCAGTATTTCCACTATTCATTAAAAAATGAAACTTTTTCAGAAAAATCCAAAAAAATCACCCTAAGTTAATTTTTGAATTCCAATTCAAAAAATGAATTTTATTTTTTCATATAAATTTTATAAATGTTTGAAAAAGTAATTTTAATTTATGTGTGCCAAGCACTATTAATCCGTATTTTAGAAAAAATACAATTTTTCAGAAAACATTTATTTTTATTTTAAATGATACTTATTTTATTTTTAATAAATATATAACTAATAATAATATTTAGACTATATTTCTTCATAATTTAGTTAATCCTATTATTACCTACCATTCTGATGGTCAGGCAGTAATTATTATATTAAATAATAATATTAATAGTGTATTATGGTTTTGTAAAACTCAACCTTTTATGTAACAAAAGCTTAAGAAAATCATTGTTTCATATAATGTAAGATCAAATAAGTTTTGTGTGCATTTAAATATATCAAAAAATTAAATTTATTCTGAAATAAATATATTTTAAAGTCTTGGGGTGTTACATTCTCCCCATATTAAATAAATTGCATCCTTATAATTTAAACTTGATATCAAAAATCATGGGTTTGATATTTTAAAATTATTTTTAAAAACACCAAATTATAAAAGGGTTAATAAAATATAATATTAATAAGAGAAGAAGGTAAGTACAAAGGTCATCTATAATAATCACATAAATAGTTTTCTTAGTAGGTGAATATAGGAAAGAAATGTAAATATGAACATGGAAGAAAAACTAACACCAAAATAATGATGGAGAGTGATAGAGAACATTGATCACAAGAAAGTGAGTGGTCCATAAAAGGCTAACAACCACAAAAATATAAACCAAATAGGTATTAAAAAGGTCATTGATATCATTAGAAATTTTGGAAATAGGATAATATTATATTTCACAACCC
This sequence comes from Viscum album, assembly GCA_963277665.1. NCBI lineage: Eukaryota > Viridiplantae > Streptophyta > Magnoliopsida > Santalales > Viscaceae > Viscum > Viscum album. The sequence continues at coordinate 233,258,210 of OY728121.1, forward strand.
TTTTTCTTAAAGTTGAGGAATTATTTTAGAGTCTAAGAATATAAGGAAATAATATTTCTTTATACGTTCCTATTTCATAAGAATAATTTCATATTTTGGTTGTTTTTAATTCACCCATTACTCAAGGAAATGAATATCCAAAAATGATTTTTTTATGCTTGAAACACTAAAATTCACTTTTAACGGATCATAAGATCCATAAAAGAGTGAAACGTATTTCTTTATATCTCAAACTATTTTCCAAAACCAATATGGTTAGCACAAGTTATCAAATATACATAAATCTTTATATGGTGAGGTAATACATTAATCTCTAAAACCTAATCCAAATTTCAAATCAAACCATTCCATAAATGGTTAACCTTATGACCCTTCCAAAATATCAAGATCTATAACTTTAGAAAGAAGGCCACTAAATTTTCCAAATGAAATTACCATTAATACCTAAAATAATATGAAGTAGCTCTTAATAGTCACATAACAAACATGTGAATACCTTCTCCATTTACTTTCTTGAGACATGGTAATAACCTAAATTACCACAAAACCTTATTGAAAACATGCAGGCTTTCTTAATCCTTAATAAAACATAGATTATGGGATATATTCCTTAAATCGCAAAAATGTTTTAAACTCCATCCATGATATCATAAACCAATTTTTAAACAAATGATTAATCAGTCCAAAGGTAGTCAGTTCTATCCAATTTACCTTATCGGTATCGACCATCTCTTTATCCCAACATCATTATCTCAACATTATGAAAATATTAAGGGTACTCAATCATGTGTTTTCCATGAAGTTAAACTTACCACTGAATCATTTTTTTTCATTGGTACTGTTCAACACATGATTTCAAATTATTAATGAAAATTAATATAATAAAATCATCACACATTTCATAATTATTATAATCAGTAAATCACTGATATAATAATCAAATGAAATAATTATTGAACCCAAATACAATCCTTTTAGCCATTCCTCTTTATCTGTGGTGGTATCATAAGCTTGATCATGATCCATTATCCTATTCTGTGGTATATTCCTTTGACGCCTGAGATATTGATTTGTGTAGTGTCCCATATCCTTTCAGTTGAAACATTATACATCAAAAACATTTTTATTACACTTTAAATCACAAGCACAATGGATTTTCTCTCTAATAATGCAGTAAACTCCCATTATTTTTAAGTAAGTACCAAGGTGATTCTTTCCACAATAATCATATGTGGGAAAATAATTATTTCTATTATTTCATTTATCTATATTTTAGCTAGATGTCCTATTGTTCTCACACTTCCCTCCAAATCCACAATACTTAGATAATTCTTTCATTGTCTTGTTAGAACATAATACTATGTCCTCATATGATGATAATGTTTGGGAGAATAGTTCCCTTAAAAGTATTGGTTAAAACCCATCAAAGAAACGACAATTCTTACCCTTTGAATGACATGTATTGATGTAGTTCCAATTCATTCTACTAGGAACCATTTCTAAATGATTACATACACTATATTAGATTATATCTTTATGAAACATAATGTATAATAAAAAATATTGTGAAATACTTAACATAAATTGGAATATTTATGCATTAATAATCTTATAATAATATACATGGTTTCTTTATGTTTATCAAATTTTCAAATCCATCATAATGGTTTGTAGAGAAAATGTGAATTTTCCTTAGAATATCCCCCATGAGTGTCAAAAAATGTGTGCAGTAAGGCCCATTTTCATACACCAGGTGATGATCGGGTCTATCCCAATGCACCCTTTTCAAAGTTATTACCCCAAGGTACTTCTACACCAAAACCACGTCCACTTGTAGTATCCAGAAAGGCATGTAATTTTAGGAAAAACCATATAATATCTTCCTTAACAAAACATTAGGATGTTCTTCTGGACTCATCATTATAGTCTATTATATGGTTATGTTCGCTAATACATGTTTTCCTTAAACTTTTTATACTAAATTTCCTCTAATACCAACTGTAGTGACCCTAAACCCAATATCCCATAGACGATTCCTTACTTTATTACAATTACATAGATACAAAAGATCAAATCCTAATGTAATGAGTAGTTTAATAGTCATAGTAAACTAGATACATACATGAATCTTATATTACATTTGAATACAAAAATCAAAAAATATTTTTTTTGAGAATAACTTTATTATATCTATCATATAACTTCATAAAAATCATAATATACTTCATGGAATCCTGGGGAACGGAAAAAATAAGGATGATATCAAATGATTAGTAAGGGTTAAGTACAACAGAAGCTATCATAAATCAATAAAGAATAACCAACACGGAAAGGTGAATTCCTGAACAAACATGAAATTTAAATAACTTTACTAAATGAATAGATAGGGAATAAAAAATAAAGAAGGATAAAAAATAAAGAAGGTTAAATAACTTAAACATAAGAAAATTAATCAATAACTTGAGCATAATATGGTAGTAACAAAATATGATCATATAATTCCATATAAAAAATCACATGAAATTAAAACTTCACCATGGATGTTCTAAAAAATAAAATAATCACATTGAATATAAATAATGATGGAATAAATAATTTTGGATGTCTTGATTATCAATATATATCCTCATGATAGTTTCTACTAAGATTCATCCTTATTAAAGTTTAAGTTTGTGGGTAGAAACTTGTCTGATTTAGCCAACTAATTCGTCTCATGAGACTACCGATGCATCGAGGGGATTACATTAACCAGTCCCAAACCCATATAATAAATGTACAAATAATTCCTTATATATCTAGTAATATATTTAATCCATAAATAATGTTCCTTATCAAATATCTGTATTGAGTAAAGGTTACATATTTACCAATATTTCTACAGTTAATCAAATAACATTCAAAGTAAACACTGTATGTAAAAATGGTATAAATTTTAGACAATAATCATATACATCACACAAGATTATGGATATTTAATATTAATTTAATTTCCAATGAGAATTATTACAATAAAGTGATTGTTTTATGAGAAAGTTAATAATCACAAAAGGATGTTAAATTTTAAAATAACTTTTATTACTTGGTAATTTTCATATCAAATCCCCTTGGATAATATAATTCAAAGTAAAACAAAAAATAAAATGGATTATGAATAAATAATGATATTAAATGTCAAATTGGAAGTATATAAACCACATTAAAGTGAATTTGTGCATAATAACAAATAAGTCTCAATGGAATGTAAATTGATATGAAATCCCTTACTTTATATTTAATTTTTAGAGAAAATCCTTTAACCTCATGTATAGTGGTTTTAAACTTGTTATTAACTTATTAAAAAATCATATTAATATTTATAATATCATATATGATCCTTTTATAACATCTTATCACTCGTTTCTTAATAATGTTTCATTATTTTCATTGTTTCAGGTGTTAATTGGATTGTTTTCTCATTCATGTTTTGTTATGAAATATTTGGTTCTTGCACATGTTATATAGTTATATCATTTAAAAAATAATATTAATGACATAATTATAATATTTTTACATCAATTTTACTTTTAAAACCAATCTTGAATGATGGTTATGAAAAATTTAGTATGTTACGATCATGGAGATGGTAAACCGTATGTACGAATGAGTAACGTTTCCATTTTTCATCTATCATTATGGAAATGAGGTAAGTAATATTTTACCTTTAAATAATAATCATAATACCATTAATACTATATTATATACTTATATATTTCATCCATTTTGTGTGGTGATGAAAAGAGAGTCACATCATTTTGTGAAAGTGGTTGTCCACACATACATGAATGATGTTATTACCATTATGTGAGTTAAAAGGAAAGAAAGAAAATGATGTATATATATATATATATCAACTTTATATAATGATAAATATGCCACTAATATCATAATTATGTCATGTATATCACATATAATCATTAAATTTATCTTTATCACCTTCTATGTGAAGTGTTAGCTAAAGACAAATCACATCGCTTCGTGATGTGGTATTCTGCAGTACACATGAGAAACATCAGTGTATCTCCTATGGAATGGAAGATATATATATATATATATATATTATATTGAATAAAGAGGTATAATTATTTTATAAATATTATATATATTATTTAGATCCATCGTTATACCCAACCCTGAGAGGTGGGAATGGAAAAATGAAGGACATCGGCTCACAAGGCGGTAGTCTGCTGTATACACAAACGCTGATTTTGTAACCCATTTGATGGAAGTGTGAGCAGTTTTAGGCCATAACCTTAAAATAAAAACATATCATTATATTTAATATAATTATTTTATTATATAATCATGTTATATTAGGAATTGAAGGAGGTGGATAAGGAAATAAAATAAATATGCTTTTAGAAGAACATTACCTCTTCTTTGGGTATCCTCCTTAAATTCGCACTAAAACCATAAAAGGTTTCATTTTTTCCAAAAATAATTTTCATAGGATAAGGTAAGGTATGTTTATATGTTATAGTTTTATGTCTAGGCTGAACCAAAGTGGTTTTAATTTGTGAATAATTGAGGGGATTGAGTGCCCTTTTATAGTTGAGGAGTTTCATTCTTGTAAATACTCAAAATTATTCACTATTGGGTGGTAAATATTATATAAAGTGGCTCAAAAATTATTAAGTAATGGATTTTAAGGATTATATGGTCTATAAACACCTCAAAAATATAATATAGAACATTTTTAAACATTTTGTTCCTTAACTACTAAGTTTCCTTATTTGACCATTTTTCTTTTTTCATTATGGTAACTAGTTTTCTAACCTAAGTAATTTATCCATTAAGACTAAAATAAAATTATCCTTAATATATAATTTGTACCTAATTATTCTAAATATGATATATAATTTATAAAATATAAATCCTACATTTTTTTGAAATTAGTTTTAACACAATCGTAAGTAATGTGCAAAAACACTGCTTTAACCATAACCGTGCTAACCGAGTTTTTACTATTTAAGGTCAATATAGTCATTATAAAAGAAAAATATGCCCATTAATGGAAAATAGTTAATATTTATTATCAATTAAAAATCACTTGGAAGAATATAGGTTTTTTTAGTAATTTTAAATTACTTAATAAAATATAATTTTTCATAAAATAACATCAATGTCAATTTTGAGATTATTCATTTAAATTGAATTAAAATAAAATAAAATGATTTAATTATAATATTTTATGTTCAAAACTTTTTAACATGATATATTAATATAAAAAATGGAACATAATAATTCATTCAATTTACTTCACTTTTATTATTTTTAGTTTCCATTTTTTTATTAACTAAATAATTATTGCAGTGGAATTTATTAAGCATTTTAAGTAAATAATTTATGAATAAAAATTAAAGAGAAACTATTCTGATAAAAAACTAATTTATCTTTCAAAATAATATTTATAACCGAACCAATGATTTTTTCCCTATCCAAAATCTTTATATATATTAAAAGTAAGAAAATTATATTTTTTTATTTTTCTTTACTTAACTTATTATATGGGTCAATTTCATGGATAAGTATCCAAAAAAAACCTAAAATTAGATACTAAAGTCATAATAGTAGAAATATATCTAGAAAATGGATTTTGGAAAAATTTTCAGGTCATTTTAACCCTTATATTTTAAGTTTAACCCCCAATAAAACTATTTTTACATTAACTGTGGTAATTAATTTTTATTGTTTTCACTATTAATTTTAGTAAAAAATTAAATTGAACTTATCATACATTGTAAATTATGGTAATTAAAAATATGGAATATATTTTTTCTAAATTTAATTCATATAATAAATAAAATTTAAATTAATATTAATCCCACAAACGCGATGAGAAAATGAGTTTTTAAAGTAAAAATATTCAAAAGATTATAAAGTTTTTATATCTAATTTCAATATGAAAATGATTCCAATGACCTAAATTGGATTAATTGATATAAAATTAATCGAATGTTACTTTAAAACCAATTAAATATATATTATAAATTATTTAAATGAAAATACAATTTTTAATTAATTATTTTTCATATGGCATGACCTATAGTCGAGGGGTTCAATTGCAACACCACATCTTAGAAATGAGGGTTAAAAACCCAATGCTTTAATTTCTAGTAAAAATATGGGGTAGTTTCATGGGATGTCATCACGTGAAACTATAAGTAGGTTTTACCATCACCTTTCGATAGTAGTGACGGTGTATTGGGCCCCAATCGTTGGTGGGGAAGTTAATGTTTTTGGACCCTACTTACGGTGGTGAGGCTGTTGCCTTCAACGGTGTAAGGGAAGTTCCATGTGAAGTATGGCTGGTAGGTATGTCTTTGATGGAATATGAAAGAGGAACTATAACCCATGACCAATAGTGTAAGGAAAAACATTGTATGGTTGTGGGGAGAAACTATTTTCATGGCCTAAAATCGGGGTGGTACACATGAAACATTTTGTGGTAGAGAAGAATCGCAACACATGGGAGGGGTGTCTAGGATGATCCGATGATTATGGGATAGAATATATCTGGTGAATGGGAATGACTGTATCAAAACACATAGGTAGGGTGTCCGAGATGATCTGATGGTGATGGGTTGGAATAGATCTGGCGGCCAGGAATGACTGCAGGGATGTGCTAATGGTGGGCCTTTATGATAATTTATATTTATCCAACATGCCAAGTAATAAGGGTTTATAATATCTATATAATATATAAATAAATAGGTTCATATGGGTAGGTTTTCCCTTGGAGGGGGCTGTGACATGCCTATCCAGTCTTTGGGTGTGTGGTTTGTTTGTGTTTCATTGTAATTGTACCTCCAAATACCTAATATAATATATAAGTATTTTTCACTATTCATCAAAAAATGAAACATTTCATAAAAATCCCAAAAAATCACCCTAAGATAATATTGGTATTCTAATTTAAAAAATAAAGTTAATTTTTTTATGTAATTTTTTCTAAAAGTGTTAAAAATTAATTTTAAATTATTTTGCAAAGCACTACTAATCCGTCTTTTAGAAAAAATATAGTTTTATGAAAAAATTATTTTTCTTTTAAATGTTACTTATTTTATTTATAATAAATAGATAGATAATAATCTTGTGTAAACTGTATATTTCCATAATTTTTTTAATCCTATTTTTACCCTCCATTCCAATGACTAGGTGATAAGTATCATATTAAATAATAATATTAATAGTATATTTTTGTTTAGTAAAACATGACCTTATTTGTAACTCGAGAAAAATAAAGTCATTGTTTCATGTAACACAAACTGAACTTAGTGTTGTGTGCATCAAAATCTATCAAAAAATAAAATTTATTCTAAGATAAATATATTGTAAAGTCTTGGGGTGTTAAAAACATATTTTATGGGTAGAAACCGAGTGAAAATACCTTGGAGAGAAGACGTTTTAGATTATGGCATGCTTAGTCCATGTTTTAGTGGATTGGTTCAAAGCTAGATATGAAAGTTTTGTGGGATGGTTGGAAAATGATAGTGAGAATTTTGTATGAGTAAGTGTTATTGGTTGGTGATAGGTAAAGGGAATGTAAAATCTTGGGAGAGATGGGTTGTTGGTGAAAATTTTCAATAATATATTTAGGGAGGTGCACAGATGACAATGGGTATTAATTGGAAAGATCAAAATCATAATTTAGGGTTTCTAAGATGAGGTTATTGGGTCCGACAGACAGAGTTTGATGTGTCATTGGGGGCCTGATCATTTTTACGGATAGTGGTGATGACCAAGGGTTGACAAGAGTAAGTGAGGGATACTTGGGATGACTTGGAATCATGAAACCAAAGTGCGGGGTTAACAGGTTAGGTTTGTTAGTTTATGAAAAGAGAGACTCATGGTAATCTCCATGGAAAGATGGTGTTCAGAAGATATGATATTAACAAGATGATGATATAAGAAATTTAATTGTGTAGAGTTCCCTCTCACTCATTCTGAGTGCGACTCTAATGAAGTCTTGACTAGTTCACTGATTGGTTTAGTATTGATGTATATGATTAAGATTAGGTGTCAGAGGTGTTTCATGGGATATTGGGGTGTAAATAATGAAATTATATATGGTTCTTTTGTATAAAATGGGATTGGAATCCATGTATAAATTATTGGTAAAGTTAGAGTGTCAAGTGACTGATGTGAGATAAATTCAATAATTAGATCAATTATGAATCAGGGTTAGTATAGGATGGTACCCTGGGAGTAGACTACAATAGTGAAATTTTGGATTTAATAAAGGTTCAACATATTGGACTAGGATCTGAGATTAAGTTAAACTGTATTTTTTAAGGTATTTTCATGATGTTTTTTGGATAAATAAATCATGGATTGGGTTTTATACCTGGTGTCAGGTGAGTAGACCATGTAGATGATGCATTGAGTTAGTGTGACAGAGGAATTATGGATAATTTTTGTGAAAAATCTAATAAGATGAGGTTGTAGTGATTCCAGATGTGTTTTTTGAGAGGGAAATGGTAAGTTTGAAGTTTTGGGTTAGAGTTTTTGGTGAAAATACACTTGTTTGTATCGGGTTAGAATATTGTCTAATAAAATATATTTGGATTTATAAAAATAGAGGTTTAATTATATTATAATGGGTAAGTTGTAAGTTGGGAAACATATGGGTGATTCTCGAGGATGAGAAAATTTATAGCGGGTAGTTTGTAATGACTTGTGTCATTACAGGTTGACATTTTTGGAGAAATTTTATTTTTTACATTCTAGGGGTAAGGGGAGTTTTATTTGAAGTTATTTAGTGAGTTTAAATAGAATTATAATTGAATTATGATTGATTCAATAAGGATTTAGGGGTTTATAAGTGTTAGAGGTTGAGTAGATTAGGGTTGGGGTGGCCCTGCTATTGAATTTCAATAGCAATGGCCACCAGGTACCCGATGTTGGTCACCAGATACCTAGTGACTACTCCAGGGGTATTACACCTTGAATTACTATATGATAGTTGGTGGTTCGATATTAGGTTGAATATAGGAATTGATTACCCAGTACAAGTTGATTGGGTACCCAATAGAGGCATGGGTGCTTTTTTTATTAGGGGAAATCTGTCTTTTACAGGTCGATACTCCCTTCTATTTTAGGAATAAGGACACTAGGTATAAGCATTTTTTATCCCTCTCCCATGTTTCTCCACCTTTAATCTCCATTCTATCCCACTTTAATGGGATGTTGATTAGAGGCTTTTTTGTCACATTGAATTGAGGTAATCCATTCTCGTATACCACTTGTATACCCTTTATTATTCTTCATTTGATTTCATATTTCTAAACCTAGAAATTTAAGGATGATTCCACCAATTTATGGAATAATCATTTAAAAAACATGGGGATTTTTTATGTGATGTATAGAGGACACCGAAAGAGGGATACCATGTCCCACCACTCTCCATTTCTCTAGAGGTAAGTCACTTAATAATTTTATTTGTGTACATTGGTGAAATGGGGTAAAATTAGTGGGATAAATGAATTAGTAAATTTATGGTTTTCTTTATGGAATAGTATATAATCATCCATGAGTTTTATGTCTCTTATTTCACGAGGTTTCAATCATTGAAGGCTACTTAGTGAGTTTTTAGCCATTATGACTCTTTTGATTAAATTGATAAATTAATTATAAATGTTTATAATTAATTAATTTAATATTTTATCATGATATAATATCTCAATATCTTAGATAAGTCTTGGATTAATGTGTATAAATGGAGGTAAATCTCAAAATGGTGTAGGTGGTCCTTTATACTTAACCATATATGCATGTGACTCTATACACTCGTTAGGGGTTTGGGATTAGGAAGCATAAATAGGGGTTTATTGGGATTGAAATTTATAAATAGGATTGGTTAGATCCTTTTATAGTATGATAAGGTATTACCCATATGATTTAGGAATCTTAGAGGTTCCTAGAGGCCATGTCTCCAAGGGTCATTAAAGATAGTTATATTGTACATGTTGGAATTGGTGCCCTAGAACCAACTTTTCTATACTTTATGGTTACCTGTATTCATTTCTTTAAATAGTAGTAAAGTTATTATCACATCATGATTGTTTTTCTATGTGACATAGTATATGATAATATCCTAAGCGTAATTATTATACTGAAAGGCCATAATAGTTTCACGCTACGCTGAGATCTTAGAAATACCACAATAGTATTCTTAAATATTTTATATAGTTGAATAATATCACATGATAGGAAAAAATTATATAGGCTATTAAGGGGAGAGACTCATAGAACTTTGAGAAAATTTCTCATAGTGTATTCCCTTAGTAATCTTTATAGTTGGAGATTATGATAACATGACCTACTAGTATAAAATCCATATTTGTATGTGTTATAAGATATTTCTTTCTGTGGATGTGTGTAATGATCCTTAGACTTTATAATTATTATTAATTCATATTATTAGTCACATAATTTGATGTATTTATGGAAACCATGACAACATATGATCATAGTGAGGTTGGATACATTGGGTGTGTCATGAGTAATATTGCATTAATGAATAATGGAGAAATGATTTTTCCTTTATGTTCTTTAATGTAAGTTGATATCTCATTCACTTTTATAAGAATAAAACTACCTAATTAATTACATGTATATAGTTTTTTTTGAAGAATTCCTTTCTTTAAATTCAAAGAAAGAGACATCAATCACATAGGTTGATGACACCAACATGCAACCTACTTGATTTGAGATATTGAGGAAAATGGATTATATTACACATTGTATGTTCATAGGAGGTTGTATGTTATTTAAACAACAACTTATTTCTCTATAGGATTATTAGAGTGTTTCTACATGATAACCTTGGACTTTAGGTAGTGTAACTTAATTCCACTAATAAAGGGTCCTAAAGGGCCACACACTAAGTGTACTCAGAACCCCGGTTAAATTATATATGAATTTAACATGTTGAATAAATACTATTACCATATATGGTTTAATAATTATTTATGTTAGTTTGATCACCAATATTCAATCACCATTTTTTCAAGAGAATATATGTGAGTTTAATATTGAATAAATAATTATTTTTAAGTAATTATTTATTTAATTACGTGAATATATAATATTTATTTATTCTATTTTAATCATAAAGTAAAAAATATTTATTTATTTGGTTACATGGATATTTAATAAATATTTATTCACTATTTTTATGAATATAATATTATTTATTTATTTGTGAATAATATAGTGAAATTTTTTTAATTAAATAAATAGTAATTATTTAAGATTTGATAAATATTGTGGTGGATTGGATAACTGAGTTTAATGGTCTGATGATAAATGTCATATTAAAGATTATATGAATAAATATTAATTTATTTATGTAATGCCCCGATCCTAGTTACCCAAAGTCGGTCCATTATTACATAACATTGGCATGATTACAAGGAATCAATTCTCGAAGGACTAATTAGTTTAATAGTCTTGGAAAATATATTACATACATGAAGTTCAACATTACAACTTGAAAAGAAAAACAATAGTAATTTATTCCATTAGAAACTTCCAAGCCTCCTAGATTCTGCTGGAAAGTCACTCATAACTAACTTCTTCATATCCTGGTAAAATAAAACATAATAAAGGGGGTGAGCTCAGATGCTCACTAAGGGTAAATAATTTAGCGGAAGCTATAAAATTTTAAGGAAAGGTGTGTAATAAAACAACAACCTTTTAAACATAAACATGAACATAATATGGAAAAAATAAATCAAACATTACCATATAAACATGTACATGGATATTATACTAGTTGAATAATCACATGTAATAACTAATTTCATAATGAGGGAATGTATAGTATCAGACTTTAATTTCTATGTTAAGGCCTCGTGCCAGGACCTATGGGCTAACTGTAACCGGACCCAAACCCGGAGAGCCTCTGTTACCAGACTCCATCCCGGAGAGCCTCTGTAATCAGACTCTAACCCGAAGAGCCTTTATAACCTAACTCCAACTCGGAGGGTCTACTATAACCGGACCCCAACCCGGAGGGATTACTTTTACCGGTCCCCAACCTGGAACATACTATTCCAAAACATTTATCTTAATAAAATGTTGAAATATAACACAGACATTCGTATTAAAACTAGCATATGAAATGTCAATACTTTAACCTTAAACCATGAATGGAATAAAAATATCACATCCACATTCAAACATATCATAACTCATTCAATACAATATTGAATATTTTATTTATAATAAATAAACTTCAAACATGTTTAAAATCCATTAAAGGATGTTGACATAGATGAAAATGATCAGTAAAATTTTTTGAGAGAAATACCCATTTTTCACAAAATAGTTTAAAATTATCACAATTTATAAAAGTAGTCATTTAAAAGGGATTTTGGAATAAAAGTGTCCTATACCACTTTGAATTTTTTTAAAATAATTATCATTTCAAAAAATTAATGTCTATATAAATAAATCCTTAAAATCATTTTGAAAACATTGACATTAATTAAAAGGGTTTAGAAAGATAAATCTTAAAAACATTTAAAATGATGATCTAGTTAAATAGACCCTCAAATAAAACCTTAAAATATTCCTTGTGAAATAATTTTCATAAAATATGGGTATCTATGATAAGTATGTCCGGGAAAATACTTACACATGAACAATCTCGGATAATAATGAGATTTTGGAAATAACTCTTACCTCGTTGTAATCAATCAAGTCGTATGAACAATAGTATATAAACACCAAATAAATCACAAAATATAATGAATATAAATATAATCATGATAATATATATCAAATGGAAGTACACAATATACCACATTCAATAAATAGGTGGTGAACAATGGAAATCTCACAGAATTAAAAGCGAGATAAGAAACCCCTTACCACGTGTCCGACTTGACTCGCTCGTATGTTCCTTGTTCTTCCTGAATAATAAACTTAAGTTAATTTCTACTTGATTAAGAATATTTTCAATTTTATTATTCCTTTTATATCACCTATTACCTTTCTATAACAATTAGTTAATTATTTGAGTTCATATCGGACATTTTGTCGATGTTCAGAACTTGAGTCAAAAATGAACTTGTTATAATTATAAATTGTCCATGTGGTCAAAATTCCATTATCTATAGAATAATATTACTCATTTATATTTCATATATATCATATATGTCCAGTATATTTATGTATTTATAACAGTACATAGCATTTTTAGATAAGAAATGAAATGCACCGTTCATGGAGACGGTAAGTCGTACGTATGCCTGAACGCTACTTTCATTTCTATTTTGTATTTAATAGAATTAAAACATAATGATACATAGGTATATTATAACTCCAGTATAATATCATATATAATATCATTAAATACATACTTTATACATCCCACATAAGTCATTAACGAGTCATATCACTTTGAGGGGGAGATAGTCCGCACTTCCTCAAATGAAATTATCGCGTTTTACCCATAATGAAAACCGTAAAGGTATGATATAAATGGAAAATACAGAAGCACAAAAAAAACATAAACATAATATATAAATGATATATAAATATAGTTCCATCTTAATGGCCACCATGAGAGGTGGTAGGAGATAATCGAACAATCATCGTTTCGTGAGGCATTAGTTTGCCAACCACAGAAATAGTATGTTCTTCACCCATTAGATGGAGGTGTGTGTAAGTGTATTTCGAATCCTTCTCATAAAAAAATAATAGTATATTGAGGATACTGGTTTTTTCATAAAATAAAGGAATAAAAAGAGTTTATGGGGGTTCGAGAAGTAAAATAAAACAAAATAAAATAAAATAATTTAAGAGAAACAGTTACCTTTAACCTTTGTTTTGAACCAAAAGGACTTTTTGAAGTGACAATGCCTAAGGTAAGGATTATAGGTTTAATATAGGGATCTTAAGAGCTTATTTGGACAGGGTTTGGATGATCCAAGGGGCTTGAGAGTTTTGTGGAATGGGTTAGAAGTGGTGTCCTTTTATAAGGGGGAGGAGGGGCTCTTTATGAAAGTGTGAAAATATTATTTTATTATATAGTGATATTCAATTTCTAATGGTCAAAAACTAATTAAAGTCAATGATAATAAGATTCATGGTCGAAATAAAATCATCCAATAAGAATTGGACAGGTTTGGATATAGTTTTAATATTAATAATCTTATTTATTTAAATCATTTATTAATGAGATAAATACTACATCATTATTGTGTCATAAATAATTTAATTTATTTGAGATCTAAAAATTATAAAAAAATAAAATAATGTATTAAATCTTTTTATCTTTCAAATGAATATTTATAGTAAAAAATATGACTTATATAACCCCATGTGAAAATTTATTTACTAAAAGATATTTGTTTATGTCATTTTTGCCTTTACTTTAAGTTAATTAAAATAAAGTGTCATTATCATTCATAAGTGGCTCCATGTGGTCCCAAAATCGACCCAAGGATTTCCATGGTCAGCCATGACTTATCCAATAAGACTTGGATAAGTGTTATGGTAATTTTTGTATTATTATAATATTATTTTTACCTTGAATTACCCTATTTACCTTTTACCGCGGTAAATAAAAGTCAAAATTTACTATTCACAAAAAATATTTTCATCTTATTGAACCAAATTTTACTTAATAAGTTTAACCATGTCTCTTTTATTTTTGAAATTCAACTCACAGAAATGGTAAAATTAAGTTTTATCCAAATTTGTAAATTTTCCTAAGGTGGGTAAAAGATAGTAAAAAGTTCAATAAAATTTTTATATATCTAAACTTATTATAAAATAACTACAATGAATTATATTTAACTTATATATGTATTATGTATCTATTTTTACCTAAAATAAATTTAAATAAAATAAATAATTATTTAAATAAAAAATCGATTTTAACCAATAACTCAGTGTTTTTCACTATTCCTCAAAAATTGAAAGTTTTCAGAAAAATACCAAAATTTCTCCCTAAGATTATTTTGATATTATGAATTCAAAAATTAATTCCATTTTACCAAATTTAAAACATTTAAGTTTCATTTATTAATTTAAAATTAATTCCCGTTGTCAAAACCAAAAAGCGTGTTATTTAGAAATAATAACTAACAAAAGATTGATACTTGTTTATGTTCAATTTCAAAGTGAAATTATTTACAATGAACAACATTGGATTAAATGTTAGAAATATAATCTATTTATACTTAAAAACCATTAAAATGTATAATTTAACACTACAAATTTTTTGGATTAAAAAAGTAGTTTTCAGTTAAAATATAGTATTTTTCACTATTCACCCAAATATGAAAGTTATCAGAAAAACACCAAAAATTTATTGAAACTAAATTCTTATGTCCCAATTCTAAAAAAGAAGTTTATTTTTTCAAATTGATTATATAAAAGTTTCAAATATTGGATTTAAAAAGGGTTCGCCATTAAAAGGCGGTAAAATTAAATTTTTTAAAAAATACTTCTTTTATCTGAAAAAAATGAATTTGTTTTTTAATTATGTCTAAGAAAATAATAATATGGATTCTAAAATTATATGGATTATATAAAGTTAAAATTTTAGTTAATACTATTCATAACCTCTTTTGAAAGGCTAGTTTGGTAAGTCATGGTGCGCTTGAACTCGGTGTTGCATGCATTTCAAGTTATTGAATTACTTTGAAGAAATAATGTACTATGAAATCTTGGGGTGTTACAATTTATTAAAAAAATAATATTTATTTTATCCATCAGTTTAGCTCATATCAAGTAAATAACAATAAGTCTATTATTATTTTGACATGAGGTTTTCCAGAGATTAATAGAATAATAAGGGCCCTTGTGAAATTTTTATTTTCTAACCCTATATCTATTTAAACCAAGTTATATAATTTTCTAAACCCTAGACACATTATAATAATTGTGAATAATGAGTTCTAGAGAGGATTCTCTTAAGATCTAGAGATCTCCTCCCGAAGAATTCTCTGAAGAATTCAAAAAAATACCCTCCTCCCCCAGAGTGATTCCTTCTCAACTTGAAGGATTATATTGTGAGAAAAAATGATTATTGAAAGAATTAGAACCATAAGTGCTATCATTTGAAAAAATTCTATAATGGTGATCATAGGTCCCTGAAACATGTGTGTATTAATTCTAAATGGAATATACCCTTGATTTATCTGATGCAACGATGGTACGACAATAATCTTCATCTGATTATCAAAAATTTAGAAAGAATTCAATGAAAGGTAATTGTTTATTTAAATAAATTAATTATTAATTATATGTGAAAAGATCATCTCTTATTGGTTCCAGTGATTCCCTCAATTAATTTTTGATTTATTTTTTTTTCGTGACATTATTTCTCATATAAATCTCAGAATTATCCTTGATTATGATAAAAAATCCAAGTTGGAAATGCTAAACATTTACTTCCACTATGATAAAAACCTTCAGTACAAACCTTCATAGGGTTTTTGTTTATGTAACAAACCATGTGTTGTTTTGAAATATCCTTGATTTCATTGGGAGGGGAATATTATGTGGGTAAGTCCGGGGTTAGCATTGTGGTTAGTGTCTCACTCGTAAAGTATATTAGAAGGGATTTATGAGTATGTATTTGGGACTATAGGATCTCCTTGTAAATATATTAATTGATGGGAAAGGGTGTAGTGGATCATGATTGGTCTAATAGGCTTCGTATGTTTCAATTATTGGGTTTTCTAGAGTGGTTAGAGGGTGTAACTACTCATTATGTGTGTTCATAGAATGGAGATTTTGGGAAAATTGGATCCCTTGGGAAATGCACTCTCTTGGATAGAGGAGTTGGTATATTCTAGGAATAGTCCTTTAAAATTTATACTTTCATGGATTAATTAGTATAGGTACACACGCTACCTCTAGGTAGGTTGAGTTGCTGGTTATGGATGAATTTTCTATATACCTATAACATGGTTGAGTGGGAAGAAGTAGTTAAGTGTTAGAATCATCATGAAACAGTTTCTTAAAGTGTAGAATCATTAGTTGAATCATGTGTAGGTATACTTTGAGTCATGAAAAGGTTCCTAGTATGTGACTAGTATGGTTGATTGATTTAACCAAGTATGAATAATTAACCAATTTTTGTAGAATGATCATAACTTAAGGGAATTGGGATCATCAAAGGATATCATATCATCTATGATCTTAACTATATTGATGCATTATGTTTATAGACAACATGATCTCACGAGCCTTAGCCCAGTTGGTGAGGAGTCCTTAAGTGCATCCTAGAGACTCGAGATCAAATCCAGGAAGAGGCTAATTTTTGGTTATTGTAGCAGTACTGTAGCAAGAACTGTGAAGAATTTTAGCAAGTACTGTATCAAGAACTATGTAGGCACTATTTGGCACTGTAGTAGCTAGGAATATTCCCCCTTTTGGGCCTTCGAGCCAACTATTTGGTCCCCAAGTCCTTTAAGGCCTTCAGGCCACCCAGGCCTTCGGGTCAATAAGGCCTTTAGGCCACCTCAAGGCCTTCGGTCCACCTTAAGTGCAGATGAAAACTAGACAAACTAAAAAGGAACAAACATCGGAAGGAGGAGGAGCAATGAGCTTTCAACATAGCAGAAGCTAAATAGATTTCAAGAATGAAAGGGTATGAAACTTGCCATCGGGAAAAACGTGTGCATGCACGAGAAAGCCTAGCCGAACAGCCTTGCGATGATGGAGAGCTGATTTCACGATGAAGATGATGGGGAGGAGTAGTTCCAAGTAGTTAGTCTGGGTTGTATGTAATGTTTGAAGCCTACGGGCAATGAATTCCTCTAAGGCATACAGGCCATGTAATACTTATGCCCACAGACCTTGTAATGGTTCCACCTCACACCTTCAAAGGTGGATTATCAAAATCAATAAAAAATGAAGGCCTTCGGGCCATTAGAGGTTTATAGAAAACATGACTGATGAGATAATATCCAGGAGGCTAGAGATTCATGGTTTTGTGATATACCTCATAGATGATTTACACTAGGGACTAGCTATTTTTTCACCTTTACTCAATGTGCTTTCTATGTATTAGGAGATTTTATGTATAGGAATGGCTATTTTAGGCTTTTCCCCAATGGATTTTCTATGTGTTGTGATTTTTTTATGTACAATGATGGATATGTTATGCCTTTACCTGATGGATTTATTATATTCTATGATGTTGTATTCCTAGTAATAACTATGTTAAACCTTTCTTTGATGGATTTCCTATGTGTATGATATTGTATTTTTGGGACTAACAACATTACAAATTTCCCCGATGTGTTTCATATATGTTACGTTGGGCATAATACTAGGATAATCTATGGTACTCCTTTCCATCATAAGTTTAATTTTCATAGGTTTAGCTATGTTACACCCCTTTTGGATTCATTTTCAATAAGTTATTACCATTACAGGAATGAATACAGACTTTAAAAGTTGTAGGTGGGGTTGGGTGTTGTGGTGGATTGGTTAATACACAATTTCAAAATATGTTGTATTGTGTGTTGTATATTCCTAATTTTATTTCTTTAGGTATATACATACATTGGGTTTTATTCCACATATAAGGGGACCTATTAGTGGTTCCATACTAAGATGTATTTCTCACACCAAATATATACATCTCGATGGATGTGTATACCTTGTGTCTATCATGGACTATCCACATATAGTAGATGATATTGGGTTAGAGTATCTTGATGATGTATGAGAGAAAAACCATATGATTGAGTCATGTTCATTTGGACATGTCTACACTTTTTTCATGTCTTTTTTTTATTATATACTTTATCATCCTAGTGGGAAATATATGATTTATGTATATGTATTGATCATAGGTTTCATTATTATTATAACATCTTGATGTTTATTTATTATTGATGGTTAAATTTTAGTTGTAATTTCTTGTAATTAATCTGATGCGGTATGATGTTTCTTTTATTTACCCATGATTTTTTTATCATGATAATGAGAGTATAGTCTCCCCATATTACCTATAGATTATCATCACTCGTCAGTAGCCTCTCGTATGTGGGGAGGTGCAATTGAGGTCCTATGATGCCACCATCTTAGAAGCCACTTAGGTAGGCCTGCAATATATAATTACAACTATAACCTAAAGGTTTAGTATCTTTATAGATCAAATTAAACTTTTATACAAAATAACATACATTTATTCCATAAAATTATTTACATATGAATCTCATGTAGAAATATAACCATATAAGAAACCTTGAGGACATATATAAATAATGGAAATGGTGATCTAATGTCTCACTAAGGGTAAACACATAGGGGACCTAAACTGGAGATACATTAGAAACCAAAAATAATATCATAAAGGAACAAACATATAAAAAATATTTAGGTATGAACACATAAACAATGTATATGACTTAAAATTTTGGATATCATAATGGAATAATAATAAAACATAGATGCATAAACATGAAATATAACTTAAATATGTCACATATGTATAATCATACGATATCATAAAAATAATTTTCAGTTCTCCACCAAGACATAATAACATAGTGAACTAGTCTCACTTCTCATATCTTATAAATAATAATCTCATGATATTTGAGCATTACTCTATGCATTGGAGGGATATAAAATTACCATAAATCTATAAAATAGTAATATATCCATACATATGTGTTCTCTATCAAAATGAAAACAATCATATATCCTTTAAAATTTATAGAATGATTGACCTATAAAAATTAAACAAGTTATATAATATTTTTTACAAGTTATAAAAATCATCCAAAGAGAAAAGGTGGATGATAAAAAAAATTTAAATCCCTAGATAAAATGATAAAATATAATATAAAATATTATCAAGGTTGTATTATAAGAGTATGGGCATTGATTAAAAATATTTTTAATAAAGAAAAAAAATTCAAGGAAGTCAATAAGAAATTTCATTTTCATTTTCATTATATTAAATTAGTAAAAAAAGAGGAATTATTTGAACTATAGTTTCAAGATATGAAATAAATAAATGTAAAAATATATTAAAATAATAAAACATTACTTGACCAAGATTATCTAAGATGAAGAGATGAATTTTTATGTAACTTAAGAAGAAATATCTTTAATATTTTGATGATTTTATAAAAAAGGAAATGGTGAATGAATGGAGTAAAAATTAAAGAGAAATTAATTAAAATGTATTTATAAAAAATGGAATATAAGGCTTTAAAATGAATATATATAAATAAAATATAATAAATAAGTAATATAGAGAAAAAATGAGAAATGTAAATGGAAATAAAGAGATATAGATATCCCCTTTCAACTTCATAAGAAGGGATCAATCAATATAAAGAGGTACAAAACGTCCTTTGAAACAAAGAGAAGGTTATAGATATTTACATAAAAATTCATATATAAATCATAAAATAACATGGATATAAAATATAAAGATTAAATCAAAATAGTTATCAAGATGGGTTACCCTGACCTCCTATTTCTAACTATATAATAAACTTTAGTTTATTAATTAACTATTTAAAAGCCTTACCTATTTTTATTTCATTTAAAACCAATAATACTATCCTATAAATAATTTTTTATTGTTTTTTGAATATAGGGACACTTTTAGGGGTTTATTGGGGACCCTCCAAAGATCATGAGAATGAGACAATAACTAAATATTCAGATAAGCACTGTGGAGCTCGCTCTTCAAGACCATCGCTGCATTGGTTTCTTGGCCTTGTCAGTTTGGAACTTCTTGGATAATTCACTGATATTAGATTTTTGGATCTAGTAAAGATATCCCTCCTTATTTATATAAATAAAATCAACTAACTCCAAAGACTCCTCCATATCGAACGAAGAAGGATCAAAGTCGAGGAATGTGACATCAAGTTGCGAATTGTGCCACACCATTTTCTTTTCCATGAGATTCTAAAGATGTCTCCATTTTTCTAGTCTATCCCACTAATACATAGTTATATTACCAAAATAAATTATTTCATTATTGATTTATTATTTTTCAGCCTCTCCAAACTTGCTACAATAAGATACCATATTGTTGTTAAGAACCAGGATACTTGAAAAACTCCCTTTCTTTCGACCTTCCATGAAATATCCCACCTTTAAAGGACTAGAGGGTTTATTATAGTCTTTAACTTCCAAAAATTAAACCTTTAAAATCTATAAGGTTACCTATGATCTCTTCTCCACATCTTATATTGGTACTCCAATTTTCCTTGCTAATCCAGTCATCTTCGTTTTGTAGAGATAGGAGTAATCTTTTCATCTCCTAGTATTCTTCTTAAAATAGGTTGAAAAGTAACAAAAATCCATGATTTATTTCCCCAATTTAATACTTAATAATAATAATAAATTTTCCAATTTATCATCCTCTTCAAAGTATAATACATATGGTGATCCTAAGGTATTGACTCTACCATCAGTAAGGTTAGATTCTAAGTGAAATCTCTCCTTTAGGTTGACCAGCACCAACCCTGCCTCATCTACTTGAATTTGTTTATTTTTATTCCTAAAACCCACTATGTTCCAAACATACCTATAATTTGAGTTAATAGTGACCTATCCAAGGGAACCAAATGAGTCTTATAACTGAACCCTTGTGATTCCACCCAAGCCAGACTAAATATAAGGGAATACGTTTTTATGCATTTTTCTATCTTCTTATCGGAGCATCTTAGAAAAAATCCTTAGATATTGGTCACCTTAGTATGTTACTTATCTTTAAGCACTATATCTAAAACTATAAGCTTACCTTACCCATTTTTATCCTTAAACTATTATTGGGTGATTTTTAAATCTAATAGAAATCTTATAAAGACATTACACACTTTGGTATCCCTTTGATACTATCATTCATCCTTCTTTTTTGTAGTAAAAAGGCCAACCTAAGTAACATCACCTTTATCACTATCAGGATTCTAAAACTCAATAAGAGGGTCCCTTATCTCACTAGAAGAAATAATAGAAATACAATCATGGTCATCTTCATGGGGATCACTACAATTCTTCTCTAGGATAACTTCCCAAGTGACACAATTAATGCCCTCAAGATCATTCCCACACATATTTGATGTAATTTCGACTAGAGGGGGATGAATATTTAGTTGATAAGAAAATGAGATTTCTGATCCCTACCCATAAGCATAGGGGCTAATCTTGTCTTTCTGTAACTCTTACCAACTATCAAACAAGGATTCCACAAAGGCAACCCTATGGAACTAGGTTGAATCATTTCCTTTCCAAAATAATATTCCACGAAAGGAGATCACTCTTCATAATCCCCATATTTATTAAATTGGAATTCCCCTTATATAAATATCTAGATATACTTAGGAAGATTTTTAGTTAAATCATTCTCCACATAGACATGAGGATAGGTAGGATACTTCAATGCAGTTGAGCATAAACCCAAGCAAAAAAATATGCTACAAGAATTTAAAATAATATTCAAAATCATTAGATTGGAAAAGAGTACTGGTAATCTGGGTAAATTCTACCTATATAAAGTCATTGATGTATCTTGATTCATGTGGGGGTCAGTAGACCATCAAAAAAGGAAAAAATAAAACAAAATAAATAATTAAGAACTTCTTGACCAATATCTAATGAAATCATTATCCACTTTAAAAAGAAAAAATAAGCACCTTGAATCATGAAGTCCGGTCAAAGAGTGGTTCAATAAACCCTAATCAGGTGTGAAATAGAGCTCAAAGTATTGAAATGGTGGAATACTGCGACTGAAGTGGGAATACAGTGCCAATCCTACCGGATCTAAAGTGAGAGAGAATTCAAATGGGGAGATCTCCACCACTGAAAGACCCTCCAAGATCTATGGAACCTTAAAGATGATATATATTAAATAAACCTATAAAAAAGTCTTGAAAACTTATATATAGCTGAGTATAATGGGTTCACCCCTCCCCCATCAGTGGGGGAGGGACCATTGTTCCTGATATCATCTGATTATGACATCTCTAACATCTTCTACTTTGGTAAAGAGTCATCCAACCAAATTCCCCAATTAATAATAATCATTATATAAATTTATTATTAAACGTTTATATAGATAATTTAGTGACAATATTTTCATATTTACCATGATTTATTCTATATGGAAATATTGATTATCATTCCATTTCCATGATTTTGTCATCTTCTTAATAGTCGGGATAATGGAATCAATATGTCATAATAATATTTTTTTTATTTCAATTTCATTCCATGTCAGGTACAAGTATGATTGTCAATAAATTCCCCATGATTATTTTATTCAATGTAGACTTATAAATCATAAGGATTTATTTAATAATGAATATTCATTTTAGTATTATTTTTACAGAACCATAAAAATACATTAGATCCATAATTAATTTAATATATAACCATTATTTTTTGAACTTTAAATGTAATAATGATGTAAATTGAATAACATTATCCATGTATATAGTAAAACTAACCCAAATATGATCATGATATAAAGAAGGAATGAACATGAGTGACTAATTATTTAATAATTATATCCTTTTGTATAATTATAATGAAATTTATTTAATTTTAAAATATATTAATTATATTTGAGAAGATTTGGAATGATAATATCATAGAAATAGATCATGAATAAAGTATTACCTACTTTAAAGAGACCTAATCCTCCCTTAGAGGCCTTATTTGTTTCGAATCCCTTGAGACTTCTTCTTATGAAAAGGGTATCCTAAAAGTGAAAAATGATTATAATGGGGGGAAATTAGGTATATTTTAGATAAGAAATTGAACTTTATTTATGGATTGTAAGGGATGAGGAACACTATTGTATTATATGTTCCTTATAATAAAGACTTATCTTGTACTCAGAATTTGTCTCTAAATTTAATTTAATTTTATTCTTTAGTATCCTTATTTATTAATTTGATCATTTTTGTAGTTTAAATAATCATGATGAGATGTTTAAAAAAATAATGAGATTATCGACATGAGGGATTACAAATAAAGGTGTTTTAAATTTTTTTTAGAATGAACTAACTCATTCTCATTACATGGAACCTATTTAAATTTTATTGGATGCATTGACACTAATATTTATTAACTAGGACTCTAGTGTTTTTAGTACAATGAAATGTTTTGAAATAAAATACTGATTTTGGAGAGAAAAGTGAAAAATATAATTTTATCCTTAACATATTTTCATATTGGGAAACATACTTCTTCATTGAGTCTAAAAATAAATAATTTATATTTGGTCAAGATTTTGTATTTTTTATAACATCATTGGTATTTTTTGATAATTAGTGGTGATTTTTAATTAAATTATATTATGTATAATGATATTATTTTAACATAATTTTCCTTTATATATATTCACATTTTTAAATATTTTTACATGAAATCTCAGTCAATAAAATTATATTTTGATAAAGGTAGAGACTGGATAATTGAGGATTTTCCATATAATGTGAATTCATTGAAAATTAGGTATCATTATTTGATATTATTCCTTTTATATATTTTTCATTGGACCTCATATCAAATATTCTATAATACATTATATGATTCAGTATATGACATGAAATTCATATATGATTAATATTATACAAATGAAATAATATTCACATAAGACTAACATCAATTTGATCTATAGATTTAGATTAATCTTGGAGCTAAGTTTCATGATCCTAAACTTATCTCTAAGATTCAAAGCTCAAAATCAAAATTCATGATGCATGAAATATATTTTCCAAATCATTTTTTTGATATGATTATAATTCTATAAAGTTTATGTAATTTTAGATTAAAATTTTATAAATATTTTAGATATATATTCTAACATTATTTTTGATAAAAGTGAAAATTATTTCAACTCATAATGATTCATATTAAAAATAAAATAAAATTTTCTATAACAAGAGGAAGTGAATATAAAAATAAAAATAATTCAATGATCTAATTTATGAATTAAAATACATTTAAGAGATAAATTCTCTTTATATATCACTTACCTATAAATTTTAGTGGTTTTATTATTTAATTCATGGATCAAAACTTAATTTTTTATGATCAGAAAAACATGAAGAACATTGTGTGAAAATTTTGAAGAATATTTACACATACAATATCTATAGGTTTTCACCATGGGTGGTGATAGAAGGTGGTGCGACATATTGAAAATGGTTTCTAATCCATATGGTCACTAATTAAGTGATGAAAAGAGGTCTAGTGGACCTTCCCATTTGGAACTATATAGAATTCATGGACATGTAATGGGAGATGATATTCCATTCAAACTCATGTATTGGTCTATTTTTCAGGAACACACAAGAATTTTATGGGAGTTCCATGTGGCATCCCTACTGGTAGGGAGTATCCATGGCATGTGGGAGTTTATGGGAAGCCTAATTTGGGCATCAAAAAATGTATTAGAGCCCTTCTATACTCCCAAACCCAATGAAAAAAATATTTAGATCATTTTATAAAAGTTTGGTGGTCCAATTTGATTAAATTATGTATAAAGTACTATTGAGATTGTGATAACCTATCCCCATTCCAAATTTCAATGTGATGATTCCATTGGTGACATGAAATCGATATAGAGTTGTCTTTTACTTTAATATATATGATACATTCTATTTATGATGACATGATTGATTATTTATGGAAATAAGGGAATTATTCATTAAATTATTAATGACTTAATGTGTGTATGTTTTGATGACTTTGATTAGCTAGAGAATCTATGAATTACTCTTGGATAACATGGGATTCCTACAAAGACGTTGATTAATCATGGAGGATGCAACTTAATTACAATTTTGATAACAATTAATTAAGTTATATGGTGAATAATTTGTGAGGTTAAAATGAAATTCTAGTAAAATTGATGTAGATTCATTCTAAATTTCATGTACCTCTTATTAATATGACATGAATAAGATAATATGTTGTGGAAATATATGAATTAATTTTAATTCTTAGAGATTATATCCTTTCATTAAGAAATGTTAATAATGTGAAATTTTAAAGCATGTTGAGGATTTTACTTTTATGATGTGTGCTACTGGTATTTCTTATGAATAATGTAGAAATATTATGATAAAAATGTTGTATGATGATGGGAAATCTAAATGAATATGTAAATTGATCTTGATGATAATACCAATGTGTTCTATGGCCATATAAGATTCTCTTGGTAATGTCATGGGTGAATTATGATGATGTGGATATTAATATTTTTATTACAATGACTTGGTTAAACTAGGATAAATATATAAATGACGTGAAACAATAATTTATCTTTGATATATTTAAGGATATTTTAATATGGGGGTATGATACAAAATCTCATGGTTATTATGTGGAATTACCATACGTACGTTAGATTTATCATGATCGGGCTGTGTGATTGTTTGATCACTTACTTTTTTATACTACTGATGTCGACCAGTGATTGGTAGATGTTGATGGATATGCTAATTCATAGTATAAATTTTCACCCTCATACAAAAATTTAGGCTAGTTATAGGTTAAAAAACATTAATATATCCATTGTTATTCCCACACATAGCCCTGGGTTAGAGGCAGATGATGATACACTATTATCTATTTTTTATTCTCACCAATATTATAGGTTTGTGCTAGATGATGCTTCACCTGAGTGTTTACACTATTTCTCTCCCATAGCATTGGGATCAAGGCAGATGATTATGTAATAATTATTCATTATTTTATCACCCATAATTCTTGGTATGAAGAATACTAACAATAGAAGTGACACTTTGGCGTGAGATAATATTGAATCTTGGGTGATTCATTGAACGTGGGATTTATGATGGGATGTGATATATGATATAATTATTTTATATTATGATATTTCTTTTATGAGACTACTATTCACATGTGGGGATGATGAGTTTTAGAATCTATTGAATGAGGCATACAATGATTCTCAGGATGGATAGATTATTATAACTATTAGCCCTATCTGGGTAACTAAGATCCATATTGAGGTATGGTCTAAGGGATTAGTTTCTTAGCTGCATTTAGTAAGAAATAGTTTATAGGGGGTGGGGGATACTTATTAGGAAATTATTAAATTAGAGTATATATTTATATAAATCTATTGTTATTTATTAAATTAGTTGTGATAATCTATGGGTAGCCTTGATATAAAATGAATCATGGATAATAATGTGATTAAATACAACATGTATTTAGGTGCTTTGTTTTGTCTAAACTTTGTATATTTATGTTTTACATAGAAACTAGTGGTTTACATAATTTGATACACATAATGAGATGAATATACTAATTTTTATTACCCACCCTTTCATGATCACTTGAACAATTCCACTCTTATATTCATATATATTAGTATATGAATCTATGAAATGTTCTTGAATGATTAATGGTGAATAGGTAGATATTGTAACTGATTTCTTGAAGTTTTCATCAATAAAATCCAATTAGTTTTATTTATATTTAGTTTTATTATTATTTATATATATTCAAAATGGTTTACTTATATATAGACATTTATTTGTTACCTTATATTATATTTTGGAAATTTTTATCAGATATACATGATCTATATTAAATTATTTACTATTAATTTATACCATGGTGAATGTTGTCGCATTTTTGCAGGGGATGGGTTATATTTAGAGGTAATGCTTCTCATTATTTTATGTGGACACCACAACACTGGTTGTTATCCTGTAACCTATTGGAGGTGAGTTTGAGGAGTTAATTTATGAATATGTTGGGATATGAAATAGCAGTGTTAGATAATTATGTTGGAGAATATATTTAGGAACATGTGAGGTTTTCATTTGATAACTAAGGCAATAGTGTATGGGTATTAGAGTTTAGTTAAATCAATTGAGATAACCCACTAGTAGGGTGTGGTAACCCATGAATTATTGGGAAAGGATTATGATAGTCTAATGAATGAATTGAGAATATAGAGAATTATTTATTGGGTATAGTTAGGATAGATCATGTATCATATTGATTTAATTCATTATTGTGTGTGTATACTTGATTTGATTGATTTTGTCGATAGTTTTCATAAAACAGACTAATGAGAGGTCTATAAATATCTAAAAATATCAATTAGATTTATTATAGATTTTATAAACAAATATTAATCATTTAGGAGATAAATATATTTCCATTGAGATCATGAACACTGTTTTCTTATATCAGTATGGTACAATATACATCATTGTTTGTGAAAAAACAAGTTCAAACCTAGATATAAATTGAGATTTTATGACATAATTTTCATGTGACTTTAAAGATATAGATTTATATAATACCGAGTTACAAACTTAGATAACATCATTTTTATGTGGTAGTTATTGATTTATTAATATAGATAGATTAATTCTATAATATCTATTGAATTTATCTCATCTACTTGCTAAAAACCGGTTATTTTTTTTAATTTCTTATTTATGTGATCTTTTAAAAGTTAAAGGAATTTTATATGAAGTTGAGATTAAGAACAATGAGTTTATTCCATGTATATTACCATATGTGGTTAAACAATACATCATGAGTATCTTGGAATATGAGAGAAAACAACTCGTATCAATAACCATTCTAAAAGTTTAACTATTTATAGGAGTTGTGATATCTCATACTGATGAGATGTTTTATGAGTTTTAGTATTTTATATTATTTGGGTAATTAAGTTAGTCTAATAATATGTTGTGGAATTTAAATATATGTGATTAAACTAATTTACTTCCTAGTAATAAAATATAAATTTATGAGATATCTTTTCATGATAAGTCTACTTTGAGATTAATAAATAGGTTAATCATCTTGAAGAAAAATTTAATCAGTGCACCTATTATTATATTTTAAAATAAAGGGAAACCATATGAAGTGTTTTGGGATGTTTATCATTCAAACCTTAGTTATTTGTGGATGTAATATTGAGTGGTTATTTAGAATATATCTTGTGAACTAGTGTAATTTCTATAAGAAATTAGTGATGATCCTTATAATGACTCATCTATATGGATATAAGTTCATTTGAAATGATTGGATGATAATTTATTTTTATTTATATTTTATAATGAGAGATAAAACAAATATCATATCATTGTGGTGAGGATTAAAAATGATGAAATTTTAATATTAAAATCAACTCTCATATGGGAAATTGAAATAAAAAATTTTGTGGAAATCTTATGATGAGTTAGATAAATGGGTTTTTATTATACTTTGATTCATTATAGAGACCATTTGGGTGTATTGACAGATAATTGAAATGGGTTGATATATTTGATACTTTTAGTAATTCTAGTGTCACTATAGATTTTAAAGGTGTTATTCTAATGTCTAGACCAGATAGATTATTGTTATTTATATGTATTTATGATTTTTCACTTCAAATGTGGTGGTATGGGTCCCCGATAGATAGAATAATTTTATACAACTATTGAAGGAAGTGGTTTTATGTATATTAGATATGATTCCTCCTTGATAATATATTTTATAATAGAGTGATAATAACTCAACCGAGACACATTTTGGCTATTGATGAAGGCATGATTGACCGAGATTAGTAGTTGTTTTATTCAATTATGTAAATGTGATAATGAATTTATTTTTGGTTAGTGAGATAATGTATGATGAAATGGGAAGGTTGGATTATGTTATATGATTGTATTAATGACTAGTGGTTTAAATACCCTAACCCTATCAAGTTAGTTCTTCCTTTATTTTCCCACTATCTAATCTTATTTTGGGTGAATTTTGAGTTATAAGTAGAGTAGGTGGAAATGGGAGAAGAAAGGGAGGAAAAAGAAAAAAAAACCCAAGGTCTAGGAGTTCACAGGGTACCTAGTTGGCCTAAACTATGTACCTAGTTGGGTTATAAGGGTCTAGGTGATTCTATTTGAACCATTAAGTTCTCCATTTAATTTCAATGGGTACTACCTAGGTTCTTGAGGATAATCTATTTTAAAAAGGCTACTTTGGACTTTTAAATCCTAAAAGTTCCCCCTAAAACCTTGAGGATTAGTATGTCACCCCCAAAACCTCATTTATTCATTCCCATAGAGCTCTATTTCCATCCTTATCCACCCTAATAATTTCTATCTTTAAACCTTGGTAAATTTGTATTTGATTGCTCATAGAATATCATCCTAAAAAAGTTAATGGATATTACTTCATATAATATTTTTTATTATTCTATTTTATTATAGAAATAGGTGTAATATTATCCCCTCATAAATTAGGGTTCCATAAATTCAAATAAAATCTTGGGTTACTTTTAGGATAGCTACCACATAGGCTTTGACTAGGATAATCAAAGGTTATCATAAGGTTTGGCTTCCCAGATTCTACCTCCCCAAGCGGTAGTAGTGTTAACATGATTCTAATTTTTAGTTAGGATGCATTTATGAGATTTTGGTGGCATCAAACTTCCTCATGGTTTCCTAAGGGTACTAAATTTAATTAATTTAAAAGGTGTACACCTTATTCCTTTCCAACTCATAGAGAGTTTTCTTGGAAATATTTGGGGGTCAAGTGAACCTAATTAAAATTAATAATTTAAATTAATAAAAAAAATTAGTATATATTTATATGGATAAAGAGGATTGTTATTCCATTCTTGGTTGTATTTAGAAAGTTATTATACTATTTTATAATTTCAATATTTTATTCTATTTTTATATTGTCTCAACATTATTTTTTTCTTTTTTATGCCTTGTAAAGCATGAAAGGTGATTTTTTGTATATTACTTGTCCCTATAATCCATTATTTATTAAATATATTTCTAGTTTTTGCTTCATGGATTGCATGTGAATCATAATATATCGTCTATAGTTTAACATATTAACTAGTTTGGGAATGATGGAATATTTTAATAGTGTGGTATGTGAACTTTAGTCGGTACCCATGTGTTGGAGAATAGGTGTCTAATTTTGGGATGGTATCATAACTCCTCAAATCATTATAACCATTACCATATTCCATAGGATAGGATATAATATTTCCCTAACTCATTATACTCAATTAATTTTCCACTATGATGAGTAGTTATTACCCTAACTTCTTTTTAACACATCAAAATAAATGTATGAGTGCATATATATACATGTGTGAGTTATTTATAAGTACTGGAATTTCCTCTCATAAGAAATAGAACTGTATTTCTATCTTAGATCTAGATCCAAGGCTCAAAGTAGGTAAAAACAGTAAGAAAATTCCATTTTTAGGGAGTTATGTGTATTTTTTATTGCTATATATTATTCTATGGTAGTGTATATACATTTTTATACTTTTTACTTTTCTATCTTCATATTGTTTCTGGAATTAACTCTAGTTTATGAGAGGTGGTTGGGGGTGACCTCCTACTGGGTATGTTATTCTCACACCCTACATGGGCCCCTATAATATGTATACATACATTTTTTTGTGTGACACAAGTAAATTAAAATCCCCCAAGAATGGGGGATATTACACTCAAAGTGCTGATCTTAGGGAAATGGTTTTTGGGATTTTGATGGATGGGATAATATATGTTGTTTGGGTTGTACCAAGTACCTTTCTAGAGAGGTTTCACACATTGAGGCATTATCTTGGATCCTTAGGCCATGTTTTCCCAACTTACCTATGTATATATAGTTTTTTATTTATCCCACACACTTTGTACACACTTTTTATGTTTTTAGACCTATTATATATGGATTTTATTATTTATGGAATTTTATGAATTTATTAAATTTTCTTATGATACACTCACTATAGTTCACTATATTTTGTATATTGGGTGTAACTAGTTCAAGTATAGGTCATTCTATCTATATGTACAAAAAATACAAATTCACTTCATTTTGGAAAAGTTAAAAACTATCTCTCACTTGTGTATTACTCACACCTAGCATTTATGTGAGCCTCTAGAAAATTAGGGGGTTCACCTGAGGTGTTTTGGTGATGTTCTTTGGGTTTCATATGGGTATTTGAGTAATGAAAAATATAAAATTCTATTAGATTGAGTTAAGTGATATTGGGTATAGGGTTTGAGAGTATTCAAGAGATAGAATCATAAGAACTCATTAAGTAACTCATAAATATTATTGGATGATATAATTATGGTGGAATATTGAGTTTCCTAGGGTAATATGGGATAAATTTTTCTTTATATTTTGAGTCAATATTGTGTTCTTGGGTCTCATACATCATATTATGTGTTTATAAATAGGAATAAGTAGGGTTTTTTATATGTCATATTATTTCCTATATTTTTTATTATATTATTATTGAACTAGTTTATGATTTATATTTATTGAAACGTTAAAAATAAATAAAAGGTGTTTTCCCTATATATTTATTACTAACAATTTGGTCAATATGGGTTAATAATTGATTACTTTGGGATGATCACTTTTCTATATATTTTTAATAATTATTTTCTATTATGTTATACCCAAATAATTCCTTTATTTGTTTCTAAATTATTTCTTGAGTATGTGGAACTATTTTAAAAAGGTTTATAAATGGTATTTTAAAGTGAAATGTAATTTAATAATGAATGTGAGGGAGATATGAATGAGGTTATAAATAACCTATATAGTGTAGTTAAATCCTTGGTTTTATTTCTTTAGGAAGAGAGCATTGACATCATTCTCTACATTATTTTAGAGTATTACACCTCGATGAACACCTCCTATTGATTGAGAGGGGGTGGGTGAAAATGCGCCACTAGCTCGACCTGATGTTAACCCTCAGAGGCTAATAAAAATTATTTAATAACCTAGTCAATTAACTTATTAAAATAAGTCATCAATGTAACATCCCCTGATCCGACACTCTCTCACATGGCCACAAGGGTTTGTTATGAGACCTCAAGCATGCCTCCCATTTTTATATAGGTTACCAACTAGTAGTGGGGGTGTGATAAGTATAGTGGGAAGACTATACCCCTTTGAATGAAGTGTCATATAATTAGAAATAGACCATATTAATGAAATAAATAAAATTATAGACATAGAGGAAGAAAAATATATGAGAAAACTGAAATAATCTAATAAATAATCAGGAATAATGTAATTATGTGTTGGAATGTAACTAAATGTCATAATAGAAACAATACAAGTGAAGCACTAGTATACTCAAAGAAATATAGAAAATTCTCTATTCCTAAACCCCACGTCGGTCCCATCACAAAACTCTAGACCATCATTAAACAAGCAATCAATTACAAGGTCCTTTGACCTTGTCCAAACCTGTATCCACATAATCTGCTCAGGTACCAAATGAAAACCTGAATATGGTGTAATTATAACTCATTAGGTCGACACCACTATGTATAAACTAACTATTCTGATAAGAAGTATATGAAATAAAGTAAAAAATAGTTGTATTTATTTAATTCAAAAATTAATAAAATACAAAAACCACCTACTTCAACTCTGTGTCAGAATATCTATGAGAATATCTTATAACCATGCCATACATAACCATATAACCAAGGTAAAATAACATACTTCGACACCATGATGGAATATCTCTGACCATGTCTTACGACCATGCTAACCACCACCATATAACCAAGGTAATATTACATTATTCAACATCATGTTGAAATATCTCTGAGCATGTCTTATGATCATTCCAACCACCACCATATAATCATGGTATAGTAACAAAAATCTAGGTTAAATCCCTATAATCATTATATCATGGGACTGGGCATATCCTAGTCTCTATAAGTATTACAACATGGGACTAGGATGATCCCACTCAATATCATCATTCAATATATAAGTGTTCAAGTTCCAAGGATAAGCCTAATATATAATAATTTCAGCATGAAACATAAGTTCTGTCATACAACATGGATATCACAATATCACATCATATATCTCAATGGTTAATTATGATAATTAACATTTATCTTTCAAATACCACATGAATTTATATCAAAATTGATTAACAGATAAATAAATAAACAAATAGACCACATTTTAGGGATTTTATAATAAGAAATCACCTAAGGTCACATGTCATGCTAAAAAACATTAAACCATTATCTAATTAAATTATTTTCAAGGTTTTCTCACCCAACAGGTAGCTATAAACCAGTTCATAAGACAATAAAAACCAAAGGAATCCAAATAATATTCCCATTCATTTATTTAATTTATTTGGGTGCATTCAACATTGTCACAATCACAATATTTCATAAACTTAGAAATTATCAAACCACAGGGTTAAGATTTATACCCCCTACCTTTAACTAAAGATCCAACAATGCTTCCCATGGAAAATAACAAAAAGGAAGAAGGTGTGGATGGTCATAAATAGGTTCCTAGATTAAAACTGATCAATATCAAAACTAACAATGTAATCAGTCAAAGGATTTCATCATAATGGATGGAAGAAGAGGGAGAAAAGGAAGAAACCTGACCAAAAAGACTTACCAGAGATTTCTCACACTAACAGGAAGTCCATAAGGGATGTTGGAACTTCAAATTCACTTGTAATATTACCTAAGGACAATAATAGAGTATTTTTAGTGGATTATAATGAAAATCATCCAAAAGGAATGTTTAAAATAGCAGGTCGGGGAATTACACGACATGTAATGTAGTTACACATTGTGTAAATATTTTTAATCAAATATTAAAAAAACCCATTGTCTCATATTTATTTTATTAAAACACCCAAACAATTACCTAACATGCTATCCCTTTATATGGCATGTAAATTTCAGGAAGATGGGTTTTCATCCCATTTTATCTTTAAATAACCTAAACCCCTTTAAAACCTTCCCAAATTACCATGAAATCATGTTAACACTTAACCCATTTATACTAGGACTCCATTAATTCAAAAAATCTTACATCCCATAACTTTAGGTCTTTTTCCCCAACAAAGATCTCTATGTGAATTTGCTCCGGTTTTCTCAAGTTTTCTCACAACCTAAGACTGCATTTATTCAAATCACAAACATCCACAATGAAAAAAAACCAAAAGAAAAGATTAACAAAAAACTCATAGGGAGACATAACTAAAAAAGGCAATATCTTATAACCTCCCCACCTTATAACTAATTATCCCTGAGCTACTCCAAGAATCATTGTGAGGTCTCAGTGAACAATTCTAGCCACTGTGTTCACATATCATATGCCCTCTCCCAAGTCCCTTCCTGAACTCACCCTTGATACCAATGAACTCGAACCAACAGTATAATCCTTCCCCAAAGATATTTTTCACTATGATCCATAACCCGTATAAGATACTCCTAAAAGGTTTTATCAAAAAAATCATGACATTTTCTATTTCTATCACATGGTAATGGTCTAGATGATATCTCTATAGCTGTGACATGTGGAACACATAATGCATGGAACTGTAGCATTGTGGAAGGGATAAAAAATATGCCACTAGACCGACCCTTTCACTATTTCAAATGGCCTAACAAACCTAGGCCCTGGATTTACCTATTTCCTAATATAGAATTTCTCCAACCTAGGCGACACCCAAAGGAAAACATGATGACCAACCTCAAATTCTAGAGGTCTTATCTGCTGGAAAACATATGATTTATGCCATCTCTTTGAGGTCACCAACCGCTATCTAATCAACTGAACCTACTCATATGTCTCCTACATGAGAATAGATCCAACAAGTGCTATCTCACCCACCTCCATCCAGAAAAGAGGATAACTAAATGAACTTCTATACAAATCCTCAAAAGGTTCAATTTGTATTGATGATTGGAAGTTATTATTATATTAAAATCAATGAGTTCCATATGTTGCTCCCATGAACCACCAAAATCCAAAACAAAAGTTTGTAATATATCCTCCATAACTTGAATGGTCTGTTCAAATTGACTATTAGTCGATGGATGATAGGTTGTTTATAAAATAACTTGTGATCCCAAAAACTTTTGAATACCTTTCTAAAAATGCGATGTGAAATGAGGATCTCTATCTGAAATGATACTCCTTCAAAAACCATTCAATAAAACCATATCACACATGTAAATATTTCCCAAATCATAAATTCTAAAGGTTTCCCTAATAGAAAGAAGTGGGATACCTTAGTCATTCTATCCACAAAAACCCATACAACATCATTCTTAGGGGTCATCCTAGGTAATCCTGTAACAAAATCCATTGTGACATCATCCCATTTCCACTTAGGAATGGGTAAAGGCTGAAAAATCCTAGATGGCCTCTAATGTTCGGTTTTCACCTTTTGACGAGTGAAGAATCAATCAATTAATATTTCCTCCTCCTTCATTCATAACCTCCATTATTGTCTATGGAGATCATGATACATCTTTGTCAAACTAGGATTCACTTCCCATCTAGAAGCATGGAACTCCCTCATTAGCTCCTTGCATAGGCCCGTAGGAACCCATACTCATCCATGAAAAATAATATAAATGCCACTTCCAAGAGACCATCCGGATGGTGTCTCCCCACCATATAATTTTTCTCTCAAAACTGATCCCCCAAATCATAAAAATGATTAGTTTTAATCCAATCCAAAAGAAAGGGTATAACAGATTTTTGAATCATAGATACTAGTCCTTGGGACTCCTAAAAATACATACGCATGTTTGAAAAAAGGTCCATTATTCTCCAATCATCACAAGACTCTTTTAATTCCTCTATTAACGTCTTTTAGATCAATTCATTGGCAATGATGTTTCCCTTTCCTAGTGTATAATCCAATTCAAAGTTGAAATATTGTAGATACTCGACCCACCTCCTCTGCTAAAGGTTTGGGTATTGCTAAGAAAAGATATAAATAAGGATCTTGTGGTCCTTGTATACCACAAACTTCTCACCCATAAGATAGTGTATTCAACATCTCAAGGCACGTACCACTACTGCTAACTCCATATTGTGAGTAGGGTAATTACTCTCATGCGGTCTCAACTGCCTGAATCCACAAGAAACCACTTGATACTATTGCATTAGAACTACTCCAATCCCAACTCTGGATTCATCATAGTACATGGTATATTCTTTACCCAACATAGGTAAAGCAAGGATAGGTTCTAAGGTCATCCTGACTTTCAACTCCTAAAAATCCTTCTCATAAGAATCAGACTAAAAAAACTTCACCCTTTTCTTGGTCAGCCCATACATTAGTGCTTCAAAATGGGAGAAATCCTAGATAAAGTTCTAGTAATAACCTGATAAAACTAGAAATCTCTGAATTTTGAATATGTTCTTGGGATTTTACCAAGATACCATAGCTACGTCTTTCTTTGGGTCCGATGACACTCTTTCCTCTAAGATGACATGGCCCAAGTAGTGCACTTTATTAATCTAGAAACTGCATTTGGTTATCTTCGTGTAAATACTATGCTCTCTCAATGTACTTATTATAATGTCAAGATGTTTGGAATTATTGTTTATTGACTGTGAGAAAATTAAGATACCATCAAAAAAACCACCACAAACTGGTCCAGAAAAGGATGAAAGATCCTATTCATTAAGGCCATGAATATAACCAATGAATTAGTCAACCTAAACAACATCATTAAAAATTCATATAAACCATACATGCTCCTAAAAGAAGTATGAAGTATGTCCAATGGTCTCACCCATAATTGGTGGTAACCTAATCTCAAATCAATCATCGAGAATATCTTAGCACCTCTCAACTGATCTAAAATATTATCAATGTGCAGAATAGGTTACTTGTTCTTGATCATTTTCTGGTTCAACCTCCAATAATCCACACATAAATGCAAAGGCCCATTTTCCTTCTTTGAGAAGAGAATTAGAGAACCCCATGGAGATATATTAGACCATATAAAGACATTAGGTTCTATATCCTCCAACTGAACTTTCAACTCTCGAAGCTCTGTTGGTTCCATTCTATAAGGATAGATAAAAATTGGTTCTATTCCCAACACCAACTTGATCATGAACTCGATCTATCAATTGGGCAGTAAGATGTAGAACCCTTCAGTAAAGACATCCTAAAATATACTAACATTGGAGAAAAATAATCATACTACATTCCACAATTATCTAGAGAAAGAATATCTATCTGAGCTATGAGACAATCCAATCTACACTGAATTGGTCTTGTATGACCATCCTGAAGATCCCACTCTCCATAGTGAAAATAGAATCCTACTTTGAGAGATAAAAATTAAACTCTCATCTTATAATAGTATATATGATCTTGGTATAGAACTATCCAATCCATACTAAAGATCAAGTTGAATCCAATCATTTCTAGCATGAATGGTTCCCAAAAGAAATGATAACCACCAATCTATAGAGAACATGCCTTGAAAGGTTTCCCTAAAACGTGTTTATGGTTAAAACAACATCCATACTTTCCACATCCAATATGAAACCATTTTTAAAAATATCATATAGAAAATAATGCGACGCTCTTATATCAAAAAAACACAAGCTAAGGTAGATGATAAAAGAATCATGACTCTCACAGAAGATAGTCCTACATCCACGATAGCCAGAGTAGTCTTTACATTGTGAATCTAACTTTTCCCTTTTCATTGGGCTTTACTCTGACTACCCTAAGATATTCCCCCTTTCTGGTACTACTGCTCATGCACTAGGGTACCACGTACCCTACCTCGTCTTGAATAGCCAGTGGAACTCCAGCTATTAGCCTACTGAGGGGTAGTAGAGCCCCTTCCTGACTCATGTGCATGTTCTAATCCCCTACCACTAGTCTACTATGGAAAGTTCATACAAAACCTCTAAAGATGACCCAATCTACCACAAATACAACATTAAACTATGGGGTGAGGACATTGTGGGCCCTTATGAACAAATGTTCTACATTGATAGAACTAGAATGGAACATGGTCTTGATATGGTTGTCCACTACCCTAACTACTTTGACCACTAATACCTTGGTATAAAATATCATAGAAGAACTTCATTCCACTCAAAGAAGAGCTCCCAGATAGACATGATAAAATATCCTGACCATTTATTAGGTTCTCTCTCAAATTTCATTCCATGATGAGTGCATGGTTCATCACATCCTAAAAGCTACTTAAATGGAAAAAATTTACATGTTACCTGAACTCGTATTAAAGATCATCCTGAAGGAATATCACCCTAGAAATCTCATCAACTTCTAAATATGGTGCAAATCATTGTATGTCTGTGAAATGTCTAGCATAGTCCAACACTGACATACCCTCCTATGTCATATTCATAAAATCATGGTATTTTTCATCCCTTAATGTCTTAGGATAGTAATGGATTGGGAACTTCATATCAATTTCCTTCCAGGATAGCTCATCCTACTAGCCAACATCCTCTAGAATATCCCACCAATGCTTGGTAGGTATATGAAACATATATGCAGCAAGTTTCACCCTTCTATTCATAGGTGTTTCAAGATGCTTGAAGATTTTATGGACTGAATCGATCCAAAACTTGACTATCTTGGGTCCCCATTCCCTAGTAAAAAATAGAGGATTCTATAACTAAAAATATTTTTTCAGCTTAGACATTGAGGGAACAGTACAGAAAATCTCCCTTTCCATGGATCGCGTGACCCAATGGAAGTTTTCATGAAGTTGTACATTTATCTCCTCATCAGGAACTATAGGAATCTCTAGTTAAGTTTCATTAGGATCATATTGATTTACAATATTCACTAAAACATAAATTGAATTTAGCGGCGGTTTACAAAACCACCGCGAAACCTTTTCTTAAAAGGGTATCATGGTGGTTTATTAAAAACTTCCACTAAACCCATTTATTTTTTTATAGTCGCGACATGCCCCCCCCCACCCGAACTGACCCCCTTCTCCCCCTGATACAACTTCTCCCCCCGAACCCGTCGAGACCCAACCCTAGGTCCTCTCCCCTCCCTTGCCATTGGTGACCTCGCTGCTCGTCATTGCTGATCCCCCTTCTCCCCCCGACACCCACGACACTGCCTTCTCCCCTCGACCCCATCGAGTTCCTACCATAGGTCGACTCCCCTCCCCTACCGTTGGTGGTTTGCATAGTGGTAGGTATGGTTTTTCATGTTTTTTTATTCTTTGGATGTTTGTGTATTAGCCTTTTCATCCAGGATATTATTTCTAATTTATCTTGTATATGGGATATTGTTTTTCATTTTATGTTTAGATTATGTGATGGATTGGTTTATTAGTTTTTTTGATTATTTTATTGTGTTATACTCTTCTTGGTTCTTTCACTATTAAGAAAACTATTTATTTTTGTTCATGGATGTCTGAATGTGATATTGGATGAGTGGACCTTAGTGCGGGAGGGAGATAGTTGAACTAAAGTAGGTACGAGTTAGTTCATATGTTTATTCATTTAGGCATTACTATTCTCATTTCACATTTTCATGATAGGTTTAGGGGATTATCCTATCGAGTATACTTATATAATCACTCCCACATATATAAATATGTTTTAAAGTTTTCTGTGGAGATTTGGTGGCTGAGGTACACATTTCTAGTGTGAGGCTTGTAGTTTCTTTTAGATTCATTTTCATAGGAGTTTACTTTTGATATTTATTTTTCATAATTTTATTATTCATGGAAATTACATGAATTATGTATTGGGTTTTATTTTATATCTTTTCAATTTGATTGGTGGTTTATTTTATATTTCTAAGATTATGGGGGTAAATACAGATTTCTAGGGTAGTTTAACACTTAAAATAAGTAGTGATAGTAAATAAGAAACAAAAAACCCATGATCACCATGAATGAAACCCAAATACAAATAATAAATAAAATGAAGAAACTATTATATACCTTACATTGAAGAGTTTCAAACTTTATCTTTATTCATTATGAGTGATAAATATCACTCAAAGGTATCCATAAGATTCCCCTCTACATAGTGTATCCATGGGTTTAACGAAGTCACCTAATATTCAGGTGGTACTCTCTATCCATCCAAGATATGCTATTATCTCTTGAGTTTTAGGATAAAATATGAAAAAGAGCACTGAAGCATATGATATATTCATCCAAGATCTTACAAAAGAATCATACACACAGTTTTTTGACCCTCTTCCTTTATATAATCTATTAGATATGTCCCCCAAGCCCCGCACATTTACTCATGTGTTACATAACACATGAGTAAATAACATATGGTTACTTCAGTTTGCAACCCATTGATCGAATGTTTACTGATAATTATCATATAAAAACAACATTTAATCTCCATTTATTTAATGAAATCTTCTGTGGTGGTAGAAATATATAATCATAAACACGATTTATGACTAACCCTTAAAAAGGAATATAATATTCCTTGTTTTTATTATACCAAACAATATGATATAACCATGAATTCATCATATGTGTATAGATTTAAGGAATATCTCCTTCAATCTCCTAATTTACCTAAAGCCTCATAGACATAGTTCCATTTCCCCTTATATTGTATCATGTATAATATTATGTGAAACCATATCTGAAAATAATTTTGGATATCTTTTAAAACACTTTTATAAATCTAT
Organism: Viscum album; assembly: GCA_963277665.1. Taxonomy (NCBI): domain Eukaryota; kingdom Viridiplantae; phylum Streptophyta; class Magnoliopsida; order Santalales; family Viscaceae; genus Viscum; species Viscum album. Next base: position 233,299,716 of record OY728121.1, read on the forward strand.
CATTAACTTCCATTTATATCACATCATATATAATACCTTGTGAATTTCCATCCCAAACTCTTTTAATATAAACTTTAAATAGATTTTAAAGAATATCTATGTGCTAAAAAAAATAACCATTAATTAAACTATAATGTTTTACCCAACGATACTTTATAACATTGATAAAAAATATGAATTCCCAAATTTATGAATGTAAGCAAAGAACAACCTCTAGAAAAGAACCAATGCAACTCAAGTTGCAAAGGGATATGGCATGATCTCCATCAAATACTTGTACCTCTATACCAATATCCACGATCTACATCATATACAATCATGCATCTTATATGATCCCTTTTTTCTAAAACATTGAGTGCCCATGAGAAAATAACCAATACAATCATTTATTCTCTTAGTTAAGGCTTTGAAACCTCTTTTTATTCTAGAATAATCCCTTTTTTATGTAATTCTAGATTCAAAAAGTGACTTTACTTCAGCATGAAACTTCTAGATCAAGTTTTGAAGAAAAAAAAGTGGTTTCTAAACACCACTTGCTGAGTCAGGATCAGCCATGACACGTTTTGATCATATTTTATATCAAATGAGACTTGAAATAATTATTATATCACTTATTTCATGCATTTTTTGGATTTAATCAGATCTTCCTTTAGCTAAATAACATGTACTTTATTAGCACATCCACCCCATGGATCATATCTCCCCCTACATATTGGGCCACTTCAAACAATGGTTAGAATTATTTAATTTAATGGGAGAGGGGAACCTCTAACTTTCATAAGTTGAGTAATGTGGTTGGACTCTGTTCACTCACCCTAATCTTCTAATTTAATTCTAATCCTTTGTGGTGGTACTACTTTAGATGACACCACTAGTAAAAATTTATTCACCAATATTAAATTTAAAATCTTCTATGTCCTAGTCAATGGGATTCAACCCAGTTGTGGGAGTAATCCTAATTTTTTATATTTCCTTCATTTATGAACTATGCACCATCCATGAACTCTTTGTTATGTTTATTTTTCTATTCAAGGCTAATTCCACCAGTCTTATTCTCATGCTTTATGGTTTTGTAAATGAGACCACTTAAGCATTTTTCTTACAATCCTTCCTTAAATTCCATCAAGAACACTTTTTCCATTTCAATATAGAGTGAATCCAATAAATTAATGCTCTTTTATTTCATAGGTGAGATAGATTCCCCCATTTTCTTCATCCTCCAAATTTAATGCTCCTTTCGTTTAAATTTTATTTTTCATAGGGTTTAGATTCATATTTTCATTGATTGTTTATTAAGTTTTGTACTACAATTTTATAACTGGTACTCAAAGTCCCTCTAACTACATTATCAATGATAGGGAGAGAAAAATTTTCATTTACATTAAACTATCTTCATTATATAGAAACCGTCAATTATTTCCAAATTCCCTCAGGGGTACATTTCTTGTGTAGGACGTATGAAAATTTAGGCCATACATATTAAATATAGGGGGTCCCAATTTAACATCATGTATTGTGGGGATTCAAAATAACAAGACCCAAATTGTGTATGTGAATTAATGTATTGATTAAATAAGATTCAATATGTTGAACCATCACCGATCATGAAAAACATTGTTAAAATTTATATTGCCTAAGAAAATACTCACTATTTAAGAGTTGAGGATACACTAAAAAAGATGAATGAGAGGCCGAACATGAAATGAGAAAGATATAATGAAAGATGTTAATAAAGAACTTGTAGAATGGTTTGCACGATGTGTAAGTTTATAAATATTGCAATAAATACGAATATTAGTTTGACACATATATTTTGTAATCTAATAAATTATATTTATTTTTTAGATCATGAATACAGATACTCAAGAAGAGGTATCAGAATATTTGAAGTTTCTTGCTCAAGGTCCTCTAAAACATATAAGAAAAGTTCGACTCTTACAACGTGAATGGATTTAGATTTTGTACAGTCGATCGAGAAGAGGGTTTGAAAACATAGAATAGTGGTATATTTATATTTCCTGAAGTGGAATACTATGGAAAGCTGAATGATATTATTGAATTAAACTACCACAGACATTTTTCAGTTGTTTTATTCAAATGAAATTGGGTCGATATTATCAGAGGTGTTAAAAGAGATTCCTTGGAATTTACTTCTGTGAACTTCTCTGACTTGATGGATGTTGGTGATCGTGAACTTCATGATCCATATATCTTATAATCACAAGAAAAAATTCTATATTATGTGAATGATGTTTTGGATGAAGGGTGGAGAGTAGTTGCTCACCTAATAAAAAAATATTTGGATGATATGGGTGATGAAGTGGAAGATTTGACCTCTAAAATTGAATCTCATCAACAACAAGAAGTAGAATTATTTTTCCATCATGATATTGAAAATATTAGTCTAGTGAGGATGAATGAAGTGGATGAAGTAATGCAGTAGGAAACAGACATGATTGAAGTGGAAAATGATTTTATGTACAATTATTTATTTATTCAGCAACCACATATTTTGTTTGTGTAGTAATTCAATATCATTTTTATGTATAGTTTGTTTGTTAGTACTGAGTATCTATTATCATTTTTAATTTTTTTTTCTGCATAATTTTTTCGAAATATATGTTATGAACTTAATTTTATTTGATTAAATGACAGGAATACCAAGGAATAAGCGATACACTGTTTCATCCACTACTGCGACAGATGACGATCCATGTGTCTCTCTCCCTACGACATCTGAGCCACTAGCTGCCTGCCCCCTTCACCATCTCCCCCTGCACCATCTCTCACACCCTCTATGAGTTTCCCTTTATAAGTTAAGTCGTCGACTCCCCCTTCAGTAGCCTCATCAGTCAGGCGACGGCGCTCCACTTCTAGTTCATCACGGACATACTGGAGGGTCACTGTTATAGGTACAAATGTTAATATAAATAAATTTATTGCACTTTTTTTATTCTAACTGTTTGTTCATAAAAGATGAAAAAAATGAAACTATGGAGAAAAATATAAAAATTTCAGATGTGTGAAATATGAATGGAGAGAAGATAGTTGTCCCATTTGATTCATATGGGCTCCCTACGGATGACGTCGCGGGATTACTTGGCCAAATTCTAGGCTAGCTAGCAGCGGAGCCCATTTCCCTTCCTATTTCTTATGATTATTGGAGACGTATGCCTCCAAGTTGGAAAAATGAAGTTTTTGATTCCCATATAAAGGTAATTTTAATACATTATGGTGTAATTTAATGACATGTTATTAATATGTTCAAAATGAATTTCTGTATACAGATGTTTTCCACTTTACAGTTACTGATGTGATAGCACAAAAGTGGATGTTGAAAAATATTGGTAATAAATGGAAAGAATTAAAATGGAGATTATGGGGTGATGTCAACGATACTTCATTGACCGTCCAAAAAACGTATGAGAAGCTACCCAATGGGGTACCCAAAGAATAGTGGAATGTTTTTATTGACAGACATCGTGATGAGAAGCAGATGGTATTTAGAGATATATTATTATATTAACATCATTTTAAATTTATACATGTATATAAAGAGGATATGACATTGAATAAATTACTATTAAATTTAATTTTATTTATTTCAGGATCTCTCAAGAAATAATGCATCAAGCCGGGCTAAGCAATTCATCCCTCACACTACAGGGTCAAAAAGATTTTCTAGAAGTCGATCGACTCTGGTAATCTTTTCATTAGTTTAAATTTTAATAAGACAATATTATCTGTTTAATATATTAAATTATTGATTTATCTTTGTTTAATGCAGTCACAGAGTTTAGGGAACAAAGCATCCCAAACTGAAGTGTGGTTAGATGTTCACAAAAAATCTAATGTAAGTTTTGTTAATGAGCCTGCCAAAGAAGTTGGGGTATGAAATTATTTTTTCCTTATAATAACTTATTATCAGTTTTATTATGTTTATATATATTGATATTGGATTTATAGTTAAAAATTAAAGAACTATGGGATTCTAATCTTAGGCAGTCCTACTCAGTCCCCCAGGATGACCCGGTTGCTAAAGTCCTTGGGAAGGAGCATCCTGATAGAGTGCGTGGTATGGGTTTGGGACCCATACCATCTGAGGTTTTTGGAAGTCCATCGAGGATTGCAGCTACATATAATCCTGGTTGTAGTGAGTCCATACCAGGAGATGCTCAGAGAGATATGGTTTCTCTATGAAACACAGTTTACGAGCAGGGGGATCAGATATCTGCTTTGTAGAAAGCGTTGACTAATATACATCAGAAGAAGAAAAGATATACCCCTGGTGGAACTGTATCGACTGGTGGTGAGCTGGTAAATCACAAAAATTCAAAATCATTTAGTATGAAAACTTTTATTGGTTTTAAGTTTTAATATAAATATGAAACACTACTTAATTTTCAATATAATGTTCTTATAGGTGGTAGTAGGAAGTGGAGATGGAGGTGGAGAGGGTGACGATATGTGTTCGTCATCGGATAGTGATTAGTTGTATTGTTGATATATTGGTGGTGGAGAGGGTGACGATATGTGTTCATCGTCAGTTTGTATATGTATCATGTGTGGCACATAGTTTCCACCAAAACTTTTCATGACCTAACGTTTTCTTGATTTATCATGTTTCCTTTTATGTATTTTATTGATTTCTGATGTTTCCTTTTATTTCTTGATTTATTGAGTGTGGTATACACCATATATGTATATTCTTTATTGTGAGGAGTCATTTTTATGATTCGTTTTTCCTAAAATTATTAGGTTTGTCAGCCCTGGGTGAACATCCCACTTTAAATCATTATAGACTGGTTATGGGGATGTCGGTCTTATAACGTGGATATATAAAAGGAATTTCATAGATTCTAGGGAGATTAGTAAAATTTTTAGATATAATGAGAAGTATTGTAACCAACCTTCCATACCAAAACTCTCTGAATACTCAATGAAGGAAAATGATGTTGACTTGATTGTGTGAGGAATCATGAAGCCCATTTCATATTTAGGACACAACAGCCTACATCAGTCCCCTACCAAAGCATTAACATAACCAACCATTCTCTTTCTAATAACTTTACCATAGTGAAGAATAGGGAAAACATTAGGATATGGGAAGAGGGAAACTCACCTAATACTGTTAAGGGTTAGTCTCCCAAGATCGAGGTTAATATCTAATGAAAAGGGTCCAGAATTCCTCTTAGGGATATACTTGGGTCATCTAAGAACTGATAAAAAAGATGGAAGAATGTGGGGGGATTAAGGGTATTTTAGAATATATAGGTGGTCTAGAAAATAGAAGACCTTGGTGCAGCCCCATACACAATTCCAGAGAATTACTGAAAAGGTAGGGGTCTATTGAATAATGGGAAGGACCTTTCCATAATGAGGCTGGTCAAGGCATCCTATGAGAATTTCAGTTATATCTATGATGAAGATATGATAAAATAATAGAAGGGGACATGATATATTCTAGAGATCTATTTCAGAGAGCACAAAAAGGAAGGGGGTCTTATGAAAAAAATCCAAACCCATGATTCCACTACCCCAAATTTGATAAAACCCCCAACCTCACCCCCCCACCAAAAAAACTAACCCTCAGACACCATAACACAACCAAGGTGAAAATTCGTAAGCCATGACCAAAATGGAAGAATAACCCAAACACTCCCATGAGACCTAATGTCATAGCCTACCAATCCACACCATAGAAATCCTTGGTCCATGTTGTGACCCTTCTCCACAATGTAGCCATGAAAAAAATGGATGTATCACCAAAATACTCTCTACCCCCCCCACACACACCACAACCAACCTATCCACACCTTAGTGGCACTCTTTATGGTGAAAATGATCTCTTCTGTGGTTCAATCCCTAGAAAAACATAGTGATTGCCTTAAAATTTCCATAAAACTGAAGTAACAACTCCCAAACATTAAAAATATATATATAAAAAGTGACCAGGATGTTACAATTCTCCTCACTATATGACTTTTTTATCTCTAGGAAGTCATGTGGGAGAAAGATGCTCTAGAATGTCTGAAGGTAATCTACCCACCACCTCTATATAAGATTCATGTACTTCTAAGAAATGATATTGCACATACTATTATGATAAAAAACTATCATGAAAATCTCTCTAAAAGATTGTGTCTTCAATACTTAATCACATGCATATATGAAAAAATGATCAGACTCATTATAGGGGTAATTTTTATCTTATGGATAATGTTGAAGAGATTTATAGACCACAAAAAGAAGTTTAAAATTTTATAAAAAGATATTGCTCACACCACTTGTCATGTTTTTATTAAATATGAATCAAAATTCCCTTGGTTGTGCTTAGTTAAGCATCTCTTTTCATATTGACTATAGTATGTATTCTGTTGGTTTTTGGTATTATTGGAATGGTTTTTTTTTCAGGGCACTGGTACAGAAGCTGCAGAAACTGCTGTTTTTTTTGTTAATATATTTTTAGTGGTGGTTTTAACCGCCGTTAACTGTAACTAGAATAATTTGTGGCAGTTAAAACCGCTGCTAAATGTTGGTATTTTTCTATTAGAGGCGGTTTTAACTGCCACTAAATGTAACAGGAATACTTAGTGGTGGTTTTAACCACCACTAAATGTCATCAATTTTCTATTAGCTACGGTTATAACTGCCACTATGGTATTAAATTTAGCAGCATTTATAACCACAACTACAAATTCCTATCTTCCACACGCATTTCACGGCAGTTATGATTTTTAGCAGCAGTTTTACCGGCTAGTGGTTGACTTTTTTTAGCGGTGGTTTGAATCAGTACGAAAAAAGTGAGCCCTACCCTAAGAAAACCCCCGCTAAAAAACATCATAACTACCATGAACTACGCAAACTATGATGATTCCTATAAACTGCTACTAAATGGATTTAACCGCCAGCAATAGTGTCTTGACCCACAATTTAGTAGCAGTTTTTAGAAACCACCACAGAAGCATATAGCGGCGGTTAAAACTGCCACCATACCCAAAAATAACCACTGTGAATAGTCAATTTTCTTGTAGTGATTCTGATGCTCAAGTTGAAGATGATGATAAGGCATTTCTCTAAAAGACAAACATCCACCTTAGAGAGCTAGCTAGAAACAAGTTCAACTTCAACCGGTGACTACAACAGATAACCACTAACTCCTGGTCTCTCTAAACATGGATTAAAAGTGATTTAGCATGACATGCCATTTCATTTTAGTTATCTAATGAAAAATATATCCCATATCAAAGTTAAAAAGAAAAATACATATATCACATGAAAAAATAGATATATCCCCATTACGAACAATGCATGTCAATATATCCCTATGTGCCTATTATGATGCATGTATTCTCAGCTCATGTTATTTCAGGCCATGAGTACAAATCCCAATAAATAGTAACATCATAAAAAAATAACCTCACACAACATGTGAATCACCAAAGGTGAAATAACATCAACTATAACAAGAAACCTAAAAAAATTGCAGTCCCATCCCTGAGAACTTGAATTTTACCCCATAAATGGGTTAAATACTTCCATGCACAAGCTTGTTACCAAGTCCCGACACATCCTAGTCTCATTTATAAATTTCTGAAATAGTAAAATAAAATAAAATAAAACCTACCATTGATACCACTTTGTAACATCCCTGAATATAGCACTCTCTCACATGGCCAAAAAGGGTTGGTTATGAGATCTCAAGCACACCTCCCCATATGCTAAAGGCTTTCGACTAGTTGTAGGGGTGTGAGAAGTATTGTGAGGACACTATAACCACTTGTATAAAGTGTTATAATAGTATAAATAAACCATATAAATGAAAGAAATCAAATTATATACAAAATAGATGATAAAAAAATTATACAAATAAAATAATACAATAAATAATTAAGAATATTGTAATTATGTTCTGGAATGTAACTAAATTTCATTCTATAAAAAATACAAGTAAAAGACCAACAAACTAAAATAACGACTAAAAAGTCCCTAATCCCAAACCCCACATAGATCCTATCACCAAACTCCATCCCATCAGAAAACAAGCAATCAACAACAAGGTCCTTTTCCATTGTCCAAACCTACATCTGCATAATTTTATTAGGTTCCAAACAGCACCCTGAATAGGGTGTGAGTATAACTCATTAGGTTGATACCACCATGTCTAAACTAACCAATCTGATAAGAAGTGTATGCAATAAAGTGATAAACTAATGAATTTATTTAATTTAACAATTAATAAAATACAAAAACCACCCGCTTCAGTTTCATGCCAGAATATCCCTAAGAATGTCTTATGACCATGATGACTATAACCATATAACCAAGGTAAAATAACCGACTTCAGTGCCATGCCGGAATATCTCTGATCTTGTCTTACAAACACTCCAACCACCACCATATAACCAAGGTAAAATGACCTTCTTTGGCATCATGTTAGAATATCTATGAGCTTGTCTTACGACCATTCCAACCACCACCATATAACCATGGTATAGTCACAACAATCTGGGTCAAATACCTATAAGCATTGAAACATTTGGTTCAAATACCTATAAGCATTATAGTATGGGACTAGGTCAAGCCTGCTCAATATCAGCATTATAGTATAAGTGTTCAAGTTCCATAGTCAAGCCTGATATATAATCATTTTAGTATTAAACACAAGTCCTTTCATATGGGATGGACATCACAATATCACGTCATATATATCAATGGTTAATTATGTGAAATACCATTTATCATTCAAATACCAATTTCATTTATATCACAATTGATTAACAGTTATAAAAATAAGAAAATAAGCCTCAATTTAGGGATTCTATAACAAGAAATCACCTAAGGTCACATGTTATGCTAACACACATTAATACATTATCCAATTCAATTATTTTCTTGGTTTTCTCACCCAATTGGTAGCCATAATATAGTTCAGAATCCAATTTAAACCAAAGGACTTCAAATAATAATCCCATTCATATATTTAATTGATTTTGGAGCATCAAACATTATTGTAATCACAATATTTCATAAACATGGAAATTATCAAACCATAGGGTTAAGATTTATAACCTATAACTTTAAAAGATAATCCAAAATTACTTCCCACAACAAACTCCCATGAGAAAGAAGGTGAGGATAATCGCAAAGTGGTTCCTAGATCAAAACTAATCAAGATCAAAACCAAAAATGCAATTGGTCAAAGTATTTCACCGCAACGGGTGGAAGAAGAGGGAGAGAAGGAAGAAAACAAATTGAAAAGACTTACTAGGGATTTCTCACACAAAAAGGAAGTCTATAAGGGATTTTTTCCCTCTAAATTATCTTAGAAGATTCCCTAGGGTCTAGAAGTGAGAAACTTGAGTGGGTTAGAATGAAAATCATCTGAAAAACATGTTTAAAATAGAAATTATAGGAATTACATAGCATGTAATGTAGTTACATGTCATGTAATTATTTTTAATGGAATATGTTGAAAACCCATCACCTCAGATTTATTTTATTAAAACACATGGAAAATTAAATGATGTGCAATCCCTTTACACGATGTGTAAGTTTCATATAGATAGTTTTTCATCCCATTTCCCTTTAAAAAAATTGAAACCCTTTTAAAACTTCTCAACTTACCAATAATCCATGTTACCACTTAACCCATTTATACCCATACTCTATTAATTAAAACAAGAATACATTTCCAAACTTTAGTTCATTTCCCCAACAGATCTCTCCCCATGGATTCTCTCTATTTTTCTTAAGTTTTCTCACAACCTAAGATTGTTTTTATTCATATGACATACATCTATAATGAAAAAATAAGTAAAAGAAAATATTAGTGAAAAAATAATAAAGATACATACCTAGAAAAAGAAAGGATCTTATAATCAACCTTTGAAATTATGAGGTATTTTTAATTACTCTATCTTTTGGATTTTTAGGGTGATGTGTCGCCTCAAGAGGTAGAGGAGTGGATTATTCTCTTCTATCACATATTTTAAATCATTGAAACTCTCCAAAAACACCATGTCTAGTTATTAACCTTCATGCTAGAAGGGGTGGCTCACCAGTGGTGGGACCTAGTTCTTGAGGCTAAGAAGGACCAAGGTCTCACTTGGGAAAAGTTTTAAGAACTATTATTTAAGAAATTTTGCCTAGACACTCTATATCAGGTGAGGGATAAGGAGTTTATGAACCTTCAGTAGGGATAAATGTTAGTCATTGAATACACAACTAAATTTATGTATCTTTTCCACTTTTCTCTATATATAAGTATATATTAGGACTCTAAAGAATGTAATTTTGAAATGGGTCTCAAAGAGACTTTGTAAACATGGGTCATTCTATTTAAATTTTTCGAACTTCTCAAAAGTGGTAGAGAAATCCATATTTATTGAAATAGAATCCAAAGTAATTTTGGGAGAGGGTTTTTCATCACCTGCTTAGATCATTGGTAATATCTCTTCCAGAAATCGTAAAAAATATTGAGAAGAGGTGAGTAGAGGTGGCTCCAACTGGGGAAGTTAGGGTGATGGTGTTCCTTTTACACCTATATTGGGAAGATCCTTCATTTAGTGCTATTGGTGTGGGTTATTAGGCCATATCAAGCATAATTACACTTTTTAGGTAATTCAATTCCACTCTGGTAGTTATTATGTCCATCTTCATAGGTTTTTCGGATGGGGTACATCATAGAGTGTCAAGGAAGTGTCTTCATCCAACTCAAGAATCCTAGGCATAGTTAGTTGTGTAGTTTACTAGTGGGATTCAACCACTAATAGAGAGATCTAGTTAAGGACATTGACATGGTAGTCATTCCAAATTAGAAATCATAAAATCTTTTAATTGGGGATTTATACATTATATTATTCTAGTTAAGATGAAAAATTTTATCTAGAGGGGAGGTGAATATACCTTTTAAAATTTAATTCCAATTATTAAATTAGAGTATATTTATACATGTAGGTGTAATAAAATATACATGCACAATAAGAACAGTGTAGTGAAATATTAAAAAATAAAATTTAGTGTATAAAAAAAATATAAGAACACTGTATTTTTATTGTAGTTTGGATCAAAAGATCCAACATATACTCTCCACTTCTATCTACCTAGAGAGATGAATGGTACTCAATTGAATCCACACTTTTGAAATGAAGTGATATCCTTTTATAGATACCTTTTTTTTCACCTAGAGGAACAAACTAGCCTTTCCATCCCATATTTATATAGACTAAAGCATAACCAAGAAATACTAAATTCTATTCAGGAGTCATAACTAAATAAAAAACCTTTTGTTTAAGAGGTATAACCAAAAACATACTTGATTTTGGTTGGTAAAAGCATAAAATGATGATTAAGAACAAACAAAAAATAATGATACAAAAATGAGAACTAGAAAGAAATGAAGAACAAAAGAATTTTGATGATATAAAGATTTATGTATCTTTAATCACTTTATAAAAATAATAAAAGTTTATGCTCTCTTTTGATTATAGTTGGAATGGAAGTCATAGTAACAAAATCTCCGTACTTTGAAATTTTGTTTTTGAAACTCGTATATGTCGAGAGTTCCTTTGATTATAATTTATACACTCGTTATTCAACGACTAATCTCATTTTTAAAAAAAATATATGATCTTATTAATCACATGGGTATTTCTAGAAAACTAATCATATATAGGCATGGTTATAAATAATATAAAAATGGAATAATCTCTTTATTTGTATATGTAAATATCATGCATAGTCTAAAAACTATTCACATTCTAATCCTTTATTAAGAAATTCAAAAACACTTGGCATGATATTATTAGATTTTATATGTATTATAAAAATTAATAAAATAGTTAGAATAAATATAATAAACATAAAATAATTCAAAATATCAAAACTACCAGAAAAAATATTATCTAAATTCACTTAAAAAGATAAAGTAAGTTCCATATAAACATCATTTTAGTTTTCCGCATACGTATCATTTTTTCATAAACATGAGTATCCAATAAGAATGATAGTCCATATGGGTTATTTTTTCAGAATAATGAAAATATGATAAGCATGAAAATATTATAAGGGTTATTTCACCTATAGGCATCATTTTCAAATAAGTATGATTTTTCAGTTTGAAAACATCATTTTCAGTTTGTATGGATTTAAATCTTAGTCCATATGAATTTAAAATCTTAGTTCGAATGAATTTAAAATTTTCATATGAATTAAAATTCATTTTGTATGAGTTTTTAGAAAACATATGAATTTAAAGAAAAATAATATTACTTTTTAAATTTTATATGACTTTAAAAATTTCGCATGACTTTAAAATTTTCATATGATTTTGAATTAAAATCGCATGGATTAGTAAAATCACATGAATTTGTAAAATCATCTAACTTTTAAAAATTGTATGACTTTGTAAACTTATTCCATATGACTATAAAATTTGGAATATAGTGATAATAGAATCCTTTATAAAATTTGTAAATAAATTAATTAAACATATAAAAAATTCTTTAAGCAATAAGGGATTGATGTCATGAGAAATTATAATTATCTAACTTAAATAAGTGAGGTATTTTTAATATTCAAAACAATAAAAAAAACATAAGACTTAAATAATAATAATATCTACATCAATAAAACATAACATTTGAACTAACAATATCCCCCTTTTTTGAAACTAAAAAACTAAACTAGATTTTACAAAAAATTACAAAAATTCACCCCTTTTGAAGTTTATCAAAAAGTTAAAAAAATAAAAAATTATTTAAATACTCTTACCAGCAAGAAAAAACTAAACTTTAATTGAAGAATAAGATAAATAGAACGATTAAACTATTATAAATATAAAATCATTTAAGTTCCCACATAATAGATGCATATAAAACATTTTAATATAGCAATGAAAATATAAAAATAATTCAAATGGATCGATATGTTCCTAAAAAACATAAAAATTAGTGAGAGATAATTAAAAAATAAAACTATAAAATATACATTACACATAAACATAAGTGTTATAATTATACTATCTTACATAATTTGTATGAAATAATGTAGTAAACTCCCATGCATTAAATTTTCAACTGAAAAATAGTTTTACACTGATTTTTACAACATATCTATTTACACATTAAAATTGTGATAATCATTAAAAAATATAATATTTAAAGTTATATATCTATCATGCAAAGTTTAAATTTTATTTTATCATACTCCATTGTATCTAGTGGTTTGGTAAGTGTATCAAAAAGTTTATTTTTAAAATAAATTCAAAAATTATATCTCTTTTATTAACATGATATCTTAGAAAATAAAATCCAACATCAATATGTTTTTTCCTTAAAAACTATAAATGATTTTTTTGATATTGAAATAGTAGAAATATTGTCATAATATATATGAATTTTATCAAAATAAAATGAAATTATTTAGGGTTTTTTTATCAAAAGTCTTTGAGGACAATAATTAGCAGTTACATTATATTCAGCCTTAACTATGGATAAATAAACTGATAATTACTTCTTATAGCTCCATGAAATTAAAATTTTACCATATAAATGACACATACCTAATGTTATTTTTCTATAAATTCTAAATCCATTAAAATAATAATAAAAAAATATTTTAAATCAAAATAGTTCTGATAAGAATAAAATAAATAGGTATTTATAATTCCTTTAACATATCTAATTATTATTTTAACAATATTTAAACGAATTTATTTAAGATTATATTTAAACCTAGAACATAAAAAACATTGAAAAGAATACCAGTTCTATATTTTTTAAAATAAATAAGGATTCTAATTATTCCTCTAAATAGTTTATTCTCTATAGGCCTTTATGTTTATCAAAAATCTAATTTAGAAATAATTCTCATTGAATTTTTAAAATATTTAATCAATTCAAGATTAAATCATTTAACTATATATTTTAAATATTTAGATTTATTTAAAAATATTTTATCAGGTCTTCAAAAGAATTTCAATCCAATAATTTTTTTCAATTCACCCATTAAACTCATCTCAAATTCGCTTTTCATCAAATTTGAAAATCCATTACTAAGAAATTCATTTATAGGACCAAACAAAATATCATCTATATATATTTTCATAATTAAAATATCATTAGTAACATTCTTAGTAAAAAAATATTGGATTAACACCACCTTTATAAAAACCATTATTTAATAAAAGAAAAGATAGTGTATCATATCAATCTCTAGGAGATCGCTTAAGACCAGATACTGATTTTGACAATTTAAAAACATGATTTGAAAAAAAATCATGTTCAAATCCATTTGGTTGTTTAACATATACTTCCTTAGAAATATAAAAATATAAAAATAAACTTTTAACATCCATTTGAAAGAATTTAAACCTTTAAAAGAAGTAAAATAAAATAAAATCATATAAACTTATATTCTAGAAACTGGTGAAAACGAATCTTTGAAATCAACACCTTCTTCCTTAGAATAACCTTGGTGTGACACCCCTTGTTTTAGGTGTGTTGCTATTTGGTTGTGTTATTTTAATTTTTCTCTTGAATCACTTTGGTTTATGAATTTTTGGAGGGGTTCTTGGTTGGAAAAATAGAGTATAGGATTTCTAATGTCCACTATGCTGTAGTGATGGGTATGGTTGAGGGGTTCAGGCCATGTAAGGGTTTTCTAAGTCATGTAAAGTAGTTACCATATTTCGTAATGGTATTATACTTCACATGAGTGTAGATTTAAACCATGTGAAGGGAATTCATCATGCGTGAGGGTCTTTATATTAGGGTCCTTACATCGGGGTCCATGTGTGAGGGTCTTTTCATCAGGGTACTTTTCCTAGCTCGTGTAAGAGTGAGAATTTTGAGCTGGTTGTGGGGTGTTGTGTGCATCAAGATCAGTGAAACAACCATGGTGGGAATTTTAGTGTGTGTTTCATCTGGGGATGTTCACTTATGTGAAATAGAAAGACCACTATGCTATATAAGTGGGAGTGGTTTGTGGGGTTGATGATGTGAGCCCAAATTTTCAAAAAAAACTATTTTTCATTGAAAATTACCCCTAATTTAATTAAAATACCTGGTAATCATTCATTTTTGTGATTTTTAAGAATCTACTCATTATTTAAAATTAGAATGAAATATGATGTTTATTGATTTATTCATTATTGGAATTAAAATGATGAATCCATACCTTATTTTTTTAATGTGAAGTGTTGTTGTTTGACTACATTTTAATTTTGAATGAAAATTCTCGAATTGATTTATTCACGAGTTTCAATTGTTTTAATATTTTTTTAATTAATTAAAAATTGATAAATTAAAATTTATTTTAAAAAGATATTTTTGAAATGTGGATATGGAATTTTAGAATGTTTTTTTAAAGTTATTCACTAGAAATTGATTTAGTTTCTCCAAATCATTTTTTAAATTAGATAATTAAAAAAGAATTTGAATGTATTTTTTTATTCATTAGGAATTAATCAGGAATTTGTATGAACTAAGAAATTATTTGTGGGAATTATGTAGGCTAGAAATTTTTAGATGAAAAAATTGGGCATGGGATTATTTTGTTGATGTTCTTCCATTGGGAATTTTACCATCACCACTAACATTGCTACCGTATATAATATCACTATCTTTATACTACAATTATTTTTTTCTACCATCAGATTGAAGGATACTTCTATTACTACTGGTACAATTTCCCCTTCCACTGTTAAACCTGTTACTTCCACTCAGTGCTACCATGAAGAAAACACTTCTACTACTGATCTACTACCACCATTGAATCTACTAAAAGAACATTATTTCTTCTACCATACCTATATTCAACAGGATAGTAAAATTGTATTATCCCCACTTTTCATTCATGAACCTAAAAAACCCTCATCAGTCAATGTTTTGAGTAAACCATATTTAGTCGTTGGCATTCAAATATCCCAACACAAATATTACTAAAAGTACAAAATCATATATAGGCTTTAGTACATGCAATAAAACTCCTTTTTACACAATCACACTAAAATAGATCATGAATTAAACTACACCAACAGAGTAGTGTGTCACATCTATTAGGAAAATTATGAAAGTAGTACAAGTGTAATCTTGGAATAATTTCCAAGCCCAAAAATGATTCTAATTGAATCCATCTTGACCCTCGACTCTGATACATGGAACCCAGAAAAAGATGAATAAAATATCAATGGGACCAGAGTTTAAGGATAAATAAGAAGTCCATTACTAATAAATTTTATTTTACCTACTCTATAATAAATTATTCAGATCCTGCTGATAATATCTAGTATTTTTATAATTATCTTATGTACTTTTAATGCATTATTTTCATTCTGTTTTGTTCATCATTATATTTTTCTCTTCTCCCTTTATTCCTTGTATTTTTATCAACATTTTTTCCATAATTTTAATCTCTGTAACTCTATAAACCATGTTCTAGGTCCACAATGGAGATTATATAGGAACTTTGAATCCTAATTTCTTTCATTTATCATTCTCATACTTGATGAAGTGGTAAAATAGAAAGAGGAAGATAAATAATATGCATCTCCTCTTTTTGATGAGCTGTTATACCCACAAATTTATCAAATAAATTCTCACTTCTTCTCTCATTCTACACAGTATAACAATGTAACTATGTGGACTAAGATATGGACAACATGCATTGGATCTAGGTGTGGAGACAGCGTATACCTCAATTAAATGTGTTTGTTTCCTCTTCACTATAGAGGAAGTGAAACTGGATGAATATGGAGAGATTTATTTGGTGTGTATTCAGAACTTCAAAATAGATATAGAAGAGTGATTGAGGAATGATATTGACTCAATTTTTTGATGAGAACCAATGTGTATAATGAACAACTCATGTGATAGACTCAGAATTTGAACCTCTTTCACCCTTCAATTTGTGTGTTTACTTCTTTCCTTATCTTTAATTCATTAAATTAAAACTTCTAAAATCTATCTATGTGTTTCTTTTAAAATAAAGAAAAAAATATAGGCGTTAGGATAAGTGAACTCCCATGCCCTACTCCTTGAGATATGACCATGTTCATCCTATAGGATGCATTTGGAGAATAGAAAATTTATGTTTGATTATGTTTTTTGATAACCATGTGATCAAATTGGCACCATTACCGAGGAATAAGGTTAGATATTCACTATTCTTTTTCACTTTGTAAATAATTCTATGCTTTTATAATTTAAAATAAAAAAATTAATCATCACTATCTATCATAAAGTGTGGAAGGGATTATTGATGTGATAAAATTAATGAATATTAATTACATAGGTGAGTAGATTAAAAATTAACTCACCCCAGATGAAGTGATGAACCCATATGAACACATCTTATTGGATTGTAATAGATTTAACATCCAGGTGGTACTAGTGGATCATGAAACAAAAACTAAACCTCCAACATATGAATAATACATTCTAGAGGTGGAATTAATAAAATACCCCACTCTCCCACATAATTAAGAGATGAATCCCAATGCATTCTAGTTGAAACACAAGATACTAGATAAAACATTTAAGGGGGACAACCAAACTCTTGACTCTATTGAATTTAATTCTTCTCAATTTCAATTGAAATATGACCCACCTTATTTCAGTGATACAAATTCAGATCTATTGGAATATTATTTAGACAAAGATAAATTTAATTTTGACTCTTTTTATCTTAATATCCTGAAATATGAACTCCTTTATGGGATAATATGTATTAATCTCAAAGATTTATCCATGTTACTACATTCCTTGGAGGATTTGGAAGAGGATTCCACCCAAGAAGTGGATGAAGAAGAAGAAGAAACTGGGATATATGTGGTGAATACATTACTCCCTCAACATCATCAAAAAAATCAACCATAGAGAGGAAAACTAGAGGAGTTCCATGTGGTCCCTCATGAAGAAACATAACAAAAAATATATACAAGGGGAAGAACTTTGAACTGAAATCAAAATTATTTAATTTAATTCAATTTTAAATAATTTATAACTCTCACTTTGATGAATATTGTAAAGGAACATTAATTAAGATACCAATGGATCATGAAGATACTATGAAATCTATGGAAGAAACTGAGGAAACCCCATACATTTTCTTACCACCCTCACTTAACAGAATACATCACAATGTTTAGGGGTTGTATATCTAGTACTCTATCAAAGGGGACCTCTAAGTTTAATTTAATTTAAAGATATTTGGAAGTAACCATATGTGGTGGTCCCAATCACAGAAACCCCATCCTCCATAATATTTGGTATGACCATAAGACCATCCAATTATGTATGGTCTAATACAACCTCTCTTAAGAGGGAACAACCCAAGAATCTCTTCCCTTATTTTTATTTTCCCATTTTATTTAATTTTTAATACAATTTTTAATGTTTAATTAAATTTTATATAGGTTTTAACTAAGTGTAAAACATTAGGATAATAGCTCAATCTATCTACAAGTGAACAAATGGGAGAGTTTACCTTAAACCTGCTGGAAAAACAACACCTAGTTATACCTATCCTTTTAAACTATTTATTCATTATAACTTTTATTCATATTGGTTGGAACTTAAATGGGTAGTGATAAATAAGTGTAGGGGAGGGAACTCAACCATTAAGTTTTGAATTATTTTTAGGAACTATTTTGAAATATGTAAATAAATAAAATAAAAAACTATTTGCTATTTTTAATATGTTTTAAGTAAAACTGTTTAAGAAACAAAAAAACAAAGAAAAAAACATAAAAATTTGTTCTTTTTGTAAATGGAGTATATATCCATTTTCATAGTTTTTGTAATTATTTTTAAAACTTTCATTGGAATTAATTTTCACTCTTCCTAATGAAAATTTCATACTAGGGTTGAGGAAATCATTGGTTCTGAGATGGTGAGAGTTAAACGAATGCTAATAGAATTTTCACTACTTTCATGAAATTTGGTTTTAAAACTATAAAAGGGAGTGTGAGTGAAAATATTTCCATGGAATCATAATTATAACATTATTTCACTATACTTTTGAACTTAATATAATATTACTTGGACTCTATGAGAAAAAAAACCTTAGAGATCCAACTCAAAAGAAATTGATATAATCCCTTTGAAACTAGAGTAAAATGGGAAATTGGGATCCCACAGTGAATATATGTGGTATTAGTCACTGGTTTCATGTATAAATGACATTTTTATATAAATTTAAATGAGTACCTTTTCATAGTTCTTTTCACATACATGGATGGGAAAAAATAAAAAAATAATAATAAGTTCCTAATAGTAAAAAATGAATTCATTTAGGTAAGGGGAATATTGAAACTGGATAATAGAATGGGGAAATTAACTTATAAAAAATTCATTTAAGCTATATCAATTAAATTTAAAATCAAACACTAGTTTAAGAAATTTATGAGACATAGATTAATGGAAGTGATTCTTATTAAAACTTTTATTAAACATTAATCTAACTTGTTCCACTCCTGGACTTGGAACTCTTTCTTAAATAGAAATGGGAGAGTGGAATAGATTCATATAAGAGGAATGATAATTTTTTACAATGGATGGATCTATGTTTACTTCTTCTCCATATTTTATATTTAAATATAGGTAGGATTATTTTTTTCTTTTTAATAAATTTAATTCAATGATAGAATTTCACAGGAATGAAATAGTTCAAGTGTGGTGGAGTGATGTGAGCCCAAATTTTAAAAAAAATTATCTTTTTTAAATTGAAAAGTATACTTAATCTAGTTAAAATCCTATATAATCATTCATTTTTATGATTTTTAAGAATCTTATCATTATTTAAAATTTTCTTGAAAAGTGATTATTATTGATTTATTCATTGTTGGAATTAAAATATTGTATCTATACATTGATTTTTTTAAATTTTATGTTTTGTTGTTTGAATCAGTTTTAATCTATAACTAACATTCTTAAATGGATTTTTTTCACGAGTTTCAATTATTTTAATCATTTTTGAATTAATTAAAAATCCATAAATTGAAATTTATTTTAAAAAGAGAACTATGAAATGTGGATCTGAAATTTTAGAATGTGTTTTTAAAATTATTCACTAGAAATTGATTGAGATTATAAAAATTAGATTTTATATTGGATAATTAAAAAATGTATTAAAAATTGTTTATTTTTATATGTTCTTATTCATTTGGAATTATTCTAGAATGTACCTAAACTAAGATATTGTTTATTTGAATTATACAGGTTGGAAATTTTTACAGAAAAAAAATTAGATGTGGGTTGATTCCATTGATCTACTTTTTTTCGGTGTGTTACCGGTACCACTTCCCATTCTACCATCTACAATAGCACCCCACTTCTACTACCAGTATTGTTCTGAAATCATCAGTAGTTAAGATCCAACTACCCGGACTACTACCATTTCCCCTGCTACTATCAAGCTTGATACTACCACCGAGTACTACTATGAAGAAAAACTTATACTATCAGTTCACTACTACCATTGAATCTGCTTCCACTACCTTATTTCTACTACCATATCTGCATCCACTAGGCCACTCAAATTATATTATCACTACTTTACATTAAATAACCACCAAAAACCCTCATCATTAGTCCCTTAAAGTTAACCATGTCTAGCCTCTTGCATTTAAATATCCAAGCCCAAATACAACTCTAAATCCCAACTAAAATATAGGCCTTAATGCGTGTACTAAAAATCCATCTAAAAAACAAACTAAAATAGAGCATGTATTCCACTACACCCAAAAAATATCATATCACATCTATTGGTAAAATTCCATAAGGAGTACAAGTATGATCGTGGGAGAATTTCCAATCCTGTAAGATAATTCTAACAAAATCCATCATGGTCCTTGGCCGAAACATGTGTAACCCATATGAAGGTGAAGAAAATACGAATAGGGCTTAATGTGCAGATAATAAAGAATATTTTTTCTTATAAATATTGTTTTCCATTCCCCATTAAAAATTATCCGTCTTTTATTGATTGTAGATAGAATTATTTTAATTCTCTTATGCATGTTTAATTCATTATTTTCATTTTTCTTTTTCATTGTGTTGTGTTTTTATCCACCCTATATTATTCCTGTTTTTATCAACCTATGTGCCATAATTATAATCTCTAAAACTATATGAACATAGATAACTAACAAGGGATAGTTCTTTGGGGGAGATTATGCAGGCACTCTGAATCCTAAATTCTTTCATTTCTCATTATAATTCTTGATGAAATAGTAAAATGTATAAAGGTAGACAGATGATATTAATATTCTATTTCTGATGAGGTACCACACCCTTGAATTTATCAAATTAATTCTCCCTCCCCTCTTGGTCAACATAGTATACCAGTGAAACTATGTGGATTGGGGGATGAAAAAAATATGATAAAGCTGGGTGTGGAGATAGCAGATACCTTAATTGAGTGTGTTCATAGCCTCTTCACTATAGAGTAGGCGGAACTAGATGTATAAGAAGATATATATTATATGTTTATTTAGAACCAAAAAATAGATAGATAATATTTATCAAAGAATTCTATTGAATTGATTATTATATGAGAATCAATGTGTACAATGAAGAATATGTGTGATTGACCTCAGATCCAACCCCCTTTTACCCCTAAATTTGTGTGTTTTCTACTTCCCTCATCTTCAGTTCATAAAACTAAAAATTCCAAAATCCATCTCTGTGTTAATTTTAAAATTAGGAAAATAAATAAAAAAATAGATAATTGTTTGGGTAAGTAAAACTCCCATGCCCCACTCCTTGATAGATAACCTTATTCACCCAATAAGATACATTAGGAGTATAATAAAAATTATATTTGACCATGCTCCATGATAACTATGTGATCAGTTGATATGGGGGTGGGGTTTGTTCTGGTGGTTCAGAAACAGTGATGGAAAAACCACTATATCATGGTCCAAGGCATGGTGAGTCAAAAATGGTGAAGGATTTCCTCCTACATCATGGTATATTCCATAAGGGACATTATAGTGTCTAGGAAGGGTTAGTCTCATGTTATCTATTTAAAACAACTTGTGGGAAAGCATCATGTTGTGGTCCAAGCTGTGGTTATGGTCATCTCATTTTTTAAAACAACTGAAACAACCACCGAGTTTTTGGGGTAGGGGAGTTGCGTGTTTGAATGGGAACCCATGTTTGATATTTTTTGGGGGGTCTTAACTCAATTTTTAACATTATTAATCTCTATAAAAACTCTAAATATTTCTTAGATCTCTAGGGTTCGTGAATAAGAGGCTTCCATAGGTGTTTTGGGTGAGTCTCCTATTTCCATAATTTCTTCCTCATGGTTGTGGCTAGTTTAATGGTTGAAGGTTGGTGTATTATATCCCACTTTACTTATTGAAGTCTTATGACATATAAGTTAATTAATTTTGCTTTGTAAATAGAGAATTATGGGAAACCATCTTAAATATAGAGATTATTTTTATTTAGATATCAAATAAAACCATTGTTGTGTGTTTGAAATAGACTTGTTAATGTAATTAGTGTGAGTTCAAACTATATTTAAATTGTCCTTGTTGATTTGGAATTAGATTACATTCCATATAGAACACATTAGTTTACTCGACCAAGTAATGGATTGGGTTGTAGAAATAGGGGTTCCACTCACAAGATGGGTATGTTCTATGGATATCATTGGATGAGGGATGCATTAGATATATGTAATGTTTATACATGGAAGGTATTAGGTTAATATTATAGTTATTTCACTACTTTATTTCTATACTTGTGTGTATGTACCTTGGGTATTATTTTCCTCTTATTATTATATATATTTACTGTATGCTAACTTTATCTTTCCCTAGTGGTGTTTGTGGGAAATATCTGGAAGATTTCCTATTGGTTTTTATACTCTACCAATGTATATACACTTTGTTGTATATATATATTTTGTTTATTATGATATAGGTACGGTAAAGGTCTCTTACTTTTCCAGCAGAGTACCTTGATGCACCAACCGTTATTGATGGAGGATGGAGCATAGAGTTGGTCATGGTGTAGTATAGGGTGAAATGCCATTGTTGACACCGATGTTATATTTGAGTCTTTTAGGTTTATGGATACATTTGGATATACTATTCACATTGAATCTCTGATTACTATCTTATTGTTTTATTGGAGCTTGGTTGGCTGGTTTTCTTTCATGCATCATGTTTATATTTTTTATAATGTTGTGGTTATTTTTTATATGTTATGTCATGTATGTGGGTAGATCATCCCCCAATGATTCAATATACTCTTGGAATTTATTTCTAGGATTTGGTGTTTGGGGATACACTTAAGGTTAGTGTCACCTTGGTCCTGCCCAAAAAAAATGGGTCAGGGTCGGGATGTTACAAATGGTATCAGTTTGGTAAGGTCCATCATCTTGTTATATCCGGACACCACCATCTCTATAAAAATTTATCTAAGTGTTAATTATAGATATAAGAATTTTAATTATTTGGAAATTTCATATATGAATATGTAATATCGGTAAATCTAGAGAAAATTGAGGTTTTCATCTCATGGAAACCACCTAACAATTACTTCAAGATACAATGATTCCTAGGGTTAGTATGCCACTATGGATGTTTTTTTTGTGATTTTCCATGTTTAGATTCACCTATGATGGACTTAACCAAGAAGGTTGTTCCATTATAGTGGAGTAAAAAATATCAAAATTCTTTTTAGGGACTTAAGGATCAACTTACCTCAAAACCAATTCTAGTTTTTTCAGAAATGGGTGAGTGTTATATGGTTTATTATGATGAATATAGTTTTGGATTGGGTTGTGTTATCATAAATTAATACCATGTAATATACTATGACTCATGAAAACTTTAGGAACATGAAAGTAACTATCCAACATATTATTTAGAATTAGCTATCATGGTTTATCCATTAAAAACATGGTGTCACTACCACTTTGGGGAGAAGTTCATAGTATTCCCTAATCATAAAAGCTTGAAATACATATTTTCACAAATATATTTGTACCTAAGATATTTTTTTATGAAATATAATTATATTTTTAACTTTCACTTGGTAATCACACTTGGGAAATGAAATTTTATATCCAATGCATTGATTTAAAAATATTATAACAAAGTGGTTAGTGAAGCTCGTAATAAGTGGAAATTAATAGGAGTAATCATTGATATGAACTTAAAGTGTCTGAAATAAAAGTATGTCTCAATATTCATTATAATCACACTTATCCCTGACCTAGTGGAGTAAGTCAAGGAAGCTCAACAGTCAGACCCTAACTAACTTACCATTAGGTTAAATCTTAATGGTGGGGATCCCATGGATGGATGGATAATGGATGATAATTATTTATTATGCTTCCATGACCAGATTTTAGTTCCTTATTCTTGTTAATAATAGTTCCTTTATGTTTATCTTCATTTGAAATGGTTTTTCCACCCGAGTATTGAAAAGATGTATCAGGTGATGAAGAACCATTTTTAGTGGTCGGGCATGAAGAAAGGGGTAAATGGGTATATGGGAAAATGACTAACCTACCAACATTTAAAGGATGAACATCAAGACCAACTAAAATGTTATAACATCTACCCATTCCAATATGGAAATGGGAAAAAAATTATATGGTCTTCATCACTAGAAAACTAAAAATTTCTCATAATCACAATTACATTCGAGTGATTGTTAATTGACTACCAAGTTGATGCATTTAATTCTAATTAGAGAAACAAATTTGGTTGATTAATGGGAAAATATATATATTCCATAGGTGGTGAAGTTTCATGGGTTACCATATTTAATTGTATCTAACCAAGACCCTAGATTTACCTCATGGTTTTAGAGATATCTACAACAATCCCTTATAACATAGTTGTCTATGAGCATAGATTTCCACCCACAAATTAATGGAAAATTTGAGCATACTATTAATACTTTGGAGGAAATGATAAGGGCATATAGGATAGAATTTGGTGGTTTGTGAGAGGAACATTTTCCATTAGTGAAGTTTTTATATAATAAAATTTATTATGCATTGATACATATGGATCTATTTTAAGAATTGTACATAAAACCATGTCAATCTATAGTTTGTTTTGTAGATACTGGAGAAACCTTCCCGATCAGACTGAGTCTGGTCTACACAAAAATGGATAAAATCTAGATGATTATAAAACATATAGAAATGGCCTAAATACATCAAAATTAATATATAGATCATTATAATCTCCCCTTTTTCTTTTGATATAGGAGGTACAATTTTCTTATGATTATACTTGAGGTTAGGGAACTGATGGATAGGTAAGCAGGAAAATCTAGCTCCATAATATGTGAGACCATTTGATATTTTGGAGCATATTGGTGAAGTGTCCAATCTACTATATTTACCACTAAGATTCAGTTCAGTTCATAATATCTTCCCCATATCTAAACTGAATAAGTATTAAAAAAATCTAACTAAAATTATAATGTGGGATTATGTGACACTTGAATCAGATGTCTCAATTATTCAATCTCTGACACACACTCTATATGTAAACATTAACTTGTGAACAAGATGTATATCTTTGGTAAAAATTGTATGGAAACATGATCGCCTTCAAGAAGTGACTTGGGAAAAGGATTTTTTTTTATGCAAGAACAATGGCCATAAAATTTCCAAAACACCACCAACATCCAACTTTCCAAGAATAGAATTCCTAATGGTAGAGAGAATGTTCAACCCTAGTTTGAGTTACATCAATATTTGACAATGTTATTTTAAGTTTTATCTTAAATTATTTCTATTTCAAGAGGTTTTGTGTGGTTATTGATTGGAAAAAATGAGTATGTTCTATCAGAGGCCCACTATGTCATAGTGATGAGTGTGGTGGATGGATTCAGTTTGTGTAAGTTTTTTATAAGTCGCATAAAGTCAGTACTCATTTAGAGTAAGGGTATCCAACTTTAAATGAGGGTATATTTTAGTTACATGATGTTTTTACACCATTAATGATGGTATTTTCTTCAGGGTCCTTGTGTAAGGGTCTTCATGTCAAGGTACTTTTGATAGCTCATGTATGGGTGAGAATTTTGAGCTGGTTATGGGGTGTTGAGTGTAATATAACAAGTGAAATGGCTAGAGTGGATATTTTATCTTGGGAGGGCCTACTATTCAAAATGGGGAGGACTCCATGCTATATAAGTGGGCATGGTTTTTGGGGTTGGGATAGTGATGGGATCTGTTTAGATGGTTTGAAAATAGTGAAGGATGGACCACCAAATTTTGGTCCAAGGCATGTTGGATCAAAAATAATGATTTCCTCCTACACCATTGTATTCTTTACAAGAGAGGACATGTTAGTTGGGTGGGGTCAATCTCATGTGATATATTAAAAATGGCATTGGATAAACCACTATGTTATGGTATAATGTGTGGTGTAGATCATCTATGTTTTTAAAATGACTAAAACATACGCTGAGTTGGGGGGGGGGTTGTGTGTTTTAATTGGAAACAATGTTTGATATTTTTTGGATCTTTACTTGATTTTTTACTTAATTTATCTGAAAAAAACTCCCATTATTTCTCAAATTTATAGGGTTCATGAATGATAGGATTCTATAGGTGTGTTGGGTGACTCTCCTTGTTCCAGAAGTTCTTCCTCATGGTTGTATCTGTATGAATAGTCACAGGTAGGTGGATTATCTCCCACTTTACTTATTGAAAAAACTTTAATGGTTATAATATCTAAGTTAAATTTTTTTACTTCATAAATGTATAATTTTGGATAACACTCTTGAATATGGTGGTACTTGTTATTTTTCACAAAGAAAATAGTTGGTGTGTGTGAAAACTAGAAATAGTCATTAGATTCTTGTGTGTTTATACTACATTGAAACGAGTATTATTTATTTATAATTGGTTTTCATTCCATTTAGTGAATATTGGGTTACTCTATTAAGTGAAAACTTCATACGGATGAACATGGGTTCTGCTCATGAGTTGGGTTTATTCTAAGGATCCCATTTGAAGGGGGATGCATTATAAGTATAGAATGGTTTAGCATGGGATGGATTGTGTGCATAAAATGTCTATTTCACTTCTTAATTTCTATAATTATGTTCATATTCCTTGGGTATTTTTTTCTATTATTCTTATATATATTTATTGTGGGATAACATTTTCTTGTAATAGTGGTGTGTGTGGGAAGTCTCTGGAAGATTTCCTACTAGGTTGTATACTCACACCCTATATATATACTTTAGTGTATAAAAAGATTTTGTTTATAATGATATTTTTAAGGGAAAGGTTTCTTAATTTTCTAGTGGATCACATTTATGGACTTGTTGTTGTTTCTAGAGGATGGATCTTGAAGTTAGTCATGGTGCAGCGTAGGGTGCAATGTCATAGTCTACACTTGGTTCATCTTTATGTATTTTTTTTTATGGAAAAATTTTGTTATATTGTTCAAATTGTGTCTCTAATTACTATCTTATTATATTATTGGAGTTTTGTTGGTTGGTTTTCTTTTATCCATCATGTTTATCTATTTTATATTATTATGGTTATCTACTACAGGTTATATCATGTATGAGGGTAAATAATCCCACAATAATTTCATATACCCTTGGAATTTATTATCATCATTTGGTTTATAGGAGATTCACCTAAGGTTAGTGTCACCCTGGTCCTTCCCAAGCCAATGGGTTGGGTTTTTATGTTACACATTCACAACCAATATAGTCTAATTTTTAATTATATTTCCAAATTCATCTAATTCATTCCAAAAAATCCATTTAATTCCTATAATATTTTTATCTTTTTGAATTTTAACAATATTATAAACAATATTACTTGAAAATTCATTATGTTCATCAATAATAGTAATAATACAATTTTATTCAAAGATTCGTCAACATTATTAGGCACAAAATCAGCTATAAAAAATTAAACAAAAAAATTCAAAATATATTTTATAGTTTAAATTCCATATTCAACATTTCTAATTAATTTTTTAAGTGGATGATATTTAATATTTTTATAATTTTTAACATTATATAGAGAAGAGATATGATACCCCTAAATTAATACTTTATATTTTTGAAGTTCATTTTCAAAAAATTTAAACTCTCTATTTTTTCATCAATATTATCAAAATCTGTATTCTGGCTAACATTATTCTTATCATACTTAACAACTATTAATACTTCAATAAATAAATTTATTTTATTAAACAATCCATATTACTTACTAAAATTATATTATACTATAAATATTTCTTCATCACATTCTTAATAAAAATTATCTATATTATCTTTAGTATTTAAGATAAAAACTCTACAACCAAACACCCTAAAATATCCAAATTTAGGTCTTATTCTCCAAAAAAAATTATAAGGGGTCTTATTTAAAATTTGTCTAACTAAGAAAAATTAAAACATGAAAATATGTATTAACAACTTCATATCAAAGATATTTAAACAACTTATATTCATTAAGAATTGTTCTATCCATTTCCTAAATAGATCTATTTTTTCTTTCTACAACACCATTTTATATGGAGTTCTAGAATAAGATTTTTTTTTGAAAATATCTATAATATTCATATAATTTCTCAAAATATAGATTAAAAAACTCACCTCCTCTATCACATTTTATATAAATAATCAAATAAACATTGTGATTTTGAACTATTTTGAAAAAGGTAACAAACTTAGTTATAGTTTCACTTTTATGAGTTAAGAAATAAGTTTAAGTGAATCTATTATAATCATCAACAATTAAAAATATATACTTCCTTACACCTAAAAAAGAAATTTTATTAGGTATATATAAATAAATATGTAGTAATTAAATAGGTCTATAAATTTTAACATCATTAACAGATTTTAAACTTTCTTTATGTTGTTTAGTTTTTAAACATTAGTCATAAAAAATTTACTTACCTTCCATTTAGAAAAATCTAGAACCTATACATGATTTTAAAATTTATGAAACAATTTATTGTTTTAAATTCCAAGCCTCGTGTTTCATAAAATTTCATTTGTTTCTATAGAATTTAAACATTTTACATTCTAATTGGTTACTTCATAAAATCAATAGAGTAAATATTGTCTTCTCTATTTTCATAAAATAAAACAGTTTCATTCTTAAAAACAACATGCCTATCATTTTAGATTTTGAAATTCATTAAATCATCATATA
Organism: Viscum album; assembly: GCA_963277665.1. Classification (NCBI taxonomy): domain Eukaryota; kingdom Viridiplantae; phylum Streptophyta; class Magnoliopsida; order Santalales; family Viscaceae; genus Viscum; species Viscum album. The sequence continues at coordinate 233,328,894 of OY728121.1, forward strand.
TAGTTAATATGCTAATTAAATTTTGTTTTAATATTATTTTAGATTATTATATATTTATAGAAACCTACTTCACCATGACCTTTAATTTTTCCTTTAGAATTGCCTTTGAAAGCGACAGAGCCTCCTTCACATGAATTAAAAGATAATAAATTAGAATGGTCACCATTAATATCTCTAGAATAGATATAATCCATGTACCATTAATATTTTACAATTCTAAGATATATTTCCTATAATCAATTGAACAAATGATTGTTTTGGGACCCGTGCTATACTAGGTCCAAAATTATTAGTAGTAAATCTTTTAGGCACCCAAACAGACTTCCAACATTTATTTTTGGGTATTATAGAATATAAATTCTTAGAAATAATTTTTTGTAACCAAAATAATTAGTCGATCTTAATGATAATTCATTGGAATAATTCCCATGCATTCTGAAATTAAAAATTTTAACACTTGAAACACTTTCATTTTCACTTTTAACAAACAAAGCCTTATTCATCCTCAGTAGTTGGATTTTATAGCCAAAAATAGTTTTATTTTTTTTAATTTCATCATTGACATAATCTTATCATAATTTTTTTACACTAAAAAAATTCAATAAATTTTCTTTTAGATTTATAATTTCATCTATTAATTTCTAATCTTTTTAAGTAGCTTCTAAATCATAACATAATTTCTCATTTGAACATTAATTTTTATTTATTATTTTTTTAATTTATATTTTTATATTCTTATATTATTTTTCAATATGATTCATTTCATCTAATAAATTATTGAATTTCGTTTTTTACCTTTAATTATTCTTAAAAATAAAATATTTAATTCTATCATTTTCTTCGTTAACTTTCAACAATTCAAAATCAACATGTCTTAACAGTTTAGCTTCAAGATATAATAACTTTGTATCTTTAACAAATTTATTATTTTCTTTAAAAAAATTATTCTTTATTATAAGTTCCTAGTACAACACAAAAATTATAAAACCACATTTCTATAGTTCTTTTTTTCTTCATAAAGTTTTTTAACTTCATTTTTATAATCTAAACTATATCATGAACTATAATCAGGATTAATATTATTTTCATCTTTAGTAATAGTAGTATAAAAATCATCAGGTGTTAAAAATTGTTTAAAATATGAATCAGTTACCTTATAATATGTATTAATTAAATAAAGTTTACCAATATATTTTTCACTTCTAGATCCACTGCTTGAATTAGAATAATCATTTTAGGTCTACCCACAAAAAATATCACAATTCTCATTTTTTGTTTTCCTTTTTTCTTTTCTTGAATGATTTAGTTTGAAATAATATATTTTATTATATGCATTATTTTTTAAAATCATAAAAATTTGAATATAAAACATCATTATTTTTACAAATGTTATATTTATTGATTTCTTTTTTTATTATTATTTATGAAATACTTCTTGAATCCCTTATCATTTTTTATAAAGATGTAAAATCCTTTGGTCAAGTGAGATGTCTCTTCCTTATCACTTCCCTATGAATCAGATTTAGAAGAGTTATAAAAAAACATTTATATTATATTTAAATGAAATACCTTTATTTTTTGAAATCCCAAAATCTATAATATTTTTTAATTCGATATCATACTACTATAGTGACCCAATGAGTTCATCCATGGTAAATTCCTTAAATTTATTACTCTCATCAAATGAAAACTTCCTAATGCCATCTTTTTGTTAGTGACTGCAACAATCTTTCAACTAAAACTGTATTTTCCAGTGCCTCTCCCAGTTTACTCATCTCATTGATGATACTTGTGAATCTGTGGAACATCTTTTCATGGATTAATTATATCCAATTATAAATTCACGTTACTTCACACATAGTATTATCTATTTTTTATTTTAATATTATCTGATGTATATAGTTCTTACCATGAAGTATCCTTTAAATGCATTGAGTTTTCTTATACGATGATATATGGCTAAAAAAATTGTGACTAATAAAGCAATATAATATATTCATTAATTTTTAATTTAAATCAGAATTTATTTCAATATTATTGAAAATATTATATGGATTGTCATTTATTAGGTTATATAGTTTTATTGTGATCATCCAATGATTAATATATAAATCCACCAGGAATGTCTGAAACAAAGCCTGTCAATAACCGCAATCATTCCCATTAAAATCTGGTAGATTTGTGGTATCAAAATATCATTTAAGTTAATTACTACCATTTATAAGAATATTTTCCCTTATACTATTAGGTCAATGATACAATCAACCCATATAAAATAATAATAATCAAACAACTCCTTAGAAGGTTCCATCTCAGATACAATTATTTTACCATTTAAGATGAAAGATTTGGTCCAGAGTGGGGTATAAAACTTTTAAAATTTCTAATAATTTAATAAAAATATATTTTTACATACAAGTGTAAAAAAATATGAATGAATAACAAGAACAATGTAGCATAGTGTTAAAAAAATGTAGTGTAAAATAAAAAAAAATGAATAGTGGATTTTTATATTAGTTCAAATTGAAATATCATTTATCAGATCTTCAATCATCTATGATCAATTAGAGGAATGGTATTTACTAGAAACATCACTTTATAAATTAAGTGATATACTTTTACATACACCTACCTTCTTTCACTCGGAGGCATAACCTATCATGTTTATCTTTCCTTTCTATGGACCAAATCACAACCAATAAATAGTGGATTTTATTTGGGAGTCACAACATAAGGATGTGCCTTTATTGGAGGTATAACCAAAAACCATATTTATTTTGGTTTTTACAATCATAAATAGGTGATTAAACATAAATATAAAATAAATATACAATAATGAGAACTGAAAATAAATGAAGAATCGAAGAATGTCAATAATGATGCATCTTGAGGTAGCTTCAATCAATTCAAAAAAAATAATAAACATTAAATCTATATTATGATTGGATTAGGAATGGAATATGTAATATAAAAATATCATCAATTAAAAAAAATTATTTTTATAACTCATGTATGTTGATAGTTCCCTTTATTATAAGTTATAAACTCATTCATCAATGACTAATTTCCTAATTCATAAACTCCACAATATTTATGATCACATGGGTGATTCTTGAAAATAATTCATAGGTATCTATGGTTAGAAATAATATAAACATGGTTTAATATCATTACTTATATATAGAAATATTTTAACATCATGATTTTTAAAAAAATGAAGGATTGTATTCGATAGCGTACATGATACGCTACATCGAGCTTAAGCAAAAAAAGTAAATATTATTATTTAAATATTACCACTATAACCTAGCATTTAAAATGAAGGGTATGAAAAAGATTAACTAAATTATGAAAATAGGTTTTAAAAAATGTATATATAATTAATACTTTTATGACCAAGTAATTATAAATGAAAATAAATCCCTTTCTAAAATAAAAGGAAATGTTTTTCTAAAAAACTATTTAAATGTGCACAAGTGTGTATTATACCAATAAACAATAAAATAAATATTGATCAATTATATTAATTAAATTTATATATAATATATTAAATCTAATTTTTAACATTCATCCTATTTGTTTTATATAAATTATTTAATAATAAATCTATTTGTACGCATAAAGAAGTATTTTACTAAAAAATGCAGTTTCGCCGCCTTTTGATGGCGCACCTGTTTTAAATCAAATTTTTGGAAATTTTATAAATTATATTTTAAAAAATAAACTTAATATTTTAAATAATGATGTAAAATTTTCTTTGGTTTAATTTTTATTATTTTTCTAATATTTTTCATTTTTTATGAATAATGAAAAATACTGCATTTTAAATGAATATTGTTTTTTCATAAAATTTATTTATAGAGTTAAATTATATTTTTAATGGTTTAAAATTATAATTAGATAAATTTTATATCATTTAATCTAATTTAGTTCATTTTAATAAATTTCTCATTCAATTTTTATATAAAATCATTTCAATCTTTTGAAGGTTCTTACTTTAAAAAATCATTTTCTCATTCTGTCAATGGGATTAATTTTTAATTAATTTATAAAATTTATGTGACTTGAATTTTGAAAAATTGATTAAATATTTGGAATAATAAGTTAAAATTTTAACAAATATTTCCCTTTTATTTTTGGACATTATGAATAGTAATTTTAGTAAATTTTTTATTAACATGATTAAAGGTAAATTAGATAATTAAGGGTAAAATAATATTATAAATATTATAAAATTACCATAAAACTATTAATAAATTTATTGTATAAGTGGGTATCAACAAAAATAATCCTTGGTCTAAAATTATCACCTTTTTAAGCCACTTGTTTGAGAGTATGACGTTAATAATATTTTATTTAAAGAAAAGTCAAGAAATCATACTCACGTTTTTCATAACTAGAAATTTTTTAATATGGGGTTATATAGGATATTTTTTAAATATAAATAGTAATTTGAAATATAAAATGTTTATATTCATCATTGTAATTTATTTTTAATTTTTAAGAAATAAATAATTACCTTAAATGCCTACACACTGATGATGCAATAATTGTTTAATTAATGGAAATATCAAATAAATGTTATTAAAAATGTTAAAATAAATATAATTTGATATAATTAATGTCATACACAGAATTTATAGATTAATTTTACATGTTAGTGTTGTGTTAGAATAATGTTTCCGAAAATATAAAGTTTTTATGATATTTTTAAAAAGTCAAGTAATGAATAGTGTCAAAATTGACATTAATGATGTTTTAAAATAAATAATATTTTATTAAATGATATAAAATTTATAAAATTATAAAATTCCACAAAATTATTTTAATAATGTCTAAAATTTAATCAATTATCCATTTATGGTTATTTTATTATTTTCTAGTAACTATATACACTTTCAAAGAGTAAAAATACATGTTGTCACAGTAAGAATTTATGAGGTTAAATAAGGATTCAAACAGAAATATAAGGATTAAAATATAGTTACGACTTTTATAAGTTTTATTTTATTAATTTATTTCAACCCAAAATAATTATATATTAAAAATAAATCAGTTTTAAGTCATTTGGAAATGAAAATTAATTTAAATTAATTTAATATTTTGAATAATTCCAATAGTACCCCTCCCCTCTCTTATAAAAGGGCACATATTTCTTCTTTTTTCTTCATATATCAAAAACTATTTGATTCGTCCAAGATATACCCAAATACATTACTAAAATCTATACTCACATTATAGAGCTCTTTTTAGGCATAACACCATTCTTAGTGGTCTTAATGTGTTAGAAAAAGAGGTCATCTGAGGAAGAGGTATCGTTTTTAATCAAGTATTTCTGTTTTATTTATTCTTCCACTTCTTTCAAATCATATTCAATGATAATGAGATTATTAATGCATTATCCTAAATATTTTTATATGTTATTATGTAAATATCATCACCCAAATACGTCTCCAATTCTATCAAATGGGAAAGGAATTAATCATTCCTGTGTATGACAAACTACCACCTCGTGAACAAATATAATTCATTTTTCATCACTATATCTAAATACTGGTTATAATGATGCAATTAATGATTATATATATAATATTAATTAAATATTTATCATTATTAAATAATAATATATTATTTATTCTCTTACTTTTCTATTCGCATAAAAATGATAACGTCGTTCGTGCGTACGTGTGAACTATCAACTTCCCAAAGCGATGTGATTCATTTTCCCTCACCACATCACATGAATGATATATATATATATATATATATGAGTATAATTAAATTATTAATATTATATTAATGATATTATGATCATTTTTTAATGATAAAATAATACTTACTTTCTTTCCATAATGATCATTGAAAAATGGAAACGTCACTGATGCATACGTTTGACTTATCATCTCCATTATTGTAACATAGTTCATTTTCTTATATCCATATTTAATGGATTGATTTAAAAGTATAATTTATGTATAAAATATATTATTATTTCAGAAATATTATTCTTTATATTATGTAATAATGACCATATTGACTATAGACATCATACCAAAGTCATATTAGACTCAAGTACCGGATATCATCAAAACATCTGATGTGAAATTAAATAATTAATTAATTGTTATAACATGATAATAAGTGATATAAAAGTAATAATAAACTTGAAATAAATTTATAAATAAATTAAATAATTCACCTATGTTTATATTTAGGAAGATCAAGATTGTACGTGATGGGTCAGACTTAAGGTAAGGGACTTTGTCTCAATCTCCTTTCATTGAGGCATATTTTTATGTAATACACCCACCTTCTTTTATGAAGTGTATATACAACCCCATTGTCATATCATGTATTGATTTTAATTATTCACATGTTATTTAATGTTTTGTTAAAATTTATCCCTTCATGGGTCTTATTATTTAAATATTTCAAAGTGGTATGGGACACTTTGATTTAAAAATATATTTCTAAATGTTTAATTATTTAAATTAAAAATATTTTCCTCCAAGTCTATATTATAGATACTATTATATATGTTAATATGAATATATAAATGGATTATAAAGGACATTTTATGTCTATTGCTAATTTCATTCCATGTTTTTTAAAAGGAATCATTTTATGTGTTTTATACGAAACATTTTGACAAATGAAAAAAAGGAATGTTCAATTCTTAACATACATAGTGGCCATAAATTTTCCACCACCATGACTATTATTTAATTTCTAAATTACATTGTAAGATTGCATGTTTTATTAAATGAAAAACCATCTTTCATTTTTTTGGTATTGAGAATGTTTTTAAAGAAAAGGGCATTTTTATAAAAAAGTGTTTTTATATGGGATTAAAAGAGTTTTCAATAGGTTTTGTGATTAAAGTGTTTTATTCATGAAATGGTACATGAGCAGTATATGAAATAGGAGATCCTGATACATCTTATATGAAGGTTTGAGCCCCATTATAGCTTGTGGGTGAGCCCAATATTGCTTATATAAAGGTTTGATCCCCATCATAGCTCATGGGTGAGCCTGAAATAGCTAATACGAAGAGATGATCCCCATTATAGATCATGGGTGAGCCCATTATAGCTTACACAAAAGGTGATCTCCATTATATGTCTCCAATGCGTTGGGAAATAATAATATTATAATTTGGTCGTATGATTATTCCAATTGAAAGACTTTTGAAAGGGTTTTATGTATTTGATTCTCTAAGTCACAAAAAATGTTTTAATTTCTTACTAAGATTTTATTTGAAAAAATGTTTGTGCTTATTTTTTCATGTAAAGATGTTTTGTTTCATTCACTCAAAGAATATTAAATGGGTTTTTATTTTTTCACTAAACTAATGGTTTTCTTCCTTTTTTATATACCTTACTGATTTTTTTGTGCCCATCCCAAGTTTTAAAATGTTTTTAATAGGGTTAAAGGATGAGTAGGGACAAGGTTGAGGACAACATCAAAATTTTGATGTTATATCATGGAAATAAATCATTTTTTAGAATGTTTTTTTTGTGGAAAAAATTGAAACTGAATAAAATTGTCCACTTGTAATGTGTGGGTTTACGTTTTATGAGTTTGTCCTAATTATCTAAAGCACTAAACTAAAAAGATCATTGAATTTTAATTCTAGTTCAAAAACACTAAAATGTTTAATGTTTAATGATGGGGCCTTACAATTGGTATCAAAGTATGGTTTAGAAAACTTTATAGGTAAGAATATTATTAAAAGTATTCCCTTAGAATATTTTACATTATGGTTAAGTTGAAATGATGAATCATTTTAAGATTATCGTGTTTCTTCATCCAAATTATGTCTGTTCAGAATGGTATTTCACAGAGGAAATTGGAATGCAATAATTAGAAGGCATCAAGAGGAAAAAATCCTTCAAATTAGCATCCAAAAATGGTTGGAATTGGAACAGAATTGATTGTTTTAGTGATGGATTAGTTTACACATGCTATAAATGGTGGTGGTATCCATACTAGAGAGTAAATTATTCTATAATTAAGAAACATGTATATATTGGAGCATTTAATGAGGTGACATACCCCATCATTAAATGGATAATCTATACCATTGGTAGATGAAGGATAGATCAATGCCTTGGACAATATATTTAAAGTCATGGGATGTTCAAAACATCTAATGATAACTCTTTTTGTTTATCATTTTGAAGGTGAAACTGACTAATGGTGGACTTTGATTAAGAATACTAGAGAGAAATATGATATTGATTCCATGGATTGGGAAAATTTTAATAATATATTACTTGATAAATATTTTCCTAACGTTACTCAAATTCACAAGGAAAAACAATTATTGGAATTGAAGTAAAAGGGTGATGATTCAGTGGCCGCATGTGAAGAAAACTTGACAATACTGGAAAGGTATGTTCAGGATTCTATTCAGGACTTTGATAGTAAAATTAGTAGATTTTACTCAGGATTAAAACCAAATCTATGAAGAAGTTTGGCCTAACAATAATTTAAAATTCATAAGAAAGTGGTTCTTTGTGATGAAAAAGTTGAGATTGAGTTTGCTGACACTTATGTGCTATAAGATGAAAAGAGTATGAAATGGTCAAGATGTAAGGAAATTTATAAGCAACCAACTAATAAATATAGTGGTATGACTAAAACTTGTTCCAAGTGTGGTAAAATACATTTTCGGGAATGTATGTATGAATATGGAAAGTGTTATTAGTGTGTTAAGTTTGGTCACATTGTTTGTGATTTAAAGTAAAAGAGTTCTGAACAATCCAACAATGAGAAAACAGATATCCATTCAACAAAAATATTCTTTAGATGTAATGAGTTGGGTAATTTTGCTAATATGGGTCTGAAGTTACTTACTAGGGGTGGAAATAATCATGATCAAAAATAAAAAGGAATGGGAAAATATTTTTCTACTATTGTAGTTGATGTTGAGATATCATGTGAAGTGATGGAAGCTCTAGGGAGCCCTATTTTTTGTCAAAGTTTAACCATAAGTTAAAGGTTTTAGACACTTCTTTTGAGGTTTTAAGTGATGTGATAAAAAGTGATTAAGGACCTTTTTGGAGATGTTATGTTTGTTTTATGTTTATATAAGGAGTTTTTTAATGATAAGTATACCATTACTTTTTTATATGAGTTTTAAGGTATTTATGACCTTTAGGGTTTATATGATCTTTGATGATTAATGTTATTTTTAGTGATGTACAATATAATTCTAGGAATGTTATTAGTATGTAATTGTGATTATAAAAACAGAAATATATCAAGTAATTATATTTATTTATGTTTAATGATAGTAAAGTAATTACTCAACTCTATAAAATGTATTTTTAATGAAAAATGTTATTCATTTACTTTTATTATTGACAAATTACCTTTTAACCCATCACATATTTTTAGTTTTTTTATTGTTAACTTTCTCATGAACAGGTTATCTATCACTCTCCAGCATAACTTGATAGTTACTTTTCTCTTATATATCTATATTTTCCTACATGGAACCATAGTATGTATTATATGAGGTGGTCTTTGTATTTCCCATTCTTAATTTTTAAGTGGAAGTTTCATTAATCCTTTTTCTGGTGTGGGATTTCAACAAATGTATTTTGAAAAGTAAAACCCCTAGTTTTCAAACCCAAGATCAAATTGAAAGGAAGAATTTTATTAAAATGTGTAGAATGTAACATCTCAAGTTTTTAAAAAAGTAAGTTCTATGTTTGATAGTGTACAAGATATCCCACATCAAGCTTAAGCAAACAACTAAATATTATTATTTAAATATTACCATTATAACATAGTCTTTATAATGGATGATATAAAAAGGATTAACTGAATTATGAAAATAGGGTTTACACATTTATATATAATTAATTATGTAATGATCAATTAATTATAAATTAAAATAAAACCCTTTTTAAAATAAAAAGAATTTTTTTCTTCTGAAATTACTATTTAAATATGTACAAGTGTGTTTTATATCAATAAATAAATAAATAAATCTTGTTAGATTATATTAATAAAATTTATATATAATATATTCATTATATTTTTTTATCATTCATCATATGTGTTTTTTAGAAATTATATAAGAATAAATCCAATTTTACGCATAAAAGAAGTATTTTTCAAAAGAAATACAGCTTCACCGCCTTTTGATGGAACACTTGTTTTAAATTTAGTTTTCTGACCATTTATAATTTCTATTTGAAAAAATATAATTTTTATTTGAAATAATAATTTCAAATTTTACTTTGGTTGAATTTTTTGTATTTTTCTGATAAGTTTCATTTTTTAATAAATAATGGAAAATACTACATTTTTATTAAAAGTAGCTTTTTAACTAAATTTATTTATTTTGTTAAATTGTATTTTTTTAATGGTCTAAAAGTATAATTATATTAATTTTTTATCATTTAATTCAATTTATTTAATTGGAATCATTTTCACATTTATTTTTGATATAAAAATATTTCAATCTTTTGAAGGTTTTTACATTAAAAACTCATTTTCTCATTTCATCAATGGGATTAAGTTTCAATTAATTTCTCTAATTTAGGGGTTTTTAATTTTGAAAAATTAATTCCATATTTTGAATCATAAGTTACAAATTTATTAAATATGCCACTTTTATTTTTGGATATTATGAATCATAAATTTTTAAATTTTTCTTATTAACACGGTTATAGGTAAATCGGGTAATTAATGATAAAAATAATATTATAAATGTTATAAAATAATCCTAACACTTGTAATAATTTCATTTTATGAGTGTTTGTCGACAACAATAATCCTTGAGACAAAATTATAATCTTTAGAAGCCACTTGGATGAGAGTATGACATTTATAACATTTTATTTAAAGAAATGTCAAAGATGTCATACTCATATATTTTATAACTATAATATTTTTAATAAGAGTTTATATAAATATATGGTCAAATATAAATATTCATTTGAAATATAAAATATTTATACTCATCATGGTAATTTATTTTTAATTTTTAGGAAATAAATAATTACATTAAAGGCTTACACAATGATGATGTAATAATTGTTTAATTAATGGAAATATCAAATAAATGTTATTAAAAATATTAAAATGAATATAATTTGATATAATTAATGTAATACACTAATTTTATGGATGAATTTGAAGTTTTCGTATTGTTTTAGAAGAATGTTTTCAAAGATATCGTGTTTTTATGATATTTTTAAAAAGTCATGTAATGAATAGTGTCAAAATTGACATTGATGATATTTTGAAATAAACAATAATTTATTAAATGATATAAAATTCAAAAAATTATAAAATTCGGATAAAATATTTTTATAAGTTTTATAATGTCAAAAATGATCCATTTATGGTTCTTTTCACATTTTATAGTAACTATATTAACCTTAAAAGAGTGAAAACACATGTTGTCACAGTAAGAATTAAAGTGGTTAAAGAGGGATTAAAACAAAAATATAAGGATTAAAAATAGTAAAAAATTGTATAATTTTCAATGTATGAATGTATTTTGATCCAAAAATAATCCTATATTCTAAATAAATCAGTTTAGCTCCATTTTTAAAATAAAATTAATTTATATTAATGTAATATTTTGAATAATTCCAAGAGTGCCCCTTCCCTCTTATAAAAGGGAACCTCTTTTTCTCTTTTATTCATGCCTCTAAACCTATTTGGTTCAAAAAATATCTTAAAACATCCTTTCATAGAATCCCTACCCACATTAATGATATCTTGTTTTAGTAATAACACCATCCTTAGTGGTCTTAAGGTGTTAAGAAAAAGAGGAGGTCTGAGGAAGAGGTATCGTTTTTAATCTAGTATTTTTGTTTTATTTGTTGTTAAACTTTAATAAAATATTATTAATCCATGATGAAATAATAAATACATTATCCTAAATATAATTATATGTTATTAGGTTAATATCATCACCCAAATCCATCTCCACTACCATCAAATGGGAAAATAATTAATTGTTTGTGTGTACGGAGGACTACCACCTTGCAAATCGATATAATTAATTTTCCATCAATATCTTCCAAGAATGGTTATAATTATGGAATCAATGTTTATATATATGATATTAATGACATATTTATCATTATTAAATAATAATATATCATTTTAATTCTTACTTTCCCATGCACATAAAAAGGACAATTTCGTTCGGGCATACGTGTGAACTATCACCTCCATGAAGTGATGTGATTCGTTTTTACTCACCACATCACATGAATTATATATATAAGTATATTTAAATTATCAATAAGATATTAATTATATTTGTATCGCTATTTAAATATAAAATAATACCTACCTTCTTTCTTTAATGATCATTGAAAAATTGAATCGTTACTGATATTGTTAATATTTTCATGTATTATTATATACTCCCTTTACTTATTTTATATGAAATGTGCATAATTTGTGTTAAATATTAATGTTTTAATATTAAGTATATTTTTTGAGCATTTTTAGAAGTAGTCCAATTGAGTCAGTTTAATGTTTTAATAATACCTATCACTATACTGATCCAAATTGTGTGGTCCTTGTTTTTTATTATTCTCCTTTCAATATAAAACATTTCATTAGAAGGTACCATGAGCCAATTCTGCCATTTGAAGGGTCATATGGTCCTCACAAAGAAGACCAAAGAATCTGTGAACAAACTGGACCAGCCTTGAAGATTGATTTACGGGGCTCAATCTAGAAGTCCAAAAACATTAACTATCCACCATAATTCGGAGTACACTACATTTCATCTTGGATAAAAATTTCAAGGCCCAAATCCAAGTACAAGGGGCCCAAATGAAGCTTTGAAGTCCAGCCCACCATTCTGGACGAGAATTACAATCAGTATAGTATGCATGACATATCTCATGATGTAAGAATAAAATCGACCTGCGATTTTTCAGTGTGAAATAGAATATATAGGCGGACTACTTTGTTGAAGAACCCATTCGGAGTTGAAGGCATCTTCATATTAAAAAACGCTTTCACATTCTGGACATCAAAAAGACTGGATTGAAATGGACAGTTTTACTTTGTTTAATAAAATGGACATAACCTTTGATCCTTAAGTCCAAATGACTCCAAATTTTGAGATTAGTTGTACAACTTGATTATCTACAACTTTTAATAAGGATATTTATCGAGATTTGTCTGTCATGATGTCCATATCTTCGATCCAAGTGGAGGGGTATTGCTGGAATGTAAACAATCCACTCCTTGGGCTATAAATACTCTCCCCTTCTCTCCTTGAGAGGGGTTGGCATTTCAGAAGAGAGGATATCATATTGGAAATACCAAAGCCTTTCCAAAGTCTTGGGAGTATCTTCCATACTCATGTTTTCACTTGAGATACCTTTCCTCCTCTCTTTTTTTTCACTTAATTTCGTGTTCTTCATTTTTGTAATTTTGTAAGTCTCTTTCTTTGTAATTCTGTTTTAATGAAAGTTACTTCTTCAATATCTCTTATTCTAATCCACCTTCTGTAGTTTAATATTTATGTTCTTAAAATATTTTAAATTCAGTTGAATCCCCTTCCCTTCTTCTGCTTCCTCATTCAATCGAAAATCCATTTTTAATTTTCTTCATCGTTTGTGTGTGTGTTCGGCGCACTACTCTTATCTTGTCCCTTTCTTTTTCTTCTCTTTATAATTCATCACCATAATCATTATAACCAGATTATTAATAATTTTAATGGCTGGGTAAATCTTTAATTGGGGTGAGTTATAATTTAGGTATGTTAAGTGATTGAGATCTTTTTCTCGTTGAATGTTCTTTAAATTAATATTGTGTATGTTGAACTTTATATGTCGTGGATTAATGACATGTTTTGTTTAATATGTGGATTCCATGGATTATCGGAACCACAAATACACTACCATAAACAAGTAATGGTAATTATTAGAAACCTAAGTTAAGTTACGGCTTGGATTAAAGCTTTAGCACTTGTGAATTCCGATCAAAATCATCTTGTGACATGGGTGTTAATTTAATGCAATATAAAGAAAAGCTCAAGGATATAACAAGCTTAACTACATAATGATGAACTCATCCCAATCTTTATCAATTTGTTAAATCAAACATCATCCATAAATTATTTCATAAGCTCTGCAAAAAAACCCCCCAATCAGAATACAATCAACTAAAAACAAACGACTATTTCAATGTATCATCGCCGAGGATTTGACCCGAGTGATGCTATACAAATTAGCAGAGCACCAGAACTTTGACCGGTCGATAGGTGACAATCAGCCGTGCATTTCAAATGGTGCCGTTTCCGGGGATATTGCTTTAATTATTCGTTAGTTTCTAGTTATTGTAATAAAAAACCAAAAAAAACAAAATTTTAAAAAAGAAATTGAAAAAAAACACAAAGAAAAACTCGTCTTCCTCTTAAAAATCATAAACTGAAAAAAAAAATACAAAGAAAAACCCGTCTTCTTCTTTCTTCAAAAATATATCTGAATGCCCCGTAGTCTTCCAAACAATCCCTCAGATTTTTTTGACCCTGAAATTGAGCGAAAACTTCGCCAACTTAGGAGGAACATCAGAGATACTCAAATTATTCAAGAACCAGTCCTCATCCAACCAGTTGAATTGAAATGGCCAATTCTAGGGAACAAACCCTAAAAGAACTTGTTGCCCCTGATATGAATTACCAACCCCTTGGTATTCAATATCCAAACATAGAGGCTGAATTTGAACTCAAATCGGGTTTGATTCATCTTCTTCCTCATTTCCACGGGCTAGCCGGTGAGGATCCACATCTCCACCTTAAAGAGTTCCAAGTAGTGTGCTCTACCATGAAGCCTCAAGGGGTTTCTGAAGAACAAATCAAACTTCGAGCCTTCCCTTTCTCCCTAGCCGACACTGCTAAGTCATGGCTCTATTACCTTCCTCCTGGTTCCATAACTACATGGAATGACATGAAGCGACTATTCTTAGAGAAATTCTTTCCTGCTTCTCGTACTGCTTCTATCCGAAAGGAAATAAGTGGTATCCGTCAATTCCCAAGTGAATCACTCCATGAGTACTGGGAGAGGTTCAATAGGCTTGTTGCAGCCTGCCCACATCATCAAATCCCTGACCAACTCTTGATCCAATACTTCTATGAGGGGTTATTGGCTATGGAGCGCACCCTCATTGATGCCGCAAGTGGCGGTGCTCTTGTTGACAAAACTCCAGCAGCTGCAAGAGATCTCATAAGTAACATGGCTGCAAACACACAACAATTCCATACTCGAGAACATGCTCAAGTCAAACAAGCCCAAGATAATCAATCCATAGAGCCTAACAATATGACTGAGTGGATGAGTGAACTTACAGGTCTTGTGCGTCAACTAGCGGTGGCTACCAAAGCCCCAACCTCGTTTCTCCACAATCAATGTTCCCTGGACCTATCAAAAACTGTGGAATCTGCAACTCTCTATCTCATCCAACTGACACATGTCCACAACTTCAAGAGGATCAATCTGATTCATCTGAACCAATGGAGCTCAATGCAACATATGCTCAATGGAACACCAATCCTCAACTATCAGGTCAGTTTGTTAGAAACTTCAACCAACCTCACTCTGAGCCCTTCTCCGCTTCCTATAACCAAGGCCTTAGGTATGGTAATCCTATATCTCACCCCCCTCAATTCCCTCCTCAAAACCCAAACCAATTCCAATATGGTCAAGGTGGTGGTAACTTCCATCAACCTTATCCTTTTGTTCCTCAACCTCAAAGGATCAATCCTCTTATTCCTCCTCCTGGATTCCATTATCCTAGTGAGCCTTCCCAATTCCAAAACCAATACAATTGATTTCCCAAGAACCAAAATCAAGGCAATCACAATCCGGGACAAGCCTCTTCTTCCAAGAAACCATGGTAAAGTGCAGTGGAAGATCTTGGCTCCTTCACCCGTTCTAGCCTTAAAAACATTGAAACTCAAATAGGTCAACTTTCATCCCACCTGAGCCAGCAACAACAATCAAATCCTTCCAAACTCGCAGCTCAACCATTACCCAACCCCAAGGGTAATGTAAGTGCAATTACACTTAGATCAGGAAATCACATTGCTATTCCTCAAGATAAGTCCTCTAGCCCTCCTTTGAATGTTGAACTAGAAAATGAAAAGAAAAAGAAACTTGAAAAGGAACCTGAAACCATTCCCTCACCTACTTCCATTCCACTAAGGAACCCAATTCCTTTTCCTCAAGCTGTTTCTAAGACAAGGAAGTCCTTTGAACCTGATCCTGAAATGCTCAACATGTTCAGACGTGTTGAATTCAACATTCCCCTCTTAGATGCCATAAAACAAATTCCTAAGTATGCCAAGTTTCTCGAGGAGTTTTGTACCCACAAGAGGCAACTTAGGACCTTAAAAAATGTTTCCACCCAGTAGTCTATTCCCATAAAGTGTAAAGATCCAGGGACCTTTACGGTTCCATGCCAAATTGGAAGTTCCAACTTTGATGATGCACTCATAGACCTAGGAGCCTCAATTAATGTCATGCCCAAATCCATATTCTCCAACCTTGGTCTAGGTCCCTTGCACCCAACGGGTGTTGTCATTCAGTTATCCAATCGAAGCACAACCAGTCCTGAGGGAATAATTGAGGATGTCCTTGTTCGAGTAAATGATCTTATCTTCCCAGCTAACTTCTATGTCCTTGACATGGAAGGTGAGAAAACTTCTTGCTAATCTATTCTGATTCTAGGAAGACCATTCCTTATGACATATAAAACCAAAATTGATGTCCACGTTGGTATCTTATCCATGGAATTTGGCGACCAAATGGTCAGGTTCGATATTTTTCAATCCATGCGATACCCATTAGAGAATCAATCTGTATTCTCTATCAATGTTTCTGAAACTCCCTCTGAGAGTGTGTTGAATCCTAATCCATCATGTTCTTCTTATTCTACTAATAGAGGAGTTTGTGAATATTGCATCCTCATTAACCAAGTGATTAATGGTGAAATTGATGTTGACATTACAAATGCAAACTCCATTGATCTAAAGGATCTTGAAAACTCTTTGGAATCTCATCTCACCTCTGAACTCCAAGGCTCCAACATGGATGGTAATGAGGAAAATGAACTAGAATGCTCATTTGTTGATTTAGATCATATTATCCCACATTAATCCTTTCCTATCCATGATTCTGAAAATTCTGTTATATGTGAAGTGAACCTTGAACCAATGTGTTTATATTGTCCTGATGGTAGTGATGTTTGTGATATTTGTACCCTAATTAATAAAGTGATCACTGGTGAGGTTGAAATTGACCATTCTTTGGCAAACAACATTGAAATAAAGAATATTGAAAATTTTATTCAGTCATATGACTCCACTGATCCTCATTACTCTACATCGGTAAGTGATGAAATAAATGAGTCAAAAAAATTGGGATCTCATACTCTGCTTTTGTGTTATCTGATCCTTACATAAATGAACCATCAGAATTTAGCCATCTTCCTGAATTTCCAAGAATAGAAAACCATCACTTTGTGGATAAAATCATTCCTCAGGTTGAAGACCAAAGTGAGGATAGAAATATTCTCTTTCCAACCCCATTGAATTGCAAGCACACCAACAAGGATGGGAAGAAATTATCCAATGAATCATCAGGACTCCCAAAGAAAAGTTTTTTCTAGAAGCACACTGGAGTTGAGAAAATATGATGGCCACCGTCAGACTATGGGTAGTCCACTGCAATTGTCCAGTTGTAGAAAAATAAACGCAGCGCTTCTTGGGAGGAAACCCATGTTTTCTTTTACTTTTATAAAATTTAAATTTCTTTTTAGTTTTTCATTAGATGAATAATGAATTTTCTTTTTCAGGTAACTTCCCACTGTCCTGGAACCACCTCGACTTCCACCGAATCCCCAAATTCTCTAGCTGACCCACCACTAGATGGAGATGGAAACCCACCAAATCCAAACCAGGGGGCACCTCTTTACCTTTAACTCTCTCTCTATCTCTTCATCTCTCTACCTCTTTCTTCTTCTTCTTCTTCTCTCCTTCATTTTTTACCACTTTTTTTCCAACCCTTTTTTTTCTCTTTCTCTCTTGTGAGGGTTTTTATTTTAAAAAAACCATAAAAACTAAAAAAAACCAAAAAACAAAATCACTTAAAAAAATAAAAAAAAAGTCATGGTTACTCACCATCGAGTTTTGAAATTTTTTCCAACCATTTTGGGGAGTTAACAGAAATGTTTTCATCCCAAAAATTTTGTATTTTCATCATGAATTTGGATAAAGAATTTTGTGTCAAAATTAACAAATTTTGAATGCTCAATTTTTGATTTGGAAAATGATTTTCCCAAACTGTGAGAACAAACATTTTCTTTCATGCCAAGGCCACCTATGGCCATCTTTTCAAAATGTGTGTTTTCACCCCCATTTGTGAGTCTTGAGTTTGTGGACCTTCGAGCTGAATTTCCTGCCTTAGTGTGCATTAATATGATAGAGACATTTTCTGAACCACAGGAGAATAATAATAGCCAAATAGCCTCCCATTTCCCTTACATTAATCCTCCTTTTGAAAGCCCCTTCGAGCCTATGAAAACCTTTTCTTTGATAGCCACATTACAAGCCCAATACCTTATCCAACCCAATATCAACATGGATTTTCATTGCATATGTTTTTGAAATTTAAGTGTGGGGGGGAATGGATTTCAATTTTGGGTATCATTTCCTTACTTTCTGGTTTTTATCATATGCTTGAGGGAAAGCATCCATTTTAGTGTGGGGTGGAGGTTGTCATTTAGTGGGATTTTGGAATGTATTTTACAAATGATATTGAAAAGTGTTCAAAAAAAATAAAAAATCAAAAAAAAATGAAAAAAATGGGTTGCATCTTGGGTAGGTCAAAAATCACTCTTCTTCAACCTTTGATCTTGTTATAACTATTACAATTAGTGTGATGAGGAGATCAAACATGGGTTGGGATATGAGTGTGAGATCTGTCTCAAGGTCAAATTTCAAAAAAACAAAGAAAAAAAAAGAAAAAAAAGAACACTTACATTATATTCTTATATCATTGGGAGAAGTTTGGTGGTTTGTCAATATTTCATCTTCTCATACCCTTCATATTTTATTCCTCTATTGTGTCTTTCTTCACACAATCATTCCCTTGTAAATATGTGTTTTCATTTCCTTCAATGTTTTATTTCAAAAAAATGTGCATTGTTTTTCTATGTTGGTATTTTAACCCTCTTATTCTCTCTCTTGGACATTATATTCCTACCATCCCATAGCCACAGAAAAACCCCTTTAAAAGACCTCTTGATTTTTTAGCACTTTGGATAGGTAGTGGAAGCTGAGATCTATTACAAACTATATGATTTTCACTTTTGGTTGGTGAAAGAGTGAACCTCCACAAATGAATTTTATCATCTTGAGAGGTGTGAGTTTTGAGTGTCCACATTTTCCATTTCTAAATTTGAGCATGAAAAAATGAATTAGTTTTGGAACATTGTTACTGTAACAACTTGTGGTGGATTTCAAAATGGATGAGTGAAATAGTCTAAACCTCCCCTGATTGGAGAAAACAAAATTTTAAAATCTGTTGGTGAGTAAAAATGATTTTGTCATGTTTTTATATTTGTTGCACATGAGGACATGCACAAAACTAAGTGTGGGGGAGTTGATATTTTTAATATTTTCATGTATTATTATATACTCCCTTTACTTATTTTATATGAAATGTGCATAATTTGTGTGAAATATTAATGTTTTAATATTAAGTATAATTTTTGAGCATTTTTAGAAGTAGTCCAATTGAGTCAATTTAATGTTTTAATAATAAATATCACTATACTGATCCAATTTGTGTGATTATTGTTTTGTTGGATTATCCTTTAAATATAAAACATTTAATTAGAAGGTACCATGATCCAATTATGCCATTTGAAGGGTCATATGGTCCTCACAAACAAGACCAAAGAATATATGAACAAAATGGACCAGCCTTGAAGATTGATTTACTGGGCTCAATCCAGAAGTCCAAAAACATTAACTCTCCACCCTAATTCTGTGGAAACTACATTTCATCTTGGATAAAAAGTTCAAGGCCCAAATCCAAGTACAAGGGGCCCAAATGAAGCTTTGAAGTCCATCCCACCATTCTGGCCGATAATTAAAATCAGTATAGTATGCTTGACATATCTCATTATGTAAAAATAAAATCGAGCTGATATTTTTCAGTGTGAAATAGGAGATATAGACGGCCGACTTTGTTGAAGAACCCATTCGGAGTTGAAGGCATCTTCATATTCAAAAACCCTTTCCGATTCTGGACTTCAAAAAGACTGGATTGAAATGGACAGTTTTACTTTGTTTACTAAACCGGACATACCTTTTGATCCTTAAGTCCAAATGACTCCAAATTTTAAGATTAGTCGTACAACTTGAATATCTACAACTTCGAAGAAGGATATTTCTCGATATTCGGCTGTCTTAATGTCCATATATTCGAGCCAAGTGGAGGGGTATTGCTGGAATGTAAACAGTCCACTCCTTTGGCTATAAATACTCTCCCCTTCTCTCCTTGAGAGGGGTTGGCATTTCAGAAGAGAGGAGATCATATTGGCACGAAAAAATCCTTTCCAAAGTCTTGGGAGGATCTTCCATACTCAAGTTTTCACTTGAGATACCTTTCCTCCTCTCTTTGTTTTCACTTAATTTCGTGTTCTTCGTTTTTGTAATTTTGTAAGTCTCTTTCTTTGTAATTCTATTTTAATGTAAGTTACTTATTCAATATCTCTTATTCTAATCCACATTATGTAGTTTAATATTTATGTTCTTAAAATAGTTTAAATTCAGTTGAATCCCCTTCCCTTCTTCTGCTTCCTCATTCAATCGAAAATCCATTTTTAATTTTCTTCATCGTTTGTGTGTGTGTTCGGCGCACTACTCTTATCTTTTCCCTTTCTTTTTCTTCTCTTTATAATTCATCACCATAATCCTTATAACCAGATTAGTAATCATTTTAATGGCTGGGTAAATCTTTAATTGGGGTGAGTTATAATTTAGGTATGTTAAGTGATTGAGATCTTTTTCTCGATGAATGTTCTTTAAATTAATATTGTGTATGTTGAACTTTATATGTCGTGGATTAATGACATGTTTTGTTTAATATGTGGATTCCATGGATTATTGGAACCAAAAATACACTACCATAAACAAGTAATGGTAAAGATTAGAAACCTAAGTTAAGTTACGGCTTGGATTAAAGCTTTATCACTTGGGAATTCTGATCAAAATCATCTTGTGACATGGGTGTTAATTTAATGAAATATAAAGCAAAGCTCAAGGATATCACAAGCTTAACTACCTAATGATGAACTCACCCCAATATTTATAAATTTGTTAAATCAAACATCATCATAAATTACTTCATAAGCTCTGTAAACAAACCCCCAATCAGAATACAATCAACTAAAAACAAACGACTATTTCAAAGTATCATCGCCGAGGATTCGACCCGAGTGCTGCTATACACATTAGCAGAGCACCGAAACTTTTACCGGTCGATAGGTGACAATCGGCTATGCGTTTCAGTTACTCATGTGTGTGTACGACTTACCATCTCCATGATTGTAATGCAGTTCATTTTTATATCAATATTTAATGGATGAATTTAAAATTATAATTGATGTGTAAAATTGATTATTATTTCATGAATATTATTATGGATATTATTTACTAATAACCACTTTTACTATAAACATCATACCAAAGTCATTTTGTACTCAAGTATCAAATATCGTGAAAACGTCTGATGTGAACTTAAATAATTAAGTAATTGTTGTAAAATAATAATAATTGGTATAAAAGGAATAATAAAATTGAAAAAATGTCCCCAATAAATTAAATTATTAACCTAAGTTCGTTATTTAGGAATATAAAGATTGTATGTGATGATTCATACTAAAGGTAAGGGACTTCCTCTCAATCTCCTTTCATTGAGGCATATTTTGATATAATACACCCACATTATTTTGTGAGATGTATATATAGAATCACTGACATATCATATCATGAATTTAATTATTCTCATTCTATTTAATACTTTGTTAAATTTTATCCCATCATGGGGCTTATAATTGAAATATTTCAAAGTGGTATGAGACACTTTGATTTAAAAATATATTTTTAAATGTTTAAAGATTTAATTCAAAGTCTATATTATTGATGTTATATTATATGTTTATATGAATATAAAAATAGATTTTATGGGAATTGTTTTGCCTATTTTTATTTTAAGTCAAGTTTTTTCAAAAGGAATATTTTTATGTCTTTTATATGGAAAGTTTTGACAAATGAAAAAAGTAATGTTATATTCTTATGATACACGGCAAAAATTACTTTTACACTTCCATGACTATTATTCAATTTATAAATTCCTTTTCAAGATTACATGATTTATTAAATGAAAAACCCACTTTCATTTTTTTTTGTTTTTTTTGGTATTGCGAATGTTTTTTTAAAGAAAAGTATATTTTTATATGAAAGTGTTTTTTATATGGGATTAAAAGAGTTTTCAAAGGGTTTTGTGATGAAAGTGTTATATTCATGAAATGTAAATTGAGAATCATATAAAATAGGTGATCCTGATACATCTTATATGAAATATTTAGCCCCATTTTAGCTCATTGGTGAGCCCAATACATCTTATACAAGGTTTTGAGCCCCATTATAGCTGATGGGTGAGCCTGATATAGCTTATATAAAGGGATGATCCCCATTATAGCTGATGGGTGAGCCCGATATAGATTATATGAAGGGAGATCCCCCATTATAGATCTCCAGTTACTTGGGTAATAATAATATTGGAAGTCAACTATATGATTATTACAATTGAAAAGGATTTTAAAGGGTTATATATATATAATGCTCTAAGTCACCTAAAACATTTTTAGTTTCTTACTACTATTTTATTTGAGGAAAAAATATGTGTGTTTTTTTCATGTGAAATTTTTTTATTTACTTCACTCAAAGAACATTAATTTTTTTTATATTTCAATAGAATAATGGTTTTTTTCGATTTTATGTCCTTTAATGAGATTTTTGTGCTCATCCCAAGTTTTAAAATGTTTTTCATACGGTTAAAGGATGAGTAGGGACAAGGATGAGGATAGGATGAAAATTTTGATTTTATATCATGGAAAGAAACCATGTTTTTTAGAATGTTTTTTTCAGGGAGAAATGTATACTGTGTAAAAGTGTCCACTTTTAATGTATGGGTTTACATTGTATGAGTTTATCCTAATTATCTAAAACTATAAATTGAAAATATCCTTTAATATTAATTCTATTTCAAAAACACTATAATACGTAATGTTTAAGGTTGGGGAATTTCAAATATCAAGCATAGTTTGAAAAACTATTCCCACACCAATCCTTCATTAAATAGTTAAAAAACCCTTGTAATGGAATTGTTAACATCTATATGTATTTTAAAAATTAAAAAAATGGTTATACTAAATCATATAAACTTTTATTAGTTCAAAATATCAAAACTATAATAAAACAGAGTATCAAAATATACTTAAAAAGATAAAGATTAGTTTTGTATAATAATCATTTTTTTGTAAGCATCATTTTAGCATAAACATGAATATCCCATAAGTATGATAATATATAAGGGTATTTTTTTGTAATCATGAAAATATCATATGGTTCATTTGACTCATAAGGATTATTCTCATAAGCATCATTTTCACATAATCATTAATTTTTCATTCATTTTTTAGTTCACATAACTTTAAATCTTAGGTTGCATGACCTTAAAATCTCAGTTCGAATGACTTTAAAAATTTTATATGAATTAAAATCCATTTTGTATGAATTTTCAAAAATCATATGACTTTTAATTAAAATATAATGAATTCTTAAATTCCATATGACTTTAAATTTTTTTTATGACTTTGAAGTAAAATTGTATGACTTCGTAAAATCGTATGACTTTGTAAAATCAGACAACTTTGTAAAATTTTATGAATTTATATAATCATATGAATTTATAAAATTGTATGAATTTTTAAACTCGTTTTATATGAATTTAAAATTTGGAATACAATGGATACAAAATACTTTATAAAAAATAAAAACAAAGTGATTAAATATAGGAACAAGATTTAATCTATAATTGACTAATGTAGTGAGAAATTATAATTATCCAATCTAAAAAAGTGAGGTATTTGTAAGAAATGTGAGGTATTTTTAATATTCAAAACAACCAAAAAATCAATCTTCAATACTAATAATATATCCATCAGTCATACTTAATCCTATAATTAACACTTTAGGGTTAGTATGAGTAAACAAGAAGTGTGTATTTCATGGATTAACCTAGAAACTCTCCAATGATGCTAGAGTTGGGCCTTATACTATGAGATTTACTATACTAGTACCCTGTAATCTAGTATGTTATTTATTTGACATAGGTTCCTTGAATTATTTTATTTTTGATTAATTGTTATTACTTTTTAAGCATAAATAGGAATCCCTACCTTTCTATATGAGCCTTAATAATTATTTAGGGAAGAGGATTGAGCAGACCCAGAAGTGT
Source organism: Viscum album (assembly GCA_963277665.1). Taxonomy (NCBI): domain Eukaryota; kingdom Viridiplantae; phylum Streptophyta; class Magnoliopsida; order Santalales; family Viscaceae; genus Viscum; species Viscum album. The sequence continues at coordinate 233,353,481 of OY728121.1, forward strand.
TCATCTTGTTCTCTGGTAGGGGAATCCTTTATAAATATCTAGGATTTTATGGTTCTAAATATGAATTCTTGTTATTTCATTTTGGTAATAGACTGTTTAACCCAATTCACTGCCTTTATTCATTGTTATAATTGGAAAGTGTCTTTTTCATCATCTACTGGTATCCAACACATAATTTATGGAGATTAGAAGTTTAAAAATGGCCGAGAAGGTCTAAATGAGGATAAGTTAGGGTAAATAACTACATAGATGTATATCCATACCCTTTGAGTAGTTTATTCTAAGGAGTGGAAAGTCTTACCTCATGTAGTGTACTTATATCCTGATGTGTTCCCTAAATATTTTTTAGGATTACCTATTAAACATGAAATATAATTCACTATTGATATTTTAATAGGAATAAAACCTATACCAATACCTTTGTATCATATGGATCTAGTTAAATTTATGGACTTAAAGATTTATTTAAAAATATTGAATCAAAATAATTCATTTGACCAATCATTTATTATTAGGGTGATCTAGTCCCTTTTTACAAGAAGGCTAATGGAAGACTATATTTATATGTATACTATCAAAATATAAACCAACTCACAATAAAATAACTCAATCATTTTATTATAACTATGATCTATTTTATTATTTAAGGGTGGAATTATTTTTCTAAGATTTTCCTAATCACATGGTACCATTGACTTTGGGTTAGTCCATAGGATATTACAAAGATGGATTTTGGAAGATGATATAGCAATTTTAAATGCTGAGTAATTCCTTTCAACCTAATTAATTATCTTGTTGTATGCATGGATTTAATGAACAAGATTTTTTATATAATTTTAGATGGCTTTGTAGTGGTATTTTTGTATTATATACTGGTTTACTCTATTCCACATTTAAATAATGGATGAAATCTTTTCATCATGATAGACACCTTATAGAAACATCATATCTATGTAAAGATATCCAAATATTCCTTCTAGATTTTATAAGTAAAGTTCCTTTGGATTGTACTCTCCAAAGCTAATATCTTAGTGGATCTTGAGAAGGTGGGGTCAGTAAAGTCCTGGAAAGTCCTAAGGAATATTTTTGAGATCAAAATATTTCTTGGGTTTTTTGAGTATTACCGCCAATTTATTTATGATTTTTTCAAGATTTCAACATAAATAGAAGATTTAACCTTGAAATGGGTGAAAATTGTTTTATCAGGCCTATATGAATTGAATTTCCAAGAGCTAAATGCTTGGTTGATTATAACTTTGGTCCTTGTTCTACCTCATCCAAGAGAGGTATTTAAGTTGAATTATGATACATCTTCGGTGGGATTTATATTCATTCTCATATAGGATCTTCAAGAAGTGGTTTATATTTTCATGAAATTATATATTCATGAAAGGAACCACCCTACCCATACCCTAAATTTTTCTATCATTTTTCATTCCTTAAAGTGGTAGTTACACTATCTATTTGATGAATTTTTTAAGGTGTTCATAGACCTAAAGATCCTAAAATACATCTTTTTTAATGATACCTGAATCTAATGCAATTCCATTGGGTGGAATACCTCTAGTATTTCAATTTTAATATCCAATATGCTCCTTGTAAAGGCATCATAGTTGAAGATTCTCTTATCTAAAAAGTTTGCCCTAAAAGGCAATGGAAGAAAAATATAAATGGTGGGTGATTTATATTATGGTTGAAATCTACTTGGAATTGATCAATGATCATACTAGAATTAATTTATAAAATACTTACCTTACATCTTCTCTTGTGGAATAAGTTAATGACCCCCAAATATATGATCTTGGTTATATCATTATTCAAGAGAGAATCGATTGTTGGAAGATCCTTGATGGATGGTTCGAGGATTATTTATACTTTCTATATATGTTCATTGAAGATTTTTTATCCTAGTTGGAGTAAGAGAAATCATAATAAAATGATATGATGCTTCTTGATGGACTATACACCGTAAAATATTGAAAATGTATCATGACATTCAGGCTAGTTTTGGTGGCCTATCATAAAAAAGGGAAATTGTGGAGTTCATTGTTAGATTCCTTATATATAAACAAGTAAAGGTATGGAACCAAAGGATAATAGGCACTCTTTAACCATTTTAGTTACCAGTGTGGAATAAGGACAAGATCAGAATATAATTCAAGAATAATCTACTAATAACATAGGGTTTTCAACACACAGTATGAGTAATTATGGATTATTTAATTTATACTTGTTAAATAAGCTTCTTCATTTGACGATATTGGTAAAATATATGTAAAAGATATTTCTAAACTTCTTGGAATTCCATATATAATCATAGATGACAGGGATGCAAGGCTTGATTCTTATTTTATAAAGGATTGTAATATGAATTGGGTTCCAAGGTAAATCAAATTAAAATATTTCATCCTTAGACCGATGACGAATTTAAATATACCATCTATATTCTAGAGGATATGTAATGGGAATTGTTTCTTGATTTTAGTGGATCTTGGTAAAATCAACTATCTTTGGTGGAATTATCTAACAAAAATTGCTATTATTAATCTATCCAAATAGAACCATTTAAATCTATTCATGACTAAATGTGTTATTATACTATATGTTGGAATAATATAGGTGATTTTTCTATGATTGGACCTGGTATCATCAAAAATATGATTGATTAGTTAAATATAATTTGAAATAGGATCATAAAAACTCAAATTTGACAATATTTTTATTCCTACCATTGGAGGTAACCTTTTCAATTCTAAGTTAGAGTACATATGTTCCTCTAAGCTTCATTGAGATTGGGCCATTGATGGATGGGTAAACAAGGTAATATAGCTCTGGGGTATGTTAGACCTTTTGAAATTTTGTACCATGTTGGGGAAACTTCTTATCATCCCACTCTACCTTAAAATTTCAGTTTCATTTATAATAATTTGTATCTATCCAAATATTTTAATTATGTCCATGTCCCCATGCATGTGATTCAATATAACTACATTTTTCTTGAGGCCAATTAATCCTATATGGAGCATCTTATTTTTATCATTGATTGGAGTCAAAAGGTGCTATGAGTTAAGATAATTCTTCTTGTTCAGATCAAGTGGTAGCATGGGAAGCTCCAAGATGAAACCTAGGAGTGAGAGGATGAGATATAGATGTAATGTATGAGATTATTCCCATTAGAATTAGGTTGAATATTTTTAAGTATGAGAAGACCAATGGTGGGGAGGATGTAAATTCCATGACCCTCTTAGGTTAGTTTTCCATTTATTTTCCCATTATCTTATCTTATTTTGGGTTTATTTTGAGTTGGGATAAGAGTATGAAGAATTAATATAGAAAATAAAGGATAAATAAAATGAATTAACATATAGGAGTCCACCTGGTACTCGGTTGTCCTGGACTAGGTACTCAGTGGGTTGATAGGGTTTTAGGTGGTTATGTTTGAAGCACCATGTGTCTAGTGGCATTGTACTGGGTTCCCAATATGTTATTAAGAAAATACATTTTAAAAAGTATATTTTGGTATTTACACACCATATAAAATTCCACTAAAAGCTTTAGGCTTATTATTTCACCATAAACCCTCATTTATTTATTCCTATAGAGTTCAATTCCCCTCATTCTTCACCATAATCTTTTTGAACTTTAAACCTTGTTCATTTTAGCTCTGATTAGTAGTAGAAGTTAACCCCAATAAAGGTAATGGATATGGTTTCCTCCTATCTTTAATATTACTCTATTTTATTGTATAAATATTTGTAATCTTCTCCCCTCATAACCTAGGGTTCTTGAAATTCAACAAATATCTTGGGTTCCTTTCAAGATAGCTAATATAGAGGATTTTCCATGGTTAATCTAAGGTGATTTCATGGTTTTTATTCCCCTATTTACCCTTATAAAACTGAATTAGTGTTGACCTAATTCTAAATTTTGATTAAAAATTATTTTTGATATTTTAGTGGTGTCACTATTCTTACTAGGCTTCTAAAGGGGATGCTTACGATTAATTTGGTAGGTGTGTCCCTTTTTTCCTTTTCTTCTCATAAAGAGCTATCTTAGAAATAGTTTAGGGGTGAGTAAACCAAATTAAAACTAATAGTTTTAATTAGTAAATGTTTTTCTTAAACATTTATATTTTAACACCCCAAGATTTCATAGTACGTTATTTCTTCAAATTAATTCAATGACATTCACTACACGCAACACCGAGTTCAAGCGTACCACGACTTACTAAACTAGCCGTTCAAAAGTGGTTATGAATAGTATTAACTAAATTTTGAAATTTATATAATCCTTGTAATTTTATAATCCATATTATGAGTTTCTTATACATAATGAAAAAACAAATTAATTTTTTCAGATAAAATAAGTATTTTTTTAAATGCAATTTTATCACCTTTTAATGGAGAACACTTTTTAAATACAATATTTGAAACTTTTATATATTAAATATGACAAAATAAACTTCTTCTTTAGAATCAGGGCATAAGAATTTAGTTTCAATAAATTTTTGGTGTTTTTCTGATAACTTTTATATTTGGGTGAATAGTGAAAAATACTATATTTTAACTAAAAACAACTTTTTTAATCAAAATAATTTATAGTGTTAAATTATACATTTTAATGGTTTGTAAGTATAAATAGATTATATTTTTACCATTTAATCCAATGTTATTCATTGGAAATAATTTCACTTTGAAATTGAACAAAAATAAGTATCAATCTTTTGTTAGTAATTATTTCTTAAAAATAGGCTTTTTGGTTTTGACAACAAGAATTAATATTAAATTAATAAATGGAAATTATATGTTTTGAATTGGGTAAAATAGACATAATTTTTGAATTTAGAATATCAAAATTATCTTAGAGTGAAATTTTGGTATTTTTCTGAAAACTTTCAATTTTTTGATGAATAGTAAAAAATACTAAGTCATAGTTTAAAACCGAATTTTTATTTAAATAATTATTTATTTTATTTAAATTTATTTTAGGTCAAAATAGATACATAATACCTATATAAGTTCAATTTAATTCATTGGATTCATTTTGTAATAATATTATATATATATAATTTTATTGAACTTTTCACTGTCTTTTACCCACCTCCTAGGAGAATTTGCAAATTCGCATAAAACATAATTTTACCGCTTCTGTGAGTGAAATTTCAAAAATCCAAGAGACACGGTTGATATCAGTAAGAAAAATTTGGTTCAATAAGATGAAAATAATTTTTGGTGAATAGTAACTCTTTACTTTTATTTACCATGTTTAAAAGTAAATAGGGTAATTAAGAGTAAAAATGATATTATTATTACCCTAACACATGTTCTAATTCTATTGGATAAGTGTAACTCGACCAAAAATATACATAGGAATAAAATATTATCCTTTAGGTCCACTTAGGTTAGATTAGGACATTTATTATTATTTTATTTAAAGAATAGTTAAAAGAGTTAAAATCAACGTTTAATAACTAAAACATTTTTAATATAGTGTTATACATAAGATAAATTTTACTATAAATATTCATTATAAAGATAAAAAAATTTCCTAAATAATGGTATTTTATTTATATATTTTTAGACATTAAATAATTTAATTTATTTATGATACAATGATGATGCAGTAATTACCTAATTAATAGAATATTAAAATAATTGATATTATAAATATCCAAATAAATGTAATTTGAGACTTTAATTAATTACACTAATTTTCTAGGTTAATATGAAATTTTAGGGTTGGTTATATGAATTTTTTCTATGTAATAATGTTGTTATGATTTTAACAAAAAACAAATAGAAAATAGTGTCAGAATTGACATAAAATAGTTTTGAAACAAATATTATATTATTAATTGATATAATGGTCCTAAAAATATAAGGTTCGGCCAAAAGACTTATATAATAATATATATGATATTAATGAACCAATTGGGGTTCTATTGGTAGTTTATAGTAAGTTTATTAACCATATATTGTAAGAATACAAGAAGGCACGGTAAAAGTTAAATTATGTAACTTAGCGTTAAATCTAAATGATAAGGTTAAAATGGTAACCTAAACTTTTCTAAAACTTATTAGTTGAGAGGATTTCGACCCATACCCACCCTATCATCTAAATAAGTCACTTTGGAGCCATTATAAACTGAATATGAATTTATTATAAAATAATATTTTAATTTTTTCCAAAGGTGCCCCTCACCCCCCTTATAAAAGGGCACTTACCCTTCTCTCAAATTCACACCTCCAAATCCATTTGGATCGGCCAAACCCTGCCCAAATATACTCCCAACTATCCTAAATTCATCCTAGAGGCCTTCCTTCGGTAAGAAAGCCAACCTAAGGATCCCTTTTGATCAAATCAAAAGGAATAACCCAAGAAGAGGTAATGATTTCACCACCCTCTTTCAAGTTCTCTTATTTTTCCACTTACTCTTTCTTTGTTGTTTCCATTATAAAATAATAACTCCAGTATCTTCTATATACTGTGATGTTATTATAAATATGGCACTACTATATTCATTATTTTATCCATCTTATGAATGACAATGTCACCATGCGTGCGTATGTACGGCTTACCGTCTCCACGTCGTGGTGTAATTTGTTATTCAAAACTATGTTATTTGTATAGATATAATGATGAGTAATATGTATATAAATAATGAAAAGAACATGATAATGTCTCTGTAAAATTAATATTCCATCCAATTCCACACCTTTAAGGAAATGATATTGTCGCTTGTGCGTACGTACGGATTACCGTCTCCATGATGCGATGTGATTCATTTCCATGTTCACCATTAATCGAAGATTATAAAAATATATATTACTAATATATGAAATAATAATTCTACTGTAGATATATATATTTATTTATATATATATTTACTTACATATATCTTATTCACTTAATTCCATTTAATACGATATGAAAACAGAAACAGCGTTTATGCGTACGTATAGACTACTGTCTCCATAAACGGTGTTTTTCATTACATATATATGTCTATTATACATATTTATATTCTAAATATATATGATATATAAATCAAGGTTTATATTCTTGAATTATTTAAATCATTACCTAAATAATATGGTCAAGAATAACAAGTTAAAATACGTACGATAAAGAAAGCGATTATTACCCGAAATGTTAATTTAACATGAAAATCATTATTAAATGGGTAGTATAAAGTCATAAATGAATCATGTATGATATAATAAATTTTAATATGGTCTTGGTATAATCTAATAACATACAATGGTCATTATACAAGAGTTTAAACTTACCCTCGACCAAAGGAAAGTTCAAGGTATGGGGTTTCTTATCTCACTTTTAATTCCGTGAGATTTCCATTGTTCGCCACTTATTTAATGCATGTGGTGTATTTTTTACTACCATTTGATATATATTATCATGATTATATTTATATTCATGATATTCTATTATTCTTTTGGTGTTTATCGACTATTGTTCATACGACTCGATTGATTACAACAAGGTAAGGGTTATTTCCTCAATCTCATTATTATCCGAGATTGTTCATGAGTAAGTATTTTCTGGGACATACTTATCATAGATACCCATCTTTTATAAAAATTATTTCAAAATTAATCTTATATGGTTTTATGGGAGGGTCTATTTAACTAGATCATCATTTTAAATGTTTTAAATATTTATCATTCTAAACCCTTTTAATTAATGTCCATGTTTTCAAAATTATTTTAACGATTTATTTATATAGACATGAATGTTTTGAAATGATAATTCTTTTAAAAAGTTTCAAAGTGGTATGGGACTCTTTGATTCAAAAATCCCTTTTAAACGACTACATTTATAAATTGTGAGAATTTTAAACGATTTCATGAAAAAGGGGTATTTCTCTCAAAGCATTTTACTGATCATTTTCATTTATGTCAACATCATTTAATGGGTTTTAAACTTGTTTGAGGTTGATTTATTATGATACAAATTTTCCATATTGTATTGAATGTTTTGTGATATGTTTGACTATAGATGTGTTATTTTTTTATACCATTCATGGTTTATGGATAAAGTTTTGACATTACGTATTCTAGTTTTAATACGAATGTTTATGTTATATTTCAACCATTTCTTATGATAAATGTATTGGACTAGTATGTTCCAGGTTGGGGACCAGTAAAAGTATGCCCTTTGGGTTGGGGTCCAGTTATAGCAGACCCTCCGGGTTGGAGTCCGGTTACAGAGGCTCTCTGGGTTGGAGTCCGGTTACAGAGGCTCTCCGGGTTGGATTCCAGTTACAGAGGCTCTTCGGGTTGGAGTCTGATTACAGAGGCTCTCTGGGATAGAGTCTGGTTACAGAGGCTCTTCGGGTTTGGGTCCGGTTACAGTTATCTCATCGGTCCTGGCATGAGGCCTTGACACAGAAATTAAAGTTTGGTACTATACATTCCTTCATTATGAAATTAGTTATTACATGTGATTATTCGACAAGTAGAATATCCAAGTGCATGTTTATATGGAAATGTTTGATTTATTTTTTCCAAATTTTTTTCAAGATTATGTTTAAAAAAGCTGTTGTTTTTATTACATGTCTTTCCTTAAAAGTTTATAGCTTCTGCTAAATTATTTACCCTTACTGGGAATCTGAGCTCGCCCCTTTCTTATATTTTATTTTCCCAGGATTCGAAGAATTGTATTATGATTTATATGCAGGGTTAAGCTAAAGGGAATAATGGTGTTCTCAAAGAACTATCTATGTTGTGTTTTATGTTTGAAATTGTAATGTAAAGTTAATGTATGTAATTTATTTTCCAAGAATGCTAAACTGATCGGTCCTCCGGGACTTGATTACTTGTAATCATTCCAATGCATTAAAATAATGCATCGACTCTGGGATTTTGGGGTTGGGGCGTTACAATTGGTATCATGGGAAGTTTAGCAATAACCTTGGAAACTAGATTTAGATAAACTCTGATTAGAGGACATTACCCTAAGATAGACATTGAGGATTAGTATAGAATAACTTCCTAAAAGTTTGGTGATGTAGAGATTTTGTGAGTTTTCTAAGAAAATACATCCTTATCTAGATACGATCAGGTAGAGGCGACTCTCGTACAGATGTACCTAGGGGTAAAACCTGAAAACACCGCTTTGAGCTAGACTCGAACAGGAACTGGTGCATGACAACGGGCCTTGCTGCACTCTTGGTTACGACACTCCCAGGGGATATGCTTAGGATAATTTTCATTTTCTTGACAAATCATTATGAAGGATTTACGAGTATATACCTCCTCAAAGAAAATATTTTTATGATTATGGATTATATCCATAAACTGTTCAATTTATGTTGGGTATTTTACAAGTTTGGAATTATTCATTGCAATTTATAAACTGACCTAGTGTATGCCATTATATAGAAATGGCGCCCAGTAGAAGGAATGTGAACTCCAACAATACGTATGATCCAAAGAGTAAGAAGGATCATATCTTTCACAGTATTAAGCCAACATTTAGAAGGGAAATAGTCTCCCATGTATTCTCAACATATGAAGAAATAGTATCATGTGTTAATAAGATCATAAAATAATTCTCAGAGTCCTATAGCTTTTAAGGGAAGAAAGAGAAGAAAAGGATGAAAGAGAGAAAGATGGATAATGGGAAGAGGGAAAAGAAGGATTTTCCCATATGTAATAAATTTGGAAAGAATCACCTTGGTAAATTCTTGAAGGGAATAGGAATTTGTTATAGGTATGGAGAAAAAGGACACCAAGTACCTAATTTCAAGGGTAAGAAAATGGTTTCAAATGTAAAATGCTTCATCTACAAGGCGTTAAGACACTACCCGAATCAATGTCCCAGTCATAAGATTATATCGCAAATGATTTTATTGGATAATAATCATGTTATGATACTACCTCAGATGAAGAGTAATGACTAGTGTTCTTCTATTGTTATTATAGAATTATTTCATTTGAGTGTTCTATCAATAATATACTGGTTATATGAATTATGGATACAAATAAGGATTATACTGCAGTACTATTTTATTGAGGATTTGAGATTATATGGTTCTAAGAAAAGTGACTTAATAGTAAGCTACACTTTTTGGAAAATACATGGTTTAAGGAAATGTAATCCTTAATATGGTCTGGATAATAAGGTAGTGATTTTGGAATAAGAGATGGTTGATTTGGATAAATTATATTGGATATTCTTAACTTCCTTGAAACTGATTAATGATTTGTATATTCCACCATTGTTGGAGTTTACAAAAATTTTGGATAGATGGAGTATATCCAGTATTATATAATGAATAAGGGAGCATGAATGTAATAAATAAGGTTTTATGGTAATTCAGGATAATGCAGTGTTTTAAAATAATACATGATGAAGGCGTTCACATGTTATTACCTGGCAAAAAGGATCTTCATTGTGTTTAACTTCCATATAAACTTTGGACTGAGAGTTTGGATAGAAGTATTTTGGATAAGTCTAAAGGTTGGAATGGATTAAGTTTGAAATTGGATACTATTGTTAAGGTTATTTTTGGATTTCAATAAAAAGGACAACCCGGAGGTCGGGCGGCAACCCGTCGCGTCTGGAAAGGCCACGAGACTTAAACCTGTAACCGAAGGGTGACAAGGGTGTATCACCTACCACTGGCCCACATGATGTCCTGTATTGAATAATGTAGTTTTTTTTAATGTTCTGGTAGATGAATTATAAATTCGTTTTTTTGGAACCCTATACGAATTGGATAAATAGAATATTTTTTAAGTCCTATTATCTTTTAGAGTGAAAGATGAGTTTGTGTTAGAAATTAGTTAAAGGATGGAACTCTACTTTTCAAGTATATATTTTTTTCTTATCTTATTCTATGAATAAATTAATTCATAAACTTTAAGTAAGGGATCTTAAAACTAAAATTTTCTTATCCTAATACCTTATGTTTTTTTGAACCGATGATATTTTCAATCATCATAGATTGAGGGCTTTGAGGCCCTCACTTCTACAATTGTTTATGAATGATGACCTCAATCACTCCCTATAAATATTTACATTTTTCCACCAATTATGTGTCTCTAATTACCACCAATGTTCTCCTAATCGAGATCATAATTTGGTGGTGACTTTTTCATTCCCCTTTTCCTCTTATTAAGACTAAATTTTATTAACCCAATTTACGATGTCAGTTTTCCCACAAAGGTATTTTCTATTTTCAACATTTTATTTTTGAAGAACAATTTAAAATTGCAAGGATGAAATTTATTGAAGGAGGGAAGAATGTAACACCCCAATATTTCATAGTACGTTATTTCTTCAAAGTAATTCAATAACTTGCACTACACGCAACATCGAGTTCAAGCGCACCACGACTTACCAAACTAGCCGTTCAAAAGAGGTTATGAATAGTATTAACTAAATTTTGAACTTTATATAATCATTATAATTTTATAATCCATATTATGAGTTTCTTAGATATAATGAAAAAACAAATTCATTTTTTTCAGATAAAAGATGTATTTTTTAAAATGCAATTTTACCGCTTTTTAATGGTGAACACTTTTTAAATCCAATATTTGAAACTTTTATATATTCAATTTGAAAAAATATACTTCTTATTTAGAATCGGGACATAGGAATTTAGTTTCAATAAATTTTTGGTATTTTTCTGATAACTTTCATATTTAGGTGAATAGTGAAAAATATTATATTTTAACTGAAAACAACATTTTTAATCAAAATAATTTGTAGTGTTAAATTATATATTTTAATGGTTTAGAAGTATAAATGGATTATATTTTTACCATTTAATCCAATTTTATTCATTTTAAATAATTTAACTTTGAAATTGAACATAAACAAGTATCAATCTTTTGTTAGTTATTATTTCTTAAAAACACGCTTTTTGGTTTTGACAATGGGAATTAATATTAAATTAATAAATGGAACTTCTATGTTTTGAAATTGGTAAAATAGACTTAATTTTTGAATTTTTAATATCAAAATTATCTTAGGGTCAAATTTTGGTATTTTTCTGAAAACTTTCAATTTTTGATGAATAGTGAAAAACACTGAGTCATAGTTAAAAACCGAATTTTTATTTAAATAATTATTTATTTTATTTAAATTTATTTTAGGTAAAAATAGATACATAATACCTATATAATTTCAATGTAATTCATTGGAGTAATTTTGTAATAATATTAGATATATAAAATTTTATTGAACTTTTCACCGTCTTTTACCCACCTCCTAGGAGAATTTGCAAATTCGCATAAAACTTAATTTTACCGCTTCTGTGAGTGGAATTTCAAAAAATTGTGAGACACAGTTGATATCAGTAAGAAAATTTTGGTTCAATAAGATGAAAAAAACATTTGGTGAATAGTAACATTTTACTTTTATTTACCACGGTTAAAAGTAAATATGGTAATTAAGGGTAAAAGTGATATTATTATTTCCATAACACATGTCCTAATTCTATTGGATAAGTTTAATTCGACCAAAAACAACCTTAGGAATAAAATATGATCCTTTAGGTCCACTTAGATTAGATTAGGACATTTATTATTATTTTATTTAAAGAAGAGTTAAAAGAGTAAAAATCAATGTTTAATAACTAAAACATTTTTAATATAGGATTATACATAAGATAAATTCGACTATAAATATTAATTATAAATATAAAAATATTTCCTACATAATGGTATTTTATTTATAATTTTTATACATTAAATAATGTAATTTATTTATGACACAATGATGATGCAGTAATTACCTAATTAATGGAATATTAAAATAATTGATATTATAAATATCCAAATAAATGTAATATGAGACTTTTTATGAATTAAAATATTTTTATAGGTTACTATGACATGTTAGGGTTGGTTATATGAATTTTGTTTGAAGTAATAATGCTCTTATGATTTTAACAAAAAACAAATACCAAATAGTGTCAAAATTGACATAAAATAGTTTTAAAAAAATATTATATTATTAATTGATATAATGGTCATAAAAATCTAATTTTCGGCCAAAATACTTATATAATAATATATTTAACATTAATGAACCAATTGGGGTTTCGATTCGAAGTTTATAATAAGTTTAATAACCATATAGTGTAAGAATATATGAAGACACGGTAAAAGTTAAATTATTTAACTTAGAGTTAAATCTAAATGATAAGGTTAAAATGGCAACCTAAACGTGTCTAAAACCTATTTGTTGAGATTATTTCGACCCATAACCACCCTATACTATAAATAAGTCACTTTGGAGCCATTAAAAACCGAATATGAATTTATTATAAAATAATATTTTAAGTTTTTTCTAAGGTGCCCCTCAACCCTTTTATAAAAGGGAACTTTCCCTTCTCTCAAATTCACACCTCCAAATCCATTTGGATCTACCAAAACCTACCCAAATATCCTCCCAACTATCCTAACTTCATCCTAGAGGCCTTCCTTTGGTCATAAATCCATCCTAAGGAGCCCTTTTGATCAAATCAAAAGGAAGAACCCAAGAAGAGGTAATGATTTCACCACCTTCTTTCAAGTTCTCTTATTCTTCCAGTTACTCTTTATTTGTTGTTTCCATTCTAAAATAATCACTCCAGTATATTCTATATACTGTGATGTTATTATAAATATGGCACAACTATATTCATTATTCTATCCATCTAATGAATGATAATGTCACCATGCGTGCGTACGTACGACTTACCGTCTCCACGTCGTGGTGTAATTTTTTATTCAAAACTATGTTATTTGGATGGATATAATGATTAGTAATATGTATATAAAAAATGTAAATAACATGATAATGTCTCTGTAAAATTAATATACCATCCAATTTCACACCTTTAAGGAAATGATATTGTCGCTCGTGTGTACGTACGTATTACCATCTCCACGACGCGATGAGATTCATTTCGATGTTCACCATTCATCGACGATTATAAAAATTTATATTAATAATATATGATATAATAATTATACTGGAGATATATATATATATTTACTTACATATATCTTATTCACTTAGTTCTGTTCAATACGATATGAAAACGGAAACAACGTTTATGCGTACGTACGGACTACTGTCTCCATAAACGGTGTTTTTCATTTCATATATATGTCTATTATACATATTTATATTCTAAATATATATGATATATAAAACAAGGTTTATATTCTGGAATTATTTAAATCATGACCTAAATTATACGGTCAAGAATAACAAGTTAAAATACGTACGACAAAGAAAGTGATTATTACCCGAAATGTTAATTTAACATGAAAATAATTATTAAATGGGTAGTATAAAGTCATAAATGAATCATGTATGATATAATAAATATGAATATGGTCCCGGTATAATCTAATAACATACCATGGTCATTATAGAAAAGTTTAAACTTACCCTTGACCAAAAGAAAGTGCAAGGTAAGGGGTTTCTTATCTCACTTTTAATCGCGTGAGATTTCCATTGTTCCCCACTTATTTATTGCATGTGGTGTATTGTGTACTGAAATTTGATACATATTATCATGATTATATTTATATTCATGATATTTCGTGATTCATTTGGTGGTTATTGACTATTTTTCATACAACTCGATTGATTACAACATGGTAAGGGTTATTTCCTCAATCTCATTATTATCCGAGATTGTTCATGAGTAAGTATTTTCTGGGACATACTTATCATAGATACCCATATTTTATAAAAATAATTTCAAAAGTAATATTTTAAGGTTTTATGGGAGGGTCTATTTAACTATATCATCATTTTAAATTTTTTAAAGATTTATCTTCCTAAACCCTTCTAATTAATGTCCATGTTTTCAAAATGATTTTAATGATTTATTTATATGGACATGAATGTTTTGAAATGATAATTCTTTTAAAAATATTCAAAGTGGTATGGGACACTTTGATTTAAAAATCCCTTTTAAATAACTACGTTTATAAATTGTGAGAATTTTAAACGATTTCAAGAAAAAGGGGTATTTCTCTCAAAGGATTTTACTGATCATTTTCATTTATGTCAACATCCTTTAATGGATTTTAAACTTGTTTGAAGTTGATTTATTATGATAAAAATCTTCCATATTGTATTGAATGTTTTGTGATATGTTTGACTATGGATGTGTTATTTTTTTATACCATTCATGGTTTATGGATAAAGTATTGACATTTCATATGTTAGTTATAATACGAATGTTTATGCAATATTTCAAACTTTTCTTATGACAAATGTATTGGACTAGTATATCTCGGGTTGGGGACCGGTAAAATTAAGCCCTTCGGGTTGGGGTCCAGTTACAGCATACCCTCCAGAGTTGGAGTCCGGTTATAGAGGCTCTCCGGGTTGGAGTCCGGTTACAGAGGCTCTCCGGGTTGGAGTCTGGTTACAGAGGCTCTCCGGGTTGGAGTCTGGTTACAAAGGCTCTCCAAGATGGAGTCCAGTTACAGAGGCTCTTTGGGTTTGGGTCCGGTTACAGTTAGCCCATAGGTTCTGGCATGAGGTCTTGACACAGAAATTAAAGTTCGGAACTATACATTCCCTCATTATGAAATTAGTTATTACATGTGATTATTCGACTAGTATAATATCCATGTGCATGTTTATATGGTAATGTTTGATTTATTTTTTCCAAATTATGTTCAAGATTATGTTTAAAAAGGATGTTGTTTTTATTACACATCTTTCCTTAAGAGTTTATATCTTCCGGTAAATTATTTACCATTACTGGGCATCTGAGCTCACCCATTTCTTATATTTTATTTTCCCAGGATTACAAGAAGTGTATTATTATTGATATGTAGGGTTAAGATAAAGGGAATAATGTAGTTCTCAAAGAACTATCTATGTTGTGTTTTATGTTTGAAATTGTAATGTAAAGTTAATGTATGTAATTTATTTTCCAAGATTTCTAAATTGATTGGTCCTTCAGGACTTGATTCTTTTTAATCATTCCAATGTACTAAAATAATGCACCGGCTCTGGCCTTCTGGGGTTGGGGAGTTATAGTTGGTATCAGAGGAATTTTAGCAATAACCTTGGAAACTATATTTAGATAAACTCTGATTAGAGCACATTACCCTAAGATAGACTTTGAGGATTAGTATAGAAGAACTTCCTAAAATTTTTGTAACATAGAGATTTTGTGAGTTTTATAAAAAAATACATCCCTGTATGGATACGAGCAGGTATAGGTGGCTATGGGAAAGATGTACCTAGGGGTAAAACCCAAAAACACCTCTTTGAGCTAGACTTGAACGGGAACTAGTGCACAACAATGGGCCTTGCTCCACTCTTGGTTATGACACTCCCAGGGGATATGCTTAGGATAATTCTCATTTTCTTGACAAATCATTATGAAGGATTTACGAGTATATAACTCCTCAAAGAAAATATTTTTATGATTATGGATTATATCCATAAACTGTTCAATTTACATTAGGTATTTTACAAGTTTGGAATTATTCGTTGCAATTCATAAACTGAACTAGTGTATGCCATTATATAGAAATGGCGCCGAGTAGAAGGAATGTGAACTCCAATAATACGTATGATCCAAAGAGTAAGAAGGATCATATCCTTCACGATATTAAGCCAACATTTAGAAGGGAAATAGTCTCCCATGTATTCTCAACATATGAAGAAATAGTATCATGTGTTAATAAGATTAGTAAGTAATTTTATAATTCTTATGGCTTTGAAGGGAAGCAAGAGAAGAAATGGATGGAAGAGAGAAAGATGGATAATGGGAACAGAGAAAATGCAGCAAATCAAAAATACATAAATAATTAAACATAAACGAATAAATACATAAATATATATGTAACATATAAAATATAGAAGGTTGAATAGGACAATACAACTAATAACCATAATAAAGACAAAAAACAAAACTAGATACCCAACATGATCTTTGTGTGACCACATGGTTACCATCCATACATAATACCACTCGCTCCATGAGTAATCCAAAACTAAACTAGAACCTACAAAAAAAACTCTGGTCTACTGACACCAAGTGGAACAAGTGTGGTGTGAACATAATTAAAATTAGTTGACAATCACCAAAGAGTCCATGTATTTCATTTTCTTAAACAGACTATTAAATCTAGTTTGAAATACAAATAAAATTTACATTTTTTTATTTAAGAAAAACCAATAATGAGCCTTTCCAAAAAACCATCTCTAAAACCAAAATATTCTTAAGTGAAAATACATGGAATTTTTTTTTAAATAAAACAATTTTATAAAAAAAACTTCTCAAACCTCTTTTGAAAACACTTTTTAAAGCCCTCGTTTAAAACAACACCCAACTGAAACTAAAGGATTCAAAAAAATGAAATTAAATAATAGAATCATGAGAATAATATAATAAAATAACCAATAAAATATGTTATAAAATGTCACGACCCGTCCTCGAGGCCCGTTCCGTGACTACCCCAAGTTCGCCTTCCATAGGCCAGGGGTTGGCGACAAGCACTAAAGGCGTAAATCCCGATAAAAGGGAAGGCATTGCCTTTATATAAGTAAACAAACACAATAGAGTACGCAAGTTGGAGTAAACACAAAGTAAACTGAGCACAAAAGTAAGTGCTGCAAAGTAAATGGGCCAGTATACAAACCCAACTGAAAGTACAGTACAACTGAGAAAAGTAAAGTACAACTGCTGAAAAGTAAAGCAGCAACCACTGAGTCGTCCTCCGGAAACCCACCTAAAGGTTGGGTATAGATGGTCTCCTCAGCTCCTCGAGTCCGTCCGTCCACTCCGTGTACGTCCCGCCTGATAGTCCACCTCTGGATACCGTCCCGCTCCAAAAGCCTCAATCACGATCAGCGTTGTCCGTCGTCTGCAACCAACACAATGTAGTGCAGGCATAGCCCGTGAAGGGGTGAGTATATGATACACAGTAGGGACCCCGAGACCCCCGAAGGTCTCTCAAAATCCACGAAGGATAAACCACAAAGGAAGGATACAATCACGAAGTATCAACCGATTCTACTTAGGTATATGCCCATACATATTCCTAAGTCAACAATCTCAGTACGGCTCCAACTTCCAAGCTCAAGCACAACCAGTCCACACATGAAATAATTCAATCATACCAAATATAATGATTGAAATTCAAGACTTAGCTCACACGGGTATACTTCTCATGAAGAGGGGTGGATATGATTAGATGTAGCCTCTGAATCATCTCCTCTACAGAACCAACGTAGGATCCAAGTATAGAAGTCGTTGCTGCCGAACCCACATAGGATCCAAGTACAGTAACCATCGCTGCCGAACCCACGTAGGATCCAAGTACAGTCGTCATCACTGCCGAACCCATGGAGGATCCAAGTACAGTCGTCCTCGCTGCTAAACCCACGTAGGATCCAAGTATAGTTGTAATCATCGTCACAATCGCAGCCATATCTAGGGTTCCCGCACACAACACGCTCGATTCTGGGAGGGTCCACTCCACGATCCAAGAGGGTCGATACATAAACTGTCATAAAGTCCAGAGTTTATGTATCCCAAAGTTCCGTCTCGTCAATAGGAACTCAAAGTGATAGACGGCGCATCAATCGGACGCTCGGTCTGAGAGATAATGGCTTTTCCGTTCTAAGGGCCCGGTTAGAAATACACTCGTTTCTAACCCAGTCGATATCCATAGTCTTCCAAAACTCACTTAGAGTATCGCAAAAGAACCATCTCATCGAGAGGGTCCTAGTGCCGCAGATGGAACGTCGATCGGACGTGGGGCCTTTAAGTCATTCTCGTTTAAGTGATTAACAGGCCCGACCCGTTTAGCCAAGTGGGCCGACGGGCCGTGTTATCCCAGTTTGACGGGTGTCGGACCAGTCCGAAGGAATACACAATTCGGCCCGAAGGGGTGCGGCCCGGCCCGAAGTGGCGCGGCCCAGCCCGGCGCGGCCTGGCTCGGCCCAACCCGGTGGGCTTGGCCGAAGGCCGAGCAGGTTCCAGGGGGGCCGGTTGTCTGCACCGGTGGCGCCAAGCGGCGCCGCCCTTCCCCAAACCGGCCGGCTAGACCGGCTGGCCTTCTGCGCATGCGGCCCACATGGGTGGGCCTCCGGTCTTCCTGTACAGCGCCCTCCTGGCGCCGCGGTCCAACTCTGCCCGGCCAGCCGACGGGTCGGCCGGTTCCTCAGCGCAGCGCCCTCCTGGCGCCACGGTTCGCCTCCGCCCAGTTGGCCGATGGGCCAGCCAGTTCTTCCACCGAAGTGGACCATGATGCAGGCCACAGTTCCTCCTACATAGATGACACGATGGTGTCGGCTTCCTTCGCCATGTTCCCAGCACGGCACGGCGGCGATGTGCTTTCTCTGCCTCTGGTTGCCAATTCCAAAAGAATAAGTTCCAGCGGAGGGTCGTCAGGCCGTGTTCGTTCGTCTCGCGCCCTCCGCGTTAGGCGATAAAACATAGCCAAGAATGCACGTGGTTCACAAAACACAATGACAATTTTATTTTCAATAAAAATTGAATCAATTCACACAACCTTGAAAAGAAGTCTGCGGTTGTCAAGCACCGTGGATGACGGCGTCGTTTTCGTCATTGTCGGTGTGCACCTGAGGAAGTGATGTCTCCTCTTTTATCATGGATAGAAGAATAGAAGGCACCCCATTGTTAGCGAGTTCCCGCATTCGTGTCTACTCCCTTGTCACGGAGGAAGAAGAGGATGAAGAACCGCGGTCACCAAGTCGATGTTCTTTGTCGGTGAGTTGGCGTTCTTTCAAAAAAGTAGGAATCCCCTTTATTCTTCACAAGAGTTCTCTCCCCAAATCCCCACACAACAAGCCAACCAAAATAAAATAAGGACACCCCTTATTTTAATTGAACATTTCATGCATTTCAAAATAAAAATTTCAAACACTTAATTAATTAATGAAAGAGTTTCAATTAATTAATTAAGGTGTGTGTTGGTAAGAGTTTAAGTGGGGAAGTGAAAAGGTTACAAAATTTAAAAGGGAGTTTCCATGTAATTAACATGGGAGTTCAAAGGGTTTAAGGAGTTATGGAATGTGAAGGGTTGGGGCTCGTGTGGGCCCCACCACACATTTATCCTCACATGGGTAGTTAGGAGCATTTGGGTCCCACCCCAACTCCCCTATGTAGGATGTAACCACCTTAGATATAAAATAAAAATTGTTCCATAATTTTTATTCACTTCTTATTTAATCCACAAATTTTAAATTCTTATCTCGTGCAAAGGCAATTGCGAAAAAGGTCCCCTTAAGCAATTACCAGCATTGCGATTTCATTGGCGCCCTCAGATTTCAATTCTGAGCACCGGTTCAAAAGATAGAAAATCCCGCTCGTTTGTTTACTAAACGTACCCAAGATAAACTTTGGAAATTGATTCTGGGCACACCGGGCCTCGGAATCAAGTGTCTTCAGAAGCCACAGACTCAGAAAATTACAAAGTATTTAAGAAAAAATTTTCCTTGAAATTTCCGGGTCTTTACATTACACCCACCTCAGGGATTTACGTCCTCGTAAAGCTACATCATAAACTAGGGAAACAAATGAGGTTACTATGCACACATCTGAGCCTCTCACTCCCATGTGCTCTCTTGGAGGTTCTCGTGCTGCCAACAAATGCGCACTAGAGGAATCGATCGTCCACGTAGGACCCGCTCCTGTCAATCCTCGATCTCCACCAGGACCTCCATGAATGTAGCCCCATCATCGATGTCTAGCTCCCCGTGGTTGATGATGTGGGTTGGGTCATGCACGTATCTCCTCAGTTGAGATACGTGGAAGACATCATGCACCCAGTGCAACAGAGGTGAAAGGGCCAGGCGGTAAGCCACCTCGCCTACCCTTCTGAGGACCTGGAATGGTTTGATGAAGCATGAAGATAACTTGCCACCCCAGCCAAATCTCCATAATCCACGTCGAGGTGAGACCCGTAAGAAAATGTGGTCGCCATCCTCAAACTCTAGTGGTCTCTGTCTCCTATCAGCATAGGAATTCTGTCTGCTCTGTGCAGTCCTCATCTGCTCCTGGATGATCTGCACCTTCTCCGTCATAGCCTAAACCATCTCTGGTCCTACGAGTGCTGACTCCCCAGGGTCAGTCCAGCACATAGGTGATTTGAAAGGTCGGTCGTACAGTGCTTCGTATGGTGCCATCCCGATGGTGGAGTGGTAGCTGTTGTTGTACGCAAACTCCACCAAGGTTAAGTGATCCTCCCAGCTATGACCAAAGTCAAGGACACATGCACGGAGCATGTCCCCGAGTGTCTGAATGGTCCTCTCCGTCCGGCCATCCGTCTGAGGATGAAAGGCGGTGCTCAGTCATAGTTGCATCCCAAAAGCCTCCTCTAACACCTTCCAAAGCCAGGAAGTAAAGCGAACATCTCGATCAGAGACGATAGATGATGTCACACCATGAAGTCGTATGATCTCCTGAATGTAGAGGCGTCTCAAGCTCTCTACTGAGCCCTGATCTCTGATCGGTAGGAAGTGGGCCGACTTGGTGAGTCGTTCTACGATCACCCAAATGGAGTTGTGTCATCTGGAAGTACGTGGGATCCTCATCACGAAATATATGTATATCTCTTCCCACTTCCACTTCGGAACCTCTAAGGGTTGTACCAAGCCTGCTGGTACCTAGTGCTCCACCTTCACTTGCTGGAAAGTGAGGCATTGTGAAACAAACTCTGTTATAGCCTTCTTCATACCCGACCACCAATGTTTTCGTCTAAGGTCCTAGTACATCTTCGCCACTCCTGGATGTACCGCTAGAGGGGAAGTGTGAAACTCCCTCAGCACTTCATCCTGCAGTGAAACGGGTACCATGGTACGTCCCCTAAAGAGGATGACATGCTCTGCTCCTCCAGAAAATCCATCAGGCGTGTGCCCTGTGGAAATATGAGCACGTCACGTCTCATAGTCAACATCCCCATGATGTGCCTCTCTGACCTACTGAAGTAGTGGAGGAGTGACTGTGAGGGACTGTAGGAAGGCTACTCCATCTCTATCCACGAAGGATATCTGTAAAGCGGCTAACTGCACCATCGCCTCTCCAAGTAGCTGAATGTCCGTCATCTTGATGAGAGTATCAGCCACAACATTCCCCTTCCCAGGAGTATAGACTATCTCAAAGTCATAGTCCTGGAGGAACTAGAACCATCGTTGTTGTCTCAGGTTCAGGTCCTTCTGCGAGAAGATGTACCTGAGACCCTGGTGGTCAGAGTAGACTGTAAAGCACTCGCCCATCAGATAGTGCTGCCACATCTTCAAGGAGAAGACCACTTCTGCTAACTCCAGGTCATGGTTAGCATAGTTCTGCTCATGCTTCCTCAACTGTCATGAACCATAGGCGATCACCGCTCGCTCCTGCATCAAGACACTCCCGAGTCCGGTCCCTGATGCATCGTAGTAAACTACGTACCCTACTCCCTCCTCTGGCAGTCTCAAGATGGGTGCACTGGTCAATCTATGTCTCAGCTCCTATAGGATCTTCTGACATCTATCTGACCACACAAAGGGTTTACCCTTCTTCGTCAACGATGAAGTCGGTGCTGCAACTCTAGAGAAGCCTGGAACAAATCTCCGATAGTACCTAGCCAGACCTAGGAAACTCCGCACCTCCGTCACGCTCCTGGGTGGCTCCCAAGAAAGTACTGCCTCGATCTTCGTAGGATCTACAACAACTCCCACCTTTGATATGACGTGCCCCAAGAAGTGAACCTCTTGAATCCAGAACTGGAACTTTGAGAGCATACCATAAAGCTGGCGCTCTCGGAGTGTGTCCAGTACGACCCGCAAGTGGTAGTCATGCTCCTCCTCAGTAGTCGAGTAAATCATCATGTCGTCGATGAAGAATACGACAAAATGATCGAGGTAAGGCTGGAAGATCCTGTTCATGAGACTCATGAACACTGCTGGTGCTTTGGTTATGCCAAAGGGAATAACCAAGAACTTGTAGTGGCCATACCGACACCTGAAGGACATCTTCTACACATCCTCATCTCGAACTCTGAGCTGATGATAGCCTGACCTGAGGTCTATCTTTGAGAACCATCGTGCTCCCTTGATCTGATCAAAGAGGTCATCAATCCTTGGAAGTGGGTACTTGTTTTTCACGGTCACCTGGTTCAAGAAACGATAGTCGACACACAGTCGAAGCTCCCGTCCGCCTTCTTGACGAACAAAATTGGAGAAGCCCAGGGTGAAACACTAGGTCGAATGAATACCTTGCATTGCAAGTCCTCCAGCTGTACCCACCACTCTCAAAGCTCAGCGGGAGCCATCTGATATGCTGGAGTAGATATCGGTGTTGTCCCAGGGTACGGGTCAATGTAGAAGTATATCTCTCTGCGATGAGGTAGTCCTGGAACGTCGTCAGGAAAAACGTCCGCATATTGATCCACCACAACAGGAAAACTCGGACTCTGCACATCAACTGCTCCTAGGATGAGACTATCCAACTGATGGGTGATCAGCGTCCCTCTCCTCTTCATAAGTCCATCATGCGCTACTAAGGCTCCCTTCTCGCCGATGAAGGTGAACCTGCTCCCATTTGTGTGGACACACCGCACTTTGCGCATAATGCAGTCAATCTGAGCATGGACTGTAGACAACCAGTCCATGCCCAATATGACATCGTAAGGCCTCGAAGCCACTACAAGAAGATCCCATCCGAAAATATCACCTCCTAGAGTAAGCTCACACTGTCGGAACCAGTGCGTAATTGTCGAGTCTTCTCCCGTAGGAGTCTCTAGCCGTAAGGATCAAGCCAACGGCTCCTACGGAATCTCCGAGCTCCAAACAAGGGAAGAAACAATGAAAGAATGACTCACTCCTATGTCTATAAGAACTGCAGAAATGGTGTAGTAGACAAAGATAGTACCTCAAATCATTTCAGGTGCATCGTGGTCGTAGGCCTCGACTGCCTGGAGCTGAGCCTTCCTCTGTCTTCCAGCTCCCTGTGGTTGGGGTGGCCCTCCTAGTGGTGGTGGTGGTAGAGCCTCAAAGCATCGTCCACCACCTGCTTCTCAGCCAGCTCCCCTACCGCGTCTACCTGCTCCCTACGGACCACCACGGTCGAACCTATGTCGCTGCCTGGGTGGTCCCTCAACCGTCTGATGCTCCTCTGCATGGCGGGTCGGGCAGTCACGCCCCATGTGGTCATGCCCTCCGCATGCATATCACTGCCTGTCTCTTGTATCAATGGCTCTGTTGCGTGTGCCCCGCACATCCAAACTAGTATCCTGAGGTCACCCACCTAATGTCCTGGTCCGCTTGGACCTCTGCGACATCTGTCTACTGCCGGCTATAGAAGACTCCGCTATGTGTCGCCCTGCGGTAGGCTTTTCTGCTGGCATAGGCTTAGAAAGAAATCTCTCTATAAGAAGAGCTTTCTCCAGTACTTATGCCTATGTCGGAATGCTGAGGGAGATCATCGAAGCCCTGATCTCATGCCATAGTCCCTGCTCAAAGGTTCGGGCCCGAAAGAATGGGTCTCGTACCATGTCCGTGGAGTAGCACGAGAGGTCGGTAAATCTCACCGAGTATTGGGCTACTGTCATGCTACCCTGCCACAGCTGTAGTAACTCCTGGATGCACACCACACGGAGGGTGGCCAGAAAAAACTCCGAGAGAAAGAGGCTCTTGAAGTCCATCCAAAGTAGTGATGCCTCGTCGTGCACCAAGAGCATTAGGCTCCACCATCTACCTGCTACTGCGTGCAGTAGACTCGCGGAAGGGATCACCATAAAGTTTGCTGGTGTCCCAAGAAATCTGAAGACTCTGACGATAGCCTCCAGCCAATCCTCAGCTGCCTGAGGATCCGTCTCTCCACAGAACCTGGGTGGACTCTATCGCTGAAACTCGTGCAACACACTCAGGCGGCGTGCACTCTCCGCTGCTGGAGGCTGGTGGTATCGGTGGCCCAGCGGGTAAAGGAACTGCCGGTGCCTCTACTGTAATGGGGCCCTGCATCGAGGCCTCGTCGCTCGGTGGGCTACCATCTCGCACAAAGCTCATAACCCTAGTTGGCTGCCTTTGTGGGGCCATCCTGAAAAGTAACAGGTGCGCCACGGTTAATACAGTATACCTGGTGAGCGGACACAAAGTAATCACAAAGAAAACTTTTGAAACACACATGCAATCAGTTTTTTCGAGCACTGAGTCGGAAATCAGAAGTCAAGGTACTCGTGTATGGATACGTCGGCCGCCGCACCAACACTGGACTCCCTGGACTGAAAAACACACTCAATACTCTTAACACTATTGCTTCACAAAAGAAATTATTAGAGTCCTGAGTTCTGTGGTAGGACCGACTCCTCTGATACCAATTTGTCACGACCCATCCTCAGGGCCCGCGCTATGACTACCCCAAGCCCGCCTTCCATAGGCCAGGGTTTGGTGACTAGCACCAAAGGCGTAAATCCCGATAAAAGGGAAGGCATTGCCTTTATATAAGTAAACAAACACTACAGAGTACGCAAGCTGGAGTAAACACAAAGTAAACTGAGTACAAAAGTAAGTGATGGAAAGTAAATGGGCCAGTATACAAACCCAACTGAAAGTATAGTACAACTGAGAAAAGTAAATTACAACAGCTGAAAAGTAAAGCAGCAACCACCGAGTTGTCCTTCGGAAACCCCACCTGAAGGGTGGGTACATATGGTCTCCTCAGCTCCTCGAGTCCGTCTGTCCGCTCCGTGTACGTCCCGCCTGATAGTCCACCTCCAGATATTGTCCCATTCCACAAGACTCAACCACGATCAGCGTTGTCCGTTGTATACAACCAACACAACGTAGTGCAGACATAGCCCATATAGGGGTGAGTATACGATACTCAGTAGGGACCCCGAGACCCCTAAAGGTCTCCCAGAATCCACGAAGGATAAACCAAAAAGGAAGGATACAATCACGAAGTATCAACTGACTCTACTTAGGTATATTACCATACATATTCCTAAGTCAACAATCTCAGTACGAATCCAACTTCCAAGCCCAAGCACAACCAGTCCACATAGGAAAGAAGTAAATCATACCAAAGATAATGATTGAAAGTCAATACTCAGCTCACATAGGTATACTTCTCATGAAGAGGGGTGGAGATGATTAGATGTAGCCTCTGAATCATCACTTCTTCCGAACCCATGTAGGATCCAAGTACAGAAGTCATCACTGCCGAACCCACGTATGATCCAAGTACAGTAACCATCGTTTCCAAACCCATGTAGGATCCAAGTACAGTCATCATCACTACCGAACCCATGGAGGATCCAAGTACAGTCGTCCTCACTGCCGAACCCACGTAGGATTCAAGTAAAGTCATCATCGTCGTCGTAGTCGCAGCCAGCTCTAGGGTTCCCGCACACAGCACGCTCGATTCCGGGAGGGTCCGCTCCATGATCCAGGAGGTTCGATAGATAAACTGTCACAAAGTAAATAGTTGATGTATCACAAAGTTCTGTCTCGTTAATAGGAACTCAACTCGACATACGGTGCGTCAATCAGACGCCCGGCCTGAGAGATAATGGATTTTCCGTTCCAGGGGCCCGGTTAGAAATACAATCGTTTCTAACCCGGACGATATCCATAGTCATCCAAAACTCACTTAGAGTATCTCAAAAGAACCGTCTTGTCAAGAGGGTCCTAGTGCCGCAGACAGAGCGTCGGTCGGACGTGGGGTCTTTAAGTCATTCTCGTTTAAGTGATTAACAGGCCCGGCCCATTTAACCCAGTGGGCCAACAGGTCGGGTTATCCTAGTTTGACGGGTCTGACCTAGCAGGGGTGTCGGACCGGTCCGAAGGAATACACAACTCGACCTGAAGGGGCACAGCCCGGCTCGGCCTGGCGCGGCCCGGCTCGGCCTGGTGCAGTCCGTCCCGGCCTGTCGCGGCCCGGCTCGGCCCGGACCGGCACGGCCTGGCTGGGCACATGTCCCGGCTGGCTGAACGGGTTCCAGCCCCCCCCGGTTGTCCGCACTGGCGGCGCCAAACGGCGCCGCCCTTCCCCAAACCGGCCGACTAGACCGGTCGGCCTTCTGCGCACGCAGCCCGCATGGGCGGGCTGCCGGTCTTCCAGCACGACGCCCTCCTGGAATCGCGTTCCAGCTCTGCCCGGTCGGCCGGTTCTTCCACCGAAGAGGCCCGTGATGCGGGCCGCTGTTCCTCCTGCACAGCCTACACGATGGTGCCGGCTTCCTTCGACATGTTCCCAGCACGGCACGATGGCACCATGCTTCCTCTGCCTCCTATTTCCAATTCCAAAAGAATAAGTTCCAGCGGAGGGTCGTCGAACCGTGTTCGTTCGGCCCGTGCCCTTTGCATTAGGTGGTAACACATAACCAAGAATGCACAAGGTTCACGAAACACAATGACAATTTTATTTTCAATATAAATTGAATCAAGTCACCCTACCTCGAAAAGAAGTTCGTGGTTGTCAAGCGTCATGGATGACAGCGTCGTTTCAATCGTCGTCGGTGTGCACCCGAGGAAGTGACGTCTCCTCTTTTATGACGGAGAGAAGAATAGAAGGTGCCCCATTTTTAGGGAGTTCCCGCATCGGTGTCTCCTCCCTTGCCACTAAGGAAGAAGAGGATGAAGAACTGCGGTCGCCGAGTCGATGTTCTTCTTCGGTGAGTTGGCATTCTTTCAAAAAAGTAGGAATCCCCTTTCTTCTTCACAAGAGTTCTCTCCCCAAATCCCCACACAACAAGCCAACCAAAATAAAATAAGGCCACCCCCTATTTTAATTGAACATACCATGCATTTCAAAATACAAATTTCAAACACTTAATTAATTAATGAAACAGTTTCAATTATTTAATTAAGGTGTGTGTTGGCAAGAGTTTAAGTGGGGAAGTGAAAAGGTTACAAAATTTAAAAGGGAGTTGCCATGTAATTAACATGGGAGTTCAAAGGGGTTAAGGAGTTATGGAATGTGAAGGGTTGGGACTCGTGTGGGCCCCACCTCACAATTATCCTCACATGGGTAGTTAGGAGCTTGTGGGTCCCACCCCAACTCCCCCATGTAGGATGTAACCACCTTAGATATAAAATAAAAATTGTTCCACAATTTTTATTCACTTCTTATTTAATCCACAAATTTTAACTTCACATCCCATGAAAATGCAATTGCGGTAAAGGTCCCCTTAAGAAATTACTGGTGTTGCGAGTTCATCGACGCCCTTGGATTTCAATTCCGAGCACCGGTTCAAAAGATATAAAATCCCGCTCATTCGTTTAGTGAACGTACGTGAGCTAAACTTCGGAAATTGATTCCGGGCACACCGGGCCTCGAAATCAAGTACCGTCAGTAGCCACAGACTCGTAAAATTACAAAGTATTTAAGAAAAAAAATTCCATGAAATTTCCGGGTCTTTACACAAAAGATCCATAAATTAAAGAATAAATAAATTAACCAATTAAAAAGATAATAAAAAAATATAAAATATAGAAAATTATGGGAAATTACTAAAAATTCCATGAGGAGACCCTATATGTACTCGAGTGGAATCATCTATAAGCCTATAAACACATCCCTATTTCAATAACCAAATAGTTTCTATTAACTAGCTACACTGGTGTCACTCCCCTATGATCTTTACCTTATATAGTGGATCTAGTCTGTCAAATTAGGACTAGGTAGTAATAAATTCTCGACCCTCAAAAAGACACATAGGATCCCATGATGATGATAATTGTGGAATGTGTGATAGAATCTATATTAAATGTCTCAATCAAGAATCAATATAAGAAAATCAAAATTTCTCATCCCACCTCTCTACACCCAACCATGCAAAGTCCCTACATAAACTAGGGTGATTCCATGAGGGTACACACATTTAAATAAAATATTTCAAGGTTCCAACCAAGAATTTCATAAAAAAAACTAGTGAAATAATTTTGAAATCTCTTTGAAACCAATTTAATTAGAAAATCTATATAGAAACACCTTTTAAGGTTTTAAATGGTCCTAATAGTTCCCTTGAGAAGGTTTCATTTGAAAATTTAATTTTACGGAACACTTTGAAAACCTAAATTCATTTTGGAAACCCAAGTTTTAAAGAAGGCCTCCTATAAACACTTATATATACATTCGTACACCTATATATGTATGTATAAACACACACACACAAAAACACAAACTCACACACAATATATATATATAGGTTCTTAACTACGTGGACACACACACACACAAATATATATCTATGTTTATAGTAATCTCTAAGGAAACCAATAAGGAAAAAAATCCAAATTATTTATAAAAAATTAATGGGTTCGACAAGGTAAATCACTAAAAGTAAATGAGAGAGACGAAACCAAGAAAAACAATACAAAAAACCAATATTAAAATAATATGGAATCCTAAAAAAGAAAATACAGCAATTAAACAATTCATAAACACTTAAAACACCAATTCATAATCTTATCAAACATATGTAATATGATTATATCCTTTGAAAACAAATTTATAAAATCATTCCTTACATCAATCACTTCATAAACTCATTTAAACCCATTAAATAAACCAAAATTTTTGTAGAAACAAATTTGATAATGACCAATCATATATGGTGTGTAATAAAAAAGAGAATTCATAGAACCAACTACCTAAAATCATTTTTGGGTTGAACGAAACCTTTAAAAATAAGAATAAAAAGACTCAAGAAATGGTCTACACACCCTAACATCAAGAACCAAATAATAAATAATAAAACACCTACCTTATGTGTAGATTCCATGGTTTGGGTTTAGGTTTGTCTTTTATCATGTTGTTAAGTTATGAAATGATCTGGTTAAACCTAGTGAATAATCTTGTTAGTTTTGGATGGATTTGGAGGTAATTATGATGGTTCATAGATTGAGAACCATTAATGGAATCCATATAGCTTTCCTAGGTAACCATATAAGGGGTAAAGGAGTCTTCTTGGTAGCCTCACAATTGGTGCATGATTTTTCCAAAACATGTATTCACTATGAATAGTTGGCATATGATTTGGTACACATTTTTTCAAATCATGTGGCCTAACCATATGAATGAAATAATTATGTATGAAAATATTATTTTTAACCCAAAATATTCCTTAAAACCCTAATTATTCCTATTATCACCTAGACTCTCAAAACCTGGGCATACTTTAGGTGTTTTTAGCAATTCCTTTCTTTTTGGAGGCTAATTTCAGAAAATTAGAGAGTGTTGGATCTAGGAAATTAAAGGCAAGAGTCCATTTATTCCTCACCTAAATCTCCATGTTTTATCTTGGTAGAAACCCTATTTTGGAGTTTCACTTCCTATATCTAGTTTTTAGGGTATGTTTTTATTGGTTTTTTGTGTTGTATCATTATAAGAGGATTTCTAGAGCCCATATTAATGAATACACTGTGTGATTTTATCTTATAAAATTGGTTTGAGGTAGTTAGCTTTGAAATTACTCTATTATTATTAAAACATGATGGCTTGGGATATCAAATTAAACTATTAATATTCCTTAACGAAAACATATGATGATTCTCCTTTATTTACTATCTTTGAAACCATGGTTTTTGGGAATATCCCACAATGCGTTCGAGGAAATTCCAAAATGATAAAAAAAAATTAAATAAATGTGTGGGTGTGAGAACATCATTTAACATGGGTTAGTTTGTGTGAATACTACAGCGTATGGGGCCTTGTTGGGTTTGTATTTAAATGTCAGTTTTGAATATATAGAACACTAGAAATTATTATATCTCTAGGTGATGGCTTGGGTATAGTGGTACAAGTATCACACATGAGTTTAAGATATTTTTTAGGCCTTATTTGACATGCAATGCATGCATAGATGTTTACATTTCTTGGGTGTGTATATTTTATGGGTGTGTGTCTGTGTCTATAGAATGTGTGTGTGAATTTTTTTAGGGGTTAAAGATTTAAAATGAAAAATGTATTTCTATGTGAGTTAATCATATTTTTTGATCTGGATTATTTGTTATATTATGCCTCTCTCTTATTTTATATAAAATGTGGGATAACTTTTTATTTTACGTACAACATGTGTGGGCAGCTTCTGGGGGATTACCTACTAGTTTTGTATACTCACCCATGCATATGAACCATGTATTATAAGTATTCATTATTTGATATGTCATGAATAAAGGGTGATTTCTTACTTTTCCATTGGATCATGGGAATGTTATGGTCCTTGGTGATGGAGCTAAGAATTTGGTTGTTTCTATCCTATAGGGTATGGGGTAGTTCCATGTGAGAGACTCTATCTTTCTCTTTGGTTCTCTCATCTTACAATCTATTTTTTTTTATTTTTGTTTTTTGTGACTCTATTAGTTCTTTCTATTTGTATATATTGTATTTTTTCTAGTATTGATTCATGCATCATATATGTAACTATTGTCTTGAGTCTTTCTTTTCAATATAGAGTATATTTATGGGTAAATAATCCACCATGATTTCATATATCCTTTGAATTTATTTCTAGACTTTGGTGTTAAGGGGATTTCACCTATGGTTAGTGGAATTTTGATCCTTCCCAAGCCAATAGGTCTGGTCAGGATGTTATAATTGGTATAAATTTTTTACAGTCTCTCAGTTGGGATGGTATGTAGGGACATAAGATGCATCAAGACTTGAAATGGAGAGAAATTAATTCATATTTGACCTCTTAATGTTTAAATTCAAGTTACTATGGTGGTTAGGGTATAAAAAGTGTTGTTAAGAACTTTTAGGTCCTTCATCATCTCATCATCTTGGATTTAGATGATTGAATTTATCTATAATTCATTTTTAAAGAGATATATCACTATGATTTCATCATTCATGTGATATTTATTTAGTTATAATTTGATAGATGGAAACATAATAACCTTGGTTTTTGAAATGGGTGATTGTGACTATGGATGAAATTGATATTTTCTAAGAAATGGTTCTAAGAACATGTTTAGTATTATTTAAATTTGTGTTGTGTGTTGATTTTTATTAGCATTTATTGGTGTTTTTTTTCCTTCCATGTGTTGTATTTTTTAAACAAACATAGAATTGGTCTGAACTATAACTTAACTATTAATGACTCTAATTAGCATAGTTTTATTAAAGGTAACTATAATCCATACAAAATATTGGTGAATCAAAATATATATATAATGAATAATTAAAAACATAATTTCATGTTCTCTATCTTTCTTTGTTCATTATTTTTCCATGTTTATACTATAGAAAACCATTACACATGATTGTGTGTTTGTATTAGCATAAAATGTTAAGATTTTCATAACATGTCATGTATTGATTTAGGATAATTGATTTGAATGTTGGTGCATAATACATATGATTATACAAGGAGCATGATAGAATTTTAATTTTTCATTTCCTTATTTAATTTCTTGATATATCAAAAGGAATATCCTATCAATGCTTTTCCTTGTTATATTAATAATTAAGGAAGCATGTGTAGTATAATAAAACAGTGCTAAAAATATAACCATTTTTGTTATTTTGAAAACTTAACAAAAAATAACAATTTGTTTTTATTCTTGGTGATCTATGTAGTTAGTAAGTATAATTGGTAAGTAATATAAAAATAAAATTTGTGATATAATGATAGGGATAAAATGTTGTACTATTTTAAGTGTTCGATAAATATTTAAATAAATAGTTCATTGGTTATGGAAGCATGTGAAATCTATGATGGATTTATTTTTGGCTTGTTTAATTTCTTCATTAATTGATCATGTGTGATTGTTAAAAGACTATTTCCAATTATATGCTTAACCTTGGAGCATTATGTCATGAAATATGGTAGTAGAGTAGGTCTAAAATTATGTTGTTTTCATTTTGTAAATAATTTCACATGGTTAAGATTTTTTGTTCATGAAGTAACTAGTATTTGAATTAAACTAGTTGATTGATCATGAGTTAATAAGAAATTTAGTAACCATTTCATACATATGAAATGAAAAATTAATATTGCTCTGGTGTTTCTTCTTAGTGGTCACATAATTTGGTTTTTTTGTTTATGAGAACTAATTTACTAATCCAAGATTTTATGATAAAAAGGGTTTTTAAATTATAGAATTATATATTAGGTTTAGTTTTTATTAATGTTTTATGGATTTAAATTAAGCTTTACAAAAGGGATTTTGTGTTTGATAAAAAATTTAAAGAACCTTCTTTAAAAACCATATTCAAAATGGACATTAATCAAGATATTTTATAAAAGAAAACCTTTTATTGGTTTGCAATTTATAATTGTATAGTTTTAGAAAAAAAAATTATAAAAGTTTCTTTTTGTATACTTGTTTTCAAAGAGATTTCATAAAAATAATTTCTAAATGATTTTACTAATTCTTGGATTTTAAAATGAATTTAAAGTGTTTCTTTAAATTTTATTTTGAAATAAACATTTAATAAAGATATTATCATTATTTTTGGAACTTTATTACTTTTCATGTGGTTTATAGGGAAATTTGTGACATGGTAAAATGGTGGATAGGAACCTTTATGTTGTGTTGGAATAGGTAGTAGTGAGTTATTGTGACTGGGAAAGATGTGGATGGAAACTTTGGTCGGAAATTGTGATATTATATTTGTTTTGTGAGATATATTTTTCTACTTTTTATGGTGATTATCATTTTTTGTTTCTATACTTCTTGTGCATACATTCTGATTGTGTGCTTATTATTTTGGTTATGTTTGCATGTTCTTATTTTTTTTGTGCATACTATTATTGTTTATTTTTAAGGATATAATACATATAAGGTAGATAGTAATTTCATTGGGAGTTAATGCCTCATAAAATGAGAATCATGAAATCTCATGGGTAATGGGATATTCTAGGATCTATATTGTCTGTCATGATTAATTACCATTGACATGGTCAAGATTTAGTGAAATTTGTTATCTTGTAAGTGTCTATTATAATCTAGGGAATATGGTGGTTCCTAGAATTAAAAGTCATATTTATTGCTATGATTAGTGACTCACTCTCAAATCTTCTAAAATTTCTAGGTTGTGGGTAAGCACATGGTATTGTCTATGCATTTAGAAATGAGTGAGTTTTTTTCTTATATACCTTTAGAAATATTACCCTCTATACAAATTGGGTTAATTATGATTCCTCATTCATGTCTTATCTTGTATATTCTCATCGAGGACTACTACAATGATGTATCATAGTTCCTGGTCATTTTTGTGGCAGTTGTCTTATCTCAAAAGTCTCTGGATGTTAGATTAGTAAAATGTTGGATCATGAATGATTTATTGGTTAAATTTCTGACATGCACTTTTGTCATATAGACTAAGATGATGTCATGGTTTCTATTATATGACTCTCATTCCTAACTTGGGTGACCAGATATAAGGAATTTTAGTGGTAAAATTTTCATTATCTTGATATTAAGTTAATACTTAATGGTGTTGACATGCCATGGAGTGGATAAAGGATGAAAATCATCTCTTCTATATCAGGATTCAATTCTAAATCCTCCTTGTGTCAGGATAATCCCAAGGGGAATTTACATTCAGTTGTTGGGAAGGTATATAAGGAAAAACATTGAAAATTGACCAGTGGGAGCTAAGTGATTGTTACATGTGCCTTTCCAATAGTGGGAGTAAAATATATTGGGATTTATCACCAGTTTATAGGAAGAACATAGAAGTATGATGTCATTGAGGCATCTATTGATAGAATCATTGAGTTGGGGATTTTCATTCCTATTTGGGGAATGGTAACTATGATGATATACTAATGGTGTATTTTTGGGAATTTTTTACCCTAAATCATGTTCTAATTATCCTCATAACTAACTAAAATATAGTTTCCATAATGGGTTAGTGGTTAATGAATTTACCTTTGGGAACTAGTTTATCTATTATTATAAGATACCCCCTTATATATAATTTGATTTTGAGGTGATATTCAGTCTAGTAAGAAGTGTATGATGAACTTTGGTAGTTTGTGGAATACTCACTTTCCTTTTTTAGAGATTTCATAGGTTTTTAGTTACCCATAGATGTTATATATGGCCCTATTTAGAGTATCATACATTGGGTTATTTCAATTCTCGGTTCTCTGAGTTATTTTTTCATTTTAATTCAGTTTTGTTAGCAAAAAATCATGTGTTGATCATGTATTATTGTGTTTAAAGGGTTTTCACCTAGATAAGTGATAGAAGTTAGTTTTTTGGTGGGTGTGACCATTTATGATTCTTGACCGTATTTATGGGAACTTTTTTCGGGTATAATGTAACAACCCATAATTCTATCAATGGAATTTCCCTTCTTATAATTATGCCTTATAGTATAAATCGCATAAAATCACATAGATAACATAATACAATATTTATAAATTTAGAATGAATTAAATAAGAGGTATTTCTAGAAGTTAAGGAACTTATACCAATGGAATAGTAACTTGACCTTTGGAATAGTAATATGACCCTTATGAATAGTAAATCAGACAATAGAATAGTAAACTAACCAATGAAATTATAAAAGAAATTATGCATCTTAAAAATGAAAATATTACATAATTATACCATTGTATAAGTAAATAAATGTTTTGGAAACGATAAATTAAGTTATGGTATATTTGTGAAATATAAATATTTATTTACAATTTTATAATTAACATAATGATTTAAAAGAAAATTTATTTTCATAAAATAGATTCATAAATTAATATTTTTTTTTCTTATGATTATAAGATAATTTTATGAGACCTTAATTAATTTTTCAAAGTGTTATAAAATCAGTTATAATTTTAAAATTAGTATTTTCCAAGTAAATGATGATTTTAATTTAAAATTAAATTTATTATATTTAGAAAATTATTTTCATAAAATGGAGTTAATTTTTTAATTATATACATCATAAAATAGTTAGGGTGAATTTTTTGGATTTTTCTAAAATACTTGAATTTTTGGTGAATAGTAAAATATGATAATTTACAATAAAAGCTAAATACATGAATTATTGAGACCTAAATGATGTATGGCTCATTGAATACCATAATCTAGAACACTAATTAATTATTTAAAGATATTTAGTGATAATTCTCAAACTATTAATATTATTGAGTAAAAATTATAAACTAATGAATAAAATATTGAGAAAACACCCCTCTCCTCCCCTATAAATACTACCCCTCTCCACCCTTTCTCCCCACACCTTTAAAGATTTGATCCTTGTATAAATTATTCCCAATAATGATACCAAATCTATCCCCAATTTCTCAGAGCCCTTAGTCTCAACAAAAGACCAAACCATTTTCCCTAAGGAGGTTCTCAAGTAGGAGAAATTCAAGAGGTAAAATCCCCTTTCTTTTTATTTTAATTTATTTTCAAATTGCTTTATTTTATTATTATCTCCTCACCTCCCATTATAAAAGTGACATGAAAACTTCATTATATTATATATAATTTAATTTTACATGTTAATGTAACAATTCATCATCATTTATATTCCCCTTTCTTTTGTACTAAAAATTAAAAAAAATAGTTGTGATGTGTTAATTTATCACATTCAAGGACGACTAAGTTTTCAATTTCCATTAACTAATTTAAGACTGCTAAAAATTATTTTTATGGTTAAAAAATATTATAATATATTTATTACATCCTATTTAATGTTCTAGAACCATTTTATATACATACTATTAATTAATAAAACAAAACAAGTTTGTGATGATCGAAAAACCGCAAAAATAATCTAAATGATTATCACTAATGGATTATTTAATTATTCATCCTCACCCCAAATTAATAAATGAATTATAAAAACATTTAATATTATTTATGTTCATTAATAACATAAAAATTCAATTCTGGAAAACCATTCTCATTTTACATATTTTTTTATACATATATACAAGTAAACCCATCATGAAAACCAAGGAAACCAACACTCCCAAATGATGAAATTGAATCTCTTAACCCATAAAAAGGACATAAATGAACTTAATAAAACTATAATAAATAAAATAAAGATATAAAAAGTTCTTAATTAATTAATTAATGTATTTAATCTGATTATCTAAGACATTAATATCAAGTGCAGAACACTTTCAGACATAAGGTAAAGGATTTCCTCTAAAACCTCATTTTCCCATTAGGTTACACTTTTTATCTCTTTACCTTAATGTGAATCTTATTTATTTTTATATAATACTTAAAAATTATGTTTATATGTTTTAAAATCATTTATTCAGATCATTTCACACTTATTTGATGGGAAATACATGTTTTAATAAGGTTCCCTTCTCAATTATCCCTGAAAAGCAAACCTGATTAAAGAGAACGTCTTGATTTCTTACCTATTTTCAAGTACCACACATAATATATTTTAATCCCCCATTATTCTTCTAAAATCAATAATTTTACCATTAAAATATATCTTGGTTAATTTCTAGTTTTATATAAAAGATTATTCTTTTTCCTCTTCAAATGCTCTTTAATATTTTCCTTAAACTGCACTAGAATCTTTCATTTCTAATGTTTCTTAAACACTATTTTTACATGTTTTAACTTCAGTTTGACATAAATTATTATTATTTATGCCTATTTTCCCTTATTAATGTCCATTTATTTTTTTAAATATATTCTTTCATGGATGTCATTATGATATTCCCTTTTGATATGTCTTTTGACATGATTATGATACTCAATTCTTTCCATAGGTAACCCTTATGTTTATGTTAGATTACTTATGTATGATTCTTTATGTGGAACACATATTCATAAAAATTTTATGATGGGTGTGGCCAGATATGAATCCAACTCATTTGGTAATGTTTAGTATCATGATACTTCATGTTGGGATATGGAGTGAACCTGATTCCTTTATGGGACTTTTTCAACCCTATGATATAGTCTTGGAGGTTATCCTTGACTCATTTCTATGTCTTGGTATATATTGTTGAAACATTCCTATCATTCCAAGATTATATGTTCCCATGTTATACATGTTATACATGTTATACATGTTATACATGTTATACTTACTTATGTTTATTCATGTTCCATGCCTTTTATGTTATCATGTTATGTCTTCTAACCCATGTGCTATGTTTATTCCTATGCTTTTTCCCTTAATAAGATTTTTAGCTCATCAATTTTGTTCATGTATTCCCCAGGTTATCCTATACGGATTTAAGAGCTCAATAAAAGTTAAGAGCTCATTATGGAGATTAAATAAAATAATGTTTTAGTTTGGTTTCATGTTTTCAAATTATGTACCTAATATTACAAATACACTAGAATTTTTGATCCTTGGTTGTACTTTATGGTTAATTATACTTAAAATCATTTAATAATATTTTTAAAATGCTAGGGATGCTATAGTTGGTATTAGATAAATGTCTAGTTATTTTTATAGATTATGACTAGATAACTTTAGTAATAATCCTAGGGACAATCCTATCACCATGGACAACCTAGATTGAAACTTAGGGTATCACAATTTAGGATATACTTTTCATTTAAAAATTTATCCTTATATGTTAAATATTTTATTTTTATATGATTATTATAGAATTATTCAATCCCACTAATTGTACTTTATTTTTCTTAGTTAATGTCTGGAAATAAAAGAACTTATTCCAATAATAAATTTGATAGGAAATGTGAATATTTCCCTAATTATATTCCAAATATTATGGGATTGGATGCTCAAAAATTCATGACAGTACTTGCTCAACTGACTTAAGTTATGAATAATAACTTTAATTACATATAATTCCCTCCTCCTCTTAAGAAATATAAAGTTGGAGTCAAATCCTTCATGTGACAAAGGCCTCCCATGTTTAGTGGATCTTTTGATCCCCTCCTAACAGAAAAATGGATTAAATATATTGAGAAGATTTTCTATATCCTCTAATTCTCATAAGAAGAGAAAATTATGCTGGTGGTATATCATTTTAATGGGAAAGATTATCAGTGGTGGACATTGATCAAGAACACAAAGTCCAAAGAGTAAATTGGTTCCATGGAATATGAATATTTAATGAAAATATTTTTCAATAAATATTTTCCCCTAACCCTATATATTAATATAGAAATGGAGTTCCTTGGACTGAAGCAAAAGGAAGATGGTTCTATTGAATTGTACGAGGAAGACTTCACAAGGCTTGCAAGATATGCCTATGGCTTTGTCATAAAAACCAAAATCAAGCTGGATCACTTCTTTATTGGACTAAAGCTAAGTCTATGAAAATTGTTGGTGATTCAATGCTTCAACAGTTATGAGGAGATATTTCATTGTTCCCTTAAAGTTGAAATGGAAATAGAGGACTCTCAATGGTCTCCTGGAATCAATAAAAAAAAAAGAGGAAAATGGAGTTTAATGGGTGTGGATTGATACATAAATTCCATGCTAGAAAGAAGACCCAACATTCCATGCATCAAAAGTGTGGGAAGAAGCATCTTGGAAACTACTTAAATAGAACCAATAGATGATTCAAATGTGGAAGATATGGGAATATGTCTAATAAATATTGAAGGGATATGAATAATCCCACTAATACTGAATAATAAAAGAAATTTTATATCAACACTCATCTAATAGTTCAATGTTTCAACTACAAGGAACATGGTCATTATGAAAGACATTTATCTAAGACAAGGGTTGTTGGAGGCAATCAACAACAAAAACCTCCAAGGAAGAAAGGTAATATTCTATCACTACTGATGAGGTCGAGCTTGAAAATGATGTGTTGATAGGTATGTTGGTTATTCATTATAGAATAGAGAACATACTATTTTCTTCTGGTTCTATGAATTATTTCATATCTTGTATGTTTAGTAGAACTATTTAAAAACCACCTCAAAATATGGAGGTTAAGTTATCTATGAGAATAAAAAACGGGGAAATTATTTTATCCAAAGTATATAACTCCTCTATGGTTAATGTTTAAGGGATGAACCTCCCAGTAAATCTTATCTTACTTACTTTGGTGGATCTTGATGCTATATTGGGAATGTATTGGCTATATTTATACAAATCCAACATCAACTATTGGGAAAGGGATATCACTCTTCATATCCTGAGGCATCCTCCAATACTATACAAGAGTAAAGAATAAGATGAATCTCCATTAGAATCATTGTCTCAATTGTGGATAATATTTCCTTATGATTAAGAACATCTAACTCAAATGATTAGGAGAAATGAGATAATTATGCTCAAAGGCATGGCCATTGTGAGGGACTACACTGATGTGTTCCCCAAATAATTTCTCGATATTCCTCATAACTGAGAGGTTAAATTTTCAATTAAAATTATTCTTAAATATTTGAATATATCAAATACACCTTATAGAATGGACATTGTTGAGCTGGAAGAACTGAAGAAGTGGTTAAAAGAGAACCTAGATAAGGGTTTTATATGGCCTAGTTCTTCACCATGGTCATGCCAGTCCTCTTATTCAAGAAGAAGGATGGATCAATTTGCCTAAGTATTGATTATAATGATCTCAAAAAAATCATGATAAAGAAAAAGTATCCACTTCCATGGATATATGACTTATTCAATAAGATACATGGGGCCAGTTATTTCTCTAAGGTGGACCTTTAGTCGGGATATCACAATTAATAGTGAAGAAGGAAGATATTCCCAAGAATACCTTTCGAATGAGGTATGAACATAATGAGTTCATAGTGATTCCCTTAAGACTCACTAATTATCCAACAGTATTCATGGACTTAATGAATTGAGTCTTTAGAGATTACCTCAACAAATTTGTGGTAGTATTTATTGAAGATATTCTGATATACTCTAAGATAAAGGAGGAACATGAGGATCATTTTAATAATATTCTAAATACTTTTAGAATGGAGAAACTATATGAAAAGTATAGTAAATGTGATTTATAGATAGAGGAAGTATCATTCTTGGGGAATTTTATCACCAGTAAAGGAATATTTGTGGGGCCTTCCAAGATAAAGGAAATCAAAGAGTGCCCCATGCCAACATATGTAATGGAGATCCATAGTTTACTTGGTCTATCTGGGAATTAACAATGACTTGTGAATAAATTCTCATTATTTTAATACCCAATAACCAAGTTTAATTGTAAAGGAGTAAAGTTTTTCACAACTAGTGAATGTGAAGACTGCTTTAAAGAGTTGAAAAAGAGGCTTATCACTACACCAGTGCTCACACTACCGAAAAGTGGGGAACACTTTGTGGTGTAAAACAATTCTTCAAATAAGGGATTATATTTTTTACTGATGGAAAATGATAAATTTATAGACTACGCCTCCAGGAAGTTGAAAATTCATGATGAAAACTATCCCACGCATGATCTAGAGTTAGAGATTGTGATCTTTGCATTGAAAATATGGTGTAATTATTTATATGGGGAGAAGTGTGAGATATATAATGATAATAAGATCCTAAAATATATATTCACATAGAATTAGCTTAATATGCACTAGTGAAGATGGTTAGAGATCATCAAGGATTATGACTGCTCAATCCACTACCATCCTGGCGAAGAAAATAAGGTGACAGATACTCTAAGTAGAAAGGATCCTAAAACATTATCAATGAAGATAATTTAGAAGGACCAATCTTCTTAGAAATAAAAAGTATGGACATGATAATAATCAAGTAAAAAATATCATCAATCCTTTATCAAATGATTGCTCAACCACCCATCATAGGTAAAATAATGAATTCTAAAATAAATGATGTGGAAATCCAGAAGCATGTGGAATCCATGAGAAAGGATAAATACATAGAGTTAAAAATTTATGATAAATGAGTCATGAGATTTGAGTCATAATTATGTGTACCATCTAATCCAGAGATAAAGAGAGATCTTTTGAATGATTCACATACCGAAAACTTATTTATTCACCTAGGGATCATAAATATGTATCGAGATCTTTGAGAGCACTATTGGTGGGACAATATGAAGAATGGTATCGCTGAATATACATCAAAGTTCTTGGTATATCAAGAAGTGAAGCCCAAAAATAAAAAGTATAAGGGGATGATGCCATGATTACCCATACCAACATGGAAATGGGAAAACATCACCATGGACATTGTCACTGGACTTACAAAGAATCTAGAGGAAACAATACTATATGGGTTGTTGTGGATCGTCTTACAAAGATAGCTCACTTTTTCACAATTAGAGATGACTTCTCATGGTATCAACTGGCACAGATATACATCAATGAAGTGGTAAGGATTCATGGAGTACCACTAACAATTGTATCCGATCGGGATCCAAGATTCACTTACAAGTTCTAGAAAATTTTTCAACATGATATAAATATTGATTTTAACTTCAGTACGTCCTATCATCCTCAAATTGATGGCCAATATGAGTGAACTATTTAGACACTGGTATACAAGTTGAGAGAATTTTCTATGGACTTTAAAGGAGGATGGGACCAACATCTACCTCTGGAAGAATTATCTTACAATAATAGTTTCCACTCGAGAATCCAAATGAATCCATATAAAGACCTTTATGGGAAAATATGAAGATCATCAACATGTTGAGATGAATTCAGTGAACGTAAGATTCTAGGACTTGAAATAGTCGAAGAAATCGTGTAGAAGGTGAAAACCATTCTACAACACATAAAAGCATCCCAAAGTCGACAAAAGAGCTATGCAGACAATCATCGATGAGATATTGAGTTTAAGGTTTGAGACATGGTATTCCTCTACATATCTTCATGGAAGAGGATCATGGAATTTGGGAATAAGGGAAAGCTAATTCCCAAGTACATCATCCCCTTTGAGATTCTTAATCATGTTGAAGTTGTGTCCTATTAATTGGCACTTCCACCAACCATATCTCAAGTACATGATGTATTCCACATATCTCTATTTAGGAAGTACATATCAGATCCCTCACATGTACTAAATTTAGAGTCGGTATGGGTGGATAATGATCTCTCTTACGAGAAGCAGCCAGTGAAGATCTTAGATCATAGAGATAATGTTCTACACAACAAGACTACTCACTTGGTCAAAGTACTATGGTGAAACCATAAGTACTAAGAGGAAACATGGGAACCATAGGAGGTGATTATGGAGAAGTTCCCTTGCTTGTTTTTCCCATAGTTTGTAAAATGAAATTTTGAGGGAAAAATTTCATAAGGGGGGAAGAATGTAACATCCCAGAATTCTATCAATTGAAATTCCCTTATAATTATTCCATATAGTATAAATCACATAAAATTCAATATAGAACACAATAAAAACATTATAAATAAATTATTAATGAAATAAGGGCTATTTATAGATGTTAAGGAACTTATACCAATGGAATAGTAACATGACCTTTGGAATAGTAATATGAACCTTATGAATAGTAAACTAGCCAATAGAATAGTAAACTAACCAGTTAAAGTATAATAAAAATTCAAGAATCTAAAAAATAAAAATATTACATAATTATACCATAGTATAAGTAAATAAATGTTTTGTAAATGATAAATTAAGATTCGGTATTTTTTCAAAACATAAATGTTTATTTACAATATTATAATTAATATAATGATTTAAAAGATAATTTATTTTCATAAAATAGATTCATAAATTAATTTTTTTTATGATTATAATATAATTTTATGAGACCTTAATTAATTTTTCAAAGTGTTATAAAATTAGTTATAATTTTAAAATTAGTATTTTCTAAGTAAATGATGATTTTAATTAAAAAAATAAATTTCTCATATATAGAAAATTATTTTCATAAAACGGAGTTCATTTTTAATTCTACACATTGAAAAATGGTTATAGTTAATTTTGGTATTTTTCTAAAATACTTGAATTTTTGGTAAATAGTAAAATACAATAATTTTTGATAAAAGCTAAATACATGAATTCTTGAGTAATAGATGATGTATGGTTGATGTCAGCCCATAATATCAAACTATAATTTATTATTTTAATATATTTATTGATAATTTTTAAACTATTCAAAGTCTTGAGTCAAAATAATAAACTAATGAATAAAATAATGAGAAAACACCACTCCCCTCCCCTATAAATACCACCCTCGCCACCCCTTCTCCACACACCTTTCAAGATTTAAGTATTGTCTAAATTATGAAAAATAAACTTCCCAAGACTCTCCCCCATGTCTAGTATCCCTTGGTATCAATAAAAACAGACCTTTTTCCCTAAGGAGGTTCTCATCGAGGAGAAATTCAAGAGGTAAAATCCTTTTTTCTTTTTCTTTTAATTTCTTTTCAAATTTATCTCTTTTCTTATTTTATCCTCAACTTACCTTATACAAGTGACATGAAAAATCTAGTATCATATATATATTGGAATTTTATCATGTTAATGGAATAATTCATCATCATTTCTCTTCCCCTCTTCTTTTTTACTAAAAATGAAAACATCATATGTGATGTGTTAATTTATCACATTCAAGGATGACGAAGTTTTCAATTTCCATTAACTCATGAATAATCATAAAAAAATATGGTTAAAAAGATTATAATATATTTATTACAGCCTATTTAATGTTATAGAACAATTTTATATACATGATATTAATTAATAAAAGAAAACAAGTTTTTGATGACCAAAAAACCACCAAAATAATCTAAACGATTATCACTAACATCTTATTTAATGATTCATTATTACCCAAAATTAAAAAATGACTTATAAAACCATTTAATCTTATGTATTTTAATTAATAACCTATAACTTCAATTCTGGACAACCAATCTCATTTTACATGATTTTTTGTACATACATACAAGTAAATTAATCATGAAAACCAAGAAAACCAACGCTCCCAAATGATGAAATTGAATATCATAACCCATCAAAAAGGCCAAAAATTAAGTTAATAAAATTATAATAAATAAAATAAATTTATAAAATGTTAC
This sequence comes from Viscum album, assembly GCA_963277665.1. Taxonomy (NCBI): domain Eukaryota; kingdom Viridiplantae; phylum Streptophyta; class Magnoliopsida; order Santalales; family Viscaceae; genus Viscum; species Viscum album. The sequence continues at coordinate 233,398,337 of OY728121.1, forward strand.
TAATTAATTAATCAATGTATTTAATCAGATTATATAGGACACTAAGATTAAGTACATAACACCTTTGGAAATAAGGTAAGGGATTTCCTCTGAACCCTCATTTTTCCTTTAGGTTACACTTTCTCTCTATTTACCCCAATGTAACTCTTATTTATTATTATATTATATTTAAAAATTATTTTTATATGTTCCAAAATCATTTATCTAGATCATTATATCCTTATTTTATGGGAAATACATATTTTAATAAGGTTTACTTCTCAATTCCTCCTGAGAAGAAAGCCCAATTAAAGGGAAATTCCTGATTTATTACACATTTTCAAGTCCCGTACATAATATATTTTAATTCCTAATTATTATTATAAAATAATTCATTTTATAATGAAAATATATCTTGGTTCATTTCTAGTTTTATATAAAATATTATGTCCTTTTTGTTTTAAATTCTCTTTAATATTTTCCTTAAACTACACTAAAATGTTTCATTAATAATGTTTCTTAAACAATATTTTTACGTGTTTTAAATTAATTTTGACATAACTTATCATGATATATGAATATTTTACCTTATGAATGTCCATGTATTATTTAAATCCATTCTTTCATGGACACCATTATGTTATTCCCTTTTGATATGCCTTTTGACATGATTATGATGCCCAATTCTTTACATGGGTAACCCTTATGTTTATGTTTTATTCCTTATGTATGATTGTTTATGTGTAACACATATTCATGAAAATGTTATGATGGGTGATCCTAGATATCACTCTAATGCATTGGGTAATTTTTAGTCTCATGAGATGTCATGTTGGGATAGGGAGTGAACCTGATTCCTTTATGGGACTTTGTCCACCATGTGATATAGTCTGAAAGTTGGCCTTGAATCATGTTTATGTCATGTTATATGTTATTTTCACATTCTTATAATTCCATTATTATATGTTCCCATGTTATACATGTTATACTTCCTTATGTTTATTCATGTTTCATTCCTTTTATATTATCATTCTATGTCTTCTAACCCATGTGCTATGTTTATTATTATTCTTATTCCCTTACTGGGTTTTTTAGATTATACTTTTTGTTCATGTATTACCCAGCTTACCATATGTAAATTTAATATCTCAATTTAAGTTAGGACCTCATTATGGAGATTAAATAAAATAAGTTTTTATTTTGGTTTCATGTTTTCAAATTATGTACCAATTATTCTAAAGACAATAAAATTTATGATCCTTGGTTGTATTTGATGGTTAATTATGCTTAAAATAATTTAATAATATGTGTAAAAAGATAGGTCCTATATATTTAATTCCATTATTTTCTAAATGAAATGAAGTTCATTCTCTTATTTCCTTATGGTTAGAGTGTATGTCAGACTCTAGTTACTTTTTTCTTATGCTCGCATTTCTATTGATTCAATTGTTCCAATATTTACTAACTATATTTTATACATTGGTATGGGCATGATAATCTCATTCTAGGTTATGTGTACCTTTTTTTCATCTATCGTTCCATTATTGGGGAATCTCTAAGGAATGTTAGACTAGTGGATTGACCTTATATTTATGAATCGCTAACCTCAAGTTTTCCATGGGTGGAAATACCTATGGTATGGACAATGTATCACCCTTGTATTTGGGATAAAGTGGTATTTTAATGTCTTGTTGTGTCATGGAATTATTTGGTTAGAACTATATAAGGTTATGGTTATATTTAGAAGTATTCGGAGGTTATTTTTAGGGTGTACAGTTTGAGAATTTATATGGGAAACCATACAGATTTTCTAAGTAACTATTTAAGGGAGAAATGGATCTTCTAAGTAGACACATGATTGGTGTGTGGTTTTCAAAAACTATGTATTGAACACATGAATTTATAATTTTCAAGCTAGTGATGATTCACATGGTTGGAAAATGGTTTTATAAACTATACAACATAACGTTGAAACAAAATTAATTAAGTTAGAAAATTTTATTTTTAACTTGAAATATTCCACAAAACCTATATTCTTACTCTTGTGTCCTAATATATCAAACCCCAAGAATCCTCTAGGTGTTTTTCACAATTTATTTACTTCTGGAGGCTGATTCCATTGAATTAGAGAGTGTTGGATTGAGGAAATCAAATGTAAGATTATGTCTCTTCATATCCTTCTATATCTCCCAGTTTTCTCTTGGGAGAAACCCTATTTTGGTGATTCCATGCCTATATCAATTGGTTAGGGTATATTTTTATTGGTTTAGTATGTTGTATTGTTGTATTAGGGTTTTTAGATCCTAGATATATGAAGAAGTGATGTGATTTCAACTTAGTGTCATGGTTTGAGGTAGGTACGTTCAAAATTACTCTACTTTTCTTAGAACATTAAGACTTAGGATTTAAAAATAATATATTTATATTCCTTGATGAAAAAATATGATGATTACTCTTGATTTACTTCCTTTGAAACCATGTTTTATGCCCATCACCCACAATTTGTTCGATGAAATGTCTAAATGAGAAATTGTTTTTTAAATAAATGTGTGGGTAGGAAAACTGTTGGAGTTGGTTCCCTAGAACCAACTAATTGTTTACTTAGGATCACATGTATATTAAAATATGTGAATATTAATTTAAATATATTCTCAAATATTTATTTTCATTATGCATAAAATTGATGTGATAATGTTGTAGAGTATTTGTTGTATTGAAAAGGGAATAATAGTTCCCCACTATGATTAGAACCTTGAAATGCTATAACGGTTTTCTTAAAACTAGTTCTATGGTCAAATAAGGTACTGTGTAAGGGGAAATAGTATATAGAATATCATTTGTGAGTAAATTTAATAGGATGATGGTTCTTCTCCTTATTTTAATATTTGGTAATCTCTAAGATGAGAGATTATGAGAACAGATCCATTGGTAGGAATTCTGCATATTTTGGTGTCTTCATGTATTCCTATCTATGAGAATGTGTAATGGTTATTAGACTCTATGATTATAATTAATGCATTTCATGACTCACACACATATTTACTGACAAAATCCCCCTTTCCATATATCAGTAGGAAGTAGGGTATATTAGGTGTGTTACTAATGACATGTTATTAATGGATTAGTCAAGGAAGGATTTATCCATTCCACCTTTATGGAAGATGATATATGACCCTTTGATTGAAATATAATTGTCACATATATTCCATGGACATGGTGTAATGATGTTTATTTTAGATATTCTAATAAATATGTATCAAGAATATAGGTTGATGACGCAGATGTGCAACCTTCTCGATGAAATATTGAGATAAAAATATTATATTACATAGTGAGCATTCATATGTGGTTGTTGAAATTGAGACATTAATTTTCTTCTCTTAGGTACCTTGACTAATTTATAGAAAATAATCATAGACTTTAGTCATACCCACCTAATTCTAATGATACATAATCCAATAGGGTCACACAATAAGTGTTTTCATTGATCTTGATTAAATTATATTTGAATTTAATTAATGGAATAAATATTATTCTCAAGGATGAAGAATATTTTTATTCAATTTTTATTGATCACATAAATTAAATGAATATTTATTAACTAGATTACGAATAAAATATATTTATTTATCTTATTGAATATTTAATAAATATTTATTCATTTTTTTGTGGATAAAAAAATTATCCATGAATAATATATTTATTCAAGTATTCAATAAATTCCAAGGAGTTCTAATGAACCAAAACTGCATCTAGGATAAATATTAATTTAAAATCCAGTAAAATAATATTTATTATTTCACAAGTTAGTGTGAACCATAAAATAATAAAAATAACACTACACAAAACTAAGATTTTGGTGGCAGTTTTTAAGGGAGGTTTTTAATAAACCACAGCTAAATAGTTAAACATTTTTACAAACACGACACTTTCCCCCTCCCCTGACACCCCCCAGACACCCCCCCACCCCACCAACTCACCAAATCCCTAGCCTCATCACCACCCATCATCGCCCATCGCCTCCACTCTTCGGCCCTCACCGCGCCACGACTCTCCACACCTCGCCTCACCATTCCTCATTGCACCTCACCTCGTCATTCCTTATCATGCCTCTCCTTGCCATCCCTCGCCTTGCCACCCCTTGTCACCCATCATTAGTATGCTTGCATTTACAAAATGGTTCTCTGTTTTATGGCCTGAAATGAAATAGAAATGTTACATTTACATGATTCTGTGTTTATATGGCTTGATATGATTCTATGTTTTATGATTTCATGTTTACCTCTATTTAAAGTAAAAAAATCCATGTTAATAATTTATCATTATGCAATGATTTTGAAATTAGTTTACAATTGTTCATAATATAGGGTACTTTACCCTTATAGCGTGTTATGGAAGGAGGGTACCCTAGTATTATAAGAGATTTACATTACTCTTCTTTCTTAAATATGAAGGTATATTTAATTAATTTTTTGTTTTTGTTATTTTCCTTCCTTGGTGGACTTCGATAAAAGGTTACCTTATAAAATTCTATTTGGTCCATACGATTAAACTAGGAGTGACCTGATGCATGTAAGTGTGAGTTATATGGTTCCCAGTAAGAACGTTGATGCATTATAGTGATTTTAAACATATTTTTTGCATCACCATGTCCGAAATTTATTGTGTTTTTTTATCATTACATATTAATAATGGTATGAAACACTACACGATGCTTACATATGCATATATTATTATACCACTAAAGATGTTTAGGAGAGATAAGTGGAAATAATTTGAGTATTTTATACCCACACCCAACATGTGAAATTTACTTGTTTGTGTAAACTTTATATATCATGGTTCATATAAAGGAAAGTTCCAAATGATTAACGGTGGATGTCGAAGAAAGTTTATAAGAAGAGTGTTAAGAGAACAATCATAGTTAACACTGGGTACTATTTTGGTGGCTCTGGTATCCATTTATTTACTATTTTTCTGGAACCTATTTATATATATGATTAACCTAATGTGAGATATTTAACAATGTACACATATGAATATTCTCATATATTACTTATATATCATTTTTTGATGTGTGTCCATATGATCATAGTTTCTTTTCCATTTACTCTATACATGGGGAATGGTTTTTATTATTTTTTATTTATTCATTTATGATTCCCTAATTCTCTATGTCTTATAAAAATTATGTAATAAAATATTTAGGATTTTATAGAGGTCCCTAGTGGGTCCCTATTGGATTTGTACTCCTTTATTCTATCACTTTATTCTTTCCTAAGTAATGGGAGTGACCTGACGGGGGGATTCTGACTCTGGATTAGGTTCCCATTGTGGTTTTTCAACCTTACATAGATTTTTTCCTCATTCCTTTTGTAGTTTATAGTCATACTAGTCGAACAAATAAGTTGAAAATAGTTTAGGTTCACAATACTAAGACCATAGGGTTGCATATAGTCTAAGGTCATAATGCTCGAAATATAAATCCTAGTGTAATGTCATAGACCATGGACTATGGTGCTACAAATAGTTTATGGTCATAATTATTGGACCTAACTTGATCCCCCCAAGAGTGATTTGTATGACACTGGAGGGTTTAAAACCAACAAAATTGGTCTTCATAGGAGGATCTACACCAATCAAAAGAATATGGGGTTATGGAATAAATAAATTGATATTAGGAATTTATGAACCTGTGAATTAATGTGCTAATAATGGTAGAATAGAAAGGGGGAAAACATTTATTCCTAAAAAATATTACTCTATTACTTGGGCATGATGACCCGTATGACTAATAAACATTTACTCATAAAAAATCTTACTCTATTACTTGGGAATCGACATGTATAGTTTTCTGAAACCACTGAAACTCAGTTAATCCTCTTAAAACACAATACTTTCATTGTGACATAAGGATACCCAAATTTATATTTTGACTAAATATCGTAAGACTATCCTATATTGTTTGAAATCCATCATGAAATGTGGAAAATATGGTTTCAATACTTCCCCTCATATATGGAATTAATTTATTTATTTCACATATTACTCCAACCACATAAAAATATGGAGTCTAAAATATTGTATACATTATTGTCTCATGGTGAAACCCAATTCTATTTCTATGTTACCTACAACATCGCCTTACACTATGTATACACTATATATCCTAGCTAACTATTAATCCTTAAAAGTTCCTCATACCGTGGGAATATTCCTTTTTGATTTGACCATTTTTATATGATACTCCACCTATCAACCATTTCATAATTTACCATGGGTGTCGTGTCTTTTTTAGTTTTTTTCAACTATATATCAACATGTTGAACACAACCTTCTTTGATGCATAATTTTGGACCTAGAAAACATTTTGTGTAATTTGTGGATATTTTATAAATACAAAAAATATTTGGATGGCATCCTCATGATAAGTCTATACAACCGGTTGTAGTAAGAAGGCAATAGAAAACCTTATTTAAAATGATTCATTATTTAACATTGTTATGTATATTTTATTTGTTATTACTATGCATCTATTATCATTTCTAATTTTTTTCTACATAATTGTTTTGAAATATATGTTCTAAATTTAATTTTTTTATTAAATTATAGGAATTCCAAGGAGAAATGTAACACCCCAAGATTTCATAGTGTGTTATTTCTTCAAAATAATTCAATAACTTGCACTACACGCAACACCGAGTTCAATTGCACAATGACTTACCAAAAAAAATCCATTCAAAAGAGGTTATGAATAGTATTAACCGAATTTTAAACTTTATATAATCCTTATAATTTTAGAATCCATATTATGAGTTTCTTAGATATAATGCAAGAACAAATTCATTTTCAGTATTGCACTTTTATCAACTTTTAATAGTGAACCCTTTTTAAATACAATATTTTAAACTTTTTGACTAAATGGGTACATCAAAAATTTAAAATGAAACATCCCAAGCTTCCACGGTACACTTTCTTTGAATAATACAGTAGCGTGTGTTGTACGCAACCTTGAGTTTTAACACACAACACAACCAATCAAACTAGCCGTTATGAATAGTAATACCTAATTTTTAAAATTATATATATAATATATTTTAAAATGGACTTCATTTTTGGATTCGGAATATCGAATTTAGCCTAAGGTGAAATTTTGGTACATTTCGGATAACTTTCATATTTTGATGAATAGTGAAAATTACTAAATTTTAATTAAAAACATCTTTTTTAATCAAAATAATTAATAGTGATAAATTGTGAATTTGAGTGGTTTTAAAGTATATTTAGAATATATTTTTACCATTTAATATAATTTTGGTCATTGGACATAATTTTACAATTAAACCGAACATAAACAAGTGTCAATCTTTTGATAGTTATTATCTCTTAAAAACACGCTTTTTGTTTTGACAGCGGGAATTAATTTTAAATTAATTTCTGCCACTTCTGTGTTTTGAATTTAGAAAAATGGATTCCATATTTGGAATCAGGATGTTCAAATTGTGTAAATAGGTAACTTTTATTTTTAGACATTTTGAATAATTACTGCGGTAAATATTTTATTTACCATGGTTAAGGGTAAATCCGGTAAATAAGGGTAAAAAAATAATATTATAATAATACTAAATTACCCTAAAACGTGTCTTAACCCTATTGGTTGATACATGGTCGACCATGGGCATCTTTGGGTCTATTTTGGGACCCCATGGATCCACTTGTGAGTGATAATGACACTTTATTTTAATTAAGTTAAAATAAATACAAAAATGGCATAAGCTTACATCTTTTAGAAGAAGAATTTTTACATAAGGTTATACATGTTGGATTTTCGATTATAAATATTCATTAGAAATATAAAAAGATTTCCTACATAATGATATTTTATTTATAATTTTTAGACATTAAATAATTTATTTTATTTATGACACAATGATGATGCAGTAATTACTATAATAGTGAAAAATTAAAATAAGTGATATTATAAATACCCAAATAAATATAATATGAAACTTTTAATGAATTAAACTAATTTTATAGGATAATATGATATATTAGGATTGATTTAATTGACTTTTTTAGAAGTAATAAATCTGTTATGAGTTTCACAAAAATCAACTAATGAATAGTGTCAAAATTGACATAAAAGAGTTCTTAAAAAAATATTATATTATTAATTGATATTAAATTCCTAAAAATCTAAGGTTCGGCCAAGAGACTTATATCATGATAGGTTAATCATTAATGGACCACTTGGGGGTCGCTTGGATGTATATGGTAAGTTTATTAACCATATAATATAAAAATACAAAGAGACATTGTAAAAGTGAAACTAATTAACTTAGAGTTAGTACTTAAAGATAAGGTTAATATAAGTACCCAAACCTGTCTAAATTCTATTGGATGAGTTGTTTTCGACCCATCCCCACCTCAACCTTTGAATAGTCAACTTTGGAGCCATTAGAAACCGAATATGAATTTATTATAAATTAATATTTCTAGCTTTTCCAAAGGTGCCCCTCACCCCTCTTATAAAAGGGCACTCCTCCTTCTCATTTCTTCACACCTCTCAAGACACTTGGCTCGTCCAAACTCTGCCCAACTAAGCTCCCCACATCCCTCTCCTCCTCCTTGAAGCTTCCCCTTAGGCAGAAAGCATTTCAAGAAGTCCTTTGGTTCCAACCAAAGTGAGTTACCTAGATTAAAGGTAACGATTTCTCTTAAATTATTTTCATTTATTTTGCTTCTCCAACCCCCAAACTCTTTTTATTTCCTTTATTTTGTAACAACACCAGTATCCACAATATACTAGGATGTTGTTATAAGAAGGATTCAAACTACACATACACACAAATCCATCTAATGGATGATGAACATAATGTTTCTGTGGATGGCAAACTAACGCCTCACGAAACGATGATTGTTCAAATACATCTTACCACCTCTCATGGTGGCCATTATGATGGCACTGTAATTAAATATGATATTAATGATATATATTTTATATATAAGCTTCTGTAATTCCATTTTATTTCATACCATTATTCGTTTCATGTTGTATATACATACGATAATTTCATTTGAGGAAGTGCGGACTACCGCCCCCTTAAAATGATATGACTCGTTCATACCACACATGGAACGTATAAAGGATGGTGTTAATGAACTTAAGTAACATATATAAAATATTATATTATACTGGAATAGTAATATAACTATGTATCATTTGGATTCGATTCTTTTAAAATAAAAATTAAATAGAAGTAACGTTCGTGCGTACGTACGGACTACCGTCTCCACGAACGCGATGAGATTCATTCTCCATCGTATCCATTCAAGTATAATTATCATTTAATGATTTAAAAATGATGTTTAAGGACTTGATATCATTCTGGATATGAATAAGATACAACAAACAGGACTTATGTAACAAAACATATAAAAGAAAATGAGTAAGTTAACACCCGAAACGACGATAATTCTAAGATATTATTAACAAATCAATGTTAAAAGATCATATATGATATCATATTAATATATATGATTCTTGTATAATTTAATAACAATTATTTCACCATTATACAGGAGGTTAACCTACCCCAACCAAGGAAAAGTACAAGGTAAGGGTTATTTCACAATCTCTTCATTATCCGAGGTTGTATTATACGTAATAATCTACTGGGATCTCTTTATCATCCACATCCATGTTTCTTCGAAATGTATTTCAAAACATTTTTACTATTTACAAGAATATGGGTTAAAGTCATTTATACCCTTGTTTGACTTTTTATAAGAGGTTTATAAAGGAATCTTTCCGTCGTTTTCAAAACAAGGTCCTTTTTAACCTTTTCGACAGAATTGAGGTAAGAATGTTTTTTTAACTTATACGGCGGGTGCGATTACTTTCCGCCGTTATAAAATCGTCGACACTTTCCTTACAAGCTTATAAGAATATTTTCAAAGAAAATGTTTTATTTTATATGGATCTTAAATGTTTTCAAAATAAAAAGGAGATACTTCTTTTAAAATAATTTTGATTTCATCTATGTCAACATCCTTTGATGGATTTTAAGATTATTTGAAGTTGATTTATTATAATACAAAACTTCTATATTGTATTGAAGGTTTTGTGATATGTTTGAATGTGGATGTACTATTTTATACCATTCATAGTTTATGGTGAAACTATTGACATTTCGTATGCTAGTTTTAACCCGAATGTTTATGTTATATTTCAAACTTTTCTTCAGATGAATGTGCTAAACAAGTATGTTCCGGGTTGGGGACCGGTAAAAGTAAGCCCTCCAGGTTGGGGACTGGTTAAAGTAAGCCCTCCAGGTTAGGGACTGGTAAAAGTAAGCCCTCCGGTTTGGTCTCCGGTTATTAGAGGTACTCCGGGTTGGTGTCCGGTTATTAGAGGCACTCCGGGTTGGTGTCCGGTTATTAGAGGCACTCCGGGTTGGTGTCCGGTTATTAGAGGCACTCCGGGTTGGGTTCCGGTTAGAAGTAACCCCTAGGTCTTGGGATGAGGCCTAGACAATGAAATTAACGTTTGACATTATGCATTCCAACATTATGAAAATGGTTATTGATTTTTGCGTGTGATTATTCGATTAGTAGAATATCCATGTGAATAAGTAAATGGCATTATTTCATTTTACTTTTGTCATACTATGTTGAAGTTCAAGTTTAAAAGGCTTTTGTTTTAGTAATTCATTGCCTTAAATGTTTACGCTTATTTTGAATGTTCCGCTATATTGTTATCCTTACTGGGCATTTGAGCTCACCCCTTTTCTATGTTTTATTTTTCCCAGGTAGTGAAGAAGTAAATTATGATTGACTTGCAGGGATATTATGAGGGGTTAATAGTGTGGATATGAAGACTTTGTTGTTGTAGTAGTTTTTCACTTTGAAATGTAATGTAAAACTTTATGTTTATATCTAGTGTTTCCAAGGCTACTAAACTAATCGGTCTTTCGAGATTTGATCTTTCTTGTGATCATGCCAATGTTATGTAATAATGCACCGACTCTGGGTAACTGGGGTCGGGGCGTTACAGTTGGTATCAGAGGAAGTTTAGTACAAACCTTGGAAGCTAGATTTAGATAAATCTGATTAGAGCACGTAGACCTAGGATGAACTTTGAGGATTAGTATAGAAGAACTTCCTAGAATTTTGCTATTGTAGAGATTTTGTGAGTTTTCCGAGCAATACATCCCTGTCTGGATACGAGCAGGTAGAGGCGGCTCTGGCACAGATGTACCTAGGGGTAAAACCCGAAAACACCGCTTTGAGCTAGACTCGAACGGGAACTGGTGCACGACAACGGGCCTTGCTGCACTCTTGGTTACGACACTCCCGGGGGATATTCTTAGGATAATTCTCATTTTCTTTACAAACCATTATGAAGGGTTTATGTGGATTTACTTCCTCAAAGGAGAAATTTTTATGATTATGGATTATATCCATAAATAGTGGAATTTATGTTAAGTGTTTTATAAGTATGGGATTATGTATTTTGATTCATAAACTGATCTAGTTTATGCCATTGTTTAGAAATGGCGCCCAGTAGAAGGAATGAGAACTCCAGAAATGCACATGATCCAAAGAGAAGGAAGGATCATATCTTTCATGGTCTTAAGCTAGAATTTATAAGAGAAATAGTCTCCCATGTATTATCATCATATGAAGAAATAATATCATGTGTTGATAAGATAAGTAAAGAGTTTACTGAGTCCTATGGCTTTGAAGGGAAGCAAGAGAAGAAAAGGATAGAAGAGAGAAAGATGGATAAAGGGAAGCGGGAAAAGAAGAATTTTCCCATATGTGGTAACTGTGGAAAGAAACACCCTGGAACTTGCCTGAAAGGAATGGGAGTTTGTTATAAGTGTGGAGGAAAAGGGCACGAAGTACGTGACTGCAAGGGTAAGAAAATGGTTTCAAATGTACAATGCTTCATTTGCAAGAAGTTTGGACACTACGCGAACCTATGTCCCAGTCATCAAACTATGCCGCAAATGATGTTATTGGATAATAATCAAGTTATGATACTACCACAGATGAAGAGGAATGATTAGAGTTCTTATGTTGATTATGTCAATTGAGTGTGTATCAACAATTTACTTGTTATAATAATTATGGAGTATGTAAGGATTGTACTGCAGTACTATTTCATTAAGGACTTGAGATTGTGTGGAACAAAGAAAAGTGACTCAATAGTAGGATAAATTTTTGGAAAATATATGGTTGAGAGAATGATAAACCATAATATAGTTCTGACACCGTGGTAGTGATTTTGGAATAATACATGGTTGTTTTGGATAAATTATATTGGATATTCTTGACTACCTTGGAACTGATTAATGATTTGTATATTCCATCATTGTTGGGGTTTAAAACATTTTTGGATTAATGAAGTATATCCAGCATTCTATATGGAATAAGGGAGAATGAATGTAATCAATAAAGAATATGGTAATTCAGGATGTTTCAGTGTATTAAAGGAAAACGTGATGAAGGTATTCATATGCTATTACGCGATAAAAAGGATCTATATCATGTTTACCATCCTTATGAATGTTGGACTGTGAGTTTGGACAGAAGTATTTTGGATAGTTCTAGTTTGGATTATTTTGGATTGCCATAAAAGGACAACCCGGAGGTCGGGCGGCAACCCGTCGCGTCCGACAAGGCTGTGAGACTTGAACCCGCAACCGAAGGGCGACAAGGGTGTATCACCTACCACTGGCCCACGAGATGTCCTAGATTAAATAATGTAGTTTTTATTAAAATATCTTTTAGATGAATTATAAATTCGTTTATTTTGGAACCCTATACGAATAGTGTCAATAGAATTTTTTTTACATTCTATTATCTTTTAGAGTGAAAGATGAGTTTGTGGTAGAAATTTATTAATGGATAAAACTCTAATTATAAAGTAAGTAAATCTCCTTATGATCTTAGCCAATATCATAAATAAATTCCTCAACATTAAGAAAATCAACTTAGAACAAAAATTTTTTCCTAGATGGTACCTTAAATCATCACTAATTTATGGATTTGGGATTGATGGCCTTTTCATAGCCATGTTCTCTACCACTCTCCATCAGATAATTGATGGTTATATTTTTCTTCCATATCCATATTTTCCTACATGGAACCCTAGTATGTGTTATTTTCGGTAATCTTCATACTTTCGACTCTTTATTTTAAATAGAGGCCTCATTAATTCATTTTTCGATGTGGGATTTCAACTAAGATATTTTGAAACGTCAAAAATGTGTTATCCTAATACCCTATGTTTTGTTGAACCGATGATATTTCAAATTATCATAGATTGATAAATTTAAGGACCTCAATTTTACACTTGTTTGTGATTGATGACCTCAATCACTACCTATAAATATTTACGTTTTTCCTCCAATTATATGTCTCTAATTGCCACCAATGTTCTCCTAATCGAGATCATAATTTGGTGGTGACCCTTTTATTTCTCTTTTCCTCATATTAAGACTAAATTTTAGTAACCCAATTTCCGATGTGGGTTTCCCCACAAATATATTTTCTATTTTCAACCTTTTATTTTCGAAGAACAATTTCAAATTGCGAGGACGCAATTTATTGAAGGAGGGGAGAATGTAACACCCCAAGATTTCATAGTGTGTTATTTCTTCAAAATAATTCAATAACTTGCACTACACGCAACACCGAGTTCAATTGCACCATGAATTACCAAAAAAAATCCATTCAAAAGAGGTTATGAATAGTATTAACCGAATTTTAAACTTTATATAATCCTTATAATTTTAGAATCCATATTATGAGTTTCTTAGATATAATGCAAGAACAAATTCATTTTCAGTATTGCACTTTTATCAACTTTTAATAGTGAACCCTTTTTAAATACAATATTTTAAACTTTTTGACTAAATGGGTACATAAAAAATTTAAAATGAAACATCCCAAGCTTCCACGGTACACTTTCTTTGAATAATACAGTAGCGTGTGTTGTACGCAACCTTGAGTTTTAACACACAACACAACCAATCAAACTAGCCGTTATGAATAGTAATACCTACTTTTTAAAATTATATATATAATATATTTTAAAATGGACTTAATTTTTGGATTCGGAATATCGAATTTAGCCTAAGGTGAAATTTTGGTACATTTCGGATAACTTTCATATTTTGATGAATAGTGAAAATTACTAAATTTTAATTAAAAACAACTTTTTTAATCAAAATAATTAATAGTGATAAATTGTGAATTTGAGTGGTTTTAAAGTATATTTAGAATATATTTTTACCATTTAATATAATGTTGGTCATTGGACATAATTTTACAATTAAACCGAACATAAACAAGTGTCAATCTTTTGATAGTTATTATCTCTTAAAAACACGCTTTTTGTTTTGACAGCGGGAATTAATTTTAAATTAATTTCTGCCACTTCTGTGTTTTGAATTTAGAAAAATGGATTCCATATTTGGAATCAGGATGTTCAAATTGTGTAAATAGGTAACTTTTATTTTTAGACATTTTGAATAATTACTGTGGTAAATATTTTATTTACCATGGTTAAGGGTAAATCCGGTAAATAAGGGTAAAAAAATAATATTATAATAATACTAAATTACCCTAAAACGTGTCTTAACCCTATTGGTTGATACATGGTCGACCATGGGCATCTTTGGGTCTATTTTGGGACCCCATGGATCCACTTGTGAGTGATAATGACACTTTATTTTAATTAAGTTAAAATTAATACAAAAATGGCATAAGCTTACATCTTTTAGAAGAAGAATTTTTACATAAGGTTATACATGTTGGATTTTCGATTATAAATATTAATTAGAAAGCTAAAACGATTTCATATATAATGATATTTTATTTATAATTTTTAGACATTAAATAATTTATTTTATTTATGACACAATGATGATGCAGTAATTACTATAATAGTGAAAAATTAAAATAAGTGATATTATAAATACCCAAATAAATATAATATGAAACTTTTAATGAATTAAACTAATTTTCTAGGATAATATGATATATTAGGATTGATTTAATTGACTTTGTTAGAAGTAATAAATCTGTTATGAGTTTCACAAAAATCAACTAATGAATAGTGTCAAAATTGACATAAAAGAGTTCTTAAAAAAATATTATATTATTAATTGATATTAAATTCCTAAAAATCTAAGGTTCGGCCAAGAGACTTATATCATGATAGTTTAATCATTAATGGACCACTTGGGGGTCGCTTGGATGTATATGGTAAGTTTATTAACCATATAATATAAAAATACAAAGAGACATTGTAAAAGTGAAACTAATTAACTTAGAGTTAATACTTAAAGATAAGGTTAATATAAGTACCCAAACCTGTCTAAATTCTATTGGATGAGTTGTTTTAGACCCATCCCCACCTCAACCTTTTAATAGTCAACTTTGGAGCCATTAGAAACCGAATATGAATTTATTATAAATTAATATTTCTAGCTTTTCCAAAGGTGCCCCTCACCCCTCTTATAAAAGGGCACTCCTCCTTCTCATTTCTTCACACCTCTCAAGCCACTTGGATCGTCCAAACTCTGCCCAACTAAGCTCCCCACATCCCTCTCCTCCTCCTTGAAGCTTCCCCTTAGGAAGAAAGCATTTCAAGAAGTCCTTTGGTTCCAACCAAAGTGAGTTACCTAGATTAAAGGTAACGATTTCTCTTAAATTATTTTCATTTATTTTGCTTCTCCAACCCCCAAACTCTTTTTATTTCCTTTATTTTGTAACAACACCAGTATCCACAATATACTAGGATGTTGTTATAAGAAGGATTCAAACTACACATACACACAACTCCATCTAATGGATGATGAACATAATGTTTCTGTGGATGGCAAACTAACGCCTCACGAAACGATGATTGTTCAAATACATCTTACCACCTCTCATGGTGGCCATTATGATGGCACTGTAATTAAATATGATATTAATGATATATATTTTATATATAAGCTTCTGTAATTCCATTTTATTTCATACCATTATTCGTTTCATGTTGTATATACATACGATAATTTCATTTGAGGAAGTGCGGACTACCGCCCCCTTAAAATGATATGACTCATTCATACCACACATGGAACGTATAAAGGATGGTGTTAATGAACTTAAGTAACATATATAAAATATTATATTATACTGGAATAGTAATATACCTATGTATCATTTGTATTCGATTCTTTTAAAATAAAAATTAAATAGAAGTAACGTTCGTGCGTACGTACGGACTACCGTCTCCACGAACGCGATGAGATTCATTATCCATCGTATCCATTCAAGTATAATTATCATTTAATGATTTAAAAATTATGTTTAAGGACTTGATATCATTCTGGATATGAATAAGATACAACAAACAAGACTTATGTAACAAAACATATAAAAGAAAATGAGTAAGTTAACACCCGAAACGACGATAATTCTAAGATATTATTAACAAATCAATGTTAAAAGATCATATATGATATCATATTAATATATATGATTCTTGTATAATTTAATAACAATTATTTCACCATTATACAGGAGGTTAACCTACCCCAACCAAGGAAAAGTACAAGGTAAGGGTTATTTCACAATCTCTTCATTATCCGAGGTTGTATTATACGTAATAATCTACTGGGATCTCTTTATCATCCACATCCATGTTTCTTCGAAATGTATTTCAAAACATTTTTACTATTTACAAGAATATGGGTTAAAGTCATTTATACCCTTGTTTGACTTTTTATAAGAGGTTTATAAAGGAATCTTTCCGTCGTTTTCAAAACAAGGTCCTTTTTAACCTTTTCGACAGAATTGAGGTAAGAATGTTTTTTTAACTTATACGGCAGGTGCGATTACTTTCCGCCGTTATAAAATCGTCGACGCTTTCTTTACAAGCTTATAAGAATATTTTCAAAGAAAATGTTTTATTTTATATGGATCTTAAATGTTTTCAAAATAAAAAGGAGATACTTCTTTTAAAAGAATTTTGATTTCATCTATGTCAACATCCTTTGATGGATTTTAAGATTATTTGAAGTTGATTTATTATAATACAAAACTTCTATATTGTATTGAAGGTTTTGTGATATGTTTGAATGTGGATGTGCTATTTTATACCATTCATAGTTTATGGTGAAACTATTGACATTTCGTATGCTAGTTTTAACCCGAATGTTTATGTTATATTTCAAACTTTTCTTCAGATGAATGTGCTAAACAAGTATGTTCCGGGTTGGGGACCGGTAAAAGTAAGCCCTCCAGGTTGGGGACTGGTTAAAGTAAGCCCTCCAGGTTAGGGACTGGTAAAAGTAAGCCCTCCGGTTTGGTCTCCGATTATTAGAGGTACTCCGGGTTGGTGTCCGGTTATTAGAGGCACTCCGGGTTGGTGTCCGGTTATTAGAGGCACTCCGGGTTGGTGTCCGGTTATTAGAGGCACTCCGGGTTGGGTTCCGGTTAGAAGTAACCCCTAGGTCTTGGGATGAGGCCTAGACAATGAAATTAACGTTTGACATTATGCATTCCAACATTATGAAAATGGTTATTGATTTTTTCATGTGATTATTCGATTAGTAGAATATCCATGTGAATAAGTAAATGGCATTATTTCATTTTACTTTTGTCATACTATGTTGAAGTTCAAGTTTAAAAGGCTTTTGTTTTAGTAATTCATTGCCTTAAATGTTTACGCTTATTTTGAATGTTCCGCTATATTGTTATCCTTACTGGGCATTTGATCTCACCCCTTTTCTATGTTTTATTTTTCCCAGGTAGTGAAGAAGTAAATTATGATTGACTTGCAGGGATATTATGAGGGGTTAATAGTGTGGATATGAAGACTTTGTTGTTGTAGTAGTTTTTCACTTTGAAATGTAATGTAAAACTTTATGTTTATATCTAGTGTTTCCAAGGCTACTAAACTAATCGGTCTTTCGAGATTTGATCTTTCTTGTGATCATGCCAATGTTATGTAATAATGCACCGACTCTGGGTAACTGGGGTCGGGGCGTTACAAGAAAACATTATACTATTCCATCAACTACACTGACAGATGGCGATATATTTGTCTCCCTCCCTATAGCATCTAAGACATCTTCTTCTTCCCCTTGCACCATCTCTCACACCCTCCATGAGCGTCTCATCAGCAGCTCAGTCAATGCCTTCCCATTAAATAGCCTCAGTAGTGAGGGAGTAGGGAGCCACTCCTAGTTCTTCACAGGGATATTGTAGGCTGACTATTATAGGTACAAATTTTAATATTAATAAATTTATTTCACTTTTTTATACTAACTGTTTGTTCATAAATGATGGAAACAATGAAACTATAGAGAAAAATATGAAAATTTCATATGTTTGTAATATAACGAGACTAAATATAGTTGTCACATTTGATTCCTATGGGGTACCTACAGATGACACTATAAGATTACTTGGCCAGATTCTAAGCCAACTGGTCGTGGAGCCAGTTTCCCTTCTGATTACGTGTGATGATTGGAGGCATATGACTTCATCTTGGAAAAATGAAGTTTTTTATTCATAAATAAAGTTAATTTTAATACATTATGGTGTAATTTAATGTCATTATGTTATTAAATTCTAATATTTTTAAAATTAATTTCTATGTACATATGTTTTTTCACATTACAGTTTCTCATGTGCTAGCAAGAAAGTAGACATTGAAAAATCTGGGCAAGAAATGAAAAGAATTTAAATGGAGATTATGGAGAAATTTCAATGATACTTTATTGAGCACCCAACATATGTATGAAAAGGTACCCAATGGGGTACCTAGAGAGCAATGGAAAGTTTTTATTGATATACATCATGATGAGAAGCACATGGTATTTAAATATATATTATTATATTAATCTCATTTTAAATTTATATATGTCTATGAAAAGGAGATGAAATTTTATACATTAATATTAAATTAAATTTTATTTATTTCAGGATCTTTGAAGTAAGAATTCATCGTGTCGGGCTAAGAAAATCTTCCCTCACACTGTGGGGTCAAAGAGTTTTTCTAGAATTTGATCGACTCTGGTAATCTTTTCATTAGTTTAAGTATTTATAAGACAATATTATCTATTTAATATATTAATTTTTTTATTTATCTTTGTTTAATACAATCACAGAGTTTAGGGCACTAAGCATCACGAACATAAGTGTTTTTGGATGTTCATAAAAAATCTGATGGGAATTTTGTTAAGGAGCCTTCCAAAGAAGTTAGGGTATGAATTCATTCTTCATTATAATAAATTATTATTAGTTGTCACTATGTTAATATATATTGCTTATAATATGACTAATATTTTATTTATATGTAAAAATTAAAGAACTATGGGATTTGAATCCCATGTTGTCCTACTCAGTCTCCTAGGATGACCTAGTTGGTGAAGTGCTTGGGAAGGAGCATCCTGGTTGAGTGTGTGGGATGGGTTTCGAGCCCTTACCATCTAAGGTATTTAGAAGGCCATCAGGGATTGAATCTGCATCTACTCTTAGCTGTAATCACTTCCTACCCTGAGATGCTCAGAGAGATTGTTTTCTTTGCAAAACACAATTCAGGAACATGGGGCTCAGATATCCGCTTTGTAGAAAGTGTTGGTTGATTTATATCAAAAGATGACTGGATCTGTCCCTGGTGATATTTCATTGTTGATGGGTGGTGAGTAGGTAAATCACATAACTTCAAAATCATTTAGTTTGAAAACATTTATTGGTTTTATGTAAAAATATAAATATACAACATTATTTAATTTTCAATATAATTATCTTACAGGTGTCGGTAGTAGGAAGTAGAGATGGAGGTGGAGAGTGTTACTAGCAGTGTTCATCATCGGACTATGATTAGTGGTCTTGTTGATATGTTGGAAAAATATGGAAACATAGAGTTTTTTCATGTATCATGTGTGGCATAGAGTAGTCACCTAACATTTTCATGACCTAACATTTTCATGATTTCCCATGTTTTATAAAGTAATTGTAATTTGATATGTCTTGATGATTTAGTAAGGTAGTGAGTCTAGAATTGGTGGAGTGTGAAGTTGGTGGAGTATGAAGTAATCAATGTTCCATATGGAATATAGAGATATTTAATATTTTCATTTGAGTTATGTTAAGATGTGTATATTAGTATTTTAGACTAACTATTATGTTGTTTATTTTATTCATTTTATTCATGTTGGAGACACAAACCCCACAACCATGTCTTTCAAGGATGGGGATCACAAACTTTGGGTCAACTATTGACCACATTCAAAACATGGGAATGATCACTTCTCACAATAGATCCTTTGAGGTGTGTTCCCTAGATGGTAGGAGTGCCTATTTTGGACACACACCATCACTATAGGGGAGAATAATACTTGGAGGATAATGGGGATCCAAATTATGGGAGACCTAAAGTGTGGAGGTGAACATTAGGTGATTTTTGGGAAGATTTCAATGCTTCGGGAGCTATAACAATATGTGCTTGTTCACATTGAGTGGTCCTATATATAAGAGATATTCAACCCCATTATCAAGAGGAAGGCCCTAAGGTTGGTTATTTTTTGGGATGGGACTAAGATATGATATTATGGTATCTCTTTGTATCCCATGAAACTTAAAATCCATCTATATATAGTTTTGAAAATCAGTGTGGTAGATGACCATCATTAGAATAGAAATTCTTGTATGGAAAGGGCGAGAATATCATGTTCGTTACATACTAGTCCAAGATGGTCAATGTTAGAATAGGTAGTTTAAATTCTTATCAATCATAAGTTCATGCTATGTAGTTTGAAGGGTTATAGCTCATATGTTGGTTCTATATATTTTAAAATCTTAGATTTACATATATGAAACATTGTTAGATGGATGAGATGATATGGTTTAGATTATTCTATTATATTTTCTATGTACATGGTTTTTTATGAAAAATTATTAGATTTTTGACTACTGAACATTTTTATATGGTTTAGATTATTCAGTTACATGTTATCTGCACATGGTTTTTTTCAGGGTACTGGTACTAGGGATTCAGAATATACATCATTTTTTTATTTGTAAATCTACATTTAGAGGTGGTTTAAACTGCTTCTAACAAAATAGACAATATTTAGAGGTTTTTTAAACCACTGCTATAGGTTGATATTTTCTTATTGGTGGTGGTTAAAACTGATGCTAAATAAATGCGCGTTATTATTTAGAATCATTTTTGGTGGTTTTAGTAGTGTTTTTCATGTAAAAAATGGAGAAAATTTAGTAGTGGTTAAAACCACCTCTAAATATATTAATTTTTTTAAATGAAACCACCAATAAAACCACCAAACCCACTGCTAAATATTTTCACTATGACACTTTTCATAAAACGATGCTAAATTGAATAAATCACTGCATGTTGGATGCTGACACCCAATTTAGTGATAGTTTTATGAAACCATTGCAGAAGCATATGGTGGCATTTTAAACCACCGTTGTGCGGTGATTTTCTTGTAGTGTAATAATATTATTATATGGCATGGGGTTTAATAAAGATTATAATATTATTTAAGGTGTAGTAAAAAATTAAATAATATTTCAACCTAAAACCTAACTCTATAATAGATGGTTATGACTATTGTATAGGGTTAAATAAAAAATTTATAATAGAGAATTATTGTGCACAATAGACTTCTCTCTCTCACTCAAATTTCTCCTCTCTTCCTCTCAAGAATGAGAAGTACTCCTTCAAGCCTAAAGGATCTTGGATAAATTAATATGAACAATGAAAGATAATTGATTCACTGTGATAGAACCCGAAAATCAATTGACATTACTCAGAGATCAAAGGAGAACATGTGGATCACCATTAGATTGATTCTACACTTGACTCCTTATAGTGAAATGAAGGTAATATGAAAGGGTTTTAGTAATATCAATAGCATCATCAAAGAAATAATCCTATGATGAGGTAATAATTTCGTCTAATCATAAATTAATTAATTATAAATTTAATGTGAAAGATCCTCTCTTGGGGTTTCAGGGAACACTAAATTAAAAGAATTTTTAATTTAACACCCATCAAGGGAACTTCCATTGCACCCAGAACCTATAAGTGGTATCAGAGAGGTAACATTTTAAATTCATAATTATTTATTTAATTTTTTATCAATATGTGAAATCATGGTTTAATTTTTCATTTCATATTATTCGTTCTTTAATCTTATTTCAATTAACATGTTTTAGATATTTTCATTTATTCATTCAAGATTCAAAATTTCTTAAGTCCAAGAATAGATGAAGAATGATTGCAGATTACATTGGAGAGTGACATGAATTTTTTCCATTAATACTGGGTAACATGGTGTGTCTCCAGAGTAAACATTATGTACCTAAGGGCACTACACCTAGTCATTTCATGGGATACATGACATGCCAAGAAGTAAATTACAAACATAGAATTTATTGTACATTGTGTGTTGATTGGGCCTACCTAGAAAGCATGTTTTCAAATTAAATATCATGTAGTTGGTGTACACATAATTTATTCCACTCAGTTTAGTAAAGAAATTCATGCTAACTATGTGGTTAAATACACAATCAAAACCACATGGGACTGACAGCCTGGAACATTAATAGAGTACATGATTTTTAGATAGCATACATGGCATGTATTATATTAATTTTTGCATCTGAAGTACACATTGATCCATTCAATGATTCAAGTAGACACACAACAATAGAAACACATGATGTGTAGCTGGCATACATTTCATGTGGTCATGCATCTGAAAAACACATTGATTATTTCAGTGGGTTTCGTAGAAACATGACAAGCATGATACACAACATGTAGTTGGATTGTATAGGCCATATATTCTTGCTGAGGTACACACCGAATCCATAGGAATGTATCCCAATTACACAGTAATAGAGGTACATTGTTTTTAGCTCATAAGTACACATTCTATAGTCCCCCAATAAACAACAGAATTAAATTACATTAAATTATTAAATTGTTGCACTAAAACCTTATTTTATTTATTGGAATACATAGTGTGTTTTATAATTTAATAACTTTTTTAAGGAATCATTAAATGATAACATAATTTATTGTAATAATCTATCATTATTGGTTCTTTCATTTATTTTCCATGAATGCTTTTAATAATGGGTATCTTTAAAAGAATTCAGATGGTCATTAAGATGAAATGGAATTAATTAATTAATTCAAATGTGTTTAACTTAATAATAAAGGAGTAGAAATTAATGTCAAATCGTTATACTTTTGTGTATTCATTTCATGTGCATAACCATTCATGAGCTTGACCAATACCTGTGTATGTGTTGAAATTATTTAATTTAATTTATTTCATGATTTTGAAAATATTAATTATTAAATTAAATATGATGGCCTTTGAGCCATCCCTCCCTCTATTATTATATAGGAACTGTATGTCCAAGGTTATTTATGTAATTCCCCTTAACCAATCCTTTGGTTCCCCTCACATGTGTGTGAGTTTTAAATACATGTAATAAATGGAGTATCTCAAGGCGTACTGAGGTTGTTCAAGACAGAACTTAGATGATTCCAACATAGGTGATACATAGATGGATAGGTGGAATTCTAAAAAACATACCAGGACTGAAAAATTGGGTTCTTTCCCCTAGGTCAATGGTTGATTCATTTTCTACTAAATAAATCAACGGTTAGATAAGCTCATGATCAGGTCATTTATTTATTTATTTATTTCTATATATGCATTATTTATTTTATGGATTCAAGACCATGATCACATAAATAAATAAATTATTGTGCAAAGGTATAATTTAATTATTTATGAGTAAATTTTTATCCAACATGGTTATTTAATTAAGTAAAATCCACTTAATATTAACAATTCGGGTAAAGGATACAAAATATAAAATTTATGAATAATAAATAAAATCCCAAAAATAAACATTAAGTCAAACTTGGTCTTCCATTACTTGATTAGGAGTGAAACCAATAGAACTAAGTGTTTTACTAACCCTTATTGGGACACTTTATTTTATAATGGGAGTTATTATAAAGTTTTTGGGTTTTCGTAACCATTTTACATCAATAGGAGTACCACTTTCTAGACTTGGTGTAATTTGGACGAAAGTGTTAAGGAAATCCAAGTCAGGATTTTCGGATTAAGGAATCCACTCAACGGATCAAGGAGATACAATCCTATAGTTGGAAAAGACATACCTACCTAAATACCATAAAATATCTTGAAAACCCCTTGTTGGGGTTATGTGATGGGGCATATGGATCTTTTCCACTAGAATATTGAAGAAACTATACATTCTAAGTTCAATGGTGAGGGGTTTTGAGACTTGATAAAATAGTGAGTGATTTAATAAAAATTTATTTATTATTATTTCTCACATAATTTTTAATAAAAAAAGTATTAATCACCTATTTTAATTATTTTATAAAATGTCAAGAAAAAACACAAGAACGGTGTGATCATTCCTTAAATCAAGGTATATCCTTACAAATAAATTTTTTTGGATATGGTATAATCATTTATGTGATGCATTATTATCATAAAAATTTCATTATGTGTTGGAATCCCATACTCCTATTCTACCACCCCAGTAAGTGAGTGAAGGTGAAAAAGATGTCTACCAGAGATATGTTTATGATGTTTCCTATGTCTATTTTATTATATTATTAACTATGTATGAATATTTGATGATACAACATAAATATATGGATGATTACATTATAATGTAAAATATCTATTCTCTTGAGAAATAGATGTAAAGGCTAGAAATAAATAAGATTCTCAATGAACTATATTAGTGTAAACTGGAAGAAGGTAATTTAGTTACTGGTCATGATTTAAATATATTGGGTTATATTGATTACTTGGGGAAATTATGATTCCACTTGGATAAGTAATTATCCATTAATATTATCTTATTATCCTTACCATCAAGATTAGATTTATTTGTCCAAACCTAGATTAATGAAATGGATAAGTCGCTTAGGAAACTTTTATTTATACTTCAATAAGAATATAAGGTCTGGTTGAAACTTGTTTCTCCACCCCTTTTAATGAAAATTTTGAAATACAAAGTTGAAGATCCCATGGATAATCTAATTCCAAAATATCCTTTATGGAATCCTTAAAATAGATAAAAGACTCAATCGAAGAAGAATAAAAAGGAGGATATTTTCTTCTTATGTTGAATAATGGACATTGGAAAAGAAATTACAATAAATTGAAGAGGTATTTAGTTGCATACACTTCAGGTATATTCATCAAGTTTCTATTCACCACTTTTTTATTAAATACATTATGCTTACAACATACATTTATTTAAATATAGGAAATTAGAAATAATATAAATGTTATAGAGTAAACTCAAAAGAGATGATAAAGGGTGATTCTTATATCATCCAAGGGGATATCGTTATTTCTCATTTCCAAATTGGATTGATTCCAGTTTTTAATAAGTGTTACCAAAAAATTTATCTCAGTGTCCAATTATACCTAATGAGAAATTATTTCATTTTTTGGAATAAATGTTGTTATGGTACTTCAACATTAAACTAATAGTTTCGTAACTATTGAATCACATATATGCATTGCAATGAATGATGAATATAAAATATAAGACTCTTCCTCAATCAAAGAGAGATAATTCTTTATCAAATAAAACTAAAATTAGTTGGTTTTTTATTCCCATAAAAGTGATTTATTCTCAATTGAGCTAAGAAACTATATATAAAAAAACTATTTATCATGTTTTAGACAAAGAAACCTTTTCAAAATACGGTGCATCACAAATATTTTTAGATTTGGTTAAATATGGCCACATGAACCATTATTAAAAAAAGGTAACTTCAAATAATTCATGAGATTACTTCAAGAGATTTTAGAAAATCTCAGTGAAGTAAATGAGTGTACTTGGTAAAGATTGAGGAATATCTGAGTTGACCTGTTGGAGAATATCTTATCCAAGTAATAATTGATCATATATGTGGATTAAATGTTATCCCTAACTCACATTTCCTAATATAAATCAATTTCTTGATGGTAATAAAAGGGAGATCAATAATTAGTCTTATATATATTGAAAATATTTTATTATTCCTTCCAAGACATATTTTGTAAATAGAAGTGAAACAACTAACCATATGCTAACTATATTTTCTAATAGATGTCATATCAAATTTGATATGATAAGAATAAATTAGAACACTACTATAGGTTCTTGTTGAAATTTGTTTGTTAAAATATAGCTTTAGCTACAAACAAACATAAAAAAAACTATGGTGCATTTGAATTAATAATCCTATAACCACTAAGTTTATTAACATATAGTCAAAATCAACTATATTTCCAAAAAGGAACCCCATATCTTTAAATATAGTGGTAGAATACTTAGATTATATGGGTTAAGTCTCCAGATGCACATAAGTTGGCATATGAATACCGGAATCCACACAGCTTAGTGTGTAGAGTAGTTCTAGAGACACATACTTCATAGGAATTTATAACCAAAGAGGTGGTTTATGTTCACCATGGTGGGTGATGCTTGTATTATTATTTCAAATTAAACATTCATACAATACAATAGTAAATGGTAATATGAAAAGGTTGAAAATTATGTATATATATTCAAGTAATTTACTCCATGTATCAAGATTAGGGGGCTCCATATTTTGAATGTTTCTAAGAATTGATATTGTTCATGGGTATTCAAGAGAAACTAGACGTAGATAGTACAAGATGGTGCCAATAAAGTATAATTGATTTTTGAAAGGTCTGTTATATGAAATAACCTATAAATAAATCATCATTAATATAATACTTCTTGAATTATACTTTTTCAAAGCATATTTTTAGGATCATCATATTGGGTTATTGATTGTTAAGGTCGTCTCACATAGAGAAACCCGTATGGTAGATGTCTATATGACATGGCCAAAAGGAGACCCTGTGGTATATGTATACTAGGCATAACTTAAAAGGTTCAATGAAATCAATAAATTATAATAAGATATAAGTATTACATAAATTAATTTATGAATAAATCATGCATAGTTATCATAGAATACTCATTTGGAAACAAATGAGTGAAATGTATCTCTATCTAGTTAGTGGGAGCACTATAAGTTTTGAAGATAGAAATGTTGATAAAATATGGAAAATAAATGTTGTGTATTACCAATTTTTTAAGACTAAGGAATGAAATTTCTCCAAGTATGACTTAAATCATAAACAATGATCTAGGGAACAAGATCTTTAAGATAGATCCAAGATCTTACTCAATTTATTCATAGTACATATATTAACTAAGTGTTCAAAAATAAAATTTGTAACAATTCAAGACCAATTTGATGTTGGCATATAATATTTCTAGTTGAAAATACATAGTAATAGGTATATATTATTGAAATTAATATAATTTCACAAGATTAATTTCTATGAATTTATATCATGTACCATGTGTAACATCTTGGGTTTTTGAGCGGGTTGGAAATTTTGGGTAAATTTTAATTTTGAGTTTGGAGAGTGTACCAACATTGAATTTGAGGTTAAAATGGTTTTCTGAGATTTAGGACACTTTAAAGTGTTGTTTTAGGCAAGTTTTAATGTATGGTAAGTGTTTTGGGGGTTTAGTTTAGTTTTGGAAGTGATGGGTTTTAAAAACGAAAAACCGGGAGATACAACATTGGGCGCACAGTTAGCGCATGGTTGGTGATAACTATATATCCCAAACTATGTGGCACATTTAAATAAGATCATAGTTGTAAAAAATCATGTGAGGTGGATATAAATCCATCTAAGGCATCTAAAATAAATTGTAGAGGGTTCGCATGGGCTGCACATGGTTTAACAAACTGTGTGCCTAGTCGTGCGAGTTGGAGGTGCCTATGGAAAGTGACACTGCATGGTTGGTGCATGGATATCCAAAACATTAATCCAACATTAAATTCATTAAATATTTTGACTATAATATTCTACCCCTCCATCTTTATTTCTTTCTTCCTCCTTATTTTTTCTCCCATGCATTCTTCTTCCCCATCCGTGAACTCCTCATTTCTCCTCTCCTCTAGGATTTGGTTTATCTCCTTCATATGAGCTCTGATTTGATCATAGTTAGGTTAATTTTATCTCTATAGATAAGACTATGATTCATATGTATTATATTATTATTTTATTTCACTTTTTTGAATGCTAATTTCATGTGATATCTTTTTCCCTATTTCTAGGTCATTTTTCTAAATTTCCAATTTCTCTCATTTCATCTCAGATTAGATGTATGTATTTGAAGAGTGTATTACTAAAATAATAAGGTAGGTGGTTCCTAGATTTATCCTTAATTTTTACACATGTTATGGGATTTTTAATTAAATATGGATGAGTTAGTGGTTTGAGTGAGGCCCATTTAATTAATGATTTTATTATTATTATGGTTTTATTATTGGAATATGTTTATAGGCATTTCCATACTTGTTGAAATACATTGTGCCTATAAATTAATGAAATGAGTGGTATGGGGATTTAGTTGGTTGGTAAGGTTACTATGGTTGTTTTAATTTAATTATAAATATTATGTTATGATTATATTGGTTCTATGAGAACGTGATGGTCTTGGTTCGAGTGACCTGAGGTGATGATGATCATCATGATTAAGGAAACATGGTTCATCAGGATGAGGAAGAGGGTGATGAATCTTGTTGTGTTTGGGTGAATAAGATTGCATAGGGTGATGGAGTTCCTATGAATGTTGTGGCTTAGGTTTGGTTAGTGGTTTTTACTCATCGTGATTGGTTGATAGCACAATTAGAATCATGTGCACATAGATAAGGACTTGGTGAGGTGGTGTTTACCACTCGATTTGGGTGGAGGACTCCATAGATTTAGTGGATTAGGGGATGGTGATGGCCATAAATTATGGAGGAGGTGGTCACTGTTGAAATCCATGGTTGATAGTGAGTGAGACCATCGATTGGGGGATGAGGTGCATTGTGAATGTTTTGACCAATGGGTCAGTTTATAGAAGAATAGATATTATCATGCCTTGGGTGCCAAGATTCTAAGTTAATAGTGGATCATTATTTCTAGAAATACGGACATCATCATGCCTTGGGATGTTGGGTTTTTGAGTCAATAATGAATTGACAAATGGAAGTATAAGGGACTTATGATGTGGTTTTTGGGTGTGCCAAAGGGATGTTTGTTTCTCTTGACATGTTATGTATGTAGACTTGGTTGGCATGATGTTCCAGGTGATATGTGTATGTATGGGAAAGTGAGGTTCTTCTAATTTGACTGATCATGGATACAACGTTCCATTTATGTTATTTTCCAAAGTAGGTGAATGCTCCCTTATGGATGTTGAACACAAGTGGAGTAGGGTATGTAATTTATGTTTGTGAGTTAATGTTATTTATTTAAATTTCCATACACTGGTATAAATATGGATGTATGACAGACACACATTGGTGGTGGCCTACCGAGTTTATACACACACCCTGCATGGGCCCCTGGATTTGAGATCATGTAAGGGATCAGACATAGGGGTTGGACCTTATAGACCATGGATGTGTTGTGAGTGTATGGGATGGATGGAAGATAGACCATGGGGGTTTTTAGAATTGAACTTGAGTTTATTTTTGTGATTTTAGAGTATGTACTTATATGATCATCCATGGGAGATCTTTCATACCTATTTTTTTATGACTTTCTAACATGTATACATTATCTTCTATGTATGGATATTAAAAATTTCTTGTTATTATTGTTGTTTATATGTTTTTTTGAGTTTTATTATAAGATTTCAAAATGACTTTATTTATTAATACCTTTTACATTATTATTATATAATCTCAAAAGGGTGTAGTCTCTAAACTATAACCTGATTAGACCCTCTATACTAGTCAAAAGCCTTTGGCATATGGGGAGGCACACCAAAGACCATGTGGTTCTCCAGCCTGGAGCACCGATTAAGCGGATCTTGGGTCAGGGTACTAAAAATGGAATCATAGGAGTTTCTTTTTCTTTTGTCATACTATCTAGGCTGTGGTAGACAGGAGACTAGGATCTAGTCAGAACTGGGTAAAGAACTCGTGTTTGGGTGCCTGCAGCCCTATACACAGGGGACATACCATGTTACCAAGGGTGTGAAATTAATGTTTTGTTTTATTCTATTGTTTTTTATATATTTATACCTCGAGTGGTTCAATTGGGTGTGAAATTATTGGTTTTTAAAATTTTGACCCCTAGACCAGTATGGAAAGGGGGGAGTGTTTATGAACCATAGTAGGAACTCGGGATCATATAATATGTGTATTTTCTTGTGATTTTTGTCTGGAACCTAGAATATGTGAAAAGGGGTAAGGCTATTTAAAGTGTTAACCAAAATATAAAAAACATTTTCTTACATATCTTTTTGGTGTTATTATACTCAACCAACATTGGTATGTGGTTATTGACAAGATGATATGTGATCCAATATGTATATGATATATATGAGCTTGACTCTGATATGGGTAGGTTGAAGTAATGTAATGCAGTGATCTGTTTAAAATCTCAACAAAAATCTAAATAGTGTTTTCCTACATAGCTTCTTGGTGTTATTCTACTTAACCACCCTAGACTGATAATTTTTTATATACATGATATGTGATACCAGACTCTAATATGGGTAAGTAGGGGGCCATCAGGTCATATGATATGTGATGTGGGTACGGTAGGGAAGTGTAAGGGTGGTAAGATGTGGAGATAATTTTTTAAAATCTTGAGACACCCCTAGGTCAGAAGGTGAATCTAGATACTTTTATTCCCAGGGCACTGAAGAAGAGTTGGTGGGACATATAGGTATAGGCTGGAAAACATGAGGTACTATCATGGAATTATTTGAAGGCTAGTATTTTCTTGAATTTATTCCTAAAGATGTTAAGTTCATATCAAGATCGTGAGTTCATAAAATTATAGTAGGGGGATACATCCATTATGGATTATGTAGTGATGTTTACAAACTAGTTCTTTTCCATGCCCTCTAGTAGGTGATGAAATTTTTAGGGTGAGGTGTTTTGAGGATGTCTTGAGGAATTCCATTAGGGTGTAGGTAAACATATTTAGGTTAAACTCATTCTTGGCGGTAGTGAACTAGTATTTGATAGCTGAGGTAAATTTTATTGGATGGAATTATTCAATCTTGGTGACGTTGCTAGGTGAGATAAGTAATGATGCTTTGGGTAACCATATATGAATCCATGAGGAGACATAGTAGGGAAATCAGGTATACCACTGAGGAGTAGGTCATCAACTATGTGATTCCAATGTGGGTAGCTGAGACATGTTCAGACTTAGTGTGAACAGCCTTCGAAGGAGTGCCAAGCATGCAGGTAAATGGTACATCTGGAGAGGTTCTGTCAGATTACTTATCAAATAGTTGAGAATCAGGGACTAGGTTAGACTTGGGATCTAAGTTAGGATATGGAGCAGTACCAGGAGTTGGTATCTAGGATTATACTTCATACAGGTCATGGTAGGTAGAGAGAGACCTAGTAGTGGGGTTAGTGGTTGGTAGCTAGTTCAGCTCCACAGGGAGTTCAGGCCACGAGCAATTGATCTTCAAGCTAGGTATATGCTATTGACCTATAAGGTTTAGAGTAGGCATGGGAACCGATGATGGTTATAGTTACTCCAAGAGCATGGTCATGTTTTAATTTTTTATATGATGGATATTGGTGCACAAGGTGCATGTATTATAGTTAAATTAACCAAGTATGGGTTAATATGTGAGCATCAAATGTGATGCATGATTTTTATAATATGTATAGGAATCGAGATGTTTTGAGGTCAAGAATATATATATATATATGATGTGGGATATCTTTTGGGAATTGGATTTTATGTGAGTTTTTTATAATTGGTTGTGATGCAGGAGCTTGTGGGCATCATGGATGAGGCTGAAAGAATATGAAGATCAGATGTGATGCAGGAACTCTTAGGAAATGGTTACAATACATGAATGTGGGTTCCATGAATGACACAGGTAAGATTGAGCACAAAATTAGGTTAAGTAATGACATTATTTCATATAAATATATGTACGTATAGGGTATGGTCTATAAACCATCAGAATTTTGGATTGGGTCAAAAATCAATTGGGTAGGTAACTCTTAAGGTGGAGATCCACGAGAGGAATTGACCTATGACTGAGTAATTGGGGTAGAAATGGGTGATGTTTATAATATGGGTATGTTAGATACCATATCAGTGTGAGAAAAATTACCTCAAGGAAGAGATATTGTAAGATGGAAAGATTGTAACATCCCATGTTTTTGAGTGGATTGGAAATTATGGGTAAATTAGAATTTTGAATTTTTTGAGTGGAAAAACTTTGAATTTAAGTTTTGAAATGGGTTTTTGAGAGTTGATACACTTTAAACTATTGTTTTTATATTTTTTTTAATGACTTGTATGTTTATCAAGAGCTTAGTTTGGTTTTTTAAGTGATGGGCATCAAAAACCAAAAACCAAGAGACACGACATTGGGTGCACGGTTTCAACACGATTAGTGATAAATTTGTGAACCATAATGTGCAGCCCATTTGAACTAGAAAATGGTTAAAATAAACCATGTGAGATGTCCATAAAACTATGTGATGAACCTATAATAAATTACAGAGGATTTGTATTGGTTTTGCACGGTTTGAAAATCTTTGTGCCTATTCGTGCAAGGTGGAGGTGCCTTTGGACAGTATCACTACACGGTTGGTTCACAGTTAACCAAACCATGTAGCCGAACCATGTAGTTCCTTAAAGAGGTTTATCTTACTATTATAATCAACCCTATTTATTTCTTTATACCTATTTTTTTATTATCCCATGTGTACGCATCGTCTAGTTGTGAACTCCTCATTTCTCCTCTTCTATAGGATTTGGCTTATCTTCTTCATACGAGCTCTAATCCAAGCACTATCAGGTGAATTAGAAAATTATAAATTCACTTATAAAATACATATTTGATCTTTGGAAATGGTTTCATGAATTTCAAATTCGTTCTTATATATTAATAATGTCATAAAATTCATGTTATTTATAAAAATGGTATTTTGCAATATTTTCCCAAAAATAAATCTTTTTAGAAAAAAATAAAAAATATATATATACTAAACTAGTATTTTAATTATAAATCAAAAAAAGAAATTATTTTTATCTAATTAATATTATAAAATTTATAAATTTAGTTTTTTAAATATGAAATATAAAGAAAACATTTTTTATAGAAAATAAACTTCCTTTTTCTTTAATAGTCAAAATGTGAAATATGAAAAATAAATATAAAAAATAACTTATTACATTAATAATTAAAAATTTATATCATCATAATTTCTTGTTACATATCCCCTCAATATATCTGTGTAAGATTTAAGCATATGTTATGCTCTTGTGGCAGATGGGGGTGGTGATTCTACTAGCACAGTTCTTATGGAAATTTCCATGAGTTTGAATTTATTTAACATATGATTTATCTCATACCATAATTGTTTGAGTTAGGATTAAGCTTAGTATAGAGAAAATTTCATGACCCCATCCCCAAAAAGTGTACCCATCCTAATACATCAATATGAGAAGAGAGATAGTGACCCCTGAGTCCCGCCTCTAGTAGGCTCTGTCATCGAGGGTATAATAAACATGCAGATGGAGGCATTACCCTCAAAGAAAAAAACATGTGGAAGAGAGAGATAATATAGACCCCAACCACCTCCTATTCAAACTATAGTATAAAATAAAACCTGAGTATACAAATGTAATTTCATGCAAGAACTACTACAACTGAAAGGTAAAATTTCAAATACCAAAAGAAAGTAAAGACAACAATGACCACGAAGCCCAAACAACTCCTCCAAACCACAAGCTAATAGTAACCGGACTGATCTCCAACCTGATACAACTAACCTAAAAATAGTTTATATATACATAGGGTGAGTATAACAATATACTCAGTAGGATCCTCCCAAGATCCTCTCATGAAAAATTAAATAAATCATACTAAAGCATAGTGAACAACAAGTGAAACTAACTCATCACATAAAAAGGTATAATAAGTTCCCAACCTCACCATAGATAATCTCACCAAGTATCGCATGAAAGAGAGTATAATATAATAAATAATATCAAGGGTAACCCGCTACTACTTCCCCACTAGTTTTCTACTTTTCCCCAACATCGCATGTCTTGAGAATCTCTCTCCAAAAAGGCTAACTCGTGGAAACCTAGGTGAAGCACCATAATATGTACCTCATGCAACACAACACCATTTCCATATAACCAAAAGTAAACAGGTAGTTTCTGAGAGCCACCACATCTCACATAGAATGTATCATATGTTGGGTATTAAACCTCAAGTGATCACATCCCATACACCGAGTAAGGATCCGCAATCCGTCATAGCCTATACATGTTATACCTATAGTATTCCTTAGGAAACTATATCCAAAATACATGTGTTTGAAATAACCAAAGGCATTACATCCCTCTACACACATATATGGGGAAAACTAACCATCATGAATACCAGCACAAGTAACTACCAAGATAGGAGAGTGGGGCCAAAGGGGGTAGTCATAGATACATCCTCTCATCGGGATATTGGGGACCCCCCCCCCCCCCACCAGGGATTAGAATCCCTGGGGTGTTAGTTTCCCTAACTTATCGGGTGGAGTAGCATATAGAAGCACAAAAAAGTACATGATATAATATAGCTCATGACCATACTATGGGAATATCCTAGTCTTAGATACAACTGTAGAAAACGTCTCTCGGACTCCCGAATGCCACTTCAAAGACTAGATACCATATAATAACACAACCATTAAAGAGCTACATTAAGTTACTTTATTCCTTTTCCCATCATTTTCAACTCACATTAATTAATTCTTTAACCATTATTTAATCGTTAACATTTTCCACATTACATTAGATTAACTTTTCAACAAAGATCCATGCCCTCCAGACATCAGCAAACCAACTTCATGGCTTCTCAGAATTATAACCTCAACATTGCATCCTAGAAATATCCAAATCATGGGTTAAACATTTATTCATTTATTAATAACATTACTTTCCATATTGCAAGGTATTCTTGGAAAACATTCTAAGCTACCAAACACAAGGGGCTCAATACAGTGAGTAGGTGAACTACCCATCGATTCTTATACACCTATAGTAGGAGCATAGACTCGTCGAACCATGAGAATATAAACACATAAATAATGTGGTATACCTCGTGTATCTTCGCCTCTCTTGGAAGGAGGGTAATGAAAACCATTTACCTTAAGTAGTGGGGAAATGAAAGAAGATAAACAACAACATGGCCATTAGTCAAGAAACTGATTCAAACAAGCATCCAACTTTCATAACAATGGGTAAGCCTAGGTTCAACCCATTTCATCATCTCTAGTGTCCTCCCCAACACCCACATGCATATACCGATGCATCTCACCACTCCCGGCATCAACTACTACCTCAAAAACTAAGAATACACACCCCTCGTACCACAAAATCCCTCCAGTAATGGCCATCCTAGGCTCAAAACACATCAATTCATCTCCACCCCACATGAAACAACAGCCCTCTAGGATCATCCATCCCAAACTCACAACACATCACAAACATTAGGAAATAAACATAGAAACCAGGCTCTCATCCCTAAAGAAATTCATACAAACTTTACACACAATGAGATCTCATGACTCCAAAGAACCAGTCAGTCAGCCTTTACAATCAAACAAGAAATGTAGACCCTTCAAAGGAATTATCTTTTATAACCCAACCAGTTTTTATTCCATCTTGAATTAACCTATTAATTATCACATGTTCCAACTACAGGAAACCTAAGAAACAATCTATCTAAAGATGTCAAAAATTAATTAACCAATTAATTTAAAATTACTTTAATTCCTTTTTCAACAAGCATCATCATTCCATAGGTTCATTAACCAATTAAATTAAACATGCGCACTTTCATCAATTTTATTATCATCAAATTAAAACAACAATCAGATTCATTAAACATGCATATTTAATATTTTAGGAAATTAATTATCAATTAATTATAGATTTATGTTATTTACCAATTTAAATCAATAAAAACATGCTAAACCAAGAAAGGAATAGATGTCACACTCTCTATAAAATCAAGAGGCAGACTGTTATCGCAGTACAAAGTAGCAACATCACTATATGATCGATACCAATTCTTTTAATCTGGTTCGAATAATTATTAGGTAAATTTCATTGTGATATAAGGGGATAAATCATTATAAATCTATGTTTTCACATAAATAAATATAGAATAAATGAATCCCCTACCTCAAAAGGTCATCGAAATTCTTCACACGAGAACAAACCATGCAACAGATCTCCAATCACCCATCCCGCAAGAAATACATCCATCCAAGGACACCACAGCACCACCGCATCAACAAAAACCAATGAAATCACAATTAGAAACATGATATATCATACTATATCACGTGGAAAGAATATTGGGAGGAAAAGAGATAAAATTGGGAGAAACCACTGGAAAATATAGGAAAAAACACCTTTGATTGAACCAGGTCACCATAGATTGAAGATGGAAGCCCAATATCGATTCTCATCAAAGGGATCTCTAAAACATTGAGGATGAGACTGTTGGGTCACCTGGGATGAGAGAGAGGTGGGGGGAAGCTATAGGTGTAGGGTTTGGAAACCTGAGTGGCTAGAAAACACTTAAAAAATTACTATAGCAAGGAATTACACAATGTGTAATTCCCTTTCATGTCATGTAATCCTTAGGGTTGAGTTGTCTCCAAAACACGCATCACCTATTTATTTTATTTTATTTTTCAAACCCCAATATATTAAAATGTGTGAAACCCTCTTTCACCTCATGTAATTTGTTTACACAACATGAAACCCACTTCCACATCGTGAAAGTTCCCTGCTCCCAGCTCTCAGCACCTGAACTCCTCCATAATTTTTATGAGCCTCCTCTGAGCTCCACAAGACATGGGAACATGAAAAGGGTAGATCCAAACTAATCTGAGCCCTCAAATCAGATACCTATCAAAACATTCTCATCCTGGATAATCCAAAACCAACCTAGAGTGGAAACAAAAAATGAGTTTTCTGAATAGCCATCCCATGAAATACCTCCCAAAGCTCTTTCCATCACAAGAGCTCAACCACCATACTAGGTGAAAAATTAAAAACCACATAACAACCACAACCATATCCTAAACACTATATTAGGGGATATACCTCTCAAAATAGATAAATACACAACAAGAAACAAGATAAATCCATATCACAACCGGAAAAGGTCTACAACCACAAAATGAATAGTGTTACAAGAGAAGAGCTAAACATCAAACAGATCAGGGTCCTGAGTTCATATCTATGACTCACATTCCCAGATACTCTTCTACATGCCACCATTCCACCATAAGACATGAATGAATGGAATAGAATTCCCAGTAAACACCTTCTCCTAGCGGTCCTGGATCCCTACATGTCACCCCTCGAAGGTCGCATCATCATTAACATCAATATCACCCCA
This sequence comes from Viscum album, assembly GCA_963277665.1. Classification (NCBI taxonomy): domain Eukaryota; kingdom Viridiplantae; phylum Streptophyta; class Magnoliopsida; order Santalales; family Viscaceae; genus Viscum; species Viscum album. The sequence goes on from OY728121.1 coordinate 233,435,936, forward strand.
ATCGACGATGTGAGAATCATCATGAAGATAATGATGGAGATACGACACATGAAAAACATCGTTTATCCAAATCATCTATGGGGGAAGCACTATATGATATGCCACAACTCCAACATGAACTAACACCTTGAAATTCCCAACAAATCAGGGATAAAGATTAATCCCATGACCAAACCTTTGCTGCCCATGATGGGAAGTTACCTTCAGGAACACATGATCCACAATGCCGAACTCCATAGGTCTCCTCCTATGATCAACATAGTATTTCTAACAATAAGGCACTACCTTCATCCTCTCATGAATCACCTAAACCATCTCTTCTGTATTTTGTACCAGTTTTGGCCTGAGAATCACTGACTCTCTAACCCCAGTCTAGAATAACAGAGAATGGAAAGGTTTTCCATATAGGGCTTTAAATAGAGCCATACCGATGGTAGAGTGGAAAGTATATTTGTAATAGAACTCTACCAAGGTCAGGTTCCTCATCCAAAAACCTCCAAAATCCAGGAAACAAGAGCACAACATGTCTTCAAGAGTTTGGAGGGTCTTCTATGTCTGACCATCCATCTACATATGAAAAGAAATGCTAAGGAATAGCTTAGAACCAAAATCATATTGGATAAATCTCCACACCATGGAGTTAAAATGAGGATATCTATATAAAATGATCATCCTCATGAATCTATGGAGTATCATCACCTCCTCCAAATACTTCCTTGAAAAAACCTCCACTGAGATCGACTCCTTGATCGCTATGAAATGGGTTTATTTTTTTCAAACAATACACTACCACCTGTATAGTTTCATAGCCTCCCTGAGCTCGAGGTAAGATGGTAATGAAGACCATCAAGATGTCCTCCCACTTCCACTAAGTAATATATAATATATGGAGAAAACCATCAGGATCACGGTGCTCAACCTTCACCTTCTGGCAGACCAAACATTGAGACACAAACCTTGAAACTACATGCTTCAACCCAATCCACCATAAATGGCCTCTAAAAGATTGGTACATATTTTTCATGACATTTTGTACCACTAAGGGTGGGATATGGAAATATCTAAGAACCATATCATGCATTTCTAAAGGAACATAAATCCTTCCATAAAACAATACTCAATGTTGTTTATCTTCAGAACAACCATCAGGATCCTCACTAAAAAAACTCGGTCTCTCTAGACCTCCACCTCAAGATCCCCCAATTGGAACTCCTCCACCAAATACATTAGATATGGATGAAATATCATCTAAAAAAGATAACTTATTCCCCTAACTTCTCCCATATCTAAGTGAAATGTCTAAAGTTCTTCCATTACTCTCCAAGAATTTCTTAATTCCCACACTGCATCACTGCACAATTTTCTGCTTAGTGCATTAGCTACAAGATTCCATTTCCCATTTTTATATGAAATATCTAAGTCGTAGTCCTATTATAACTCCATCCACCAACATTGACACAATTTCAAGTCATGTTGGGTGAAAACATACCTCAGGTTCTTATGATCGATGAAGACCATAAAATGATCGATTATGAGATAATGTATCTACAACTTCAGGGAAAATACCACTACTGCTAAATAAATATTGTGGGTGGAATAGTTACGCTCATGGGGATGTAACTTCCAAAAACCATAATAAATGATCAATAACTACTGCATCGAAACATATCCCAACCCAAGACGCAAAGTGTATTACAAAACATCAAACTGAACTCCTTCTATTGGAAGATAAAGAACTGGAGCATTAACCAACTTCACCTTCATATACTAAAAAGATTTATAACAATAATTAGTCCAAAAGAACACCTGATCCTTTCTAGTGAATACTATCAGAGGAGTCACAACTCGATAGAAATCATCTAGGAACCTCCTGTAATATCCTAAAAGATCAAGGAAACTTTATACCTCTGTCACTGTCTTGGGGGCTTCCAAACACACAAATACTTCGGTCTTCAATGTATCCATATCTACTCCCTACTGGGATACAATATACCCCAATAAAAAACTTCTTGATCCCAAAACTCACACTTTGGAAACTTTCCAAACAACTAATGATGAAAAATAACTCCCAAAATGGCATCTAGATTATCTGCATACTCCTCCTTGGACATAGAGTACACAAGTATGTCATCAATGAAAACCACTATGAACTTATCTAGGAACTAATGAAACATAGTGTTCATTAACCCCATGAACATAGCTGGATCATTCATCACACTGAATGCCATTACAACGAACTCATCATGCCCATGATGATAACGAAAAGTAGTCTTCGGGATATCCTCATCATTTACATTCATATGATGATATATTGAATTCAAGTCAATATTTAAGAACCAACTTTCACCCTTCATTTTATTGAATAAATCATCAATCAATGGAAGAGGATATCAATTCTTCACTGTCACTTGATTCAAGCAATGATGATCGATACACAACCACAAACTACTGTCATCCATATTTTCAAAAAAACCGGTGCACCCCATGGTGACACACTTAGAAGAACAAAACCTCACTATAGTAGACCATCAAGATATATATGCATCTCTCTCAAATCATAAGGTTTAATCCTATACAAATACATCGAGATAGGAGACACACATGGTTGTAGTTTGATCTTGAACTCGATCTCTCATCAAGGGGGTAATGCTACAACCTCCAATGTAAAGACATCATGGTACTCTTATATGACCCTAGGAAATTTCGACTACTGAACCTCCAATGAACTCATCATCAGCTCATCAATCAAGGATGAAAAGTACAAAACATGCCTCTGACCCATCCAAAGGTCTCAGTCACCAACAAACATTGTTTGCTCTTTATCAACATTGAAGAACACAACCTGCCTCTTAAATATATCCATGATATCATACACCGAATACAGACAATCCATTCTGAGGATGATTTCATATGTTTTTATTTGTAAAAATAGGAAATATCCCCAAGATAAATGCTTCCCCAGCACTAGATCATAGTCTCTACATAATTCAAACAAGTCAGCTCAACCTCCAAATGGCGTAGTCAACTCTAAGGAAACCGGTAGTCTCTCTACCTCAAGTCCCAAATCATGGAAAAGGGCAAGTGATATGAAGTATTTTTTCTCTCCCTGATCAAACAATTCATGCTCCCAAGTAGAAAACAAGCAAACGGTACCTCGAACGATGTCTAGATCACCTGGAGATTGAAACAATAAATCATGAAGCTAACCACAACTTGCTCCACGACCTCTCTGGCCATGATGATGACCACCTCCATAGTATCTCTCTACTCTCCGAGGATAGGGAGCATCCTGGGTCTATCCTATTCCTGCCCAAACTACTCTATACTGATCTAAAACTAGAGCATCCTTCTGATGCTGCTTTGGTTGGAACTGCCTCAATGGAGGAACATGAAGTGGAACATTTGGCACACACAGACTGATCATAAAGTTTAAGCACTCTCACCACTTAGTACCTCGGCCTCCACAAGAAAAACATGTGTATGATACCTTGGAATGGTATTGAAATCCACTACCCCCAGAGAAATGATATATTGAGGGATAGGACCTACCCCTGGCTAATTGGAAGATCTTCTGTCCTAAAAACTGAGAACCACATACCACAGCTATGCTTAATGGGGAATATTGAAGACTCGCCTCTCATGATGATCTGTTTTTGGATAATATCCTATCGATGGCCACTGCTCTTACCAACAACTCAAGATACGTCTTTAACATAAACGAGGTGATCTATCATTGGATATCTGGATGCAAAGACTCCTCTAAATGCCTCTATCTGGCCTCCTCGTCTTGAAATAGGCTCAAAGCATATCTTAGAAGGTTCCTGAAATAGATTCCAAACTCGCATACACTGGAGCTCCCCTGCCAAAGCGTAAGAAGCTCCTAGAGACTGGACACCTTTAAGACAAATAAAGAAACTCAACTCTAAACTTGTCCCAGAACTCCTCCAATGAGACTGTAGACTCCTCGTGATCTTTAAGGAATAAGAATCACTATAGCCTCACTGCCCCACACAGCATCATCACATCCAATAATACTCAATTCTCCTTCCGTGCAAGGATCGAACTGAAGGCTATCTCAATCTCATCCAACTATTATTCTCTGACTACATCTAAAACAGAGACCTCATACCTCTATAGACTCTAGAACTGAAACTCTCGGAGTGCCCTCCTCCAAGTTTCATTGTCATCAACCTCTACTCTAAGGTAATCTGTTGGCACAACCTGCTAAACATCTTCCACGCGAACCTGATGAGGAAATTGACCTGGAGCCATACCTGCAAAAGAATAAATAGTTAGAGCTCCTAAATCTGGAATATGGAATACTTTAACATTAATTAATTGTTTTCTTCTTTTAAAATTCATTTTAGGTTAACCTATCCCAAGTTATACCCATTCAAACACATGCACAAAGAATAATGATGCACAATCCTTTCCTAGGACTATACCCGGCAACTAGTATCACTTTGTTTAGTAGCCACTGTAATCTTAAAGTTCTATACATCAAACCATAGGGGGACCTAAATACTCATGTATCAGCTGGTCTCCAATTTTTATGGAACTTTATAGACTTATCTGACACCATTTCCCTACCAACCCATGCAACCTCACCTATTCCAAACTCCAAACTCCATACAATACCTCAACCAAGCCTCTGATGCCACTCTATCATGGTTCCCTCCCAATAATGTGTACCCCTATAGGGATGGAAATTAGAGAAGAGAGATGGTGACCCTTGAGTCCCATCTCCAGTAGGCCTCAGGTTGGAAACTAGCACCTAGGGTATAATAAACATGAAGATGGGAGGCATTACACTCTAAGAGAAACACATGCGAAAGAGGGAGATAAGACATACGCCCACAAAATACATCTCAAAATAAAATATAAAAGAAAACCCAATTACACAAATGTAATTTCATGCAAGAATAACTAAAACTTAAAGGAGGAATTTCATATACCAAAAGAAAGCAAAGTGGAAAGTGACCACGAAGCCTAAACAGCTTCTGCAAACCACAAGATAGTAGTAACTAGACTGATCTCCAACCTGCTCCAAATGACCTGAAAAATATTTTATATATACGTAGGGTGAGTATAATAGTATACTCAGTAGGATCCTCCCCAGATCCTCTCATGAAAAAGTAAAGAAATCATGCTAAAGCACAGTGAACAATAAGTAAAACTAACTCATCTCCTAAACAAGTATACTAAGTTTCTAGCCTCCCCATGGATACTCTCACCAAGTATCACATACAAGAGAATATAATATAATAAATAAGATCAAGGTTACCCCTCTACTACTTCCCCACTGGTTTTCTACTTTTCCCTAATGTTGAACATCCTAAGAATCTCTCTCCAAAAAGGCTTGCTCATAGACACCTGGGTGAAGCATCACAATATGCACCTCATGCAACACACCACCACATCCTCATAACCAAAAGTAACCAGGTACTTTCTAGGAGCCTCCACATCTCACATAATGTGTATCATATATTGGATATTATACCTCAATCCATCACAACCCATACACCAAGTAATGATATACAATCCATCACAACCTATACATATTATACCTATAGTAGTCCTTAGAAAACTATATCCAGAATACCTGTGTGTGAAATAACCACAAGCCATTACATCCCTCTACACATATATATGGGTAAAACTAATCTTCATGTATACTGTCATAAGTAGATACCAAGAGAAGAGAGTGGGGCCAAAGGGGATAGTCAGCCATCCATCCTCCCACTGAGATATTGGGGAAAACACCCCCCCCCCCCATCAAGGCTCAGAATCCCTAGGGTATCAGTTTACCTAACCGGTAGAGTAGAGTAGTGTATATAAACACAAAAATTACATGATATAATATAGCTCACAACCAAAATATGGGCATATCATAGTCTTAGATACAACTGTAGCTAAAATCTCTCAGATTCCCGGCTACCACTGCTAGACCAGATATCCTATAAGAACATAAAAATTAAAGAGATAAATTAAGTTACTTTATTCATTTTCCATGAGTTACACTTTAATTAATTCTTTAACCATTAATTATCCATTAAAATTTTCCACATTAATTTACATTTCCATTTCAACAAAGATTCATGCCCTCCAGGAATAAGCAAACCGAGTCTACGACTTCTCAAAATTACAATCTTAGCATTGCATCCCAACAAGATCCAACCCCATGGTTTAAACATTTATTCATTCATTAACAACATTAATTTCCATATTACTAAGTATTCTAAGAAAACATTATAAGCTACCAAACATAAGAGGCTCAACATGGTGAGTAGTTGAACTACTCGTTAAATCTTTTCCACCTATAGCTGGAGCATAGACTCATCCAACCATGCAAAACTAAACATAGAAAGCACATGGAATAGCCCATGTGTCTTGGCCTTTATTTTAAGTAGAGTAACCAAAATAATCTACCTCAAGAAGTGGGGAAAGGAAATCAGATAAACAACAACATGGTTGTCAGCCAATAAACTAATTCAAAAAAGGTATCTAGCTTTCATAACAGTGGGTAATCCCAACTTCAACCTGGTCTATCATCTTCAGTGTCCTCCCTGACACCCACATGCATATACTGATGCATCTCGCAACTCCAAGCATCAACTAATACCTCAAAAACTTGTCCTCCACATCCATCACACCACAATATCCCTCTAGGATCATCCATCCCAGGCTCACAACACATACATGCCTCACCTCTCCACATACCATAATGCCCTCCAGGATCAGCCATCTCAGGCTCACAACACATCACAAGTAGCAGGAAATAAACATAGAAAATGGTATATTGGACCTAAATCAATGCATCCATCCTTTACACACAATGATCTATCATGAATATAAAGTGTCAATTACTCAGCCTTTACAAGAAAATAGGAAACTCATACACTTCAAAAGCATTATATTGTATCACACAACTGGTTCTTATTCTATCTTTAATTAAATGATTATTTATCATAGGTTCCAACTATGGGAAACCTAAGAAACAAGATATCTCAAGCTATCACAAATTAATTAACCAATTAATTTAACATGTACTTAATTTCTTTTTCAACAAGAATCATCATGCTTCAGGTTCATTAACCAATTGAATTAAACATACACACTTTCATCAATTTTATTATCATCAAATTACACCAACATCAACCGAATTCATTAAATATGCCCCTTTAATATTTTATCCAATTAATTATCAATTAATTTTGGATTTAAATTATTTACCAATTTTCATTAAGAAAAACATGACAAACCAATAAAGTCATAGATATCACACTATCTAGAAAATCAAGAGACAAATTGTTATCACGGTACAAAGTAGTGACATCGTTATGCGATCGATACCAATTATTTTAATCTAGTTAAAATAATTTTTAGGTCAATTTAATTGTGATATAAGGGGATAAATCATGCTAACTCTGTGGTTTTTCATAAATAAATAGAGAATAAATGAATCCCCTACCTCAAAAGGTCTTCACCGTTCTTAGCATGAGAACATACCACACAATGAATCTCTGATCACCACTCCCACAAGAACTGCATCCATATAAGGATTTTGCAGAACCACCACATCAACAACAACCAATAAAATCCCCACTAGAAACATGGAAGATCATTCTCCATCACATGGAAAGAATATATGGAGTAAAAGAGATCAAACTAGGATAATTCACTGGAAAACAAAGTAAAAACACACCTTGGGTCAACTCGGGTCACCACAGATCGATGATGGAAGCCTGGGATCAATTACCATTGAATGTATCTCTAAAACGCCAAGGAGGGGACTTTCAGGCCACCTGGGATGAGAGAGAGGGAAGTTGTAGTTGTAGGGTTTGACATCCCAAGTAGTTGGAAAACGCTTAAAACATTACTGCAATGGGGAATTACATGACATGTAATTCCCTTTCACATTGTGTAATCTTCATGGTTGAGTTTTCATTGAAAAAAGTATCACCTATTCGTTTTATTTTATTTCTAAAACCTCGATATATTACCCGGCGTGAAACCCTCTTTTACATCATGTAATTATTTTACACAGTGTGAAACACACTTTCACATTGTGAAAGTTCCCTGCTCCTAGTTCTCACCACCTGAACTCTTCCAAACATCCTCTGAGCCTCCCCTGAGATCCACAAGCCTTGAGAACATGAAAAGGGTCGATCCAAATGGATTTGTGACCATATAGAAAACCCTAGTGAAGCTACTTAAATTATGATCTTGGATAAATGAGCTTCATATTGACTGAAAATTAACTTTTTTATTATCAAATCACTTTTGAGGGAAAAAGTGAGAAACACAAAAACAGCATTACAACTAAAATACCATTACAGAGAAAAGCCCAGAACAAAACTACAGGATCCTCCCCTCCCCAGAAACTACACCATGAAGACCAAACTTCACCATTGTGTGACCACTTAGAAGATTGTCCCATGCAGGAATGCATGGACACAAAACTGATGGCATAACCATACCCTCTCAAACTACAAATTCCGAATGGCATGCACCGGTGAGGGCTTAATGCTCTGAACTACATCTAGAGAAGACCCATGTAGAATGTAGGATGCGTATCACTAAAGATTCACATCAAATCCAATGAAAAACAAAACTGACCATAAACAAACTCAAATCGGACTAGCATACCTCCCCAACCAATCAACAGGTTCCACTATTTTAACTTAATTGAAAAATAATTTAAGATTACCAGAAACATATTCCCTACACAATTTACAAGAGATTGAAGATACGTGAATGTTTGGTACACTCAACACCAGACTTTCAAACTCAGAAGCCAACTAATCCCGGGACTGAATGTACTCTTCAAGTTTGATCCTCCCTTTATTGAATACCGCTACCATGATTATGTCATGCTTATCAATCCAGGAGTATTACTCCTCATTGAGTTCTACCCTTAAAGACCACCCCATAATCTTAGCTGCCTCTTCTTCTATCGCATTAAGAAGTAAAACATGATCGACCACTTCTTCATCAGAACTTAGTAGTAGTTCCATGGGCTGGTCATCCACAGCCTCTAAATATTCTTTCTTGAAATTTAGCTTCTTAGAAGATTGGGTTTCCAAGGGAGGAGGTAAAGAGGAGTATTCTTTCTTACTTATAATTCCTCTATTAATCCAATTACACTTTTCCCTTGGGTATTCACCTGCCGAATGACCAGCCTCAATCCCATTTATTCCATTCATATTGAACAGCTCTATAACTCAATATCATTTCTTTACTTCATAGTTTTCATAATATGGTTACTTCCTTTTAAAACTAATAATTTTACAGATTATAATGGTCAAATTTTATTTTAATATATCATAGTTTTTATTTTTTGTTTAGTGTTGTGTGTAGAATAATATGTTAACATAATATTTATTTAAGTAATATAATTAGTGAAATATCATGTCATTTCATTCTCCCCCTTAAATAAACTACATCCTACAAATTTTAAAACTCATATGCTGGGAGTAATTTCCATAGAGATCTCCTAATTAACTATAAACTAGTAGTTGATCATGGGTTTATTTAATATATAAGGTGATATTTCCCTATACATAATTTGATATGATACCTTTTCAAAAAGATATGATCTATTCCTAATAGAATTATAATAAGATGTAAGTTCAAAAAACCATGAAGAAGATGCTTTCATTATGGATATAATAATAATAACACCAAATTTCTTATTTATAAATCAATATATAATAGGTTAAAACATACAGTACATAATAGATACTAAAATTTAGAGTAAAAAATCAAATTTCAATTCAAAATAAGTCATTTAATAGACTTTTCCTTATTCACATTGTAACACCCCAATATTTTTCAAATAAATTTAATATTGAATGCATGAAACACTAAGTCTCTACAAAAAACACTTTTTTATAACCTATCCAGTAAAAATAATTTTACCCCCTCTTTGATTTGAATTTCAAAACACTGACATACACGGTTGCATTTAGTAGGATATTTAGAGTCTGATAAGACAAACATAGTTTTTAATGAATAGTAACATACCCTTATGAATATTAATTAATATTAATTAATGGTAATGAATATTAAATAGTCCAAGAAAATAGAAACTTCACCCATGAGTATATAAATACAATTTATACATATTATAAGTGAAAAAACGATCATAGTATAAGTATTGGTATTTTGTATGTCATAAATATTTTAATTACAATTTCCTGATTAATTTAATAATTTAAAATGGGAATTTATTTTCAAAAAATTTAATCATAAATTTTTACTTTATTGTCTTATAAGATAATTTTATGGGACCTTGATTAAATTCTCAAGGTGTTATAAAATGAGTTATAGTTTTAAAGTTGTTTTTTTGAATAAATTATGATTTTATTTAAAAATTAAATTAAAAATAATTAGAAAATTATTTTCAAAAAATGGATTTCATTTTCGAATTATATACGTCAAAAAATGGTTGGGGTAAATTTTTGGTATTTTTCTAAAATACTTGAATTTTGAGTGAATAGTAACATACGATAATTTACAATAAATACTAAATACATGATTTATTGGGTCATAAGTGATGTAAGGATAATGTAATCCCACTAGGTTCTAACTCACATGCACTTATTTCTATTATGGTTCACATGAATCAACATAATTGGTTGTAATGAGGGAATTAATAAAATAATGAATAAAATATTCAAAAGTCACTCCACTCCTCCACTATAACCCCCCCCCCTCACTCCCTCTTCTCTTCACTCCTCTAAATCCCTGTGACTTGTATAAGTTCTACCCAAATAACCTTCCTTATTTACTCCCCACATCCAGGAGCTCTTGGTCTTTCCAAAAGATCAAAACCCTTTCCCTTAAGGAGGTTCTCAAGGAGGTTATTTCAAGAGGTAAAACATCTTTCTTTTTCATTTAGTTTCATTTAAATTTATCTTATTTTCTTATTATATACTAACCACCTATGTCTAATTTATCCTTATAACTTTAGTATCATCTATATACTTTAATTATACCATGTTAATTTAATAACCCGTATCAATCTTCTTACACTCTCTCTTTTATAAATGAAATCATCGTCTGTGAGGTTCCAATTTTGAACCTTCGTGGACGACGAAGTTTCATTCTTCAATTTCTCCTTCATTACTAATCATGAATCCATTTTTATTATTCAAATAGACTATAATATATTTATTATATCCTAATTAATATTCATGAACCAGTATATGTACATATTATTAATTCATATGACAAAACTAGTTCATAATAATCCAAATATCACCAAATAATCTAAGTGAATGTCATTAATATTTCAACCAATGATTCATCTTCATACCATGTAAAAAATTCTATATATAACCATTAACACTTCTGTATTTTCATAAATAATATATAATTTCAATTCTGGATAATTACATCCTTTCCACATGAACAGCCATACTCATATACAAATATACCGATCATGAAAACCAAGGAAACGAACACTTCGAAACGACGGAATTCAATATTGTAACTTATCAATAAGGACATAATGAACATAATGAAATTATGATAAAAAAATAAATATAAAAAATGTTCTGAATTAAGTTATTAATAAGTCTAATTTCATATTCCAGAACCTTAAGTTCAAGAGTGGAACGCATTCAGATTTAAGGTAAGGGTTTTCTACCCGAACCTCCATTTTTATTAGGGTTACTTTTATTGTCTACTTACCTCAATTAAATTCAAATTCATTAATAAGTAATCATCTTAATTTATATGTGAATATTCTATATATGGTTTCCAACTAGAATCATACCTTCATTTATGGGGAGTTATATGTTTTAAAAGGATATTTCAAAAATCCTTCCCGATAAACAATCTCATTTCAAGGGAATTCCTAAAATTCTTACCTATTTTTAAGGGAACTCTATAATCAGTTTTTGAAAAAAAATTATCTTTATAAAATAACTAATTTTATTATCAATATACTATCTTACATAACTTCTGGTTTTATAAAAATATTTTTCCAAAAGAACTCTTCTTTTCAAAGTAAAAGAGTGTTTATCTCAAGAATTACTCGACGATTTTATAAGAGTATCTTCATCTATTTCAACGCTATTGATGATTATTATGTGTTATTAGGATTAATATTTTATGGTTTAATCTACCATATTTAATTTAATGGTTTATGATTATTTTGGATGTGGATGTGCTATCTTAAAACCATTCACCAATTTACTCTGAATGGTTAGTGTTTATGCTTAATGTTCGGGGAAAGTTATTTACATTTCATATATTAGTTTCAATATGATTGTATATGTTGTTTATGTGTAACCCCATTCATATGAGGAATTAATTGGACATATTAAGTGTCGGGTGGGGGCTGTTATACCCTCTCGGTGCATTGGTAGGTCTCATGAGACAAACTACGGTCTTGGCATAAGGCCTTGACAAAATGGTTATTTATAGTCTTGGAAAAAGGCCTTGACGGTATGGTTATGATGTCCCGCATTATGCATTCCCTCATTATGAAAATTGTATTGAAAGTTCATGAGGTTATTCGACTAGTAGAATACCCATGATCATGCTTTAATATGGCATTATTTATTAATTTCTTATTCCTTCCATAATGTGTTAAAGTTCATTTTTAAAGGCATGTGTTTTTAGTTATTCACCATGCCTAATTTTTATGATTATGATATATTTCTTTGTATTGCTTAACCTTACTGAGCGTTTGAGATCACCCCTTTCTTATGTTTCATTTTCTCAATACATGAGGAAGTATGACCTGTATGGATAAACTTATAGTTGTGGATGTTCCAAATAAAACTTATATGTTGTATTTCTTTTCAAGTTGTAATGATGAACTTATGTATGTATCTTGTTTCTAAAGCTTCTAAACTACTCAGTCCTTTGGGATGCATATTCTTTGTTTATATTCCAATGTAATAAAATAAGGCACCAGCTCTGGGCAACTGGGTTCGGGTCCTTACACACATGGTTTAAGAAGTTATTGGTGCCTATTTTCTTCATTAACCATTAGATTAGGGCATTGATTTGCATAACATCCAATTTTATTTTAATTTAAGTAATTTATTTTTTTATTTTATATATTTGATTCAAAATTTTGAGTTTTATGACCTTTATATATACAATTGTATCATCTACCTATAACATCTCAGTCTAGAGTCTATTCAACTAGTGCCCTAATCTGGCTCACCACATGACCTCAAACACACCTCCTTGTATTCCAAAGGCTTTCGACTAGTAGTGGGTTCTGACAAGGTACAATGGGGAGATTATACCCCCAATATCAGAGTGCGTGAAAATAAAATAAATAACCAAGTATCGATCATACACCACAACAATCAGAGTACACTAATAAATAACCATCCAAGAATAATAAAATTAGGTACATAAGAATACATATAGACATACTTTCTCGATCTCCCACTAGGAAAATCATATATACAGAGGAAAATAAAATAAAATAAAACCAAAAAAGTCAGGATTCTCCAATATAATCCTTAGGCCTCACCTCATCCCAAACTCCAGATCCCATCAATGTTTCTCTACCTTGATCATGCAATCTAGAGCCTTAACCCAACCTATGCCTACAATCAAGTGAGAGTCTTCTTATGCGACCTAGTGAAATGGAATCTCAAGTAGGGTTTGAGTACATAACTCAGTATGTAACCACCAATTAATTACCATAAATATCCGTCAATGTTGTGATATGTGCATGTGATAGGCTTAGTTGAAAACAATAAATAAATTTAAGGAAATAAATAAAAAAATAAACCATCATCGATCCTAAACTCTAGGACCTCGATCAACCATTCCAATTTCATCCAATTTCATGATTTCTATAAGAGTTTCATGATATCATTCCAACCATATAAATATTGGGTCCTAGGGTGTCACCTAAGAATCCCTAATGTCCAGGATCAAATAGCCAACAAATCATCATGAAATACTAAACAGTTAGATCCTAGGTGTCCTAAGAATCTATCTAAACCAAAATATATAAATGGATCAAATATGATTCCCAATAATATTGAGAAATAATTGATCATAATCAACTCCATGTCACCATGTAACCAGTCAAATCCCAAGAATCTTGGGTATCCCAAACAGACACATGTAGTGTCACTGACTTGACTGGCCAAATCCTAGGGTGACATAGGCACCCAATAATAACGATGATGATAAAATCTCCAAGCATGAATGACTGAATCATATAAATTCTAAGCATACTATGGAAAATTGGAATCTTGGTAATCACATACAGACCTAAGATTGAATCCCGGTGTGTCTCAGGAATTCTTCACATGGCTCAATAGTTAGATCGCAGGATATACACCATGAATACATGAATACATCATTGCATCCAAGTCGTATCACACCAATCATCACATAAGTCTCAAAATAAGGATCCTAATAAACACCTCCTAGAATCCACCATGTCACTATCATATCACATGAGGAGTATAGGCTGGGTCCTAGGAAGTACGTCTGGGTATCATAGATGCATCAAAATAAATAGGTGAAGCAAAATACAAGATAGGGGTTAGTTGAATGAATTAACCCATAACCACTATCCATAAACCAACATGCTCACATGTTTAGTGTAGGTTCTGAGGTGACCCCCACGATCATCTCTAACCATACCCCCACACACCCACTCAGGGTTGGTCTATCACTAGGAACCTACTCAGGTCCCCTAGATCACGTCAAGGTAGTGGAACCCTACAAGGGTTCCTCCTATTCAAAACATGTAATTACACCCCACTTTGGGTTCCTATGATAATTTCATGGTAGGGGAACCCTCTTTGTGGTTCCACCTAATCCAACTTACAATAGGCACAAACCCCAACATTTTGGGGTAACACATCCCTAACCTGGTCAAAATCATGGCATTACCTCATAGGCCAACCAGGGTATACCTCAAAGGAAACCCATTGAATATATGTCATAAATATCATCTCAATCTCCATGGTTACTGATTCTTGGTCACTCACCCAACCCAAGGTCATGTTACACCCCCACTAAGCCCAGCTAGTATCAACTCATCTCCTTCCTCGATAAGGAAGATCTAAGGGAACCTATAATTGGGCCTCTAAACTAATATTAATTTAACTTTATTTAATTTCACCCATCTTATGGGGTATCAATGTTCTAGGGAAATTAATAGTCGAGGCCGTGACCATTGACAGTCGAGGCATAAGGTCGGTTCGCAAGGCTCCATAGGGCCTTAACACTTTTTTCTATTTGGGGAATAAAAATTTAATTAAAAAATTGATTAATCATTAAAAAAATAAATTAAATAGTCCAAAACTCTCAATGGAATGATCACATGTCCTATCATAGTAAAAATTCATAAAATTCGTAGGAAAGGTATGAGGACCACTTACCTTAAATTGAATTTGAACCCACTTTAAGCACAACCTAACAAATCTCACCTGTGCTCGTCCCATGACCAACTAACCCAACACCAGGGGCCCTATGACACACAAGGAAATTAAAATTAATTAATTATAACATCATATAATTAATTAAACAAATTAATTTAAATAGGAATAAATGCCTAAAATTCATCAGGTTATCTCGTTATACTGAAACTACTAGCAATGAGGCGTGGTCCATTCCTGATGCACCCCCAAACCTATTCCGCGTGAAAACCCCAATTTATATCACTGATTCAACAAATAAATTAGCCTAAAATCACTAAAAAACTTGGAAAATTCATATGGAAACATACCATCACTGAAATAATGCATGACATCGTGAAGATGGTATCTATGGTTCCCCTTTAGCTAGGATAAGAAAAATCCACATTATAAATGGATGATTCTACCATGCTCTAGTGGAATCAGAATCAAAACCCTAAATGAAATTTCCCAAAATCAGTGTTGATAAATAGAAAACAACACAAAATGAATATGGAGGAAGATATTACCCATAACTGACATATTATCTCACCTAAAACTACCTAAAATGGAGGAGAATAGAGGGAGGGGGAATCACTGGCTAAAAGACGCTATATGCCAAGTTCATCTGAAGAAGAAATGGGGTCGGTCCCCATTTAAAAAAAATTAAAAAAAATGTTGGACATGTGTCATGGCATGACACATATGGTCATGATGTGACTTTTTAGGTTGTTCCTCCAGATCCCTCAGTAAACCATATTTCACATCTTGACACTCTCTATGAAATACATACATGTCTTTAATCACCATTCATGGTGATAATGGTATACTACAGTTGTTTCTAGTAGCTCCATCCACCCATTACTCCTTTGGTTCTCTCCCAAACCCCTAAGTCTTCCATAAAAGCTCAAACCATGTCCAATAACACCCTTTGTGGATGTTAAAACCCTTGAAGCCTCATTATTATTCAATGTTTTTAAAATAAACCACCAACCATATCAAAAAATTTAAATTCCCCTAGAGTTTTCACAACCTATCCGGATATGAGGTCTTAAAATATCCACACCATAACACTTTTTTTACTCAAGAAGTATGAATGACCATTTAACATATGAACTCAATACAATCAGGTCATTAATCCATGATCAATTTGTTTTATTCTATTAGTAATGTTTAATGATATTTTGTTCCATAACTACAAACAAGAGGCGCACACTACTGGAAAACTAACCTTTACCAATGGTTTGGAACCATTGGTATAGGCCTCCAAACCGTTGGTATAGCCTATACCAACAGTTTGGAGAACCATAGCCAAGTAAGCCGTTGGGATAGGTCTATACCAACGGTTTTCCAAAAACCGTTGGTATAGACCTATACCAACGGTTTTGGAAACCGTTGGTATAGGTAATATGAAATCTATACCAACGGTAATGGAACCGTTGGTATATAAATTCCAAAAATAAAACATCCACTGGGATTTGATCCCAGGACCCCTCGTTTATAATTGAACGACTCAATCACTAACCTAACATGACTTTTGTGATCATAATTACATAAATATATATATGTATTATCATAAATATTTTAAATTTTGATTTATATAATGTTCTCGGTATGAAGGTCCGTTAAAAAATAAAAGTACCTATACCAACGGTTGTTAAAACCGTTGGTATAGACCTATACCAACAGTTTTAACAACCGTTGGTATAGGTCTTTGGTTGTGATTTTCATTCTATGAAGGATGTTGAATTTTGGCCCACTTTTCCCAATGGTTTGGCCAAACCGTTGGGAAAAGTGGCATATTTGGGGACCTTTCCCAATGGTTTGGCCAAACCGTTGGGATAGGTCCACCTTTCCCAACGGTTTGTCCAAACCATTGGGAAAAGTGTCCAATTTGAGGGTCTTTCCCAACGGTTTGGCCAAACCGTTGGGAAAGGGGACCTATACCAACGTTTTTTGCAAACCGTTGGTATAGAAGCGTTGGGAAAGATCTAATTTCCAGTAGTGGCATAATTTATCAAAATATGAGCAACCACTTATAACACCCTAGAAACCTCTAGACAACACTCCACAATTCCTATTTATCCCCAGACACCATTGTGGCATAAATAACCTAATCACCTAGTTTATAGTGATCCTCACCATAAGATCTAGTTCATAATGGCTGATTTTGATCCATAGTGAACACCATTATAGAAATTACCTACTGAAAAATCTCTCCCAGTGGTCCACTGACCCACCAACCATGTCCCACACAATTCTCCTGATGTGGTTTACCTCTCACTATATCTAATCCTCAAGAACAACTCCAGTCAAACCTTCTCCATATGACCATCCTAAAAACTCTTGGTCACCCCCACTAATGCATCCTCAAAGGAAACGCCTACTTACAACTCATAATTTGAAGGTATCAGGCACATAACAGAAGCCCTAAAAGATGTTATTTTAAAAAAAATCACAGACGAATGACATGAAATCATCGACATCAGTGAATCACTACCTATTTTAAGCTGACGATCTCACATGAAGAATATTAAGAAATAAATTAAAACCATAAAATACCTAGTTTAGATATGAATCCATGCTCAATGTCTTCTCATCATTGGTAATTTCTGATCAAAGAATCCGAAAATAAATTTTTCTATATCTTTTAAACATTCATCATAAATCTACAGGAGCACAAATCGTCAAAATCTGGGTGCTAGCATGAAATTTTGATGATGCCTTTGACACTACGACGATCACCACATTTCCTTGCTTACGATACAGATGAAGGAGATTGATCCAAAATACATGGATCCAGAGCCTCTCTCTCTCTCTAGAACATGGGAGATACAAGAATAGAGAGAAATCCCATGAATATTTCTTGTAATTTTCCTCTCTTCTTCTATTTATATAACACTAGAAAATAATTTAATATTGCCTCCCTAGACCCCAAATAATTAACTCTTTATACAAATGATATTACGACTACTATACTGATCCACAAATATCATTTATTATTATTATCACTTACCTATAATATAATAAATATATTACATGATAATAATTGATCCATTAACTTGGATCGTCATTCCCGTAAATATTAAATAAACCTTGGATATTTTAAACTAATATTCTTGCACATAATATTTTTTCATGTATTTACTTAAAACATGTAAATAAATTTAATAAATAAATTCAATACCAATTATTCTTAACTTGAATAGTATGAATTTATTTATTACTTTTTTGATCATATCTCCTTGCAAAAAACTCAGACCCTAGTTATGGGGACCACCATTTCCATAACTCATATTCAACTGAATATGGAAGATTCTTGAATACACTATTGTGTGCGACCATTTTGGACCCTATCTCGATAGTAGTGAATACTATTCAAAAACCATGAGTTGGATCTAGCAACCCATCGTGGCCCCTAAAGAGATAAGTATTTTCACAGTAGCGATAACTAACCTACGAACATGCACTGTGTAATATAATCTCTTTATCTTTAATATCTCATAAATCAGGATGCACACCCTTTTCATGTGCCTTTTCTTGATTTATTATTTGTTGATCTAACTAGATGGATTTACCTTGGACTACCATGGCCATTCATTTATCAAGGTACTACCATCCTGATCAACATGGCCCGAGATATATAAATTCCTTAATTTGGAAGCGACAAATCATTTCTTGACCATTCAACCAATGTCATACCACCAATGACTCACCCAACACAAACTACCTCTCTATGATTTCATTATCATGGTTTTCACCTTGCATCAAAGTACACGATCAAATGGAACACATTGGAAGTGATCTCAAGTTAGAAGACCATTACATATGTCTATAGATAGGAACAACCAATGACACCCAAAACATGTGGTGTTCCTATTGGTGGGTTTGTCCTCATGATCTCACTACTAGATATCACTAAGTGTGAATTTCATGACAAGAAGTCTCAATGCTTATGATATCATAGCACCTAATAGTCAAGCATCTATTGTGTCCAGTTAGTAAGATGTATCTAGACCATATGACCTTTATTTAAGATTAATTTTATAGTATCTCAAGGTTATCATTATATATTGGGATCTTATATAACCTTTTGATATGATAATTATCCTATATAAATTACTATTAAATAGTGGGTGTAGGAAATTCTACACTATAATGGTAAGAATACATCATGTATATCTAATTGTATACATGATATACTAATCAAAAGTATTGCATAGTTAGGTATAGGGTGACCATTATTAAAACAGTCCCACTTGCACTAGAGCCAACTTGCTAACCAAACTTGTTAGCTCTCACATGATTAAGATAATGTTTCTACAGAGTCATGGCTTTAGTTTTTTTGCCTACCATGATTCATATGTGTGGCATATCTGCTATATGCGACGTCATCTCCTTGAGTAAAACTTATCAAGAGAAGATATTCTCTAGTATATCTATTTTTTGAACTTCATAACTTGATATCTTGGCTAGTAATAATATCATAATTTACATTATGATAATACTTTACTTACTAGGTTTGATTCTAAGAACTGGAACAAATTGTTTTAAATAACTTTTTATTAGTTGTCTCAGAAGATGCAACATACTCGATATTTTTAGGTATGGCTACCACTATCTTATACGATCTTGTATCACTCATCAACTTATCCTTACTGCAATACTAGATCACATGGATTTAAGGAAGACTATTTTGTGTCCCCTGAAAACTAGTATCGTTTTTTCTCCACTAACCAACTAAATATCTTATGTAATTTTTGAAGTGAAAATGGATAGTTCTGATTGCTTCCCTTATAGTACTCCTAGATATAATCGATGTCTACCTACTATAAGGGATATCCTGGAAATATCAAATTTTTTACATATCATGGAATACGTGATTAATCCACCACTTAAGAATATGGATTTAAACTTTCCACATTAATCTCCTTCTATGTCATGAACATGTCAACCTGGAGAGATATATGTCATGTGACATTGGTAATGATTCCTCTCTTGAATTTTTCCAGCTTTTATTTTTCAATACCATTTCAGTATATGTATGATTGACTGGGTCCAAGAAACCTTTAGATCCACCTTAGTAGATCATGTTCCCTAGAACTTAGGTTGCTACATTAATTCAATCATTGGAGAATAGATTCTTTCATCCTGATCTTAACTAAATATAAGACCAATCTGTTTTCTATATGTTGTCATACATATTTTACTTGGAAAACATTTTTGATCCCACTAACCATTGGTAGACACATGGAAAACGTTCATTCCAAATTAATATTCTATGATACAGTTTCTTACTTCAAACCTAAACTGTATTTTAGTAACTTCCAACCTTTATTACCATTATATGACGTGACCATCCCTTTCTAGTTACGTCCTATAGAGACCCTACATGATTAGTGGTCATGACATCCAATGCTCAATAAAATGATCACAAAAATTAGTTATGAAAAGTAAAATTATAATGGATTTAGGAATACCAACTTGGTATAACTAATTGATCCTTATTGGTACTTCACTTGTACCATCCACGTATCATATCTCTTTAATAACCACCACAGTATTCAAAATAATAAGACATTTTGCAATTTGATACATGGAATCCATTATAGAATTTTAATTGATCTTGTAAATCTTAGATAATTTCTATATACTACTCACTTGTAGAAATTATTATTCAAAATGAATAATTTATCACCAACAATAGTGAATATAAAACCATCACTATGGTTTTAACCTTCCTACATAGTATGTGTCTCTAATGTACTTGTGGATCTTGTTCCTATGCCATCCATTTGTGAATCTCGATCATTGACTAAATCCAAGTCAATCCAATTCTCTCTATCTCTAGTAGATATGTGCACCCTTATATAGAAATGTAGACTATCACTTGACTACCACTTTTCTATCTTAGGTATTTATGTAATATCCTAAAAAATCATTATGGTAATTACCTTAGATGCACAATGTGTTTATCTTGATAGAAGTTTTTTTATATCCTAACAAACTCTTTGCATCTAAACAGATGTCCTATGACATAATGGATTTCCATCATACTATGACTTGTATGATATCCATTTTTCATTTTTAGTTGTCATATTATTTATGGGATTTCACCATTATTTTCAAATCATGTCTTGAAATATTATGGAAGTTACTACAGGTTGTAATATTGATACTACTTACATCATAACTTTGATATATAAAATGTGCATTTAGGAATTTCTCCACACTACATTTTTTTTTATCAATGTTGACATGTAAGAATATTTATTGATACTCCTTATTAGCATCAATTTTGTGATGTAGATAAGGTAATATGCATTTAGGAATTACTCCATACTACATTATCATGATCGATGAATGCTTGGTCAAGATATTCTTTGGTATACTAATCAGAAGAAATCATATCTGTAACGCCCCGACCGCAGTTTCCTAGAGTCGGTGCATTATTACATAACATTGGCATGATCACAAGAAAGATCAAATCTCGAAAGACCGATTGGTTTAGTAGCCTTGGAAACACTAGATATATTCATAAGTTATACATTACATCATAAAATGAAAAACTACTACAACAACATAATGTTTCCACAGTCTACACTATAATCCCCTCAAAATATCACAGCAGGTCATTCATAACTTACATCTTCACAACCTGGGAAAAATAAAACATAGAAAAGGGGTGAGCTCAAATGCCCAGTAAGGATAACAATATAGCGGAACATTCAAAAATAAGCATAAACATTTAAGGCAATGAATTACTAAAACAAAAGCCTTTTAAACTTGAACTTCAACATAGTATGGAAAAAGTAAAATGAAATAATGCCATTTACCTGTTCACATGGATATTCTACTAATCGAATAATCACATGAAATATCAATAACCACTTTCATAATGTTGGAATGCATAATGCCAGACTATCATAACCACATAGCCAAGACCTCGTGCCAAGACTACAAATAAGATTTTGCCAAGGCCTTGTGCCAAGACACTATTTTGTCTCATGAGACCTACCGATGCATCGAGGAGCTATAGCGGGCTCCACCCGTCACATATTAAGTCCAATGCATTCCCATATGAAAAGGTTTAAACATAACATAAACATTCGTATTAAAACTAGCATACAAAATGTCAATAATTTCACCATAAACTATGAATGGTATAAAAATAGCACATCCACAGTCAAACATATCACAAAACCTTCAATACAATATAGAAGTTTTGTATCATAATAAATCAACTTCAAATAAGCGTAAAATCCATCAAAGGATGTTGACATAGATGAAATCAAAACACTTTTTAAAGAAATATCTCCTTTTATTTTGAAATAATTTAAGATACATATAAAATAAAACATTTTCTTTGAAAATATTCTTATAAGATTGTAAGGAAAGCTTTGAAGATTTTATAACGGCGTAAAATAACCGCACCCGCCGTATAAGTTAAAAAAAACATTCTTACCTCAATTCTGTCGAAAAGGTTAAAAAGGACCTTGTTTTGAAAACGACGGAAATATTCCTTTATAAACCTCTTATAAAAAGTCAAACAAGGGTATAAATGACTTTGACCCATATTCTTGTAAATAGTAAAAATGTTTTGAAATACATTTTTAAGAAACATGGATGTGGATGATAAAGATATCCCAGTAGATTATCACGTATAAACAACCTCGGATAATGAAGAGATTGTGAAATAAACCCTTACCTTGTACTTTTCCTTGGTTGGGGTAGGTTAACCTCCTGTATAATGGTGAAATAGTTGTTATTAAATTATACAAGAATCATATATATTAATATGATATCATATATGATCTTTTAACATTGATTTGTTAATAATATCTTAGAATTATCGTCGTTTCGGGAGTTAACTTACTCATTTTCTTTTATATGTTTTGTTACATAAGACATGTTTGTTGTATCTTATTCATATCCAGAATGATATCCAGTCCTTAAAAATCATTTTTAAATCATCAAATGATAATTATACTTGAATGGATACGATGGAGAATGAATCTCATCGCGTTCGTGGAGACGGTAGTCCGTACGTACGCACGAGCGACAATATCATTCTTTTGATATTAAAATAATATATAAATGGATGATATATCATATATACAGAATCATTAACATGTTATATTTATTATTTACATGAGTTACACATCATTATTATACCCATCCAAATAATATTATATTGAATAACAATTACACCACGACGTGGAGACGGTAAGCCGTACGTACGCACGTATGGTGACATGTTATTCAAAGGGTGGATAGAATACTGAATATGATTGTACCATATTTATAATAACATCACAGTATATGTGAGATACTGGAGTTATTATTTTAGAATGGTAAGAACAAAGGAAGAAGAAGTGGAAGAAGAAATGAACTTGGAGAAGGGTGGTGAAATCATTACCTCTTCTTCGGGTTCTTCCTTTTGATTTGATCAAAAGGGCTCCTTAGGTTGGATTTCTGATCAAACTAAGGACTCTAGGTTGTAGTGAGGGATGTTGGGAGAGTATTTGGGCAGAGTTTGGCCGAAACAAAAGGCTTTGAAGGTGTGAAGAAATGAGAAGGAGGAGTGCCCTTTTATAAGAGGGGTGAGGGGCACCTTTGGAAAAGCTAGAAATATTAATTTATAATAAATTCATATTCGGTTTATAATGGCTCCAAAGTTGATTATTCAAAGGTTAAGGTGGGTATAGGTCGAAAACCACTCAAACAATAGAATTTAGACAGGTTTGGGTACTTATATTAACCTTATCTTTAAGTATTAACTCTAAGTTAATTAGTTTCACTTTTACAATGTCTCTTTGTATTTTTATATAATTTGGTTAATAAACTTACTATATACATCCAAGAGACCCCCAAGTGGTACATTAATGATGAACCTATCATGATATAAGTCTCTTGGCCTAACCTTAGATTTTTAGGAATTTAATATCAATTAATAATATAATATTTGTTTTAAGAACTCTTTTATGTCAATTTTTACACTATTCAATAGTTGATTTTTTGTGAAACTCATAACAGATTGATTACTTCAAACAAAGTCAATTAAATCAATCCTAATATATCATATTATCCTAGAAAATTAGTTTAATTCATTAAAAGTTTCATATTATATTTATTTGGGTATTTATAATATCAATTATTTTAATTTTTCACTATTATAGTAATTATTGCATCATCATTGTGTCATAAATAAAATAAATTATTTAATGTCTAAAAATTATAAATAAAATATAATTATGTAGGAAATCTTTTTAGATTTCTAATGAATATTTATAATCTAAAATCCAACTTATATAACCCTATGTAACAATTGTTTTGCTAAAAGATATATGCTTGTGTCATTTTTGTATTCATTTTGACTTAATTAAAATAAAGTGTCATTATCACTTACAAGTGGATCCATGGGGTCCCAAAATCGACCCAAAGATGCCAATGGTCGACCATGTATCAACCAATGGGGTTAAGACACGTTTTAGGGTAATTTAGTATTATTATAATATTATTTTTTAACCCTTATTTACCGGATTTACCCTTAACTGTGGTAAATAAAATATTTACCGCAGTAATTATTCAAAATGTCTAAAAATAAAAGTTACCCATTTACACAATTTGAAAATCCTGATTCCAAATATGGAATCCATTTTCCTAAATTCAAAACACAGAATTGGCAGAAATTAATTTAAAATTAATTCCCGCTGTCAAAACAAAAAGCGTGTTTTTAAGAGATAATAACTATCAAAAGATTGACACTTGTTTATGTTCGGTTTAATTGTAAAATTATGTCCAATGACCAACATTATATTAAATGGTAAAAATATATTCTAAATATACTTTAAAACCACTCAAATTCATAATTTATCACTATTAATTATTTTGATTAAAAAAGTTGTTTTTAATTAAAATTTAGTAATTTTCACTATTCATCAAAATATGAAAGTTATCCGAAATGTACCAAAATTTCACCTTAGGCTAAATTCGATATTCCGAATCCAAAAATGAAGTCCATTTTCAAATATAAAATATATATAATTTCAAAAAGTAGGTATTACTATTCATAACAGCTATTTTGATTAGTTATGGTGTGTTAGAACTCGGTGTTGCGTACAACACACGCTATCACATTATTCAAAGAGAAGCGTACCGTAGAAGCTTGGGGTGTTACATTCTCCCCTCCTTCAAATAATTGTGTCCTTGCAATTTCTAGGGTATTACTACATAAAAATACTCGGGTGGTTCTTCATCATAAGTTCCTCGGGTTCCCACGTTGCCTCTTCCATCTTATGGTTTCTCCACAAAACTTTTACCAGACGCGTCGTCTGGTTTCTCAGCACTTGTTCTCTCGTATCGAGAATCTTGACAGGCTCTTCGCAATAAGACAGATCGGGTTCCAGTTCTAATTCCTCATAGGTGAGTACATGCATCGGATCAGGCATGTATTTCCTCAATAGAGATACGTGGAACACATCGTGAACTTTGGAGAGACTTGGCGGCATTGCCAATCGGTAAGCTACAACCCCAATTCGTTCTAGAATTTCGAAAGGTCCGATGTACCTGGGACTCAATTTACCTTTCTTACCAAAACGTATGACTCCCTTCCACGGAGATACCTTCAGGAAAACATGATCACCAACTTGAAATTCCAAATCCTTCCTTCGATTATCGGCATAGCTCTTCTGCCTACTTTGAGCTGCTTTGATGTGATTTTGGATTACTTTCACCTTTTCCACCGTTTCCTCCACCAGTTCTGGGCCTACAAGTTTTCTTTCACCAACGTCATCCCAACAGGTTGGTGTACGACATCTCTTTCCATATAACGCTTCATATGGTGCCATCTGAATACTCGAATGGAAGCTATTGTTATAGGAAAATTCTACCAGAGGTAAATATTGATCCCACATACCCTGAAAGTCAAGTGAGCAAGATCTCAACATGTCTTCTAATGTTTGAATAGTCCGTTCTGATTGTCTGTCTATCTGAGGGTGGTAAGCAGTGCTCAAATGAAGTTCAGTATCCAGGGATTTCTGAAGACTTTTCCAGAATCTTGAAGTAAAACGGGGATCACGATCAGAAACAATCGATAGGGGTACTCCATGAAGTCTCACAACTTCATTAATATATAGTCTTTCTAGACGTTCCAGGGGTAGATCTTCTCTTATAGCAAGAAAATGTGTTGTCTTGGTAAGACGATCAACAATAACCCATATTGCATCGTTCCTTCTAGGAGTCTTTGGTAGCCCCATGACAAAGTCCATAGTAACATTGTCCCATTTCCACTCCGGTATGGGAAGAGGTTGCATGACTCCTCCAGGCTGTTGCCTTCCAGCTTTCACTTGTTGAAAAACCATACATCTTGACACAAAATCAGCAATCTCCCTCTTCATGTTGTCCCACCAAAAATGTTCCTTCAAATCTCTATACATTTTGGTGCTCCCAAGGTGTATAGAGAAATTGGAACTATGAGCATCATCCAGCAATTCCCTTTTTAGATCAGGTATATTGGGAACACAAAGTCTCTTCCCGAATTTCAAAATTCCATCTTCATACACAAAGTCTCTCAATCTCCCATCATTCACAGCTTTAATCTTCTTTTGGAATTCTTCATCATCGGTCTGAGAACGCTTAATCCTTTCTAGTAAAGATGGTTTGGCAACCATTTGAAAAAGCATTGATGTTTCACCTTCCCTGGTTATTCCCATGTCCATCTTCACTAGATCCATAAAAATTGGATCCCTTTCAATTCTCATATTGTTCAAAACTCCATGGTCTTTTCTACTCAAATCATCTGCCACCTTGTTTGCCTTCCCTGGGTGGTAGTGTATCGTACAATCATAATCCTTGAGTAATTCAAGTCATCTCCTTTGCCTCATGTTGAGTTCTTTTTGTGAGAAAATATACTTCAAACTCTTGTGATCAGTATAAATCTCACATTTTTCACCATAGAGGTAGTGCCTCCATATCTTCAAAGCAAAGATCACTGCTGCTAACTCGAGATCATTAGTAGGATAGTTTTGTTCATTAATTTTCAACTGTCGTGATGCATAGGCAATAACTCTATCATTCTGCATAAGGACACAGCCAATCCTTTCTTCGATGCATCACTATAAATAACGAACCCATCATTCCCCGATGGTAGAGTCAATATAGGAGCATTGACTAATCTTCTCTTTAGTTCTTCGAAACATTCTTCACACTCTTTTGTCCAAAAAAATTTAACCCCTTTACGTGTGAGCTTCGTTAATGGGTTAGCCAATCGGGCAAAATTCTGGACGAAACGTCGATAATAACCTGCCAAACCAATAAAACTACGTACCTCAGTTATACTCGTAGGTGCTGGCCATTCTTGGATTGCCTTGGTCTTAGAAGGATCAACAGAGATTCCATCTTTAGAGACAATATGGCCAAGAAAAGAAATCTCTTGAATCCAGAATTCACACTTGCTAAACTTTCCATATAATTCATGCCTCCTCAGAGTCTTCAAGATAATGCGCAAGTGATTTTCATGATCTTCGTAGGTTTTGGAGTATACCAAGATATCATCAATAAATACCACCACAAATTCATCGAGATACTCCTTGAAAACTCTATTCATCAGATCCATGAATACAGAGGGTGCATTAGTCAATCCAAAAGGCATTACAGTAAACTCGTAATGCCCGTACCTGGTTCGAAATGCTGTCTTCGGAATGTCTTCCTTCTTTACACACAACTGATGGTATCTAGATCGAAGGTCAATATTTGAAAAGTATTGAGCTCCATGTAGTTGGTCAAATAAATCATCAATACCAGGTAGGGGATACTTGTTCTTTATCGTTATAGCATTGATCTCCCTGTAGTCGATACATAACCTCATAGATCCATCTTTCTTTTTAACAAAAAGAACAGGGGCTCCCCATGGAGAAACACTAGGGCGAATAAATCCCTTATTACTCAATTCCCCTAGTTGTTTCTTTAGTTCGACTAACTCTACCGTGGCCATTCTATAAGGGGTCTTCGATATAGGCCTTGATCCAGGAATCAAATCAATGGAAAACTCAACTTCTCGTTCTGGAGGATGTCCAGGTAAATCTTCTGGAAATACATATACAAATTCTTTCACAATAGGTACATCCTCTATTTGAACATTCCTTTCCTCACCCGCAGTTATTTCATTCTCTTCCTCCCCAATAATTGAATTTAGTTGAGCTATTGAGGGTGGATCTAAATAAGAATTAGGTGGTGACGATTCTGCTCTAAAAATAAGGTGTTCCTTATCATTATCATCAAGAATCGTAACCTCTTTCTTCTTACAATAAATCTTCGCATCATAGTCCAAATGCCAGTCCATACCGAGGATTATATCAAATTCAATCATAGGTATGACGATGAGATCAGCAGATAAAGAAAATTTATGTGCTCTAATGGGGACTGATTCACAAAACTTTGTTGCAATGATACTTCCCTTAGGAGTTTTAACTGACAACTCCCTTATTAAATCAAATTGGAAATATCTAATTTTCTTAGCAAACTGGGAAGATATGAAACAATGCGATGATCCAGAATCAAATAATGCATTTTCTAAACTTGAGGAAACCATTAAATTACCTGCCACCACGTCTTTCGGAGCTTCTACCTCAGCAGTAGTGATAGCATAAGCCTGGCCTTGATCCCTTGGCCTTTTCTGAGGTAAGTTCTCTTGACGCTTAGGACATGAATTTGCATAATGCCCATCTCCCTGCAATTATAGCACTGAACATTGGTAGCTTCCTTCTTCCCCTTGCAATCATGAGCTTGGTGGCCTTTTTCACCGCACTTGTAACAGACTCCCATTCCCTTTAAGCAAGTACCAGGATGTTTCTTCCCGCATTTACCACAAGATGGATATTCAACCTTTCCCTTCTTCCCCTAATTTCCATTCCCAGATTGATCAGCAGGTCTCTTCTTCTCTTGCTTTGCTTTAAAGTCATAAGACTTAGAGAATTCATTTTCGGTCTTGATAGCACATGAGACAATGTCTTCGTACGATGAAAAGGATTGTGAGACTAATGCTCGACGGAGAAATGGTTTTAACCCATCAAAGAAACGATCAATCTTAATTCTTGGGTTGCGAATATAATCTCCAGCATACCTCGCTAACCTTGTAAAGTTAGCCTCATACTTTGTGACATTCTCATCCTCCTTCTGTCTCAGACTCAGAAATTGCCTTTCCATATCTGCTCGATGGTCGCGAGGGAAGTATTTTTCTAAAAACAGATCTTTGAACTCCCTCCATTCCATATTTGATACTTCATCATCTTCCTTCATGTTTTGAATCAATGACCACCATTGATCAGCATCTCCAGTGAGGCGGTAAACTGCCATGATAACTTTTTCCCTTTCACTGCTCCCCAAAGCCTGAAATATTTTCTCTAGGGAAAATATCCATTGCTCAGCTACTAAGGGATTTGTATTCCCATTGAACGTTGGTGGTTGTTGCCTCATGAATTGATCTAACATTGATCCTCCATGCTGCGGATCAGGGTGCTCCATACGGGTAAGGTTATTATTCATAACCTGAGTAAGTTGTCCCAGTATGGTGATTAGCTGATCAGCACCAGTTGCATCACCAGCCCCACTATAATTATCTTGAGCAGGAGGGAAATCCCTACATGGAGTGCGTGCATTGATACGGTTTCCATTTCTTCCACTAGGCGCCATTTCTAAACAATGGCATAAACTAGATCAGTTTATGAATCAAATTACATAATCCCATACTTATAAAACACTTAACATAAATTGAACTATTTATGGATATAATCCATAATCATAAGAATGTTTTCTTTGAGGAAGTATATACTCATAATCCCTTCAAAATGATTTGTAAAGAAAATGAGAGTTATCCTAAGCATATCCCCCGGGAGTGTCGTAACCAAGAGTGCAGCAAGGCCCGTTGTCGTGCACCAGTTCCCGTTCGAGTCTAGCTCAAAGCGGTGTTTTTGGGTTTTACCCCTAGGTACATCTGTGCCAGAGCCGCCTCTACCTGCTCATATCCAGACAGGGATGTATTGCTTGAAAAACTCACAAAATCTCTACAATACCAAAATTCTAGGAAGTTCTTCTATACTAATCCTCAAAGTTCATCTTAGGTCTACGTGCTCTAATCAAAGTTTATCTAAATCTAGCTTCCAAGGTTTGTACTAAACTTCCTCTGATACCAACTGTAACGCCCCAACCCTAGTTGCCTAGAGTCGGTGCATTATTACATAACATTGGCATGATCACAAGAAAGATCAAATCTCGAAAGACCGATTGGTTTAGTAGCCTTGGAAATACTAGATATATTCATAAGTTTTACATTACATCATAAAATGAAAAACTACTACAACAACATAATGTTTCCACAGTCCACACTATAATCCCCTCAAAATATCCCTACAGGTCATTCATAACATACATCTTCACATCCTGGGAAAAATAAAACATAGAAAAGGGGTGAGCTCAAATGCCCAGTAAGGATAAAAATATAGCGGAACATTCAAAAATAAGCATAAACATTTAAGGAAATGAATTACTAAAACAAAAGCCTTTTAAACTTGAACTTCAACATAGTATGGCAAAAGTAAAATGAAATAATTCCATTTACCTGTTCACATGGATATTCTACTAATCGAATAATCACATGAAATATCAATAACCACTTTCATAATGTTGGAATGCATAATGCCAGACTATCATAACCACATAGCCAAGACCTCATGCCAAGACTACAAATAAGATTTTTCCAAGGGCTTGTGCCGAGACACTATTTTGTCTCATGAGACCTACCGATGCATCGAGGAGCTATAGCGGGCTCCACCCGTCACATATTAAGTCCAATGCATTCCCATATGAAAAGGTTTAAACATAACATAAACATTCGTATTAAAACTAGCATACGAAATGTCAATAATTTCACCATAAACTATGAATGGTATAAAAATAGCACATCCACAGTCAAACATATCACAAAACCTTCAATACAATATAGAAGTTTTGTATCATAATAAACCAACTTCAAATAAGCGTAAAATCCGTCAAAGGATGTTGACATAGATGAAATCAAAACACTTTTTAAAGAAATATCTCCTTTTATTTTGAAATCATTTAAGATCCATATAAAATAAAACATTTTCTTTGAAAATATTCTTATAAGCTTGTAAGGAAAGCTTTGAAGATTTTATAACGTCGTAAAATAACCGCACCCGCCGTATAAGTTAAAAAAAACATTCTTACCTCAATTCTGTCGAAAAGGTTAAAAAGTACCTTGTTTTGAAGACGACGGAAAGATTCCTTTATAAACCTCTTATAAAAAGTCAAACAAGGGTATAAATGACTTTGACCCATATTCTTGTAAATAGTAAAAATGTTTTGAAATACATTTTTAAGAAACATGGATGTGGATGATAAAGATATCCCAGTAGATTATTACGTATAAACAACCTCGGATAATGAAGAGATTGTGAAATAAACCCTTACCTTGTACTTTTCCTTGGTTGGGGTAGGTTAACCTCCTGTATAATGGTGAAATAGTTGTTATTAAATTATACAAGAATCATATATATTAATATGATATCATATATGATCTTTTAACATTGATTTGTTAATAATATCTTAGAATTATCGTCGTTTCGGGAGTTAACTTACTCATTTTCTTTTATATGTTTTGTTACATAAGACATGGTTGTTGTATCTTATTCATATCCAGAATGATATCCAGTCCTTAAACATCATTTTTAAATCATCAAATGATAATTATACTTGAATGGATACGATGTAGAATGAATCTCATCGCGTTCGTGGAGACGGTAGTCCGTACGTACGCACGAGCGAAAATATCATTCTTTTGATATTAAAATAATATATAAATGGATGGTATATCATATATACAGAATCATTAACATGTTATATTTATTATTTACATGAGTTACACATCATTATTATACCCATCCAAATAATATTATATTGAATAACAATTACACCACGACGTGGAGACGGTAAGCCGTACGTACGCACGTATGGTGACATGTTATTCAAAGGGTGGATAGAATACTGAATATGATTGTACCATATTTATAATAACATCACAGTATATGTGAGATACTGGAGTTATTATTTTAGAATGGTAAGAACAAAGGAAGAAGAAGTGGAAGAAGAAATGAACTTGGAGAAGGGTGGTGAAATCATTACCTCTTCTTCGGGTTCTTCCTTTTGATTTGATCAAAAGGGCTCCTTAGGTTGGCTTTCTGATCAAAATAAGGCCTCTAGGTTGTAGTGAGGGATGTTGGGAGAGTATTTGGGCAGATTTTGGCCGAACCAAAAGGCTTTGAAGGTGTGAAGAAATGAGAAGGAGGAGTTCCCTTTTATAAGAGGGGTGAGGGGCACCTTTGGAAAAGCTAGAAATATTAATTTATAATAAATTCATATTCGGTTTCTAATGGCTCCAAAGTTGATTATCCAAAGTTTAAGGTGTGGATAGGTCGAAAACCACTCAACCAATAGAATTTAGACAGGTTTGGGTACTTATATTAACCTTATCTTTAAGTATTAACTCTAAGTTAATTAGTTTCACTTTTACAATGTCTCTTTGTATTTTTATATAATATGGTTAATAAACTTACTATATACAACCAAGAGACCCCCAAGTGGTACATTAATGATGAACCTATCATTATATAAGTCTCTTTGCCGAACCTTAGATTTTTAGGAATTTAATATCAATTAATAATATAATATTTGTTTTAAGAACTCTTTTATGTCAATTTTTACACTATTCAATAGTTGATTTTTTTTGAAACTCATAACAGATTGATTACTTCGAAAAAAGTCAATTAAATCAATTCTAATATATCATATTATCCTATAAAATTAGTTTAATTCATTAAAAGTTTCATATTATATTTATTTGGGTATTTATAATATCAATTATTTTAATTTTTCACTATTATAGTAATTACTTCATCATCATTGTGTCATAAATAAAATAACTTATTTAATGTCTAAAAATTATAAATAAAATATCATTATGTAGTAAATCTTTTTATCTTTCTAATGAATATTTATAATCTAAAATCCAACTTATATAACCCTATGTAACAATTGTTTTTCTAAAAGATATATGCTTGTGTCATTTTTGTATTCATTTTGACTTAATTAAAATAAAGTGTCATTATCACTTACAAGTGGATCCATGGGGTCCCAAAATCGACCCAAAGATTCCCATGGTCGACCATGTATCAACCAATGGGGTTAAGACACGTTTTAGGGTAATTTAGTATTATTATAATATTATTTTTTAACCCTTATTTACCGGATTTACCCTTAACCATGGTAAATAAAATATTTACCGCAGTAATTATTCAAAATGTCTAAAAATAAAAGTTACCCATTTACACAATTTGAACATCCTGATTCCAAATATGGAATCCATTTTCCTAAATTCAAAACACAGAAGTGGCAGAAATTAATTTAAAATTAATTCCCGCTGTCAAAACAAAAAGCGTGTTTTTAAGAGATAATAACTATCAAAAGATTGACACTTGTTTATGTTCGGTTTAATTGTAAAATTATGTCTAATGACCAAAATTATATTAAATGGTAAAAATATATTCTAAATATACTTTAAAACCACTCAAATTCATAATTTATCACTATTAATTATTTTGATTAAAAAAGTTGTTTTTAATTAAAATTTAGTAATTTTCACTATTCATCAAAATATGAAAGTTATCCGAAATGTACCAAAATTTCACCTTAGGCTAAATTCGATATTCCAAATCCAAAAATGAAGTCCATTTTCAAATATAAAATATATATAATTTCAAAAAGTAGGTATTACTATTCATAACGGCTAGTTTGATTAGTTATGGTGTGTTAGAACTCGGTGTTGCGTACAACACACGCTATCACATTATTCAAAGAGAAGCGTACCGTAGAAGCTTGGGGTGTTACAATATCTTCTGACCATTATTATAATTCACTATTACATTCCTTAATAACTTAAAAGAAACTTATGAAGTATATTTACCACTAAATTGACCTTTAGAATAGTTTATGCTCACTTATTTAATTAATTTCAATAAATTTTCGGATTGCCTTTATTTTTAAAGGTTCCTTTACCCAAAACTAAGTATATATGTCAATAATACCAAAGGTGTTTAATTGTACTAAGCCTAAATACCAAACTAGACATATCCTTGATGTATAATTTAAGTTTTCAATGACAAAGATTTATCTTGACACAACTAGGTAAATTAAGTTTTACATATTATATTCATCAAGATATTGTCTATGATTCATGTACCACTGAACTATTACTCGGGTATTACTCACCATAAAAAACATTCATTCTGGAACCTGGAATAATATATCATTATGTCCAAAGGACACATGATATAATTTTTTTGGTTATACTTAATGAAAGTTCAACTTTAATCATTATCTTGGCAATTGTAAGTCATGTACTTCTCACCACTGACATAAGAATCACCCTTTCTCAGCTGCTTGGAGAATACACCTAAATTCTAGTAATATTTCTATACTCTATTGGTTACTGTATTTCAATACAAATATGTGATAGGAATATAGTATTAAATACCCAAGAAGTAAAACTATAACATTACATTTTACTTTGATGAATAAACCTAAAGAAGAAGCGGTAACTTGCTTCTTTAATTTAGTTAATTGCATTTAAACTTCCATTGTTTTATTTTATGATATGGAAATAAAATAACCTCTATTAATACCTCTTTCATTGAAGGATGTTACAAATGTGCTTATGGAATTAATTTCCATTATCCTTTTTTCATTCCTTTCAATTTTTTCACCACAAGAATTAAAAATTAATCTATATTTTATTTCTTATTTACATGGCGATCCTTACCTAAATAGGTAATGAAGCGTTTACTCTATACTATTCATTTTGTAACCTAAAACGAAACTTGATTAAATAGGTGAAAATGGTATGAGAAATAGATCCATTGAAATATCGTGATCCATATTTCAATTTACATATGTTAGTGTAATCATCACCTTATTCATATCTTGCTTCACTTTCTCCTTGAAAACTTCTCAGAGATGAAACTACATGTTATATCATATATGTCCTAATGTAGTGACTCCAACTAGCATCATATGTTGACGATATCATAATTACATAACCATCATATTCTCTATACATGAGTCACTTGTAATAAATTTCTCACCCTTTCTTCTTGAGGTGACTTAATATGTGTTGGGGACACTGGCACCTTGAGTTTCCTATATTATAGTATTATGCGCAAGTGCCTGTACTATTCATGGATACTTTTTCCAGTGTGGAAATTTACTTTTTCCATTATTTATCACAATTATTTATTGTTCTATAACTTTTCATTTTTTTAAAATGAAATTTTATCATTTTAGTACCTTTTATCTGATTATCATTTTATACATTTTGATTAATTAATTAAATGGATCCCACTATTTTATCAAATTCTTGGAACCCTCTATACTAAAATCAGAATACTTTATCACTTGAGTATTCTAGTGGAAAGGATCCTTAAACCCACCCTCATAGTCTATAATCTATGGCTATGCCACTATTTGGGGGGTTCAAGGAAGGCTTTTGACTAGTCAACCACATTAACTCGTGGTTCCTTGATCTATTGAGTGATGTCCCAACTTCTAAAATCATTACATGATTACTCAATGCTTGCCTCTAAAATGATTGCAAGTTATATATGGATAATACTTACTACAACATTAGTTAATTCAACCAACCACTCTCATAAGAACTCCCTGGTAGCAAGAGGCACCCTTCGCTATTGAATGACCAACACCACAAACACCCGGTTTTCTCCAAATTCGAATGATGGAAGGCGGTTTAGACTTAATATTTCATTGAGTGTTTTTATGTTATCAATGTGATGAAAGGAATAATTTTCTATCTTATTAGCAAGTACTATGTGATTTCACTCACAAATAATTATACTATAAATAGAAAATTCATCGCGTCACATAGGGGTGTCCAAACCCGACCCGACCCAACTGACCCGACTCGACCCGACTGGGTTGGGTCGGGTTCAAGATTTCATATGCCCGGGTCGAGTCATTTCGGGTTGAACCGTGGTCAGGTTGGGTCGGGTCACGGGTTGGGGAAAAAATGACCCAACCCGACCCGAACAACCCGATACTACCCCTACGCCTTCCCAGAGACCCGCACCCCGCCTCTGCCTTCTTGGTTGTCTCCACCGCAAGCGACCCCAACACACCATATCCACCAATGACAGCCCCCTTCGCGTTTGACTCCACATTTCGACTCTGCCTCCATCTCCACCACGGCAAAACCAAAGTAACCCTAGAACTAGATCCACCGAAGATGACCCCTCCATTTTTCCTCTACCTCCATCTCCACCGAGACTGCTATGACCCCGGATCCAAAATAGAATACCTATAGAAGATATAAATACGAATCCCAAGACTGATCATGGTACAGATCGCCGCATTTTGGGGTCGATTTGTCGTTGAGGTCCTCCTGGCATGGTGAGGAAGATGAAGCGTTGAACCCTAAAACAAACCAACCACTGTATCCCTGTGCTGTCAGTTTTTAAATCCCAAATTGAATGTCGGTGTTTGCCCGAGCTCATCGGAGAAGAAAATCGAGCACCACACCTTATACCCAATCCACATGACCTCCGCCCATTTTCTCTGATGCGTGCCTCCACCTCAATGAAACCAGCCGGCCGAACAACCATCACTGATGAAGAACAGAAGATGTACCTCATGTTTGATCCATGCCGCTGCGAGCTACCAGAGAAGACTACTTCTCTTTGAGGTAGATGAATCCAAAAAATCAAGATCTTCCATGCCCGCTGTAAGGAGAATGCGAAGGAGGAGACTGCAAAGCGAAGGAGTCATCGTCGTGAGGCTGTGCGGGCGGTCTGCGGGAAATGAATCGAGGGTGGCCTTTTTTTTTTACATAAACCGATCGACCCGATCGACCTGATCGACCCAACCTGATGTGAGACGGGTTGGGTCGGGTCGGGTCCGAAGCAAAAAACACATGTGACCCGACCCGACCCGACCCAACCTATTTTGCTTGGGTCGGGTCCAAAACCCCCCCAAACCTGACCCAACCCGACCCATGGACACCCCTAGTCACATGGTCATTTTATCTATGCATGCTTGTTTATTATTCTATGTGATCACACTTAAACTACACATTCACAAAATAATAAACCATACAAAAAAATTATGACCTGATCATGAGTTGATCCTAATGGTTGCTCCATTAAGTGAATAATGGATCAACCTAGACCCTATGGGTTTTACCTTGACTCGCGTCCCTTGCGACTCGAGTTGCAACACCTGCCCATCCAATGCATCCAACTCATGTCTGGTGTATCTCTATAACTTAGCATAAAGTCCATCACTTCTCATCTTGTCATTATACAACAGTACTCACTCATAGACGATATGAACTGAGGAGTATAAAATACAACTCTAAATTGGACACATGGGCCCTTATACAAATAATTACAATGGGATGATACACAAATCTCCTTTTAATTAAATTAATTATTACAAACCTTTACAATAATAAATAAATAAATAAAAGATGCACCAAACATGAATTGGTTAGTCCACGGATTGTGACCAGTCAATACACATTAACTCGCGTATTTAAAATTAAATATAGAAATAAATTAAACTTGCATTAAAATAGAATCAATGAAATTTTT
This sequence comes from Viscum album, assembly GCA_963277665.1. Lineage (NCBI taxonomy): Eukaryota > Viridiplantae > Streptophyta > Magnoliopsida > Santalales > Viscaceae > Viscum > Viscum album. The sequence continues at coordinate 233,474,061 of OY728121.1, forward strand.
TGGAATTAAAATTTTCACTCTTATTTTTAATTCAATATTTTTCATCGTTCGGTCACATTAATTAAGATAACTTTTAAAACCAAAAATTAATGTAATTAATTTATTTAATTTATCACCAAAATTAAATTAATTTAATCCACAATTAATGAAAATTAATTTCTTAAACCAAAAATTAGTATTTAATTAATTTAATTTATTACTGAAAATAAAATAATTAATTTAACTGATTTTTGAACATATTAAAATTAACGGGGCCCCGAAAACCCCGAGCAGAGCCTGTTTGGGTTGGGCCGAACCCGCAAAGGCCCATTCCAAGCCGGACCGACCCCATTCAGGAGCATTCTGGGCTGGGAGGGCGCACCTAGACCCATTATAGACTCACAGATCCACTGATGCCCATTTCGGGGTGGTCAGAGTCCAATCAGACCCCGACAATGGTTACTGTTGGGGTGCAGCGGAGGTGCGTGGTACCTCAAACACACAGAACGGAGTAAAAACTGAGGAACACAAGATTTTAACGTGGTTCGGTCGTCCAGCCTACATCCACGGGAGAAACACTGAGGCTTCTCTATTCCCTTCTCTCCGGATAATCATGGAGGATTACAGTACACAGAATCACACAGACCACCTCATGTTTATAAAGAAACCAGATTTTGCAACGTCAAGGGTTGGTGCATCAACCCTTGAAAATTCTCCCGTCGGCTGCTGTCCATATTGGCAGCTTCAACGATGGCTGCAGTCCATCTCGTCGGCTGCCATCCTTTGAACGCTGTTTTAGGAGTTGTTGCCGCCAACGAAAACTCCTCCCCAGCAAAAAAACCACCCCATATTGGGAGTGACCCCACAAATCTCCCTCTCACGACCAATTTGGGGTAGAATCTTGACCTGCATTCTCCTTGCAGGTGTCGAAAACTTCATCATCAAATCGAACACGCTTCTTCACACTAGATGACGTGGCACTTCCATTGTCTTCACTCGATCTCGAGCTGACTGCGGTCTCCATCAAATGATACAACCCTTGGGACTCCTTCCCAGTAAACATCGTTGCATCCCCACGTGAGACTTCCAACACTCCACCTGCTATGGAAATCTTGAACCCTCTCGCATCGAGCCTACTCAATGATATCAAGTTCCGCCTCATCCTCGGAACGAATTTCACATCACCCAGTTTACGAACTCCTCCATCGGGTGTCTTCAATTTCACCGTCCTGACTCCTTGAACCTCACATGTTGACCCATCACCAAGTCTCACTGAGTCTCGCACCTGCTGAAAAGTATCAAATGTACCTCTCGTCGTACATATGTGTGCCGAGCTCCCCGAATCCAGAACCCATCCATCTTCTTTTGGATTTTGAGCCCGCTCATTCTTCCTTCTCAGAAAACGACATTCCCGCTTCATGTGCCCATATCTTTTGCAGTAATGACACTGCACTTCTTCCCGTTCAACTCGCTCATCTGAGTGCACGCTTCCCGTTGTCACGCAGATTTCATCATCTGTATATAACCCTGTGATGTTCACATCCTCCACTTCAACTTTCTTCTTCCCAGCAACGTACCGTTTGCGCTCTCCACAATCACTTTTATAGTGACCCTTCTTCTCGCACCAGAAACACGTGATTTCGCTCGGATCACGTCCCCTGGATTTTGGCCGCCATTCTTTACCTCTTGACTGTCGATGTCGGCTCCTCCCACGCTGATCATCTCGCATCGCCATGATTTGCTCGCCTGAATGCGTCGAAGGTCTTCGGAATGCCTCCGAATCTTGAAGTGACGCCATCACATCGTCCAGCTTCAATGTCTCCTTCCCCACGAGCAATGCAGTCACAAGCCCATCAAATGAGCTTGGTAGTGATGACAAAAGCAAAAGTGCTTTGTCTTCCTCTCCAACCTTCACATCGAGCCCCAATAACTGTGTGAGTATTTTGTTGAATTCATTGGTATGATCCAACAAATTCGCTCCCTCGTCCATGCGCAATTGGTATAGTTTCTTCTTCAGGAACAACTTGTTGGCGAGCGACTTCACCATATATCGCTGCTCCAACTTCTTCCAGATCTTTTTCGGTGATGTCTCATCCAACACCAAGTACTTTACCTCATTCGCCAAACACAGTCGAATTGTGCTGACGACCCGCATCTCGAGCTCTTCCCAATCATTGGCACTGGTTGTTTCGGGCTTTTCTCCGATCAACGGTCTGATCAGGCCCCGCTACACCAAAAGATCCTTCACCGTGCTTTGCCATAAGCCGAAATTGTTTTGACCATCGAACTTCTCGATGTCAAATTTTGGTAGTGCTCCGCCACCATCCATCGTCGTCGTCGCAAAATGCGATCACCACCGTCGATGTCGCACCCTTTAATCACCACCTGATATAGTGTGAATTTTCAAAAACTAACCGTACGGATGTGTTCAGAACGGTCGAAATAGTCGGAATCGACTCCTGGATCGCCGAAATCGGACACCAATTGACCGAGATATGGTCAAAACACGTTCAACGGTCCAGATCGCTCGCTGATGTGGCGCTGACGTGGCACGCCGGAGCTCTTGCCGGAATCTTGCCGGAATTGTCGCCGGCGGCGTGAACAGTGCCTTCTTCTCCGGCAAGGGGTTACTGTTCACCCGCGGGTTTGACCAAACTTTGACCGGCTATATCTCCTTCGTTTCAACTCCGTTTTCTTCGCCGCTTGCGCCGTTGGAATCGTCTCGCTGTCCTCTTCCCGAATCATCCCTCAGAAAAATTTTCCGACCACTTTCAATTTTCCGGTCACCGGAAAATTTGTCGTCGCCTCGCCGGTTCACCTCCGTTCACTCCGCCTCGCCTCTGATACCACTTGTTGGGGTGCAGCGGAGGTGCGTGGTACCTCAAACACACAGAACGGAGTAAAAACTGAGGAACACAAGATTTTAACGTGGTTCGGCCGTCCAGCCTACATCCACGGGAGAAACACTGCGGCTTCTCTATTCCCTTCTCTCCGGATAATCACGGAGGATTACAGTACACAGAATCACACATACCACCTCATGTTTATAAAGAAACCAGATTCTGCAACATCAAGGGTTGGTGCATCAACCCTTGAAAATTCTCCCGTCGGCTGCTGTCCATATTGGAAGCTTCAACGATGGCTGCAGTCCATCTCGTCGGCTGCCAACCTTTGAACGCTGTTGTAGGAGTTGTTGCCGCCAACGAAAACTCCTCCCTAGCAAAAAAACCACCCCATATTGGGAGTGGCCCCCACAGTTACCTCTCGCTAGGGCCATAGAGTGGGGTTTCCCAAAGTGGGAAGAGGTGGTGATGGCCTCGAATGAAGCCAGCCGTTGTAGATCTAGTGAGGGGACTGGCAGAGATAGGTCCTGCTGGAAGAGAGCTGGCCTTTACAGTCTGGTGAAGTGGGCTGGTGCTGCGGTTGATAGGGAGGCATGTCGGTGGGGTGGTCTGCAGATCTGTCCGGCAATGGGCAAAGAGAATGGTGAGCTGCGGCTCCCAGGTGTTGACGTCAGTGGTGGTTGGTCCTGGGATAGACCGGATCTAGAACAACCAGATCTCGAAGGGGGTGGTGGTGAGCGCGAGACACATAGGGTGACCGATAGAGGAGCTCGCCTCCGGGGTGGCCAGGGTTGGACCAAGGAGGTGCAGGCCGTAGAGGAGGTGTTAGTACGGGAGAAGACTGTTGCGCCATGGTCGAGGATAACTAGTGAGGGAGAGTCCCGACGGACGGTGTCTATATTTGATGCAAGGACTGGGCAACACGAGTGGCTGGACGAGGTAATTTGGTGGTTGGGCTGCTAGGGGAAGGTGGCCTTAACTGGGATAATTTTTTAATATGGGTTTTAAAAAAACAAAAATTAGGTAAAAGGGGTTAGGGTTCCGATATTTTTAAAACTGGGTCCAAGATGCGTGAACCCCGTTCACGCATCACTGACCCCGGGAAGATGCGTGAACGGGGTTCACGCATCTTAACCGCGCTGAAGGATGCGTGAACCGCGTTCATGCATCCTTCACGAAGTTGATGAAGGATGCGTGAATGGGGTTCACGCATCCTACAGTAACTTTTTTTTAAAAAATTTTATTTTTATTTTGTTTTGTTTTGTTTTATATATATATATATATACAAACAAAATATAAAATTCAGCAGAATTTATCTGCTATTTAATATCCAGCAGAACTGCCATTACAGCAGTCTGGATTCTGACAGAAACCATCACCCAGAGCTCTCTTTTATAAGAGGGCTTGCCCAGGAAATCATACTGCATTTCCGATGTGGGATTCAGGTTCTCTTTTCCTGCACAGAACATTCTGCATTTCCGATGCGGGATTCTGTTTCAAGTACGTGACTTTGAAAGACTGTAAAATACAAACTATATGACCAATATAAATGAAACTTAAAAAATGGATTAAACATATAATGAATAGTGGAAAATGAAAAGAATTTCGTAAAAAGGGTTGATGAACAATAATTTATAAGCTTTCAAAACCACCAACTTGAAACTTAAAAAAGTTTCAAGTATGTGACTTTGAAAGACCATAAAATAAAAACTATAAGACTAATATGAATGAAACTTAAAACATGGATTAAACATACAAGAAATAGTTGAAAATAAAAACAATTTCATAAAAAGTGTTGATGAATAATAATTTATAAGCTTTCAAAACCACCAACTTGAAACTTAAAAATGTTTCAAGTAGGTGTCTTTGAATGATTATAAAATACAAACTATATAACCAATATGAATGAAACTTAATATACAGATTAAACATATAAGAAATAGTTGAAAATAAAAAGAATTTCATAAAAAAAATTAATGAAAAATAATTTATAAGCTTTCAAAACCACCAACTTGAAACTTAAATACGTTTACGTGCCTTTGAAAGCCTATGAAAAACAAACTATAAAACCAATATAAATGAAAATTAAAACATGGATTAAACATATAACAAATAGTTAATAATTAATTAGTTAATTAGTAATATAATTATTAATTAGTTAATAATTAATATAATTATTAATTATTAATTACTAATATACAATAATTAATTAGTTAATTAGTAATATAATTATATAATAGTTAATTAGTTAATTAGTAGTATAATTATTAATTGATAATTACTTAGTTAATTAGTAATATAAATCTTAATAGAAATTATTAATTATAATTATAATTATTAATTATTAATTTTAATTATATAATAATTAATTAGTTAATTAATAATATAATTATTAAATATAATTATTTATTATTTATTATATAATAATTAATTAGCTAATTAGTAATATATTTATTATTTATAATTATTTTTTATTTATCTATAATTATTAATTAGTTAATTTGTAATATAATTATTAATTATAAAATAAGTAATTGATTAATTAGTAATATAATTAGTGATTATAATTATTTATTATAATTATTAATTATTAATTATTAATTATATAATAAATAAGTAGCTAATTACCAATATAATTATTAACTATTAAAAATTAATTGGTTATTTAGTACTATAATTATTAACTATAATTATTATATATTAATTAGTAATATAATTATTTATTATAATTAGTAATATAATTAGTAATTATAATTAGTAATATAATTATTAATTATAATTAGTAATTATTAATTATATAATAATTAATTAGTTAATTACCAATATAATTATTAATTATTAAAAATTAATTATATATTAATTAATTAGTTAATTAGTAATATACTTATTAATTATTAATTACATAACAATTAATTAGTTAATTAGTAATATAATCATTAATTATATAATTAATTATTATAATAATAATTAAAAATTATATTACTAATTAACTAATTAATTATTATATAATTAATTATTAATAATTAATAACTAATAATTGTAATGAATATTTGTAATTATTTATTATATTACTAATTTACTAATTAACTAATTAATTATTATGTAATTAATAATTATATGTTTAATCTGTATATTAAGTTTCATTCATATTGGTCATATAGTTTGTATTTTATAATCTTTCAAAGACACGTACTTGAAACATTTTTAAGTTTCAAGTTGGTGGTTTTGAAAGCTTATAAATTATTATTCATCAACACTTTTTATGAAATTGTTTTTATTTTCAACTATTTCTTGTATGTTTAATCCATGTTTTAAGTTTCATTCATATTGGTCTTATAGTTTTTATTTTATAGTCTTTCAAAGTCACGTACTTGAAACTTTTTTAAGTTTCAAGTTGGTGGTTTTGAAAGCTTATAAATTATTATTCATCAACCCTTTTTTACGAAATTCTTTTCATTTTCAACTATTTATTATATGTTTAATCCATGTTTTATGTTTTATTTATATTGGTCGTATAGTTTGTATTTTACAGTCTTTCAAAGTCACGTACTTGAAACAGAATCCCACATCGGAAATGCAGAATGTTCTGTGCAGGAAAAGAGAACCTGAATCCCACATCGGAAATGCAGTATGATTTCCTGGGCAAGCCCTCTTATAAAAGAGAGCCCTGGGTGATGGTTTCTGTCAGAATCCAGACTGCTGTAATGGCAGTTCTGCTGGATATTAAATAGTAGATAAATTCTGCTGAATTTTATGTTTTGTTCGTATATATATATATATATATATATATATATATAACAAAACAAAAAACATAAAAATAAAAATTTTAAAAAAAAGTTACTATAGGATGCGTGAACCCCATTCACGCATCCTTTATCAACTTCATGAAGGATGCGTGAATGCGGTTCACGCATCCTTCAGCGCGGTTAAGATGCGTGAACCCCGTTCACGCATCTTCCCGGGGTCAGTGATGCGTGAACGGGGTTCACGCATCTTGGACCCAGTTTTAAAAATATCAGAACCCTAACCCCTTTTACCTATTTTTTTTTTAAACCCATATTAAAAAATCCGTGGAAGGAGGTAGCACTACCTGGAAAGGGGTGTAGCAAGGAATGAGGCGGATGGAGGAATCCGGCAATGATAAGGAGGATCCGAACTAATAGGTTTTGTGGGAGTTGCGTGCGTCGTCAGAGAATATAAAGAAGGGGTGACCCGCCCCTTGAACCTCCCTTTACCTTTTTTTTCGGGAAAATTCCTACCGACTTTCAAAAAAAATTCCAACCCCACTGGATTATTGTTGTTTTTCCTGATAAGTCAAGCCTCCCAAACTCATTATGGGTCTTAATAATATAATAATATTAAAATGATGATTATTATTATTATAATATCATGTTTTCCCCAAATTATTGTCCATTATTTAATTTTTATGATAATAATATTACTATAAAATTATAATAATTGACAGTTCGGTGGAAATTTAAGGTCACCGGAAAAAACTACTCTCGAAAACGTAATTTTCATTATAAAATAGGGTTTATCCGTCAATCTACTATTAAAACCTTGGATGGCCATAACTTGACCTTCTTAGGTTGGATTGCAAATTCGTATGTGGTTTTGGGACCGTATCGACACCTTCTATAAGGTTTAATGAAAATTTATTTTATTTTGATTGTATTAAAATCAAAACGCATCCCCTTGATAGCAATAGATGATATTGAGCATGTATCAAAAGCCCTGAAGTACAGGATTTTAAAAAAATTCACTAACGAACAACATGAACTCGTAGACGTCAGCGAATCGTTACCCTGTTTAAGTCCAGGAATTCACATGAAGAAGATTAAGCCCAAAATTAAAACCATAAAATACCTAGTTTAGATCTGAATCCATGCTAGAATTTTGCTCATCATTGGTGATCACTACTCGAATAATTAAAAACTGAATTCCTCTAGATCATCCACACATGCTTCAAAAAATTTTGGGAGCATCGATCGTCGAAATTTGGGTTCTGGAGTAGAGTTATGACGATGTCTTTGATACTCCAACAATCACTGCATCGCCTTGCTTGGGATGTAACAGAGGGAGATCAATCTGAACTCCTTGGATCCATAGCATATCTCTCTAGAACATGGGAGAGACAATAGGAGAGAGAAAGCCCATGAATAGGCATGTGCCTCTCTTCTTCTATTTATAGAGTGCTAGAAATTTATCCGGTATTGCCACCCCAACCCCTGAATAATTAACACTCTATACAAATGATATTATGACTAATATACTGATCCATAAATATCATTTATTATTATTATCACTTACCTATAATATAATAAATATATTACATAATAACAATTGAGCCATTAACTTGGCTCTTCGTTCCCGAAAATATTAAATGAACCTCGAATATTTTAAACTAATATTCTTTAACTTAATATTTTTTCATGTATTTACTTAAAACTTGTAAATAAATTTAATAAATTAATTCAATATGAATTATTATTAACTTGAATAATATGAATTTATTTATTACTTTGGTGATTGTATCTCCTTAGAAAAAACCTAGACCCTAATGGTGGGTCTCACCATGTCCAAAACTCGTATTCAACTAAATAGAGAAGATTATTGAATATACTATTGTTTGTGACCCTCTAGTCCCTTATCTTGATAGCAGTGAATACTATTCGCATACCAAGAGTGAAATCTAGAAACCCATCATCACCCCTAAAGAGATAAGGATTGTCACAACAGTGACAACCAACCTACAAACATGCATTGTGTAATATAATATTTTTTTCTTTAATATCTCAAAAAATAGGATGCACATCCATGTCATCGCCATTTTATTTCTTTATTATTTTTTGATCTAACTAGATGGATTTAACTTGGACTACCATGACCATGGATTTATAAAGGTACTACCATCCTGATCAACATGTCCTGAGATATATAACTTCATTAATCTAGAAACAACAGATCTTTTTTTGACCATTCAACCAATGTCATGCCACCAATGATGATCCCAACACAAACTACCTCACCGTGATTTCATCATCATGGTTTTTTCCTTACATCAAAGTATGTGATCAAATGGCACACATTGACAATGATCTCAAATCAGAAGACCATCACACATGTTTATAGATAGGAAATGACACCTGAAACATATTTTGTTCTTATTGGTAGGTTTTTCCTCATGATCTCACTACTAGAGATCACCAAATACGAATTTCATGAGAATAAGTCTCAATTCTTATGAGCCCCCATCACTTGATAGTCAAAGATCTACTTTTCCCAGTCACTAAGATGTATCAATACCATATGAACTTTATTTAATATTAATTTCATTGTATCTCAAGGTTCTCATTATATCCTGGGATCTGCTATAACTTTTTTATATGAAAATTAACCTATGTAAATTACCATTAAGTAGTAAATGAAAAAAATTCTACACTATAATGGTAAGAATACATCATGTATATTTATCTATATATATGATATGGTAATCAAAAGTACTGCATAGTTGGGCCAAGGGAATCCACTATTACAATATAATTACCATAACCGATCCTGACACGTGAGGTCCTAATCATACCCCAAGACATAGAACCAACTATACTTGCTTCCCTATTTTTTTCCCAAACAACACCTCTATTACATTTCATCACATGATTCATCCCCTGAACCACGCGACGATACTAGGTTTCACCCCCCTAAACTAAGAGACAAAATAGTTTCACCCCCTTGAACCATGTCACAAACTATAGGTTGAACCCCTGAAACATCTTAAGAATTGTTTCTAACCCCATGAGTCACCCTTAGGTCACACTAAGATCACCCTGATCTCAATTCTAGTGCACCGACTTAAGCCATTATCTTGTACAAAACTCAAATATGATATTTACCTTAGGATAAGATAAAATAAGATTCACTTGCTCAACGGAATCCAATCACCATATCAAACATCCAATGGTATGTCCTATTATAACCATGGCCTAGGATTAATCCATCACTAAACATCATCGCTGGTCATGGCCAAACATACTCAAAGTCCATTTAAAGAAGAAAAACAATATGGTTTGAGTAACATTTAAAAAAAACCTTTTAACTTTGGTATATTTTCAATCAAAGGCCATTTAAATAAGGTAAAAAATATGGCTCTTCAAACCCCATGAGTATTAAAATTCATTCATTAGGTATTAATAATTCCATATTAAAATTATTATGGTTTACATTAATAAATATGTCTTAAGAAATTAAATTTGAGACAAAGAACCCCTTACCTCAATTCCTTCTTAGTCGAAATGCACTCCAACCTCCTGTACAAAAAAAGTAACTATCTTAATCACTTATTTAATAACCTTTTTACCATATATAATATTTTATAAACTTATTTTATAATTATTCTCTACATGTATGTATGTTAGTTATTATCTATTTTCGATATTCCATGTAGATAATCTTGATTTTTTTGAACTAGTTTCTTAATAGCGATTTCATTATTCATTATTCTCCAAAACTTTATAATTCTCATATCATAAAAGGTATTGGAATTGATGTTTTATATTTATTTATAATGTAATAATTTATTTATATGGTATTTTTGGGTATGATATTTAAAGATAAATTTGGCGATGAGCAAGGGTGTTTTATTAAAAAATGAGTTAAATTTTTATATTACCATTACAGAACCAAAAAAATAATTAATTATTTATTTATATCATATATTTACATAAATTAAATTCATATATTTATCTATGATATAAATATATAACATTGTTCAAGTAAGTGGTTAAACTAACCCAAACAAGAACATGCCATATTTAATGGATTATTATGAAGTGATTAAGTTGTAATATCATTATACTAGAATAAAAATGATCATATTTAGTGTCTATTAATTTGATATATCATAATTTTAAATAATCATAAGAATAATATAACATATATGAAGTTTTTTTATAGTATGAAGAAATCCTTTTTCTTAGAACTGTCTTTTGGATGGTTGAATTTACCATGGTTGTTTATTGCTCATATTGTTAATAGGTTGTCCAATTTGTCTTTATAGAACCATAATAATTTCATAAATATAATATTTACTCCTTAAACTCATTATCATGACCATCCATGTAAGGCAGTGATGAAAATAAAAATGGAAATTAGTGGTTCCTTGGAGGCAGTAGTTCACACGTACGCATGGATGATGATTTTATTTTCTATATGATGGGGAAAAAGAGTGATATGGCCTATCATTTCATAATATAAAATATTTCATAAATATAATTTTTATATATGATAATCCTTGTATGTTGGTCAAGGAAAATGAAACACATTACGTTGTGTAGGAGGTAGTCTGTACAACTCATGAATGGAGGTTTCATTTTTCTTAAAGGAAAAGCGAAAGGTGGTTAATGATTGTACCATCATTATAATAAAATAAAAGTATACTAATGATACATATTTTATCATTTTAATATTTTTTAATTTAATTCTAGGAGTAATAAGTTCTAATGAAGAAATAGAAATGAGAAAGGATCAGTTAAAATTTTGTACCTCACTTCTCAAGTTACCTCCTTTGCGAAGAGAGTTAATCAATTGAGGGATGGTATTTTGAGAAGACCAAAACTTATTAAATGTGTTTAGGAATGTTTAGGATATTTTTTTGTGGATTTTGGGCTAAAATAAGTGGGTTTTTGTGTGAGGGTAACTGAGGAGAGTAGCTCCCCTTTTATAAGTGAAAAGGGATAGAATTTTTTATAAATACCCAAAACTTTTCAATAATGGGAAGTCACTCTCAAGGAAAGTGGATAAAAATTGATAAATAATGGTGATAATAATATATAAAATCTATATGGGACTCAAAAAACACATTCTCACACATGTTTTAAAAATGTTTTAAACTCATTATCATTAGATTTTTCACCTTTACCATTTTATCTTTTACTATGGTTACTAGTTTTTACCTAATGTAACTTATCATTTATACCCAAAAATAAAATGGTCCTTATTAAATAATTTATACCTAATGATTAAAAAATTGAAATACATTTTATTTTGTTAAATTTATAAAAGTTATAAAAATTAATTTTAAAATACTAAATGTATAATGTATTGAAAACAATTTTTTGAAAAATATAACTTAAGTTCTAAAATGTTAAATATGTGTTTTTGTAAATTAAAACCAATTTTTTTAAAATTATAAATCCTTTTATGAAATAAATATTTGGTCCTATAAAAAGTTTTAGTGGATTTATAATTCATGAATTTATAAAAAAAATTTCATAAAATTCATGTTATTTATAAAAATGGCATTTTTCACTATTCACCTAAAATTCAATATTTTTAGAAAAATACAAAAAATTCATATGAAACTAATATTGAAATTATAAATATGAAAATGAAATTGGTTTTTTCTAATCCAGAACCTAAAATTTATAAATTTTTTTTTTAAATATGAAATATAAAGAAAACAATTTTAATAGAAAATAAACTTCCTTTTTCTATAATAGTCAAAATGAAATATATGAAAAATATATGTGATAAATAACTTATTAAATTAATAATTACATGTTTATATCATCTTAATTTATTTTTAAGTATCCCAAAAATATATTTTCATAATATCTAAGCATAAGGTACGCTTGGGTGGCAGTCAAGGGTGGTGATTCTAGTAGCATAGATCTCGTGGAAATTTATATGAGCTTGAATTTATATCACATATGATTTCACTCATACCATAATTTTTTTATTTAATCTTGGGATTTGTATAGATAAAACCCTAATGAATATACTTCTTTTATGGTCTCATAAAAATGATATTCATACGAAATATTTCCATTACTCAATTTCATTTTTTTCCTTCATAAATTTCATAATATGGTTACTTCATTTTATACATACTGATTTAATGGTTATATTATAACGTTTAAATTTTATTTTAATATATCACAATTTCATTTTAGTTCAGTTTTATGTGTATAAAAAGATATTAACATAATACTTATTAAAGGAAAATACCTATTGAAATCTCGGGTCATTATATAAGAGGAACTCTAAACTTCAAGCCATCGACCAACTCCATCCAAGCTACCTGAACAACATCCCTGACTCTAGTGATGTATTCTAAAAACACTTGGAAAACTATGGTGGGGTTAGAATGAAACCACATTAACCACACATCATTATTGAATATTCATATACCATATCATCTCAACTATATCCACATATCCACAACTATACCACCACATAGCCACAACCACATATTTATATATCATCATCATGTATCCATTTTATAACCATAAGTTAGTAGGGTAATGTAAACATGAAAGACATCAACCTTGTTCCCTCCTTCCATGTACATCCCCTACCTATATCCACATAACCACATTATCCCTATCATAGTAGGGTACCACGAACATGTAGAGAACCAACCATGTTCCCAACCCCTACTAAGCATGACCCCCATGATGAATCTTTATCATCCCATCATTGGGTACACCACATGCCACTCCCATTCCATGCATGATCGTACCTACTTCGGTCCATCATATCCCATAAATATAAGTTCTTTGTAGCTTACATTCCTCTACCACTACGAGAAAAAGGGCTTCTTGCGACGGGCCTTTTTCGACGGGAATAAATCTCGTCGCAAAAGGTCCGTCCAAGAGGTTATTTGCGATGGGGGTAACGACCCATCACAAATAACCAACTATTTGCGATGGGATTTCATCTCCCATCGAAAATAGTTTGGCGCGAATAGCGCGCCAAACCGCATGAAGGTTATTTGCGGTGGTGGGATCCCACCATCGTAAATAGTTAAGTATTTGTGATGGGCCCCGTCGTAAATAACCGGTGGCAGTTTATAGATTTTTGCGACGGGATGTCGTCCCATCACAAAAGATGTGTCGCCAGGGACTATTTGCGATGGTTCCCATTGCAAATAACCGTCAAAAATAGTTAAGTATTTGTGACAGGCCTCGTTGCAAATAATTGGTGGCAGTTTATAGCTTTTTGTGATGGGATGTCGTCCCGTTGCAAAAGGTGTGTCGCGAGGGACTATTTGCGACGGGTCCCGTCGCAAATAACTTTTTAACCGCTGACAGTAATTAATGCGGACGTAGGTATTTGCGACGGGACCCGTCACAAATAATCTAACCTATATTTACCCCCCATCCGTTTTTCCTTTCATTCCTCTCAAATTTTAGATCTTGTTTCCCTCTAAACTCAGATTTTAGAGAGATTTTTTCTAAAGTTATTTTTTTTGTTCATGAATGTAAGAACCTGGTTCTTATCTTTGAGGTACGGGCTTCTTCTTTTCTCTTTTCCTTAAGTGTTTTTGAGGAAATATGGAAAAATGGGGAAAAATCCTAAATTTTGGAACTACACGCCCTGTACTTTTCCACACGTCGTGTACTTTTGGCTGTGTGGAATGGGTACATGGGGCGTGTAGCCATGTCGGCATCGAAGGGTGTAGGAACTGACTACACGCCATGTAGTGGTCCTTTACACGCCTTGTAGTCAGTCGGCAGGACAAAATAGTAAGGCGGTGGAACAGCTGCCAGCTGGGCGACAGTACACGCCATGTATTCGGGAGTACATGTCGTGTACCCATGTCGACAGATGAATAGTGTGGTGGTGCCACAAGAGGAACAATTAAATAAAGTAAGTACACGTCATGTACTTGGAAGTACATGCCGTGTAATTTGTTTTTTTTTCCGCTTAAATGGGCAGTAGCCTCCCCTGTTCACAGGGAAGGCTTAGAACCGAACGAGAGGAGCAGGAGTGGATGACCGAGCCTTTGGAGATCCGTCGATCGCGGACCGAGAATTTGATTCTGCCTCGGACGATCTCGTTGGAACCATGCGGGTAATCCCTCCCTTCTCCTAGCGTGTTGCTTACCAATTCTTTCCCTAATGGGAGTTATTTAAGGTTGAATGAAAGTTTTCTTACCTCAGATCTATGCCGTTCTTGGGCGTTTCAGGGATAGACGATCGTGTATACCGCTCGTTGACGTATAAGGTAGGTGGCTTGGTGTTTATTTTCCAACTGTCGTGCGTTTTTGTGTGTTTTTGAGATATGAACCCATATTTGGGGTGTTGTGTGGATGAGGCCATGTCTATTTTAATACCTATAATTGTATAGGTAATTAAATGTGATACTAAAATGCTGTTTGGGATCAGTGCTTGGATCTTGGACCACCCTGAGGGTGCGTTCCTCTATTTAGCCATTTGGCCAAGATACCCGAGGGTATGCCATGTTTAAATTATGCAATACTTTTGCCTTGAGAGGAATTGTATGTAAAGTGCATGTTTATATGTTGGGAATGGCCCAGTTACTTATGCCTGAGGGCAGTGTTTTACTATGGCCTGAGGGCGTGACTATATTAGCCTGAGGGCAACATACTATTTCACATGAGGGAAACCTTTCGTGCCTGAGGACTTGACTTATGTGACTGAGGGTGACACTTCCTACGCACGAGGGAAATTTCTGTTACGCCTGAGGGCAATACTTGCGGGTTGGATTCTATATAGCCTGAGGGAAAGCCTGAGGGCATGGTTTACTATTTTAGCCTGAGGGCATGGTTCTTGTTGGCCTGAGGGCATGGTTCTTGTTGGCCTGAGGGCTTGGTGTTGTTGAGCACATAATGTTACTCTATTAAATGGATTAAATGAATAATTAAATGACAATATAACTATTAAGTTAGTTACTTTTGAGTACTGCTTAGTTTATTGAATTTTACTACTACACACTGTTGTTGCATATTTACACACAGTTGGGCATGGGCCTTTGGTGGGTACCTACTGAGATATATTTCTCACACCCTGTTTGGGACATACTTTTCGGCCCAAACAAATTATGTTTCTGTAGGTGTGGATAGGGGCAAGAGTCCCTATACAGGTACTTGACTGTTGCCGAGGAGTATGAGGGCATGGGACCGAGCCTAGGCTCACAATGCCGCTGCCATCCGTTTTGCTTTGTTTTGTTGTACTCTGCATTTTGTTGTACTGTATTGTTTTATAACATGTTCTGGCTGTTATATTAGAACTTGAGACATGTTGCATCATTATTTATATACAGTTGGTTATATCTACTATAGTTGTTTTTTTCAGTTGTGTATGGTTTACTGCTTCCACTGTTGTTGTATGTTTTATTTGATTCCGATACGCTACACTTTTACAAATGAGGGCATAGTTTCCCCACTATCAGACCTAGGCCCTCGCTGCTAGTCGGCAGCCTCTGGTGTTTGGGAAAATGTGCTTGAGGTCACGTGGTGAACCGGGTATGGGGCACCCGTTGAGTGGCACCCGGAACCAGGACGTTACAAAGTGGTATTAGAGGGAGTTATTTTCTTTGACTTACTATTTGGAGCTGTAGTCAGGGATAGGAAGAACGATAGTTGGTAATAAGCTGTGCCCAGGCGTAGCTAACCCATGTATAGGGAAAATCCAGTCTACTTCGTATTTTGCAATTCTTTTGATTTTGCAAATTTTACAGTTGATATGTTTTCACCGTTGGGTGACGCACTTGAGATTGTGCTGTATATATTTTATCTATGGGTTCTATTTAGTTGCAACCCGATGAGATGAGGGTATGTCGTCTCATGCATCCTTTAGGAACATGCTAGAAATCACATGCCATGCATAGTTCCATGCAATGTAGGTGCATTAGAAATTGCATGCTGTTGTGATAGCTGCTTGATAAATACCTGCTTGTGATATGGTATTTTTGTTTGAGCCTGTTTATAGAATAGACACCAAACTTCGGTTTTTGGGAGTATGGGCCCCCATTGACCAGAATTTGGTAGATCATTGACTGTTTATTTGTTATAACACAGATAAGATTTCAAAATTTGATTAATGGGGAGTATGGGCCCTCACAGATCGGAATTTGACACTTAGGTGTTGGTTTTTGGTATTTTCTGGGTTCCGGGGAAGTTTCTTAGGCATACTGTCCGGAAACCCAGTATACAAGCCGTTTTTTACTTTAAACACGCCATGTATAGCCTTCTGTTTGGGAAGAAAAATAAACTTTTTGAGTACACGCCATGTACCCAGAGTACATGCCATGTAGTCTCTTCCCGTGTCACAAACCATGTAGACGGCGACACGGGGAAGGGAAGAGTTTGGGTGAAACACGCCATGTACATAATTTACACGTCGTGTAGTGTTGACCTGGAGTCCGGTCGTGTAACTAACAACACGGGTCGGTGAACTCCTGTACAGAACACGCCGTGTCAATGATGAACACGCTGTGTAGTGTGACCTGGGGACTCGACCGTGTAACTAACAACACGGGTCGATGTCACCTCTCCGTGAACACGACATGTACCTGTGGGACACGCCATGTAGTCTTGTCTGAGGATAGACCGTGTGGACTTAACCATGTGGTCGGGGAAACGGGGTAGTGTACACGCTGTGTGCGGGTGTAACACGCCGTGTAGTTTCAAGCCGAGTAGTCGGCCGTGTCACAAATGACACGAGCAGTTGGAAAATAACACCATACATGTTGTGTAGATATAATACACTCCATGTAGTTTTGTTCAACGGGAGCCATGTGGATTAACCATGTAGAAGAACCTGGGCAGGGGAAAGAAAGTCAAGTACACACCGTGTAGTCATTGTACACGCCGAGTAGTCTTGTTTTTCAAATCTTGAAATGCCTTCTTCCTCTTGTTCCCTTTGTGGTTCCTTCGCTTTCAGTCTTTGATAAATCTTGAATCTAAGGCGTGCCTTTCACCTTGTAGTGTCATGCCGCCTGGACGACCGCGCATTGTTTTCCAGGAGAGTGGCAACGAGTATACTCCAAAGATGGTGGGCCATGGGCTACCAGTTGATCCTCCAACAGAGTCAGATGTGACACCCGTTGTTATACCGGGCACAGGAGTGGAGGCGCAGTTCCGTGAAGGCTTTATGCAGTTCATGCAGACCTTCTAGGGAGCACCGCAGGCTGCCACATCTATTTCCAAGCTGACGTGTATCTATTAGCAGCAGCATCTGCCTACGTTTTCAGGGGATGGCGGACCACAGGCTGTGGAGTCTTGGTTGGGGTCGATGCGGACTATTTTCGAGCATCTTGAGATGCCTCCAGGGCGGAGGGTCAAGCTCACGACTTACATGCTGCGTGATTCCACCAAGAGGTGGTGGGATGTTACCACCTAGTTAGAGAATCACATAGACATGACGTGGGAAGATTTTCAGGCAGTCTTCTATGACTTATTCTTTCCAGAGACGTTGAGGGAAGATAGAGCTCGAGAGTTCATGAATCTGTAGTAGGGCGCTATGTCGGTGATGGACTACTCTGATCGTTTCACCGAGCTTCAGTGTTTTGCATCCATGCTGGTGGGTGATGAGACGTTGAGAGCCATACGTTTTGAGGATCGTCTTCGTTATGACATCTGAGCGCTGGTGAATGTTTTCAGGTTTCCTTCAGTACATGATATTGTGAATCAGGCACTGATTATAGAGAGGAACCTTCGGGAATCTAGTGGTGTGGGCCAGGTTGGTTCAGCACTAGTTACTGGTACTATTTCTACTGGCAAGAGGAAGAGACATATGGACTTCTCTCAGGGTGGCAGTACCAGCCAGGCAGCTTCTTCAGGTGGCCCGATCAGGTGCTACCAGTGTGGCAGAGAGGGGAACAAGAGACCGCAGTGTCCACGTGACCCATTGGAGTGCCGGGCTTGCGGCAAGATGGGTCATCTACAGTAATTTTGTAGGGAATTTCTACCAGTGGCTAGTGATAGGGGTTCTGTGTAGACTCCGTGTGCTGGAGTAGGACTAGTGTCTTCTTACCAGTCAGGGAACTGGAATACATCAGGGCGTGTAGGTAGAGATGGTGGTCATGGCCGTGGTATCCAGACACCAGGAACTTAGAGGCAACAGGGCAGGATAGATCAGGGTAGCCAGGCTGTGTCGTAGGGCCGCGACACTGGGCAGATATATGCAGTGCAATAGACCCAGTAGAAGCAGGATCCCAGACCTTCTACAGTCATAGGTACTATTCTAGTAGCTTCTGTCTTATCTTCAGTACTTTTTGATACGGGTGCTACACATAGTTTCATATCTATACCTGTTGTGGAGATCCTTGGGCTCTGTGTTTCTACTTATTATAATATCATGAAGCTAGACACTTCGTTGGGGACTAGAACGGCTGGTGCGCGTCAGTTCAAGGAGTGCCCCTTGAGGTTGGCGGGTTTCACTTTTTATGGGACCTTTATATCTTAGAGATGACAACTTATGACATCATTCTCAGGATGGACTAGTTGGTTCTCTTTCGAACCTTTGTGGACTGCTATCATCGCAGGGTGAGTTTCACATCACTAGAGGGCGGAGAGTTTCTATACAAGGGCGAATGGGATGTTCAGGCGAGTCGAGTTGGACCAGAGCATCATGGGAAAGGTGGAGTCACAACCCAGATTGAGAGTTTGTATCTGGATGATCAGGGGACTTGTCAGATGGATTTCCCTCCATTTGTTTATCATTTCAGGGATGTCTTCCCAGATGACTTTTCAGGTCTACCTCTGGAGCGAGAGGTGGATTTCTCTATTGAGCTAGTGCCAGGATCAGCACCGGTGTCCATTCCTCCTTATAGAATGGCCACGCTTGAGTTGCAGGAGCTCAAGAGGCAGTTAGAGAAATTACAATCGAAGGGTTTTATCTGACCCAGTACTTCTCCGTGGGGTTCTCTGGTCCTTTTTGCCAAGAAGGTGGATGGTACCCTCAAACTCTGTGTGGATTATCGGAAGCTGAACCAGTTGACGGTCGAGAACTGATATCCTTTGCCGAGGATATATGATCTTTTTTATCAGATTCAAGGAGCACGAGTGTTATCGAAGATTGACTTGGATTCGGATATCATCAGCAATGTGTGAGACTATCGGATATGCCGCTTACGGCTTTTCAGAGAAGATATGGTCTGTACGAGTACTTGGTTATGCCGTTCGGACTCACGAACGTGCCAACAGTTTTCATGGCTCTGATGAATCGTGTGTTCCATCCGTATCTTGATTCTTTCGTGGTAGTATTCGTGGACGACATCTTAGTGTACTCTCATACTCGACACGACCATGCCACCCATCTTGAGATAGTATTGAGTATACTGAGAGAGCATCGGCTATATGATAATCTCTCAAAGTGCCACTTTTGGATGGACCAGATTCACTTCCTGGGTCACATTATCTCAGAGGCAGGAGTTGCAGTAGACCCAAAGAAGGTGAGAACAATAGTTTCTTGGGAACATCCTAAGAATGTGTTTGAGATACAGAGTTTCATAGGGCTGGCTGGTTACTATAGACACTTCATACAAGACTTCTCCCGCTTAGCAGTACCGTTGACGGGTCTGACTAAGAAGGGTGTGAAGTTTGTTTTGTCGGAAGCTTGTGAGGCGGCCTTTCAGGACCTAAAAGGAAGGTTGACATCAGCACCGATCCTGATACCCCCAGAGTAGGGGAAGAGCTATACAGTTTACTGTGATGCATCAGGTATTGGGCTGGGGGTAGTGTTGATGCAGGGCGACCGAGTTGTTGCGTACAGGTCTCGGCAGTTGAGGCCACATGAGAGGAATTACCCGACGCATGATATCGAGTTAGATGTAGTTGTTCATGTGTTATGCTGTTGGATACATTATCTATTGGGAGAGCATTTTGTGGTTTTCACCGACCATAAAATCCTCAAGTATATCTTTACTCAGCGTGACCTAAATCTAAGGCAGAGGAGGTGGGTTGAGTACCTAAAATCCTTCGATTTTGAGCTTGCCTATACACCTGGTAAAGGTAATGTAGTAGCTGATGCACTGAGCAGGAAGAATCAGATACAGGCAGTGCAGGAGGCCAGTGGTGAGTGGAAACTTATGACCTTATTCTCTGAGATGAATCTGGAGGTACATGACAGTTAGGGGCAGTCTTATCTTTCATCTGTAGCTATGACTTCTACCCTCCTGGACAGAGTGAGGATGAGACAGCTATCTGATTCAGAAGGCCTAGTTCTACGGGAGTCGGTAGCAAGTGGGGACCCTTCTCCTGGGTGGACGATAGATGATGATGAGGTTCTGCGTTTCCATGGACGAGTATGGGTTCCAGGGGATATACGTGAGGAGTTGATGCAGGAGTTTCATGCTTCATCTTGGTCAGTTCATCCCGGGGTTACCAAGATGTACTGTGACTTGAGATGTCAGTACTGGTGGCCGGGTATGAAGAGAGATGTAGCTGGTTTTGTTACGAGATGTTCCACCTATCAGCAGGTGAAGGCAGAGCATTAGAGACCAGCCGAACTGTTACAAAAATTACCCATTCCGGAGTGGAAATGTGATGATGTCGCGATGGATTTCGTGACCAGATTGCTGAGGTCACCTAGAGGAAATATTTCCATGTGGGTTGTTGTGGAAAGACTCATGAAGGTAGCTCACTTTTTTCCGATTAAGGAGACCTTCGGTGTTGACAAGCTCGGAAGGCTGTATATCCGAGAGATCTTACGCCTTCATCGGGTCCCTCGTTCTATCGTTTCAGATAGGGACACCCGTTTTACGTCTCATTTCTGGAAGAGTTTTTAGAGGGCATTAGGTACACAAGTGCTTCTGATCATAGCATACCACCCTCAGACCGATGGCCATTCAGAGCATATGATACAAGTGCTAGAGGACATGCTGCGTGCATGCGTCCTAGACTTTGGGGGCTCTTGGGAGAAGCATATACCCTTAGTCGAGTTTGCCTATAAAAATAGCTACCAGGAAACTATTTAGAAGGCACCGTACGAGGATTTATATGGTAGGCCATGTCGTTCACCTTTGTGCTGGTTAGAGGCAGATGAGGTAGCTTTACTGGGACCATGTCTCGTGTAGGAGACTTCTGAGCAGGTCCAGTTGATTCGTAAGCGGATGGATACCGCACAATCTCATCAGAAGTCTTATGCTCATCGCCGTAGACGACCTTTGGAGTTCGTGGTCGGGGATCAGGTTTTCTTGCGTGTCTCACCGAGGCTGGGACACAGACGGATCAGGAGACAGGGTAAACTTTCACCGAGTTATTTGGGGCCATTTGAGATTCTGGATAGAGTCGGGCTGGTTGCCTATCGGTTGCGGTTACCTCAGCGGTACCAAGACATGCACGACGTCTTCCACGTGTCTCAGTTGCGTCTCTATCATTCAGACTCGTCTCAAATATTTCAACCTGAGGAGGTTCAGCTGGAGGCAGATGCATCCTTTGAGGAGCATCCGATTCGTCTCGTTTACAGGAGCACGAAGCTTCTCCGAGGCTGGTCAGTTCCTCTCGTACGGGTGCTATGACAACATGGCCGAGTGTAGGACGAAACCTGGGAGCGGGAGACCGACGTACGTGCTCAGTGGCCAGAGCTGTTCTGAGATATATCTTCGCCACCCTTGGAAGGACAATTCAGGGATGAATTGCTTTAAGGGGAAAAATTTGCAAGAACTTGGTTCTTATATTTGAGGTACAGGCTTCTTCTTTTCTCTTTTCCTTAAGTGTTTTTGAGGAAATATGGAAAATGGGGAAAAATCCTAAATTTTGGAACTACATGCCGTGTACTTTTCCACACGTCGTGTACTTTTGGCCGTGTGGAATGGGTACATGGGGCGTGTAGCTATGTCGGTGACGAAGGGTGTAGGAACCGACTACAAGTCGTGTAGTGGTCCTTTACAAGCCGTGTATTCAGTCGACAGGCCAAAACAGTAAGGCGGTGGAGCAACCGCCAGCTGGGCGACAGTACACACCGTGTACTCGGGAGTACATGTCATTTACCCATGTCGATAGATGAATAGTGTGGCGGTGCCGCCAGAGGAATAGTTAAATGAAGGAAGTACACGTCGTGTACTTAGAAGTACACGCCATGTACTTTGTTTTTTTCGCTTAACTGGGCAGTAGCCTCCCATGTTCATAGGGAAGGCTTAGAACTGGACGAGAGGAGCGGGAGTGGACGGCCGAGCCTTTGGAGATCCGTCGATCGCGAACCGGGAATCCGATTCCGCCTCGGACGATCTCGTTGGAACCGTGCGGGTAAGCCCTCCCTTCTCCTAGCATGTTGCTTACCAATTCTTTCCCTAACATGAGTTTTTTGAGGTTGAATGAAATTTTTCTTACCTCAGATCTACGCCGTTCTTGGGTGTTTCAGGGATCGACGATCGTGTATACCGCTCGTTGACGTATAAGGTAGGTGGCTTGGTGTTTATTTTCCAACTGTCGTGCGTTTTTGTGTGTTTTTGAGATACGAACCCATATTTGGGGTGTTGTGTGACTGAGGCCGTGGGTATTTTAATACCTAGAATTGAATAGGTAATTAAATGTGATATTAAAATGTTGTTTGGGATCAGTGTTTGGATCCAGGACCACCCTGGGGGCACGTTCCTCTGTTTAGCCGTTTGGCCAGGATACCCGAGGGTATGCCATGTTTAAATTATGCAATACTTTTTCCTTGAGAGGAATTGTATGTAAAGTCCATGTTTATATGTTGGGAATGGCCCGATTACTTATGCCTGAGGGCGATGTTTTACTATGGCCTGATGGCGTGACTGTATTAGCCTGAGGGCAACATACTATTTTGCCTGAGGGTAACCTTTCGTGCCTGAGGGCTTGACTTATGTGCCTGAGAGTGACACTTCCTATGCCTGAGGGCAATTTCTGTTACGCCTAAGGACAATACTTGCGGGTTGGATTCTGTATAGCCTGAGGGCACGGTTCTGGTTGGCCTGAGGGCTTGGTGCTGTTGAGCACAAAATGTTACTATATTAAATGGATTAAATGAATAATTAAATGGCAATATAACTGTTAAGTTAGTTACTTTTGAGTACTGCTTAGTTTATTGCATTTTACTATTGCACACTGTTGTTGCATGTTTACACACAGTTGGGCACGATCCTTTGGTGGGTGCCTACTAAGATATATTTCTCACACCCTGTTTGGGACATGTTTTTTGGCCCAGACAGATTACGTTTCTGCAAGTGTGGATAGGGGCAAGAGTCCCTATACAGGTACTTGACTGTTGCCGAGGAGTAGGAGGGCATGGGACCGAGCCTAGGCTCACGATGCCGCTGCCAGCCGTTTTGCTCTGTTTTGTTGTACTCTGCATTTTGTTGTACTGTATTGTTGTATAACATGTTCTGGTTGTTTTCTTAGAACTTGAGACATGTTACATCATTATTTATATACAGTTGGTTATATCTACTGCAGTTGTTTATTTCAGTTGTGTATGGTTTACTGCTTCCTTTGTTGTTGTATGTTTTATTTGTTTCCGCTGCGCTACACTTTGACAAATGAGGGCATAGTTTCCCCACTATCAGACTTGGGCCCTCGCTGCTAGTCGGCAGCCTCTGGCATTTGGGGAAATGCGCTTGAGGTCACGTGGCGAACCGGGTTCTGGGCACCCGTTGAGTGGCACCCGGAACCGGGACGTTACAACGAAGAAGTTGTGAAGCCGTCTGCATCTATAGAAAATCAGTCTTAAAGGTATTTATGTTTTTTTTAATTTATTATTTATCTCATTTTTTTATGTTAATTTTTTTTATTGTTGATTAGTTGTAATTAAATTAAATTTAAATTGTTTTGTCATTAGTATCTATTTGTACTAATAAATTGAAATTTTTAGTATTAATTTTTAATAATTAGTAGTAATTATTAATTATTAACGATAATTAGTAATGTATATAATTAATTTGCTATAATTAATAATAATTGGTAATAAATATCAATAAATAGTACTAAATAGGAAAAATTAGTAATAATTAGGAATAATTAGTAATAATTAGGAATAATTAGGAATAAATATTAATAATTAGTAATAATTAGTAATAATTAGGAATAATTAGCAATAATTATGAATAATTAGCAATAGTTAGTAATAATTAGCAATAATTAGTAATAAATAGTAATAAATAGAAATAATTAATAATAATTAGTAATAAATTGTAATAATTAGTAATAAATTGTAATAATTAGTAATAAATTGTAATAATTAGTAATAAATTGTAATAATTAGTAATAAATACTAATAATTACTAATAAATACTAATAATTAGCAATAAACACTAATAATTAGGAATAATTAGCAATAATTAGAAATAATTAGAAATAATTAGCAATAATTATAAATAAATAGCAATAATTAGCAATAATTAGCAATAATTAGTAATAATTAGCAATAATTAGTAATAATTAGCAATAATTAGTAAAAATTGGCAGTAATTAGTAATAATTAGCAATAATTAGTAATAATTAGCAATAATTATCTATAATTATCAATAATTAGTAATAATTAGCAATAATGAGTAAAAATTAGCAATAATTAAGAATAATTAGCAATAATTATGAATTATTATCAATAATTAGAAATAATAAGCAATAAATAGGAATAATTAGTAATAAATAGCAATAAATAGTAATGATTAGTAATAAATTGTAATAGTTAGTAATAAATTGTAATAATTAGTAATAAATTGTAATAATTAGTAATAAATACTAATAATTAGGAATAATTAGGAATAAATACTAATAATTAGCAATAATTAGCAATAAATCGAAATAATTAGCAATAATTAGGAATAATTAGAAATAATTAGCAATAATTAATAATAATTAGGAATAATTAGGAATAATTAGTAATAATTAGCAATAATTAACAATAATTAATAATAAATAACAATAATTAGTAATAAATAGAAATAAATATTAATAAATTGGAATAATTAGTAATAATTAGGAATAATTAGTAATAATTACGAATAATTACGAATAATTAGGAATAAATACTTATAATTAGTAATACTCACTAATAATAAGTAATAATTAGCAATAATTAGGAATAATTAGCAATAATTAGGAATAATTAGCAATAATTAGTAATAATTAGAAATAATTAGTAATAATTAGTAATAATTAGCAATAATTAATAATAATTAGTAATAAATTGTAATAATTAGTAATAAATTGTATTAATTAATAATAAATTGTAATAATTAGTAATAAATACTAATAATTAGTAATAACTACTAATAAATACTAATAATTTGCAGTAAATACTAATAATTAGCAATAATTATGAATAACTAGAAATAATTAGCAATAAATAGAAATAATTAGCAATAATTAGCAATAATTAGGAATAATTAGTAATAATTAGCAATAATTAGCAATAATTAGTAATAAATAGCAATATTTAATAATAAATAAAAATAAATATTAATAAATAGGAATAATTAGTAATAATTAGGAATAATTAGTAATAATTAAGAATAATTACGAATAATTAGGAATAAATACTTATAATTAGCAACACTTACTAATAATTAGTAATAATTAGCAATAATTAGCTATATAATTAGATATAATTAGTAATAATTAGTAATAATTAGATATTACTAGTAATTATTAGTAATAATTAGTTATAATTAGTAATAATTAGTAATAATTAGTAATAATTAGAAATAATTAGTAATAATTAGATATAATTAGTAATAATTAGATATAATTAGATATAATTAGATATAATTAGATATAATTAGATATAATTAGGTATAATTAGATATAATTAGCTATAATTAGCTATAATTAGCTATAATTAGCTATATATTTAGTTATAATTAGTAATAATTAGTAATAATTGGTAATAATTAGTAATAATTCGTAATTATTAGTAATAATTAGTAATAATTAGTAATAATTAGTAATAATTAGTAATAATTAGATATAATTAGTAATAATTAGATAAAATTAGTAATAATTAGTAATAATCAGTAATAATTAGATATAATTACATATAATTATATATAATTCGTAATAATTTGATATAATTAGATATAATTAGTAATAATTAGTAATAATTAGTAATAATTAGAAATAATTAGTAATAATTAGAAATAATTAGTAATAATTAGTAATAATTAGATATAATTAGTAATAATTAGTAATAATTAGTAATAATTAGTAATAATTAGATATAATTAGATATAATTAGATATAATTAGATATAATTAGATATAATTATATATAATTAGATATAATTGTCCTTTCTTGTTTGATCACCTTGCAAGTAGCGTTGCAATAGGACAACCCAAGTCATGCCCTTCTCATCTATAATAATTATCTCACATGACCCTTTACATAGACCATTCTTCCTTGAAAATTTAAGGGAAATATACTGATATCCCCTCAAAATTTTAAGGAAGAATGATCTATGTAAAATGAGCGAGATGATTCTTAGAGAGGAGAATGACATTACTTTGGTCATCCTATTGCAACACTACTTGCGAGGTGATCAACCATGCAAGGACAATTATAGAGTTTACATTGGACATGAATGACACAAACTTTTTATTGCGCATGACCTGACAATTGGCGACCCTTTGAGATTTGAACATGTTAAGAATAGAGCAAATCCTGTTGCGAATATTGATAATTTTAATATTTTATAGTTTTTTTATTATTTTAATAATATTAATATTGTTTTTTCATAAATATTGATAATATAATTTTTTATTAGTAATAATTAGATATAATTATAATTAGTAAATGAAAACTGCTTGGATAATGAAGGGAAAATTTGTAATCATCTCCACAATGATGATTACCAAATTTCCTTTCATTATTCAAGCAGTTTTCATTTTGCTATGTATTGATAAATTGGTAATAATTAGTAATAATCAGGAGAAGTTCTGAGCTCAGAATGACATTATAGAGAGTTTGCTGAAGTATCCAGAAAAGATGCGTCAGCAGCAACAGCAGCAGCAGCACGAGGAGGAGATGCGTCGATGGCAGCAACAACAACAGCAGCACGAGGAGGAGATGCGTCGATGGAAGCAGCAGCATCACGAGCAGATGGAGTACATACGTCGTCTGACTCGTAGTTTAGGGATGGAGTTTCCTCCACCAGCTCCTTCAGCTCCTCTACCTCCTCCAAAAGACAACCCCCATTGATTTTTTATGTAAAAAACATTTGAATTTAAATTTGTTGTAATATGAACTATTTAAAGTTTCTGTCTTTTATATCGGCGTGATTATTGCATAATTTGATTTTTAATATTTTATTATTTGTTTTTGTGAATATTGATAATTTTAATATTTTTTATTTTTTTATTATATTAATAATATTAATATTATTTTTTCATTAATCATAATTTTATTAAATATAATTTTTCAGTATTATATTTTTAATATTTGTTTATTTTACTAATAATAATAATAATAATAATAATATTTTATGATTTTTTTTATATTTTTTTGTGAATATTGAGAATTTTAATATTTTTATTTATTTTATTATTTTAATAATTTTAAAATTAATTTTTCAATAATCATAATTTTATTAATTTTTTTTAAATTATTTATTATTTTTGACTGGATATGTTGCGATGGGATCCCGTCGCAAATAGTCTAAATAATTTTTTCTTAAAAAAGGTATTTGTAACGGGATTACGGGCCCGTCACAAATAGTCTAAAAAATATTTTCAAAAAACATTTGCGACGGGATTACAGGCCCGTCGGAAAAAAAATATTTGCTACCGGCCCGTCGCAAAAGAGCTTATATATATATAAAGTATATAATCGGAGACTTATTTGCGACGACGTTTTTTGCAACGGGCTATTTGCGACAGGGCCCCGTCACTAAAGCTTATTTGTGACGGGATCCCATCACAAATACCATGAATTCTAGTAGTGTTCCACCAATTACATCCCATCATTACCAAATTTCCATCCCCCTTTAATTTATTATTCCACTCATTTATCTTTTATCATATTTAATATATTCATTTTCATCCATCCTTATTATCGAAAATTAATCAACAATTCATCAATATCTCATCAACATATGATCTATAATTCATCAACAATTTATTAATAATTCATCAAAAAATTCATTAATTTTCCCATCCCGTTAACATATTACTATAACCCATTACATGTTTAATTTACAACTATTAACCAATTTATTGATATATATTATCCAGTTTCCATCTCTCTTTTAGCATAATACTTTTATATTTTCATCTCCACTCCCTCTATCTTATTAAACCCATAAACTAGTTTCTTAACTATTCAATGTGAGTCACCACAATCACATCACATCAAGAATAATCATTCAATAATGATAACAACGCATCAAGTTTCTATATTTTAACTAGCCTCATTTACTTTATCATGTTAAATAATTTATTAATTTATGGAGGTGTTGAGTTTTATCAACAAAAATAGTAACAAAATATCATATCAACATGTATAAATTTATAAGAATTAACATATAGTAATTATCATGGAAGATATAATTCACACTCAACTTCCCTTCCCTTCTAATTTCCACTTTCCGGTTTATCATCTCCATTTAAATTCATCCTTCTTTATGTTTTTTAATATAATTATTACCTCTCCCCATAAACCAAGAACACCCACTAAGAAACAAAAACCATAATGGAAGGAGAAAAAAATATAATCATTAAAGGAAATCACAGTAGTTATATTCAAGAATATCATTCCAAAAGATACGAGGGAAGTATAAAAATACCCTATCTAAATAAGACAAGATAATCTATGATAATAAAACTGAATCTGAGTACCAAAAAATACATAAGAGACTAATTCAAGCCTTAAAAACAACATAACCATTCTTAAAATATCAATTGAGATCCTTAAAACCCATGCACCAATGTTGGATCAACCATTTAGAGAGAAATAATAAGAAGAATCAAAGGTGGGAAAGAGAAATGTACCTCAAACCAAATTAGGAAAGAATCTCCATGAAAAATAGGTTTAAGATACTAAAAGGATGGTTAAAATATCTTGATATATACTTTGAATTCATCCAATGGATCGAGATAGGGAAACTAAGTTGAACTGGGTATATAGGTTAACCTTTGCTCATAGAAAAAACTAACAAGCTTCTTTTTTGGCATAGAAGAATTCAAAATTGTCAAAGTAGATCCAAGATTCCAATATTCAAATCTTCCAACTCCCCATTATCCCATTTAAATTCACTTCATCCATTTTAAAAAATACCAATACCATAGGAAACACCATGGAATAGGGAAATTATCCTAGCTATTTTGGAAAAATAGACAACCATCACAGCATGAGCTACAGTGTAGTGAAGTTATTCCCACAGTTTCCTACCCCCTTTCATGAAACTTTTCATCTATTTGAATTCAACCTAGAATCACCGTCATACCCATAAAAATAGATAAACCAGGGCATTTTAGTGGTCCTTGTTTCGCACAAGTGATCTTTCCATGCAAAACAGCTTCCAAAATGGTCATCCAAGCCGTTTTACTGCTCGTGGTGTAACCCATCACTAATCAACCTACATTTACAAATCAAGGAGAAATTCTTGTATAATAGTAATTTATTTTACCCTTAAAAAATCTTTTAAATTCCCATGGTACCCTAAAACAAGCCCAAGAGACCAGTATTCAAGTTCAAACACCCTGACACGAGACATATTTCCCTAACACAAGGATCAGATAACCCTTACATGAGGAACGACATAGCCTAACATTAGGTTTACCAACTTCATGAAAGATGTAAATCTATTGTATTACCATTTATAAAGTAATTTTATACCTTTACATATCTCAAAATGCTTAGCCAAAATGGCATGCCCTATACTCACCGCTCTAAGGCACCCAAAACAACTAACATAATGCCCTCTATTATGTTGTGGTGACCCTATAGATGGAAATAACACTTCACTCTCCCCATGAAACACCACCAAACTTCCACTAAAAGCATCAATCTCCCAAAAAACACAAATCAATGGGATGATTTTTTTTTAGGCCACTACATTACTCCCCTTTTAAAATCACTTTAAAAAACTCTACCCAAGTTACATCAACCTTCAATTCTAAAAAATGTAACATTATGTAATTAAATTTATTTACTAAATGATTTTAAAAGTTTTTTCACCACAAATAATCTTACTTCAATAAATTTTAAATAAAAAGCACAAGGTTTGATATCATACACAAAAAAAAACATAACAATTATCAGTCCATTTTGAAGCATAAAAATAAATTTGAATAAAAAAGTAATTACAAACATATTTCAAAATAAAATAGAAAATATGTGAAGATAAAACCTTTAAAATCACATAGCCTCTTCAACATTCAACATGTTTACATCAAAATCATTTACAAACCTCGATAATCATATAAGGCGGTTTTAAAAAAACTATTATTGTTAAACTTTGAAATAAAAACCATAATAAATCCTTCCCATTTTCAAATCACCTTTAAGATAATCATTAACCAAATAAGATATTCTCCAAAAAAACAATAAGTTAATCAAAACAAATTACCCAAAAAATCTTACTAATATCAACACAACACACAAATACAACAATATAGAACCATATATCAAAATAAATCACACCTAATAAATCCTAAAACATCACTCTAATAAAGTTAAAAAACATAAGTAAAATCAATTAATATATATACACCACTTAATAAATCAATAAAAAACATGTTTTCTTTTATTTTTTCAGTTAAAAGATCATTACTTCTAAATATTTCTATAAGAACAAAAATATGAAATATTTAAATTTTCATGTTAAAAAACTCATATCGCTACAAAATAATGTGCATTTAGTGGTATCTTAAACCACCAATAAATTATTTTATATGGGTTTAAAAAAAATTGGATTATTGTTTCAGGACTCATTTCATGGTATCTTTTTTGAGGTATTTTTTTAGTAATAGTTTTTATTTAAATTTTCATATATTTTTTGATTTTTTTATTTTTAAATTTATTAGTTTATTTATTTATTTTTACCCTATTTAAACATAGCCCAACCAATTACTAACACTAATTGACCCAAGCCCCATATACCCCTTCCTAAATCGAGCCCATGGTGGCCCCACTCTACCTGGCCCAACCCATCTCTGCCTAGCCCCATAATAACCCATCCTGACCTATTCTTAGCCCAATGTGAAATCCATGTAAGAAAAGTAAAAATTAAGGGTGGCATTTGAGGCACTCTAGACCCACACTCCTAGTCCTGATGATAAAATCACATAATTTTTTTACTGGCTTTGATACCAAGTGATATGTCTCAAGCTAAAATTTCGTATATTACACATTATTTTCCAAGTTCAAACATTAAATATCTCAGTACTATTACCCAAAGTTCTTATATATTTGGATATTAGCTACATAAAAGTATTATTGTGAAAAAAATTTATCATTTCTTTAAAAATACCACATACTAGATATTCTTCTAAACATATCAAATGTTATAATCATCTTGATAATCTAGGGAATAAAAAACATAATAAGGAGGGAACTTAAATTCTTAATAAGATAAGACTTATCAATGATTCATAAAGGAGTTAGATCAAAATAAAATTTGAAAATATAAATAATATATATTATTATAAAATAATATTTTTCTATAAGGCATGATAAAATAACACATAACCTCAAAATGATCAAACACATAACATGGAATAATTTTGAGGAAACAAGAGAGAATGGTCATGAGTCATGGATCATAACAGAGGCATATGATAAAACTTATAAATGTGTCATTAACATGATAATACGAAATCATAACATTGTGAGAAAACCTAATGATTCAAATGAATTATTTTATGAACAAAAAAATTCCATACATCAAGTTGTGAACAAAACAAAATTCCCACGACTTTAGTTGTGAACAAAGAAACATACCCACAAATTAGGTTATGAGCAAACAAAAATACCCACACTTAAAGTTGTTAACAAACCCATGATGTCCTTGAATTAAGTATGTGAACAAACCCATGATTCCAATGCTTTATTTTGTGACAAAACCTATGATTCCCACTCTTTATATAGTGAAAAACCAACGATTTCCACACATTACATTATAATATCATGATATTTAAAAATTAAACCAATGAATTGGATGGCTTTACAAGACCTAAAACATAAAAATCCATACATATATGTTAATATAAAATAAATCATATATCATATCATGAAAAACCAATGTAAATAAAATGTATTTCATAACATTTCCAAGAGGTATCACATAAAATAACCAAAAGAGTTAGAATTTTTTATACTAAAAAATCAATCACCCAAAAGTATTATTTCACAAGGGAATTTAGAGGGTGGTTCATGAAAAATTTCTGCAAAGGATATAGATATTTTGTAGATAAATAGGAAAATAAAAGTGAAATCAGGAAAAGAGATTTCATAAAACATTTTTAACCTTATTTTAAAAAAGATGATGTTATGAGTCACCTTAAAAAATGATTTTCAAGAAAGAAACGTGATTTTTTTAAATACCACTTTAAAATAAATACCAATAATTGTGACTTTAAAATAAATAAAGGTTTTATATAGTAAATTTGGAGTGGAAGATGAAATATATTATCATCAAAGGAAAATAACTTTATAATATTTTAAAATACCATTATTGAAAACGACATTATAAAAATGATAATAAAAATTATTTGGGAAAAAAGGTAAAGAGAAATAAGTAGAACACATGAGATAATCCATATTTTGGTTTCTAAATAATAAAAGAAATTATTTTTATAAATAAGGAATATATACATGTATGAGAAATAACCATCAATGTGGATGAGGATTATTCTTAACAATGTTGCACTTTTAAGAAGAAAGAAGTTCATAAATGAAAAAGATTTGTGGTAAAATCCCCTTGAAAACGATTTCATGAGAAAAAAATATAAATAAATTGAAATGTGATATGAATTAAAATATAATTCAACCATATGGTATATTTTACCCAACTTATAATAATAAATTTCAAGAAGAATGATCATAACTCGATGAGTGGAAATTGAGTTAACAAAAACCCTTACAGGTCTAGTAACTTTGGAATAAAGATACCTTTAATGATAAAACATCATATGGTTATGAAAATAAATTTAATTTCATAATATTTATGATATTAATACATAAATGGTTAGTATATACACCATAATAAAAAAATAAAATAAGTGGTGAATATGGTATATGTCTCAAAGAATTAAAATAAGGATGAGAAAACCCTTATGGATTTAGTAACTCTTGAATAAAAAACCCTTGAAAAAGAGAAATTGTGTTGGATTTTTAAATAACTTGAATTTAATTAAAGTTGATATAAAAATTAATCCTTTATTGGTATATACATACCAAAAAATAAAACAAGTGGTGAATATGGAATACATCTTAATGAATGAAAATTGAGATGGGAAAACCCTTACCACTTTGGTATTAAAGAAAATAAAATTGTATGAATTAAGGGTCATGAGAATAATTGTAAAATACATAAAATAATCATTAATAATGAGAATATAATACATTTATAATTAATTAAATCAAAAAATAATAGGTGTGCAATATGAAAACATACCTTAATGAAGGGAAATTTTGACGAAAACCCCTACCTTGGATTTCTGATTTGTCAGACATGCACTAACCTCCTATATAATAAAAATAAATATATTAATAACTTATTATATAACCTAATTCATATCTATAAACTCTTATAATCTAATTATAATCATTATTTATTCATTCATTAGTTAGTTTCTGTTTATTTTCATCATCAGATATTGGTCATTTTCAATTGTTTCACGCATACTTTCAAATATTGATGTTGATTCCCATTATTTGATATCATGTTCATAAATACTAGATTATCTATAGTACTATAATATATTATTTATATCTATATATAAATTTATAATTTTATTCCATTATATTTTTAGTTGTGATTCATGAAGACAGAATCAATGACAAGCTTGTTTTCAGTAATTTTTTACAAACCAAAGTTGGTATATTAATAATGAGTTAAATATTAATAAAATATTTCTAGAAACTTAATCATGTAATAAGAATAAATTTAATTAATTAAATACATTCTTAAAATCATCCATGTAGGGTGGTGATGAAAAATGACACACATTTTCTACGGATTCGGTAGTTCACAGTATGCACGAGCAATGTTTTCATTTTTCAGCAGATGGAAAGAAAGAAAGGTGAATACTAATTTATATTCACAAAATAATAATTTTGTTTTAAATATAATATATATTAATTAAATACATATTTATAACCAATATAATAGGATTTTATGAAAAATGAAGTACATCGCTTCATGGAGGTGGTAGTCTGCACGTATGCATGAGCGACATTTTCATTTTCCATTAGATGTAAAGGAGGTAGATAATAACTATTCCACCAACATAATAAAATCTTATTTCAATAATTATATGTATTCCATTATGTTTATGTGTTTATAGAATATTTGTAGGAGGTAGAAGAATAAATAAACTTAAAAGAATAAGGTTAAGACCTTTACCTCTTCCATTGATATCCTCCTTTGTCTTACACCTTAAGCCTTCTTAATTTGGTATTTTAGTGAGACCAAAACCTCTATAACTTATTAAATATTTTTGTAAAAGGTTTTTAGTATAATTGGGTCAAGCTATAATTATTTTGGTGTGTGGAGGAGTGGGGTGGTGAAGGGATTCTTTTATAAGTGAGAGTGGTGGATCTTTTGTAAATATACCAAACTTTATGTCAAATACATATCACATTAAAATGAAATGTCACACCCTAACCTTGATTTAATATATTATTTTATATATTTTTTAGTATTACTTGTTTCTCTCCCCTATTTTGTGGAATTTACTTGAAATTTGGAAAAAAATCATGCAGTGCATATCACATGGTTAAGCGCATGGTTAGTATCTAACAGTGCAACAACCATGCGATAGGCCTATAGTTTTTAACTGAGCCAGTTATATATTTAGAACATAGTTAGTATAATTATGTATCCTACCCATGTGTAATTATCTAGGTTCATATTTAAAGGGAAATGGATTTCCCAACCATGTGGCCAAACCATGCGTAATGTCTAGGTCATTAGAATATTGATTTTATATGTATACCCCTAATCAATTTTAGCCCATTTGGGGATTCTATCCTACCTCATTATACCCCCATGGGTTGTGTAAAACTCCACCTTTCTCTCTCTTAATTTAAATATTGATTTATCATGGATTATTCAAGGTTTAAGGTCAGATATTCTAGGTAAACTCCTCTCCCTCTATTATTTTCCTTTTTCCTTATTTTCCTTCTCTTGTTATTACCCATTTGGATATCAGTGACCTAAGGTTTCACTATATATTGGTTTTAATCTTAGTTTTTTATTTTTAGGGTTCTTATTGGCTCTTTATACATTTTCAGGTCATTTTTAGGTTGATTATCATCGTTGTTTGTAAGGGAAACAAGTTTAAAGGTAGGTGGTCCCTTGTATAGCTCTTTAATTATAAAACTATGATTTATTATTGGTTTAAATGCATGTTTTATATGTTTAAAAAATATTATCATGTATAATTTGTATAATTTATGGAAATAAGATCATTATTATTGAGTTTCATGAAATTTTAAAGGGATTTCATGTTGTTTTCAAACCATAACATTTATTTTGGAAATCCACGCACAGTAAGTGTTTAAATAAATGTTCAGTTGGAACTGTGAAATTGATAGTTGGATTATGAAAGATATTTCGGTTTTAAAAGTGTGTTTTGAGGCTGAGTTTTATAAGAAAATCTCATGAGTTCCAATTAGAACTTAAAAATGGTTTTATGAAGATACATACCCATTCAAACTTTTCCCAATTATTTTGAAAATCAATTTCAAATATTATTATGTATGAGATAGTACCCAATGAATGGGATTGTGTAATTTATATATAAGTTCTTGATGTAAATGGGGATGTTTCTTGTGAGGTATGAGGGTGTGACGTGTTGTACATTATATATATATATAGTAAATTATTGTTACATTCACCTAAAGTTTTTATTCATGAGAAACCATGGGTGTCTAGGTTTGATGTCGAGGTACACATGTTGAAATAGTTTAGAATCATGCTCTGACTAGTGGCCCTGAGGTAGATTTTATTTTGTTTAATGTATTTCCCCTCAATTAATCTAGTGAAGGAAACACTGGGTGTTAGGGAAGGTTGTTGTTATTCAATTTTGATCTTGTTTAGTAGGTGTATATCCTTTTCATAGACTATATTAGTAGTTCTAAGGTTCCCATTATAAATTTTTTTATGTTATATTTTTTTTCTAACATTATTCTCAGATGGCCTTTGTAGTATGATTTATTTTCCTAAGAGTTTTTTGTTTCATCACATGTCACTTTTATTTAGAAGGTTTCATGATGAGTCTTCTTTAAAAAGTATTTAATTCAATATGGGAGATGAAATGGTTTTTAAAAGTTTTTTCCCTCTTATTTAATTTTTAAATGAATGGAAAACCCAAATTTTTATTTCTATTTTCAAATTAGAATGAAATAGTTTTATTTTTTGAGGGTATGACTAGACCGGAGGGTGATTTCTTATAGGACTATATAGCTCATGCCTATCAACATTATAGGTTTAACATGTGTTAATGGGTTGTAGTGGATGGTCTTTTGGTTCAGTTTTGAGTTGGGATGGTGGCCAGTGAAAATTTTCACTTGGTGTATAGAGATAATTATTGGGGATTAGTTGTTTCATTTTTCTTGGTATTGCTGATACGACACCTCTCCTACTCACCCCAACACCTCAAAGGGCCCAAAAAACTTAGGAGAAAGCTTACTCCCCCACTGAACCTCAATTTCCCATGTTGAGGGGAAAGCTTTAAGAACACAAGGCCCCCATCCTGAAACTTTAAGGGCCTCCTCCTGTGATCGGCATAATACTTTTGTCAATCTTGCGCTACCTTCACCCTCTGACAAACAAGTTGAACCTTTTATGTCGTGCTCTTCACCACATAGAGACTAAGAACTGATGCCTCCCCAACCTCCATCCAACACAATAGGGAAAGAAATAGACTCTCATACAAATCCTCAATTGGAGACATGTCAATGAAAGATTGATAGCTATTATTATAAGAAAAATCAACCAATGGAAAATGTCATACCAAAGATCCACCAAAGTCCAATATGCATGCCTGCAAAATATCTACCAGCATCTGGATGGTATGCTCCATCTTCCCATACGTCTGAGGGTGGAAAGTTGTGTTGAGGTGTAACTTAGTATCAAAATAATGTTTTAATCCCCTCCAAACTCATGAGGTAAAACATACATCCCAATTTGAGACAATGGAACTCATAATTCCATGTAACTGCACCACCTCATCCACATACCTCTTAGATACAGTATCCACTACACCTGACTCCTTAATCACTAAGAAGTGGGACGATTTCATTAATTGATCTTCAATCACTCTGATGGCATCACAAACTCCTTGATATCGGGTTAAATATATGATGAAATCCATTGAAATTTTATCCCTTTTTATCTTTAGAAAATAAAAAAGGATGAAACAAACCTCTAGGAACACAATGATCACTCTTTACCTATGGGAAAACCAAACACTTTTCCAAGAAATCTTCCACCACCCATTTCATCCTATGCCACCAAAACCGCATCCTAAAACCATGGTACATCTTGAAAACTTTTGGGTGTACCACAAAAGTTGAGTTATGAAACTCATGAAGAACTCTATTTTGTGTCACTACCAGAACAAACAACTCCCATGAAACAACATCTGGTTCCAACCATCCTCCAACAATCCATCTAGAGCATCACTATAGCCAACACGATTGTGCATAACCTTCATCTCTGAGTCTCCCTACTGAGACTCATCTACCTACTACATCAAATAATATCATACCATCATCTGAAACAAACAACATCTACCATCATCCACCCTTTCATTTAAGCACAAGGCTGACAACTACTCTATCACTCTCCAAGAATCCCTAGACTCCTGAACTATATCTTTCTAGGACTTCTTACTCAAAATTCCAGACACAACATTCACCTTTTATGAGGTGTAGGAGATCTCAAAATAATTATCCTTAAGAAATACATCCACCTACTCTACTGTAAGTTCAAATAACACTAAAAAAAGATGTACCTCAAACTCTTGTGATCCATGAAGACCACAAATCACTCCTCAATGAGGTAATTGTAACACCTTGACCCATCTATACTGGAGCTGGTGCATTAATTATGATATTATAATGGTTATAAGGAATGAAAAATCATAAAGGAATGATCAGTTTAGTAGTCTTGATGAAACTAGATACATATATGTAACACAAATTACATTGAAAAAGGTTACAAGATACAATACATAACAAAACTAAAAACTGCAACCACATGAACTCAATAAATGACCTTCTCTTCATCACCTGTTGAAGGTAAACAATGAAAGGGGTGATCTCCAACACTCATTAAGGGTTAAAAATAGTGGAATAATGAATATAATAATAAGTGAATCATAATCAATCTGACATAATCAATATGGCATGGTGAATAGATGAAAAACTCACACCATTAATAAACTGAGAATGAAACTGCATCCATAGATTTTTTCATAGTGAAAACCTCATGGATAGTAATAAATAATAATGAATAAAGAAGATGATTATTAATTGGATGTCATGTATCTAGCACATGAAACCATAATACCGTTAAAACAGTTTAGTTCTATGGGTAGAAACCCGTCTAATTTTTGGAAACAAACTCGAAGGGTTTGTCACCAAAATAATTTGTCTCATGAGACCTACTGATGCATCGAGGGGATATAGTGGGCCCCACCTGCCACTTCATGTACAAATAATTCTTTATACATTGATTCAATACAAGATTAATATTCCTTTTCAATATCTTTATAGAGTATACGGATTCTTCAATATTTCCATAATTAAAATAACTTTCCAAATAAACACCATATGTAAAATGGTATATGGTTTAGACAAAAAAAACATACATGATATGAGATTATGGATATTTAATATAAATATAATTTCAAAATGAAAAGTTATCTCAAATGTACAGTAGGTACACCAAATAAAGATTATTAGGTGCACAATACAAAGTTAGTCACAACAAAATAGTAGTTGAGACAAAGTCTCTTACCACAATGTAATCGGTCGAATCATATGACAAGAACTTAATAACCCTAAAATGAGTCATTAAATACCATGAATATAAAAATAATAATGTTATTATATATCAAATGAATGTACACATATACCACATACAAGAAATAATTGGCAAACAATGGAAATCTCACGGAAATGAAAGTGAGATGAGAAACCCCTTACAAACATTTCAGCATGGTAACGAGTGTTATTGTGAGGGATTAATGAGAGGTAAAGGGGTATTCCATTATTTATATGTCATAAGGGAGGTATGGGGGAGGTGAGAAAACATACCCCATCATTATGAATTAAAAATAA
Organism: Viscum album; assembly: GCA_963277665.1. NCBI lineage: Eukaryota > Viridiplantae > Streptophyta > Magnoliopsida > Santalales > Viscaceae > Viscum > Viscum album. Next base: position 233,514,096 of record OY728121.1, read on the forward strand.
AAGAGCACAACATAGGGGAGATTCTTGAACAAATGTGAGAGTGAGGATCCCTTACCTTATGCTCGAAGGTGTTATTGATTATTCTTAATGACATAAATAATCAAATTTAGCTTCATTAATTAATAATTCCGGAACCTCATAAACATATAATTGATATTTTATGACCTTATTAGGTTCATTAATGGCCTTTTTTATGGTTTAAGAGATTAAATTTTATTGTTTTGGAAGCATTTTCTTACTTGGTTTCATGAGTTTTTTTACTTGTATTCATGAATAGAAGTTAATTTGAAATGTGGTTAAACATAAAGCATTGTTAATATACATTATTAGTGACATTAAAGTGATATAAATGATCTTATAATGATTCTGGTTATATACCATGAGGAAGACTCATTCGATGATTTAAAAATAAACACTTGGATTTGGATTGGTGGTTTTGTGCACAATAAACTTGTTTTGTATTATTATTCCATATTATGAATGTGTAAAGATTCCAGAACATTAATCAAGATAAGATACATATATTATGACCTTATTCAACCATTGAAAAGGTTTCATGACTAGTATTTAAGATATTAATTCAAATTGAAAACTCGCCTTCCTTGAGTGTGATAAATTTACACATCTCGGACGGTGTTTGCATTTATTGTATAAATGGAGGGGAAAAAATATTATGATGAAATATTACATTAGAATAATTAAAATATATTACATGTAAGTTATTGGAATTATCATGGAATTTGGATGAGGGTAGGTGATAATGGAGAACAAAAGAATGGAACTTTGTAAAAGAAATTGAAAGAAAAGAGAAGGAAGTTTCACCTCTTGAGTACTCCTCCTTGAGAATCTCCTTAAGGCCTTTGTTTTTGGCCTTTTGATAAGACCAGTAGGTCTTGGACGTGGGGAGAGGTATTGGTAAGATTATTTGGTAGAATTTTGGCATGTATTGAATCTTGAGTGGTGTGGGAGGAAGAGGGGGTGAGGGGTAGTTTATATAGTGTAGGGGAGAGGAGTTTTCTTAATATTATAATCATTAATTTATTATTTCCTCTCAAGACAACCAATAGTGAGTATTCCATGACCAAGAATAGTAAAATATTCATTTTACTTAGAACCAATTGGTCTTACATCAACATATCATCATCAATGACTCAATAAATTCCTTATTTAGCATTTATCGTAAATTATCGTATTTTACTATTCATAAAAAATTTAAGTATTTCAGAAAAAATCCCAAAAATTCACCCAAACCATTTTTTGATGTGTAGAATCAAAAAATGAAGAAAATTTTTCAAAAATAATTTCCCAAATATGATTAATTAAATATTTAATTATAATCATTATTTAAACAAAAAATATAAACACTTAAAATATTCATCTTAATTTTTAAGGTGTCTGAATTCACTTATACATTCAAGGGTATGGATACCATTCATAAGAGTCATATTAATATTTATAAGGAAAAGTTACTATTCATAATTTTAGGTTAATATTCATAAGGGTAGGTTATTATTCACAAGGGTAGGTTACTATTCACCGAAAATTAAGTTAATTCTATCAGACTCTAATTATCATCTTGATCACAACCGTGTATGTCAGATTTTTAAAATTCAAATCGCAGAGTTGTAAAATTTAAGTTTAATGGCTAAGTTATGGATATCTCCTATAAGTAACCATGTTTTTTCCATATAGGCTCAGTGATTCATGAAATATTGGCTATAACTATAATGTATTTAAGAGAAACATACCATGATGTGTTTGGGGTGCTACAATAATTCTACCACAAATTCAATGAAAACAGAACCATTTCTAGATCCATACCATGGGTGTCATAGTTACACTCATGGGAATGTAACATCATAGATCCATAATATAGTGACTCAATCCTTTTACACATATTATTACATGATTTTAAGCATAATTATTCATAAAATGAAAACTAACGATTGAAAATTTTAGTGTCTTTGGATGACTAAGTATATAATTAGAAAATATGAAACCAAAATAAAACATCATTTTATTAATCTTCATAATGATGTCCTAACTCCCTTTGAGATCTTATAACTTCATAGTATAACCTAGGGAATACATAAACAAAAGTGATTAGCTAAAAAGTCTTGTAAGGGAATAAACATGGGAATAATGAAAAACACATGAGTTAGATGGCATAACATGATAAAATAAAAGGCATGAATCATGAATAAACGTATGGAAGCATAAAATATAGAACATGGAATCATATGATCATGTAAATATTGGAATTTCGGGGTAATATATAACATGAAATAAACATTAGTTAAGGCTAACTGCCAAGACTATATCACATGGTGGACAATATTCCATAATGGATTAAGATTACTCACTAATCTCATACATGACGTCCCATGTGACAAAAAATTACCCAATTCATTGGAGAACTATTTGGTAGAACCCATAATAACAAGTTCATTCATATTTGTGCCACATGAAGAAATCAAACATAAGGAATAATCATATGGGTTTCTCGTGGAAAAAAAATGGGTTTCATAATCATGTCTTAAGGCATAACCAAAGGGTGTATCAAAATGGTATCAATGAAAAAAGGGATTAAATTATTTTTAGAAAACCATAAAGTAAAAAATAAGAATATATATTTAATAATTATTTCCAACTAAATTGAATACAAGAAAATGAGTACTTAAAAAACTTTAGAAATAAACCACTTTAGTGCGGTTTAAGGGAAGAGATTAAAGAGTCTTTAAAGAGGAAAAATGAATAATTGTTTGTATAAAACCATAAATGAATGAAAATAGTTTTTCATGATAAAATGAGAGATGTTAGAAAAATATTGGTGTCTTAAAATAGTTTATGGAGTGTATTTGAAAATGGGTAATGTTCTCTTTAATCGGACTTTCTTATCAAGAGGAATTGAGAAGGGAATATTTTAAAACATGTATTTACACATAAATGAAATATGAATTAAGTTATATAAAAATGTTTGGAACATATAAATAGAATTTTGGATAACTATATAATAATAAATAAGAAATACATTGGGGTAAAGAGAGAGAAAACATAACCTGAATAAAAAAATTGAGGTTTAGAGAAATCATTTACCTTATGTCAGAATGTGTTCTGCACTTGCACATAATGTCATGAATAATAAATTTAGATTAATTAATTATTTAAATCATAACCTCTTATACATATATTTTAATTTTTATAATTTTATTAATTTCATTTATAGACATTTCGATGAGTTATAATGTTCAATTTCTTCATTTTGTGGAGCGTTTGTTTTCATGGTTTCATGGTCAGTATACATGTATATAATTATGGAAGTTATTTTAAAATGAGGATAATTCTCCAGAAGTGAAATTATATTGTATTAATTCACTTACATAAGTTTAAATGGTCTCATATATCATTTTTTTTCCTCATATGAGTATGATTTATTTGATAAAACGTTAATGATAAATGTTTAGTTTATTCTGGCAGTTTTTCGATCATCACAAACCAGTTTCATTTTATTTAATATTATGTATATATGTTAGTTAAATAACATAAAATAAGTTATAATATATATCGTAAAATCTTTTTTAACCATAATAATTTTTTTATAACCATCCTTAAAGGAGGTAATAGAAAACAAAAACTCATCATCCACGAAGGCGGTGAACCAACATATCACGAATGATGTTTTATTTTTTAGAATAAAAGAATAAGAGAAGATTTTTGATGATAGGTATTCCATTAAAACAATAAAATTTCAGTATATATATATGATAATGGAGTTATAATGTCACTTTGGATAGGGTAGTTGAGGAGAGGATAAGAAAAGCAAAGAAATTAAAAGAGAAGGATTGAGGATTTTACCTATCGAATGTTGTCTCCTTGAGAACCTCCTTAAGGAACTTGGATTTTGTATTTTGTTGAGACCAGTAGATCATGGACATGGGGATGAGGGTTGGGAAGTGAATTGGGATGAATATTGATAATCTATAAGTCTTAGAAGGTGTGATGAGAAGGGGTGGTATCTATAAGGGAGAGAGGGTGTTTTTGATTATTATATTACAAATGGTTGGGGAAGGGGAGCTACAAAGATACAAAGAAATACAAAAACACACACATGCTCCCTAACATCCCCATAGGGCCCTTTCCACTAGGCTATTCTCTGAGGGAATTTTTATTTATTATTATATTCATTAGTTTATTATTTTGGCTCAATATTATCAATAGTGTGGATTCATATGACTAAATATAGTAAATAGTTCAAGAGAGTTCAAACCAATGGGTGCTTACATAATTATTACATCATCTATGACATAAAAATTCATTCATTAACTTATAATGTTAAATACCAAAAATTATTGTATTTAACTATTCACCAAAAATTCAACTATTTTAGAAAAATCCCAGAAACAATTACCCTAACCATTTTTCAATGTGAATATTTCAAAAATGGAATCCATTTTATGAAAATAATTTTCTAAATACAAGAAATTTAATTTTTAAATAAAATAATCATTTATTTAAAAAATACCAATTTTAATATTATAATCAATTATTTTAACCCTTTTGAATAATTAATTAAGGTTACATAAAATTATATTATAATTATAATACAACATAATATTAATTTATGAATCTATTTCATGAAAATAAATTTTCTTTCAAATCATTATATTAATTATAAAATTATAAACAAACATTTACATTTTACAAAAATAAAAACACCTAATTTATTTATTTAAAACATTTATTTACTTATACCATAATATAAATATATCATTTTTTATTTATAAGAAACCTAAATTTTATTTTATAATTTCATAGGTGAGGTTACTATTCTAATGTTCAAATTATTATTTCTAACTGTCAAATTACTATTCTAATAGTCAAGTTACTATTCCAATGGTATAGGTTCCTTAATTTCTATAAATACCTCTTATTTCATTCATTCTTAATTCACTTATATTTTATCTTCAGGTTATATATATAATTTTATCTTCAAAATGAATATTTTATTTTTAACATTATGTTTTATTTCTATATCTTTGTGAATGAGGTCATTCTAGTGGATCGAGCATATCTAAATTTTCCCATTCTTATTATCTTATTTCCTATTTATTTCCCAAATGTAATATTTTACATTCTTATTGTTTTATTTCTGACTAATTTATCATAATTCATTTATGAAAATATTTTTTTATTAGGTTCTTTATGTGATGTATGTGCTTTATGACATAATTATAAGAAGTATATCCTATTAATAAAATTCTGGGTCATTACATTCTTTCCCCCTTATTAAATTTTTTCCTCAAAATTTCATTTTACATAATAAGGTGAAAACATGTGAGGGTATTTCTCCTTCATCACTTCTTTCAGTTCCCATGTCACCTCTTCATACTTATGGTTTTTCTACAGTACCTTGACTAGGTGAGTGGTCTGGTTACGTAGAACCTTTTCTCTATAGTCCAAAATATTCACCGGCTACTCCTCATAAGAGAGATCATTTTCCAATTGTACCATCTCTCAATTCAGCGGGATCTAGTATATACTTCCTCAAGAGGGATATGTGGAATACATCTTGTACTTGATACATGGTTGGTGTAAGTGCTAGTCGATAGGTCATAGCTTCGACACGATCAAGAATATCGAAGGGTCCAGTGTACCTGGGGCTTAGCTTTCCTTTCTTCCCAAATATCATGTCTCTATTCCATGGAGATATCACTACAGGAAAACAGCCATTTAGCGGCGGTTGTTTTTGCGTGTAGCGGCAGTTTAAACCGCCGCTACATGGTTTGGCAGCGGTTTCTGTAAACCGCTGCTAAATTTGGCGTTAGAAAACTATTAGTGGTGGTTATTTCCATTTAGCAGCGGTTTAAGGGAAGCATCGTAGCTGCCTCATTTAGCGGCGGTTTCAACGGGCATAGGATTTTATTTTATTAGCGGCGGTTATAACCTCCGCTAATAAAATAAAATCCACTGGCCGTAAAACCGCCGCTAAAGACACAAGAACCGCCACGGAATGCACCCGGGTGATGCAACTCTATAGCAGTGGTTAAAACCGCTGCTAAACATAAAAAATACTTACATTTCACCGAGGTTTTAACCGCCGATAATTTCTTACCTGTATTCTTTTCACAGTGGTTAAAACCGCCATGAAAAGCTGACCAGAAAAAAAATTCTGCTTCCACTGCACCACTGCCCTGAAAAAAAAATCAAACCAGAAAATATTCCTCACTATATCATACCGATCTGGAGAATTTCTCATAATCTTCATGAAAATAGTAAAATCATCTACAATATCACTAAACACACAATATTCCTCACTATATCATTCAAATTTTTGAAATATTCCTCAATATTTTCATCTTCATACATTTTAATATCCTCAAGACTTCTCATCCACACCAATATCTTGGCCTCCTTTACATTGATCTTTCCTTCATCACTTCTTCCAATTTTTTCCCAATTTTCATTGGAAGTATAAAGTCCCATAACTTTTTTGTATACCATTTCTAATAAAAACATCAAGATTATATTTTTATCCATTGTATAATTATTCATATTTTCTTTATCATCTAAATTCATTGCAACACCCTCAATAATGGGTGGAGAGACTATTTTTCAGTATGCCTTACTACTAGGTTGAGAGGGAGGAGGTGGGGGACAATATTCTTCTTATATTTGTGGAAAATAATTCCATTGATATTTCATAATCCTTATATGTTTATAGAGTTATTTTTCAATATTTATCAGAAATTTCTTAGATATTCATAGTGTACCATTGATTTGATACCAATTATTGACAACAAGGACTGGCTTGGCACCACTTGGAGAAGGTGAGTTTGTGGTACACTACCTTTTTGGTTTATTACACTTTTTAAATAATCCTCTAGGATTAGTTAAACTCTCAATACCTCATGTTTATTTACTCAAACTCACCTAATACAATGCATGAATATTCACTATCTACACATTCTGCCTCACCAAAGTTTCCACAACACTATCCCCTTGATCAATATGAAATGACCCAATTTGTTCAACACATCAACAATGGGTTTAACTCTTAGTCATCCAAAATCTTGACTACCAATTAAAACATATGCCTAACTGTAATAATGTATACCACACTCGAGAAATCAAGACATAAAAGGAAACATCAGAAATCAATAAAATGCATAAAAGGAAACATGAGAAATCAAGAAAATGTTAGGACATGAAAATGTTTGGTGGCAAATATATGCCACACATGTTAAATATACAAACCAACTATTCCCATATTTTATCAACACATCAACAATACAACTACTCATAGTCCGATGATGCATCGTCACCCTCTCCACCTCCATATCCACTTTCTGCTGTCACCTGTAAGAACATTATATTGAAAATTAAATACTATTGCATATTTATATTAAAACTTAAAACCAATGAAAGCTTAAAAAACTAAATGATTTTTATTTTTTTTGATTTACCTACTGACCACCAATAAATGCACTACCACTAGGGGCATATCTACTCATCTACTGATGTATATTAGTATTCGCTTTCTGCAAAGCAGATATCTGAGCCCCCTGATCTTGTACTATGGTTTGTAGATAAGCAATCTCCCTATGAGCATCTTCAGGTATGGACTGAATATAACCAAGAGTAGATGCAACTGGAATCCCTGGTGGCATGCCAAAGACCTCAGATGGTACGGGTCCGAAACCCATCCCGCGCACACTACCAGGATGCTCCTTCCCAAGGACTTTAGCAACTGGGTTATCCTGTGAGACTGAGTAGGACTGCCCAGGATTGGCATCCCATAGTTCTTTAATTTTTACCTATAAATCAAATATCAATATATATTAACACATTAAAAACTAATAATAATTTAATATAATAAAAAAATTGACTTCATACCCCAACTTCTTTGGCAGGCTTATTAACAAAACTTCCATCTGATTTTTTGTGAACATCCAACCATAGTTCAGTTCAGGATGCTTCATGCCCTAAAATCTATGACTGCATTAAGAAAAGATAAATCAATAATTCAATATATTAAACAGATAGTATTGTCTTATAAATATTTAAAATAATTAAAATATTACCAATGTCGTTTGGATTCTAGAAAATCTTTTTAAGCCTGCAGTGTGAGGGATGACTTGCTTAGCCTGGTTTGATTCATTCTGTCTTGAGAGATCCTAAAATAAATAAAATTCAATTTAATAGTAATGTATTCAATGTCATATCCTCTTCATATACATGTATAAATGTAAAATGAGTATAATATAATAATATATATTTCAATACCATCCACTTCTCATCATGATGTCTGTCAACAAAAACTTTCCAATGTTCTTTCGGTACCCCACTTGGTAGCTTCTTATACATTTGTTGCACGGTCAACAAAGTATCGTTGAAATCACACCACAATCTCCATTTGAAATCTTTCCACTTCTTACCAAGATTTTTCAACATCCACTTTCATGCTATCACATCAGAAACTGTAAAGTGGAAGAACATCTGTATACAGAAATTCATTTTGAACATATTAGTAACATGACATTCAATTAAACCATAATGTAATAAAATTACCTTTATTTTGGAATCAAAAACTTCATTTTTCCATCTTGGAGGCATATGTATCGAATCATCATAAGAAATAAGAAGGTAAATGGGCTCCGCTGCCAGCTGGCCTAGAATCTGGCCAAGTAACGCCACGAAATCCTCTGTAGGGACCCCATAAGAATCGAATGGTATCACTATCTTCTCTCCATTCATATTCCAAACATCTTAAATTTTTATGTTTTTCTACACAGTTTCATTTTTTCATCTTCAATGAGAAAACAATTAGTATAAACAAAATGCAATAAATTTATTTAATAAAAATTTGTACCTATGATAGTGAAACTCTAGTATGTTCATGATGAACTGGAATGGGTGTGTCACTGCCCCACTACTGAGGCTTCTGAAGGGGGAGTCAACGACTCAACCTCTAATGGGACACCCACAGATGGTGTGAGAGATGGTGCAGGGGGAGATGGTGCAGGGGTGTAGGTAGCTGGTGCGTCAGATGTCGTGGGGAGGGATCCAGATGGATCATCATCTGTCGCAGAACTAGATGAAATAGTGTATCGCTTCCTCCTTGGCATTCCTGACATTTAATCAAATAAAATTTTGTTCAGAATATATATTTCAAAAAAATTATGCAGAAAAAAAAATTAAAAATGATAATAGAAGCCCAATACTAACAGACAAAATATATATAACAATGATAATGAATGACTGCAGAAATGAAACAAGTGGTTGCTGAATGAATAAATAATTGTACATACAATCATTTTCCCCTTCAATCATGTCGGTTTCTTACTCTATTGCTTCATCCACTTCATTCATCATTGCTAGAATAATACTTTCAATATCATGATGGAAAAATAATTATGCTTCTTGTTGTTGATGAATTTCAATTTCAGAGATCAAATCTTCCACTTCATCACCCATATAATACAAATCTCTTTGTATTACGTGAGCAACTACACTACACCCTTCATCCACAATATCATTCACATAATATACCATTTTTTCTTGTGATGCTAAGATATATGGATCATGTAGTTCACGATCACCAATATCCATCAAGCGAGAGAAGTTCACAGAAGTAAATTGCAAGGAATCTTTTTTAACACCTCTAATAATATCGACCCATTTGAATCTGAATAAAACAATAGGAAAATGTACGTGGTAGTTTATTTCAATAATATCATGTAGCTTTCCATAGTATCCCACTTCAGCAAATGTAAATATACCACTATTCTGTGTTTTCAAACCCACTTCTCGATCGACTGTACGAAATCTAAAGCCATTCACATTATAAGTGTCGAACTTTATAACTTGTTTTATAGGACCTCTAGCAAGAAACTTAAAATATTTTGACAAGTATACTCGAGTGTCAGTATTCATGATCTGAAAAAAGAAATATAATTTAATAGATTTACAAAATGTATGTGACAAACTAATATTCGTATTTATTGCAATATTTATGAACTTACATGTCGTGCAAACCATTCTACAAGCTCTTTATTAATAGCTTTCGTTATATCTTTCTCATTTCGTGTTTGTACTCTCATTCTTCTCTTTGTTTGTATCCTCAAATCTTCAATAAATGGATCTACAATTTCACTATTCAGCAGCACATATCTATGTGGCTGTAATAATTCTATTTCTGTCAGTGTCACATTTGAGGTCCTCCCAACTGATCGGCCAATAGCAAGAAATATTTTTGATTTCTGATGCATTTGAGATTGAGTTGATGTGTCTTCAACATGTCTAACTTGATTAAATATTGTCTCAATATCATCCAAATATCTGAAACAAAAGGTAAGACACTTGTCAGCCAAATAGCCTTCAGCAATAGAGCCTTTTGGTTGAGCTTTATTTCTCACGTATGCTTTCAAATGCCCAAGATATCCGTGAAATAAAATAATAATATTATGCATTTATTTAAATGCCAAAAATTGTTTATTTAACTGAAAAAGATATAAATAAAATACCTCTCAATTGGATACATCCATCGATAATGAACGGGGCCTCCTAATTTAGCTTCCTCAACCAAATGCACAGTCAAATGCATCATGACAGTAAAAAAAAAAGGAGGAAAGATCATCTCCATTGCATAAAGGATAAATAAAAACCTCTCCTGGAGGTTTTCAAGATGAAATGTATGTAGAGATTTCTCACATAATTTCCTGAAAAAATGTGCAGAATTGGAGTACAATAGCAATAACTTTTTTCATGTAATAATGTACGCAATGCCAATGGTAGTAACTATTATAACAAAATATGTGAATCGTGAATTTTCAATCCATGTAACTTACGATTATTCAAGTCAACACACCTCGAGATGTTACTTGAATACCCATCACATACCTTCACATTCTTTAAAATTCGAAGGAATGTATATTTATCCCTATTTTTCATTACAAAAATGGCCGGAGCATACTTTTCATTCTCATCTGGCCAGAGATCGCGTTTTATGTTCATTACTTGTAAGTCATTGCGAGCATTGAGATGATCCTTCGACTTTCCATGCTCATTAAGTAATGTGAAAATAAAATTATCATATAAATTATTCTCAATATGCATAACATCAAGATTGTGCCATAATAAATTAAATTCCCAATACGAAAGTTTGAAGAATATACTTTTTTTCTTCCATTGTCGCGTTCTGATTTCACTTGACGATGCACATTGGACCCGTTTTCTGCTATCATTCAAATGATGAACCTTCCCAGATTCTATTTCAACATTTTCAAGTTGTTTCAATATTTCATAACCAGTTAACAACTTTTTAGGTGGTCTAAGATTAATGAAACCATTAGATTTTGATTTGTTCAGCCGAAATCTATGAGATGTATTGAGAAATATTTGATGGCAACACCATTTTCTATTGTGAGGTAGCCGTTTGGGCTCAAAATCAAAGTTAAAAATGGGATAATCCAAACCCATGTAAGTGTTCCAACCAGATAAATTCTCAAGCCCAGGAAATTCACTAATGGTCCACATTAAAGCAGCATGCATTTTGAACATTGTTTTAGAAGAAGCATCAACTGTCTCAACACTTTTGCTCCATAACTCCTGCAATTTGTTAATCAAAGGCTGTAAGTATACATCAATATCATTTCCATGCATTTGTTTTCTAGGAATAATCATTGAAATGATAAAAGATGCTTGTTTCATACACATCCCTGGAGACAGATTATAAGGGATCAAAACAATTGGACAAATGCTATAACTAGTACTCAAAGTCCCAAATGGGTTGAATCTATCGGCAACCAGTCCCAATCAAACATTCCTAGGATCATCTAAGAAATCTAGATGTAATGAATCAAATGTCTTCCACGATTGGGAATCTCGTGGATGTCTCATTAACCCATCATTGTTATTATCTACAGAATGCCACTTCATGTGTTCGATGATTTTTGATGACATGAATAATCTTTTCAATTGAGGCTTCAAAGGAAAGTAATGCAAAAACTTTGCAGGTGTGTTCCTTTTATTCTTCTCCAGGAAATTATGTTCATTCAGACTTCCAATATCACCCTTTGACTGCCATCTAGAAGAAGAAAATTTCTTGCAATTCCGTCTACTTGAATTCTCTCCCCAATAAATCATACAATCATTGGGACACACATGTATTTTTGTATAATTCAGACCAAGATTGTTAACAACTTTTTTCATATCATAAAAAGATTCTGGGATTTTTTCTTCAGGAAATGCATCACGAATCAATTACAATATCATGGAAATTTCCTTATTTGTAATTCCACATAGACATTTGATATGGTAAAAATTCAGCAGAAATAAAATCTTTGAATATTTCAAACACCCACTATACAACTCTTGATTTCCATCGTCAACTAAATCATGAAACAAATTTTCCTCAGTGAATTTTTCTCTTACATTTGGCTCCACAGAATCAAGAGGATGATCAAATGATATGTTACAATCTTGATCTGTCGGTGTTACAGTCTAAAAAACATCACTTGTCACGTTGCAATTTCTAGCACCCTCTTCTAGTTGTTCTGATATGTTTTGATGCTGATAGTGGTTTCTTGTAGTGCCAAATGCATCATTTATGAGGTTTTGCATTACATTTTCCATTTTCGACTAACTTGGGACCTCATTCTGTGGATTAACATCAGTGCTCAATCTTTCTGTAACGTTCGATTCTCCATGCCAACTCCAATACAAATATTGACGAGGGAATTGATTCAGTATTAAATGTTCATAAACTTCATCTCTCTTCAAACATGTTCTAAATTTACATTTAGGACATATACATCTTATTCTCCCTTCAACGAATCGATTAGAAATTGTAAAATATAAAAACTCATTCAAACCCTTAACATAATGAGATGGGTTCCTCAGTAATGTGATCCAGCTTTTATCCATGTATATCACAATGTGACTACACAGTAATAAAAAAAAATTAAAACACATAGTTACTACTAAATAGAGAAAGAGATTCATATATATGATAGTGTAAGATTATAGAAACATAATATTCAATGAAAGTGATTACTTTCATCAAAGACTATATATATTAATAAAAAATCATCTAGTTTGGATAACATATAGAGAAAGAAAATAAAAATAAAATTTAAATACAAAATAAACCTAGTTGAACTATCTCACAATAAAATTTCCCAAAAAAATTCACAACCATATTCACAACTCAAAACATCTCCATGTGATCCCCAAAAAGTCACAACATTCCAATGTCCATTAATGGAACAAAAGGAAACAAATAACTAGAAATCATAATCTTGGAATTAGAATGAAAAGATAGAAGTTACACACACACATGAATATGTATGAAAAGTGTGATATAAATAGTCCTAGAAATATTTTGTAATTAATTTTATAAAAAATATTCAAAAATACTTATTTTAAATATATTTCTAGAGTTTATTATTCACATATAAAAGTTTTAAAATACATAAATCACATGATTTATCCATTTTAGTAAAAAATCTAAAATTCCTATATAAAACATGGGTATATTTAACACATTATATAGTAAACATTAAACCAAAAAAAATAACTAAAACAATAAATGAACATAAATAAGCACCAAGATATTACTAAATAACTAAATAAACATCCACCAAGAAATGGTTAAGAATTAAAAAAGCAAGGTCTATGGGTTCAATCTAGGTAGGAAATGGGATACACTAAGTAATCATCAATGGTAACCAAGAATTATGTGTAACTCACTGGTCTATAACATGAAGGATATTGGAACACACATATGGACACCAAATTTTTTATCAGCCAACCCTATTTGAACTAAACTCCAATTTCATATGTCCAAGTTCTCCAATCCCTTATATATAATCCCACATAAGGACACCTAGTCAACTACATCATACCAAGCACCCTGTGTGTAACTAGCCATCTCATCTTTCCCAAAGACACCTGGGAAACTGCATCATATCAATCACCCACCTTGGAGCCTCAGTCTAGGTGCATTACCCCACCTTGGAGCATTATTACAGTTGCATTACCTCCTCTTAAAGACTATGTCTATGTGAATTACCTCAACCTATAGCCTCAATCTAGGTGAATTTACACTTTCATTAATTAGGGACGTAGAGCCTCAGTATTACTCCCTAACCCATGCAATACTTTGGTGGTCCTAGAGTATCAGTCTGATCAACCCATTGGAGGAGACTCAATCCAATACCCCACCCAATATTAATCCATGTGAACATGATTCTTTATCACTAACTAATCTATCAACTAAAAAACACAACCATTGAACATATTTACCATTTATAACCATAAACATTTAACATATTTATCTTTCACTTACATAACCCATTACACATATACCATTATTCCATACACCCCCTTATCATGGTTTGTTAACTAGTAACATTCACCATTTAGTTCATTTCATAACAATGTTCACATGAAAAAAATACCCCCATGGGTTATATCTCACTAAACAATATATCCAATTAATTATTATGGTCCCAAAAAACCGTTAAAACCAAATAATGTTATAAACACAATTCAAGTACTCATTTGAAATCATTTCGAATCCACCACTTAAAACAAGGGTATTCTAATTTTAAAACTAAAAAATTCCTCAAGGATTTCATTTCTAAATCAACCATTCAAACCAACCATTTAGAGTTTTCATAAGATATTTTTTAAACCCCAAATTCAAATAATCATTTGAAATCTCATAATAAAACCCACCTTTAAAGCATTATTTTCATCATATAAAATTCATAACTAGATTAAAATCCCAAAACGTATTTCAAACCATTTCAAGAGACCCTTGGTAATTTCAAAAATAATTACATACAATCATTTCATTTTACCCTTTAACCACACCCACATTCCCAATTAAAATTTAGAACAAATTCGCTCTAACATTTACCCCGTTTTAATGTTCACCAATTTATTTAACCATTCTCAAGTTTTTGGCATATTACATGGGAATCACTAGGTTTGGTATTACATAATCAACAAACACAAAAAGGTGTGTGAAGGGTTTAAAAATTAAAACCTCAATTTAAGTCCCCAAATCACATTACTTAACCAAGGACTCCAAATGAAACAAGGAAACACATAATCAAAAACTCATAAACATATAAACCATTAAGTCTGCTGGATAATTCTCTAAATGAATAATGAGAAGAAAAAAAGGATAAAAAAGAGGTGAAGGATCAATATACCTAGGTCGTCGGGGTCACGGGGGGCCGGGGGAAGCGGGGTCGTGGGGTCGTCGGGGTCGCGGGGGTCCGGGGTCACCAGGGTCACCGGGTCGTCGAGGTCGCGGGGTAGCTGGGGTCGTGGGGTCGCTGGGGTCACGGGGGGCCGGGGTTGTGGAGGAAGCCGGGGGCTGAGGTAAGTGGGGGAAGCAGAGTGAGAAGAGGGTCGGGGTGGGGGGAAGGGTCAGTAGTGTTAAAAAAAATTTTCACGGCGGTTTATTATAAACCGCCCTGAAACCATTTTAAAAAAAGGTTTAGCGATGGTTCCCAAAACCACCGCTAAAAAACCACCGCTAAACACAATTTCTGTTGTAGTGTATGAGGAGGAAAACTTAGTCACCAAACTCAAACTCTAAGTATCGCTGACAATTATCATCATATCTCTTCTATCAACTTTTGGAATCCAAGATATTCTGCTGAATGGTTTTCACCTTTTCTACCATTTCCTCAACCATTTCAGGTCTCAAAATTTTATTTTCACCAATGGAATCCCAGTATGCAGGTGTTCTAAAACTTTTCCCATAAAGCGATTCATATAGAGTTATTTGGATGCTTGAGTGGAAACTATTGTTATAATATAACTTGAACTGTGGAAGATGTTGATCCCATCCTCCTTTAAAGACCATTTAGAAAGCTCTCAAAAATGTATTTTAGTGTTTGAATTGTACGCTCTTATTTCCCATCAGTTTGGGGGTGATAATCCATACTAAAGTTCAACTTAGTATTTAGAGCATGTTAGAGACTTTTCTAGAACTTGGAGGTAAATCTCGGATCATGATCAGATATAATCTATAATGGTACTTCATGCAGCCTCACCACTTCTCTGGTGAATATTCATGCAAGTTTGTTGAGTGAGAATTCCTCTTGAATTGAAATAAAGTGACCAGTCTTTGTAAGACGATGCACAACAAACCATATTTCACTATTTCATCTAGAGGTCTTCAGAAGTCCAGTAAAAAAGTCCATGGTGATGTTTTTTCATTTCTTTATAGGTATGGGTAATGATTGCATCATCCCCTTATACTTTTGTCTGTAAACCTTCACTTGTTGACATACTAGGCACTTTGATGTATATTCAACGATTTCTTTCTTCATATTCTCCCACCAATAGTGCTCTCGAATATCTCAATACATATTTATGCTCCCTGGGCGGATAGAGAAGGTTGATCTATGTGCATCATTCAACATCTCTTTCTTTATATTATGATTTGATGGTACACATGTTTGTGACCCAATTCTTACAAATCATTACTCATTAATTTTGAACTATGCAGATTTCTCTTTTCTGATAGATTCCACCTTCTTATGAATTTATATATAATTTCTTTGATCATCCTCTATCTTCTCTAAAAGAGATGGTTGAGCAATCATTTTTGAAAAGAATAATTATGTACCTTCCTTTTTGATTCCCACATCTATCTTTTGAAAGTCTAAGAATATTGTATCCTTCTCAATTATTTTCATTGATAAAGTTATAGGATACTTTCTACATAGATCATCTACCACTTTATTTTCTTTATTAGGATAGTAGTGAATTGATCATTCATAATCCTTGATGAGATCTAACCATCTTTGTTGGTGCATATTAAGTTTCTTCTTTGTGAATATATATTTGAGGCTCTTATGATCTGTATATCTCACACTCTATAGAGATAATGTCGCCAAATTTTCAATGCAAATATCACAGCTTCCAATTCCAGATCATGTGTGGGATAGTTTTTCTCATGAAATTTCAGCTGCCTTGAGGCGTAGGATACCACTATATCATTTTTAATCATTACACATCCTAATCCCTTATTTGAAGCATATTTGTATACCACAAAGAGTTCCCCACTTATCAGTGGTGTAAGTACTGGTGCAGTGATAAGTATCTTTTTCAACTCTTTAAAGCATTATTCACATTCACTCATCCAGAAAAACTATACTCCCTTCCGAGTCATCTTAGCTAGTGGGTTTGAAAATTATGAGAATTTATACACAAATTTTCAATAATACTCAGAAAGACCAAGGAAACTATGGATCTCCGTTATAGATTTTGGTCTGGGACACTCTTCAATGGCCTTTATTTTATAAGGGTCCATAGATATTACTTTGTCGGTGATAATATTCCCCAAGAATGATATTTCCTCTATACAGAACACACATTTAATATACTTTTCATGTAGTTTATCCTTAATCAAAGTCTTTATCACAATATTCAAATGCTCCTCATGTTCCTCCTTTCTCTTGGAGTATATCAGAATATCATCTATAAATACTACCATAAATTTTTTGAGGCAATCTCTAAAGACTCTATTCATTAATTCCATGAAATTTTTTGGATCATTAGTGAGTCAGAAGGGAATCACTATGAACTCGTAGTGTCCAAACCTCATTCAAAATAAAATCTTGGGAATATCTTCCTTCCTCCCCTGTAATTGGTGATATCCCAACTAAAGATCCACCTTAGAGAAATACTTGGCCCCATGTAGATGATCAAACAAGTAATATATCTATGGTAGGGGATAATTTTTTTTATCATGATTTTTTTGATCTCATGATAATCAATGAAGAGGTGAATTGATCCATCCTTCTTCTTGATGAATAGAACTGGTGAACCCCATGGTGAAGCACTCGAGTATATAAAAACCTTGTCCATATTCTCTTGTAACTACTTCTTTAGTTCCTCTAAATCAATGGAGGTCATCCTGTAAAGAGTGTTTGATATAGGAAGAGATCCAGGTATAATATCAATTGATAAATCAACCTCACGGTCAGGAGGAAGACCAGTAAATTATTTGGGGAACACATTAGTGTAGTACCTCACAATTTCCATGTATTCAAGCATGATACTCTCCTTTGTCTCAATCATTTGATCTAGATATGCTTGCTCATAAGGCAATAATATCCACAATTGAGATGATGATTCTGAAGGAGATTCATCCTCATCCTTACACTTGTACAAAATTTGGGGATGCCTTGGGATGTGAAGAGTGATATCCATTTCTTGATAGTTGATGTTGGGTTTATATAAAGATAGTAAATCCATGACAAATATAGAATCAAACTCCACCAAAGGAAGTAAGATAAGATTTTCTAGGAGGTTTAGTCCATAAAAATTAACTAGGGAGGAGTTATATACTTTAGATGTGATAGTTTCTCCATTAGTTGTTCTCATAGGTAACTCAACCTTTATATTTTGAGGTGGTGTTTTAATTATTCTACTAAACTTGCAAGATATGAAAAAATGGGTAGAACCAGAATCAAATAGTTTGTTCGATATTCCTGAATGAATAACCAATGTACCTATAACTACATCATTATTGGTATACACCTCTTAAAAAGTGATAGCATATTCCCTTACTTTATACCTTGGAGGTTTTTGTCATTGATTGTCTCTGAAAACCCTTGGATTAGGGCATTGGTCGCATAATGTATGTGTTTCTTGCAGTTGAAACACTATACTATAGGCTAAGAGTTGATCTAAACCTTCATTTATTATTCTTTATTAGTGGGATTCTTCAAATCCCATTATAAATAATTATCTTGGTTCTCCTCTCTTCCACATTTAAAGCATCTCTTGGTTCCCTTTAGACAGTTCTGGTGATGCTTCTTCCCACACTTTTGACATATGGGGTGTTGGGTTTTCTTCCCTTAATGAGATTTATCTATTGATAATCCCATATTAAACTCAATTTTACTATTTTTATATCCAAGCTCATGGGACCACTGAGTATAGATACCCTTTCTTTTTATACATTAACATTACATAAAATTTTCAAAATACTTAAAAAATTATACAAACATATGCCCAAAGACCATACTAGTATAATGCCTTTGGAAAAATGGAAACATAAACACCAGTACATAATCTCCCACTGGGATCTTTATTACTAGAACCCTTCTTAGACACATCAAACATAATACATATCTTTATAACCTAGAAAAGGAAACATAAAAATGAGTGAGCTCATATGCTCAGTAAGGGTAAACAAGGGAGACATGTATGTATAAACATGAGCATAGGGGTATGAGAACATGATCATAACATTAGAATATCATACCCTGCATATCATAAGATCAAAAACATGAATCGTGGCATAGAAATTGTCAGTTTATAAGACATTAATCATAAGGAAATAAATAACATAATCCATGAAATCATATCATGGGAATAAGACATGGAATTGTGGCATATATAAACATATGATATCTTTCCCTGTAAGTCAAGACGCATTGCTAAAACTTATCAAGGCACTTCATGGGAACCGCACCTACTTGGAGGGACACACCACCATCCCTAGTAACAATCATTTACTTATAAGGGATTAGGTTTCCCCATCTTCCTATAGTGGATTGGGTTTCCTCATTTTCCAACTTCATAGTGACTATAACTACTGGGTGAGGCACACTACCATCCTCAGTCACAGTCCTTTCCTTGTAAGGGATCAGGTTTCCCTATCTTCCTATAGTGGATCAAGCCTGTCAACATAATTCAAATAATTATCTCATGAGATATAAGTCTTTACCCAATGTATTGGAGGGAGATATAGGTCTCACTCATCTCATATTAAAATCATTAATACATGTTCCACAAGATAATAAAACTTTCATCATATCATGACCCATAAAAAGAGATGGGTTTTATAAAAATAAAATTATAACCCATGAAATTAAATGGTTAAAAATAAATTTTCATCACATAATAACCTATGTAAAATAGACAGTCTTCATAATCATTTCATCAAATCATAACCCGTGAAAAGAAGCGAGTTTCAAAAGCATATAACCCATGGAAGAGAAACAGGTATCATAAACATCATTCTATAAAAACATAAACCATTTATTAAAGAATATGAATGGATCCTTTGGATCATTTTCTATAAGGGAATGAGTAACATCAATGTATGTCATCTTAGATGGGAAATAACTTGGAAAGATATTTTGAAAACATTTCTTCAGGAAAATATCCTTTCTTCTTTGAAAAAGGCTCTTTAAAACATAAAACCTTTTGAAACCCATTTTCTTGAAAATAAACTTAAAAACTTATAAAGAAATATTTTAAAACCTTTTGGAAACATTTTTCTTTGAAATCATATAAAGAGACATTGAAAAAAATTTGAAAACCATTTTCCTTGAAAACTTATAAAAGAAGCTTGAAAACGTTTTGAAAACCATTTCTTTGAAAATACTTTGAATTTTTTTTAAAAGAATCTTGAAAACCATAAAAAAATTAAAATATTTTTTTCTTAAAAATTATCTTAAAAGATAATCTTTGAAAACATGGTTCTTGAAGTTCATGGAATGTGTCTCAAATAAGGCAAATTGAGACAAAACTACTTTTCTGATTTGGTAACTTTTGAAACATAACCCCCATGAAATAGAGATCATAAAATGGATATTTAAATACCCATAAAATTAAGTATAACAATCATATAATATATTCATAGGTAGTATAATCACCACACAAAAGAGATTAGTGGTGAATACTGTGTAAATCTTACAGAAATAAATGTGAGACTTGAAATCTTCTTACCTTGTGTCTTGAATCTCATCATAATCATTCAAAACTACAATATAATTAATATAATTTTATTATAAATAAACATGTTCTTATATCTAATTCTGTATATGGTTTTATTATGACTTTATATTACCTTCTTGTTAACAATTATATGTTAAGGTTTCACTTCGGGTAATATCCACTTTGTTCTTTACATGTGTCTTAATTTGTTATATATCTGGTCCTTATACTTATATCATGATTTATAGAATGTAAAACATGATATAAATATCATGTATATTAATTATATGTGTATTATAATAATCCATAGAATATATAAGTATGAAATGGAATACACTGTTCATGTAGACGGTAGGTCGTACGTACGCATAAACGTTGTTTCCATTTAATTATCATATTGAAAGTAAGAAAGTAAAGGAAATATATGTATATATATGTATATATATCATTATTACTATACAATTATTATATAATATATATCATATAAGTTCATTAAACTCATCCTTAATACATTCTATGTAGTGTGTGAACAAATCACATCGCTTTGAGGGGGTGATAGTCCACACTTTCTCAAACGAAATTATCATATATTACACAAAATGGAAAGTATAAAGATATTTATTGTAAAATAATTAAAGAAGCTTAAAGACATAATATATACCATATATATCATATATAAATATATTTACCTTCATAATTCCTACCATGAGATATGGTAAAGGAAAACTAACAATCGTCATTTTGTGAGGCGGCAGTTCATCGTACACATAAACAGTATATTCATTACCCATTAAATAGAAGTGTTTGTAAGTGTAGGTAGAACCCTTATTATAAAAATATATCATTATATTTAGGATATTGGTGTTTTTAAATAAACATGGAATAAGTATAATTGAAAGAGTGGATAAAGAGGATAAAATAAAGGAGTTTGAGGGAGGGTGTTAGCTCTTAATCGGGTAACTACTTTTGGTTTTCACCAAAGGGATTCCTTGAAAGGTTTTCTTCCAAAAGGGAGGCTTCAAGGATGAATATAGGTATTTTGGGAAGCTTATTGGGCATATATTTTCTAAACCTAAGAGGTTTAAGAGGTGTTAATAATGGGTAGAGGTGGTGGACATTTATAGGCAAGGGAGGGGACATACATGGAATTTTTTAAAACAAGTTAGGTGTACCCATGTTTTTACCTAAAAAAAGTCATACCAAACAAATAAAACTCAATAATGGAAGGTCCATGGTCAAATAATTTCCAGAAAATTAGTGTTTTACAATTTTACAGGTCATTTGGTTCCTTAAGTTTAAGGTTTATTCCCTTGTTAAACTTAATTTTACCTTAATTGTTGTAATTAATTTTAATTACTTTTACTAATATTTTTGGTCAAAAACTAATTTTAAATTAATAGAAATTATAAATTATGATAATTACAAATATTTAATCCATTTTTCCAAATCATAATCATATAAGTAGAATAAAATAACTTAAATTTAATCATGCTGATGGGACAACAGTGGAGGTTTTTAAACTAAAAATGATCCAAAGTTTACTAAGTTTTTATATCCAATTTCAATGTAAAATTGGTTCCAATGACCTATATTGGATTAATTGATAAAAATTTAATCTAATTAAACAATAAAACAATTTATAAATATAATTAAACCTTATAAATAAATTATATGAAAAAGCAGTTTTGAATTAAAATTAAGTATTTTTCACTATTCATCCAAAAATGATGTTACTTAGAAAAATCCAAAAAAATTTACTCTAATATAATTTTGACATTATAAATTAAATATTAATTTTATTTTATCAAATTAAATTTCTAAATGTGTCTAGAATTAATTTTATTTTATTTCATAGAAGGACATGAAAAGTAGTTCATTTGAGAAAATAGTATTTTCAAACATATAAGGACTTTACAAAATTATATCTTTCATTATCAATATGTTTTATTTATATAAAAACATTATAAAAAATATTTGAAAAATAGTTATTACTATTCATATTACTAATATTAATATCTAGATTATAATTATCTCATTTAAATAGTTATAATAAAAATATATGTTTCATTGAAACTCAGTGTTGCATGTAACGTACGCCAAGTCGGTGTTGTGCTTAACATATGCAGAGTCAGTGTTGTGTGTAATGTACACAGATTCAATTCCTTGTGAAAGGAATTTTTGAATTAGTTCAATTTAATATATCAATGAAAATTTAATTTATTTGAGAGAAAAAATGTCCATAAAAAATTAGGATGTTACATTGAGAGTCACCAATATTCATCTCAAAATTTAGGGAACATTGAACAATATCCTTGTAGCTGTCAAAGTCTCGAATCGCCAAGTATTTTCATAGAATCAAATTTAATCCACTAAAGAAGTGATCCACCATAATTTCAGTGTTCATGACAAAACCAGAGGTGTTTTGTGCAAGCCTTGTAATGTTTTCCTCATACTCCCTGATAAATTCATCTTCCTTTTGCTTCAATTCAAGGAAATCCCTCTCCATATGAAGATGGAGAGTTTGGGGAAAATATTTATTAAAAAATATTTTCTTGAATCCTTCTCAATCCATGGAATAAATTTCCTCCTTAGACTTTGTGTTTTTTATTAGTGTTTTTCACTGATCAGTTTCCCCATCAAAATGATAGACCACCAGTATGGATTTCTCTTCTGAGCATTGAATGACAGATAATATCTTTTCAAAGGAGTTAATCCATTGTTATGTGATGAGGGGATCATAAGATCCACTAAATATAGGTGGTCTTTTCTTTATAAAGTATTTGACCGAAACTTTCTCTTTCTTAGGATAAAGATTGTGTTCCACGTGATTCAAGTTATTATTCATAACATGAGCCAGTTGAGACGGTACTTTCATGAAGTTCTGGGCTCCCATTCCCATCAGATTTGGAATTTCATTAGGTAAATCATCACATTTCCTTTCACATTGGTTGTTACTATGGGTTCTCTTATTTATTTCCATTAACTAAACAAAGATAAAAATATATACAATTAGGGTGCTTTAATACTTATCTAATGAGCATTTAAAAATGAAACCACAAACTTGGATGGAATAACCTATAAATGAAAATTATATCCTAACATATTATTACCTAGGTTTCAGCATAGGTTATTCATGGTGATAGGATTATCCGTAGGGTTATTACTAATATTTTTTAGTCTTAATCCCCAAAAATAACTAGACCTATCTCTGATATCAACTATAGTGGTGTAATACTTTTACACATATTATTACATGATTTTAAGTATAATTATCCATGAATTACAAACCAAGTATAAAAAAGTCTAGTGTATTTGGAAGGCTAGGTACATAATTAAAAAACATGAAATCAAAATAAAACATCATTTTTTTAATATCCATAACGATCTCCTAACCCCATTTAATATCATATTAATAGATTTGATAACCTTGGGAATACATAAACAAAATGGATAAGCTAAAAAGCCCAATAAGGGAATAAACATAAGAATAAAGCATAACACATGAGTTAAAAGAAATAACATGATAACATAAAAGGATTGGATCATGAATAAAAATATGGAAGTATGACATATAGAACATGGAATCATATGATCATGGAAATATTTCAATGTGGAAGAAACATATAACATGACATAAACATGAGTCAAGGCTAACTGTCAAGACTATATCACATGGTGGACAAAGTCCCATAATGGATCAGGTTTACTCTCTAATATCATACATGAAATCTTGTGAAACAAAAAATTACCCAATTTATTGGAGTGTTATTTGGGTGAACTCATCATAACATGTTCACACATATGGGTGCCACATGAAGAAATCAAACATAAGGAATACTCATATGGGTTACCCATGGAAATAAATGGGTTTC
Source organism: Viscum album (assembly GCA_963277665.1). Taxonomy (NCBI): domain Eukaryota; kingdom Viridiplantae; phylum Streptophyta; class Magnoliopsida; order Santalales; family Viscaceae; genus Viscum; species Viscum album. The sequence goes on from OY728121.1 coordinate 233,538,728, forward strand.
ATAATCATGTCATAAGGCATAACCAAAGGTTGTATCAAAATGGTATCCATGAAAGAATGGAATCAATAATTTCTAGAAAATAATAAATGAAAAGAAGAATAATATATCATGAATAATGATGTCCAGCTAAATTTAATGTATGAAAAAAAGTATTTAGGAAACTTTAGAAATGATCCACTTTAGTGCGGTTTAAGGGAAAAGATTAAAGAGAATTTAAATAAAGAAAAGGAATAGTTGTTTGTATAAAACCAGAAATGAACTAAAATAGTTTTTAATGATAAAATTAAAGATTTTAGAAAAATATTGGTGTCTTAAAATAGTTTATGGAGTTTATTTGAAAATGGGTAAGAAACGTATAAGTTCCCTTTAATCGAGTTTGCTTGTCGAGAGGAATTGAGAAGGGAATATTTTAAAACATGTATTTCATCATTAAAGAAAGATAAATTGATCTATATACACATTTTGGGAACATATACATAGAGTATAGGATAATTATATACGAATAAATAATAAATACATTAGGGTAAAGAGAGATAAGCGTAACCAAAAGGAAAAAATGGAGGTTCAGAGAGATTTCTTACCTTATGTCTGAATGTGTTATTCACTTACACTTAATGCCTTGGATAATCAAATTAGATTCATTAATTACTTATTTGAAAACATATTATAAATGAATTTTATTTTTTATAATTTTATTAATTTCATTTATGTCCATTTAGATGAGTTATAATGTTCAATTTCGTTATTCCGAGAGCATTCATTTTCATGGTTTCATGGTCGGTTTACTTGTATATAATTATAAAAGTTATTTTCAAATGATAATAACTTTACAAAAATGAAATTATAAGGTATTAATGAAATTATATAATTTTAAATGGTCACATATATCATTTTTTTATATGAGGATGATTCATATGATAAAATGTTAATGATAAATGTTAAGTTTATTTTGGTGGTTTTTCGATCATCACGAAATAACTTCATTTTATTTAATATTATGTCTATATATTAGTTCCAAAACATGAAAAATTTATAATATAAATATTACAATTTTTTTAACTATAATAATGGTTTTATGACCAACCTTGAAGGTGTTAATGGAAAATTAAAACTTTTCATCCATGAAAGTGGTGAATCGACATATCACAAACAATGTTTTCATTTTTTAGAAAAAAAGGAGAAGACAAGAGATTTGATGATGTGTATTGCATTAAAATAATAACATTACAATATATATATGATAATGGAGTTATCATTCTGCTTTTTATATATGAGGTGATGATAGGATAAGAAAATAAACGAAATTAAAAAGAGAAGGATTGAGGATTTTACCTCTTAAATGTCATCTCCTTGAGAACATGTTTAAGGCACTTGGGTTTGGTCTTTTGTTGAGACCATCAGCTCTTAAACGTGGGGAAGAGGATTGGAAAGGTAAGTTAGAAGAATATTGACAAGATAGAAGTCTTAGAAGGTGTTAGGAGATGGGGTGGTGAGGAGTGTTATTTATAGGGGGGAGAGGAGTGTTTTTTATTATTATATTTATTAGTTTATTATTTTTGCTCAAGACTATCAATAGTATTGATTAATATGACTAAATATGGTAAATAGTTCATGATAGTTAAAAAAATGGGTTATTATATCATTATTACATCATCCATGACTCAAAAATTTATGTATTTATCTTTTAGTGTTAAATACTGAATATTATCTTGTTTCAATATTCCCCAAAAATTCAATTATATTAGAAAAATCTAAAATATTAATCCTAAAAAATTTTCAACATGTATATTTTAAAAATGGAATCCATTTTATGAAAATAATTTTCTAAATATCTTAAATTTAATTTTTAAATAAAATCATCATTTATATGAAAAATATCAATTTTAATATTATAATCGATTTTTTGACCCATTGAAAAATTAATTAAGGTCACATAAAATTATCTTATAATTTTAATAAAACGTATTATTAATTTATGAATCTATTTTATTAAAATAATTTTTCTTTTAAATCATTATATTAATTATAAAATTATAAATAAAAATTTATGTTTTAGAAAAATACCAACATAAAATTTATTTATTTAAAACATTTATTTACTTACACCATGATATAAATATATCATTTTTTATTTATAAGATACCTAAATTTTATTTTATAATTTCATAAGTGAGGTTACTATTCTGACAGCCAAATTTCTATTCTTAATAGCCAAACTACCATTCTAATGGTCAAGTTAATATTCCAATGGTATAGGTACCTTAATTTATATAAATAACTCTTATTTAATTCATTATTCATTCACTTCTATTTTCTCTTAAGGTTATATATACTTTCATGTTCAAAATTAATATTTCATTATTGGCATTATGTTTTATTTCTAAGGATTTGTTCATGAGTGCAGTCATTCTAGTGGATCAAGCAGGTCCAAATTTTCCCATTTTATTATCTTATTTTCTAGTTATTGTCTGACTGTAATATCTAGAATTATTATTTATTTATTTGGTGACTAATGTGTCATTCTTAATTTATGAAAATAATTTTTTTATTGGATTCTCTATGTGATGTATGTGTTTTATGATATAATTATAAGAAATAAATTCCATTGTTAAAATTCTGGGTCGTTACACATTAGAGATCATTGCCCACTACTGCATCAACACACATCCCAAACCCAGAAAGGAAGCGTCATAAAACACCTCAAACATAACCCCCTTATCAGGAAACTGAAGCATTAAAGCACTGAATAAATTCCTTTTTAGGTAACTAAATGATGCCTAACATTGATCAGTCCACACAAAAGCTAGGTATTTCTTTATCAATGTTGTCAACGGGGCTGTAACTCAAGAAAAATAGGGCATAAACCCCTGATAATATCCCTTGAGACCGAGAAAACTATGAACCTATGCCAAGTTCTTGGGTATTTCCCAAGAAACAATGACATAGACCTTCAATAGGCCCATTTCCACACACTGTTGAGACACCACAGGTCTAAGTAAACACACCTCTCACATCCAAAACTCACACTTGGACAAATGTCCATAGAGTTGGTGGTGTCAAAGAACCTACATGACATCTCTGAGATGATCATCATGCTCCTCCTCTAACTTCAAGTATATCAATATATCATCGATGAATACGACAAAGAAACAATTTAGGAACTCATGAAACATGGAGTTCATAAGCCCCGTGAACACAGCCGATGTATTTGTAACACCGAATGACATGACTAAAAACTGAAAGTTCCCATATCTGCATCTGAAGGCAGTCTTTGAGATATCACCCTCATTCACCATCAACCAATGATATCCAGACCGTAGATTGATCTTAGAAAACCATCTCATCCCTATAAGTTAGTAAAAAAATATCATCTATCATCGAAAGAGGGTAACAATTCATGACCATCACCTAATTCAATATCTGGTAGTCTATACACAACCTCAGACTATCATCCACCTTCTTGAAGAACAACACTAGTGCACCCCATGGTGACACACTAGTCCAAATAAAACCCTTTTACATCACATTATCAATATAAATCCTCATATCCCACAACATAGAAGGCTTATTCCAATAAGTATTCATCAAATTCATAGAATCACCAGATTGCAAGTCTATCCTGAACTCAACATCACGTCGAGGAGGTAGCATCACAACCTCCTTTGGAAAAACATTCAGGAACCCCCAAATAACCCTAGGGAACTATATTGTCCCAACGTCCACTGATTCCATTGAAAACTCAACCATAAAAGAAATAAGGGTCTCCACATACTAACTGTCCATCTAACAACCCTAATCACCAATGAAAACCACATTTTGGTCATCCACATATAAGAAATTGATTAACCTCTATTGATAACAGCATGTATTGAATACAACCATTTGATGTGGAGGATAACATCGTATAGATGATTCTATAGAAAGAAAGGATATCCACAGGACTGTTGTGTCCCCATCATCAGTCTGCACCCTTAGAACACATCAAACAAACTGGTTTGGCCTCCAGTTGGTGTAGTCAACACTAGAGGCACATAAAGCCTCTCTATGTCTAGTCCTAGAGCATGGGCTAGAGTGGGTGAAACAAAGGAGTGAAAAGCTTCTAAATCAAATAAGGAAAAAACAAGGGTAAAAAACGGATTGTACCTTTGACAATCTCTGACCCCTTCAGCACTGTCGCTTCCACTACATGAAACTGAACATGCCCAGCTCCTCTACCTTTCTACTGACGGCCACCACCATGACCACAATTGGGTTGAGGTCCCTAAACATGAGGAACATCCTGAGGTCGGTCTCTACCCACTCTATCTCCCATTAGAATAGCATAATCTTGTTTCTCCTGCTATTGGAATGTTCTCACTAGCAATTGATGTTGAGGATGACATTGAACCTTTCCACCTCCACCAAACTGAGCTCAAGGAAACATTGGGAATTGGTTCTGGCAATGGCCATGAACCCCACAACCAAAAAACACCAGCAAAAATCTTCCAAGAAAAGCATGGAAACCAATGGAACCAGAAGCCTGAAAAGGAAGCTTCTACGGTCAAATCCCAACTGGTCGAAATCTCAAAGGCCCTAGCACCAGAGACCTTCCATGGACAACTCTGCTCCTTGAAGAACCATGTTGGTTCCCCTCTCATGGTAAACCTCCTCATGAGTATATCTGCTCGATCACTAAACCTCTAGATATGTTGTCAACCTAAAAGAATTAATTTCATACGTGATAGAATAATGGATTTCCTCCTCAAGACGTCTCACACGAGACTCTTCATCTTCAAAAGATATGGAAAAAATGAATAAGGTCCTTGAACTTGATTCTCGACTCTCACACTAACATACTCCCCTACCGAAGAGAAAGAAGCTTCTGCCTCTTCATAGCCTTCATGGTTGACAAAAGAAACTCTCCCTGAATGTCCTTTTGGAATTCAACCCATAAAACATTTGACTCCTTCCACTCTCCCAAATACAGTTTCCACCATTGGCACCCAACTCCCCACATCTAATTAGCTTCCAAAGGAACTCATTACTTCATTGGGTCCTAGATCAAACTTAAAGTGATCTCAAGATCCTTTATACATCTATCTGTCTCCTCATATGAAACACTGCCCTCATACTTCCCCAAATCCTACCTTTATAAAGCATGAAACACCCCCTACCAAGACTCATCCTCCCCTACCGAATCAACCTTATGGCGATCAATTGTATCAGCCTTCTGAACCTCATATGTCTAACCCACATGTGGATGATGAATAGGATCCATAGCTAAAAGAGTAAACAAATATTTTCTAAGACCAAGTTGTATGAAATTTTATTAAGATTCATTTTAATTAATTTTATTCATTTTAACCTTCCCAAAACAACCCAATTCAAACAAGAACACAATTCATCATGATGTATGTACCTTTCCTAGGTCTCTACTTATAAAATAGGTCCGCCTCACTTGGGCGCTCAATAATCTCATAGTATGTGCACTAGATCACAGGGGGGGACTAAAATCATATATCCTATCTAGTTTCCCTAACCTAAGACACGTACCAAGGTCAACTGGAACTATTTTCATACCAACTCATAAAATTTTCATTGTGTCTAACTCCAAACCTCATCCTATCTCTCAACCATTCCTCTGATACCACTCTTTCATGACCCCCTCCCTCCAAAGATACTGTAATGAGGGGAAAGAGATAATGACCCTTCAGTCCCGCCTCTAGTAGGCCATGGGTTGGTGACTAGAACTAAGGGTAAAAAAATCCAATGAAATGGGATGCATTACCCTCTATAATAATATAATATTGAGAGATAAGATGAATCATCCACAAAAAACTCCATGGCATAGTACAAAAAGAACCAAAACTATCCCACATGCATTTATAAATAAAACTGATATACATAAAAGTATTTAAATTAAATACACAAAATAAAAGATGAAGTAGCAATATTGAATTTATTCAAGGTTTGAGCTATTAATGTCCAACATGGTCCATATAATACTCCTGAAAACTTGAAAATGGTTTCATATACGTATGGTGAGTGTACAAGTATACTCAGTAGGAAAACTAAAATCTCTCATGCACAAGTGAAAGAAACATATTAATACACCTGTGAGAAAATAGGAGAACCAAACATCACCTATACAGGTATACTAACGAGACCCAACCTCATAAAGGCATTCTCACAAAATGACACAATCCAATTAATATAGCATAACAAGAAGCATGTTGATAAAGGGTACCTTGCACCACTTTCCCACTGATATGTCACTCTCACACCCCAACGTTGTACGTCATGGCGCTCTCATATCTTTCGTATACCACACCACCCCACAAGAATAGTCACATCACATCACACCCATAGACACCTAGCCTTGCCTCTCCATAAGCACAGTCATATCACATCTCACCCGAAAACACCTGGGTCATCACACATCGACAACCATAACTAGAGCAGTAGGGTATCTTGAACATGAAGGACATTAACCTCATTCCCTCCTTCTACTATGCATGACCCCCACCGTAAGTCACCTAATCCCATCTCATCCTACCCGCAAACACCTAGGCTATCACAACCATCATCTAGTTCACTAAAATACCTTTGTCCATCATAGCCTATGCAATACCTACCTTGCCTGGAAGAGAGAGCGAGAAAGATCAGGTACCCATCCATCCATCCTCCTCACCAGATGTCAAAAAAAAACACCCTATGTGTGAATATGCAGGTGTCGGCTCATAATTTTCAATGTAGGTGGGGTGCATATAGAAATCACAAAGGATATACAATTATATACATATATCTACACACAAAAGCCCAAATTATGGGTTCACAGCCAAACACTAACCAACTCACAACACCGTCACTTTTACTTCCACCTCTAAATGCATAACACCAAACAAACCACAAGACACATCACACCACCAACAAATTTCTATTAACCAACCTATTAATTTCATTACATAGCATCATCCACATTTAACCAAAAACTCACCATTTATTTTTTTGTTTATCATTTCCATCCCGTTAACCAAACCAAACCCCAACCATTTCAATCATTATTAAATAATCATTTATTCCATCACTACCCAGACATCTTGCACAAAGAAACCACATATTGTGAATATCTCATCATCCCCATCGTATCACCACCTCACCGCCTCAAAATCACGGCCAAATAACAACCAATTTGCCGCCCCAAAAGCATGACCAATCAAAAACCACCTCGTTTCCCCAAAAACATAGCCAACAAACCACCACACCACCCCAAAAGCACGACCACACATCCTAGAACATCAAAATTCATTTTAAATATTTAAAAATGGGATTTTATCACATTCCACTTTATTTTAAGGGCATTAACACACAAGGAATAATCCTAGAGAAACCATTTTATTAACCAAATATAAGTTGTTAGACAATTTCCATTTTAAGGTGATATCACAACAATCACAACAAAATTAGCACTCACAACACATATCATCCAATGAAAAAAAAGACCCTAATGGACACAATTTTTAGTGGGGTATCAAGCCCGTACAATCCATCACATCATAATAATGTGAAAACTATAAAAACATGTGAAACAAACATCTTTTACCCCTTTAATTTCTGTTATCTAATTCTTTATCTTTAATTAATCCAGCATAACCATAACTCGTAGATAAACAAGAGAAAACCTCTCCTGTATGATACACAATAAAGAGAAATAAGAGATTCCCTGCCTTAGATAAGCTTTGTTGACTCACTTCACACCTCATGGTGAAGATTAAATGCCTACAAACCATAAACACACATTGGAAACTGCAAATCAACCTACACCACACCCAAAGACCACCAAAACTCAGCCCATATGCACTCCAAACTGAAACCACACCACCACAACAGATCTCCAAAAAATAATGGAAAGAAATGCAGGAGAACAATAAGAGAACTCACCACAGATCAAAGATGGGAATCCGGTAATCAAATATCATCGAAAGGAATCCCAAGAACTTGAAGAAACAACCTCTAGATTTCCTGGGAAGAGAGAAGAGAGTGTCAGACATAGGGTTTGAGGAAACCCCTAAGTGCTACAATCTTTATAACCGCACTTCAAAAGGGATTTACACAATGTGTAATCCCCTTTCACGTCATGTAATTTCCGGATTTTAAGTTCCTCAAAAAAATGTGTCGCCTCAAAGGATTAATCACCTGAATTAATACACGTTGTGAACTGGCCCTGAAAATTCTGTGAACCCCACTTTCACATCATGTAAACTTTACATGGAATGTATTTCCTCTACTTCCATCTTTTAGCAGCCAAACTCATCCAGGATCGCTCAAGTCCTCCTACAAGTATATCCCACACCCAAAACTGACAAAGTAATGGACCGTAAAGGCATGGACCATTACAAAATTTATGTTATTCATTGGAGATATGTGTCTATTTTAGGTTGACAAATCCTAAGGCCACCCATATTGTGTGATATGCATACTCAGTGCTACTCACCAGCCTCTTGCCTATTGGAAGAGGGCCAAGGGTGGAAAACTTGGCTTACTGCTAGCTCAAGTGGGGGATTGATGGGTCGGGTCATGTCATAAACACAAAGTGTGACCCCACGGGCCTTTCTAGAATTTACAAAAAATATGAATTCCTAAATTCATAAATATTATAGAGCATACTCTAGAAAAGCATCAGTATTTCTCAAGCAACAAAGGGATTTGGCATGATCTCCATCAAGCACATGTATCTTTTTACCTATTTCCACCGGCTATATCATATATAAGCATACATTTTCATATGATCCTTTTATCTAAGACATCGATTGGAAAATGGACATAGTGTATATCAATATCATATAGTTTACTCATATGTTCTTGATTACCTAAGTATAGATTGACCATATTGATGAATACATCACATTAAATTCTTCTATCTAAATGAGAACATCACACTCTCCTCATATAAGTAGATAAAAACGTAATATATGTTCGTACATTTCCCCATCTTATCTCAAAAAAGGGAACAAATTTCATACTCTTCATACAGGAGGAAAAATCACATCATAATTAAGCCTTAACCGATGACATGATAATCAACATACCTAAACACCCTCTAATTACTAAGTCTCAAGGCATGAATAAAGAATGTATCAAAGCATGAAGGTTATTGTGTTAGTTATCTTGTCAATATCATGTATAGAGAAATTATAATATGAAACATGCACTCCTAATAGACCAATGACATGGTGTACGAATGTAATATCCCAAGTAAGTAATTAATAATAGATATTTTTATCTATGTCTATTAATGATTAAGATAGCGTTTTAGAGGCTTAAAATGAAAATAAATACAATCTTATGCATAAAATACACTAATATTCTTAAAAGATTATTTTACTGCCTTTTGATGGCAAACCCTTTTTAAATCTATATTTTGACAATTTTATAAGCTATGTTTGTCAAAATAAACTTATTATTTATTATTGGGACATCAAAATTTACTTTTTGTGAATTTTTGGTATTTTTCCGATAAAGTTCATTTTTAATGAATAGTGAAAAATGTTGTGTTTTAATTCAAAACCTCTTTTTAATCTAATTTATTTATAAGATTAGATTATCTTTTGAATTGGCTTTGAAGTGAAATTAGAATATATTTTTACCATTTTATCCAATGGTGGTCATTGGAATCAATTTCACTTTGAAATTGGACTTAAACTAGTGTCAATATTTTGATACTTATTGTTTCATAAAAACACGCTATTTGTCATGACAACGGGAATTAGTTATTAAATTAATTAATGCAACTTAAATGTTTTGAATTTTGTAAAATAGACATCATTTTTGAATTCGGAATATCAAATATAGCTTAGGGTGAAGTTTTGGTATCTTTCTGGAAACCTCAATTTTTGATGAATAGTGAAACCACTAAGTGGTAGTTAAAGGAACTGATTTTTCGTTTAAATGAAACTTTGCCACTTCTGTGATTTGATTTTCAAAAAATCCGACATACATGGTTGTAATTAAGAAGTAAAATGTGGTTCAATGAGATTAAAATAATTTTTTGGTGAATAGTAACTTTTAAGTTCTTAATCGCGATTAGTGGTAATTAGTGTAGTTTAAGGTAAAAATAATGTTTTAATAATATGAGATGAGATTGACACATGTCCTACCCTCATTGGATGTGTCATGGACGACCAAGAAAATCCATGGGTCAACTTGGGGACCCCATGGAGCCACTTTGGTTGGGAAATGACATAAATAACTTTTTATTTAATGTTAAAGTAAAAATGACACAAACAAGAGATGTTTTACTAGAACAGTTTATAAATGGGGTTATACAAGTCAGATTTTTTATTATAAATAGTCATTGGAAATATAAAAATATTTCCTACATCATAGTATTTTTTTTTATAATTTTTAGAGTTTAAATAAATTAAATTATTTATGACATCATGATGATGCAGTGATTACCTCATTAATAAAGGATTTAAATAAAATGAAATGATAATGTAAAATCTATGAACTACACATGTCCAAAACCTATTTTATGGGTGGATTTAGAACCTTTATCACCTTAAACTCTAATTATATCAATGTGGGACCTTTTGAATCCGAAACTAATTTTAAAATAATGTAAAATTTCTTTACTTTCCAAGAGTGCCCCTCCTCTCCTCTTATAAAAGGCCCCCACCTCTACCTCCTTACCCACACTCCCAAAGCCTTTGGCTTGGACAAACCCTGCCCATTTTATCTCTCCAGATCCCTCTATTACTTCTTAAAGCATCACTTTGGGCAGAAGTCTTCCCAAGGAAGCCTTTGAGCTCAAACCAAAGGGAGTTACCCGATTTTAAGGTAATGTCTTCACTTGAGTCCTTTTGTTTTTTTTGCTTCTCCAACCCCCTAAACTCCTTTTATTAATTTCTTTGGTAACAAATCCAGTATATTAAATATACTAGGATGTTGTTATAAGAAGTATTCGTGCTACACCTACACACACCTACATCTAATGGTTAAAGAACATACTGTTTCCATGAATGGCAAATTTATGCCTCCCGAAACGATGATTGTTCAACATTCTTTTAACACCTTCGAAGGTGGCCATTAAGATGTCACTATATTTATATATGATATATAATATGTTTATGTTTTCCTTAAGCTTCTGTATTTTTCATTTTGGGCATACCTTTATGGTTTCCATTATGGGTAAACGCGATATCTTCATTTAAGGAAGTGCGGACTACCGCCCCCTCAAAGTGATTTGATTCATTAAATACCATATGCGGGATGTATAAAGGATGGTAATATGATATTATATATGATATTATACTGGAATTATAATATACCTTTATATCATTATGATTCCATTCTATAAAATACGAAATATAAATGAAAGTAGCGTTCATGCGTACGTACGGCTTACCGTCTCCATGAACGGTGCATTTAATTTCTTACCTATAAATGATTATGTAATATTATAAATGCATGCATGTAATGGATATATATGACATATATTATATCTACATCATGAATACCATTCTGTATATAATGGGTACATGAACAACTTGTAGTTATAAAGGGCTTATTTTTGACTCAAGTACCAATGATCGTTAAAACGACTATTATTAACTTATATAATTACACAGTGTTCATGAAATGGAAATAAGTGATATAAAAGGAATAATGAACTTGAAAAAGGTTCTTAAACAAGTAGAAATTAACTCAAGTTTATTATTTAGGAGATTAAAGAACGACCGAGTCAAGTCGGACCTGAGGTATGTGACTTCGTCTCAATCTCCTTTCATTGAGGCATATTTTGTTTTATACACAACCTTCTTTTATATGGTGTATAAACCCCTTTGACTTTTACGTTTATTAAAAAGGAATCTTTTTTATACGAAGCGCTTACTAAATGACAAAAGGGAATGTTTTTGTCGTACGTATGCGGCGACAACGACTTCTCCGCCGCCGTGACCATTATTTGAGTTTCGGTTTCCTCTATAAGCCATACATTTTTTAAAAAAAGAAAAATAAATACCATGTTTTAATTTTCTTTTATTTTGGTATTGAAAATTGTTTTCATAATATTTTTATATCAATGTGTTGTATTGATATCTTGTGATTTAAAGGTGGAAATGTTATGTTTTCTTTATGCATGTTTTATGTGATACGATTATGTTGAGGTTCTTGGGAATTATTATGAAGACGGGTGGTTCTGTGATAGACTAAGGGCGGGTGAGCCCGATATAGCTCTCCAATTCATTGGGTAATGCAAAAGAGTGAAATGTTAAGGTTTCTCTGAAGAGATTTAGGGAATATACTGTGATGGGTATTCCAAACGTAACCAAGAGGGTTACTCCCTACGTAAGAATGTTATGAATGCCTCAAGTTACCTTTATGTCTTATGATTTCTATGATTTATTCATGATTTGATGAGGTTTGTTAAAGTGCTTATGTTTTATGGGTAAAGTATGATTTCATTCTTATGTATATATGTACCCATTTTTCCTTTCCATATTTTTATAACCCTTACTGAGCTTTTTATGCTCATCCCAAGTTTTTTTGAAATGTTTTTCAGAGGTCAAGGGAAAGGTACATGATATGATAATAGTGCCAAGGAAGTGTCAAGAAACAATCCATGTTTTATTTTAAATATGTTTCCATTGATGGGAAAGAAGAATACTATCTTTATGTAACCACTTTGTTTATATGTGGAATGTAATTCAAGTTTTATGATATAATTCTCTAAAACTCTAAACCCGAAATGATCCTCAATGTGTAATCTTGTAATAACTCAAGATTAAGTAAGGTTTAAGGCTAGGTCCTTATAGTTGGTATCAAAGGTCAGTTTAGATAACTTTAGGAGTTATAATTCTATTAAATGATTATCCAAAAATATTTTTTTTATGGTCAAATTGAAGTGATATAGTATTTGAAGATTACCACGTTGCTTCATCTAAGACATGTTTGTTCAGAATGGTTTTCTGCAGAGGAAATAGGGAAGCAGTGCTAGGAAGGCATACAAAAGGAAATAACCTTCCGAATTAGCATCCTGAGATGGTCGGAATTGGAACTGAACAGTTTGTTGTAGTAATGGTGCAGTTGACTCAAGCGATAAATGGCAGTGGTATCCATGCACGAGATCAGCCAGATCAACCGCAGAGGAACATGTTAGTGGTGGAACATTTCATGAGGCAACATCCCCCATCATTTAGAGGATCATCTGACCCTGTGATAGCTGAAGGGTGGATTAAAGTACTGGAGAAGATTTTCAATGTCATGAGGTGTTCATACAATCAAAAGGTTAGTATTGCTATTTACCGTTTGGAGGGTGAAGCGGATCAGTGGTGGTCGATGGTTAAAAATATCAGGGATGCTGATGAGATTGATGCTCTCGACTGGGATGAATTCAAAGGTATGTTTCTTGAAAAGTATTTTCCTAAGGTTGTTTGACTTAGGATGGAAAAACAATTATTGGAATTGAGGCAAGAGGAAGACTCAGTGGCCGCCTATGAAGAAAGTTTCACTCGATTGGCAAGGTATGCTCCAAATTTTATCCGAGACCTTGATAGTAAAATCAATCATTTTTACTCAGGATTGAAGCCAAAATATCGAAGGGCATTAGCTTCTCGTGAGTTTAAAAGTTATGAAATGCTTATTCGATGTACTGAGAAGGTGGAAATGGAGTTTTACGATGATCAAGTGTTCTATAACAACCAACAAAAGAAGAGACCGAGGTGGCAGGAGAAAGGTATGAATTCTTCAAAAAATCCTGATGGTAAGAAAACTAAGTTTCTAGTTTGTGATAAATGTGCGTGCTGGGGAATGTCTTCAGAATTCTGGAAAGTGCTACCGATGTGGTAAGATGGGACATAAGGCTCGTGATTGCACTGAAAAGGATCAAGGTGAAGGTAAGACCAAATTTGATTTACAGTTAGTGAAATGTTATAAGTGCAATGAGATGGGTCACTATGCAAACGAGTGTCTGACAAAGAGCTTGAGTGATGGGAAGAAGTTAGACTACAACCAAAAAGGGGTGGTGAAATCCATTGCAACTACTTCAGCAGATTTTGGGCCATCAAATGAAGTTGTATCAGGTACTTTGTTTGTTTTTTCAGATTATGCCTATGTGTTGTTTGATTCGGGGTCTACACATTCTTTCATCTCTAAAAACTTTTCTAGTAAAATGGGAATACCATCTCAAGAAATGACTCCTAAAATTTTGGTAAAAACACCTGGGGGAAATGTTGAGGCCAAAAGAATTTATAAGAATCTTCCTATCCTTATCTGTGGAAAGAACCTACTTGCAAACCTTATTGTTCTACCTCTAGTAGAGTTTGATGTTATCCTGGGTATGGATTGGATCTCTATTTACCATGCTAAGATTGACTGTAGAGCTAAAGAAATTTCTTTTCAGAAATAATTTCAGTTTGTGTACAAGAATGAACCCTTACTGTTGATAACTTATCAAGAGGCCGAGAAACTTGTAAAAGATGGAAATGAATGTTACCTTGCACACATAGTTGAAAATAAAGGAACTGTTCAGATTAATGATGTGCTAGTGGTAAATGAGTATCCTGATGTTTTTCCTGATGAGTTTCCTGGAATAATACCAGATCGGGAAGTTGAATTTACTGTTGACTTAGTTCCTGATGCTAAGCCAATTTCAAAACCCCCTTATCGAATGACTCAAATTGAACTTTTAGAGTTGAAGGAGAAATTTTATGATTTATTAGAGAAAGGTTTCATTCGACCTAGCACATCACCATGGGGTGTTCCTGTATTATTTGTTAAAAAGAAAGATGGTTCAATGAGACTTTGCATTGATTATAGAGCCTTGAATAACATCACTGTTGAGAACAAATATCCATTGACTCGTATCGATGATTTGTTTGATCAGCTCCAGGGAGCTCAGTATTTTTCAAAGATTGACTTGAGATCGGGGTACCATCAGCTGAAGATAAAGGAAGTAGATGTTCCGAAGACCGCGTTCCGTACAAGATATTGCCATTATGAATTTGTAGTAATGCCTTTTGGGCTAACCAATGCACCTGCTGTATTCATGGACTTAATGAATATAATTTTTCATGAGTTCTTGGATAAGTTTGTGGTGGTTTTCATTGATGATATTTTGGTGTTTTCTAAAAGTAAAGAGGAGCATGAAAGACATTTAAGGGTTATCTTGCAAACCTTAAAAGAAAAGAAACTGTATGGAAAATTCAGCAAGTGTGAGTTTTGGTTGCAACAAATTTCTTTCCTTGGTCACATTGTTTCTAAAGATGGGATAACTGTCGATCCTGCAAAAACAAATATTGTGGAAGACTGGACAAGACCCAAAAATGTAACTGAGATTCGGAGCTTCCTTGGTTTGGCAGGATATTACCGAAGGTTTGTTATAAATTTTTCACGGTTATCTAGTCCAATGACTAAGCTAACTCAGAAGGGTGTTAAGTTTATCTGGACAAAAGAATGTGATGATTGTTTTCAGGAACTGAAAAGAAGATTGGTGAATGCTCCAGTTTGGGCACTACCTTCCAGGAATGGTGAGTTTGTTATCTACAGTGATGCTTCATTGAAAGGACTTGGTTGCGTCCTAATGCAGAATGATCATGTAATTTCTTATGCTTCACGACAGTTGAAAACTCATGAGGTAAATTACCCTACACATGATTTGGAAATTAGCTGCTGTTGTTTTCACTTTAAAAATTTGGAGGCATCATTTGTATGGAGTAAAGTGTGAAATATATACTGATCACAAAAGTTTAAAGTATATATTCACTCAGAAAGAGTTAAACATGAGACAGAGGAGATGGCTGGAATTAATCAAGGATTATGATTGTACAATTCATTACCATCCGGGAAAAGCAAACAAAGTGGTTGATGCTTTGAGTCGAAAAAGTAATGCTTCATTAACAATGTTGCATTTGGAGCATGATCCTTTGGTTAAGGATTTGATGAACTTTGGCATAGAAGTTTTTGGCGCAGGATGTTCTTCTGTTTTGTTTCAGGTATCAGTGAGATCATCTCTATCAGATAGAATCAAGCAAGCACAGAAGCAAGACAGTGAGTTGCAGAAAAAGGTAGAGCTGGTTCAGAAAGGTAAGTTGCCTGAATTCAACATTGATAATGATTGTGTTTTGATATTTGGGAAGAGATTGTGTGTGTCTTGTGATTCACAGTTGAAGAGAGAGTTGTTATGTGAAGCTCATAGTTCTCTGTTTTCAGTTCATCCTGGCAGTACTAAGATGTACATAGATCTGTGGGAGTATTACTGGTGGGATGGAATGAAAAGAGATATTGCTGATTTTACTGTGAAGTGTTTGACATGTCAACAGGTTAAAGCAGAGTGGCAGTTACCGAAAGGGATGCTTCAGCCTTTAACAGTTCCAGAGTGGAAATGGGAGAATATATCCATGGAATTTGTTGTGGTATTACCGAAGACATCTCGAGGTAATAATGCAATCTGGGTTATTGTTGATTGCTTGAATAAATCTTCTCATTTCCTTGCTATACGAGATAATTTTTCCCTAGATCAACTTTACCGTTTGTATCTTAAAGAGATAGTCAGGTTACATGGAGTTCCTCTCTCCATTGTATCTGATCGTGATCCCAGGTTCACTTCTAACTTTTGGAAAGGCCTTCAAAAGTCGTTGGGTACTGAATTAAATTTTAGTACATCTTTTCATCCTCAATCAGATGGGCAGTCAGAATGAACAATTCAGACCTTGGAGGATATGCTACGAGCTTGTTCGATGTATTATCAGGGAAGTTGGGACCAACATCTTTCTTTGGTTGGATTTTCATATAATAACAGTTTTCATTCTAGTATACAGATGGCACCATTTCAGGCATTATATGGGAAGCGGTGTCGAACTCTAGCTTTCTGGGATGAAGTGGGTGAAAGGAAGTTGATGGGACCAGAATTGGTAGAAGAGTTGGCATAAAAAGTTCAGCTGATACAGAAACACATGAGAACAGCTCAGAGTAGGTAGAAGAGTTATGCGGACAACAGGAGGAAGGATATCTCTTTTGAGGTAGGTGATCATGTTTTTCTCAAAGTATCACCATGGAAAAGTGTGATGCGATTTGGTAAGAAAGGAAAGCTGAGTCCAAGGTTCATTGGACCATATGAAATTCTGGAGAGAGTTGGATCCATTGCTTACCGAGTGGATTTACCTCCGAGTTTATCTTAGGTACACAATGTTTTTCACGTTTCGATGTTGAGAAAGTACATGCCAGATCCATTTCATGTTTTGAGTCTAGAGGTAGTTCGGCTGGAAGAGAACCTATCTTCAACCGGTCCAGATTCTTGACCACAGGGAGCAAGTGTTACAGAATAAGGTGATTAATCAGGTAAAGGTTTTGTGAAAAAACCACATGATGGAAGAGGCAACATGGGAATCTGAAAATGCAATGAGGGATAAGTACCCCCATTTATTCGATAAGTAAATAAACTGCGGGGATGAAATTTTCTAAAGGGGGGAAGGATGTAACATCCCAAGTAAGTAATGAATAATAGATATTTTTATCTATGTCTATTAATTATTAAGATATTGTTTTAGAGGCTTAAAATGAAAATAAATACAATCTTATCCATGGAATACACTAATATTCTTAAAAGATTGTTTTACTACCTTTTGATGGAAAACCCTTTTTAAATCTATATTTTGACAATTTTATAATCTATGTTTGTCAAAATAAACTTATTATTTATTATTGGGACATCAAAATTTTCTTTGTGTTAATTTTTGGTATTTTTCCGATAAAGTTCATTTTTTAATGAATAGTGAAAAATGTTGTGTTTTAATTCAAAACCTCTTTTTAATCTAATTTATTTATATGATTAGATTATATTTTGAATTGGTTTTGAAGTGAAATTAGAATATATTTTTACCATTTTATCCAATGGTGGTCATTGGAATCAATTTCACTTTGAAATTGGACTTAAACTAGTGTCAATATTTTGATACTTATTGTTTCATAAAAACACGCTATTTGTCATGACAGCGGGAATTAGTTATTAAATTAATTAATGCAACGTAAATGTTTTGAATTTTGTAAAATAGACATCATTTTTGAATTTGGAATATCAAATATAGCTTAGGGTGAAGTTTTGGTATCTTTATGAAAAACTTCAATTTTTGATGAATAGTGAAACCACTAAGTGGTAGTTAAAGAAACTGATTTTTCGTTTAAATAAAACTTTGGTTCAATGAGATTAAACTAATTTTTTGGTGAATAGTAACTTTTAAGTTCTTAATCGCGATTAGTGGTAATTAGTGTAGTTTAAGGTAAAAATAATGTTTTAATAATATTATATGAGCTTGACACATGTACTACCCTAATTGTATGTTTCATGGCCGACCAAGAAAATCCATGGGTCAACTTGGGGACCCCATGGAGCCACTTTGGTTGGGAAATTACATAAATAACTTTTTATTTAATGTTAAAGTAAAAATGACACAAACAAGAGATGTTTTAATAAAACAGTTTTTACATGGGGTTATACAAGTCAGATTTTTGATTATTAGTCATTGGAAAGACAAAAATATTTACTACATCATAGTATTTTTTTTTATAATTTTTAGACTTTAAATAAATTAAATTATTTATGACATCATGATGATGCAGCGATTACCTCATTAATAAAGGATTTAAATAAAATGAAATGATAATGTAAAATCTATGAACTACACATGTCCAAAACCTATTTTATGGGTGGATTTAGAACCTTTATCACCTTAACCTCTAATTATATCAATGTGGGACCTTTTTAATCCTAAAATCATTTTAAAATAAAGTAACATTTCTTTACTTTCCAAGAGTGCCCCTCCTCTCCTCTTATAAAAGGCCCCCACCTATACCTCCTTACCCACACTCCCAAAGCCTTTGGATCGGCCAAACCCTACCCATTTTGCCTCTCCACATCTCTCACTTACTCCTTGAAGCCTCACTTTTGGCAGAAGTCTTCCCAAGGAAGCCTTTGAGCTCAAACCAAAAGGAGTTACCCAATTTTAAGGTAATGTCTTCACTTGAGTCCTTTTGTTTTATTTTGCTTCTCCAACCCCCTAAACTCTTTTTATTCATTTCTTTTGTAACAACTCCAGTATCTTCAATATACTAGGATGTTGTTATAAGAATTATTCTAGATACATCTACACACACCTACATCTAATGGTTAAAGAACATATTGTTTCCGTGGATGGCGAATTTATGCCTCCCGAAACGATGATTGTTCAACATTCTTTTAACACCTTCAAAGATGGCCATTAAGATGTCACTATATTTATATATGATATATAATATGTTTATGTTTTCCTTAAGATTCTGTATTTTTCATTTTGGGCATACCTTTATGGTTTCCATTATGGGTAAACGCGATATCTTCATTTAAGGAAGTGCGGACTACAGCCCCCTTAAAGTGATTTGATTCGTTAAATACCATATGTGGGACGTATAAAGGATTGAACTATGATATTATATATGATATTATACAGGAATTATAATATACCTTTATATAATTATAATTCCATTCTATAAAATATGAAATAGAAATGAATGTAGCGTTCATGCGTACGTACGGCTTACCGTCTCCATGAACGGTGCATTTCATTTCTTACCTCTAAATGATTATGTAATATTATAAATGCATGCATGTACTGGATATATATGACATATATGATATCTACATCATGAATACCATTCTGGATAGAATGGGTACATGAACAACTTGTAATTATAAAGGGCTTATTTTTTACTCAAGTACCAATGATCATTAAAACGACCGTTATTAACTTAAATAATTACATAGTGTTCATGACATGGAAATAAGTGATATAAAAGTAATAATTAACTTGAAAAAGGTTCTTAAACAAGTATAAATTAACTCAAGTTTATTATTCAAGATATTAAAGAATGACCGAGTCAAGTTGGACCTGAGGTATGTGACTTCGTCTCAATCTCCTTTCATTGAGGCATATTTTGTTTTATACACAACCTTCTTTTATACGGTGTATAAACCCCTTTGACTTTTACATTTATTCAAAAGGAATCTTTTTTATACGAAGTGTTTACTAAACGAAAAAAGGGAATGTTTTTGTCGTACGTATGCGGCGACAATGACTTCTCCGCTGCTGTGACCATTATTTGAGTTTCGGCTTCCTCTAAAAGCCATACCTTTTTTTAAAAAGAAAAATAAATACCATGTTTTAATTTTCTTTTATTTTGGTATTGAAAATTGTTTTCATAATTTTTTTATATCAATGTGTTGTATTGATATCTTGTGATTGAAAGGTGGAAATGTTATGTTTCCTTTATGCATGTTTTATGTGATACGATTATGTTGAGGTTCTTGGGCATTATTATGAATATGGGTGGTTCTGTGATAGAATAAGGGTGGGTGAGCCCAATATAGCTCTCTAATGCATTGGGTAACATGAAGGAGTGAAACGTTAAGGTTTCTCCGAAGAGATTTAGGGAATATACTGTGAGGGGTATTCCAAACGTAACCAAGAGGGTTACTCCCTATGTAATAATGTTATGAATGCCTCAAGTTACCTTTATGTCTTATGATTTCTATGATTTATTCATGATTTGATGAGGTATGTTAAAGTTCTTATGTTTTATAGGTAAAGTATTATTTCATTCTTATGTATATATGTACCCATGTTTCCTTTCCATATTTTTATATCCCTTACTGAGCTTTTTATGCTCATCCCAAGTTTTTTTGAAATTTTTTTCACAGGTCAAGGGAAAGGTACATGATATGATGATAGTGTCAAGGAAGTGTCAAGAAAGAATCCATGTTTTATTTTAAATATGTTTCCATTGATGGGAAAGAAGAATACTATCTTTATGTAACCACTTTGTTTATATGTGGAATGTAATTCAAGTTTTATGATCTAATTCTCTAAAACTATAAACCCGAAAAGATCCTCAATGTGTAATCTTGTAATAACTCAAGATTAAGTAAGGTTTAAGGCTGGGGCCTTATAACTACACTCCATATGGTATACTTGTGGGGTTATCCAGCACATAAAACTCATTTTATATCTTATGATCATACACTATATATTTGTACAAAATACTACCCATGATAGTCTTATAATTTATTCACATCCTATAATACTCCATGAAGAAAATTGATTAAGGATAACTTAAAGTCATAATTTGAGAAGTCATTGCCACTTCACTTCACAAAATATATGTAATGACCCAAACTGTTATAAATAAAATTCCCTTATGATTTAATGTTTTATTATGCAATATGGTTATAGAAAACACATTCAATTGTTTTTTTTGGATTCAAAAGGATATTAATAATCTTTATCATTGATAATATAGTCATTAAATAGTGATCAAATGATTAGTGTAAATATAGAGCTTTAATGAATCCAATTGAAATAGACAAAGGAAGTGATGACCTCATCCGTTAAGATTGTACCCTATGAAACCCATTTATCAGATCTTTCAAGGGAGATAGAATCACTGTACTTTTCCCTTTACCAAGAACAAGCTGAGATCTAACAACTTAATAATGATAGAAACTGTTTATGGGAGAAGTTCAAGCTCATCGAGATCACGACCCAAACCATGTTCGTCAAATGACCACATGAAAGTCTCATCGTCGCGTACCTTACTATTAGGGCATACGCCGGTGTAATAATGGGATATTTATCATGACCTTAATAATATGAATATGTATATTTTATAGAATAATTAATTTAATTTCATCTTTATTGTTACTTTATAAATTATTTTGACTTTGATTCAATTAAACACAAATTGAATTTTCGGGTAATATTCAATTTCAATTAAGGGATTTATTTTGATGAATTAATATATTTTTGAAATAAATAAAATTTTAATAAAATTTTATTATTAAATAAATTTTATTAATTATAAATGGTCATATAATTTTTATGAATTGAAGTGTACTTTTTATAAGGGTTCAAAAACTTTTATTATAAAAAACCAGCATTTTTCAATAAATATCGAATCTTATTTTAAAAGTGAATATGAAAATATTTAAAAAATTATTTAGATAAAATAAATATTATTTTTGGAATCATAATGTTGAAATTATCTAATGGTTAACATTTCATAATCTTTTGAGATAGTCGAATTTTCGGGTAAAAATTGAATACCATATAAATATATGGTGTGTTTTATGACATAATAATGACCCAAAAATGATATAATAAATACTAAAATGAGAATCCTAGGAAAAATATCTGTTTTACCCTTCAAATAATGAGATTTTAAGTTTACTTTATTAATTTTATAAATCCTTTATGAATCCTCCAAAACATTTAATATATTTTAAAATATTTAATACATTTATTTAAAAGTGTAACTCACCTCCACATAAGAAAGGGAATTATTTTAATATTTTTGGCCATTTTAATAATAAAATAATTAAAAATTCCCCAATTTGGAAAAAACCATGGGAAAAACCATGGTTATGTTTGTGGTTTTGAATATTTTATTATACAGAGTCCAAAACCTAAGTTTGTAAAATATTAAAGAATTTCGCTCTCATTTCCTATATAAACCCACACAATATCCCACTTATCTTCACTAAAAACCCTTGGATCACGTCTTTAATCTATCCTACTCTCTCTATAATCCTCCCAAAGCACCCCAAGCTCTCAATAATCCCCTTTTCAAGCTTTTGGATCCACACATTCAAGTAAGGGTTTTTTTCTTTCTCATCTTTATCCAAGATTATTTATCTTGTTATGCACTTTTATTTTCAATTAATAATTATGAGGCATATTTTTTAACCTCCCCCATAATTCCCTTATAATTTATAAATGATGAGATACCCCTTTCCCTATCATTAATTCCTCCCATGTACACTCGTTTCCATACTAAAATTTCATAAGCATCATTTCCTTTCTCTTTTTCTTCAAGATTATTTATCATTGTATGCCTTATTTTTTCAATTATAAATGTTTGTACATGCCCTTACATGCCCCTATTTCTATTAAATTAATTTAAAAATTATGAGAGACTGATTTCCCTCTCATCAACCCATTTTATAAATTTTTAAGTGATGTTGTTATGCTGTAGAATTTTCACCGCGATTTTCCATGTGAAACCAATTGTGTAGTGAATACCATACCCATTTATTATCAAGGGTGTTTTCTTTTTTGAAAAAATACATTTTTATTGGGGAATTACATGTATTTTTTCCACACTAATTTATTGTGGAATAAATTTTTATGATGAATGAATCCATATTTTATGATATATGTGACACACTTAAGCATGAGAATGAAATAAAATTGGCGGGTGAGTCCAGAATTATATTGCACTCTCATGTATTGGGTAATGTTTATTATCATGACACTTTATGTTGGGACAGGGGTGTACTTGATTCCTTTATGGGAATTTTTCCACCATAAAGTATTGGTGGTTTAGTCTTGACCTATGATGCAATGTTTTAAGTTGTTGTCACATTTCTCATGTTATGATTATCATGCTATATCATGCCTTATTATTCATGTTCCTCTATACCTCATTGATATGTCTTGTATAACATGTATTATTATATTCATGTTATTCCATGTTTATTCCCTTACTATTCTTTATGGCTCACCCATTTCTTATGTATTTCCCCAGGTTATCCAATGAAATTTTAAGCTCAAGCATGTTAAATAAGTTTTCAATAAAGATGTTGTAATTCATGTTTAAAGTTGTAATTAAATGTACATAATTATAAAAGACACTAGAATTCTCAATATTTTGGGTTATATTAAGTTTAATTTTGTGTAATTAAATCATGTATTAATGTTTAATAAAGATAAGAGTTGTTATAGTTGCTATCAGAGGAAACATTTAGTTATTTTTGGGATTAGGATTAGAAAACTCTAGTGAAAGCCTTAGGTATAAGAATAAGTATAATAAAACGTCTCTAAATTTTGGTTAGTATAGAGTAAGTGTTTTATCAAGAAAATAAATCACTTTCTAGATACAACAATTAGACGTGGTTCTGACATATATGTACTTAGGAGTAACGACTCGGAAAAGGTGTTCCGGTCCTGATTTAGGGTAACCTGGTACACAACAATAGGCCTTACAGCGCACCTGGTTTGACACTCTCTGGGGATATGGTTTGGTAATTAATAATATCATTACAAACCATTATTAACCAAGTAAAAAATACCCATAAGATAATATGTTAGGAAATAATGGATAACAAATACGGAAGCCTAGAAATCCATAAGTTAAGGAAATACATGTAACTTATAAGTTATCCCTTTAATTTCATTAAATTATCATTTATGTGTTTAAAAGTTAAATATAATCATCCTTAATTTTCCTTTTATTCTAGACAATGGTCAGATATAAGAGGATTCAGGTAAAAAATCAATGTGAAGAGAAATGTGATGGCTGCCCTAATGAGATTCCCAACCTGATGGGAGAAGGAATCACACACTTCATGACAATACTCACTCAGCTGACTCAGATTCTAAATAAAAACCTAGATAAAGAAGAGTATCCAAACCCCCTTAAGATAGTACAAGTCGCAATTGATAACTTCATGCGTCAAAGGCCTATTAATTTCAATAGGTCATTTGATCCCTTAATCATGGAATAGTGGATCAACTCCATTGAAAAGATCTTCTTCATCCTTCAATATTTTGTAAAAGAGAAGGTTCTATTGATTGTTCATCATATAGAATATGAAGTTGATCGGTGGTGTAAAATGACCAAAAATATGAAGTCTGAGGAAGATAACCAATAAATAGTGTGGAAGGATTTCTAGAAAATATTTTTCAATAAATATTTTCCTCAAACTCTTCGTCTTAAAATGGAAAGGGGTTTTCTTTGCCTCAAGAAAAAAGACGGTGAATCTATTGGGGAATATGAGGAAAACATTAGAAGGATTTCATGATACGCCTTTGTCTTTGTCGTTACCCCCGGGTTCAAGGTTGAACGCTTCTTTGGTGGACTAAAACCTAGCCTACGGAGAGCCCTAGAGATTTTGACTTTTATAACTATGAGGAAAATGTCTGATGTGACCTCAAAGTATAAATGGAGATCAATGAATTTTATGGGTATAATGGGGACAAAAAGAAGAAAGTGGAGATCAATTCTAGTGGTCCGATATAGAGATCTAATGGTGCCAATAAATTTTAACATCCCACTTTCCAAAGGTGTGGAAATAAGTACCCTAGATATTTCTTGAAGGGGATGAAGAAATGCTTTAGGTGCGGTAAGGAAGGGCACCTAGCCAGTGATTTCCAGTAGGAGAAACCTAATACTGTTACGGAGAAAGGGAATGCTCTGGTCCACCCTCAGCATATTGTTTATTGCTACAAATGCAAGGAACCAGGGTAATTTTCAAACCAATTCACTAAGCTAAAGGTTTTTAGAGACAACCAACAACCACCAAGGCAGCAAGGGTGAGATTTTTCCATCACTACCACTAAAGTTAATCCCAAAAATGAAATAGTGATAGGTATGGTAGTTATTCATTCAAGAATAGAAAACATACTTTTTTATTCTGGTTCTATGCATTCCTTCACATCAAAAACGTTTAGTAGAACTATTTAAATATCACCACAAAGCATGGAAGTAGAGATATCGGTGAAAATGGAAAAAGGGGAAATTATTTCATCCCAAGTATATAACTCCTCCCCTATCAAAGTTTATGGTATTAATTTTCTAGAAATCCTTTTCATACTCCCTTTGGTGGAATTTGATGCAATTATGGGCATGGATTGACTTTACCTATATAGAGCCAACATAAATTACCATGAGAAGGAAATCACTCTATGTATTGAGAATCAACCCTCAATTTTGTACAAATGCAAGGAGGAGGATGAATCTTCTTCAGCACCGTCATCTCAAGAATGGATTTTATTGCCTTATGAGCAAGTGTATCTAGCTCAAATGATTGAGTCTAAGGAAAGAATCATCCTTGAAGATATGATCATTATGAGGGAATATATTGATGTGTTTCCCAAGGAATTTTTTGGTCTTCCTCATAGCCGAGATGTTGAATTTTCAATCAAGATTATACCTGAGGTGTTACCATTATCCAAGACTCTGTATAAAATGGATACTGAGGAACTTTATGAGTTGAATAAAAAACTATAGGAGAATCTAGATAAAGGTTTTATACACCCAAATGCTTCACCATGGGGTGCACCAATCCTCTTCATCAAGAAGAAGAATGGTTCAATCCACATTTTCATCGATTATCATGAGCTCAAAAAGATCACGATAAAGAACAAATATCCATTTTCATGGATTGATGACTTGTTCAATCAACTACATGGACCAAAATACTTCGCCAAGGTGGATCTGCGATTGGGATATTACCAAGTTTGGGTGAAGAAGGAGGATATCTCCAAGACTGTTTTTCATACAAGGTACAAGCACTATGAGTTCATAGTGATGCCTTTCGAACTCACTAATGCTCTATAAATATTCATGGAATTGATGAATAAAGTATTTAGGTATTACCTAGAAAAATTTCTGGTAGTCTTTATTGATGATATTATAATAAACTCCAAAATCAAGGAGGAGCATGAGGAGCATCTGAGCATTGTTCTAAACACCTTTAAAAATGAGAAGCTTTATGAAAAGTACATCAAATATGAGTTCTGGTTAAAGGCAGTCTCATTCTTTGGGTATATCATCATGAGAAATGAGATATCTATGGACCCTTAAAAAATAGAAGAAATTAATAGATGGTCAAGTCCAACATCTATGACAGATATCTATAGTTTTCTTGGGTTAGCTGGGTATTATCGTAGATTTGTGAGAAATTTCTCATGATTTTCAAACCCTATTACAAAGATAACTCGGAAGGGTGTAAAGTTTTCTTGGAATGATGAATGTGAAGAGAACTTTAAGAAGTTAAAAAGGAGGCTTGTCACTGGCCCTATTCTTAAACTACCCTCAAGTGGATAACTTTTCATGGTATTCACTGATGCTTCAAAGAATGACATGGGATGTGTGCTGATGAAAAATGACAATGTCTTTGCCTATTCTTCAAGGAAATTGAATGTTCATGAACAGAACTACCCAACACATGATCTAGAGTTGGTTACAATGATATTATATTTAAAATTTGGTGGAATTATCTCTTTGGGGAGAAGTGTGAAATATATATGGATCACAAAATTTTCAAGTATATATTCACACAAGAAGAGTTGAATATGCGCCAACAAAAATAGTTAGAGCTAATCAACTACCATCCTAGTAAAGTGAATAAAGTGGCAGATTCTCTAAGTAGAAAGGATCCAGAAATTCTTTTATTGATGATAATTGAGAAGGATCTGATCTTCTTATATTTGGAAAGTATGGACATGAGAATCATAAAGGAAGGAAAATCATCAATCCCCTCACAAATGATTGTTCAACTGTCTCTTCTGGAGAGGTTAAAGGATTCTCAAAGAGTTGATGTGGGAATTGAAAAGAAAGTGTAAGCTATAGGGAAAGGTAAATCTTTGTATTTCAATGTTAATGATGAAGGTGTTATGAGATTTGGGTCAAGACTATGTGTACCATAAAATCCTAAGTTAAAGAAGGAGTTGTTGGATGATGCACATAGATCAACCTTCTCCATCCACCTAAGAAGGACAAAGATGTATTGAGATCTCCAAGAATACTATTGGTGTGACAATATGAAGAAGGATATCACAGAATATACATCAAGATGTCTTGTATGTAATAAAGTGAAAGCAGAAATGAAAAAATACATGGGGATGATGTAACCAATACCCATACCTACATGAAAATGGGAAAACATCACTGTGGACCTTTTCACTGATCTTCTAAAGACATCAAGAGGAAATAATGCTATATGGGTTGTGGGGGATCATCTTACAAATAATTCACACTTTATTGCGATGCGAGATGAATTCTCACTGTATCTTGTTGTATGGATATATATCAAGGAAGTGGTCTAGATTCATGGAGTACTACTATCGATTGTATGTGATCGAGATCCAAGATTCACCTCTAAGTTCTAGAAGAGTCTCCAACATAATCTGAATACTATGTTGAACTTCATCATGGCCTATCACCCTCAAACTAATAGCCAATCTGAGCATACTATCCAGACACTTGAGGACATGTTGAGAGCATGATCAATGGACTTCAAAGGAGGATGGGATCAACATCTTCATCTGGTTGAGTTCTCTTATAGCAACAGTTTCAACTCGAGCATCCAAATGGCTCCCAATGAATCCATTTATGTGAAGAGGTATAGAACACCTGTATGATGGGATGAAGTTGGGGAACAAAAATTGCTAGGTCCTTAAATGGTTAAGGAAATGGTGGAAAAGGTTAAGACCATTCAGTAATATTTCAAGGCTGCTTAGAGTCGACAAAAGAGTTATGCGGATAATCATCGACGAGACCAAGATTTTGGTGTTGGAGACATGGTATTCCTCCACAAATCTCAAAGGAATAAAGTAATGAGATTTAGGAAGAAGGGAAAACTTAGTTCAAGATACATCGACCCCTTTGAGATCTTTAATCGCATTAGAGTGGTGGCCTATCGACTTACACTCCCACCTAACCTATCTCGAGTCCATAATGTATTCCATGTATCACTCTTGAGGAAGTACATACCTTACCTCTCACATATACTCAATATAGAAGTGGTTCCATTAGAGAATGATCTTTCCTATGAGGACCAGCCGGTGAAAATATTAGATTGTAGAGATAAAGTTCTACAAAATAAGACAATGAACATTGTCAAAGTGTTGTGGAGAAACCACATGTTTTTAGAAGCAATGTGGGAACCAAAGGAAGTGATGAGACATAATTACCCTCATCTGTTTTAAGGGGGGTGAAATGAAAATTTCAAGGGTGAAATTTCTCAAGGGGGGAAGATTGTAATGACCTGAACTGTTATAAATAAAATTCTCTTATGATTTAATGTTTTATTATATAATATGGTTATAAAAACACATGCACTTATTTTTTTGGATTCAAAATGCCTCTAAGAATATTTACCATTGATAATATAGTCATTAAATAGTGATCACATGATCAGTATAAATATAGGGTTTTAACAAATCCAATTGACATAGAAAAAGGAAGTGATGGTCTCATCCAGTAGGATTGTACCCTATGAAGCTCATTTATTGGAGCTTCTGAGGGATATAACATCATTGGAATTTGTCCTTGACCAAACCCAAGCTGAGATCCAATAACTTAAGCATGAGATAAACCATTTATGGGAGAATTTCATGTTCATTGAGATCATGGCCCAAACCATGATCGCCGAATAGCCCCATGAAAGTCTCACCATCTCACACCTTACTCTTAAGGCGTTTCAGTGTAATAAAGGGATATATATCAAAACCTTAATAATATGAATATATATATTTTATATAATAATTAATTTATTTTCAACTTTTATTGTTACTTTATAAATTATTTTGACTTTTCTTTAATTAAACACAAATTGTATTTTCGTGTAATATTCAAATTAAATTAAGGGATTTATTTTGATAAAAAAATGGATTTTTGAAATAAATAGTATTTTAATAAAATGATATTATTAAATAATTTTTATTAATTATAAATGGTCATATAAATTTTATGAATTTAAATGTACATTTTATAAGGGTTCAAAAACAGTTATTGTCAAAAAACCCAACATTTTTCAATAAAAATAAAATCTTATTTTAAAAGTGAAAATGAATATATTTAGAAAATTATTTAGATAAAATAAATATTATTTTTGGAATCAAAATGTTGAAATTATCCAATGATGAAGATTTCAAAATTTTCTAAGACAGTCAATTTTTCGGGTAAAAATTGAATGCCGTTTAAATATACGGTGTGTTTTATGACATCATAATGACCCAAAAAATAATGTAATAAATAATATAATGGGTATCCATAGACAAATATATTTTTACCTCTTAAAATAATTAGATTTTAAGTTTACTTGATTAATTTTATAAGCCCTTTATGAATCCTCCAAAACATTTAATATATTTTAGAGTTTTAAATTATTTTATTTGAATGTGTGACTCACCTCCACATAAGAAAGGAAATTATTTTAACATGTTCAGCCATTTTAATGATAAAATAATGAAAAACTCACCAATTTTTTAAAAATCATGGGCAAAAACCATGGGAAGTTTTTTGGTTTTGAATATTTTATTATAAAGAATCCAAAACCTAAGTTTGTGAAATATTAAAGAATTCCTCTCTCATTTCCTATATAAAGTCACCCAAGATTTCACTTCTCTTCACTCAAAACACTTATATAACATCCTTACTATTCTCTCCTCTCTATAGAATCCTCCCAAGGCACCTCAAGCTCTTAAGAATCCCCTTTTCAAGCCTTTGAAGCCACACATTCAAGTAAGGGTTCTTTCCTTTCTCATCTTTATCCAAGTTTCTTTATCTTGTTATGCCCCTGTATTTTCAATTAATAATGATGGGGTATGTTTTATCACCTCCCCTATACTACCCTTATAATTTATAAATGATGAGATATATTTTTCTCTCTCATTAATCTCTCCCATGTACACTTGTTACCATGATGAAATTTCATAAGCATCCTTTCCTTTATATTTTTCTTCAAGCTTATTTATTATCGTATGTCTTTTTTTTCAATTCTAAATGTGTGGACATGTACTTACATGTACCTATTACTGTCCATTTCATGTCCAAATTATGATAGACCCATTTCTCTCTCATCAACCCATTTGATGAATTTTTAAGTGATGTCATTATGCTTCTGAATTTTCACTATGATTTTCCATGTCAAACCAATTTTATAGTGAATACCATACACATTTATTGTCAAGGGTGTTCACTTTTATACACATATACCTTTTTATTGGGGACTTACATGTATGTATTCCACACTCAGTGTCCTATAATTTCCATGTAATATTTTTTGAAAATTATATGGGATTATTTCGAGATTAGGTGCTGAGACGACATGTGATTCTGAGGCCCGAGATGCCCGAAATAAATGTTTGAACTTTTTTTAAGTTTATTAAAAATAGCATGTGTGTTCAGTTTTTTTATCTTTTAAATGATTTCTTAGGTTAGAAATCTGATGGCAACATTCTGTACAGAGCAACAGGTTTTTCTTAGGCATGACTTAACCTCAACCGGGGCGAGACGACTGTGGAAAATGTTTTTCGCATGTCTTAAAGAAGAATAAAAATAAACATAAAAAAGTTTATTTTATTTTTATTTTTATTTTTCTTGATTACACAATGACAAGTCATTTATTTCCTTTCATAAAGGAAACAACGTAGCGACGTTGGAACATAGTGATGCTGCAACGCAGCGAAACAGCAAAGCTGAAACGCGTTTCTTCATTTAATAGCTTGGTTGGGATACGAGATCTGATTCATGATCCCTGGAGGCTATAGAAAAAAAAGAAGGAAAACATGTTGGAAAATTAACTCATCGATGAATGGATAATGGTGGCAGATCGACGATTGGATTCTGAACCCGTGTCAGCGGATTGACGAATGATGAATGCAGGACTCACGCTTCGTCAACGATCAATCCAATCCTCAAGGTAGGTGTTCTTTTCTGTGTGATTATTATTTCCTTGTTCTTTTTTCCAAAAAAGAATGCAGACCAACCTATGAATAGGTTGATCCATGGTTTTATTGTTTATGCGGGATGGATAAAAATATGGGATTAATGTGAGTGTTAAATCTTTTTGATTTTTAATCTGTTCATTGTAATCCAGCTAAAAAGAACAAACTTGGGCTAACATGAACAAAGGCTTGGATCCATTATAAAGTGTGTTCTTGGTGTATTTCCTATCCTTGTTCTTTTGTTCTTCGCAGATGGACCCATGTGGTCATGTCGGTCTTTTATGGGATGTTATGAATGCGACCAGACCCACGGAGCGACGATAAGATAGTTTGAAGCCCATAGTAGATGAGTTTGTGACCCAAGGATCGCGGTGCATATTTCGGTTCGAAAAACAAACCTCCAAAATGATGGTGGAATCTCACGGAAGTAAGATCCGTAGGGGCAGCATCAGTGGTGACGCGCGATAGCGTGACCACCCAGCGGCAGAGGAGCCCATGGCGGCATGGATGCAGGTGGCAACGGGGGCCGCAGCCAAGGTGGGCTACGACAAAGTGGACCAGCGACGTTTCCTCCTTCCACATTAGACTGCATGTGCTAGGTGAGGCTGGCTCACCATCCAGCCGCATGACGTGAAGGGGACGCGGTTGTCGCCACGTCCTGGGTGGAGCAACCGGCCTGCTCCATTGGCCTGGTGGGTTAGACCCAACCGAGGTGGGTTTGGTCGGCCGGTCTGGTCGGGTTAGGTGGGACCCGAGCCAGGTTGGACCAGACCTAGACCCAACTGGCCCCTGTTTACATAAATTTCCATAACTCTCAAATTATGTGGCCATTTGATGAGATGTTTGAAGTGTTGGAACCCTCGTAACAAGACGACCCTTTTGATATACTCAAAGTGAGTTTTCGTGGAAGTTAGCGTACGAACTATTGGATTGAGTAGTAGTTTCTCTTGGAAAAGTGTGATAAGGACAGAATCTTGTGGCTAGATATGACATAGACTATGTGTCTTACCTAGACTGAGTCAGTACTCCCCTGTCCCACCAAGATGTGGGTCCTATAGTCTTTGAGGACACTTCATGTGTCACTGACACTCTGTGTGTTACTGACAGTCCGTGTGTTATCTATACTCCATGTGTTACTACTTGAGGGTACTATGGATTCTTGTGAATATCCTGTTTACGTACCATAGACCTATATTTGGTGTGAGATAAATCTAGTGAATCTATTGATTACAGTTCTTAGAGGCTACACTTCATGTACCTCTTTGGTAGTCTACTGGGTGTATTTCTTAGTGATTACTTTATGGTATTCTTCATGTTATTCCTTTGTGGTATTCTTCATGTTATTCATTTGTGGTATTCTTCTAAGTGCTTGGTTTGTCTTGATTAGGAATTTTCATGCCTTGATTAATTAAATTCCTTATTTAAATGCAATGGAAATGGGTAGCAAGGTCATTCCACATGTTATGTAATTATATAATGTGAATTGTATGACATGTGATACCCTTGACTATATTGAACTTGACAATTATAATGCCTTGGCAGTGATTCCTCATGTTATTATTATTATGATTATGTCATTGATAGTGGCGTGTGAACAATGGTTAAGGGACTTGTTGAGCGTGACGTTTCACACTCCCTTACATCGGGTGTTGATCATGACATCTCTCACAATTATACTTATATATGGGTGATGGGTATGATGCTCCATGTTCCCTTGCTTTGGGTGTTGGGCATGACATCTCACCCCACCTATCTCGAGTGTTGAGCATGACGTCTCGCATTCATTATAAGATCATGGATATGTACCCTTTGCTTGAGCCTATAGGCTCGTTAGGCTGGTTATGGATGCTTGAATTATTCCCCGAGTCCATCCAGCACCTAGTATCCATGTATATTCCAAATTATGTATTTACGTACTTTGTGAATATACATGTATAAAGTATATATTTATATATTATTACTTATATATATATGGTTATTTATTAGACATATCTCATCCTATGTTGAAGTAGGTAGAGCTGGTCAGGTGTTCTGTAGGAACCTAAGCCGGCTATTGTTCATTTATTCAACGTTGTCTATTATTCATTTATACCTGCACACTGTTGTTGCTATTTATACTGGTTGGATCATTTCTCGACACCATTGGTGGTGGCCTATTGAGATTTTATCTCATGCCCTACTCGGGCCACCTTTGATACCCGAGTAGACCTTATGTCCGCAAGTATGGATAAAGGCAAGCACCATGTTACAAATGCTTGATTTATTTTGCTTATAGCATAGAGCATGGGAACAGATGACCACACATATGCTCGTGATGCTAGTGGAGCAGTCTTTTGGACTTTTTTCATTTTTGTATAACATGATGTATATGGTCGTCCCTTGTTTTCCCTTCTTGCATATCAGCATGCAATGAAATCATTGTGTATGACTCAACCTTTGAGTTTTTTATATTATTACAGTTGCTTAGTTATTTATGCTTCTACAATTATTTATTGCATTTACTTTTGGCTGTGCGTTTAGTTATATAATGTTTCTGATATTGTATTTTTATTTATTATGATCCACTGTATCACTCTGATATGAGGGTATAGTCCCCCCACTATACCACCTTAGACTCTCACTGTTAGTTGGAAGCCTCTGGAGTATGAGGAGTCATGCTTGAGCCCATGTGACTCACAAGCTTGGGGCCCCTGTTATGTGGACTCCAGGCCATGATTTACAAATCAAATGAAGCTTAAACCTCACAAAAACTAAATTTCAGTCTTATTGAAGGCAACATTTATGAATCCTCCTCAAAAATGATAATATAATTCAAAGTATGATCCATTATGAAAAGGGATGGTCTGTTTGACTAATGATGTTGAGAACTCTTTATAGCAGTGATCACTTATGGTATGCGACTTCAAAAAATATTT
Source organism: Viscum album (assembly GCA_963277665.1). Classification (NCBI taxonomy): domain Eukaryota; kingdom Viridiplantae; phylum Streptophyta; class Magnoliopsida; order Santalales; family Viscaceae; genus Viscum; species Viscum album. Next base: position 233,573,160 of record OY728121.1, read on the forward strand.
TTTGTTTTTTTTATTTGAAAAAAAACAATTACAATTAAATAGGTGATTGAAAATAACTTTTCCAATAATCAATTTAGAAATTCTTATACAAAAGCACTAATTGTAAGGGATAAGTGTTATAAGCAACTTTCAATAAGTTTTCTCAAATAGTGCTAGTATAAACAAAACCATTGAAATAATTCAAAAAATCAAGATTTTAGAAATGTGAGGGTATTTTGATAGTACTTTTTAAAAACTCCTCATAGCACTCGTCAATTATGATAGGAAACTTGAAAAAACAAGTGGTGATTTTTTTATGTTTCTGAAAACAGGTGTACACTTGAATTCCCAGAAGAAAACGATTGGATCCCATTTTCGTATAATGGGTATTTCTGAGTCCCACATCAGTCTTTCCCTCCTTTTAATTATTTTTACTCATATATAAAAGAATGTATCCACCTCACATTGAGTTAAGGGGAATTTTCCACCAACATATAATCAGAGGGAAAATCCTATTAAATAATTTTTCTCTCTCTCACCTTTCGGGTCTGCCCTACGCAGCCACCCCCCTCCTGCTGGTCTGCCCTACACGGCCACCCCCTCCCCTCCTGTGGGTTTTCCCTATGCGGCCACCCCCCTCCTCCCACGGGTCTTCCCTACACAGCCACCCTGGCTCTTCCCTATGCAGTGCGTCCTCCAACTCACCTCCTTCGTTGCACCTCCCTCCAGGCATCCCGATCCCGACCCCTCTCTGTGCGCGACTCCCGACTCCATCGTCCAGGGGAAAACGGACCACAACCCACCTCTTCTCGATGCTCCCTAGTAGCTTCACCCGATGGACCTCCATTCACAGTGCTCCCTAGCCACTTTGCCCGATAGCCCACCCTTCATGGTGCTCCCTGGCGGCTTCACCCGATAGCCTGCCCTTCACGGTGCTCCCTGACGGCCTCATCCAGGAACTCGCTCGGCATCTTTCATCCCTCCTATAGCTCCATCAAGACAATGTACCTCCCTCCAAGAGACCCCCAACCTCCCAGTATGTACGATATACCCCGATGTGGTCCCCGCTTCACGCAAATTTCCTTCTTATTTCTAGATGAGCCCCATGCACCGACCCTCCTGCCAGGCAGTTCCTCCCAAGTCTGCCTGATGCCTGCTCTCCCAGCCTCTCCCAGCATCTCCCATTCTGCTGGAACCCACTTATAGGGCATCCTTCTGGTGATAAATTCTTAATTCTTCAGAAACCCCTGACGAACTCCCTCTGATGGCCGCCTCCGTCCTGCCACCACTTATCACTGCCACCCCCAGCTTGGTCGATGAGTGCCTCGACTCCACAAATTTCTTCATCTGGCGGACGACCGTGCTAATTTCACTCACTGGCATGGACCTCGATTCCCACCTCTAGGATCCACCACCTCTACCTAACAACCCAAAATATCATCTATAGAAGCTTTCAGACAGCAAAATCTTTGCCTTATTGGTCAATTTTATGGACTGTTCTATCAAAGACGTCACCCTGATAGCCAACACAGTCAAAGAAATCTGGGATTCCTCGACTCTCATGTACTATGAGACCAATAATTTAGCTTGGGTATCTAATATTATTCAATGGTTTCCCCTCCTATGACAGCAAGGTTTTCCATTTCTAGCATACTTCATTGAATGGAAGGCTCTATGGGATGAACTGCTTGAGCTTTGGCTAATTCCACATACACCTACGGAAGCATTAGCCCAGCAGGACTAGCTATGTATTTTTAGTCTCCTCCATAGCCTCAACCCAGAATATGTGATGACAACAACAAAGATGATATCTAGCCCCTCGTCCCTTGAGATTCTGTAGGTCTATCATCACTTTGGGAAGGCTCGTTGGGCCCTTACCACAACCATCCCAAGCCTTGATCACACTACTCTTCTAGGTCGTGCAAGTAACTTCTCTACTGGAACTCATGGATCTAGACATGGAGAAAGCTGACCTTGTCCACTCTGTTAGTACTGTGGAAAGCTCGGCCACCTGGTTGACCATTGTTGGGTCCTTCATGGTCATTCCGCTCAGTAACCATGGAAGGTCCAGACTACGGTCCAGGATACATCCCCATCTAGAGTTGTTCTTCCTTCATCTTTGAATCTCTCCATGGATGAGATCTAGTTGATTCACGATCATAGGACCACCTCCATACCGGGCTCTTCATCAGTATCTCTATCCCACTCGGGTGGTTCCACTGCATTTTTCAGTCATCACTCCCCTACCTGGATGCTTGACTTAGGTGCGTCTGACCATCTTACCGGTGATGCAGGTATAACCTCCAACTATAGTCCCTATACTGGTTCCTCATCCATCACTTTCGCTAATGGTTCCACTCTCCCCATTGCTGGCTTTGGTACATGCTCCCTGACATCATCTCTTCACCTTTCATCGGTGGTCCATGCACCACGTAGTCCTTTTAACCTGCTCTCCATTAGTAAGATAACCAAGGATTTGAATTGTAATGCTATGTTTACATAGTCTACTATTGTGTTTCAGGATCGAACAATGAACTGGGAACTTGGTAATGGCCAGCTTTAGGATGGGGTGTACATATTTGACAGCCCGACATCCGTTGTCTGCACATTTGTCTCTACTTGTGCCCTGGACCTCCATTCTCGATTGGGACACTCCTCCGCCTCCACCCTTCATCATCTCTATCCAGATATTATTCAGAATTTATCTTTTCATTGTGAGTCTTGTACCTTTGCGAAACACCATCACACTTCGTATATTCCTTGAGTAGACACACGGGCTTCCAAACCCTTTAATTTAGTTCATTCTGATCTATTGGGTCTTTGTTCCACCTTGAGTCAATTAGGGTATAGATATTATATCTCTTTCATTGATGATTTTTTATGTATGACATGGATTTACCTTATTCGTGATCGGACAGAAGTATTTTCCACCTTTCAGACATTTTAATATGAGATCCAGACATAGTTTTCCATCTCTGTAAAATGTCTACGCTCCGAAAATGTGTGATAGTACTTGTCCACTCCCTTTTATCAATTTATCTAGGCACACGACATCATCCATCAAACCTCCTGTCCTGATACCCCTCAGCAGAATAGAGTGGTCAAGAAAAATCACCGACATATTTTGGAGACGTCTTATGCCCTCCTCTTCCACCTCTCGGTGCCTCTTCTCTTTTGGGTAGATGTCATCCTCATTGTTACTTACCTTCTCAATCGACTTACTTCTTCCATACTTCAGGGGAGACTCCTTTTCATACTTTTTTCCCTTCTCTCCCTCCTCACTCACTTCCACTTCGAGTCTTCGGGTGTCTCTTCTTTGTCCGGGACACTCACCCCAATCTCTCTAAACTTTCTCCGAAATCCCTCTGGTGTATTTTTATTGGATATTCCTGCACTCAGCGTGGATACTGGGGCTTCTCTCTAGACTTACGATGATATATCATCTCTACTAATGTGTCATTTGTTGAGAGCTTTCCTTTCACTCCACCCTCTCCTCATCTAGACACTACCACTGATGAGTGCCTTACTCTCATCATTCACCCTCCTCTAGTGTCTCCCCTTACTGGTCATCGCTTTGGGAAGGTCTACTCTCATTGCCCATCGAATGTACCCCCCATCTAGGTCGAGGACAACATCATTCCCACTTCGTCCGATGATCCTGTCACAACACCCGAGGACTTTCTGATTACACTATGGGAAGGTACTCACTCTTGTCAGGATACTCCTCTATTTACATCTTCATACATCGGTTTGTCGTCACTAGAGGCGATATCTATTCCCCGCATGGTTGGATTTTCCAAATCACACCCGGGTGGCAACAGGCTATGCAGGATGAACTGCAGGCTCTGGATAACAACCATGCATGGGATCTGGTCCCCCTCCTTACAAGAAAATAGGTGGTCAGATAAAAATGTATTTATATGATCTGTCTCAATGTCGATGCAACTCTTCATCGTCTCAACGCCTAGCTTGTGGTGAAGGGATTTGCTCATACATACAGCATCGACTACATAGAGATCTTCTCTCTGGTTGCCAAGATGGCCTCTGTTCGCCTATCCATATCTCTAGCTGCTCATCACCACTGGCCACTTCATCAACTAGATTTCAGTAATGCCTTTCTCCATGGATTTCTTGATGAAGAATTCTACCAACAGTAGCCCCCTAGATTTCTTGCCTCTGGAACCAACATCCACACATGCTGCCTCTGTCAATCCCTCTATGGCCTCAAATAGTCTCCTCGTGTTTGGTTTGGCCGCTTCAACACTATCGTCACATCCTTTTGCCTCTCTCATAGTATAAAGGATCACATCGTCTTCTTCTGTACGATGTCAAATGGATGTATTTTTCCGGTGGTATATGTTGATTATATCATCATCACAGGGAGCGAATCCACTGAAATTTCTCAACTCAAGGCACACCTTCACCACCACTTCCACACCAAAGATCTTGGTCCTCTCACATACTTCCTTGTAATTTAGGTCTCCTGTTCTGAGGACACTATCTCTCTCTACCAACAAAGATATTCCCTTGATATATTACAGGAAGCAAGGTTGAGTGAGGCGATTGTAGTTCACACTCCTCTTGAGCCTGGGGAACACTATCTCTATACCGACTTGGAACCCTTTCCTCACCCAGAGAGATATCATCGTCTGGTGGGTAAAATCAACTACCTCACCATGAAATGACCAGACATTGCATGCATTGTTGGAAAAGTGAGCCAGTTCATGGATCATCCAACCATATATCAATGGGATGTTGTCCTCCACATTTCTAAATATATAAAAAAGACTTTGCACGTGGCCTTCGGTACTACCATCATGCTCATTTGGATGTTGAGGCCTTCTATGATGTGGACTATGTTGGTTTCCTTGCTACCCGCAAGTATACTTCTAGATTTGTCGTGTTCTTGGTTGGTGACCTCATCTCAAGGCGTAGTAAGAAGCATACCGTCATCTCCAAATATAGTGTAGAGGTAGAATATCGCGCCATGGACATGGTCACCACTGAGATCCTCTGGCTTCGTCATCTCCTCCATGAGTTTGGTTTCCCAGCACATACCTCTGCTCATATCTGTTGTGATAATCAGGAATCCACAAAGATTGCATCTAATCCAGTCTTCTGTGAATGGAAGAATCACATCGAGGTGGACTACCACTTTCTTCGCCACCATCTGGAGCAGAACCATATCAGTTTTTTCCATATTCTGACAGCAGATCAACTTTCCAACATTTTCAAAAAAGGACTCCCAGGAGCTCGCCTAGACTCTCTCACTACCAAGTTGGGAATTCAGAGCCTCCATGGCCCAACTTGAGGGGGAGTATGGTTGGTATTGTTCGATGTCATCCTTTTTCTTTGTGGGACTCTCAGTCTAAGCTGGGCATGTCCATCTTGAGGGGGATTGTTGGACCCCGTTTCTGTATAATGGGTATTTCCAAGTCCCACATCGGTCTTTCCATCCTTGTAATTATTTTTACTTATCTATAAAAGAATTTCTCCACCACACATTGAGGTAAGGGGAATTCTCCACCAACAAAAACCATAAAGTGATAAAAAATCACTTTTCCAATAAAAAATTTAGAAACACTCCTACAGAATAACATATTATAAATTATAAGTGCTATAATCAATTTTTATTAAGTGTAGTCAAACAACTGAACCATTGAAAAACTAGAATTGCAGACCTTAATAATTTTTCATGTGGGTTCCCCAGCATAAAATTTGTAGTTGGAGGTGAGCTGTAGGGGTCAAAAAATTTACTCCCAACACCTCTCTATCTTCATTGGATTCCCATCAAGATGCACGCCATCGTATCTCTTGATGGCAGCCAAATCATCAATTTGACTATGAAAAAAAACTTCGGTTGAACCCTAAAGTGAAAATATCATCCCAACCACTAATAGGATGTTCGGAAGAGAGGAAACATGATGTAAAGAGAATAATAAATGGGAAATAGATTTCTATCATTTGGTATGCAACATTTTTAATTTACTTGGAAGTCAAATTCCATTATTTAAAATCCTCTCCCATTCTCATTTCCTACCAAACAAGACATAAATGACACATTTATTCAAAGAGAAATAATGATCATAAACTGATAATATACCTTTGATCTCCCACTTATATCGTAATGGAGTGAGTAGCACTTCAAGTCACCAATGTCTGAGAACAGAAACTCTATAAAACTTAGTGACATTAATCGGACACTATTGTTATATGACTAGTTAAGTGAAAAATAAACATCATTAACTAACAAAATTAAAAAATTAATCGGTATAAAGAAAATTTTAAGCATTTTAAAAAGAAAAAATAGGGTTTTTCATGAGCTATAGAAGTCATAACTCAATGAGTGTGGGTCATCGGCCTGTATCTTTTAAAAATGTGGGGTTTAGATTTTAAAATCCATAACCCCTATAAAAAAAAGTCATTTCGGTCTTCCGTAACAGATCAATAACATATTTCCTCGGAGAAATAAATATACCTTGTATAATGATAAAAGAGTGTAGACCCAATTCCCAAGATGCCTCTCTAAAAGAGGTCTTGAGGTCTTTTTATAATGAATAATAAATACCACATAAAACCACAAGTCCAATGTGGGACGTAGACTCCAACACTCCCTCTCAAGCTCGGTGTAACTAGATTGAACACATAAAGAAAAAACATACCAAAACAAAGAAAAACAAAGCAAACAACAGACACTGCAAACACTCTCCCTCAAGCTGGACATACCCAGCTTGATTACAAAACAAGACAAAACATAAGAAGGAATCATTCATGATCAAGACTTCCCTCGAGATGAAAATGATGGATGATGGAAGATTTCACTGAAAAAGATGTGTAAACGAGGCATCAGGAAATCCTCATAGGCAGGGCCAGTCGACATGGTGCTGGGAAAACCTCAATGGAGGAGCCAATCGATAGAGAATCGGGAAATCCACACTGGTGGAGCTGATCGATGGAGCACCAGGAAATCCACACTTGTGGGGCCGATCGATGGAGCACCAGGAAATCCACACAGGTAGATCCAATTGTAGAAGGGTGACGGTGGACGACGGGAATATGAATCAGTCAGTAGGACAATTGATGGAGGATCCATCGTGCAGGAAGGTTTCGTGCGGGAAGGTATCACCCAGCGAGGCATCTTCGCATGGGAGGGAGTAAACGACTAGAGTAAGAACATCCAGAGAGAGCACATGAAGAGAAAAGTCTGAAGATTGTATCTAGGTGTAGGGATCCAGCTTCAGTAGCTCATTTCCTCCATCTGCACTTGTCTCTCACGGATCGTCGGATCTGGCACTCGGGGAGATCCGATGAGAATACCATAATCCATGTCTGGTGATTTTACTTGAATTAGGGATATGATAATCAAAATTCAAGATAAGAATTATCTGGATTGTCATGGAACAGTGGGATGGGAAGGAGCATCATGTCAGGAGGATGTGACTAGGATGGTTCATCGAACAGTGGGGGTCGTCGGCAGTTGTGCAAGGAAGCGGTGCACTCGATAAGCCCTCACAAAAGAGGGGTAACGGGAGGGGAATTCATCGCATAAGGGACTCGTTCCATAGGGAGGATCCTCCGCAAGATGGAGGACATTATAGAGGGATGTTGAGAGGGATGTGGGCCACTAGAGATGGCTTCGCACAGGAGTCACCATCCAGGGATGAGCCGACGCGGCGTAGAGAGGGGGATACTGATGGCCATCGGGACTGGATATTTTGCACAGGGTGATGACCAGAGGTGTCATAGATGGTAGGGGGCGGTGCTACCGTGATGGTGGCCAATGGACTGGGGTCACCACCCCCAATGGGGGGAATTGTTGGAGAACCTAGGGTGAGAGGGGGAAAATGGGAGGGGGCTCAGGTTAAAGAGCCCCCTTTGATACAATGTAGAATGATAAAAGAGAGTATACCCAATTCCCAATATGCTTCTCTAAGGGAGGCCTTGAGGTTACTTTATAATGAATAATAAATACCACATAAGACCACAAGCCCGATGTGGGATGCAGATTCCAACATACCTCATACACATCTTGGAACTACAATCCCCAAGAAATATCAGGTGGATTTTGAGTGATTCTTTTTTGCAGGATTCTATTGTTCATGGATTCTACTTTTCATTCTGAACCCATAGACAATTAAAAACACACTGGCCCAGAAAAATCAATCCAGTGGAAAAATGGTTATGGTTGATAAAATGGACCCCACATCAGTAATTGAGGCATATCTCAGCCTAGAGACATCCAAATGAAGTGATTCCAGCTGGATTAAAAATAGGACTTTGAGCCACATGTCCACATAAAATTTCATAGATAATTTTGGTAATTAAGGAATCCATTTAATGATCCAAAGTGGAGGGAGTTGAGAGGTCGGCTCAGCCAGATTGTTTTTTCCAAATCTGATATTTGGAGGGCGCATTCATGAGAGAGAGAAACAAATTTTATGAAGATGACTTCCCAATATTCAGCCATTTACCATATGAAATAAACTCAAACTTTCGATTGAATGAATCTGAAGGGAAATTTTTCCACCTCTCAACCCAATAAATATGTGTATCCACTTCCATTAAAAGGGGTTGAAGAATGTGAAAGAGGGGTTGTGCTGGAGGATTGGAACCTTGAAGATCTATGGATTTTCTCTTTTCTCTTTTCTTAGTTTCATAATTCTTTCTTCTTCCCCATTTAACTCTATTAACCTTCACATGGAGGGGTAAATATTTTGAGTGAATGGGAAAGGGGGAGTTTCCTTTTGTAATGTCATATTCTTGCACTTTAATTTAAAACTCACTTTTTCTATTGAATGGTTTCTATTTTTAGTGGTGCCCAATTCTCTTAATGTGGTCATATTTTGGGTTTTGGTGTCATTAATTGTTTAAATATTTGGTTGAAGATCTTTGAACTCCCTCAACCTACTACAGTTTATCTCGATCGAGTAGATTATGTTAGGTGGTGAGTGTCTAGAGATCATTGGTATGTGTGAAGGAGCAACAATTCTCAATCAGGACTTGCCTTAATTGTTTGGGATTTTTTTTATGAATTTTCATGCACACAAGAGTGGTTTTCATTGATTCCTTCAACCAAGGGTGATTGAAAAATCAATCAAGGAGTATTTCATTTATCATTAAATATAAAGATAGGGGGGATGGCTTTTATGACCATGATGACATTGAAAAAGGTGATCCTACCCTGACCTCATCACTCTTTTCATCAATTTGGGTTCAAAATTCATTTTAATTTCTTTCTTTTCAAAATCAATCAATTTTAAAAGCAACATCCACTTCTTTCTCTAATTTAAAATGACAAATGTGATTTTTGTGTACCCCTCTCAGGAGAAACCTAGGCTGATCACTTTATTACTGCATTTTAACTTAGGAAATATTTGTTTTTGTTACACACCATGATAGAAGCGTGTCAGTAAAAATCTCATGGGTAAAAATAACGAAATTATAAATGATGAAAATGTTTAAATATTGGATGTAATGTTTCCCAGGAACATGATACCTTTACCATCAAGACCTTTCACAAGACAATTTAATCTTTATGGGTAAAAAGCCATTTAATTTGTCCAATTTATTCATCTCATGAGACTACCGATGCATCGAGGTATTTTTCTATATATGGCCCCCTCCAGTTCTTTTGTGTCCAAAGAATTCCTCTTATATCAAATAATCAATTTAATTTATAAACAATATTTCATATCAACAAATATATGTATTGAGTAAAAAAGATACGGATTTAACATTATTTCCCTAATTATTCAAATAACTTTCAAAGTAAACACCATACGTAAAAATGATATACGATTTAAGAAATAAATAAATGAATAAATTATGTGTATCAACTGTAAATCCACATAAAAAAATATAAATACAACATAAGATAATCAAAAGTCATTTCACACATAACCTTATAATTGATGAAATATAATTTTAACCCAATGAATGAAAATTAGGTTAATAAATCTACTACCACTTATAATCAGTCGAATCGTATGCCCCATAAATGAATAACATTGAAAAAAACATTAAATATCATGAGAATAAATAAACTCATGATATAACATGTCAAAGGGGTAGTATATACACCACACAAAAGAAATAAGTCGTGAATAAATCATATGTCACATAGAAATAAAAGTGAGACAAAAAACTCTTACCTTGCTCTTTCCTTTAGTTGAATGCGCTTTAACCTCCTTTATAATGGTTTAAAGAATGTTATTAATTTATAAAATAACCATTTTCATATTTATGATATCATATATTATCATTTTATATCATCTTATCACCCATTGTTTAATAATATTTCGTTATTACCCTTGTTTCGGGTGTTAATTGTTTCATTTTTTCTATGCATGTTTTGTCATACAAGTCTTGGTTCTAGTGAATAGGATATAGTTAAATCATTTTTAAAATGATATTAAGGTCATTAAATACCATATTTATGCATTTTATACATTTTTATAGTCATTCTTGAATGGTGAACATAAAAAATGAATCGCATTGCATCGTAGAGAAGGTAGGTCGTACGTAAGCACGCACAAGCGACAAAATCATTCTCTTAATAGTGAAATGGATAGGAAGTTGATGGTATATTAATTTTTCCAGAATAAATATCATGTCTTAATTATCATTAATATCCATTATTTCCATCATTATACTCATCTATGTAAAGTAGTGATGAAAAACAAATTACACCACAGCGTGGAGACGATAAGCCGTATGTACGAATTCACGGTGCTTTCATTTTTCATAGGATAGATAAAAGGAGGAATATAGTTGTTTCATAATCATAACAAAATTTCAGCATATAGATGATATTGAAGTTATTAAATTAGAATGGAAACAACACATGAATAGGAAGTAGAATAATAAATAAACTTGAAGAGTCGGTAAAGAGGCGAACTTCCTTTAGATCTCCTCTCAGGGACATTATGGTTGGTATTTTGGAAGTATCAAAACATCAAGAACTTAACAAAGGATGTTGAGAAGAGAAATGGGCAAGGTTTCTTCGAGCTAGAAGGCTCAAAGTTATGTGAAGAAGTAAGGAAGGAGGTGGCCTTTTATAACTGAGATGAGGGGCGCTTTTGGAAACTATCAAAATATTAAATTAATATAAATTAATTTTAAATTACAAATGGCTCCAAAATGAGTTTTTTCAAAGATATGATGAGGATGGATTGAAATCTTTTCATTCAATAATTTTTAGACAAGTTTAGGTAACATTTTTACCCTTGTCTTTTGGGTTTAACCCTTATTTGATCTTTTTAACTCTTACCGTGACAACATGGATTTTTACTCATTGGGTGTTAATATAATTACTATAAAATATCAAACAACTCATAAATAGATCATTAATGACATTTCAACCTTATTATCAAGATAACAAGATAACTTCAAACCAAATATTTTATTGTATCTCAAAGATGTGAATGTCATCTAGAAGATCTGTTAATCACATTATCTCAAATTATATTTATTTTAATATTTTTAATAACATTTATTTGATATTTCCATTAATGAAATAATTATTGCAACATAGTTATTGTAAGAACCTGGGTTTTCTTACAAGTTAAGTATCCTTTTCTTTTCGATTTAAATACCTTGTTATGGCCTTATGTGAATTCTTAACTTGATCACGGGTATTTTGAAGGTGTCTGGGGCTTGTTCGGAGGCCAAAACAAAGTTTTGGGCTGAAAATGACCTGGTGCTCGGTTTGCGCATGGCCTATGCACAGTTAGTCTAAACCATGTGGGAGGTCTGAAATTGTAGGTTTTTGGATAGAGTGGTTCTGCACGATTAGTCAAATCGTGCAGGGTAACCATGAGAAGCACCCCTCTTAGGCAGAGAGGTGCGCACGGTTTAACTGTGCTGGTAAACTGTGCAACCTTACTGTGTTTTTTTAAGTTTTAAATTAAAAATAATTTTTTACTTTTTTAAACCCAAAGTGGGTTTTCTTATCCCACGCACAGGAGAACTCCCGTAGCTCTCCTTTAAAGCACCTAAAGTAGGCTTTGAATATGTTCCTCCGTCAGATCTCTATTTCGATCATTGATCATCTCTACAGATCCACATTGGTAAGGCATGCATTTTTCGTTCTTGATTCTTCGGAACAACGATTGTGCTATTTTGATTTAGGCTCATATGCCCTAATAATATTTTCTTCATCCGTTCTTCATATTTCTCCCAAAACAGGACGAATCAAGACTTGATACTGGATGAGTTGTCTACTACCAAGGTGAGGTTGGTTGTTTATACCTTCTTTCAGCCTTTCTTTTGTGTTTTACGGGCGTTCGGCCATTACGCCATCCGTTGGACTTTTTGGCGAGGTCTCATTTTTGAGCGAGTAGCTTTTAGTAGATGTATTTGTACCTAGTGAGGTTGACAATGGGTTCTGTTTAGGTGCATTGGCACCCATTGCTCGTTTCGAGGTCACCCGAGGGGTACGCCTTAAGGAAATAGCTTGTTTATTCCAGTTTAAACCACCCAATGGGTGTGTGCTTGTGCTTGTCAAGTTAGAGGAAGCATATTAATGCTTGATAGTCTGGGTAGATTTTTTAGGAGATGTACCGCCTCCTTGCATATTGATGTCTTGTGACACCATACCAATTTTGATAGCTTGACTTAAATGAAATGTGTTTATATGGGTGGTTATACCTATTTGTAAATGACTAATGGAATGTTAATTGTATTATATGGGAGGGTAGGCCCATATGCTTGGTAAATGATAAATGGTTTTCATGAGTGGGTATACTCACCTGTTAATGAATGTTTAATTTTGAATGCTTGAATGCTTGATTGAATGGTTTGATAGATGTCATGGATGTCTCTCCATGGATCTGGAACGTGGTAGTGGATGCCTTGGTTTGACTCTTTCCCTTGGGTCTTGACTCCGTCGGATGTCTCGGGCCTTTCTACCCCGTGGATCTGACTTGTTTGGGCTCGCATAGGACTTGTTATTTCTATGATCTAAGGACCCCAACCAGTGCCTAGCCGAGTTTCCACTAGGGATTCCCATGGGACTTGATGGGATGCCTTGGGCATGTTCCTTGGATTCGGCCCTCCATGGTCTAGAATTATTTACTTGGATGCCTTGGTCTGCTGACCCCTTGGATCCGACCCTTGCGGTCTACACTTCACTATACGGCGTGGCCGTGGGATACTTCAGTTCTTTATAAAGTGTGGTTGTGGTTGCATGATAATGATGGGTGTACGGTGTGGTCGTGTGACTTGCTTGTTTACTTGGTTATAGCTGCCTTGTTAGGAGATGGATCTCTTTTGTAGGTATCCTTGAGAGCTGTTGGGTTTTACTTGTTACAGTAGACCTATGCCATGGGAATATGCACTTACTTACCAGTTGATTACACTTGCTAGCACTTTTGTAGAATTGTTGTTAGAACTGTATAGACCTAGGTGGTTGCTTACTGAGATGTTTATCTCAAACCCTGTTTGGGCCTCCTTGGGGACCCAAACAGATTATATGGTTTCAGGTGATGACAGGGGAAAGCACCCTAGTCCCGGTTTTTGAATGTGGCTTTGGAGCAGGGGAGCATAGGACCAAGCTGAGGCTTGCGATGCTGGGATACCTTTTTGGTATTTTGGTCTTTTTGGGATACTTGTATTGTATTTTATTGCCATGTACTATTCTGACTGCTTTCTAGATACTTGTACCATCTGCATAATTTTGTATATGATACACTTCTTATTATTGATATGTATTCATGTCTTGTCTTACTTTCAGTAGAAAATTGGTTATTTTGCTTCCGTTATTTACTGTATTTTTGACATCCACTGTGATACTCTGGTAATGAGGGCATAGTCTCCTCACTGACTCACCTAGGCCTTCGTTTCTATTCGGTAGCCTCTGGCGTTTGGGGAGATGATCTTGAGGCCTTGTGACCAACTAGGCTCGAGGCACCATTTCGGGTGGTATCCAGGTTCGGGATGTTACGGTTATGTAAGCATTTAAGATAATTATTTATTCACTAAAATTTATAAATAAATTACCATGATGTAGGTATATCTTTTAGCTTTCAAAAGACTATTTATGATTGAATATATCTCCTGGTTAAACATATATTAAGAATATTTTACATATTAAAAATAAGAGTGACATTTTGTCACTTTCTTTGATTTTAATAATATCTATATCGTTTTCATGCACAAGTGTCCATTAAATGACTCAATTTAGAACCTTAGGTGTTAATGGTCAAAATTTAATTCATCCAATAATATTTATTCATGTTTTAGGGTGATTTTATAGTGTTTATCATATTATTTTTACCCTTAATTACCTTATTAACCCTTAACCATGGTAAAAAAAATTTATCAGGTTACTATTCATATTGACCAAAAATAGAAGGAACATATTTACATATTTTGAACCTCTTTAATCCAAATATGGCATCCATTTTTCAAAATTCAGAATACAAAAGTTGCAATATTTAATTTAAAATTAAATCGGCAAAACGCAATGAAAAAGAGTTTTTCGAAAAAATGTCATTTATAAATTTAAAATGTTTTTATACTAAACTCAAGTATAAAATAAATTTAAAAACAATAATTATATTAATTTAAATAAATAATTAAATAATGAAAATTTAAAACTAATCCAAAACATAATTTTACCTTTTAAATAAAATACAATTTTCAATAAAAACATGTATTTTTCGCTATTCATTGAAAAATCAATATTTTTAGAAAAATACCAAAAAATCATTCTAATATAATTTTGATATTATGATTTAAAAAAAATTATTTTGTCAAATAGAATTTATAAAAGTGTCAAAATTTTGTTTTAAATTAATGCGTAATTAAAAGGTGACAAAACTGCCATTAGAAAAATATAGATTTTTATGCATAAAATTGGATTTGTTCTGATCATATGTCTATCAATTATATTAGATTGATGTCAAAAAAATTAATTGAATATATAATATATAAATTTCATAATGTGGGTAATACTATTCATTCTCGTCAATTTATCAATTAGGTTAGAATGATCACATAATTATATTTCATTGTTCGTTTAAGTTGGGTGTTTTGTAAAATATAAGTTATCTAAGAGATTAAATTTAAAGAGACATACCATAAAATCTTGAGGTGTTACATTCTCCTCTCCTTCAATAAATTATGTCCTCTTAATTTGAAATTGATCTTCGAAAATCAAAGATTGATACTTGAAAATTCCTTTGTGGGAAACCCACATCGTAAATAGGGTTAATAAAACATCCTCTTAATAAAAGAGAATGAGAAATACAAAAGGTCACCAAAAAATTAAGCTTTTGAATAGGATAATATTTGTGAAAACATGGACATGGAAGATAAATATAACTATAATGTTCTGATGGAGAGTGATAGAGAAAATGGTTATTAAAAAGTTAACCATCACAAAACCATAAATTTGTGATGAGTTAAAATACCATTGATTTCTCAATAAGAAAAGTAAACGGATTACGTTTTTGTTCCAAAATATTTTTCCTTAAGTTAAGGAATTCTTTTACTATACATAAGCATAATCTCATCCATTGGTTATGTTTCGATCTATTTTCACTCCATCTCTTACACCAAGAAATGGATATTCAGGATGAATTTTTTCATGCCTGAATCAGTTTAATGAATCATAATATCCACAAGTCATTACATCAGCCTCTAAATGTTTACTAAAACCGAAAATGCTAGCACATGTTATCAATAAACAATAATATCTCAATTTCAACTTAATCAATTCCATAAGTAGTTAATCATACCATTCATCCAAAAATATGTTTGCCCAAATTCAAAGACTATAAATTTAGAAGGAAGCTCACTAAATTTCCAAAATCAACTTCACATTAGGTTCTCCAAACAACATGGTGTAGCTATTATTATTACATACCAAATATATGAATACCTTGATCAACTTAAAACATTAATTAAAACAAGAATTCATCCAAAAATAAGATCTTGGATATTGAATATATTCCTTAAATCCAAACATTTAGTAAAATCCATAAACCATCAAATTACTAATCAATTTCATTGTCACCCATACTATCCCATGATTATTTCTTTATCATTGGGGACATATTTAGGATTATTTTACACAAATCATGTGTTTTCCAAAAGATCAACTTGCAATATAATAACTTCTCTTGGTTAATGATATTATTCATCACATGCTTTAAAATCCTTAAAGAAGTACTACAATACAATTCTTATATATTTCATAATTATGATAATCAGTACATCATTGATAAAATACTCAAATGACATAATTATTTATTCCAAGCATAATCACATTAATCATTCATCTTCGTCTATGGTAAAGCATAAACTTGACCATGGTCCATTAGCTTCTTTTGAGGTAATTCCTTTGACACTTGAAACATTGATTTGCATAGCGCATTATCTCCTTACAGTTAAAGCATTATACATTGAAAACATTTTTATTAACCTTGTAATCGCAATCACGATGGATTTTCTCTCCACATTTGTAGAAAACTCTCATTCCTTTCAAACAAGTATCGAGGTGTTTCTTTCCACAATTATCACATGTGGGAAAACCTTTCTTTCTTTTCTTCTCCTTATCTATTTTTTGCTCTTCCATCCACTTCTTTTCTTACTTTCCTTCAAAACCATAAGACTTGAAAAATTCCTTCTCTATATTGATGGCATGTGATACCATTTCCTCATATGAAGAGAATGTTAGGGAGACTAGTTCTCTTTGAACGATTGGCTTAAACCTATCAAAGAAACGATCATTCTTACACTTTGGATTATGTACATTGATGTGGTTATCATTCCTTATACTAGGAATCATTTATGAATAGGGAATACACTAGATTAGATCATAACATTTGGAAACATAATGTATAATCTCAAAACTAGTGAAACAATTAACATAAATTGAAAATTTCGGTATAACTAATAACTAAATCATAATCTTGGTTTATTTGGGAATATTTCAAAATTTTATCATAGGTTTTCATACCTTAATCATTGTTTTCCTGAATCTAGTCCTTTTCTAGTAAATTTTCTTTGATACCAACTGTAACAACCCTAGTAGCCTGAAGTCAGTGGTTACTTTGTAACATTGGCATAATATACAAGGAATCTCATCCCAAAGAACCGATCATTTTAGTAGTCTTGAAGAACTAGATACGTATATGATACTAATATTACATTGGTAAATAAAACATAACAAAGGAAGGTAATTTTCATCCTTGAACTCATTCAAACACTTCATCTTCATAACCTGGGGAAAGAGAAAAAATAAAAAGGTGAGCTCAGATGCCTAGTAAGCCTTACATACAACATGAGCTATCTTGAATAAATACTGTGGCAAGTTAAAAAGAAAATTTAACACACATTTCATTTAAGCAATAAATTTTTCACAATCCAATTCCACAAATAATTTCAGTGGAAATCTCATGGATAAAAATAATGAAATTTTTAATGAAGGAAATGTTTAACTATTGGACTTCATGTTTCTCAGGCACATGATACCTTTACCATTAAGACCTTTCACAAGACAGGTTAATATTTATGGGTAAAAACCCATTTAATTTGGACAATTTATTTTCCTCATGATGACAGGTGATTTCTGTTTAGAGAAAAAATAATCTAGGAGAATGAATTTACCTCTGTTTATTTTCAGTAGGAATTTATGTTACAAATGTCCAGAGATGCAGTTACTCATCCTTGAAGTCTGTAATCTTCCCAGCTCAGGCTACTTACAGAACAACTCCCAGAATCCTGATCCCCCTTCCCCAGCCACACACGCCTTTTTTATAGCCCGAATAGAAAATAACAACCTAAAAAAATTTACAAGACTATTTATAAAACTACCCCTTGGCGGTTGTAGCCAAACCTGATAGACATACACAACCCAACACAACCCAACCTTTTATCCAGGATGCTTCCTCCACTGGTAAGTAAAATAGATATGAGGCCTTTCCCGAACTGGACCTCCTCCCTACCTATAATTTCCACATCCTTGAGAATTCACCTTGTCCTCAAGATGAAAATCAGGGAATTGATTTCTAAGTATATTTGCATCCACCCATGTTGCATATTATTCCAATCTTCCTCACCACTTAACTAACCAAAATTGGATATTTCCTTGTTTTTCTTTTTCCAGTATGGCTTCAGGATACTCATCTTCTGCTAAAAATTCCTCTAGAAACTCTCTTTAAACAGTATGATTCCCCACAATAGTTTTTAATTAAGACACATGAAAAACAGGGGGTACCTTACTAGTTTCGGGTAAATTTAACTAGTATGCTACTGCCTCTATTTTTCCAGCAGCCGCAAAAGGTCCATAATACTGTGCATCTAGCTTTCTGAAAAATCTATTATTTACCACAGGTAAATTTGGTCTCAGATTGACTCAAACAAGGTCACCTACCTCAAAATTCACTTCACTTCAATGCCGGTTAGCATATTTTACCATTAATTGATGTGCTCACTGATGATTTATCCGTAGTTGTTTTAACACTTCATCCCTGTCAACTAAAGAATTATCCATTGCTTCCACAGATGCTTCCCCACTTGAATATGGAAAAATTTGTTGTGGTTTCCTTCCATAAACCACTTCAAACAGTGTCTTTCCAATATAAGTATGATATGAAGTATTAAAACTATATTCTAGCCATGACAGCCATCTTACCCATCACCACGGATGATCCGAAGTAAGACACCTGAGAGATATCTCCAAGCATTTATTTACAACTTATGTCTATCTTTCACTTTAAGGACGGTATGATGAACTAAACTTCAAAGAGGTACCTTGTAATTTGAATAGCTCTTTCCAAAATAAACTTGTGAATAAAGGGTATCAATCACTAACAATTGCATTGGGTATCCGATGAAATTGAACTACCTCTTTTATGAATACATCACCCACTATTTTTGGTGAATAAAGGTGCTTCAAAGTAATAAAATGCACATATTTACTCAACATATCGACCACAACAAGCACCACTTCATACCCTTGGTATTTGGGAAATCCATAAAAAAAATCCATCAACACTTACTCTCAAACCAATGTAGGAATAGGTAAAAGTTGGAGTAAAACGCTCGGACTCAAAGCCTCGTATTTACTACGTTGAAAAACTTCACATTCCCAAACATATTACTGTATTGTACGCGTCATGTCAGACCAAAATATTCCATTATCTAGTCCTTTCTAAGCCTTTAAATATCCCAAATGTACCCCAACTGGTGAAGAGTGGAAATGATGCCATAATTGAGAAATTAAAACAGACCTTCAAGATAGTACCAGTCCATTTTTATAATACAACAATCCTTCTTGAATAGTATAACCATATTTCACCATTTCACCATGTTTTATAGCTTGGAATAAAGTTTTCAACTCCTCATCTTGTAATAATTCGGCTCGTATCACTTTTGTTTCAACCCAACTTGGTCTAGAAACTACCATTTGACACAACTTCCCTTCAGGAACAGATCTGGACAAGGAGTCAACTGCATTGTGCACCCTCCCTAGCCGATATAAAACCTCAAAATTATATCTCATCAACTTTTCTTACCAACATTGTTGTTTTGATGTCATTACCTGCTGGCTCAAGATATGTTTAAGACTCTGGTGGTCAATAAACACATTAAAACATCTTCCCAAAAGATAGTCTCCAATGTTGTATAGACAAAACTAATGCCATCAATTATTTTTCATAAACCAATTTGGCCAGGTTTCTATCAGACAATGCCTTGCTGAAATATGCTAGAGTTCACCCCTCTTTAATTAAAACTGCAATGATTCCCATCTCGAAAACATCACATTATATAGAAAATTCTTTAGAGAAATATGGTATCCCCAAAACTAATGCAGATGTCATTCGTTTTTTAGGATCCTCAAAATCCAACTATGATCCCTTGGTCCACTTAAATTCCACTTTTTTTAATGTCGTCAAGGGACTTGCAATTTTTCTATAATCTCTAATAAATTTCTGATAGTAATTGGTAAGTCCAAGGAACCCTCTTACTTCCTTAACATTCCGCAACACTTGACATTCTTCCACTGCTCCCAATTTCTTAGGATCCATGGAAATACCTTTAACAGAAATTATATGTCCTAGGCACTCCACCATATGTCTCCCAAATGCGAATTTTTTCCTATTGGCATGCAATGAATTATTTTCCATCTGATGTAATAGTTGTTGTAACATAGCTAAATTCTCTGCCCAACCACTACTGTAGAGCAGTATATCATCAAAAAATACCAAAACTCACTTTCTTAGCATTGGTCGAAAGATATTGTTCATAGTTTCTTGAAAATTCATCAGTTCATTCATCAAACCGAAGGGCATAACTACATATTCATAAGGACCTTCATGACTCTTAAATGTTGTCTTAAAAACAACACCACTCCTCATTCTTACCTGATGAAATCCTAATTTGGGGTCCAAATTAGTAAAATAAGTTGCTCCATGAAATTCATCCATCAATTCCTTAATCATCAGAATTGGGTACCTATTAGCCATTGTTATATTATTTAAAGCATGATAGTCAACACACATATGCCACCCTCCATCCTTATTTTTAACCATTATTATTGGGCTTGAATAAGACTGTGGCTTTGCTTGATAAATCCTAATTTAAACAGTTCATGTACCTGAATCTCAATCTCATTTTTCATGTGGTATGCATGCTTGTAAGGCCCAACCCCAGCCTTCAATCTAATTGCATGGTTAGTATCTCTCATCAGGGGTAGTCTGCAAGGTTCTTCAAATACAATGCTAAAAAGTTCCAAAATTTTCTGTAACTGCCGATGTTGTACTGTATCCAACTGTTCATCTACAGAATCTTTTTCTGACATTTCCCTCTGAATTCCCTGCAACATACTTTTCTTATTTCCCAAATATTCTTGTAGAGCTCTACAAATATTCTACGAGAAAAGAACTCCCTACAAAACCACTAGTTTCTCTTCCCAATCAAATTTCATGGTCATTTCCATCCAATTTTTTGTCATGTTTCCCAGGCTCTCTAGCCATGAAATTTTCAAAACTAAATTTGGCCCCATTCTATCAAATATGTAAACATCTACCAAAAAAATTTCAGTTCCAAGTTCAATTTTTAATCTCTTACGTAGCCCGCTGGAAGATACACGGTGACCATCACCCAGCCAGATATAAAATGGCTTTGTTTCATCTATTTGAACTGCAAATTGTCTTGTAATATTCTTTGAAATGAAATTATGACTTTACCCATTGTCAATCAAAACCAATAAAGGAATTCCTTATAATTTTCCTTCTATCATCATCGACTTGGTTCCTTTATTTTTTTCCAAGTCACTTGTTGTAGTTCCCAATTCCAATTACCTTAATTTCCCAGTTTCCTCTTATTTGGGGATTCATTTTTTGTATCCTCCTTGTCTTCTCCTTGTGGCTCTATGCATTCCCACACCATTAGTTTATACCCCTTTTCAAAGCATCGATGTCTAGGGTTAAACTTTTTTCCACATGAATAACACAAAACTTTTGACTTCCGATTTTTAAATTCTTCACTAGATAAGTTTCTAACCCCCCAAAATTTAGTTTCAATTCCTCATTTCCTTTCTAATTTATTAAACTCAATAGAAGATGCTGCCTTAGCAGGATTTGGAATCCATCCTTTATTCAGTCCTCCTGCAGCTAATTTCCTTCTTCGTGGTTCAATAGTTTTAATTATTCCCTTGATTAGGGACTCCCACTCCACAAGCCTCACTAAAGTTAACAAACAATCCTTTGTCTTGGGCTCATGGGTCATTATAGCACTACTAATTTCTGGTTTTAATCACCCAATGAACATGCTCATGTACCAACCCTCAGTCAAATCAGGTATCTATAATGCTACCCATTAGAACTTATCAACATAGGCATCCATTGTCCCTGTATGACACAGACCTTTCATAAATACCATAGGATCTTCCACCTCAGTATTTCCATACCATACCATTAACTCCACTTTTAACTGTTTCCAATTTAATTCCAATTGTATTGATCTCAGCGAAATGATCCAATATTGAACCACACCTTCCATGATGAGATGGGCAAGTGGAACCTTAAGCTCCTCCCGTGCATGCTAAATTGAAAATAAAAGCTCTTCTCTTGTGATTCAAGTGACTAGATCCTCTCTAGAAAATAGGGGCATCTCCAAATGCCTAGACATGTTAAAAATTCTCCATGCTCAACTGTTCAAAAATCAAGTTATTCCATAATCTTCTTGTTATGACTCCCTCCTTCAATATTAGACTTCATTCTGTTTTCTCCATCCACCGATTCTATAGCCTTTCCTTTTTCGACTCATTTCTTTGAGCTCTCAACATGGATCTACTTAGGTTGAGTTATTGCAGTGATCAATTCTTGTAGATGGAGTCCTTACCATTGATATTCATCTTCTCGTTGCTCAAATGCATCTTCCAGCCACTGAATTCCAGCTTCATGGAATTGCATTCCAATTTTCAGATTAGCAGATGTCACCACCAATTGTGATATTATGTTCTCCATTCGAGTGTACATCCAAAAAAACAATACGTTTTCCAACTTCTCTCTCTTCTAGAAAACATCTCTCTCTAAAAATCACTCTATCTATAGGAAACTAATAGCATTTCCTCTCAATGAAAGTACTAAAATTGATAGGTGGTTTCTATTTAGAGAATAAAGAATCTAGGAGAATGAATTTACCTCTTTTTATTTTTAGTAGGAATTTCTGTTACAACTGTCCAGAGATGCAGTTACTCCTATAAATTTGTTATCTTTCTGGCCCATGCTACTACTAGAACAACTCCCAAAATCTTGATCCCCCTTCCCCATCCACATGCAACTTTATTTATTGTCCGAATAGAAAATAAAAACCTAACAGAATTTACAAGACTATTTACAAAATTTATCCTTTGCAGTTACACCCCAACCTGACAGACAGAGACAACCCAACACAACCCAACCTTTTACCCAGGCTACTTCCTCCTCTGGTAAGTAAAACAGATAGGAGTCCTTACCGGAACTTGACCTCCTCCCTACCTATCACATGAGATTACTAATGCATCGATGGGATTTTCTATATATAGTCCACACTCGTTCTTTCATGTCCAAATAATTCCTCTTATATCAAATAATTGATTTAATTTATAAACAATATGCTTTATCAACAAATATCTGTATTGAGTAAAATATACAAATTTAACATCATTTCCCCAGTTATTCAAATAACATTCAAAGTAAACACCATATGTAAAAATGGTATATTGTTTAGGCAATAAGAAAATGAATCGATTATGTGTTTCAATTATAAATCCACATAAAACAAGTTGAATTACAACATAAGATAATCAAAAGTCATTTCACGCATAACCTTAAAATCAATGAAATAGAAGTTTAACCCAATGAATTAAAATTGAGTTAAGAAATCTCTTACCACTTGTAATCAGTTGAATCGTATGCCCCCAAAAAGAATAACATTGTACAAAACTTTAAATATCATGAGAATAAATAAATTAAAGATATGAAATGTCAAAGGGGCAGTATATAAACCACAAAAAAGTAATAAGTGGTGAATAAATCATATGTCTCACTGAAATAAAAGTGATGCGAAAAACTCTTACCATGTGTTTTCCTTTAGTTAAGCGCACTTTAACCTAATCTATAATGGTTCAAATAATTTTATTAATTTATACCAGAACTATTTTCATATTTATGATATTATATATGATCCTCTTATATCATCTTATCACTCATTTGTTAATAATATTTCATTATTACCCTTGTTTTGGGTGTTAACATCTTTATTTTCCTATGCATGTTTTGTCATGTAAATCTCGGTTCTTATGCATAGGGTATAGTTACATCATCTCCATAATGATATTAAGGTCATACATATCATATTTATTCATTGTATACATTTTTATAATAATTATTGAATAGTAAACATGGAAAATGAATCACATCGCGTCGTAGAGACGGTAGGTAATACGTACGCACGAGCAACGATATCATTCCTTTAATGGTGAAAGGGTAAGGATGTGGATGGTATATTAATTTTTCCAGAATCAATATCATGTCATAATTATCATACATATCTATTATTTACATTATTATACCCATCCAAATAAAGTGGTGATGAAAAACAAATTACACCACAGGGTGAAGACGGTAAGTCGTATGTACGCACACGCGGTGTTTTTGTTTTTCATAGGATAAATAAAAGGTGAAATATAATTTTTTCATAATCATAATAAAATATCATCATATATATGATACTTGATTTATTACTTTAGAATGGAAACAACACATGAAGAGGAAATAGAAAAAGAAATAAACTTGAAAGAGACAGTAAAGACGATTACGTCTTCTTCGGAAACTTCTTTTAGATATCCTCTTAGGGACACTATGGTTGTTATTTTGGAAGTATCAAAACATCAAGAACTAAATAAGGATGTTGAGAAGATAAATGGTCTGGGGTTGATCAATCTAGAAGGCTCAAAGTGGTGTGAATAAGTGAGGGAGGATGTGTCTTTTATAATTGAGTAGAGAGGCACTTTTCGATGTTGGATTGGTGCGGCTCGATCCATTCTGGATGATGATTAAGTTGAATGCTTCGGGAACATATTGTGTATCAGATCGCAACTATGTGGTTCGAGCTCTGCATTGAGCTCGTTGGTGATTGCAAGGGGCAACACGCCCCTGATCCAGGAGTTCAGGGGCTAAAGGCTCTGGCCCAAATTTTAGGGCACTGTAGCAACTCTGACCGACTGTAGTAGAGCTAATCGGCCGACATCTATAGGGAATTGTAGCAATTCTAACTTTTGGAATGACTACTACAGCTCTGAAGACTTTCAGTCATCAGCCACTATAGAACCTTAGACTTGGGTGGTTGTGGCACTATAACGATGCAGACTTCCAACTACCTTTTACTGTTGCACAATGGACTATTTGTGCAGTTGGTGGAATAATGTTTCATCCTCCTTATGAGTTTAGGTTCCGGGTGCAACAGAAGTTCATGATGGGCATGTACCCAACTTTGAAAATTGACATGATCGATGATTAATCCGAGATCAATACGATGATAAACACCAATATCCACAGAATTGAATCAAAGATAAAAGACAAAGAAAAGAACCCAGAACAAAGAAGAGGATCAACATATTTTGTTTATAATTAATTTAATTTAATTAAAGATTTATCTCCAAAGTGATTATTTCTTCATTTATGCATTTGACCACAAGTTTGAGGTGTGGTTTCATTGTGATGTTGAATCCAAGGATAGAATCCTCTAGCAGTGATCCACACATGATCCACGTATCTTCGAACATCACTGAAAGAGTCTTCGGGTGCTAGCACGGAAGATCCATGCGCTTGCGATGTCTGCCTTTGATCTCCTTGAGAATCATTCCAAAGCGTTCTCTTAGATCCGGGGGAGGAGGATCTCTCTCATTCTTGAGAGAATTCTTGGATAGGGAAGAGTTCTCTAGGCTCGAAAGCTTTTCTTCAAGGATTTTGTGCACACAATGATTGGTTAGCCGATGGAATGACCCCTTGTCTAATTTATAGAATAATAACATAACGGGGAATTTAATTCACCAGGTAATAATAAATAATTATCACAAGTGTCGTTATTTAATTTATTATTCCATGTGAACCCGCATGTCAAATAATAATAGCAATGTTATTATTTCCATGACATGTGCTTAACTTGCACGTTATATTTAAATATTATTTAACCAAATAATATTTACTATTATTTCTCACCGAACCCATAACTTGGTCCGCCAATCCTCCTCAATATTTATTGGGCCTTAATTAATGACTATATATTTATAAAATAAATATAATTTCATTATTCACCAATAAATAAATATTTCGTCCGCAATATATTCCCTCGAATAACTAACGATGAAATAAATGCGATCACGCATACTTGAATAATTATTAAACCACAACCCGGAATAATATTTATTCAACTTGTTAAATAAATAAATTATTTAACTGAGATACTGGCTACACTTAGGGTGTGACCCTCTAGGCCTCTTTCTCGTGGGAATTAGGCGGGCTTGCCTAAAGTCCAAGATTACTGTCTAGCAACGAGTCAAGGAATCCAAGGGAAAGAAGTTGATATCGCAAAGACATGTCACCTCATATGAACGCTTATATTATAATATAATCTCTTTATCCCGATATATCCAATCAAGCATGACATGCAAGTGCCATCAACCCATGTGCTCGATTTCTCATTCTTTGACTTCCCGGAATTAAACTTGCCTAGAGAACACCATGGACATGGATTTAGTGAGGCTATATCATTTTAATAAAAGGGTCTAAGATATATACTTCTATAGAAGGGACAAATCATTTCTCACGTTATTCATTAATGTAGTATTACTTGTCATGCATCCAATATATCCTACCTCACCGCGAACATCTGTCGTCACAATTTTCTTTAATACATCTAAGTGCGCGAGTCATAATACCCATTAATAATAATCTTAAAGTATAAACACCAATACACATGTCCGCAGATAAAAACATCCAATGACACTTATGAATGTAGATTTCCTACTGGCGGGTCTTGTTCTCATAATATCCTCTTGGATATTACCAAGGGTGCACACCATGATAAAGGGGCCTCAAAGTTTCATGATTCCTCACCCCTGATAGCCTATATCATTTGTGTCCCTTTAAATGATATCATCGGGCCATAGAACATATATTCAAGAATATGGTCATGGTACTTCCAGGTTCTCATTATAGCAGGGATATGCTATGAACTTTTAGTACGACAGCTATTCTTAGGACATTATCACATACTATGTCATGCAGAAGAAAAAACATGATTTAATAAGGAGTTTATAAATATTCATCTAATGAATACAGGTTTATCATAAAGTACAAAGAAGTTGTTTTCTAGAGAACCAACTCCAACAGACTCCCACTTGTACTAGATCCAACTACTAACAACCTTCAGTCTGCTAGCTCTCACATGATATTCATGCTTCTACTAAGATAGACCTTTAGTTAAGGGGTCCACCACTTTCTCTTCCGTGGACACTCTGCTCACTGCAACTTCACCCCTTTGATAGAAATCCCTCAAGAGGTGATACTTTCAGAGTATGGTCTTTGTTAGTTGATGTGACCTTAGCTCCATTGCAAGATCCACCACTGCAGTATTATCACAATAAAATGTAATGGGATCCTTACTGCTATTTACCACATTAAGCTCCTGGAAAAAGTTCTGAATCTAGACGACTTCCTTGGGTGAATCAGAAGCCACTATATATTCGGACTTCCCTGTAGAATCAGCGACAACTAGCTTCTTTGAACTCTTCCAGCTCACAACTCTTCTGTTGAGATATAAAACATATCCTGATTGCGATTTCAGATCATTCTGATCTGTCTGAAAACCAGCATCAGCATACCCTCTGATGACAAGCTCCTTGTCTCCTCCATACACCAAGAACATATCCTTAGTTCTTCTCAGATACTTAAGGATAGTCTTGACAGTAGTCCAATTTTGTTCTCTTGGAACTGTTTGATATCTTCCTACTATGCTTAGTGCATAGGCAATATCTAGTCTGGTACATTACATGGAATACATAATAGATCATATTTCTGAAGCGTATGGGATATTACTCATCCTATTTTTCTCATGTTGTGTCTGGGGAAACATTTTATTGGAAGGATGTATACCATGTGACACTGGAACCAATCCCCTCTTGGATTGTTTCATACTAAATCTCTTTAGTATCTAGTCAATATATGTACTTTGACTTAGTCCAAACAGGCTCTTGGATCCATCACAAATGATCTTGATCCCTAAAATGTAGGCTACTTCTCCTAAGTCCTTCATGGAGAAGCACTTGTTCAACCAAACCTTGACTGAATAAAAGATTGGTATGTCATTTCCAATAAGCAATGTGTCGTTAACATACACTACTAGGATAACGACCACATTCCCATTAAACCGTTGGTAAATACATGGATCACATTCATTCTTAATGAAACCAAATTATTTTATGGCTTCATCGAATCAAATGATTCATGACTTAGATGTTTTATTTAATCCATAAATGGATCTCTGCAACTTGTATACCCTTTTAGCATCACCTGGTGTCACAAACCATCCTGGTTGTGTCATATAGACATCAACCTAAATAATCCCATTAAGAAATGCAGTTTTGACATCCATCTACCAAATCTCATAGTCATGGAATGTTACTATTGAAAGTAATGGTGAAAATATTTCATCATAGTCAATTCCTTAATTCTTTTTAAAACCCTTTTCCACTAGCCTTTCTTTATAGGTACTAACATGACCTTCCATTTCTAGTTTCTTATTGAATACCCATTTACACCCAATAGGCATTACATCAACTGGCACATCAACCAGAACCCAGACTTGGTTCTGATACATAGAATCTATCTCAGAATTCATAGCTTCTAGCAATCTTGTAGCTTATAATCTTTTTACTGCTTCCTTGTATGATAGAGGTTCATCATTATCCCACATTAATGAGTCACCATTCTTCATGACAAGGAAACTATATCTCTATGGTTCCCATACCTCTCTTGTACTCCAACGTAGTACTTGTGTTTCAGGAACTACCTCTTCCACATGGACCTCTGGAACTTGTCCCTATACCAACTTTTGCATATCTTGAGCATTAACTTTATTGAAGTCAATCTTGCTCCCACTATCCTTTTTGAGGATGTGCTCCCTCTCAAAAAAGACAGTCTGTCTGGCAACAATCACTTTCTTTTCTGAGGGGTTGTATAGGTAGTATCCCTTTGTTTCCTTGGGATAACCTATAAAGATATACTTTGTGCCTTAGGGTACTAGTTTGTTGCCTGAGAAAGCCTTAACAAATGTCTTGCATACCCATACACGTGTATGTGACAAGATAGGTTTCTTTCCACTCTATGGATCGAAGGGAATCCCATTTTCTTCCTTAGTTGGTACTTGGTTTAATGTGTATGTCGTAGTTTGTAATGCATATCCCCAATAGGATAATAGAAGATCTATATGACTCACTATCAACCTTACCATGTTCAAAAAGGTATGGTTACTCCTTTAACTAACACCATTCCACTGTGGTGTATAAGGTGGAGTGATTTGAGATAAAATCCCAGACTCCCGTAAAAGGTTGATGAACTCTTGGTTAAGATATTCTCCACCCCGATCTAATCAAAGCTTCTTTATCTTCTTACCAAGCGGAATCTCTACTTCATTCCTTGAATTTCTCAAAGGACTCGGACTTATACCTCATTAAGTATACATAGTAATATCTACTCAAGTCATCATTAAAAGTAATGAAGTAAGAATATTCACCTCTATCTTCTATTGGAAATGGTCCACACACATTAGTGTGTACCAATACTAGAAGATTTGTGACTCTTTCACCCTATCCACCAAATGGTGACTTTTTCATTTTCCCTTGTAAACAAGTATGACATATATCAAGTGGTTTTAGCTCAGAAGAGTCTAAATAACCATCTTAACAGAGCTTTTTCAAACGCTTATTGTTTGCATGACGGAGATGGTGATGTCACAACTAGGTGTTGTATGAGTCATGTGAACTTGGTTCGTTATCAATTTCCAACACTTGGTTATCATAATTTAATACATACAGACCATTATTTAAATGTGTCATACCATAACATATGTTGTCCTTATAAAAGTAATAACATTTATTTCCAAACATGAAAATAAATCCATACGTATCTAAACTTGATACAGAAATTATGTCCTTGGTAACACTAGGTACATAATAACAGCCATGTAAAACCAAAATCATTCATGTATGAAATGTGAGGTGGTAGTCACCAATGTCAAGAGTATCCATCCTCACACCATTGGAAGCTCTCAAAGCCACCTCTCCTCTGGAAATTTTACGAAATCTACTTGGTTCCTGAAATTGAATATAGATGTGAGAACCACAAGTTGTATCTAATACCCAATGTGTAGAAATGGAAAGATTACACTCGATAACGAATGCATCTTTGGCCTCTCCTTGCCTCTTGGTGCAGTTACTCTTCCAGTGGTCTGACCTGCCACATGCAAAGCATATTGCCTCATTTTCCTTGTCCTGTCTCTAAATATTCTTCTTCTTGGTTGAACGGTGCTCGGAGGCTTTAGATTGTTCATAAATCTTAGGCTCATTTTCCTTGTCTTTCCTCTTACTATTCACCATAAGGACTATGGGTTTTTCATGCCCCATGTCCTTATCCACTTGGAGAATCAGGGTAAGAAACTCTGATACTCTTCTCATTATTTCTCATATTATAATTCACAATAAAACTAGAGAAGGTCTTGGGAGGTGATGATAGTATGAGATCTGTATGCAATTCATCTAGGAATTTAATCCCTAAGATGTCTAGATTCTCAATGTATCCAGTAATCTTAACTACATGTGATCCAGCTGGCATAGACTCTCTAAGCTGAGCAGTGAACAAAGCGTTGGATATCTCATACCTCTCGTGACTTGCCTTCTCTTGATAGAGATCCCAAAGGTGAGACATCATGCTATAAGCATCCATTTCCCTATGTTGCTTCAAGATCTCATTTGTCATGGATGATAGCATGACACACTGAACATCCGTAGCGTCATTCAGATGTTTCTCATACATAGAGAGCTCTTTATCACTCGCCTCATTTCCATACGCAACTGCTAAAGGCTCTTCTAGCACATAAAATTTCTTCTCATGCGCATTTTTTTAATTTAATACATAAATTAAAAGGGAAACAATCACATACAAAGGTCTGGTCTAGCTCATGATCATCCACATACATGCAACGAATTATGAATTTAATAAAACTGTCATTCAATTATTTAATCGTTCTTATTAAGATAAATTACAAATGAATCGATTAATCATTATTTTTAATTAATCAATCCTTTTTATATTAATCCTTTTCTGAATTTCCTTGAAATTATCACCCATAACTTTGTACATAACCAGTACCTTAGAGGCAACCCAGTGAATACCCATCCAAAACTACCCAACATGTATTTATACTTGTATACACTTTATTCTTTGTGACATATAGCATGCATACAGAATTATAATTGTAACACAACTCATACATGATGTGAAAATCTTTGAACATTAAGAAAATGCTAATTAAACATTTATGTATATATATCAAACACCTATCACATGTTGTGTTCCAGATTTATTCCCACACGAAGGTACATGTCTCAAGGGTTACATAATATAATAATAAAATTTTAAATCTACGTAATCTGGAAACAGTACACGGTGTGTATTACGGCGTGTACCCTCCTCACCGTCCATCTGAAATACATGTATGGGGAAACAACATGGGAGGTGTACTTCAGAAATCTTCGGAGTACACGACGTGTCCAATGGGCCACACGTCGTGTAGACTCCTTGTTACACAGTCACTAGCTGAGAAAGACGTGTATGGGATACATGACTTGACCCTGACCCGAAGGGACTACACACCGTGTCCAATGGGCCACATGGCATGTAGTCCGACTGACCGAGAACCAGTCTGTCCTGGTCAACACGCTGTGTAAGAATTAACTACACCGCGTGTCATTAATGCACATTTCTTGATTAATTGTCGAATTACTCCTGATGCATTGAACACAAATACACATATGTAGATCCGACTACACAGCGTGTACTCTTGTGTTATCTGGACAGAACCGTCAGTGCCTCCTGATGATATCCTCAATTTAATTTTAATCATAAAATTATTCATTTCTGTTAGATCTACGAGAAATGATAAGGGAGGAACAGATCTAAAAATTCAGATTACAAGAATGATTAAAAGTTAATTGAAAAACTAAATTATTAAATCATAAATCATCAACAAATTATTTAAATAATTATAAACGAAAATATGACCGCTATGATACCACTTGTAGGTTCCGGGCGCAGTGGAAGCGTGGGATAGGACCCAACTTTTCAAATTGTCATGATCGATGATTAATTTGGGATCAATGCGACGATAAATGCCAATATCCATAGAATTGAATCAAAGATAAAAGACAAAGAAGAGAACCCTAAACCGAGAAGAGGATTGACATATTCTGTTTATAATTAATTTAATTTAATAAAAGAATTATCTCCAAGGTGATTCTTTTTTTCGTTGATGCATTTGACCATGGGTCTGAGGTGTAACTTCATTGCGATGTAGAATCCAAGGATAGGAATCCAATAGCAGTGATCCACACATGTTGCATGTATCTCTGAACG
Source organism: Viscum album (assembly GCA_963277665.1). Classification (NCBI taxonomy): domain Eukaryota; kingdom Viridiplantae; phylum Streptophyta; class Magnoliopsida; order Santalales; family Viscaceae; genus Viscum; species Viscum album. The sequence continues at coordinate 233,605,325 of OY728121.1, forward strand.
TTGCCGAAGGATTCTCTGGGTGCCAGCGTGGAAGATCCTTGTGCTTGTGATGTCCGCCTTTGATCGCCTTGAGAATCGCTTACAAAGCGTTCTCTTAGATTCAGTGGAGGAAGATCTCTCCCATTATTGAGAGCGTTATTGGAGACGGAAGAGTTCTCTAGGCTCGAGATATTTTCTTCAAGGATGTTGTGCAAACAACGATTGGTTATCCGGTGGAATGACCCTTTGGCTAATTTAGATAATAATAACATAAAGGGGAATTTAATTCACTATCTAATAGTAAATAATTAGCACAAGTGTCGTTACTTAATTTATTACTCCATGTGAAACCTCATGTCAAATAATAATAGCAATGCTATTATTTCCATGACATGTGATTAACTTTCACGTTATATGTAAATATTATTTAACCAAATAATATTTAATATTATTTCTCACTAGTCCCATAACTTGTCCGTCAATTCTCCTCAATATTTACCAGGCCTTGAATAATGACTATTTATAAAATAAATATAACTGCATTATTCATCGATAAATAACTATCATGTCTGCAATATATTCTCTCGAATGACTAGCGACAAAATAAATACGATCAGGCATAATTGAATAATTATTAAACCATAATCGAGAATAATATTTATTCAACTTTTTAAATAAATAAATTCTTTAACTGAGATACTTGCTACACTTATTGTGTGGCCCTCTAGGCCTCTTTCTCATTGACATTGGGCGAGGTTGCCTAAAGTCCAAAATTACAGTCTAGTAATGGGTCAAGGCACCCAAGGGAAAGAAGTTGATGTTTCAATGATATATCACCTCATACAAATGTTTACCGTGTAATATAATCTCTTTGTCTTGATATCTCCAATCAAGCGGGTTGCATGCAAGTGACATCAACCCATGTGCTCGATTTCTCATTCATTGATATCTCGGAATTTAACTGGCCTAGAGAACACCATGTTCATGTATTTAGTTAGGCTATATCATTTGTATCAAAGGGCCTGAGATATCTATTTCTGAAGAAGTGAAAAATCCTTTCTCGCATTATTCATTAATACAGTATTACTCGTGACACACCCAACATATCTTACCTCTCTGTGAACATCCATCATCATGGTTTTTGTCAATACATCTAAGTGTGCAAGTCAGAATACCCATTAATAATAATCTTAAAATCTAAGGACCAATACACATGTCCGAATATAGGAACACCCAACGATACTTATAAATGTAGATTTCCTACTGGCGGGTCTTGTTCTCATAATATCCTTCATGATATTACCAAGGGCGCACACCATGATAAGGGACCTCAAAGTTTCATGATTCCCCACCCTCGATAGCCTATATCATTTGTGTCCTTTCAAATGATATCATCTGGCTAGAGAACATATATTCAAGAATAGGGTCATGGAACTTCCAGGTTCTCATTATAGCAGGGATCCTCTATAACCTTTTAGTGCGACAAATATTATTAGGATGGTATCACATACTATGTCACGCAGAAGAACAATCATGATGTGATAATTAGTTTATAAATATTCATCCAATGAATACAGGTTTATAATAAATTATAAATAAATTGGTTTCTAGGGCACCAACTCCAACAATTAGCCCATTTCGGGCTAGGGTTTTGTGTGTGCTTGAGAACACTGAAATTCCCTGTATTTTTTTCTATCGACTATAGTGAAATTTATGTCACTCCATGAATGTAGGGATCATTTCCTGAACCACGTAAATCTTTTTTCCCTATGTGGTTGTTTCTTTTGTCTTTTCTCCATCAACAAACCATTTCTGTCGTTGCGACTCCCGACGTTTCTGCAACATTGGAAACTCACAAAATATTAAATTAATATAAATTAATTTTCAATTACAAATGGATCTAAAATAAGTTATGTTAGAGATAAGATGATAATAGGTTGAAATTCACTCATCCAATAATTTTTAGACAAGTTTATGTCACATTCTTATCTTTATTTTTTGGTTTTCACCCTTATTTAATCCTTTTAACTCTTACCATGACAACATGGATTTTTTACCTATTGAGACTTAATATAGTTACTATAAAATGTAAAACAACCCATAAATAGATCTTTAGTGACATGTTCAGCTGAATTTAAGATTTTTAGAAATTTTATATCATTTATTAAAATATTATTTAATTTAACAAATCATTAATGTCAATTTTGATAATATTCATTACTTTGACTTTTAAAAATATCAAGATAACAAGATAACTTCGAATAAAATATTTTATTATATCTCTTAGATGTCAAGGTCATCAAGAAAATTTGTTGATCACATTAATTATCTCAAATTATAGTTATATTAATATTTTTAATAACATTTATTTGATATTTCAATTAATGAAATAAATATTGCATCAGTGTTGTGTAAGCATTTAGGTAATTATTTATTAACTAAAAATTATAAATAAATTACCATGATGTATGTCTTGACTCGTCCTAGAGGGGATCGTGCTGTGACTACCCCAAGCACGTTTTTGATAGATCAGGGGCTGACGACTAACACCGAGTAGGCATATCCCAGAAATGAGAGGCATTTTCTTAAGTACCTGTACACACGCACAAATCTCCAAGACCAAAATGATGAAATGTAAAAACACTAAGTAATCAACCACAAAGTATGACAGTAGGAAAACTAGAAAGTAAAGAGGGCCAGAATATAAGCCCACCAAAAGAAAGAGTCTGCCAAATGAATGCACAAGTTCCTGAAGCTCGTCCGTATAAAACCCTACCCGAAGGGTAGGTACAGAAATAGTTGTCTGAAGTCGTTGAAGCACACCTCGTCTGTCAGGACTCTCTCTAAGCACCACATGGCCCCGGTCCATCAAGGACTCTATCAAAGTGTCGATCGACTGCTCAATACACAACACGTGCGAGTAAAGCCCGTGGGGGGGCTGCGAGGGCGTGCGGGGCGGCGAGGACGCCCGGGGGGGCGATGGCGCGCGGGGCGGCGCGGGGCGGCGAGGGCGCGCGGGGCGGCGAGGGCGCGCGGGGCGGCGCGGGGCGGCGAGGGCGCGCGGGGCGGCGAGGGCGCGCGGGGCGGCGAGGGCGCGCGGGGCGGCGAGGGCGCGCGGGGCGGCGATGGCGCCCGGGGCGGCGATGACACCCGGGGCAGCGATGGTGCCCGGGGCGGTGATCAGCTCACATAGGTATAAGTCTAAAGTACGAAGAGGAGGATTTTTTATTGTATTCCACAGGTCCCTCGGTCTCTATGAAACTAGAAGTTTCGATGGCGCACAGAGCGTCAACGATGCATTGGACATTGAAGGTGCACGAGGCATCGAAGGAGCACGGGGCGTTGAAGGCGCACGGGGCATCGAAGGCGTGCGGGGCGCGAAGGCGCATGGGGCAGCGAAGGCGCACGGGTCGGCGAAGGCGCGCGGGGCGACGAAGGCGCGCGGGGCGCTGAAGGCGCGCGGGGCGCCGATGGCGCGCGGGGCGGCGAGGGCGCGCGGGGCGGCGATGGCGCGCGGGGGCGATGCCGCGCGGGGCGGCGAGGGCGCGCGGGGGCGGCGAGGGCGCGCGGGGCGGCGACGGCGCGCGGGGCGGCGATGGCGCGCGGGGCGGCGAGGGCGCGCGGGGCGGCGAGGGCGCGCGGGGCGGAGAGGGCGCGCGGGGCGGCGACGGCGCCCGGGGCGGCGATGGGTCAAGCAACCCCCGAGTCCCGTAGTCACAAAGATCGCATAGTCACAGTCAGTTAGAGGATTCCTCTCATAACATGCTTGTTATGGGATAACCTACTCCTCAAGCCATTTGGTCGTATGTCAACTTCAAAAAAAACTCATTTGGAGTATCTAAAAATAATGGCCTTGTCGCAAGGGTCTCGATGCCACAAATGGCTTGTGAAACGGACACACAGTTTGAAAGATATGGCCAATTTAGTAAAAAGTGTTCAGTCTGATCCAGCTGGACCTGTCCTGGTTCGACCAACCCAACCCGTCCCAGTTCGGCCAACCCAACCCGTCCCAGTTCGGCCAACTTGACCCGACCCGATCGGTTGGGGCCATCTGAATATGCCTGGCACATGTCGTGCGGGCTGGTTCTACTCCGTCGGATGCGGCCCGCCCTGGCTGCATCCCTCTGGTCCACAGGGTTTCCTGACCGCGTTGCCAGTCGGCTTCCCCAATGAATGCACCACCGGCCCGCCTGATCCCATGATCGCCCAACCGCTTGGTCCTCTATCCGACGTGGCTCCAGGCCGCGTCCCAACTGCCGTCACCGTAACCTCCTATCGCGGCCCATGTCTGCAGATTGCGGGATCCTCCTCTGACGCGGTCCCGCCTGGACCACGGTTGCACGCCCTTCCAGCAGCCTGTCCGTCTTACACCCAGCCGAAACCAGGCCTCCCGTCGGGCCGCATGTTATCCTCACCACCAGCCACCCTGCCGATGGCCTTCCGTTCCTTGCGCCCCCACCATAAGTCATCGCCTTCCTGCTGTGCTCTCATCGTACCTCTGCAATGTCATCGCGGATCACAACCTCCGGTCTCGAATCGTTGCACCATGGATCGTGGATGCAATGATCGATCATTCCCGTAGGGTTTCATAGGGCGAAGAACGCACAAAGAACACGATATATTTAAGGGGGGATTAAGCACTTGAGCACCCAAAGAACAAGTCTTAGACGCTTTTGTTTCGGCCTTGACCTGTTCATGTTAGTGGGATCATGAAAAAACAGTAGATAAATCACCAAGATTTAATCCCTTTAATACCACAATAATTATGCCTCCCGCAAGAACAATCAAACCGTAGATCAACCTGTTCATGGGTGGGTCCGCATTCATCATTTGATTCTAAGAAGGGGAAAGGAAATCACGAAGATATTGACACCCTAACTCAATGATTGGATCAATTTTTGACGAAGAACGGAAGTCGTCGTCGGTCATCGATGCGCTGGCATTCTTCATCGGGAGAGAGCTTCCTTCTCCTTGCCTCAGGGTAATTCTAGGGTTATGGTGGTAACCCAGAATTCCTCTAACATGGATTATTAAAAAAGGAAAATCGTCGCTGCATCAACATGTAACATTCAATAAAAATATTTTTATTAGATATTTTAATGATGTTCACGTTTAGAAACTGACTTCCACCCTCAACCCGTGTTGGTTGAGGTTAGACCCCACCTAAGTTAAAGTCTTTGTTCTGAATGCAACGGTACCCTCGGATTTCTGATACGGTCACTTGTTCAAAAGTTATTCCCATTTTAAATAAAAATCATCAGCGCTCTTTATTAAAAACATAAAAAATTTCAACGTATCATTCTGGGCACACCGGACATCGGAATCTCACGCCGTCTTATTTTCTGGTCTCAGAATTTTCCCAATTAATTTATGAAAATAAAACTGAATAAAATCCGAGTCATTACATTCTCCCCACCTTAGGGCTTTACGTCCCCGACATCTAAAACAAAGGCTATCCAAACAGGTTGTAGTACTGAGCATGAATCTGAGCATCCCACTCCCAAGTGCTCTCCTAAAGATTTTTGTGTTGTCACCGAAAGTGCACTAGAGGAATTGACCGCCCACGAAAGATCCACTTATGTCGATCGACAATATCCACCGAGTACTTCGCAAAAGTTTCCCCATCGTTAATGTTCATCTCACCCCAGTTGATGATGTGCGATGGATCACGCACGCACCTCTTCAGCTATGACACGTGGAAGAAATCAAGAACCTAGTGCAACTGTTGGGGTAGAGCTATGTGGTACGCCACCTCACCAACTTTACTCAGAATCTAAAAAGCTTCGATGTATCTCCAAGTTAACTTGTCACCCTGACCAAATTTCTGAAATCCTCGTCGAGGTGAGACCCGAAGGAACACATGGTCTCCCTCCTCGAATTCGTGAGACCTCTGCCTTCTGTCAGCATACAACTTCTACCAGCTTTGTACTGTCCCCATCCACTCCTGGATGATCTACACCTTCTCAAAGGTAGCATGTACCAACTCTGGACTCATGAGCGATGACTCCCCTGGGTCAGTTGAGCATAGTGGTGACCTGCATGGTCACCCGTACGAGGCCTCGAATGGTACCATACCAATGGTGGAGTGATAGTTTTTTTATGCAAACTCCACCAGTGGTACATGATCCTCCCAACTGCAGACAAAGTCCAGGATGCAAGCACATAGCATGTCCTCTAGAACCTGGATGGTCCTCTCTGTCTGACCATCCGTTTGGGGATGAAATGTCGTGCCCAAACGCAACTGAGTCTCAAACGCCTCCTATAATCTCTTCCACAACCGGGATGTGAAACAGGCATCATGATCTGATATGATCATTGATGGAACTCCGTGAAGCTGAACTATCTCCTACTCATAGAGGTGTTTCAAGATCTCTACTGAACTTGGTTCACGGATCGGTAGGAATTGGGCTGACTTGGTGAGTTGGTCAATAATCACCCAGATGGTATCGTGCCCCCTATATGTGCGTTGTAAACCCATCACGATGTCCATAGATATCTCATCCCACTTCCCCTCTAGCACTTCAAGTGGTTGGGTTAAGCCCGTTGGAACCTGGTGCTCATCCTTCACTCGCTGGAAAGTGAGTCATCTAGAAACGAACTATGTCACTGCTTTCTTCATCCCTGGCCACTGGAATTGACATCAGAGGTTCTGATACATATTTTCCACTCTTGGATGTACCGCTAAAGGGGAAGTATGGAACTCCCTCAATACCTCCTCCTGAAACGTCACTGATACTATTGTGCGTCCTCTGAAGAGAACGAAGTGATCCCCACCTTTCGAATATCCATCAGGGGCATGCCATGTGGACATCTGAGCACGTAAAGTCTCGCAGTCGGTGTCTCCAAGTTGTGCCTCCCTAACTCGTTGTAAGAGTGGAAAGGAACAAACATCAATTGGAGGTAAACTACTCCATCTCCATCCACAAAGGATCTCTGTAATGTAACCAACTTCACTGACACCTGACACAACAACTACAAGCTGGATCACTTCACTACTACAAAAACGGGAAAGGGAAGCGCCACCCTTTAACAGCGCTAATAAAAAAGCACTGATAAATGATAATCTTTATCAATGCTAATTAAAAGCGCTGATAAAGGGTAGATTTATCAGCATTTTTGTAGCGCTGATAAAGATTATCCTTTATCAGCGCTAAGATTTTAGCGCTGATAAAGGGTGGCTTTATCAGTGCTTTTCTAGCGGTGATAATGGTTCCCTTCATAAGCTCTAAAAAGCGATGATAAAGCGATCCTTTATCAGCACTAAAATTTTAGCCCTGATAAAGGCTCGCTTTATCAGCACATTTTAGCGCTGATAAAACTTGTCTCTGATTTTATTAAAAGCAGGCACAAAGTCTCCTCTTTTTTAGCGGGCCCCAAGCTCTCGCGGTACTGTACCCCTGCGAAAGCTTCCCTCCCCCTGATCTTCCCTTTGTCAGACCTCTGTCGTACTCTTTCTCCTTCCCCTAGAACCTCTTCCGCGGATCTTCCTCCCTCCGAACCCTACTCCTCCTCTTCCCCTCTAGACCGTACTCCGTGTGAACCCTACTCCGGTGGATCATCCGCGGATCTTCCTCCCTCCAAACCCTACTCCTCCTCTTCCCCTCTGGACCGTACTCAATGGTTGGGGGCTCCTCCCGTGCACCCCCCACTCTGGCGGTCACGTCTTCCCCTCCCGAGGCAGCGTAGAAGGCTCCCTCACCCTTTGGGTTTTTTCCTTGGACTTCATCGATTTCTTCACCCAAGGTCAGTGGATGCCCTAAAATATCTAGATGTTTTTAGTATGAGTTTTTGTGCATTTATTGTTGTTCTATAAATTAATTTTGTGATGCGAATTGTGTTTTCGAATCATTTTGTATGCCTATGTGTTTGGAATTCGATTATATTGTTTGTGGTAAATGTCTAGATTACATTTTATATAGTGCATCTTTTAAATATTGTTTTTCCCTCTTGATTTACCCCTTGAACAATACACACCAACCCTACTGCCATCTTTGGGCCATAGTGAAATCCTAATCACTCGATGCCATTCAAGATGCTTCAGATTGATCCCATGTAAAACCTATGCTCAAACATATAAAATAGATATATGGTCTGAACATGCTCCAAAGTGCCTATGAATGGTGTGAGAAATACATCTCAGTAGGGTAAAACCATGTTCCCATAGTATATATAATCATATCCATGTATGGATGAGGAAAATAAAAACATCACCTAAGAATTTTGAATGTCATGTGCTAACTAGGGCACCCTGACTCAGTGAACATTAGGTATTTATGTGCTAACTACGACACCATAACACATGATCATTCCATATTTGGTACCATAAAAAAATTCCATCATCGCCACATGCCATCATATTGGTACCCATGTTCCAACCCATACCCAAAGGCTTGGGGAAAGCATCATCCAAGAACTCAACCCACCATTAAAAGGTACAAGGTAATGTACTAGGTTCAAATCCTAACCCACTGCCTCATAACTCAGGATAGGGTCCATCATCCACATGTCCCATCTCATTAAAACCCAACATTGTCACTCAAGGCATTCCACCATCATGACCCAAGCCTTTCCACTGAAGGAAAGTTCCAACACCCACATGTCCCATCTCATTTCTTTCATTACTTATTCCTTTTTGTGTATTTAGGCAACATTGGCTACTAACTGCGGTGAAATTGGATACTCCCAAGATTTATTTTCTGGATTCAAAGCACGGATATCCAACAAACTGACCGCATGTGATGCGGTTTGTCAATCTGTAAGACACTACATCCTATGTTTTAGGGCTAAACATCAAGTTATATAATATATATTATCTTTTACTGAGGATTCTGTTATGATAGTATAGTGTACCAATATTGTCTAAATCATGGTATGAGGACAGGGGCTAAGCATAAGGAGCCGAGAAAGTACTACGTCTGGACAAGTATCAGGGTATATATAATAAAATTGCACTATTCAAACATATATCAAAACAAGTTACTTACTCGCCTCATGATCAATGTTTCTACAGTGTCCAAAACAAACAAACAACAAAGATTGCAGTTATTATGTTTGTAGATTCATGAGAGAGACCGTTGTCAATGGACAAACTAGCATCCCTAAAGAGGTATTTTCGAAAACAAGTACTATTTCATTTAAATTATTTATTAATTCTTTATTTATATATTTTTCAGTACTATTATGAATGCCGAAAAGCGTCATATTCACAGGACGATGTAGATATGTTCAGAAATGAGTGAGCCGCATACCTGATGCAAGATTGTCCAGAAATAGCATGAAGATCTGACTTTTATTGCAAGAGTTGCGGACATGTATAATTGGAGGACATTTTTGAGAGGGGTTCATGGAGATAAAAATATGAAACATTCTTGTATGTAAATGTTTGTAGAAAAATTGTAATTATTATTAAATAAAACATTCTTTCTCCAATGGGTCATTTGTCCATTTTAACAGATGAAATGCACCAGCAACATGCAAGAATGATGAACCACATCTCTTTGGGCTTTGGAAAAAAAAACCAGTAAAATCTCCAAAATACCTTCATATCATGCATGAACCAGTAAAATATCCAATCGTTAGTTGCATGTATGCGGCAGATTCCATGATAGATTGGAAGTTCACCAATCCATTTGATGAACAAGATGGGATGCTAAATATGGAATTTAGAAAATCCAATGCAGGAAATTGTTCCAATGATTCGGAAATTGACGCTACATTTAAAGATCTTTCCTCTGTTTCATCAAGCGAGTCAGTGCCTAGTTCCAAAAATCATTCACAAACATGACTATCTAATTATTCATTATGAAAAACATAAAGGTACCATTAAATACTTACATTGGTCAACTTGTTTTGGAAATTTTTTATCTTCATTCGTGCCTTGTACTTTCACCCATGAATTTGAAGGTGAGTATGCGTACACGATAGTTGACATTCTTAGATAAGAGTTTCTGGAAGAGTATAAGAGACATGAAGCAATGAAGATCATTAGAGTGTTGGAGAAAATGTGGTTGCTACAAACAATGTGGTAATCACCTTGTGCAACGCGGCCTAAGTTACAACTTGCAGGTATTGTACTTTATTTTTTTCTGGAGGGTTTCAGTGTAAATGCATTTTGGAATGATCATTGCTATTCATTGTCTTTTAGGTTTTTTTGACAGCCGAGGGGAAAGGGTGGGGTCTGCAGACATTGGAGGATATGTCGAAGGGTGATTTTGTGTGTGAATATGTTGGAGAAATGTTAACTCACGCAGAACTGTGAGAGAGAAAGCTAACTAAGAGTAGTGAAAAGCATGCATATACAGTTCTCTTATATGGTGATTGGGGTTCGGGGAGCTTGAAGGGAAAAGAGGCCATTTGGTTAGATGTTAGATACTATGGTACCACCTAGAGAACTGTATATGCATGCTTTTCACTACTCCCTAAACCCCGATCACCATCTAAGAGAACTGTATATGCATGCTTTTCACTACTCTTAGTTAGCTTTCTCTCTCGCAATTCTGTGTGAGTTAACAATTCTCCAACATATTCACACAAAAAATCACCCTTTGACATATCCTCCAATGTCTACAGACCCCACCCTTTCCCCTCGGCTGTCAAAAAACCTAAAAGACAATGAATAGAAATGATCATTACAAAATGAATTTACACTGAAACCCTCCAGAAAAAAATAAAGTACAATACCTGTAAGTTGTAACTTAGGCCGCATTGCACAAGACGATTTCCACATTGTTTGTAGCAACCTCAATTGCTCCAACACTCTAATGATCTTCATTGCTTCATGTCTCTTATACTCTTCCAGAAACTCTTCTCTAAGAAGGTCAACTATCGTGTATGCATACTCACCTTCAAATTCATGGGTGCAAGTACAAGGCACAGATGAAGATAAAAAATTTCCAAAACAAGTTGACCAACATGCATCATCCTCGATGGAAGTAAGATATAAATTCACATGGACGTTCTTAAAGATATGATTTTGATGTATATAGTGAAAGGGTGGTGGATGTTCATTGTTGATGTTGTTCGTCTACGGGACTTTCACCTTCTCTTCTCCTCTCGCTATGTCTTGGACATCATGCAATAGCCTTATATCATGTGGGGTAAATTGAGGTTGCTGAGCAACTATGACACCGCATGATCTTTCATGTCCAATTCCCTTAGGATTTTTTTTTCTAATCAAGCTGCCTCTGATCATTAGTTATGTGTAAAGGTGGTGCGTCAGCCTCCATGATAGATTGGAAGTTGACCAATCCATTTGATGAACAAGATGGGATGCTAAATCTGACATTAAGATCATCCAATATAAGAAATTGTTCCAAGGATTTGGAAAGTGAGGATACATTTAAAGATATTTCCTGTGTTTCATCAAGCGAGTCAGTTCCTAGTTCCAAAAAGCATTCACAAACATCACTCATCAATTTCCTCAAGGATAAACTTGGGTTCATGGCTGTGTATGATCAAAGAGATCTATCCTCTACTACTTTTACAACCTATGTGGTGCATGTTTCAGATTCCTCCAGGAAAAAGGAAAAAATGTGGTGAGTTGTAAGCCACATCTATTTGATGTTTTGAAATGTTAATTATGTTTTGAAAATGGGTTCAATCTTTGAGGAAAAGTTTAATTGTACTTTATTCATGTATGGATGATGTATTCACATCCATTCCAAGTGGTTTTAATGGAAAGGATGGATGATAACATTGTTTGGTGTTCTCATGGATGTCTAAGAACGGTAAGTTAGAAAACATGTTGGGTATGTTGTGGAGTTTTAGTTGGGGTTCTAGTGGTTCTTTCCCGATGATGGAGGTGTTAAACATCAGATGGTGGTGTTTGTGAGCTAAAGCATATAGTGGGGAGCACCATATAAATTAAGTGGTCGGTTGATGACATGATTGACATTTTGAATTAGATAGTCTTGGGTAAAATCCATCTTGGTGTTTAGATCGGTTGAGTACATTGAGATGAAGGTTGTTGTTGGGTTGTGTTATGGGTGTTTGGGGCAATGTAAGTATTTAATGGTACCTTTATGTTTTGCACAATGAATAATTAGTAGATCACATTTTCTTGTTTGATATACTGGTTTTTCTACAGGTCTTGTTCGTCTGGCTGTACTAATGCAGATTTTCTATTCGCAGTAGGCAGGGATTTAACAGTGCTTTTTTAGCACTGTTAAATGGGCCCACCCCTTTATCAGTACCGAGCTTTACAGCGCTTTTTTAGCGCTGTTAAAGCCCGATTTGAGTGCTGATATTGCCCGTTTTTGTAGTAGTGCTTACTGAGAGCATCCTCCACTATGTTCCCCTTCCCAGGAGTAGATATAATCTCAAAGTCATAGTTCTGGAGGAACTCTAGCCATCGTCTCTATCTCAAGTTCAGATTCTTCTGAGAAGACATACTTGAGACTCTTGTGATAGAGTAGATGGTAAAATGCTCACCCATCAAGTAGTGTCACCACATCTTCAATGCGAAGACTACCACTACTAGCTCAAGAATATGGGTCGCATAGTTCTGATCATGATGCCTCAACTGACGTGAACCATATGCAATCACCTCTTTCCCCTGCATCAGGACACAACCAATCTCGGTCCTTGATGCATCACAAAACACCACGTACTCAACACCCTCCTCCGGTAATCTCAAGATGGAAGCACTCATCAATCTCTGACTCATCTCCAGAAAGAATTGCTCGAACTTCTCTTTCCACACGAAATATTTCCTCTTCCTTGTCAAGGTCGTCAAGGGTGTTTCTACCTTGGAAAAGTCGGGTACAAACCTCTGATAGTACCCAACCAAACCTAAGAAAATATGTAGTTCGATAACATTCCTAGGTGTCTCCCAAGCAATCACCACCTCTATCTTCACCAGATCTACTGCCACTCCATCCTCTGAAAATATGTGTCCCAGAAAGTAGACCTCTTGAATCCAGAACTGACACTTCGAGAGCTTCCCATAAATTTGGTGCTCTCGGAGTGTGTCCAAGACCATCCTCAAGTGTATCGCGTGATCCTCCTCGGACGTCGAGTACACTAGGATGTCATAAATGAAGACCATGGTGAACCGGTCTACATAAGGCTGGAAGATCCTATTTATGAGTCCCGTGAACACTGTCAGGGGATTTTTCATGCCAAACAGCATCACTATGTACTCATAGTAGTTGTACAGACATTTGAAGTTTTTCTTCGGGATGTCCTCATCCCGTACACGAAGCCAGTGATAGCCATATCTGAGGTCTATCTTTGCGAACCACCTCGCTCCCTTTAGTTGATCGATGAGGTATTCAATCCTCGAAAGTTGATACTTATTCTTCACAGTAACCCAGTTCAGGCGTTGGAAGCCCACACATAAACTCAAGCCCCCGTCTGGATTTTTGGAAAACAAAACTGGGGCCGCCCAAGGTAAAACACTGGGTCTCACAAAGCCCTTTATCTACAAGTCCTCCAGTGGTACCATCAACTCAGGAAACTCTGCGGGAGACATCCAATATGCAGGTGTAGATATTAGTGTCATCCCGGGGTACAAATCAATGCAAAAATCAACCTCCCAATAGGGAGGTAATCCAAGGACATCCTCAAGAAAGACATTCTCATACTCATCCACCACTGTAGGAAACTGAGGACTCATCTCATCCATTGCACTGAGGGTCATGCTAGCCAATTGGTGCATCATCGGTTGCACCCTCCTACACGCGAGTCCATCCTGTGCTGCTTGGGTTTCCATTTTACCGATAAAGAAAAACTTGGTCCCATCTTCACAGACACTCTAGACTGTGTGCCTAAAACAGTCAATCTGGGCATGAACTGTGGATAAACAGTCCATACCAAGGATGACATCATAAAGCCTCAACTCTACCACCAAGAGATCTCAACCAAAAATCTCACCCCCAAGAGTAAGGGCACACTGTCAACACCAGTGTGTGATCATCGAATCTCCTCCCGTAGGAGTCTCTAAGCATAGGGATCGAGTCAAAGGTTCCAATGGAATCTTCGGGTCTCGAACAAGGGTTGTGTCGAGAAAAGAGTGATTGGAACCTGTGTCTATAAAAACTACAGCTAGGGTGGCAAAGACACAGATCGTACCTCTAATAATCTTTGGAAATCTCTAGAGCACCATGTTCGTAAGCCTCCATCGCCAGAAACTAGCATCATCCTTGTCCACCAACTCCCTAAGCCTATGGTGGACCAACTAGGGGTGGTGGTGGTAGTACATCAAACCTTTTCCCACCTCCTATTGTTCATCCATCTCCTCTACCACGTCCGCCGCCTTGCGGACCACCCAGTTCCTACTTGCACCTCTACCTCAGCGGTCCCTCGACCGTCTCCTGATCAGTCGTATGATTGGTCAGACAATCTCTTTCCAGATGTCTCCAGTCGCTGAATGAGTAACAAAACCTATCCTTTGACTGACTCGCTATGCCCTGGGAGCCTCGCACCATTGAACCCGTGTCCTGGGGACATCCCCTGAACTATCCAATCTTCTTGGATCTCTATGTCAACTGTCGGCTACCTACTGCTGAAGATTCAGCTACCTGACACCCGGTGGTATCTCCTATTGTCAGTGTCTGCTCCTCCAGAAAGCTCTCCACTAGCAGAGCTCGCTCCAGTACCCCAGCATATGTAGGAATTCTAAGAGATATAATGGATGCCCTGATTTACCGACATAGTCCTTGCTCGAAGGTCAGAGCCCTAACGAATAGGTCATGTATCATATCTTTGGAGTAGCGAGAAAGATCCATAAATCTCGCCGAGTACTCCGATATTGTCTCATTGTCTTACTGAAAATTCAGTAGCTCCTGTATATGGACAGAGTATAATGTCACTAGAAATAACTCCTCCCTAAATAGACGCTCGAAGTCTATCCAAGTGAGGGTCGTCTCCTCATGCGTCTGGATCACTATGTTCCACCATCTCCCCACTGATCCCTCTGTAGAAGACTTGCGCCTAGGACTATCACCTGGCCAAGAGGCGTCCTCACTGGGAGAAAGACACGCATAACCAGCTCCAGCCAATCCACAGCTGCCTGTGGGTCTGGCTCACCCCTGAACATAGAAGGTCACTATCTCTAGAACTTATGCAATGTACTCAGCCTGTGTGCATCCTCTACTAGTAACGCTGGTAGTAACTACTGCTCTTTAGGTAGTGGTATCACTGCTACACCACCCGAGGTTTCTATCTTTGGTACTGGTTCATGTACCACCGCCTAATTGCAAGGTGGATCATCCTCGTGACCACATATTATAATCCTAGCTAGCTGGCTGCATGGAGGCATCCTAAAATAGATCAAGATGTACCACAGTCAATAGAGTATATCTGGTGAGCTAACACTGACTCAAGGATATTAGAACACACTCAATCATATATGATGCATATACCATTTAGTGTCCCTGCAACTAGTGTCTTCATGTACAGAGCCGAAAAGCAGAATTCAGAGTCCTAGTGTATGGATACGTTGGCCGCCGCACCAACACAGGAGTCTATGGTCTGAAAGGCAAACTCGAAACACTTAACATTGTTGCCTCAAACCAATATCACATACTCTTGGTTCTTTAGGTAAAACAGACCTGCTCTGATACCACTCGTCTGTCAGGCCTCTCTCTAAGCACCACTTGGTCTCAATCCACCAAGGAATTCTTCAAAGCACCGATCATCTGCACAAGGCACGACACCTGCAGGCAAATCCCATGCAGGGGTGAGTAAAACAGTACTCAGTAGGACACCCTGAAACCACAAAGAAAATACCACTAAGAAACACACGAAGTACACCACAAAGGAAACAAACGAGGTACACAGCAAAGGAAACACACGAAGTACAATCAATACAATCAACTCAGACAAGTATAAGTCTAAAGCACGAAGAAACGTATTTCTAGTTGTAGTCCACAGTTCCATCAGTCTCTATGACACAAGAAGTGTCGGCAGCGCACCGAGCGTCGATGGCACCCGAGGTGTCGATGGTGCCCGGGGCGTCGATGGGGCACAAAGCGTTAATGTAGCATGGAGCGTCATTAGAGCATGGAACATCAATGGTGCATGAAACATCTATGGGTCAAGAATCCCCTGAGTCCCATAGTCATCAAGATCACAGTCACAGTCAGCCGCATGATTCCGCTCGTAGCACGCTTGTTCCAGGAGAATTTATTCCTCATTCAATTAGGTCTTATGTAAAATTCCACAAAAAACACACTAGTATCTAAAAAGGACTATCTTGTCGCAAGGGTCTCAACGCCACAAACGGATCTCCAAATGGACACATGGTTTGAAAGATATGGCCAATTTAGTAAAAAGGGTTCGGTCTAGTCTGGAGCTGACCCGACCCGGCCCAATCGACCCGACCCGACCCGACCGATTTGGGTCAGCCCAAACCAGCCTGGTCCAATGGGATTCTGGGCCGCCGGAGCGGCACAATTCTCCAGCCCGAACCGCATCGTACGGGCTGGTTTTGCTCTGCCAGACGTGGCCTACCCTAGCCGCATTCCTCTGGTCCATGCGATCGCCCAACCGCATGGCCAACCGGCTCCCCCAGTCTACATGGAATCGAACCGCATTTCACGCGGCATGCCCGTTTTGTCCCACGAACACCCGACCGTGAGGTCCTCCATATGGAACGACTCCATGTCGCCCCTTGGATGCCGTCGTCTGGCCTCCTGTCGCGACCCCTGTTTGTTGCTCGCAGCCTGCGCCGCCGCAGGCTCTTCCACCATCACGATCCCGCCTAGACCACAGCTACACGCCTCGCCGCCAGCCGTCCCACTAGCAGCCCATCCGTCTTGCGCCCCACAGGGCCGCATGCTATCCTCACCATCGTCCACCCTTCCGGTGGCCCTCTATTCATCGCACCCTCCGCCATAAGCCACCACATGCATGTTACGCACTCGTCGCACCTCTGCAATGTCGTCGCGGATCACAACCTTCAGTCTTGGATCATTGTGTCAGGGATCATGGGCGCAACGATCGATCGTTCGCATAGGGTTTCAAAGGGTGAATAACTCACGAAGAATGCGATAGATTTGGGAGGGGATTAAGCACATCACCACCCAAAGAACGGGTCTTTCCCTTGTTCGTTTTAGCCTTGATCCATTCATGTTAGCGGGATCACAAAGAAACAACAATAGATAAATCACCAAGATTTAATCCATTTAATCCCGCAATAATTATCCCTCTCGTAAGAACGATCGAACCGTGGATCAACATGTTCATGGGTTGGTCCGTTTTCTTCATTTGATTCTAAGAAGGGGAAAGGAAATCACGAAAATATCGACACCCTACCTCGATGATTGGATCAATCGTTGACGAAGAATGGAGGTACATGTCATCGTCGATCCTCGATCCGCCGACATTCGTCATCAGGAGAGATTCTCCTTCTCCTTACCTCAGGGGAATTCTAGGGTTATGGAGATAATCCTAAATTCCTCTGACATGGCCTATTATAAAAGGGAAACCGTCGCTGCGTCAACACGTAACATTCAAAAAAATATTTTTATTAAATATTTTAATGACGTTCATGTTCAAAAACTAACTTCCACCCTCGACCCGCGCCGGTCGAGGTTAGACTCCACCTAAGATAAAGTCGTTGTTCTGAACGTAACGATGCCCTCAAATTTTTGATTTGGTAACCCGTTAAAAAGTTGTTCCCATTTTAAAGAAAAACCACCCACGCACTTTATGAAAAACTTAACATTTTTCACCATATCATTTTTCACTGTATCATTCCAAGCACACCGGGTCACGAAATCTCACACCGTCTCAGTACCTGGTCTTAGAATTTTACCAATTAATTTATAAAAATAAAACTAGAGAAATTTGAAGACATTATAATGTAGATAAATCTTTTAGTTTTCTAAAGACTATTTATGATCAAAGATATCTCGTGGTTAACCCTATATTAAAAATATTATACTTATTAAAAATAAGAGTGACATTTTGTCACTTTGATTTTAATAATATTCATGTCATTTTCATGGGCAAGTGTCCATTAAATTATTCAATTTCGAACTTTAGTTGTTAAGGGTCGAATTTAATTCATCTAATAATATTTGGTAAGTGTTAAGGCAATTTTATAGTCTTTATCATATTATTTTTACCCTTAATTACCTGATTTACCCTTAACCGTTGTAACAAAAAATAACCAAAGTTACTATCCATATTGACCAAAAATAAAAGGAACATATTTACATAATTTGGACCTCCATAATCCAAAATATGGCATTCATTTTTCAAAATAAAAAACACAAAATTAGCAATAATTAATTTAAAATTAAATCAGAAAAACGCAATGAAAAACAGTTTTTCAGAAATATGACTTAAATTTAAAATGATTTTATACTAAACTCAAGTATAAAATACATTTCAAAAACCATAATTGGATTAATTTAAATCAAAATGGACTAATTAAATTTTAAAACTATTCTAAAACATAATTTTACCTTTTAAATAAAATACAGTTTTCAATAAAAACCGGTATTTTTCGATGTTCATTGAAAAATCTATCTTTTACGAAAAATTCCAAAAATTCACTCTACTCTAATTTTGACATTTTGCTTTCTAAAAATGAAGTTTATTTTGTCAAATAGAATTTATAAGTGTCAAAATTTAATTTTAAAACAAGTGCCTCATTAAAAGGAGACAAAAATACCTTTAGAAAAATATAGTTTTTTATGCATAAAATTGGATTTGTTTTTATCTTTTGTATATAAAATCTGTTAGATAGATGTCAAAACATTTGTTTGAATATAGGACATAAATTTCATAATTTGGTTAATACTATTCACTCCTGCCAATTTAGAGGTTAGGTTATAATGATCACATAATAATATCTAATTGTTCGTTTAAATTGGGCGTTTCGTGCAACGTAAGCTATCGAAGAGATTAAATTTAAAAAGAGACATACAATAAAATCTTGGGTGTTACAATAAATTAATTAATTATAAATTGTCTATAATTAATAAATAAATTCTTATAAAACATTTACTAAATAAATACTTCATAATATTAAATGTCGATATTAAAATACTTTTTCAATTTATATAGCATAACTTATAATTTAGATATAAATTGTTTATATTGAAATTATAAGATAATTTATAATAATTACAAATTACAAAATAAGGGCAAATATAATAGTTTATATTTAATTCTGAATTGTTCATAATATTAATTTGAATTGTACAAATTAAAGGCCTTATTTGAGAAATTATTTAAATCATGTCAAAATGAGTTCTGATAATTGATTTGATCAAAGGTTTAAATAAAATTAAATATGTGATATTTAGTTTATTCAAATTGTTTACATAACGACATCTCTACAGGTTTAAAAAGCTGTCGTTGCAACTCATCCGACGGTATTGGCCTCCTCCCTGGCTCAGTTTCATTCTGATGTTATTCCTCAGCCACCGCATCCATTCTAACATTGTTTCCTCCTCCTACTCTTCCCTTTGTCTTTAGTCTGTCATTAACGTCCCTCTAAGATTTGAACTAACCAAGAAAGTGACGTAGTCTGTTCTCGTACCAGTATCTTCGGTTGTTGAAGAGAACTCTCATGCCGCAACTATCTTGCTTTGTGGTGTTGCATTCCGAATTGCAGTTCAGTGATTGGTGAGAGTTTTTTTTTACATTTTTTCAAATTTTTTTTTTGAAAATACATCTAGGTAAAAAAAAATTATTTTTTTACCCCGCAAAGGCGGCACCTGGTGTGCCGCCTTTGGGTGTTTTTTCACCCAGGGAAAGGCGGCACATGGTGCGCCACATTTGCCCAAAAATAAACCACAAAAGCGGCACACCAGGTGGCACCTTTTCATAAATATTTTTTTTAAAATTTTTTATTTTTATTTTTGTTTTGTTTTGTTTTGTTATATATATATAACAAAACTTTTCAGCAGAATTTTTCTATTATTTAATATCCAGCAGCACTGTCATTACAGAAGTCTGGATTCTGACAGAAACTCTCACCCTGGACTCCCTTTTATAAGGGGGTTTGCCCTGGAAATCATACTGCATTTCCGATGTGGGATTCTGGTTCTTTTTTTTCTGCACAGTATATTCTGTGTTTCTGATGTGGAATTCTGTTTCAAGTACGCGAATTTGAAAGACTATAAAATATAAAATATATGACCAACATAAATGAAACTTTAAACATTGATTAAATATATAAGGAATAGTTGAAAACAAAAATAATTTCATAAAAAATGTTAATACAAATTAATTTATAAGCTTTCAAAACCACCTACTTGAAACTTAAACAAATTTCATGTACGTGACTTTGAAAGCATATAAAAGATAAACTATAAGACCAATATAAATAAAACATTAAAAATTGATTAAACATATAAGAAATAGTTGAAAAAAAAATAATTTCATAAAAAATGTTGACCAAAAACAATTTATAAGCTTTCAAAACCATCAACTTGAAACTTAAAAATGTTTCAAGTTCCCGACTTTGAAAGACTATAAAACATAAACTATAAGACCAATACAAATGAAACTTTAAACATTGATTAAACATATAAGAAATAGTTGAAAACAAAAAAAACTTCCTAAAAAATGTCCATAAAATTTAATTTATAATCTTTCAAAACCGTCTACTTGAAACTTAAAAATGTTTCAAGTATGCAAATTTTAAAGACTATAAAACATAAAATATAAAACCAACATAAATGAAACATTAAACACTGATTAAAAATATAAGGAATAGTTGAAAACCAAAAGAAGTTCCTAAAAAATATCGATGAAAATTAATCTATAAGCTTTCAAAACCGCCTACTTGGAACTTAAAAATGTTTCAAGTACGCGACTTTGAAATACTATAAAACATAAACTATAAGACCAATATAAATGACACTTTAAACATTGATTAAACATATATGAAATAGTTGAAAACAAAAGGAATTTCCCACATCGGAAATTCAGAATGTACTGCGTAGGAAAGGGAGAACCTGAATCCCACATCGGAAATGCAGAATGATTTCTAGGGAAAGCCATCTTAATTAGTAATATAATTATTAATTATATAATAGTTAATTAGTTCATTAGTAATATAATTATTAATTATAATTATTCATTATAATTATTAATTAGTAATTATTAATAATTAATTATATAAAAATTAGTTAGTTAATTTGCAATATTATAATTAATTATATAATAATAAATTAGTAAAATAGTAATATAATTTTTAATTACATTTATTCATTATAATTATTAATTATTAATTAGTTAATTAGTAATATAAATATTAATTATAAATATTAATTATAATTATTAATTAGTAATTATTAATAATTAAATATATAATAGTTAGTTAGTTCATTAGTTATATAATTATTAATTATATAACAATTAATTAGTAAATTAGTAATATAATTTTTAATTACATATATTCATTATAATTATTAATTATTAATTAGTAATTAGTAATTATTAATTATTAATTAGTAAATTAGTAATATAATTATTAATTATATTTATTAATTATTACTTATTAATTATTAGTTTTTACTTATTAATTATTACTTATACAATAATTATTTAGTTAATTATTAATATAACTATTAATTATATAATAATTAATTAGTTAATAAGTAATATAATTATTAATTATATAATAGTTAATTAGTTAATTAGTAATATAATAATTAAATATAATTATTAATAATTAAATATGTCATAATTAATTAGTTAATTAGTAATATTATTATTAATTATATAATAATTAATTAGTAATATAATTATTAAATATATAATAATTATTTAGTTAATTAGTAATATAATTAATAATTATAAGTAATTAATTAGTGATTATTAATTATTAATTATTAATTAATTAATTAGTAATATAAATATTCATTATAATTATTCATTATAATTATTAATTAGTAATTAATAATTATTAATAAGTAATTATTAATTATAAATTAGTTAATTTGTAAAATAAATATTAATTATAATTATTCATTAAATTATTAATTATTAATTGTTAATTATTAATTATTACCCAATAATTATTACTTATATAATAATTATTTAGTTAATTATTAATATATCTATTAATTATATAATAATAAATTAGTTAATTAATAATATAATTATAGCCTTTCAAAGTCACGCACTGGAAACATTTTTAAGTTTCAAGTAGACGGTTTTGAAAGCTTATAAATTATTTGTCATCAAATTTTTTTATGAAATTCTTTTTGTTTTCAACTATTTATTATTTGTTCAACTAATGTTTAAAGTTTCAATTATATTCGTTTTATAGTTTATATTTTATAGCCTTTCAAATTCGCATACTTGAAACTTTTTTAAGTTTCAAGATGGTGCTTTTGAAAGTATATAAATTATTTATAATCAATAATTTTGATGAAATTATTTTTGTTTTCAACTATTTCTTATATGTTTAATCAATGTTTAAAGTTTCATTTATATTGGTCTTATAGTTTATATTTTATAGTATTTCAAAGTCGCGTACTTGAAACATTTTTAAGTTTCAAGTAGGCGGTTTTGAAAGCTTATAGATTAATTTTCATCAATATTTTTGAGGAACTTCTTTTGGTTTTCAACTATTCCTTATATTTTTTATCATTGTTTAATGTTTCATTTATGTTGGTCCTATATTTTATGTTTTATAGTCTTTCAAATTCGTGTACTTGAAACATTTTTAAGTTTCAAGTAGACAGTTTTGAAAGACTATAAATTAATTTTTATGGACATTTTTTAGGAAGTTTTTTTTGTTTTCAACTATTTCTTATATGTTTAATCAATTTTTAATGTTTCATTTGTATTGGTCTTATAGTTTATGTTTTATAGTCTTTCAAAGTTAGGAACTTGAAGCATTTTTATGTTTCAAGTTGATGGTTTTGAAAGCTTATAAATTGTTTTTGGTCAAAATTTTTTATGAAATTATTTTTGTTTTCAACTATTTCTTATATATTTAATCAATGTTTAAAGTTTCATTTATATTGGTCTTATAGTTTATCTTTTATAATCTTTCAAAGTCACGTACTTGAAATATGTTTAAGTTTCAAGTAGGTGGTTTTGAAAGTATATAATTTAATTTGTATCAACATTTTTTATGAAATTATTTTTGTTTTCAACTATTCCTTATATGTTTAATAAATTTTTAAAGTTTCATTTATGTTGGTCCTATATTTTATGTTTTATAGTCTTTCAAAGTCGCGTACTTGAAACAGAATCCCACATCAGAAACACAGAATATACTGCGCAGAAAAAAAAAAGAACCAGAATCCCACGTCAGAAATGCAGTATGATATCCAGGGCAAGACCCCTTATAAAAGGGAGTTCAGGGTGAGTGTTTCTGTCAGAATATAGACTGTTGTAATGGCAGCGCACCATGTGCTGCCTTTCCATGGGCAAAAGAACTCCCAAAGGCGGCACACCAGGTGCCGCCTTTGAGGGGTAAAAAAATAATTTTTTTTACTTAGATGTATTTTCAATTTTTTTTTGAAAAAATGTAAAAAAAACTCGATTATTGACTCTACTTATGCTACTCTAGTCTCCATACATGTGGACAAGTGACTGCAAAACAATTCTCTACTTTCAATCTCTTCCAAATCATTCAATAGAAAGGTGTTATTCTCTCTATAAAAGCAGCAAATGATAGGGCTCAGACAAGAATAGAGTAAATCCTTTTTATTTGACAGTAGAAATTCTGTAGATAATTGAAAAATTTGTCTAACCGTATGGAGAAAAAGATATGTTCCTTAGAGACACCTCCGCCGGCCTCTCGCACGCATGCAAGCCGAGTTCCAAAATTCCCGATAACCCCCCTACTCCCCTCGGGTTCCCAATTTATTAGCCTCACAAAAAGAAAGACTGACATTTAAAATTATACCCCTCTTAAAAATATTAAGGAGTATTCCCTTTTCCAACCCTATCCCTCCTCTGATAAGTGTCTAGAACCGGTGGCCTTTAATTCCCTCCCATCTATATTCCAACCCTTCTATCAGTATGTATATACATATTCACATGAGAATATGTGCATTGAGAATATGTATTCCCACCCAACTGTATTCCAACCCTTCTATCAGTATGTATATACATATTCACATGAGAATATGTGCATTGAGATATGTGCATATATATATAAATGTATATTTTTATAACGATAAAGGTAAACTTTCAAATATAACGTTAATGTTTTAATTCGATTTTCAAGTAAGTTTTGAAAGGGGGGTTTTTAGGATATTGGTTTCCAAAGTATGATTTGAAGGCCCATTTGGCACTTTGTAAAGGAAGCACTAAATAATAACAACATTATTATTATTATTACAGATATTATATATTTCATTAAATGTTTCGAATGAAGTTTCAAAGTAAATATGTATTATGCTGGTTGTGGCTTGACTACAAAGGGAAGTGGATTGACTAAAAATGCCACGAATGAAGTTTCAAAGTAAAAATGTATTATGCTTGTCAGGGCTTGACTAAAAAGGGAAGTGTTTCCTGTGTCAATCATTTAGATGGACGCTGGAAAAGAGCTTGAAGAATGTTTTAGTAAATAACTTGTTTAGCTATTGTTTAATGAAACACCTTATGCTAACAGAAGTTTTTATGTGTTAAAACTCATGGGAAACCCCAGGTGCTTTGCTAGGCTAATCTAGATGGGACAAGGATCCCCCACCACTAGTAATGTTAGTGAGATAGTTATGTGGCGCCTCCTCTAGCCAAAGAGGTATAAAATCCAAATCCACTGCTAGGGTGACGTAGCGTCTCTAGGTGCCTAGCCTTCAGTGACCTTAGGATGTTTTTCCTATGATTTCTATTTTAAAATTACTGATTGTACATTTTTACCTTGATTTACTTTATGTTGTCATGATTATATATATACCCTTCATTTTTCTTTCCTATTTGTTGTCCTGGTTTATGCTTCTGCTTTAGTAACACCATTCTTACCCTGCATTGATTACTTTTGTACATTTTTTCTAGTTTCTGTATTTTATATTTGGGCTTAGTTATTCAATTGTACTCCTTAAATTATTATTTGAATTTTCCTTTTGAGTGCTTTTAAAGAAATGGTTTTAAGATGGGGATTTCAAAAGTGAACTTTTAATAAAATATTTAAAGGAAATTTCTAAATTTCTTAAGCCTGTCTTTGATTTTATGAGGACTTGGAAAATATATATGAGTTCTCTTGCACAAATAAAGATTTTTTTAAATTAATGTATTTCAAACTAGTATCTCTGGAGTGTTTTGTAAAAGATAATGTGTGGAACCGTTGGCGAACCCCTGTGCTCACACCCTACTTACATCAATCGGTGTATGTAGACCGAGTGGCTCTTGAAAGTCCAGGTTCTGATTTTAAAGAGTTCCTTTTCTTGGACTCTTATTACAGACCGCTCTTGGAGGGGCTTCTGAAGATGTTGGATGGAGAGTGACCTTGGGTCACATGGGAATCTTGCTCGTGTATGTCTTTATTTTTAGTGATTTGGTAGCTCAAACAAATAGATCATCCTTGTTTTCTTTATTTTATGGATGGTTTTTTATGCATGTGGCGTTATGGATGTTGAATAATAGGGGTTGTTTCTTGTGAGGTAGTTGGAGGTGGGGGTGGGTTTTTCTTTTTGTTTTACTTTCCCTTTATACCTGTTTATCTGCCTTTTCATGGGTGTCCAATCTATGGATGCATCATTCCATTTTTTATTTTTGTTATAATGGAAGAGAGGTGGACCCAAATACCCAATATGCCTCTTAATAGAGGTCTTGGAGTTTATTTATAGAGAATTATAATGATAAAAACCATCCAAGTTTGATGTGGGACACACACTCCAACACTTCCTCTCAAACTAGATCTACCAAGCATGGATACATGATTAAAGAAAACATAGCAAAGAAAATAGTGCAAACAAAAAACACTGCTAACACTCCCCCTCAAGCTGGACATACCCAGCTTTATTGCATAACAAGACAAAACACAATAGAATATAAATCATCATGGGTGCTCCCCCAAGAAGAAAATGATAGATGATGTCGCAGAGAAGGATGCATCGACTAAGGACCGGCACCCGTCATGCGGAACCAGCAAGAATAGTTGGAAATGGATTGCACCGGTAGGAATAGTCGAATCGAGCCTCAACGGGAATTGTTAGGTTAGAAGCACATGACAAGACACTTTCCGGATTTCTGGAAGGGGCAACAGGATTGCATCAAATGGGAGGAGGAGGCTAGACACAACCAAAAAATTTCAACCAAACTTGCGAAGCATGGGTGAGATGGAGGAAGCACATGCAGGTTCCTTGCTCGATTTTCCCATCAGGGGTGTACGGGAGAAGGCATCGCATCGGGTGTTGAGTCATTGGGGGAAGGGGCGAGTGTAGGACAACGTAGGGGGCACATGAAGGGAAGAGGGCACATCAAGCCAGGAAGGGAATGAGGCCTGGAGGAACGCATCACGAGAGAGCCATGGTGGAACAGACGAAGATGGCAACGAGGCGCTGGGCTGCTTTGATGGAGAACTGCTATGCGCGGAAGAAGATGTCAATGGAGAGGAGGTGATGTGCAAGGAGACCGAGTGAACAATAGCTTTGAAAAGCACAGTGGACGGATCCTGACCTCCAACGGTCGCAACGACAAAGATGAATGCGGTGATGGGGATGTAGTTGCTGCTCTGATTCATTGTTCCCTTACCCTTGCACGGGACAGAGACCTCTGAGATGAGCGCAACCACTGGGTGGGGAGAACATAGGGAATCATCGTGGGTGGGGGGCAGACAGTGACCCGTGACAGAGGGAGGAGCAAAGGGGGCGACTGGGAGGAGGGTGTAATGACGGAGTGGTGACAACATATTAGGGCTCACTGGACATGGGGCCATCACCCCCGTTGGGAGAAAAAACGTATGTTGTTCGGAGGGGAGAGATTGGAAGGGAGGGTTTGGACTAGACCTCCACTAATACCATGTCAGAATGGAAGAGAGGTGAATCCAATTAATATCTCTTAAGAGAGGTCTTAAAGTTTATTTATAGAGAATTATAATGATAACAAACCATCCATGTCTGATGTGCAACACAAACTAAAACAATTTTAAATTTTCCAGTGCTAGTTTAATTTATTTTATGGGTGAAATCATTCCCACTAAGTTGCTTATGATTCCCTAGCCCTTGTCGCCAGCCAGCAGGAATCGGGAATTCCCCCCGAGCCTTGTCACGAGCTGACCTAGGCGTCCAATAGATGAATGGCTCTAGTTGATTCGTGACACTTATTGACATTCAACTCTCAGTGCTCTCATGTATTGTAACTTTTATTGGGCCATTTTTCTCTCTTTATTTTGTCTTCATAAAGTATTTATAACTCATTGTAATGGTGAGACATGAATCCTAAGAATTTGAAGTTTGTTTAGAAACTTTATATTCCTCCACTTGCTACGTGCTTCAATCGACGCATCATTTACTCATTAGAAGAGTTGTGGGAGGATTTTATCAGATGGTCACATAGAGACGTGGCCGAAATTACGTATAGATGTAATGACTTTAACAAAAGATTGAAAGGACAGAAAACATAAGGTGAAAATAACAATCCATATCATATGTGATATGTTAGAGATGTGCTTATGTCAGGTTTTTTTTAAAATTATTTTAAGAATATAACATGTATCATGTTATACAAAAAGTGATTACCACTTTATCATTCTTTCACATTGGAAACATATATATAGATAGATATATATGTAAAGTGATAATTGAACTTTCAAAGTAATTTTGAGTTGTCTCTAACTTATATTGGTCATGGAGTATTATATATTGTGACAAAATATTAAGATTAGCATGAGTAGAATTTTTGTATCAGGATACAGAATATGCTCATGAGGCACAAAACAGGTTTTGTGCACCGGATGGTCCATGAACTAAACCACATGGAGTGTCATACATTTTTTCTTTGATATACTAGGGGTGCATGGTTCATAAATGAATTCACCAATACCTAAAGTTAATTAGATACCTAGCATGAGAACTTTCATACTTCGATAAATTTCTTATGCAAGTCTTGAGGCTTAACTAATCGTGGGGTGGTTGGGTATGTTATTGATCATGTCATCAGTTGGAGCTTAAGAAAGATGATATTTGTCCTATAGTATGTCGAGTATGACATGTGGTCCCTCAATTGAGATAGACTAAAAATGAATGGTGTGATGTATTCATCAACCTGGCTATTCTATACTTGGAGAATCGAGAACATATGAGTTGGAAATATGGGATAGATATACTCCATGTTTCATGGTCACTCATTGTTTTAGACAAAGGTGTTATATGAAAATGCATGTTTCCATATGATACGACTGGAGGACACAGGTATAGAGATACATTTGTTCGATAAGAAACCATGTCAAATCTCTTTGTAGCTTGAGTATCATTGATGTTTTACTAGAGACCTCTCTTTTATTACATTTATGAATTCAGGAATTCATATTTGTTGTCAATGCTGCAAAGGCCTGTGGGGTCACAATTTGTGGTTTGCTGAATAAGGTTTGAGTTTTACTCAAGGAGATACTCTAAAAGGTGTTTAAAATTTATCCAGAAAGTGTTTTGGATGGGTATTTGATAAAGATCTCAACATAGCAGAGAAACTTTAATGTATTAAAATGGTAAAGGAGGAGAGTACAATGAGTAAGATAGAAACTTACAGCAGTAGTATCCCCCTCAGATGAGTAGAACCCAACCTGATTCAACCCTTTAGGTCGTAGTACATTCTACCCCCTCCACTCTCTCCAGCCCAGCCAATTTATAGCAACCCTTACTAACTACCTATGGACCCCCCAACATATTCTACTTTTATTCCACAACATATTCCTCCATCGGTCCCCTCTATAACAACCTCCTCTAACAGTTTTGGGCCCCAATAATATTCCTTCAGGATCCCAACATATTTCCTGTGGGCCCCCATGCAATTACAATAGATTCCCCAGCAACAGCCCCTATTTTCCTGCATCACCTCCATTCTTTCCCAACCCATGTTTTCCTATCACTATCACCCTCCCGAAAAAACACCTTGTCCTCAAGGTGGTGGATGTGTCCCACAAGTGTGACAAACCCAGCATGCCAAGAATTTTCCCAAACCAGCCTTGCTATATGGAACTGCGGGTGGTGAGGTGCACTGGACATATGGTCATGCCAAGAAATCTGTCATATGATCCTCCTATCTTGCTTGATATCTATTTTTGTCAATTCGTCATCATGCCACATCATAGTTTTCGGATGGTGTAGCCCCCTAGTTAACATGCAACCGTAGTGGAGGGGGCTAGTTTCCAGCACAAGTGCCCCATGCTGAACATTAGTAACTCCCACAAGAAGTGAAACAATAGGGGGCTGTGTGAGATTAATCACTGTTGGATATGAATTAAATGTTGCTTCCACCTTTGTCTAGTTTGGCACCAAATCAGCAACAATTCTAGATGGAGGAAATGCAAAGAAATACATAAGTTGAAAGGCCGAATGGCTTGAAGCTGTGCCCAAACAATGCCCATGTTTCTAGAAATGTTGTTCCATGTTGGGAGAAAGTGTAGGTGAGCTCCATCTAGTTGCACGCGCAACCACTATAGGAAGAATGGGAGAAGTGACCCCATTTGCGCTAGGTTGTACCATGCCCATAGGAACTTGGTGAAATCTAGCAGTTTCGAGAAGAGTTTCAGTAGACCACTTCGAACTATAAAGCATCAGTAATAGCATTGCAATCATACTTAGTTTCCTAGTCATGGTCGCCTCCAGTGACATTGTACCCGTGAACCCCCAAGAACTGGGTCGTGGCTCTCGTGGTTCTGTCATTGACGACGCTTCGTTCTCCGAGTGAGCGGCCATTCCCGTGGCAGCTTCAGGCTCCCAAGTGGATTTTCCTACAGCATCAAAAAGGACAGTGTGGAAGGAGGACAGATTGGAAGTAGAGGACGGGAGGTCCTCAGTGAGAAACGATGCTATCTCTAGGCGGCGAACCATGGAAGTGATGAGGTGGAGAAGATCCGCCAATTCGGAGGCCATAAATTCCCGAAACTTGGCCTTCTTTGTGCGAAACACTACCAATGTCGATTGCAGGTTTGTGAGAGGGGTTTCTAGGATCCCCATTCATTGGTTGAGGCCATATTGACAAGCTTAGTGGCGGGTTTCCATGGAAGGGAAGGTGGTGGTGAAGGGTATTCACAAGGTATTGTATATGATGTGATACATGGTGAGGTAGATGATAACTTTTCGAAAGTGTTTTAAAAGATATCCAAAAAGGATTTTTTTGTATGCCTTCACAAGTTATTGTATATGATACAATATAAAGTAAAATGATACAAAGTCTATAAGACTTTAGTGCAACTGAGATATTGATGGATGCCTTAAACCCTTATGCATGTGATGCTTTTAAGATTGTATCGTATAGTACAATAAAGTTATATCATAAATCATGACATTTTTTATCTTGTTATTGCCCCAACCTATTGTAGTGTACAATAGGTCATGTCGTTAGGCAGTTGTATTGTGCAATTTAAATTAACACCCTATGACCAATTGAAGCATTCAAACGTTAAGGGTTAACATTCAGGAATCTTCCACAACTATCATTTATGGTTTATGTTTCATGAGATGATGTTTGGAGAATTATTGGTTGAATGATTTAAATGAACACCCTGTGATCGATTCAATCATTCGAACGTTAAGGGTTAACATTCAGGAATATCATTTATGATTTACGTTCCATGAGATGAAACGTTTGGAGAATTATGGGTTGTATTTAAAGGTTAAATGCATACAAATACTGCATGCATAACTCATGCATTTCATAACCTATGAATTAATGCATGTTACTAGGGCCTTTATAAAGTGACTAATGCCATTGAGATGGTTTCCTGAGTTATAAAAGTATCGTGTCAATTCTCCCTCACCCCGAAGCTCATTCTTCCTTCTTTCCCATGAGGCACTAGAATGTAGTGGAAGTCTTTCCCATGAGATGGTTGGTTCACATCAATTTGTGGATACATCATAGAGAAGGGAGTCCTTTGGCTGCCTTTTAGTATTCATCAACCATATTATTGAAGACTGATATAGGGGTGCTCATCAATGCATAGTACACACTGTTTCTTCATTTTATGTAAATTCTTGATTTTAGTTTCAAGCATGGTAGATCATGGGTTTAAGGAGTTTCTAATTGTTTATACTAAGTTGATTAAGAGTTAATCAATCCTTAGAAACACATCAAAAGTATATCCAAAAGTTCTACCAATTCATATGAATTGGAGTTTGGGCCAATGTGGGATTCACATTAGTGGGACAATGAATGTTCGGATGTGAACAATCATAAATAAATAAAGTAAATCCAATTGAAAGTTATTCATGTTTAGAATAATGTAAATCAAATTTATTTCTCATCTCAAGGTATTCACAAGATTATTTAATTTGAAATAAGAGAATACAAGAAGTTGTTTTCGAACATTTGTTAAATAGATAGGGAGGCAACAAGCTGGGTTAATGGTTCATAATTCATTATGTGACGTGTGGGAGTGTGTTAGGACCCAAGAGAGAATGAGAGAGAAAGAGAGTTTAAATAGTCGTAGACTCTTTGTATTAGATGATGAACAGAACCAATAGTGGAGATACAATGGTAGGAGAAAGAAGAGATAGGGAAAGAGGAAGAAGAAACCCACAGGAGAAGACCACCCTCCTGAGAGCCCAACTGTGATCACCGGCGAACCTACTGCCAAGAAGATACAAAATGATTCACATCCTCTCCCCTCAGCTAGCCCCCTCTATTTATTGCCCCTAACCAAGAACAGACCACTCCAACCAACTAACAAACTCTAACAACCTACTGCCATATGTCATCATCCCCTAACCAACTATCAAATACTAACAATAAAAGGCTATGCCACAACAAACACTAACTACCTACCAGACACTAACATACAACCCCTTATATTCCTAAAAATTCCATCCCACCTAAAAACCACCTTGTCCTCAAGGTGAACCTTCATAAACACATCCCGGCCTCTGCAGCAATGGAAATGTTGGCCCGCTTTGAAGATTGATCCAAGGATTGCAAAATTCTCAACTTGGAGCAAATAAAATGTCAGCCCATTTTTCTGGATTTTTTTGTCCTCAGTCTTATTTTCGGATTTTGTGCAGTCTCCTCTATGATTTCCTCCATAGTTGGGAAAAGCACAACCCCCATATATAACAAGGACACAACAACTAGTAACTAGCAGCTGCCTACAGCCAACAACCATCTGGCTTATCCACTTGAGCTGTAACAACTTTGTACTTGCTTCCTGTGGCAAGGTTTTCAGTACTACTCCAGCAATCTGAGTGCTTAAATGGGTCTTCCCCTCCTCCTTGAGCCAATACAAACCAGAAATCTTGGAGTCCAATTCACTATTAGGAAATACATTGGTAAATTTAATGCCTCCATGAACAATCTTGAGTCTTGATTCTTCATGGAGAAAAATTAGGCCTCTTGCAATCCCAACTGTGATTTTAAGCCTTGTTGGCCAAATTCACCTTGTGCATAGGGTAAAAAGTTGGAGAAACAGTGACACCCAGTTTGCCGAGGAAACTGACTTCTGAAAAATTGCACGTGCCTATTTTTCAATGAGATCAAAATAGGGTATCTCCAACCAGAAGCCTCGAAAAGCACCTATCTCACAATCCTGCGTTGTAGCCCCAACCTCTGAAATTTCTTCTCCAGCATCGATAAATACCCCAACCGCAATTTCCACGTCTTTAGGGTGAACTAGAAACACCTGTGAATGTTCAGCAACAAAAACTATCCACACACAAATATCAACATCAAGAAAACAACCTCATTTGAAGACAAAATCATCATATCCATAACTACCAATAGCATAATAGTCAGTATCAAATAGAATAGTTTTCCCAACACTTTTTCGGGAATTCTAAGGTGTTGGAAGAAAACTAAAATGTCCTCCCCTTAAATCCCAGCAGTAAAAAATCCCAACTGGAGCCACCGTCCTTGAAACCATCAATAAATACCAATATAACTGTGTTGCCCTGACTAATGGAACATTCGACCAGACACCTAATAACTTCGATGAAAGAATTATATCGGTTGGCTCTACAAAATATTGTTCAGCCATTTTTTATTCATCCAAACCGGACTTGATATCTTCTTATTGTGCATCTCTTCTTCTTGTGAATATGTTTCTGCCTCAACACCAAAGCAGAACTCATTCAGAACATCTCTCAAAAAAATATATGTATTAACTTTGTAAACAAGATTCTATGCTCCTCGGCATCGTACTGCAAGTCCAGTAGCAGACCTTGTTTCTGCCTCAACACCTAAGCAGAACTCCTCATTCAGAGCTTCCCTCAAAACATTATCTGTATTAACTTTGTAAATAATATTCTCTGCTCCTCAGCATTGTACTGCAAGTCCAGTAGTAGCCCTAAGCCTAGCTAGAGTAGAATCAATGTCATCCCCAGCTACAGAAACAAGTTTCACACACTTCTTCTGGGAAAAATCTTTCCGATTCAATCCTACCTGATACAGAACATCCAACATCTCCAAATAGTGCTCGGTTGCATCACCAGTATAGCTCGCATCACTCGTTGTGTTGTAATATTTTATTGCTTGAGCTTTCCTGAATGGCATCTTGCACGAGATCCTCAGCCTCAACTTCAGAATCTTCTACTGCAACTCTGATTGCTCCCCCAACATCTGACAACCCAAAATGATTAGTCATACTTCCAGCTAGGTCATAAGCATTCAAAGTTAGCATAATCACACTTGGGACTTCTTCCTGCCAAACAAAATTGGAATCTAATTGCCACTTCCCCCTTCCGGACCAAACTGGAAACATGTCAAGTTGTCTATTAATTCTCTCATTGCAATGTGATCCACCTCCCCAACACTTCATTCATCAGATTGCATACTAGATTCATCCCAGTCCTCGATGCACAAAATGTTCAGTTTAATCACCTCTAAAGTAGGTTTTGTGTGCATATACTTTGGTAGAAACCCTAGCGCCGCTTGAGCAAGCATTGACTTCCCTACCCCACCACCTGTAAGGAGTTTGGGTGTGGGCTGGCAAAGTCGGAAATAAGTGATTATGTTGTTAGGGGCTATCCGTTTGAGACAGGAGGGCGTGTAACTGCCTAGGGGCAGTTCTGTACTTTTCTTTTGATAGTTTGTTGAGTTGGTTAGCTGGAAGGGTGGGTTAATAAATAGGGGGGTCGGTGTTTGTAGAGGGACACAAATCATTTTAGCAATTTCTTGGAAGCATGTCATCAGTGGTCTCAGCTGGGCTCGTGGAAGGGTTGTCTCCTCCCGTGGGTTACTTCTTCTCTTTCCCCTTCTCTTTCTCCATCTATTGTAGCTCCACTCTTATTCTTGTACAACAGCTAATATACATATTCTTCACTTGTTTTCTCTCTCTCTCTCAATATTTTTACATAACAATTTGACGACTCCACTGTGGAGATTCCATGCGAGAGGACTAATCACACGATTGGGGAGAGGCGTCGCAGGAGAGGAGGATCGCTACAGGAAAATCATAGCAGCAGGAAGAAAAAAAGAAGAAGAAGAAGAAGAAATCGGCTCTGACATAGTGGAGTTGAGAGGCGCCGTAGGTGAGGTGGAACTCTGGGGAAGTGTCATGCAAGATGGAGGATCGCTACTGGAGAAACTCCTTCGCTATAGAAGAGAACCAAACGTAGCATAAGGACAATCGCTGCTGTGTAAGTTGATGAGTGAAGCACGCAAGGGAGCAAAGGCTGGGGAAAATTGAGCTGTTGTGTGATCTTCTGTGGACATTTACTGCTGGAGACGTGTACGCCGTGGGGAACCAATCGTTGCCGATGAACCGCCATTGTTGCTGGGAGATGAATGCAGAAAAGATGGTGAAAGGAGAAGGGTGAAACACAGCTGCTAAGCGGATGAACGTCGCTAGGGAGACGTGTCTTGGACTTTCATACAGAGTTGGAACACCGGGGGGAAACGATCGCAGCTAAGCCGATGGAGGAGGACGACCACGTTTGGGAGAGCTTTCGGGCCGCGGTGAGTTTCCGACGTAAGTGCTGTTGATGGACGGCTTTTGATGGATGGAAAAGAAGAAAAAAAACATAGAAAACGTACAATGCGTCTGCTAAAGACGGAAGAGTATTAAACAAAAAAAGAGTGAAAAATCAATTTTTAGGAAATTTTTTCTCTCAAGTTGACAAAAGTTGACGGTGATGATGTTGGTTGACACACGAGTTGGAGACATTGGAGCAGATGGCTATTTTTTCAGAGCAAAACATCCAGCATAGCTTGCTCAGTTGTGAGCTAGAAGCATGATTGTACAACGAATTTTTTGGTTGGGGGTGGGGAGCTGAATAAATGAGACAACAAAGTGCGATACAGACACTATTGCAGAAGTAGACGAGAGGTGTGACCAAGAGAGTTAAGTTACCTGAATTTAATGGAGAGGATCCTCTTAGTTGGATCATTGAAGTAGAAGCTTATTTCTTGATCAACAGAATGACAGAATATATGAAAATACACCGGTCATAGCTTTGTATGGTGAACTCAACTCTATATTGGTTCTTATCATGGCTGAAAGCTAATCCCGGAGTGTCATGGAAAAAGCTAAAACCGACATTGATAAAAAGGTATGGAATTATGACGGAGGGAGATCCACAACGGTTTTTAAAGGGGCTTCGAGAGACTATTTTTGTGGAGCATATTGAGTCTAAATTGGTACAACCTACTGAGGAGGTTACATATTTGTTTTTTGATATGGATGTGCAGGAGCAATTTGATTCCAGATTGGAACGACCTGTACAGGAAAATCACTTAACCATTGGCACATGAAGTGAGGAATATTATCAGGGGAATGACATCCTAACTCCGAATACTTGTAGCACACATGGAGGAATCTCAACAGACAAGTTTGATCCTTCTGTTGAGCATGCTTTGGTTGAGGGGCCACTGGTTACTCAGACCACAAAGGTAGAAATCAACAGTACAGATGCCATAGCGGATGGAATACCAGCGTTTTGTGGTTTTCCTATATAATCAGTATTTGATATATGCACCAAATGCATAGACTTCTTGCGTGGGGAATCTAAAGATAGGGGAGGCTACATTGTTTCATCCTTGACCGAGGCTGCAAAATTCTGAAAATCCTGGTTGGGGCCGGAGGTTTGCCTATTTTTTGCAAGGGTTTTTACATAAATGAAGTTAGAATAGAGGGTTTAGCTGGTGGAGATGCAGAGAAATATTCCAGCCCACATATAGTTCATCGAGAATTGTGAGTTCCAGTTGCACTTCTCAAGGGGAATAATTTTTAGCAATGTCAAAAGGGGAAGAAAAGGAAGTGGTTACATCTGAGTTTTTTGTGTGGCAAGTGGAAGAAGTGGATCCATGTAGGAATTATTGCTTGGAAGTTCCTCTGAATGGTTCTCATTTTTTAGAAATTCTGTGTATGCAGTGTTCTCAGCTAGCTAAAGTTTCTAAAGGGCGGGGAACTATATTTTCTCTGGCTCGTGATTTTGGTTTTACTCCACACTTAGTGTTTATATTGGAGTTAACCTAAATAGTGGGTAATAAATATATTCAGGTTGGTTTGAATTTGGGAGGCCAAGGAGCATAATTTGAGAATGAGTTTTTGGTAGGAGCACCTCTGGAAGATATTGTGGACTTGGTGCTCGATCCTAAAATGGCTACGACTCGCACAAATACTAGAGAGTCGGAACTAGAGGGTATCAATGGGTTCCTTTTAGTTGAAAATATTGACAGCCTGTTTACTGATCAGACTGGAGGTGCTATCTCAGAAACTGAAGTTAGCCATGATCTTGATGATGGTATTCATGATTTTTCTGAGTCACATGAACCTTTGGAAAATGGTACTAAGGCATCAGAAATTGGGAATTTGATTACTAATATTGATGAGGAATCATCATCATCATTGATTATCAGTGGCCATTTTATATCTGTTGCTGGTACCATGGGCACCAATGTTGGGTCGGAAGAAGGCAAGGGAGTGATGGCAAGAGGGGGGTGAATTGCCTTTTTAAAAAAGATTAACAAATTAAAATCAAAGTAAAGAAAGCAGCGGAAATAAAGAAGGCAAGACACAAGAAATTGTTAACGGAGTTCGGCCAAAACCCGGCCTACGTCTCCGCTCCCAACTCAACCGTTGAGAGATTCCTACCGCTTGCTTTTCAATGGTTTTAGCAAGAAACCCACTAGGCTTTGAGGTAGCACTAGGACCTATTACAGCTTGCTTTTTGTGGTTTAGCAAGAACCCACTTGCTTTTAATGGTTTAGCAAGAACCCACTATCCTTCTTACAGGTGAAGGATAGCTCACCTATGACACAAGCCTTTTAAAAGGAAAGGCTTGAAGAAACCTCTTCACACCTTAGTGGTGATGTGAAACCCAAAAGAAAGAGGGATGAAGAAAGAGTTTGGGGTTTGTAGGCACAAACCCAATTTGAAGCTCAAAATAAATAAACAATAAAAACCGTAATTGGGAGAAGCCTTGGGCGCCTTTGATTGTTTGGAGATGTTGAAGGACGCTTCCAAGCTTCTTTGATGGAGCTCCTTGGATGTGGAAGTTGTTGGAGCACTTGAGGTTCCTTTGAAGGAAGTCGCCGGAGGTTGGCCAATTGATCCAAAATATGTCCGTTGGCTTCGTATATGTTCCGGTAGGTGTCCAGGGCTTCCTTGGCCTTTATTTATAGGCATGGAACCCTTGGGGAGGCTTCGGAAGGCAAGGGAGTGATGGCAAGAGGGGGGTGAATTGCCTTTTTAAAAAAGATTAACAAATTAAAATCAAAGTAAAGAAAGCAGCGGAAATAAAGAAGGCAAGACACAAGAAATTGTTAACGGAGTTCGGCCAAAACCCGACCTACGTCTCCGCTCCCAACTCAACCGTTGAGAGATTCCTACCGCTTGCTTTTCAATGGTTTTAGCAAGAAACCCACTAGGCTTTGAGGTAGCACTAGGACCTATTACAGATTTCTTTTTGTGGTTTAGCAAGAACCCACTTGATTTTAATGGTTTAGCAAGAACCCACTATCCTTCTTACAGGTGAAGGATAGCTCACCTATGACACAAGCCTTTTAAAAGGAAAGGCTTGAAGAAACCTCTTCACACCTTAGTGGTGATGTGAAACCCAAAAGAAAGAGGGATGAAGAAAGAGTTTGGGGTTTGTAGGCACAAACCCAATTTGAAGCTCAAAATAAATAAACAATAAAAACCGTAATTGGGAGAAGCCTTGGGCGCCTTTGATTGATTGGAGATGTTTAAGGCCGCTTCCAAGCTTCTTTGATGGAGCTCCTTGGATGTGGAAGTTGTTGGAGCACTTGAGGTTCCTTTGAAGGAAGTCGCCAGAGGTTGGCCAATTGATCCAAAATATGTCTGTTGGCTTCGTATATGTTCCGGTAGGTGTCCGGGGCTTCCTTGGCCTTTATTTATAGGCATGGAACCCTTGGGGAGGCTTCGGAGCCGTTGGAGAGGCTTAAAGAGCCGTTGGGAGCCAAGTGGGCCAGCCTGGTCAAACTGCAACGGCTAGTTTGACTGGCTCCACCGGCTGGCCGGTACAGTCCCACCGGTTGGCCGGTGCCTTGAAAAAGGATGAGGATTTCTGTCCAGGGGCCACCGGCTGGCCGGTGCCAGAGCCACCGGCTGGCCGGTGGCTTGGTAGTAGCTGTTCTTCTTTTCCAGGCACCACCGACTGACCGGTGCCAGAGCCACCGGCTGGCCGGTGGGCAGACAGTAGATACCACTGTTTGACTGGATGCCACCGGCTGGCCAGTGACACAGCCACCGGCCGACCGGTGGAGCCTGGCAGTGGGCAATGCCTCTGCCAGGTCCACCGGCTGGCCGGTGCTATCACACCGGTTGGCCGGTGGACTGAATTTCAGTCCACTTGATGTGCTTCAGCGCCCATTTCCTTGGCAATCTTTTTCCTATCATCCACAACACTTAAAACAATGTTAGATAAATAAGAAAGGTGATTGTGATCATGAAAATCAAACAACGAGGGGAACGAGATGTACAACAATCTCCCCCTATTTTGATGATCACAATCACCAAAACAATTAATGTAAAATACTGAAATTGAAAGGAAATGCTAAGCATGATGAAAAGGATTCTCCCCCAATCAATCAAGAAATTTCTCCCCCTTTGTGATTATCAAAATAGAATGGGGCATAAAACTTGATTGAGGGAAACTTTGAAAAACAAA
This sequence comes from Viscum album, assembly GCA_963277665.1. NCBI lineage: Eukaryota > Viridiplantae > Streptophyta > Magnoliopsida > Santalales > Viscaceae > Viscum > Viscum album. The sequence continues at coordinate 233,644,450 of OY728121.1, forward strand.
ATTTGAGATTTGAAAATCAAATGAAATGTTTTGAAATGTAAATTTGAATAACAGTTTGAATTGAAAGTTTTGAATCAAAAACCAATTGAATTTTGAAATTTGAAACCAAATGAAATTTTTGAAATTTTTGAATCAAAAAATGAATAACAGTTTGAATTGAAAGTTTTGAAAAAAAATTCGATACCAACTGTTGGAAATTTAGAAATGAAAATTCAATAGAAAATTTTGAATTGAGAGTTTTGAAACCAAGTGTTGAGTTTGAAATGAAAAATTTTGAATACACAAAAAAGCTTAAAAGAACCTAACTCCCCCTAAATAAAAACAATGAATCACCGGGGAGAGGGATTTTGAAAAGAGACAATTTTAGGCCCGGAGAGACTCGCAAGAAGGGATTTTTCAATCCAAACTTGTCTCATGGCAGGTCTTCTCCTATAAAATTCATCGGAATAGAAAATAGATTTGGGTTGACCGTACCGGGCGTTTTTACAATTACATTCATAAATAAGGTGCCCGGGTTTTTTACAATAATTGCAAAATTTAAAACTAGAGCTCCCCCTTACAAAAACAGTGGGTGCATGGGAGGAGGAGGCTTGGTTGGTGTAGCCAAGTCCATTGGTGGTTCTAGATACTCGTTGAGAACCTAAGAGTTTGGACAAATTTTGTTCACCTTGGGTGAACTTGGCTAAAGATTCTCTAAGGTCTTTGATGGTTGATTCCAAAGAATCAACATTTGGGAAATTTTGGATTTTAAGGGAGAGTTCCTCCTTCTCTTTGAGAAGTTGTTCTTTTTCGGAGGAAAGCTTTTTGAAATTCTTTTTCAAAGAAACAAATTTAGAAGAAAGTTCATGAAAACCATTTTCTAATTGGTCTCTAGCGTGTGAGAGTTCTTCATAAGATAGATGATTGAAAGAATTTGAATTTGAAGAACAAGAGGAGGAGGAGTCGGAAGATGTTACCTCATGTTTTGCCATTAGGCATTTTGTACCTTGGTCGCTCGAGGAGGAGGAGGAGGAGGATGATGAGGTGTCACTCCATGTCGCCTTGAGGACCTTTTTCTTTCCTTTTTCGTTTGGCGTGGCCCGTTTTTTGTTGAGTGGGCAATCGGGCTTGTAATGGCCCTTTTCGCCGCACCCGTAGCATTTTACCTTGGGCTCCGATCTTTTGTCGGGTTCTTGCTTTCGATGCTTGTGGGATTTCTTCTTCTTCTTGTGCTTCTTCATAAATTTGTGCATTTGGTGGGCGAGATTCTCCATTTCCGAGTCGCCGCTTGATGATGAAGAAGATGAAGATGATGATGAGGAGGAGGAGCTTACTTCTTTTTGTACCTTGAGGGCGATGTTCTTTGGTGTCTTGATTGGTGTGCCCTCCTTTTGAGCTTGACTCCTCATCGTGATCTCGTACGTCATTAGGGATCCGATGAGCTCCTCTACCGGCATATTTTTGACGTCCTTAGCTTCTTGGATCGCCGTCACCTTTGGTGCCCATGAGCTCGGAAGGACCCATAGAATCTTCTTGACCATTGCTTCAGCTGAAACATCATCACCAAGGGATTTTCTACCATTGAAAACGTCAGTGAAGCGTGTAAACATTTCAGAAATAGACTCATTTGGATGCATTGAAAAAGATTCAAAGTCTTATCTATACATATCTAACCGAGTATCCTTAATTTTGTTAGTGCCCTCATGGGTCACTTCCAATAGTTTCCAAATTTCATGAGATGAGGTGCAAGTGGAAACTCGGTTGAACTCATTTTGGTCAAGGCCGCAATGTAGAGCGTTCATGGCTTTGCCATCAAGCTCAAAGTTTCTAATATCAGCGGGGGTCCATTTGGATTCGTCGGGGGAAGACAAAGTATAACCTTGCATGACAATTTTGAAAATCGGATATCCTATGCTTCTTAAAAAAGTGGTCATGCGGGTTTTCCAATAAGTGTAGTTGGTCCCATCAAAAAATGGAGCCCGACCCAATGAGTAGCCTTCGGGGGCGAAAGAGGTAGATGCCATCACAATGGATCTTTGAATTTGAAACCTTTTAAGGTATTACTCAAATTACCCCTTTGATACCAATTGTTGGGTCGGAAGAAGGCAAGGGAGTGATGGCAAGAGGGGGGTGAATTGCCTTTTTAAAAAAGATTAAAAAATTAAAATCAAAGTAAAGAAAGCAGCGGAAATAAAGAAGGCAAGACACAAGAAATTGTTAACAGAGTTCGGCGAAAACCTGGCCTACGTCTCCGCTCCCAACTCAACTGTTGAGAGATTCCTACCGCTTGCTTTTCAATGGTTTTAGCAAGAAACCCACTAGGCTTTGAGGTAGCACTAGGACCTATTACAGCTTGCTTTTTGTGGTTTAGCAAGAACCCACTTGCTTTTAATGGTTTAGCAAGAACCCACTATCCTTCTTACAGGTGAAGGATAGCTCACCTATGACACAAGCCTTTTAAAAGGAAAGGCTTGAAGAAACCTCTTCACACCTTAGTGGTGATGTGAAACCCAAAAGAAAGAGGGATGAAGAAAGAGTTTGGGGTTTGTAGGCACAAACCCAATTTGAAGCTCAAAATAAATAAACAATAAAAACCATAATTGGGAAAAGCCTTGGGCGCCTTTGATTGATTGGAGATGTTGAAGGCCGCTTCCAAGCTTCTTTGATGGAGCTCCTTGGATGTGGAAGTTGTTGGAGCACTTGAGGTTCCTTTGAAGGAAGTCACCGGAGGTTGGCCAATTGATCCAAAATATGTCAGTTGGCTTCGTATATGTTCCGGTAGGTGTCCGGGGCTTCCTTGGCCTTTATTTATAGGCATGGAACCCTTGGGGAGGCTTCGGAGCCGTTGGAGAGGCTTAAAGAGCCGTTGGGAGCCAAGTGGGCCAGCCTGGTCAAACTGCAACGGCTAGTTTGACTGGCTCCACTGGTTGGCCGGTACAGTCCCACCGGTTGGCCGGTGCCTTGAAAAAGGATGAGGATTTCTGTCCAGGGGCCACCGGCTGGCCGGTGCCAGAGCCACCGGCTGGCCGGTGGCTTGGCAGTAGCTGTTCTTCTTTTCCAGGCACCACCGGCTGACCGGTGCCAGAGCCACCGGCTGGCCGGTGGGCAGACAGTAGCTACCACTGTTTGACTGGATGCCACCGGCTGGCCGGTGACAGAGCCACCGGCCGACCGGTGGAGCCTGGCAGTGGGCAATGCCTCTGCCAGGTCCACCGGCTGGCTGGTGCTATCACACCGGTTGGCCGGTGGACTGAATTTCAGTCCACTTGATGTGCTTCAGCGCCCATTTCCTTGGCAATCTTTTGCCTATCATCCACAACACTTAAAACAATGTTAGATAAATAAGAAAGGTGATTGTGATCATGAAAATCAAACAACGAGGGGAACGAGATGCACAACAACCAACTCATTAGTCAGTGCCTTTGAAGTTGAGAGCATGTCAAGATGCTCAAATAGTCCAACAAGCTTCCTTCCTGGTTCAGCAGTAGCTGGTTTTTCAAAGGAAGTTAGTCAATGGGATGGAAGTGAGTTGGCTCATCCTGGTGGTGATGTAAATTCAAATTTTGAAGCTGATAAATCATCGAACTTGAAAAACAAGGATGAAGTAGATACTGGTGCTCTTGTTTTTGAATCCATGGTTGATTGTGGCTCTGTGGAGAGAAATTCTGAAATAAATGTTGTTCATCTGGCTTGCCTGAATTTGAAGAGAGCTGATGCTGCTGTTGCTACAGCCACTAAATTAGTGACTAGAGAAGTCAGAAAATTGTACTTGGATGAAAGAGTGAGACTAAACAATCCGCGATCCCAGTTTAAATCTGCATATGATGTTTGCCGAATAGCCTATGCTGAAAGTAAAGAAGTGCATACTTGGAAATGGCAACAACAAGTTCACTCCGGGGGATTAACAAATGTTGAGCAGATGAAGGCCATTTGTTTCAGAAATATATCAACCTTGGGGACAAGGTTGTTTTTAAGGGGGTGGAAATGTTAGGAGTTTGGGTGTGGGCTAGCAGAGTTGAAAATAACTGAGTATGCTGTTAGGGGCTGTCCGTTTGAGACAGGAGGGGGTGTAACTGCCTAGGGGAAGTTATGTACTTTTCGTTTGATAGTTTTTTGAGTTGGGTTAGCTAGCAGGGTGGGTTAATAAATAGAGGGGGTCACTGTTTGTAGAGGGACATGAATCATTTTAGCAATTGCTTGGCAGCAAGTCACCGGTGGTCTCGGTTGGGCTCGTGGAAGGGTGGTCTCCTCCTGAGGGTTACTTCTTCTCTTTCCCCTCCTCTTTCTCCTTCTATTGTATCTCCACTCTTGTTCATGTACAACAATTAATATACAGATTCTTCAGTTGTTTTCTCTCTCTCTACCTCTCTCAATATTTTTACATAACACCGCCTAGCTCCTACACTTGTGCAGCGAAAATCAAGTTGCTCCATGTTGTTCCCAAACTTCTCAATCAATGTTGGTTTCAACTGATCCCATTCCAATCTAGAATTTTCCATCAGCCAAGACAAGAACTAATAGTGTGTTGCTTTCATCATTCAAAGCTGAGCCCAATGTATTTTCATGTCCTCTATTGTCCGGGAAAATTCGAAATACCTTTCTGCTACGATGATCTAGCCATACAGATCCTCTCCCATAAAATCTAGTAGCATGACTCACGTTTCCATTCTGCATGGCCAACTCACCTAAATGTATAGCCAATCGTGACTTCCTCAGTATGTATCACAGTCATTCATAGGTGGAAGAAAGATAATTTCATGCAAATTGAATTCTCTATTTTTTTCTTTTCTTTTTTTTCATGGTGCGATAGAAATTTTCATAGTGTTTTGTGTGGATCTCTTCCCCTATGACGTGCACCTCACCGTTGCATTGAAGGAAAAAAATTAGTTCATCCATCTACAGCGTAAGCATCAGTCACACTCCTCGGACAAAATGACCTCCCTCTCATGATCTTCCACTTCTATCTGCTCTCTTCATCCATTTTAGGCAATCGTTCATGGATCGTTCCCGACTCGCATGCATCTCCTACTGCGACGTGTTTCCCCAGTGTTCGCACCTCTCCTCCAGTGAGCTGCCACTACACTGGCGTCTCTCTCCAGCTAACGCGTCTCCCCAGCTTCTTCCATTTCTTCCTCAACTGTTGAGTCACACTGCTTTAGGTGTCTCTCCCATTGTGGTCGCCAAACCATGTTCTCCCTCTCTTCTCACACGATTTTCTAGCTACGTTCCGCTCACAAAAAATATTGCACAGATGGTAGCAGAAAATCCTTTATAGAAGATTGTGCTGCTTTCGTTTCTTCTCCAGCACCTCGTTCCTAGGTGTCTAAGACTCCCTATACAGCAACTCGTCAAACTTTTGTGTTCGATTCTCCTCTCTTCTTCAATTGCCTCATTTGCGCAATCACTTACCCAGCAGCAAACCTCTCTCTCACGTGACACTTCCCCAGCAGAGTCGCCAAATTGTTAGGATACAAGAGAGCATGAGAGAGAAAACGAGTTTAAACAGAAGTAGACTCTATGTATTAGTTGTTGAACAGAACCAACAATAGAGCTATAATGGTAAGAGAAAAAAGAGATAGGAAAAGAGGAAGAAGAAACCCGTAGGAGAAGACCACCCTCCTGAGAGCCCAATCGTGACCACCGACGAACCTATTGCCAAGCAGATACAAAATTATTCCCATCCTCTCCCCTCATCTAGCCCCCTCTATTTAGTGCCTATAACCAACAACAGATCACTACAACCAACTAACAAACTCTAACAACCTACTATCAGCTGTCACCAGCCCCTAACCAACTATCAAATACTAACAAACAATAAAAGGCTATGCCACAACAAACACTAACTACCTACCAGACACTAACAGACAGCCCTCTATCTTCCTAACTGAGTGATGAAATATTCATGACACTTATGATGAGTTAAATAATTCATTAGTGTGGTTATGGGTCAAAAATATGTTTTAAGTTTCTTAAGGGACCTAAGGGTCTTTTTTGAAACTTAAACCAAGAAATAAAAACTAATTTTAGACCCATGAATGGTGACTTAGCTAATTTACACGAGTTTGATCTCTTCCACCATCCCTCTTAAGCTTTAAAGGGAAATAAGAGAGAAGAACAAGATTGGATCGATTCATCCTTTCGGTGATCACACGAGAATCGTAAAGCACTCAATTCTCCTATGCTAGCACATGAAGGTTGTAGAATGACGAACCAGGAGCCCTGATACATGTGTGGACCATCCAGAGGAGTTTTGTGTTGGATCATTCAAGCTAAAACAATCTGGTAAAGAGTGAAGTACATCGAGATCCTACCATACATCTAAGGTATTATTTACTTATTGTTTTCGTGATAACGCTTTTGTGTACGCAATCCATGGAGAACCGAAGTGCTATTATCTCGGGTCTTGTGTTACAACACAAATCCGATCGACATTTTTTAAAATACTAGTCATCGAACACTTCCACTACATCCATGTTTTGATAATTGGTATCAAAGCAGTCGTACACATCATAAGTTGTGAAATTTGATTAAATTTTCTAGAATCCAAGTAGAGGGGTTTGGTATGATCCCAACAGCGAATATGATTTTCAAATCAGAGGTCGAATGACCAAGATACATCATCTAAAGAAAGAAACCCTTTTGGGAGCCTCTAAAGAGGTTTTCACGTAATAAAATTAAAAAATATTATTTACACACGGTAGGTTCTACCCATGACCAAAGCTACCACCTCCGTTGACCAAGTTAGCCTCACCCAGGACCCCCCAAGCCCATCCCAAAAAGACCCAGAATCCATTGAGGGGATTTTCTGTGCTCAAAAAGCCTATGAGAATTCCATAAAAAAAACTAGAAATTAATAAAAAAAATTAAGGAATTTAATAAAACTTTTGAAAGGACCATGGGACATTTTGATTAAGAAATAAATTACTTTAATGATACTTTTAATTATTTAAACCGCCTTAATGTGGAGTCCCTCATGGAAAGGCGGTTCAAGATGAGTGTCGATGTCAATCCAAACGAGAAATATGCATGAGATAATTAGGACACTACAAATCGAGCTTGTCGATGGCGCAAGGAGTTCCCCTAGAGTCACGATCGGTCCATCATCTACTCGATAGATCAGCTACTAGTATATACCTCATGATCTCATTACTTATTTATCTTTTATCTTGTATGGTTAATTATTAGGTGGATGTGTGGATGAAATGTGATCCCTCAAAGTAATAGTAAGTCATTTATTATTTCTGTCACTTGGGTTAGGATGAAACCACAGTTTGAGGTGTCAATCAGTCATAGTTAAGGATGTCTCCTTCTATTGAAGAGTTAGAATAGTGGGTTGACTTCACTAAAATTTACATCAAAGAAATATTCATAGCTATCTTGTTGCAATTTAAGAGGAAATTTTTTAATAAATCCAAGCTAAAGATTTGAAGGAGGTGGGAATCGACTCAACAAATCAAGTTGTGAGTTAATGAAATTGTTCAACCAAAGTCTACCGTAAACTCTCTAAATAATAACAGTCATAGCATGGGATATGAAGAGGGTTTTAAGGATCTTTGTCGAATATAATATTCAGGAGACGAAATATTTCAAATCCAATCGTTGAGTGTTATTGGGGTTTGAAGAAAATAGTTATACATTAAAAGATAATATATCAAAAATGTCTAAATGATTGGTAATCAAGATAAAAATATTAATTTGCTAAATTTTGTTTTAAAGAAAATGGCATGTAATACCATAGATTCACTACGATCAAATTTGGACAATGAACATTTCCTTGCCGACACAAATTTTAGTAGTACATGCATTTACACGTAGTAATACGACATGAGAGAAAATTTTATGTGTTGGGAGTTCCCTTACATGACGAGTCACCACAAAAAACAAGCGAGGTAAAAAAAATGTCTCCAGGAGATGCATGGATGATGAATTTTATGTTTGTATCATCATGTTATCATCAATGTTCGGTGGGGCGAATCCCTCCCCCGTTCTTCTCCCTTCAATCCCCCTTGATGAGGGGTGATTCTATAACAAATCTGCAGCGGATTATAGGTAAGTTCTTCCTCTCCTTCCATTTTTCTTCCCCTTGTTTATCCATGGATCTTAATATCTTTTAGCTACGGCTTTTAAGCTGATTCCACCAGAGCATGGTGGAATAGGGTCAAGATGAAGGGGTTTTTTCATGGCTTGGCTAGAGGATTCCCTAGGAGGGTGATCGCAGTTGCTCGCCATTTTTGTTGGAGGTATGTCGCGCTGAAAATTTTTCTAATGTCATGATTAAATTGGACGAAATTGGAGATACATCACGCTGCAAATTTTGGATATTGTGGCTTGAGATAGGAGCTCAGGAGTGGATACGAGTTTGGAAGAGCTTAGGCGAGGGTGACCGAGCTTTCTTAAAGGGAATGACTCTGTATGAGGTAAGTGGTCCCTGAAAATCTCCCTAAAATATATTCTTTTGTTATGTACCATGTGATATAAGGTCTCCCTGTAATATATGCTAGCATGTGATGGCCATGGGCTTGATAAAAAATGTGTTCCTTAAGATATTGGGACCCTAGAGGGGTTTTAATGGAATAAGTAAAACGTAATAGACCTGAAGATAGTTTCCCTTAGCCCCCTTTGAGTAGGGGAGAGTGATGGATGGGGAATGGTTGGCCTAGGGAAGGACATCTAGGAACCTTGAGATGCCTTATAAACTTGGGGCTAGTTAACTAGAGGGTGGGGCGAGTGTCCCCCGCCCCATTGGTATGTGAGTACCCGAGTGGGTATGCCTTGGGTAAAATTATATAAAGGTTGGGTGTGGGCGGACTAACCTAGTTTTACTTTGGAAGTGAAATGGGATTTATGTCATCTCTCTAGTATGATATTGGTATAGTTTTGCCTGTGAGGCCGATTGTGCCTTGATGTAATCATGGTCAAGTTGAGGGACATTATGCCCTTTGAGTGACGAGCTTTGACCTGAGGGTTGGAAACAAAATGAAGGAACCCATGTAGGGTGTTAAAACTATGAAGTGACCTAGGGGACCTCGATGGGTTCCCCAGTCTCACGTTGACCCTAGAGAGGGTTGGTATAGAGAGGTCGGTACAGTGATAGTCGAGGTATGGATGTGCGGACTAGAATAGGTTGTGCGCTTGAAAATCCAACCTAGGAAATGTGTGACGGGTTCGAGCAAGTGGACAATCCATGTGAGGATGATGTGTGGGTATCACGGGGTGGATGTCTTTTCCCCGAATATGATGTGTGTTATATGAGGCTTCAGGGGGAGGGTATGGCCTCGGGTGTATGGGTTATCAGGTGCTGAGGTGGGATGCAGTCCTCCAGGTAATGATGGCCTAGTAATTGTTCCAAGGTGGGGTGTGGCCCCCCTGGGTGTATTCTATATGTCTAATTTTGGGGTGAGCACTTATCCTCCGATGACTATGCAATCTGATTCCTGGGTAGGCGTATATTTCCCCTAGATGACTATATACTACTGATTCCTATATACTACTGATTTCTGGGTAGGGAGTTGTTCCCCCCATATTATATTAAGACTACTGATTCCTTGGGAGGGTGTTGTTCCCCCCATATGATATTGATACTACTAATTCCTAAGTAAGGCGCCATTCCCCCAAATGATACTGAGACTAATGATTCATGGGTGGAGTGTCATTCCCCCGGATGATATTAAGACTATTGATTTCTAGGAAAGGTGTTGATCCCCCAAAATGATATGGTGAATACTGATTCTTGGGTAAGGGCGTCGTTCCCCCATATGATATGGTGAATATTGATTCCATAGTAGGGCGTCGTTTCCCCCAAGTGATATTACGAGTACTAATCTCTGGATAGGGCGTTGTTCCCCCTAGATGATATTGTGATTACTAATTCTTGGGTAGGGCACCGTTCCCCCATATGATATTTTTACTACCAATTCCTGGGTAGGGCGTTGTTCCCCCCATATGATATTGGGGGTACTGATTCCTGGATAGGGCGCCACTCCCCAGGTGATATTGTGATAACCGATTCCTGGGTAGGGAACCATTTCCCCATATGATATGGTGACCACTGATTCCTGGGTAGGGCGTCGTTCACCCCAAATGACCTTGTAACTACTAATTCCTAGGAGGGGTGTTGTTTCCCCCATATGACATTGTGACTGTTGATTCCAGGGTAGGGCGTCATCCCCCTTGATGGGTATGCTTCATGCTTAGAGACATCTGGCACTGGCTGAAGCAGGTATAGTAGACATCGAGTGTCATCATAGAACCCAAGGATCGACGATGGTTGTTTATTTTCACATCTGTGGTTTATTTGTATTCTGAGCTTATCGCATGGTGCATGCACTACATTTTCTCATTGTGTTAGGGACACCGTTGGTGGTGGTCTGCTGAGTTTTACTCACTCTGCTCAGGTGTCCCTAGCACTTTGATACCTGATCAAACCTCATGATTGCAAGTACAGGTAGGGCAGAGGCCCAATAGTGCATAGTTGAGCTATATGGTTTTGATAGAGTAAGGAGATTAGGCTTGGGGATAGTACTGGAGCCTCCTTTTGTTTTATTATGTTGTTTATTTGTATATGTGATCATCCAGTGCCAGATGATATCATTTCATTTGTTATATCATGACAACATTTCATTTGTATCTTGTATGACAACATTTAATTTGTTATAGCATGGCTCTGCTTATTTGATTCTGCGTACTCTGAATTGTTTAGAATATTTTTGGGTTATTTCTGTTGTTATGTTACTCTTATATGACGGTATAATCTCCTCATGGTATCATCTTAAACCCTTGATACTAATCATGACGCATGGGGAGACGCGTATAAGATCACGTAACACTCCGGCTAGAACACTAGTGAGTGGTCTCGCGCTGGGGTGTTACACTAATGTTTCACTACTACAAAAATGGGCTTTATCAGCACTCAAAACGGGCTTTAACAAAGCTAAAAAAGCACTGTAAAGCTCAGAACTGCTAAATTGATGCTTTATCTGCACCTTTTTAGCACTGATAACGGCTCCCTTTATCATGACTGATAAATGTCCTGCCTGCTGTAATATAAAATTATGCAGCAGCACACCCAAACAAGACCTACAAAAAAATCAGCATATCAACAAGTATACCCATACACCATTAACACATAATTCATAAGGTAATTACAGAAAGTATACCCATACAACAAGTATAATCATACACCCTTAACACATAATTCATAAGTTAATTAAATACATAAAGAATTCAATTCAGAATTCAAGGGGTTGGGGGGGGGGGGTTGTTCAGGGGTTTGGGGTGGCTGTCCAAGGGGGGTAGGGGCTGTCCGGGGGGGGGGGTGGGGGTGTCCGGGGGGATAGGGTTGTCCAAGAGGGGTGGGGTGGTGTCCATGGGGTGGGGGGGGGGGCTGTCTATGGGGTTGGGGTTGTCTAGTGGGGTGTGGGTGGTGTCGAGGAGGGGTGGGGGCGTCTAGGGGGTGGGGGGACCATCCAGGGGGATGGTGAGGTGTCCAGGGGGGGTTGTTTAGGGTGTGTGTGTGTGGGAGGGGGATGTCCATGGGGGTGTCCAGGGGGTGTGGTGGTGTCCAAGGTGTTGGGGGGGGGGGGCTTTCCAGGGGGTTGGGTGTCTAGGGGGTGGGGGTGTCCAGGGGGGTGGGGGTGGTCTAGGGGGTTGGTGGGGCTGTCCAAGGGGGGTGGGGTGGTTTTCAGGGGGTGGGGGTGGCTGTCCAAGGGGCTGGGGTGTCTAGTGGGTGGGGGTTTTCATGTGGTGGGGTGGTGTCTAGGAGGGGTGGGGGTGTCGTCCAGGGGGTTGGTGGGTGTCCAGGGGGGTGTCCGGGGGATTGGGGGGGGGGGGGGGGGCTGTCTAGGGGGGTTGTCCATGGGGGTATCCATGGGGGTGTCCAGGGGGGGTGGGGTGGTGTCTAGGGGGTTGGGGGCTTTCCATGGGTGGAATGGTGTCTAGGGGGTGGGGGTGGGGGTCCAGGGGGTGGGGTATCTAGGGGTGGGGGTGTCTAGGGGGGTGGGGAGGGGGGTCCAGGTGGTGGGGTGGTGTCTAGGAGGGGTGGGGGTTCCGTCAAGGGGTTGGTGGGTGTCCAGGGGGTGGGGGTGTCCAGGGGGTGGGGGGGGGGGCTGTCCAGGGGGATGGGGTGGTGTCTAGGGGGTTGGGGGGGCTTTCCAGGGAGTGGGGGTGTCCAGAGTGGTGGGGGTGTCCAGGGGGTGGGGTGGTGTCCAGGGGGTCCAGGGGGGTGGGGGAGCTGTCTAAGGGGGGTGGGGAGGTGTCCAGGGGGGTGGGGGTGGCTGTCCAAGGGGGTGGGGGTGTTCAGGTGGTGGGGTGGTGTCTAGGAGGGGTGGGGGTGCCATCCATGGAGTTGGTGGGTGTCCAGGGGGGTGGGGTGTCCAGGGGGTTGGGGGGGCTTTCCAGGGGGTGGGGGTGTCAAAAGGGGTGGGGGTGTCCAGAGGGGTTGGGGTGGTGTCTAGGGGGTCCAGGGGGGTGGTGGGGGTTGTCCAAGGGGGTGGGGTGGTGTTCAGGGGGTGGGGTGGCTGTCCATGGGGGTGGGGTGTCTAGGGCGTGGGGGGTTTCCAGGTGGTGGGGTGGTGTCTAGGAGGGGTGGGGGCGTCCAGGGGGTGGGGGTGTGCAAGGGTTGGGGGTGTCCAGGGGGGTGGGGGCGGTCCAGGCTTGTGGGGGGGTGGGTGTCCATGGGGGTGTCCAGGGGGGTGGGGTGGTGTCCAGGGGGTTGGGGGGGCTTTCCAGGGGGTTGGTGTGTTCAGGGGGTGAGGGTTTCCAGAGGGGTGGGGGTGTCCAAGGGTTGGGGTGGTGTTCAGGGGGTTGGTGGGGTTGTCCATGGAGGGTGGGGTGGTGTCCAGGGGGGTGGGGGTGGCTGTCCATGGGGGTGGGTGTGTCCAGGGGGTGGGGGTATCCAGGTGGTGGGGTGGTTTCTAGGAGGGCAGGGGTTCCGTACAAAGGGTTGTTGGGTTGACTTTTACACGTCACAAATGACCCATGGATCGTTCTCCTAAAGTATCAACACAATCTGAATGTGTTTGGTTGGATTTCCGTATATCAGTTGTTGTTTTCACTTAAAATTCTGTCCATTTTAAACAAAAGAGAGACACTTTGAGTGATATCGGCCACACCGTGCCTTGTATTGAGGCAGGATTGACTCGTACACATCAAAAATGACCCATGTGTTTGTTCAGATTTCTGTATGTTAGTTGTTGTTTTCACTTAAAATTATGTCCATTTTGAACAAAAGAGAGACACTTTGAGTGGTATCGGCCACATCGTGCCTCAGATTGAGGCGGGGTTAACTAATACACGTCAAAAAATGACACATGTATTGTTCTCCTAAATTATCAACACAATCCTAATGCATTTGGTCAGAGTTTCGTATGTCAGTTGTTGTTTTCACTTAAAATTCGGTCCATTTTAAACAAAAGAGAGACACTTTGAGTGATACCGGCCACACCGTGCCTCAGATTGAGGCGGGGTTGTCTCGTACATGTCAAAAATGACCCATGGATCATTCCCCTAATGTATCAACACAATCTTAATGCATTTTGTCAGATTTCCATATGTCAGTTGTTGTTTTCACTTAAAATTCTGTCCATTTTAAACAAAAGAGACTTTGAGTGATATCGGTCACACCGTGCCTCGGATTGAGGCGGGGTTGACTCGTACACATCACAAATGACTCATGGATCGTTCTCCTAAAGTATCAACACAATCCGAATGTGTTTGTTCAGATTTGCATATGTCAGTTGTTGTATTCACTTAAAATTATGTCCATTTTAAACAAAAGAGAGACACTTTGAGTGATACCAGCCACACTGTGTCTCGGATTGAGGCCGAGTTGACTTGTACACATCAAAAATTACCCATGGATCATTACCCTAATGTATCAACACAATCTGAATGTGTTTTGTCAGATTTTCGTACGTCAGTTGTTGTTTTCACTTAAAATTTTGTCCATTTTAAACAAAAGAGAGAAATTTTGAGTGATACCAGCCACACCGTGCCTCAGATTGAGGAGGAGTTTACTTTTACAAGTCAAAAATGACCCATGGATCGTTCTCCTAAATTATCAACACAATCCGAATGCGTTTGGTCGAATTTCCGTACATCTGTTGTTGTTTTCACTTAAAATTTTGTCCATTTTAAACAAAATAGAGACATTTTGAGTGATACCGGTCATACCGTGCCTCAAATTGAGGCAGGGTTGACTCGTACATGTCACAAATGAGCCATGGATTGTTCTCCTAAAGTATCAACACAATCCGAATGCGTTTGGTCAGAGTTCCATACGTCACTTGTTGTTTTCACTTAAAATTTTGTCCATTTTAAACAAAAGAGAGATACTTTGAGTGATATCAGCCACACCGTGCCTCAAATTGAGACGGGGTTGACTCGTACACGTCACAAATGACTCATGGATTGTTCTCCTAAAGGATCAACACAATCCGAATGCATTTGGTTGGATTTCTGTACATCATTTGTTGTTTTCACTTAAAAGTTTGTCCATTTTAAACAAAAGAAAGACACTTTGAGTGATACCGGCCACACCGTGCCTTATATTGAGGTGGGGTTGACTCATACACGTCAAAAATGACCCATAGATCATTCCCCTAATGTATCAACACAATATGAATGCATTTGGTCAGATTTCCGTACGTCAGTTGTTGTTTTCACTTAAAATTTTATCCATTTTAAACAAAACAGAGACACTTTGAGTGATACCGGCCACACCGTGCCTTGGATTGAGGCGGGGTTGACTCTTAAATGTCACAAATGACCAATGGATCGTTCTAATAATGTATCAACACAATCTGAATGTTTTTGGTTGGATATGAAGGTATTTTGGAGATTTTACTGGTTTTTCTTATCCAAAGCCCAAAGAAAAGTGGTTTATCATTCTTGCATGTTGCTGGTGCATTTCATCTGTTAAAATGGGAAAATGACTCATTGGAGAAAGAATATTTTATTTAATAACAATTACAATTTTCCTACAAACATTTACACACAACAATGTTTCATCTTTTTATCCCCTTAACCCCTCTAAAAAATGACCGCCAATTGTACACGTCCCCAAGTCAGATCTTCATGCTATTTGTGTAAAATCTTCCATCAGGTATGCAACCCACTCATTTCTAAACAAATCTATATCATCTTGTGAGTATGATTCTTTTCGACAGTCATAGTAGTACTGCAAAATATATAAATAAATAATTAATAAATAATTTAAATAAAGTAGTAGTGTTTTTTAAAATACCTCTTTAGGGATACTAGTTTGTTGATGAAAAACGATCTCTTTCATAAATTTACAAACATAATAACCGCAATCATTATGGTTTGTTTGTTTTGGACACTGTAAAAAATTTGATCATTAGGAGAATAAGTAACTTGTGTTGATATGTGTTTGGATAGTGAAATTTTATTATATATACCCCGATATTTGTCCAGAAGTAGTACTTGCTCGCCTCCTTATGCTTAGCCCCAGTCCTCATTCCTTTTTTTAGATGATATTGATACACCACCCTATCATTACAGAATCCTCAGTAAAAGATAATATAAATTATATTACTTGATGTTTAGACCTAAAACGTAGGATGTAGTGTCTTACAGATTCACAGACTCCATCATGTGTGGTCGGTTTGTTGGATATCCTTGCATTGAATCTAGAATATAAATATTTAGAGTATCCAAGTTCACCGCAATTAATAGCCAATGTTTCCTAAAAAAGCACAAAGGAATAAATAATAAAATAAGTGAAAATATAATTGATATGCTTTAATCGTAGAGTTTTACCCCTACATGGTTGGTATTAGGAAGAGTCTGTCATCCGTAATCTTGCTTTCAAATGTTTTCAGAAAGTCATTCACTATTTCATCCTTTTTTGATGGAGCTAATTTTGTTAGTTGTGTTGATGTGGTATGAGGACCAACTAGTACAAATTTTGTCTCATGGGAAAATTCCTTCAACTATTTTTCATATATACATCTGTCAATAATATAAAATGCATTTTGTCATAATTTTCACATAATATCAACTTTTAGAAAATCAATTCCTGAAAACATACCTCATATATAAATTTACAACTGTGACACCTAGCCAACCGTATTCAAGGATCTCATTTACATTTTCAGTAGCAACGAAATCCTGAATTTCCTCTCAGTATATATTCTTTTCAAAAACCACTATATGACTACCACCACCTCTTTGCTCCATATCCACATGAGTCTTCAGTTCTAGTCAGCGTTGCCAAAGGCGTGCGGTGCAATAAAGCGCAAATGCCACTTGGGAATGCGGCGCGAGACACGACGTGAGGCGCAAATAAGGCGCATTCGCAAATAAATAAATAAATACAGTTTTCAAGAATATTTTAAATTAAAAAAAACTTATCCAACTAAAATAATAAAAATTAAATGATATGTTATATTTAACACTATACTAGCTCACTTTTGATAAAATGCCCTATGATTTCCTATAGCCGCACTGCACCCCGCGATCGCCTACACCGCACTGCATCCCGCAATCGCCTGCACTACACCCCTGATTTCATATAGCCACGATTTCCATGATTTCCATGATCGACTCACTGCTTCACTACACCCTGATCACGACTCGCCCTCGATTTCCGTCGCCCCTTGATTTCAATCCGGTCGTGACTCGCCCTCGATTCTTGCCACCCTGTTCCGACGTTTTCTCTACTCTATTCCCCTCGATTTCCACAACATTATTATTTCTCGGGTATGGTTTACGTTTGAAGTCTCGGGGAATTTCTCATTCCATGATTTCCCTACTTTTCCCCCCGATTTCGGTAGCCATGTGCGCCTTTACTGCACCTTTTGATGTAGTGCCTCTTGGGATGGCACACGAGGTGCGCGCCTTTGGCGCGCCTCAGTGAGGTCTCCCCACCTCACCGGGGGCGAGGCGCACCAGGTGCGCCTCACCGCACCTCGCGCCAAGGTGTGCTGAGGCGCGCGCCTTTGACAACAATGACGCTAGTAAATGTGGATAGAGAACAGGTGGTGTTTTTATGCTTTCAGTAGCTCTTTGGGATCGGTTGGTCGATCCTTTAGATGCTTTTGAGATGTTTCTTATCACCCCTACCCTTTCTTCATCTATAATAACATTCATTGGTTCAGACCCCTTTTTCATTAATTGTTAAACGTTTAGCTTGAAAAAAATGGAAATAAATACCTCTTTTCCCACATGTACTCTTACAAGTTGTGATGGTCATGTCCCAATATCCTTTTAGACCGTATGAATATCATCATCATCAAGTGGAATATGTAGCTCTGCATTTGGCTCATGAGCTACAATAATTGTCACTTTCAGATGATCTTTCGAAAGTGGTCTATTATGCAGCTTGTTCTCTGGGATGTTGAACACCGTAGCCCTCACTACAAGGTGATAGGTGGGTGTTGAGAGATAAAAATCACAGTCATTATCACCCTGTAGAAGATCAATACATGAAAAGTATCAGTGTTTCTTTGATTCTCATTTCATGGGAACAATTATTAAAATATTTATTACCACAACTAAGACAGTTCTTTGAGGGGAATGGTTCGCCTCAAAACTGGTGGGGGGTGGGGCGGGATCTTCATGCGTTGGTTGTTCCTGAGTTGTATCTTCTTCTTGCTTCCCACCCATAAAAGTTGCTAGCAACTCTCCCTGCCATTGAAATCGTTCTTTAAGAGTTTCTAGTCTTTCACTCATTTGTTTCATTTTTTCATCTCTATCATCCGTTTGTTTTTTTCTCATAATATACTCAGGGTGTCACCCCAAACCCCGCACCTCTGACACGACCATATTGTTCTGGCCGCTTCAAAGATGTCGATAATAGGTCTGCATCCGCTACAGGAGTAGCTGATTCCTGTGACTGTCAGATATAGGAAAATAACTAATTGTTTTTATGTAATAGAAATTTTTAAAAAATCTTTTTATTGTGTCATACTTTCACATATTTCCCACACATTTTGTGTGTGTTCATCTCATTGTTGTCAAAGGTGCACGCCTCGCGCGCCATCCCAAGAGGCACCACATCAAAAGGCACAGTAAAGGCGCACATGGCTGCCGAAATCGGGGGTCAAAGTAGGAAAATCATGGAATGAGAAATTCCCTGAGACTGAAAATGTAAACCATACATGAGAAATAATAAAGCTGCGGAAATCGAGGGGAACAGAGTAGAGAAAACATCGGAACAGGGTGGAAGGAATCGAGGGTGAGTCGCGACCGGATTGAAATCAAGGGGCGACCAAAATCGAGGGTGAGTCGTGATCGGGGTGCAATGAAGCAGTGAGGTGATCGCGGAAATCATGGAAATCGTGGCTATAGGAAATCAAGGGTGTAGTGAAGGTGATTGCGGGGTGCAGTGTACTGCAGGTGATCGCGGGGTGCAGTGCGGCTATAAGAAATCATAGGGCATTTTATCAAAAGTGATCTAGTATAGTGTTAAATATAACATAACATTTAATTTTTATTATTTTAGTTGGATAAGTTTTTTTTAATTTAAAATATTCTTGAAAACTGTATTTATTTATTTATTTGCAAATGCGCCTTATTTGCGCTTCACGCCGCGCCTCGCGCCGCATCCCCAAGCAGCCTTTGCGCCTTATTGCGTCGCGCGCCTTTGACAACACTGTTTCATCTACTAGCTTTCCTTCCTTATTCAGACATGCCTCCTTCTATAGCACATGACATGATATGGAAGTGTCTTTGGTTTTAGACTCATCAATCTATATATAAATATAGAAAGATAATTATGATGTTGTTTCTTGGCACCTAACAATATTACTGTAAATTTAAAATACGTACCATATTCTTTTCTAGTGAAGCGTACATAATCCTTGCTTTACGATAGGGGTATGTTGGTTTTGATGCACGTTATTTATTTTCAGAGTTGTTGTTTCATAAATGAAATATTTATAATCAAAGTGATGAATACACGTATCCTAAAACAACGTATTATCAGCCACAGTGTACCTAAAACTTCTCATCCCCACGACGGCCAATAAATGCATCACATGCTTCTTGGGATATCAGGTGAGCGTAGACAAGGGGTGGGTGAGGGTTTATTTTACCTTTGGAATCTTTCAGGTGTCATTTTGTTAAAATAGTGAAAAAACCTCGATGACACCTTCCTATAAGCCTTAGTACATAATTCTTGTGTGGATCATATACTATAAATGTACTCGGTAAAATATTGAGAAGATTAAGACACTGTTTCATTATTTTATTTTTTATTAAATTAAAGAAATAATATCATAATTTTACCGTAATTTCTTCCCAGATCATAGCCTTCAGCACAGACACAACATGGTGTCATGAATCTATGTCAATCGACAAGCGTTGCTGAGTGACAATTCCAATGTAACTACTAAACATAGCCTTGTTGGGATTCACATGTTGGCCTCATGCATTCTATCCAACATCAAATTTGATGTCTTTTCTTTTCTATTTAAGTACTTTTGATAACACCATCAAACTACGACGCACCTGTGTTTTCGCCGACGTCGGTCCTTCATCCCCAACCATTTCATCGATATCAACATCATCTATATGTTCATCTGAAATGATAGCAACGCCATATGCTGATGGTTGTTGGACCTCAACACTAGGAGCTGCAATAGGTTCAGAAACGTGTTGTTGCTCTGCACTGTGAGTAGCCGTAGTAGCAGCAGCAACAACAATAGCTTGAGAGACTTGTTTAGCCTTGAGGTTAGGAGTACCAGAACGTGAAGAAGTCATTATCTGCAAAAGTGGTTGAAAAATTAATTTAGATTACATAAATCCAGTAACGATAAGATAATAACATGAGATAACAAGATCTATATTACAAACAAAATATAACCTGTTTATTGAACTATCTTTCTTTTTTTCAAAGGCTAAAGGGATTTTACACCTCTATCGATTATCCAAATCCCTTCATTGTGATCACCTATAACATATAAAACATCATCTACATTGGGACCGCTGCGAAATGATTGCGACGTACCACTGAAAGGATCATCCTCAACTGAATTTTCATTAGACCCTTTAGTAGTTTTGGACGATAACAGAACAATCGACCACTTTCAGTTTGTACCGCTTGTGATTCCATTATAAATTGTTCGTCTTTGTACCCCTCTTTACTAAAATCAACTTTCACAAATAAAAATTCATCTATTTTAACACCACTATTGTTATAAACCCATTTGAATTTAAAATTCTGCAATTGGAATGTCGTATAATCCAACTCCCATATTTTTTTTATAATGACAAAGTATGACATATTTGCATAAATTAGATTTCTGTCCTTACTACCAGAAACATGCATCGCTTCAACCATGAGTGTAACTCCACTATTTTGCATGGTACTATCTTTATCATGTTCATCTGTATAGAATGTATAACCATTAATTACATAACCATTGTAAGATAATACATACACACTTGGTACAACGACTAGCCATCAAATCCATTCTGAAATTGAATTCGGATTTTCATCTAACTCCTTAAAAATATGGTCCTAAACTCATCCTATAAACTGGCGATTATGTGTATTTGATATCCATTTTTTCAGCCCTTGATGGATTCAAGGGCCTAAGAATTTCTTTGTGGGTTTCAATATACGGAGCAACCTCCCAACTATTATGCAAAACATAAAGGTGGGTCTGCTCCCAATCTGTAATATTGATTGTCACAACATCTCTTCCAGAAATTCTCTCACCCTCAATGCGTCTAGTGTGACGAGATTTCGTGAGACCAGTGTTTTCCACATCAGATAGGTATTCGGTACAGAATTCAATGGATTCCTTAACAATATATTGTTCCACTATACAACCCTATGGTCGACTTCGATTTTTGACATACCCTTTCAAAATCTTCATATACAGTTCAACGGGGTACATCCATCTATAGTGCATAGGACCACAAAGTTGAATCTCTCTCACCAAGTGAAGCATCAAATGAACCATCATATTAAAGAATGTTGGCGGGAAGAACATTTCTAATTCACATAATATGATGACAATTTCTCTTTCCATAGCTGGAAATTTCGCCGGGTCTAAAACTTTGCTACATATAGCTTTGAAAAAGAAAAAAAGTTTGGTTAACGTATGGAGAACATTCTTCGGAAAAATTCAACGTAAAGTTATAAGATTTAAATCTTGCCTCAAAACATGGTAGTCATGTGATTTCAAACCTTTGAACTTCAAATCATTCATTGACATAATGTTCTTGATATTTGATGAATACCCCTCTGGAACCTTTACATCATTGAAGAAGTTTTAAAACTGATATCTCTCCTCCCTGGAAAGAGTGTAAGCAGCTGGAGGAAGAAACATTCGATTTTCACCCTTCACAGGAGCCAAATCTTCTTGTATTTTTATGTCAACCATGTCCAACATTGCCTTAACTCCATTCTTTTTTTTCCAAGGGCATTTATCAACGTTCCAATAACACTATCACATACATTTTTTTTCCACATGCATCACATCAAGAAAAATTCTGACGTACAAACAATTCCAGTATAGTAATTTAAAAAAAAATTGATCCCTTTTTCCAACCAATTTTCGTAAGGTTTTTCGAAAATGGTTTACCAAAAATGATGTTCACATCTTTTACATTCTCAAATAGTAGATCACCTATTAGTGGAGATGGAGTTGTGCATTGTTTTGAACTTCAATTGAATGATGTCGTCTAAGATCGGTACTTATACCGATGAGGTAGAAATCTACGATGTCCTAGAAACACAGATTTCGATGAATGTTTCAACCTAATTGATTATGTATCTTCTTCGCACACGGGACACCCTTGAGTTCTTTTAATTCTATCGCATGGCAAATTTCCATAAGCAGGGAAATCATTTATCATCCCATACAACATCGCTCTCAACGTGAAGTATTCACTTTTATAAGCATCATACAACATAAAACTTGAATCCCACAATAACTTAAAATCATCGATCAAAGGAGAAAAATAAACATCAATATCATTACCTGGTTGTTTTGGTCCTGATATAATCATAGATAACATGATGATTTTTCTCTTTATGCATAACCAGGGTGGCAGATTATAATTTACCAACATAACAGGCCACGTACTGTGAGTGCTAGTTTGAAAACCAAAAGGATTCACTCCATCTATAGATAACGCAAGACGAAGGTTTCACAACTCTTTTACAAATTCAGGATACTCATGATCAATTATCTTCTATTAAGGAGAGTCGGCTAGGTGACGTAATTTCCCATCTTTATTTCTTTTATCCGCATGTCACGACAATTGTATTTTAGTTTCTTCACTTCCATATAGACGTCTAAACCTTGGAATGATTGGAAAGTATCATAAAAATTTCGTAGGAATGGATTCATCTTTCTTGTATCGAGAATCACCACACTTTGGGCATTCTATAAGTGATTTGTTCTCCTTGCGAAACAGTATACAGTCTTTCAAGCAGGCATGTATTCTTTCAGAAATCATACCCATCGAGTGTAGCATTCGTTTAGCTTCATATGTCCGGTTTGGGATCTCATTATCTTCCGAGAGAATTTCATTCAAGAGAGCAAGTTGTTCCGTAAAACTGACATCACTCCACCCGTTTCTTGCTTTCAATTTATACAACTTCAATACAACTAACAATGCTGTATATTTAGTGCAACCAACATACAATGGCGTCTTTGCACAACTCTTTAACTTCTCAAACAAGTTTGGGCAATCAAGGAGTTCATCTCCAACTATCCTTGTCATTTCCTCAATACGATCTTCATCATCATTGACATTTGTAATCACATCCTCCATACGGTCTTCTTCATTATCCATATTTGTATTCATATACCAGTAGCTACATTTGCTTTTTTTTCTATGTTTATTCCAAAATTTATAACTCCGATCTATTCCATAACATATCAAATGTTCTTCCAACTCCTCTGGAGTAATTAGTCTAGAATAAAAACAACGTAAACATGGAAAAAGGATTTGAGAAGAATCCTTTGTGTGATCCTTTGCAAACTTGATGAACTCTTTCACTCCGTTCTCATACTCTATTGTCAAACAATTAGCATCCCTATGATCTTTATTCATCTCCATACTATTTGAATCTCAAATATTAATATTTATGATTCAAATACACAAAACAAGACTTCCAAATACAGTAGAATAGAACCACTTATAAAAATAGAGATTAGTATAGCTTAACCATTTCTAATAAAGATTTGGAAATCAACAGAACCAAGATAGACCCCCCATCAAAATCAAAACACTTTCCAAACCCCTTAACAATAGTTCTAGAACCCACCACCCTTGGACCAAAACATTAAACATCATTTTAACCACCCCTACCAGTCACCTCATTCATAATATAATAATCACATTAAACAGCCCAAAACTAGTGACCAAACTCAAAAAAAATGAAAACAAGGATACAATTTTGATGAGAAAACTAATATAGTGGATACATTTCCAAACAAAAAGGGGTTTTCAGGGGAAAAAAATAACCTAGTTTTATCCAAAATTACTATGGAATATCATAGGTTTTGTTACCCAAATTAACATAAGAAATAGAAAATTAAGGTCAGTGAACATAAATTCCGTCATGAACATCTAAAGAATATGCAATAACTCTCCCTCACTAACATGGGGCCCTACCAACACCTACCATATACCTTGAAAATAATGGAAAAAATTAGGAAAAATAGTTTCTTGTAGCTATTTCTAATAGTACTACAAGAAAAGTATAACGAACATAGATCGTACCTCCAAACACTCCTCGAGCCTCCTGGTAAAAAGACTCTAGTGACTACAACTATCCGAGATTCTAACCACTAACTTCCCAATATAGGAGTGTTCTACTTAGGGGTAGTATTAGTAGAATCAAACCAAAGTTCCATCCACCTCATGCTGCTCCCCAATCTCCTCCATCACTTTAGTGCTATACAGACCTCCTTTCTCCAGTTCCTTCCTCTGCCTAGGCTATTCGTCAACTGCCTCTTTGACTGTAGCATGAATGTTAAGAAAATGAAATGTGATTTGTCTATACCTATCACAATCATATTAAATTCCTTGGAGTAATGGGCTATCTTGAGGTACCTATGAATGACAGTGCCTCCTGAGATGAGACTTGCATCACACACCTACTGTGGGTGGGTGCTGCTAACCCTACATCCCAGAAGATCACTTCCTTAAAAGATTATGATATCAACTCAAACCATAGGCATAATCATAGAACACTAATATAGCCATCCAAATCTTAGTATTACATGTTGAATTCCCTCAAACCACTAGAGGTCGATCAATGAATTGATCAACATAAATTAGTGGATTTAATAAAAAGAGCTGAAATACAATCCAACCAAGTGAAAGGCATTTACAATCTCTTGAGAATAAATTCATCCCCCATCACGTAATCGGGTTCTCCATAGTGTAGGTGTACTTAACCAAAATCACTTGGCTTGACACACCAAGGGTAATTATTTACTAGAGCAATCTTCATTCAAAATAACAATCTTGATACCCATAATAGGTATCAGGGAAGAATCACTATCTACCCAATGAAGTGCACGGTGTCTCCCCATTTTCAAGAAAATACCTTCTAGAATAGCACCTAGGAACAACTGGTCATAGAGGTTCACTAATTTGACAGCACCCTTAAATTATCCTTGACATAAAAGAAAGATGTGTGGAATTTACCATTTATCAGAGTCAAGAAACATCCCATAATCCTAAAAAGAATTAACCACCCAAATACAACTACTCACATGTTCATACCACAAAGTCCTTTCCCAAAGAATACCATTCACCTTTCCATGGATGCACTACTTTGATCTCATCATATGTGGCCCTAGTGGATGAAGACTGGAGGCCACTCCATGAATCTTGGTTTAATAATAAATGAACCTAAATGGCTTATAGGCTCCACTATGAACTGTCTCAAGGAGAGATTCAATTTAGAACACTATAACTTCACAAAGACACTCATCATCTCTCGTATATAGGTTGATGCATACACCATATCCTTACCAAGAGTTAACCATAAGTCTCCCTTATGAAGCATTCCATAATTTCTCGACATTCATAGGGAAGAAAAGTATTCTTCTTGCACACATCACATAAAACCATGCTCACCAACTAAGGGAAATATAACTTAACATCCACAGGGTTGGATACAATTTCTATATTTGAGGGGTCCTAATCACTATCATAAATAGAACATTCCCCATAAACACAATCACAAGCACATCATGACAACCACAAAGTGTAACCAATTAAAAATGAGGCGGGTACTATCAAAACTCTTCTTTTCATGAAAATGTTTACAAAAAGAACACTTTCCCCATTATAGATCAACTCACTCCACCAGAAGGATGAGGAAAAAACACTCAACATTAATAGAATATTCATGTATAACAAGGCCTAGCTTGAGGTTACAGGAGAATATCAAACCCTCATACATATAACACTTGGTGAAAAATAAATTCTAGTTCCAAACATCACAAAGACCCATGGGGAATCATAAAAAAGTCATACTTTAGTTCAAATCACCTTCTAACTAAGTACATGAATCCACTACGTGTGTTATTTCGTGACATAGATTGTTAGAACTCTATGTTAGTTAGCATTTAATCCAAGGGTGGTGATCATGGGGAAGAATCTAAACATCACCCTAATGAAAACTACTCTCACAAAACCTATACACCAAAAATAAACATAAAAGGAGAAGTGGGAGACTTACCTAGAGTAGATCGCACCCGCGATGGAGGGAGAGAAGAAGCGTCGAGTGGTCAAGGAGCCTTCTGCGCTACGTCGGGAGGGGAAGGCGCGGTCGCAAGGGGGAGGTGCACAGGAGGAGCCGCCACCGTTGAGAAATGGAGTAGGGTTCGCGGGGAGTAGGGTATAGTGGAGGGGAGGAAGTAGGATTTGCGGAGAGGAAGATCCACAGAAGGGGTTCGAGGGGGAGGATAAGGAGTAGGGCTAGCAGCAGAGGTCCGGAAAACAGAAGATCGGGGGGGGGGGGGAGTTGTCACAGGGGTACAACACCGCGAGTGCTTGAGGGTGTGATAAACAGAGGATACTATGCACCAGATTTTATAAAATATGGGACTATGGTTTTATCAGTGCTAAAAAAGCGCTGATAAAGGCTTCCTTTATCAGCGCTAAAATTTTAGCGTTGATAAAGGAATCCTTTAGCAGCGCTTTTTTAGCTCTTATAAAACAGACTCTTTATCAGCACTAAGAAAAAAGCACTGATAAAGAATTTCTTTATCAGCGGTAAAACATAAAGTGTTCATTTATCATCGCTTTTTTCTTACTGATGATAAAAAAGTGGCGATTCCCTTGCCCGTTTTTGTAGTAGTGTTTAAATTAAAATCTAACAAATTAGATGAGTCTTTAATAATTTCTTGAAATAAAATCACAATTAATCTTTGATCAAATCATACAACTGCAAGCAGTTGAAGAGTATTAGGGATCTGGAGATTTATTATTCTTAGCAAAGCCATCAGCTCTTACACGAGTAAATTTGGTTCAATCAAGAGGGTAATGATTGTGTTACGAGAAAAATAACATTGGGATGGAGAGAAACACTCAACAAGAATCAGTTGCTAGCAGCTCTACGAGCAGAAATCAGTTGATACTGGATTGGAATCACTGGTGCCTTTATAATTGATGTCGAGACTAAGAAACCAAAATTCAACAAACCAATATAAATAACAATAGAAGATTCGGGATGTAATTAAATCTTGGTAGCCGTATGAGAGTCGAGATGCGGGCTTCAGTGGAAGCTACATACCAAAAATAATATATACCTTTATGTCGTCGTTAGAAACACCGTAATCTAAATTTGAAATATACAACTTCGCGCCCTCCTCCGAGCTCGAATACCCGCCCACCGCCGCCGCCGGATGCCACACTAATTGGGGAGCTTAAAACGCCTGTATAGCATCACAAGAACATGTACGACATACCATCCACGGCGAGAGATAAACGTAACAAAGGAGGGGGGAATGTGGAGGCAGAAGAGGAAGAGATCGAAACCCGTAATGACCTGTGGAGCAGAATAGGGAGTGGAGAAGGTCGGAGGGCGATTGTAGAGTCGGTGAGCAGGACCAGAACTAGTATCTGAACCTATTCCTATGCCCCAGTCCCCGCCTTGGCCTCGGCCTCAACCCCTGCCTGCTCTGAATCCACCTTTCAAACCCTCGGGTCGCTTGTTCCTTTTGATGATGTCATCGAGAGACGTCTGGGGAAGTTGACATTTTGGGCTAAAACCAAAGGGGTTCAGGGGTGGCGTTTGTAAGCTAGTGGGAGGAAACCATCGAAGGCGAGGTGCGACGCCCTGTCTTTGCAATAAAGAAGACCTGAACACAACGTTCCCACTTAGTCGTCTCAATGAATTGATTTAAATTGGGAATGATGCTAATTGATGAATCCATCTTCATTGTAATTGAATCGGTCGTTGAACGGAAGAGGATGGTGGTTCAAGATCAGATTGGTCAAAATGGTTAAACTAGAAGATCGTTCAATATGATGAAAGAAATTATAATGAAATGTGAATGACATGCGGAATAAGAAATTGATTGGAAAGAGAAATGAAGTGGATTTTTAAAAAATTGTTTGGTGCAACGGGTTTTTTATTATTGTAGTGGATAGGCAGTAGAAATGCAGCAACAAACCAACCACAATGGAGCCGCATGATCACTGGTGGTGTTATGCCCAGATGAAGTAATAATTGAACAAAAACTAAAACAATGCAGAAAAATAAAAGGAACACAATGATTTATGTTCTTCGACCCCTTGGGGACCTACTGCACAACAAGAACACCACCCTACGCATGCTTTTATTATTAATGCTCAAAAGGAAACGAACCAGATTACAAGATACAGCAGACCAACATGAAACAACACAGGTCCACTGCAAATGGTGGTAACAGAACAGCAGTAAACAATCTAACAAACCGGTATAATAACCCAAGAAACTGGAGCGAAAAGAAAGACTTACAGAGTCGGACTATGTCCGGTTTTCCTGTTCTATTTAAGTTGCTGGAATCGAATGTGGTCTCCATGTTAGAACTCAACGAAGGATGGACTCCCCAGATATGTACTTTCGGTCTTCGGATCCAAAGCTTGACCATACATCTTCACATGAAGGATGTCGTAGATGCTCCACCACGAATTGTGTGTGGTGTGGAGATCGGTAGGCCAAGGGATCTATCCTCCGATGAGGAAGAAAGAAGCCGCAAGAGTCGTCTGGATCTGGTTTGAGCGAATGAAAACCACCAGCGTTGAGGAATCACTAAGAAGCATAACTGAAGCTGTCTATCTTGTTCCAACCATAGGGCGACGTAGAAGTGAAGAAACCCCCTGCTAATCCCTAACCACATAACAACCTGAGCAGCAGGGAGGCTGCCATGAAGCCAAACCGTTCAAAACAGGTGGACAACCAAGATAACTTTGGCGGTAAAGAGATCAAGAGCCAGAAATACAACGAGATTTCCAGCATGTAAAACAGATGAGCATATTAAATAAAAACTACAGCGTGAAACGAGATAAAAAAATATGAAATTTTGATATGAAAATAAATGAAATTCGTAATACCAAATTTCACAAATCTCCACCATCTTCTATTAAAATTGGCGATGTTCTTGCACCTAATGTCATAGAACCGGAACCAAGTTCATTCTATCTAAACAAAACTTGAACGTAGATAAAGCCATGACTTTAGTCAAACTATCAGCTGGGTTTTTATCAGTGTGTATCTTAATGACACACACGGTCCCTTGTTCTATAACATCTCTAATAAAATGTAATCTAATATCTATGTGTTTAGATTTTCCATGGAAAACTAAATTTCATGATAAATGGAGTGCTGATTGACTATCAGAATAAACATTGATGACTGAATTAAAAAGTTTGAGTTCAGAACACAAGACTTTAAGCTATAAGGCCTCTTTTACTGCCTCGATAAGGGAAATGTACTCAGACTCTGTGGTTGAAAGGGCCACCACGGATTGCACGTTACACTTCCAAGAGACAGGTCCACCACAAGCAATGAACACATATCCAGTCAATGATTTTCTAGTGTCAATATTACCTGCATAATCAGCATCTACAAAGCCCACCAAAATATCAAAAACATCAATATTTTTACCATAACAAAAAGATAAATTAGATGTACATGAGATATATCTAAGGAGCCACTTAAGATCATGCCAATGTAGCTTCCCAGGTGCGGCCATAAATCTGCTTAAAGTGCAGATTGTAAAAGCAATGTCAGGCCTGGGGAAAATCATAGAGTACATTATACTACCAACAATGTTAGCATATTGAATTTTAGACATAAATTGCACGTCATCATCAACAGTGGGTGCTTGTGTTAAAGATAACTTAAAGTGTTGAGAAAGAGGTACATTAATAGGTTTGAAAGATTCAAACACGTATCTCTTTAGGATCTTTGAAAGATAAGCCCACTGAGATAAGTATAGCAATTTGTTTGGTCTATCTCTAATGATTTTAACACCCAAAATCTGCTTAGCTTCACCTAAGTCTTTCATCTCAAAATTTCCTCTTAATTGGGATTTAATAGAAGTGATAAAACTCATATTTTTACATATGATTAGCATTTATCTACATAGAGCAGAAGGTAAATCATACAACCTTGGATTGATTTGAAGTAAACACATGCATCATATTGACTCCTGGTGAATTGGTTATTTAACACGAAGGAATCAAATTTTTTTATACCATTGACTAGATTCTTGCTTTAAACCGTACAAGGAATTATTTAATAGGCAAACTTGGTTCGGCTTGAATTCTTTAGAATAACCATCAAGAGGCTTCATATAGAGTTTTTCATTAAAATCCCCATGTAAAAAAGCAGTCTTAACATCTAGTTGTTTGATGTGCATATCAAGATAAGAAGCAAAGGCTAATAAAAGCCTAATAGGAGAGTGATTGACAATAGGGGAAAATATTTTAGAATAGTCAATTCCTTCTCTTTGAAGGAATCCTTTGGCGACTAGCTTAGCTTTATACTTAACTTTATTTCCCATGGTGTTGTATTCTTTTCTCTTATAGATCCACTTGGACCCAATCACCTTAGCATTAGGTGGCTTGTTGACAATAGTCCATGTGTGATTTTTCTTTAGAGATTGCATCTCTTCATTCATGGAAAAGATCCAATGTTTTGAATCTTTGTCCTTTAAAGATTGCTTATATGATTGCAGATCATCATCTATGTGATCCTGGGCCACATGAAAGGCATATAAAGCCATTCATATTATCTAAACCGAGATGGAGGTCTTGGAACCCTCATTTGTCTATCTCGGGTTAATTGATAATCCTCATGAGTGGTAGAAGGTACCAAATCAGAATCTGAACCAGATCTGGACTCAGAATCAGCCACAACAGTGGGATGAGGAGGAGGTGGAGTAAGCTGGATATCAATCTCAACATGAGCTGGCGGCTCATGTTCATCAGACTTATGAAGGTCTGGTTCACTACTTACAGGTGTAACAGTCCTGGTCTTAGGGGAAGATGACTCATGAAAGACCACATCTCTACTAATAATGCACTTTTGGTATCCCAACTTATCTACCCAGAGTTTGTATCCCTTAACTCCCTCGGGATAACCAACAAAAAATGCACTTGAGGGATCTAGGTTCAAGTTTATCTGTCTTGACATGAGCATAGGTTGTAGACCTGATAACCCTTAAGTAGGAATATGAAGGGGGCTTACCGGTCCAGAGTTCTTCAGGAGTTTTGAACTGATTTGCAGAAGAGGGACACCTGTTAATCAGGTACACATCAGTGCTGGTGGCCTCGTACCAAAAGGATTTGGGGAGGTTCGAGTATGCAAGCATACTACGAACTTTTTCAAGTATATTCTGATTCATCCTCTCTACAAGGCCATTCTGTTGGGGAGTTTCCCTAACAATTCTATTCCTTTTAATTCCATCAAACTCACAATATTGAATGAACTCAGTGGACAGGTACTCAAGCCCATTGTCCGTTCTCATGGTCTTAATTTTCTTTCCAGTTTGGTTTTCAACTGAAGATTTCCAGGTTTTAAAGGTTTGGAAAACATCTGATTTATTCTTGAGGATGTAAACCCAGACCTTCCTGGAGTAATCATCAATAAAGGTGATGAAATATGATCCTCCACCATGCGAGGTGGTCCTGGATGGCCCCCATAAATACGAATGGATATATTCAAGTGGGGCAACAACCTTGAAGGAGGACCTATTGAATCTCACCCTTTTGGCCTTTCCCGTCACACAATCTTCTCAAAATGGAAGGTTTGAAGGTGTGATGTCACTCAACATCCCCTGCTTGTTGAGTTCTTCTAGCCCCTTGGAGATAACATGCCCCAACCATCTATGCCAGAGCATAGTGTTTTCAGTGTTAGTATTGTAAACACTACCCAACTGTCTCGAATGGGTATTTCCATTCAGGACATACAACCCATTCACAGGGGACCCTTTTAAGATGGTTCTAGATCCCTTAGAGACTTTAATAGAACCCAATTATGATCTAAAGGTGTACCACTTTTGATCAAGGAATCCTAAGGAAATCAAGTTTCGTTGCAGGTTGGGGAACCACCTCACATCAAGTAGGGTAATGACTAATCGATTGTCCAATTATATCAGGACATACCCTCTACCCTAAACCTTGAATTTATTGTTTTTTCCTAATAGGACATCCCCTTCCACTTTCTCAACCATCTCTAAGAAAGACTCTCTATGCGGACACATGTGGAAGGAACAACCAGAGTCTAAGACCCACTCACGATCGAGTGTATGGCTAGAAACATTCAATACTTTGGCAGTGTCGTACCCAGAGTCGACAAGAAGAGACTGGTCAGTGGGTTGTGTTCATTCTAATTCACGCTTAATCTTTCTACACTTGGGCTTAGTGTGCCCAGGCTTCCCGCAGTGGAAATATGTTACTTTTCTATCTTTGGGATTACCCTTCAGCTTTGGTTATTGCCTAGGTTCTTTGATACCTTTACTTTTGTCCCTATTAAACTGTTTCTTTTTTATTTTTACCCAGAGGTCTCCCCCTAGTAAACAAACTCTCGGACTTGCCTTTAACTTTAGGTTTAGAGTGAAGTTCTTTTGACAGAAGGGCAGACTTGACTTCTTCTAGAGTCAAGGAGTCTCGACCATACATCATGGTCTCGACCAGGGTGCTATAACTATGGTCAAGAGAAATCAGAAGAATAATGGCCTAATCCTCATCATCTAATGAAACATCAATGTTGGCCAAGTCCAACATGATTTTGTTGAATTAATCTAGATGAGATTTTATAGAAGTACCAGGTTTCATCCTAAATGTGAACATACGGTGCTTCTTATAAAGTCTTCCTACTAAGGAAGAAGTCATGTATAAATTTTCAAGTTTTATCCATATTCCAGTAGTAGTAGACTCATATGCCACTTCCATAAGAACTTTATCTCCTAAGGAAAGTAAGATCGAACTATGGGCTTTAACAAGAGTGTCGGGGGGAACAGGTTGGTATTCTGTAACGGTTTGACCAGTTTCATTAACAATTAAAATGGGTTTAGTAGGCCTAGATAGGGCATCAATAAGGCCTTGTTGGACTAATAATGCCCTCATTTTAATTCGCCATAAATTGAAGTCGTTGTCTTCATCGAACTTTTCGATTTCATATCGCATTGTAGACATGTTTATCTAGATGAGTAGATGCCGAATGATTGGGGACAACGATAAGAGTACGCCCCCAAAAATCAACCAATCTCACTGGGTAAATGTGTATCATTAGATATAAAGGCAAAATAATTCAGTGAATACAATGATTTCACCCGATAAGAAAGGAAAAACAACAACAATATACATGCAAAATTTAAACAGGGTTTAAATGCAAAAATCAAATAACGAAAACCCAAATTAATGAATTGCAAACCAAGTACTATGAACCATGAGAAAAATACAACTTGGCAGTTTGTGAATATGATGCAAACAGGGTACAACAAGGCTGTCAACAGAATATTGGCAGCCAAGATGCATAACTGAGTATAAGCAAATAATAAAACTGCTGCACAGGTATGCCAGGAACAAGAAACAACCATAAAATAGAATGTAAACAAAGACAAAAAAAGGTCAGATTATCAAACTAATAGCAGAATGCAATTTTCTTGATAAAGAACAACTGTAAACACAAAATACAGTAAGCGAATCACATAATCACAAAGTGACATAGACTGAATTTAAGCAAAGAAACAAACTACAAAGAAAAACAACTAGGTTGGCTCTGATACCACATGTTGTGGTGGATAGGTAGTAGAAATGCAGCAACAAACCAACCACAATGGAGCCGCAAGATCACTGGTGTTATGCACAGATGAAGCAAGAACCGAATAGTAACTAAAACAGTGCAGAAAAATAAAAGGAACACAATTATTTACATGCTTTGGACCCTTGGGGACCTACTACACAGCAAGAACACCACCTTACACACGCTTTTATTATTGATTCTCAAAATGAAACGAACCAGATTACAAGATACAACAGACCAACATGAAACAACACAGGTCCACTACAAATGGTGATAACAGAACAACAGTAAACAATCTAATGAACCGGTGTAATAACCCAAGAAACTGGAGCGAAAAAAAAAGACTTACAGAGCCGGACTATGTCCGGCTATCCTGTTCTCTTTATGTTGCTGGAATCAGATTCGGTCACCCTGTTAGAACTCAACGAAGGATGAAATCACCAGATCTGCACTTCTGGTCTTCGAATCCGAATCTCGACCACACATATTCACACGAAGGAAGCTGTAAATGCTCCACCACGACTGTGTGTGGCGTGGAGATCGGCAGGCCAAGGGATCTATCCTCTGTTGAGGATGAAAGAAGCCACGTGAGTCATCTGGATCTGGTTTGAGCGAATGAAAACCACCAGTGTTGAGGAATCACCAAGAAGTAGAACTGAAGTTGTCTATCTTGTGCCAACCAGAGGGCGACGCAGAAGTAAAGAAACCCCCTGCTAATCCCTAATCGCATAACAACCTGAGCAACATGGTAGCTTCCATGAAGCCAGGCCGTTCAAAAAAGGTAGAAGGACAAGATAACTTTGGTGGTAAGGAGATCAAGGGCCATAAATACAATGGGATTGCCAGCATGTAAAACATATGAGCATATTAAATAAAAAATACAGCATGGAACAGGATAAAAAAATGAAATTTTGATATGAAAATAAATGAAATTCGTAATACCAAATTTCACATTTATGATAGAATGGATGTTAAAATTTTGGAAGGAAAAAATACCCCCATCTTCTTCTCTCGACACCTGCCACAACCCCTCGCATCTAGTCGTCACAACCCATCGTCGATTCTCATCACCATAGAGGTGTTGAGCCCACCGTCGATTATCATCACCAAAATGATGAGAGAATGGTGGGAGGGAAATTTTAGCAGAAAAAATTGTAATTATGACAAAAGTGGGGGTGGGAGTGAGCATCATCAGGAGTGGGTCCAAGAGCAACAAAAAAGGCGACATGGCACATTAAGGACATGGTATGGCAGAAATATTCCATGGAAACCAATGATCAATTTTTGGATGGAGGGTCATGTTTGGAATTTCAATAATTTTTCAAGGATATTTTTCTCCAATAATTATATTTTCCTTCCCACAACTCTCTATCCATCATTTTTATGGAATCAATATTCCCTTGTATCAGGGGGAAACTAAATACCTTTTATCATACCAAATATAAAATTTCCAGGATTCCATTTCCTCTTTCATTTTTCAACCCCTCTTTCCAACTAACCAAACGGGGGTTGAGTGGTCAAATCGGTTTCATCACCATAACTTTTTTAATATTATATTATTATTTTTACCATGTGTGTGTGTGTGAAAAAGAAAAAAATGATCGCATCAATTCATCTTCATCCAAAGCCAATCAATTTAATTGAAATTTTCTTAGTTTAGGGAAACTAATTTAGACCCAAAATCAAAAATAGTTTAGCTCTTTAGACTGATTAATTAAACTCATCGGTCTATAATCTGATTGGATGAACCATATGATCTACTCAAGATTTCAAAACAATACTTATAATACTATTTATCAATAAATTCAATCATTTAAATAATATAAACCATGATTTTTTCATAGAATCATCCTAAAACAAACAAAAACTTAAAAATCATACCATTATTTTGTTGGTTTTATATCACAAAACCTAAAAATTGTATAATGCATTATGCATGGTCGTATATGAATTATACGGAATAATGTAATACATATTAGTAATGCTCATATCAATATGAGTCATTTTTTGATTTGGACCAAAAAACTCCATAAAGGCTACCTAAACCAATATGTAGATTATAGCCTAACTTGCCCAAGACCTCGAGATTCTGATGATTGAAATGTCGAAGGGCTAACATTAAAGAAGGATGCTTGAAGGTTTTATGTTACATTATGAATCTAACATCCAGTTAAATGAATTAAAACGTTTATGAATCATTTCACCTCTTAGAGCATCACTCCCCTATTGTGGTTACTTTATATAAGGGGGTAAAACTTCATTTGTGTTACATGTTAGTTCTCCATGATTAACTTGCTCGAGTTTTATCATCTCTTTTTCTCTCCATTACTGTATGAGTAGTTAGCACTATGTGGGATAAAGGAAATCCTATTAGTTATGATAACTTGTGATCCACACTAGTTAGCGGATCACTCTGAGTGATACAAGTTTGTAGGTTGGTGCTTACAATAGATTTCATCTCACAATGAGAAAAAAGGTTCTTGTAGAGAATACATGAATCATAATTATTTACAAATCTAATAAAATATTTTTAGACTCCTTGCCTTGATGTTCTGGTTGTTTTTTGTGTTTTTTTCATTTTCTTTAAGAAATACATATAGAATAGAATAGTGATATTATAAAAAATCTATAATAATGTATGGAATTCCTAATTTTGAATCTGTGAAATTCTAGGGGCATTTTTGTCATTTTACCATTTGAGGGTAGAACAATTGTTTTAACTTAGAAAATCATTCTAGA
Source organism: Viscum album (assembly GCA_963277665.1). Classification (NCBI taxonomy): domain Eukaryota; kingdom Viridiplantae; phylum Streptophyta; class Magnoliopsida; order Santalales; family Viscaceae; genus Viscum; species Viscum album. The sequence goes on from OY728121.1 coordinate 233,680,409, forward strand.
TTGGAAATATGATCATGTCGTTGAAGTTAAAATAACGTGTTTATATAATGGTAAAAGTTTCGTGACATTATGAGATAAATGGTTTTTTGTCTTTTTCAAGTGATTATTTATTTTTGAAAATGTAATTTGAAAGTAGACAATGTTAAAAAATAATCATTTAATTATTGATATATAATGATAAAGTGATTATTAATTAATTGGAAATTTATGGAATGACAGTTGAGGATATTTATATAATATAGTGACAAATATGAGTGCAACACCCCTGGAAAAGTGATACATAAAAGACTAAATGGTGTTACTCATGTCAACAAGGTGCACCTTTCTTTTTGGGATCCCACTCTTGGGATTTTCACTAGAATTTCACACGCTGAAAATTCGGCACTGAAAGACCACACTAGCAAGAACAAGACACTATTGGAGTTTGTGCCCTAGAACCAACTTCTAAGCGATTTATGGTTATTTTTATTCATATATTTGGATATTTATAAAATATATTATCATATTATGATTGTTCTTCTGCAAGAAATAATATGAGATAATGTACTAAGTTTATTTGTCGCATTGAAAGGCCATAATAGTTCCTTGTTATGATGAGAACCTATAAGTGCCACAACAATATTCTTAAATACACGTTTTATAGTGAGATGATATCATTTTATGAGACAAAAATGATACAAGAAATTAGGGGTGGGGACTCATAGTACTTTAAAAAACTTTCTCACGGTGTACGTCCTTAGTAATATTCGGTGCAAGAGATTATGAGAATATGATTTGTCAATAGGAAATCCACATTTATACATATCATTAGATATTTTCATCTATGGATGTGTGTAATGATTATTGGACTTTAATATTATTATTAATACATTTCATGAGTCATATACATTTATGTATTGATGAAAACCATAATGATAGATACTTGCAGCAACGTAGGATACGTTGGGTGCATCAAGAGTGATGTTGTATTAATGAATAATGTGAGAACGAATACATCCCTTCTATTCTGTAATGGAAGTAGATATCTCAGGACCTTTGATGAGAATTAAACTGCCTGATCAAGTCCAAGACCATGGCAGTATTGTTGGCAAGTTCATTTATGGAAAGTCAAAGAAAGAGACATCGAGCATATAAGTTGATGACACTAGCATGCAACCTACTTGATTATAGATATCGAGATAAAAGGATCATATTACATGGTGTACACATTCGTAGGAGGTTACATGACATTGTGACATTAACTTCTTTCTCTATGGGAGCCTTGTGCGTTGTTAGATTCTAACCTTGGACTTTAAGCAGTGTAGCCTAATGTCACTTAGAAAGGGGAATAGAGGGTCGAAAACTAAGTGTATTTGAAACCTTAGTTAAATTTTGGATGAAATATGACATGTTGGATATATATTATTCTCATATGTGGTTTAATGATTATTCATACTGGTTTGATCACACATATTCAATCACCAGTTATTCGAGAGAATATACATGTGAGTTGAATATTTAATAAATATTTATTCACCAGGTAATTATTTATTTAATCACGTGAATATAAAATATTTATTTATTCTGATTTATTCAGAAGGTAACAAAGTATTTATTTATTTTGGTTACATGAATAATTAAATAAATATTTATTCACTAATAAGGTGAATATAATATCTATGTATTTATTGGAAAATAATGTAGTCATATTTATTTAATTAGATAAATAGTCATTATTCAAGGTCCGATAGATATTTACGAGGATTGATAGACCAAGATTTATGGTCTATTGAGAAACACTAGATTATTTTTATTGAATAAATATTAATTTATTTATTCCAAAAAATATCATTTATTTTATCTATGAGTTTAGAACATGTCAAGTAAATAATAATAATAATAATATTATTTAGATATGGGGTTCGATGGGAATTAAGAAAATAAGAAGGTTTTTTGTGAAATTATTAATTTTTCGACCCTAGCATTATATAAACCCGGTTATGATATTTTGTGAAATTGAAGCTCATTCCATCATTGTGCACAATGAGTTCTTGAGAGAATCCTATCATGACCTGAAGAGCTCCCTCCTTAGAATGATTTGACGAATGAATAGAAGTTCTCCTCCTCAACCAGAGATAATTCATTATCCCTTGAAGGATTCGATTGTGATCAACATTGATTATCTCAAATGATATATTAATCCATGCTAGCACCCATAAAATTATATGGTGAAGGGAAGAGGCTCATGGAGAATGTTTGGATCACCGCTAGAAGGAATATACACTTGATTCCTCTAACATAACAATGATACAACAAGAGTGGTCTACTGATTAATCAATAAAGAAAGAATTCAACTGATGATAATTATTTAGTTAAAAAAATTAATTATAAATTTTATGTGAAAAGATCCCATTTTTATGGATTTCAAGAATGCAATTTTGTCCAGTTTTGAGGAGAAATCCAAAAGATGTATATGAAAAGAATTCTTGGGAACAGGCTCGACCCGATTCCATTACGTCCTAGAACCTTCAAGTGACATCAAAAGGGTCACATGATAATTTATAATTATTTATTATTCATTGACTGATTCTATGTAAATTGTTGTTAGTTTTTTCTTCTAGTTTAGTTTTTCTTTAATCTGATTTTTAATTAACATGTTTTCAAAATTTAAATTCTATTCATTCAAGTTTCATATCATCTTAAACAAGTTAATATCAAATGAAGAATGATTAGAGATACCATCAGGAGGTGCTGTGGATTTTGGGCGGTAGACTGGGTTACATAGTGTGTGACTGATGTACACGCTCTATACCCAAGTGCACTGCACCAGGACATGTCGTGGGATACAAGATGTGTCAAGAAATGATAAAACACAGTGTATTTATTGCACATCATGTGTTGACCAGGCCAACCTGACATATGGTCTGTTGGATTACATGACAAGTAGTCATCATACACATCGTATAGTCTACATGATTTGGTGATAAAATTTACACTAGCTGTGTGGTCAAATACATGACATAATGTCATGTGAGACTAAAAACTAGTATAATTAATGAGATACATGACATGTAGATGGATTACATGTTGTGTGACTCATTAATCCATGCATCCGAAGAACACGTTGAGTCAACCAGCAGGTTACACAGACGCATGACAAATGGAACACACAACATGTAGTTGGCATACATACCATGTGATTCATTATTATCCATGTTTGAAGAACATTCCAAGTCCATTAGTGAGTTATGTGAATACACGAAAAAAAATTAACATGCGATGTAGCTCGTTACTATACACAGTATCATCCGGCTGTGATACATGCTGAGTCCCTAGGTTTTTATCCCAAATACAAGGAAAGTGAGGAACACATCATGTAACTTATTAGTACACACTATGTAGTCTCTTAATAAAGGATATAATTAAATTACATAAACAATAATTGATTTGATCATTAAAAACCTAATTACATGGTTCAAATTTGATATGTTGACTATGTAAGAAAGGTTTGCATGATTGATAAATGATTTATAAATTCCATATAATTATCTGTAATTACTCTCCAATCTATTTATGTTCCATTCTGCCTTTATGATGGGAATATCTAACAATATTTAGAAGGTCATTAAGATAAAGGGAATAAATAAATAAATTTAATTAATTCAAGTGTGTTTATCTTAATAATAAAGAATGAATCAAAGCGAATAAATGGATATTATAATTTCATGTATTCATTTTATGATATATGGATGACCATGAGTTTAGATCATCTTTTGTATGTGATTGGTTTATTCAATTTATTATTGCATGTTTTTTGTGATAATTTATTAAATTAAATAATGGGTTTTGATTAATTTCTCCCCTATCATTATGTAAGAACTTTCATGTTCATGATTTCTTTTATATAAACCCCCTTAACAAATCCTTTGGTTCCCATCACTTGTGTGTTAGTAATATTATGTAATGGATAGAGCTCCTTAGTGAATGGAGACGATTAAAGTGCATAGCTGAGGAAAAACCCATCTACGAGGTACACAAGTTGTAATGCCTTGACCCCAGTTACCCAGAGTCGGTGCATTATTTTAATACATTGGCATGATTACAAGGAATCATGTCTCGAAGGACCGACCAATTTAGTAGTTCTGGAAAATAGATTACATACATGAATGTGAAATTGCATTATAAAATAGAAAACAACAACAACATTGTCTCCATTGACCACATTCATATCCCTTATATTATCCCTGCAGGTCAGTAATAATATACTTCTTCACACACTGGGAAAAATAAAACATAGAAAGGGGTGAGCTCAGATTCTCATTAAGGATAACAATATAGTGGAAACTTTCATAAATAAGCATAAACATTTAAGGAAATGTATAAAAATAAAAAAACGCCTTTTAAACATAAACTTCAGCATAATATAGAAAAGATAAATCAAATAATTCCATTTAATTATTCACATGGATATTCTACTAGTCAAAAAATCACATGTAGTATCAATAGATAATTTCATAATGATGGAATGCATAATGCCAAACTTTATAACTACATAGTCAAGGCCTTGTGCCAAGACTACAAATAAGATTTTGTCAAGGCCTTGTGCCAAGACACTAGTTTGTCTTATGAGACCCACTTATGCATCGAAGAGCTATAACAGGATCCACCCATCACTTACTAAGTCCAATTCATTCCTCATATGAAAAGGTTTAAACATAATATAAAAATTCGTATTAATACTAGCATACAAAATGTCAATACTTTATCTAGAAAAAATGGATGGTATAAAAATAACACATCCATAGTCAAACATATCAGAAAACCTTCAATACAGTATGAAATATTTTTATAATAATAAATCAACTTCAAACAAGTTTAAAATCCATCAAAGGATGTTGACATAGATGAAATCAAAATTTTTTGAGAGAAATACCTCATTATATTTTGAAATCATTTAAAAATCATATAATTATAAAAGAAAGAATTTATTTTGAAAATATTCTTATAATCTTGTAAGGAAAGCTTCGATGATGTTATAACAGAGAAAAATAGGCATACCCACCGTATAAGTTAAAAAAAGGCATTCTTACCATAATTTTGTAAAAAAGGTCATAAAGTACCTTGTTTGGAAAACAGAAGAACGATTCCTTTCAAAACATATAATGTCAAATAAGTGTATAAATTACTTTATCCCATTATCTATTAAATAGTAATTTTTTTAAATAAATTTTTAAGAGAACACGGATGTGGATGATAAAGAGATCCGAGTAGATACTTACATAAAAACAACCTTAGATAATAAAGAGATTGTGAAATTAACCCTTACCTTGCACTTTCCTTTGGTTGAGGGTGCATTTAACCTCCTGTATAATGACCATAGTATGTTATTAAATTATACCATAACCATATTTATATTTATTATATCATACATGATTCATTTATGCCTTTATACTACCCATTTAATAATGATTTCCATGTTAAATTAACATTTCAGGTAATAATCACTTTCTTTATCGTACGTGTTTTAACTTGTTATTCCTGATCGTATCATTTAGATCATGATTTAAATACTTTTAGAATATAAATTTTGATTTATATATCATATATATTTAGAATATAAATATTTATAATAGATAGATATATGAAATGAGAGGCACCATTTATGGAGATGGTAGGTCGTACGTACGCATAAACGTTGTTTTCATTTTAATATCGTATTGAACAGAAGTAAGTGAATAAGATTTATATAAGTACAGACACACACACACATATCCAGTAGAATTATTATGTCATATATTACACACTTATTAATAATATATATTTTTATAATCACTGTTGAATGGTGAACGTGGAAATAAATCTCATCGCGTCGTGGAGACGGTACACACGAGTGAAAATATCATTATATTGATTGTTAAATCGTATGTAATTGGATGGTATATCATATATACAGAAACATTAATATGTTATATTTTTTATTTACATCAGTTATACTCATTATTATACCCATCCAAATAATGAAGTGTTTGAATAACAAACTACACCACGACGTGGAGACGGTAAGCCATACGTACGCACGTATGGTGACTTTGTCATTTATAGGATGGATAGAATAACGAATATGGTTTTACCATATTTATAATAATATCACAATATGTAGGAGGTACTGGAGTTATTATTTTGGTATGGAAACTGTTAGAGTTTTTGTCTTGAGAACCAACTGTTTATACTTTGACTACATGAATGTACACTTATTATATATTGTTCATTGTTCTGCAAGAATATAATATAATAATGTCCTGGAATATTTGTTGTATTAATAAGGTCATGGAAGATCCCTGCTATGATGAGAACCTTGAAATTATATAACAATATTCTTAAATAAAGTTCTACAGTTGGATGCTATACTATGATAGGACACATAGTATACAGACCGTCATGTGCGAGTACTCGTAAGAAGACAAGACTCTATCTCATGGAGTTTTCACTTGGTAATATCCAAGATGATATATTATGAGAACAGACCCATCAGTAGTAATTCCGCATGTCTTGGTGTCATCAGACATTGATATCTACGAGCGTGTGTAATGTTTCTTAGACTGGAAGATTCTCATTAACTCATTTCATGACTCGCACACTTAGATTTGCTGACAAAAACCGTCACGAAGACAGTTGACAGAAAGTAGGGTACGTTGGGTACGTCACGAATGACATGTTGTTAATGGATAAGTCAAGGAAGGATTTGTCCCTTACATATTTATGGAATTAGATATATTGGACCCTTTGATTGAAATAGAACTGCCGCCCAAATTCCATGGACATGGTGTCAAGACGAGTTTATTTCTGGAAGTCAAAGAATGACAGATCAAGCATATAGGTTTATGACACGGCCATGAAACCTACTTGATGAGATATTGAGACAAAGGGATTAAATTACATGGTAAGCGTTCATATGAGGTGACACGTCAATGAAACATCAACTTCTTTCTCTTGGGTTCCTTGACCTGTTGCTAGACAGTAATCTTGGACTTTAGGCAAGCCCGCCTAATGCCAACGAGAAAGAGGCCTAGAGGGTCACACACTAAGTGTATCCAAGTATCTCAAGTAGAATAAAGATTATTCTTGTATGAGGTTTAATAATTATTCAAGGAATCTAAAATTGTTTTAATGTTAGAAGAAGAATAAAATGAAAACAAGATATACACGCCGTGTACATTGAATGTACACACTGTGTAGTTTTCATTTTGGAAACGAAATTAAAAATGAGTACAAGCCGTGTATTAATGATTACACGCCGTGTAGTTTTTCCAGTCGGGATTTTGAGGAAATAATATCATTTTATTAAATGATATTTATTATAATCCTCGTGGGCCCATGTCAAGGAATTAATGATTCTACATGGAGGTTTTCAATAAGAGTTAATGAAATAAATAAAATGTGTAACACGTTTATTTATTTTCATAATTATATAACCTCAAACCTGATTATAAATATCCTCACAACCCAAACACTTTTCCTTAATCATTTTTCACAACAATTCTAGAGAATTATTTCAAGGCCAAAAGAACTCCTTCCTCCATGAAAGCTCTCAAGACCGAGAGAGATCCTCCTCCATCGGATCAAGGTGATCTAAGGCGGACAACACAAGAAAAGGATTCTCCATGCTAGCACCCGAAGATTCCTTTAGTGACATCTAGAGATACGTGGTGCACGTGTGGATCACCACTAGAGGAAGTCTACACTTGGCTTCTACGACGCAATGACGAATCACATCGGAACGTGATCAGAAATATCAATGAAGAAAGAATTCCATAAAAGGTAATTCTTGTTAATTAATTAAATTAATTATAATCAATCTATGATGATCCTCCTTTGTGGTTCTAGGACTATTATTCTTATTTGTATATTTCTATGATTTGATCCATGGAGTCTGGCGTTTATCGTCGTATTGATCCCAGATTGATCATTGCTAATGACAAAAAGTCATGTGGGAACATCCACCCACGAGCTTCCACTTCCCCTAAGACCTACAAGTGGTATCAGAGCGGTTACAACGTTGATTATAGTTATTTAATTTTTGTTGATAATTTATGAATTTATATTTGATTCAATTCAAGATAAATCATTCTATAAAACTGAATGAACGAGATCTTTTCTTCCTACTTCGTTTCTCGATTCACATCACAGAAACGACATTTTAATTTTAATTTTGACTAAAATAAAAATGAGGAACTCATCCGGAGGAGCTTCTCATTCTGTCTGTACAACACAGGAATACCCGATGTGTAGTGAAATGTACATACCGTGTACTCAGGTTCAATGAACTGGTACTGGTCTTCCAAGACACGTTGTGTAAATTGAGCATACCTAAGTTTTTTAATACACCATGTTGACCAGAACTGAATGGCACATGGAAACTGGAATACATGGTGTGTATGTTGAATCAACATGTCGTGTAGTCCGATCCGGCCTAGGTGTTACCACGTACATGGGGTTTCCAGGCCAGTAACTGTGTAACAAGGAAGTACATGCCGTGTTAGATTAATCTACACGCTGTGTACTCCAAAATTTCCAAAGTATAGAAAACACGCCAAAACCCTCGACATGTACTTTGGATAAAGGGTGAAAAAAAATACAGGCCATGTAATATAGCCTACACACCATGTACTTTTTAGAAATAGAATTTCACCAGGTTTCCTCCAAAGTGCAAAGACTCGTACAAGGAATATAGATGAGAAGAGTCTCAAGGAAATTCAGAACGAAATTTAAGATAAAGAATTGATTAATTATAAGATCATAATTAATTGAATTCGAGCGCGACTTATCTTGAATAAAAGAATGATTAAAATAATTTGAATACTAAATATTTGTAAATGTCGTTGCATGCTTTGGATGATCGTGAGATAGAGAAAAGACCCTTTGTGTGTGTATGGTTTCATTTAAATTTATTTAATTTAAATTCGTTGGCCTACGAGCCTTCTTCCAATAAAATGTAGGGCCTACGTGCCCATGGTTTCTTTAATGTAACCCCATGTAATGGAGGATCTCCCAAGCCAGAGGAGATGGTTCAAAATCTAAAGTTGAGGTGAAACCCACCCAAGATGATAAAGATGGATAGGTGGGATCTGCAAAACACGAACCATCAGGATCAAGGATTTTTTCCCTAGGTCAGGGTTAGCTTATCAAAACTGCTAGATAAGCTAACCAATAGAAGCTCATGATCATGACATCTTATTTTATTTCGGTCTAATTGCATGGTTTATTTATTATGTATGTGTTCTCACGATTACATAGTTAATGAAATAAAAAAGCATGCAAAGATGGAAAAAATAAAAACTGGACTATGCGTAAACATTATCATAACACGGTTAATCACTTAAGCAAGCACCATTTAATATTAACAAGCATGTGATAATGAAAAACTATGCACAAATGATTGAAATCCCTCAAATACCATATTAAGTCAGACCAAGCCTTCAATTACTTGATTAAGGGAAAGAATAAAAAAAATTATGTGTTTGACCAACCCTTTTTGGGAAACTTAATTTTATAAAGGGATCTATTATGAAAGTTTAGGGTTTACTTAAACATTTTACATCAATAGGAGTAGCCCTTGCTAGAATTGTTGTAAAATGGAGGCATGTGTTGAGGAAATCCAAGTCAGGATTTCAGGATTGGGGAGTCCACTCAACAGATCAAGGAACTGTAAGCTCATAGTTGGCAAAGACCTGCCTACCTAAATACCTTTAAATAGCTTTACCAACCCTTGTTTCGGTTATGCAAAGGGGAATATGGATCCTTTCCACTATAATCTCATAGCAACTAGTCATTCCAATTTCAATGGTGGGGGATATTAGGACATGATAAAATAGTGGGAGAATTAATAAATTCATTTATTATTTTTCATAAAATGTAAACAAAAGGCACTGATAAATATGCTCTTTTAATTTGTAGAATCAATATGACAAACTCATCAACCACATTTTCTTTGCGATCAATTTTGGATAAAGACAATGTCCTCACCGACAGTAACTTTCAGGAATGGTTTAGGTGCCTTCGGGTTATCCTACTCCATGAATGAAAGTTTTACGTTCTTAAGTCCTCACTTCCTGATTCGTCTGCCCAAGGGGCGAGTGATGAATATTTCCTGGTCTAAGATCAACATTTGAATGATGCAATCGACGTTCAATGTTTGATGCTGTCATCAATGTCTAGTGATCTCATCAATTCTCATGAAGACATGGATGCCTATTGTATGCTCGAGCACCTCCGTGGTCTATACCAGGAGAGAGAAAGAAAGGAAAGGTTTGATATCTCCAAGGCTCTATTTCAGAGAAATCTAGGAGAGAGTGCCCCAGATGGGCCTCATGTATTCACGATCATTGGCTATATTGAGTGCTTGGAGGTTCTAGGGTTTAAAATCCCTAAAGAACTGGGTACCAATATCATTCTTGCATCACTCCCCCAGATCTTCTCTAACTTTGTTGTAAATTTTAGTATGAACAACATTTAGAAGTCTCTATCTGATCTTATTATCCTCATTCTCCAAGTGGACAATGATATGAAGCGTGAAAATCCATCTGTCCTTATGGTGAATAAAAGGAAAGGGGAGGTGAAGAGATTTAAGCCCAAAGCTTCTTTAAGGCCTTCCAAGAAAGGAAGATGAAAGGGGAGGCAAGAGAACAAGAGGCTGTTTGTTTCGCATGTTGCAAGAAGGGCCACTGGAAGAAAAACTGCACCCAACCAAGGAAGCAAGGGGAAGCTTCAGGTGCATTTGTTATCAAATGAAATCTATCTATTTCTACCAATTGGGTATAATATACTACTTGTGGTGCTCACATATGTATCCAAATATAGGATCCAAGTTGATTCAGAAAGATTGACCGAGGTGAGGTGGATCTGTGAGCAGCCAATAGAGCCAGACTCACTACTATAGCTGTCAGAGACTACTATCTCACATTGCCTAATAGGATGGTCTTGGTATTAAAAGGGTGTTATTATTTACCCTCTGTAACCAAAAACATTATTTCAGTATCCAGATTATATACTGATGGATTCATCTTCAAGTTTGGAAATTAATGTTGCTACTTTTATAAAGATAACCTTTGTTTGGGCAGGGCACGTTTATATAACGACCTTTATGTGTTAGAGTACACAAATCAAGTAACAGAAATCAATGACAAATTTAATTCACATGACTCCTACCACACCCAACTTTGGCATCACCAGCTAGGTCATGTCAATGAGAAACGTTTGAAAAAATTACATCAAGATGGGTATTTAGATTCTTTCGAACTAAAACCACTTGGTGTATGTCATGCGTGTCTAAAAGGCAAAATGACCAAATCCCCATTTAGTGGGAAAGGTGAAAGGGATAAAGAGCTTCTAGAATTAGTTCACACAGATGTGTGTGGACCACTTCCAGTTGAAGCGAGGGGTGGGTTCTTGTACTTCATAACTTTTACTGATGATTTTAGTAGATATGGATATATTTACTTAATGAGGTATAAGTTAGATTATTATGATCGGTTCAAAGAATACAAGAATAAAGTTGAGAACCATCTTGGTAAGAAGATTAAGAAACTCCACTCAGATAGAGGAGGGGAATATCTTAATCAGGACTTCATTGATTTCATATGGGAGTTTGGGATTCTATCTCAACTCACTTCTCCTTATACGCCTCAGTGGAATGGTGTAAGTGAAAGGAGGAACCTCACCCTATTGGACATGGTGAGATCAATGATGAGTCATGCAGGTCTTCCATTATCCTTTTGGGGATATTCATTACAAACAACATCACACATACTAAACCAAGTACCGACTAAATTGATAAATGGTATTCCATACGAGTTATGGAGTGGACACAAAGCCATGTTATCAAATTTACATGTGTGGGGTAGAAAAGCATTTGTTAAGGCCTCTTCAGGTAAAAAACTAGCATCTCGGGGCCCAAAGTTTACCTTTATAGGATATCCCAAGGAAAAAAGGGGATATTACCTATACAACCCCTCATATACAAAGGTTATAGTGGAAAGACACAACATATTTCTTGAGAGAGAGCACATCTCCAAAATAGATAGTGGGATCAAGATAGACTTCAATGAAGTCGAGGCTAAAGATACACATGAGTTGGTACAAGAACAGATTCCACAAAGCCTCGTGGAAGAACAATCTGTTCCAGAGACACAAGAACTGCGTAGGATCACGAGAGAGGTGAGAGAACTAGAACAATATGGTTTTCTTATCCTCGAGGATGGTGACTCATTATTGGTTGATAATGATGATCCTCATACCTACAAAGAAGTAGTTGAAGGCACATATGTTGCCAAGTGGAAAGAATCCTTGAATTCTGAAATGGATTCCATGTACCAAAACCAAGTTTGGATTTGGGTAGATCCTCCAGTTGATGTAAATACTGTTGGTAATAAATGGGTATTCAAGAAGAAACTGGACATGGAGGGACAAGTCAGTACCTATAAGGCACGACTGGTTGCAAAAGTTTTTAGACAACATTAAATAATTGACTATGATGAAACCTTTTCACCAGTTGTGATGCTGAAATCCATAAAAATCCTATTGGACATTTCCACTTACCATGACTATGAAATTTGGTAAATGGATGTCAAAACAGCATTCCTTAATGGGAACCTCAAGGATGATGTCTACATGACACAACCTAAAGGTTTTGTGACTCCAAAGGATGCCAACAAGGTATGCAAGTTGTAGAAATCCATTTATGGATTAAAGAAAGCATCAAGGTCATGGAAAATTCGTTTTGATGAAGACATGACATAATTTGGCTTTTTTAAGAATGAATGTGATCCTTGTGTCTATAAAATGTTTAGAGGAAGTTCATTCATTTTCCTAATAGTATATGTTGTTGATATATTACTAATTGGAAACGAAGTACCTGTCTTACAGTTAGTTAAGGCATGGTTGGATAAATGCTTATATATGAAAGACTTGGGCATGGAAACATATATTCTTGGGATCAAGATCCATCATGATAGATCCAAGAGAATGCTGGGCTTGAGTCAAAGTACATACATTGATAAGATACTGAAGAGATTCAGTATGGAACGGTACAAGAGGGGATTGTTTCCAGTGTCACATGGCATTCATCTTTTCAAGAAAATGTGTCCTCAGAAACATGAGGAAAGAAAGAAAATGGAAAGGATCCCTTACACATCTGCGATTGGGTCAGTCATTCATGATATTGTATATACAAGGCTAGATGTTGCTTATGCATTAAGTGCGGTAGGCAGATATCAAGCTGATCCAAGAGACCGCCATTGGATGACAGTCACGACTATCGTTAAGTATCTAAGGCATACTAAGGATATGTTCCTGGTTTGTGGAGGAGATGAGGAACTAGTAATCAGAGGACATGTAGATTCTAGTTTTAAGACTGATCAAGATGACATGAAGTTGCAGACTGGATACATCTTCAGTTTGAATGGAGGTGCAGTGAGCTGGAAGAGCTCAAAGTAAGGTGTGGTCGTAGATTCTACAGTAGATTCCGAGTATATCATAGCTTCTGAGGCAGCTAAAGAAGTAGTATGGATGCAAAGCTTCGTCCAAGAGTTGGATGTAGTACCAAGAAGTAAAGATCCTATCACACTCTATTGTGATAATACAGCAAAAATGACACTTGAAAAAGAGACAAGGTCACATCAGTGGATAATGCACATACTTCGAAAGTATCATCTCTTGAGGGATTTTTATCAGAGAGGTGAAGTTGCAGTGAGTAGTATTTCCACAGTTGAAAACATGGAAAACCCCTTGTCTAAAGCTTTGACTCAGCAGAAACATGATTATCATGTGAGGTCTACCAGACTAAAAGTTGTAGGCAGTTGGCTCTAGTCCAAGTGGGAGTTTGTTAGAGTTGGTGTCCTGAGAACCAAACTATTTATACTTTGATTACATGAATGCACAATTATTATATATTGTTCATTGTTTTTCATTACTATAATATAATAATGTCCTTGAATATTTGTTGCATTAATAAGGTCATGGAAGATCCCCGCTATGATGAGAACGTTGAAATGCTATAACAATATTCTTAAATAATGTTCTACAGTTGGATGAAAAACTATGATAGGACACATAATATACAAACCATCATGTGCGAGTACTCGTAAGAAGATGAGACTCTCTCTCATGGAGTTAGCCCTTGGTAATCTCTAAGATGGGAGATTATGAGAACATACCAACAAGTAGTAATTCTACATGTCTTGGTGTCATAGGACATTGCTATCTACGAGCATGTGTAATGGTCATTAGACTGGAAGATTATCATTAACTCATGTCATGGCTCGCACACTTATATTTTCTAATGAAAACCGTCATGAAGACAGTTGGCAGGAAGTATGGTACGTTGGGTGCATCACGAATAACATGTTGTTAATGGATAAGTCGAGGAAGGATTTGTCTCTTCAATATTTATGGAAGTAGATATCTCGGGCCCTTTTATTGAAATATAATTGTCACCCAAATTCCATGGCCATGGTGTCACGATTAGTTTATTTCTGGAAGTTAAAGAATGATGGATCAAGCATATAGGTTAATGACACTGCCATGAAACCTGCTTGATGAAATATTGAGTCAAAGGGATTAAATTACATGGTAAGCAATCATATGAGGTGACATGTCAATGCAACATCAACTTCTTTCTCTTGGGTTCTTTGACTCCTTTCTAGACAATAATCTTGGACTTTAGGCAAGCCTGCCTAATGCCAATGAGAAAGAGGCCTATAGGGTCACACACTAAGTGTATCCAAGTATCTGAAGTAGAATAATGATTATTCTCATATGTGGTTTAATAATTATTCAAGGAAGACTAAATCGTTTTAATGTTGGAGGAAGAATAAAATGAATAAAATATATACACGCAGTGTACATTGAATGTACACGCCGTGTAGTTTTCATTCTAGAAAGGAAATGAAAAACGAGTACATGCCGTGTAGTTTTTCCAATCAGGATTTTGAGGAAATAATATTGTTTTATTAAATGATATTTATTATAATACGCGTGGGAACATATCAAGGAATTAATGATTCGACATGGGGGTTTTCAATAAGAGTTAATGAAATAAATAAAATGTGTAATGCATTTATTTATTGTCATAACTCTATAACCTGAAACCTGATTATAAAAATCCTCACAACCCCAACACTTTTCCTTAATCATTGTTCACAAAAATTATGAAGAATTCTCTCAAGGATGAAAGAACTCCTTCCTCCAAGAATGCTCTCGAGACCAAGAGAGATCCTCCTCCATCGGATCAAGGCGATCTAATGCGGACAATGCAAGCAAAGGCTTCTCCATGCTAGCACCCGAATATTCCTTTGACAACGTCCAGAGATACGTGGTGCACGTGTGGATCACCACTAGAGGAAGTATACACTTGGATTCTGCGACACAATGACGAATCACATCGGAACGTGATCAGAAATATCAACGAAGAAAGTACTTCATAAAAGGTACTTCTTGTCAATTAATTAAATTAATTATAATCAACCTGTGATGATCCTCCTTTTTGGTTCCTGGACTATTGTTCTTCTTTTTCTATTTCTGTGATTTGATCCGTGGAGTTTGGCGTTTGTCGTCATATTGATCCCAGATTGATCATTGCTAATGAAAAAAAGTAAAGTGGGAACATCAACCCACAAGGTTCCACTGCGCCTGGGACCTACAGAAATAATAGAGAAATAGTAAGTGGAAGAAGAAAAGAACTTGAAAGAGGGTGGTGAAATTATTACCTCTTCTTCGGGTGTTTCCTTTTGAGTTGATCAAAAGGGATCCTTAGGTTGACTTTATGATCAAAGTAAGGATTATAGGTTGATGTGAGGGAAGTTGGGAGGATATTTGTATGGTTTTTGGCCGAGCCAAATGGATTTGGAGGTGTGATTTTGAGAGAGGGGAAGTGCAATTTTATAAGAGGGGTGAAGGCCACTTTAAGAAAAAATTAAAAAATTAATTTATTATACAATCATATTCAATTTATAATGGCTCCAAATGAATTTATTTTGATACTTAGGTGGTTATGGGTCGAAATAATCTCAACCAATAGGTTTTATACAAGTTTATGTTACCATTTTAACCTTATCTTTTAGATTTAACGCTTAGTTAAATAGTTTAACTTTTACTGTGTCTTCTTTTATTCTTATACTAAATGGTTAATAAACTTACTCTAAACTTACAAGAGAACATTAAGTGGTTCATTAATGACATATATAATATTATTTAAGACCTTTTGACAAACCTTATATTTTTAGGAATATTCTATCAACCAATAATATAGTATTTGTTTTAAAAATTAATTTATGTCAATTTTGACACTATTTGGTATTTTGTTTTTTTGAAAGTCATAACAACCTTATCACTTCAAAAAAAAATTATCTAGTCAATAATAACATGTAATATTAACCTAAAAAACTCGTTTATGGCATCAAAACTTTTAAATTATATTTATTTTATAATTTATAATACCATTTATTTGATTCTTTCATTAACAAGGTAATTACTGTATCATCATTGTGTCATAAATAAATTTAATTATCTAATGTATAAAAATTATAAATAAAATACCATGATGTAGGAAATATTTTTAGATTTCTAATTAATATTTATATCCGAATTTATCTTACGTATAACCCTATATTAAAAATGGTTTAGTTAAAAACTTTTAATTTAACACCTTTAACTCTTCTTTAAATAAAATAATAATAAATGTCCTAATCTAATCCAAGTGGACCAAAAGGGTCATATTTTATTAATAAGGTTGTTTTTGGTGGAATTAAACTTATTCAATAGAATTAGGACATGTGTTAGGGTAATTATAATATCATTTTTACCTTTAATTACTCTATTTATTTTTAATCGTGGTAAATAAAAGTCAAAAGTTACTATTCACAAAAAAAATTATTTTCATATTATTGAACCACATTTTACTTACTGATATCAACTGTGTCTATCATATTTTTGAAATTCAATTCACAGAAGCGGTAAAATTATGTTTTATGCAAATTTAAAAATGCTCCTAGAAGGTGGGTAAAAGAGGTTAAAAAGTTCAATAAAATATTATACATAAAATTTTATTATAAAATGACTCAAATGAATTAAATTGAACTTATATAGGTATTATATATCTATTTTGACTTAAAATAAATTTAAATAAAATAAATAATTATTTAAATAAAAAATTGGGTTTAAATAAAAACGTAGTGTTTTTCACTATTCATCAAAAATTGAAAGTTTTCAGAAAAATACAAAAAATTAACCCTAAGCTAATTTTGATATTACGATTTCAAAAATTAATTCCATTTTACCAAATTAAAAACATATAAATTTCATTAATTAATTTAAAATGAATTCCTGTTGCCAAAACAAAAAAAAACGGGTTTTTTAAAAAGTAAAAACTATCAAGAGATTGACATGTGTTTATGTGAAATTTAAATGTGAAATTACTTATAATTAACTAAATTATATTAAATGATTAAAATATAATCTAATTATACTTCCAATCCATTAAAATTCATAATTTAACACTATAAATTATTTCTATTAAAAAATTTGTTTTCAATTAAAATTTAGTATTTTCACTATTCATCAAAATATGAAAGTTGTCATAAAAGTACCAAAAAATTATCCAAACTATATTTTTATGTCCTAATTCTAAATAAGAATTTAATTTCATTAAATTGAATATATAAAAGTGTCAAATATTTTATTTAAAAAGGGTTCTCCATTAAAAGGCATAAAACTGCATTTTTTGAAAAATACCCCTTTTATCTTAAAAATTGAATTTTTCTTATATTATGTCTAAGAAACACAAATGATGAATTTTAAAATTATATAGGATATATAAAATTTAAAATTTGGTTAATACTATTCATAACCTCTTTTTTGAATGGTTAGTTTGGTAAGTCGTGGTGCGCTCGAACTCAGTGTTGTGGGTAGCGCAAGTTATTGAAATACGTTGAAGAGATAACATACTATGAAATATTGTGGTGTTACATTCTCCCCTCCTTTAATAAATTTCATCCTCACAATTTGAAATTGTTTTTTTAAAATAAAAGGTTAAAATAGAAAAATAC
The DNA here is from genome assembly GCA_963277665.1 of Viscum album. Taxonomy (NCBI): domain Eukaryota; kingdom Viridiplantae; phylum Streptophyta; class Magnoliopsida; order Santalales; family Viscaceae; genus Viscum; species Viscum album. The sequence goes on from OY728121.1 coordinate 233,698,486, forward strand.
CTTTGTGTAAAACCCACATCGGAAATTGGGTTAATAAAATTTAGTCTTAATAAGAGGGAAAGGGAAATGAAAAAGTCACCACCAAATTATGATCTCTATTAGAAGAACATTGGTGGAAATTAGAGACACATAATTGGAGGAAAAATGTAAATATTTATAGGAAGTTATTGAGGTCATCAATAATAAACAAGTGTAAAATTGAGTGCCTTAAATCCATCAATCTATGATGATTTAAAATATCATTGGTTCAACTAAACATAAGGTATTAGTATAAAATTTTTTTGGTTTTATGATTCCTTCCCTAAAGTTTAAGAATTAATTTATTCATATAATAATAGGAAGAAAAATATACTTGACACGTAGAGTTTCATCATTCAACTAATTTCTACCACAAACTCATCTTTCACTCCAAAAGATAGTAGAATTCAAAAATATTCTATTTATCCTAATCGTATAGGTTTACAAAAATAATGAATTTATAATTCATTTTTCAGACTATTTAAAAAAACTAATTTATACAAACCAGGACATCACGTATGCCAATGGTAGGTGATCCACCCTTGTCTCCCTTCAGTTGCAGGTTCAAGTCTCACGGCCTTGCCGAACGCGACGGGTTGTCGCCTGACCTCTGGGTTGTACTTTTTATGACAATCCAAAAATAATCTCAAGAAATGATTTAACCTTAACAATAGTATCTAATGTCAAACATAATCAATTACAACATTTAGACTTATCCAAAATACTTATGTCCCAACTCACAGTCCAAAATTTATAAGGAAGGTAAACACAATAAAGATCCTTTTTTCCATGTAATAACATGTGAATACCTTCACCGTGTATTATTTTAAAACACAGTAACACCATGAATTACCATAAAACCTTATTGATTACATTCATTCTCCTTTATTCCTTATAGAATACTAGATATACTCCTTATATCCAAAAATTTTGTAAACTCCAACAATGATGGAATATATAAATCATTAATCAGTTTCAAGGTAGTCAAGAATATCCAATATAATTTATCCAAATTAATCATATCTTATTCCAAAATCACTACCTTAGTATCATAACCATATTAAGATTTATCTTTCTCTCAACCATATGTTTTCCAAAAAAAATTAACTTTCTATTGAGTCACTTTTCTTGGTTCCACCCAATCTCAAGTCCTTAATGAAATAGTAATGTAGTACAATCCTTATATACTATACAATTCTTATAACATTTACATCATTAATACAATACTCAAATGACACAATAATTTAATAACAAAATAAGAAATCTAATCATTCCTCTTCATCTTCGGTAGTATCATAACATGATTATTATCCAATAGAAGCATTTGGGGTATACTCTGATGATTTGGACATTGATTTGCATAGTGTTCCAACTCCTTGCAGACGAAGCATTATATATTTGAAACCTTTTTCTTACCCTTGCAATCACATACTTGGTGTCTTTTTTCTTCACACTTATAACAAACTCCCATTCCATTCAATCATTTAACAAGGTGATTATTTGCACAGTTATCACCTATGGGAAAATCCTTCTTTCCCCTCTTCCCTTTATCTATGTTTTTCTCTTCCATCCTTTTCTCCTTTTCTCCTTTTGCTTCCCTTAAAATCCATAGGACTCAGAGAATTATTTACTTATCTTATTAACACATGATACTATTTTTTCATATTATGAGAATATGTGGGAGACTATTTACCTTTTAAATGTTGTCTTAATACCATGAAAGATATGATCCTTCTTAATCTTTCGATCATGCGTATTGCTGGAATTCTCATTCGTTCTACTAGACACTATTTCTAAAAAATGGCATACACTATGTTAGTTTATGAATCACAATGCATAATTCCAAACTTTTAAAATACCTAACGTATGCTGAAAAGATTATGCATATAATCTATAATCATAAAATGTTTTCTTTGAGGAAGTATTTACTCCTAAATCCTTTATAATGGCTTGTAATGAAAATATGAATTATCCTAAGCATATCTCCTGGGAGTGTCATAACAAAGAGTGCAGCAAGGCCTGTTTTCAGGTACCAGGATACCCCGGGTCAAGCCCAAAACTCCTTGTCAGAGTTTTCACTCCTAATTACATCTGTTCCAGAGCCGCATATACCTACTCATATCCAGACATGGATGTATTTCTTGGAAAATACACAAAATCTGTACATTATCAAAATTCTAGGAAGTTCTTCTATACTAATCCTCAAATTCTATCTTAGGTCAATGTTCTATAATTAGAGTTTATCTAAATATATTTCCAATGTTGTTGCTAAACTTCCTCTGATACCAATTGTAACACCCCGATCCCAGTTACCTAGATTCAGTGCATTATTTTAATACATTGGCATGATTACAAGGAATCATGTCCCGAAAGACTGACTAGTTTAGCAGCCTTGGAAAATAGATTACATACATGAATGTGAAATTACATTATAAAATGAAAAGCAAGAACAATATTGTCTCCATTTACCACATTCATATCCCTTATATTATCCCTGTAGGTCAGTCATAATATACTTCTTCACATCCTGGAAAAAATAAAACATGGAAAGGGGTGAGCTCAGATGCTCAGTAAGGATAACAATATAGTGGAAACTTTCATAAATAAGTATAAACATTTAAGGAAATGTATAAAACTAAAACAGATTCCTTTTAAACATAAACTTCAGCATAATATGGAAAAGATAAATTAAATAATTCCATTTACTTATTCACATGAATATTCTACTAGTTGAATAATCACATGTAGTATCAATAGCTAATTTCATAATGATGGAATGCATAATGCCAAACTTCATAACTACATAGTCAAGGCCTTGTGCCAAGACTACAAATAACATTTTTTCAAGGCCTTATGCCAAGAAACTATTTTGTCTCATGATACCCACTTATGCATCGAGGAGCTATAACAGGATCCACCCATCACTTACTAAGTCCAGTTCATTCCTCATATGAAAAGGTTTAAACATAACATAAAAATTCGTATTAAAACTAGCATACGAAATGTCAATACTTTATCCAGAAAACATGGATGGTATAAAAATAACACATCCACAGTCAAACATATCACAAAACCTTCAATACGGTATGAAATATTTTTATAATAATAAATCAACTTCAAACATGTTTAAAATCCATCAAAGGATGTTGACATAGATGAAATCAAAACTTTTTGAGAGAAATACCTCTTTCTATTTTGAAATCATTTAAAAATCATATAATTATAAAAGAAAACATTTATTTTGAAAATATTCTTATAAGCTTTTAAGGGAAGCTTCGACGATGTTATAATAGCGGAAAATTGTCATACCCACCGTATAAGTTAAAAAAAAGACATTCTTACCATAATTTTGTAAAAAAGGTCATAAAATACCTTGTTTGGAAAACGACAGAACGATTCCTTTCAAAACATATAATGTCAAATAAGGGTATAAATTACTTTATCCCATTATTTATTAAATAGTAATTTTTTTTGAAATAAATTTTTAAGAGAACACAGATGTGGATGATAAAGAGATCCGAGTACATACTTACATAAAAACAAACTCAGATAATAAAGAGATTGTGAAATTAACCCTTACCTTGCATTTTCCTTTGGTCGAGGGTACGCTTAACCTCCCGTATAATGACCATAGTATGTTATCAAATTATACCAGAACCATATTCATATTTATTATATCATACATGATTCATTTAGGCCTTTATTCTACCCATTTAATAATGATTTCCATGTTAAATTAACATTTTAGGTAATAATTGCTTCCTTTATCATACATGTTTTAACTTGTTATTCTTGATCGTATCATTTAGATCATGATTTAAATACTTCCAGAATATAAAATTTGATTTATATATCACAGATATTTAGAATATAAATATTTATAATAGATAGATATATGAAATGGGAGGCACCATTTATGGAGATGGTAGGCCGTATGTACGCATAAACGTTGTTTCCATTTTCATATCATATTGAACGAAGTAAGTGAATAATATTTGTGTAAGTATATATATATATATATATATATATCCCGAATAATTATTATGTTGTATATTACATACTTATTAATAATATATATTTTTATAATCATTGTTGAATGGTGAACGTGGAAATGAATCTCATCGCGTCGTGGAGACGGTAATCCGTACGTACGCAAGAGAGAAAATATCATTATATTGATGGTGAAATTGTATGTAACTGAATGGTATATATTATATATAGAATAATTAACATGTTATATTTATTATTTACACCAGTTATACTCATTATTATACCCATCCAAATAATGAAATGTTTGAATAACAAACTACACCACGACGTGGAGACAGTAAGCCGTACGTACGCACGTATGGTGAATTTTTCATTTATAGGATGAATATAATAACGAATATGGTTGTAACATATTTATAATAACATCATAGTATGTATTAGGTACTGGAGTTATTATTTTTTAATGAAAAAACAAAGAAATAGGAAGTGGAAGAAGAAAAGAACTTGAAAGAGGGTGGTGAAATTATTACCTCTTCTTCGGGTGTTTCCTTTTGAGTTGATCAAAAGGGCTCCATAGGTTGAATTTATTATCAAAGTAAGGATTATAGGTTTATTTGAGGGAATTTTGGAGTATATTTGGGCTGGGTTTGGCTAATCCAAATGGATTTGGAGGTGTGATTTTGAGATAGGGGAAGTGCGCTTTTATAAGAGGGGTGAGGGTCACTTTAGGAAAAGATTAAAAGATTAATTTATTATACAATATTATTTGGTTTATAATGGATAAAAATGAATTTATTTATATCCTTAGGTGGTTATGGGTCTAAATACTCTCAACCAATATCTTTTAGGGAAGTTTAGGTTACCATTTTAACCTTATCTTTTAGATTTAACTCTTAGTCAAATAGTTTAACTTTTACCGTGTCTTCTTTTATTCTTATACTATATGGTTAATAAGATTACTATAAATTTACAAGAGAAACTCAAGTGGTTAATTAATGACATATATAATATTATTTAAGTTTTTTGGATGAACCTTATATTTTTAGGAATATTATATCAACCAATAATATAGTATTTGTTTTGAAAATTAATTCATGTCAATTTTGACACTATTTGGTATTTTGTTTTTGTGAAAGTCATAACAACTTCATCACTTCTATTTTTTTTATAATCAATCATTACAAGTCATATTGACCTAAAAAATTCGTAGATTCCCTCAAAATTTTTAAATTATATTTATTTTAATATTTATAATACCGTTTATTTGATTCCTGCATTAACATGGTGATTACTGCATCATCATTGTGTCATAAATAAATTTAATTATTTAATGTATAAAAATTATAAATAAAATACCATGATTTCGGAAATATTTTTATATTTATAATGAATATTTATAGTCTAATTTATCTTATGTATAACCCTATATTAAAAATGGTTTAGTTAATAAACTTTAAATTTAACATTTTTAACTCTTCTTTAAATAAAATAATAATAAATGTCCTAATCTAATACAAATGGACCAAAAGGATAATATTTTATTCCTAAGGTTGTTTTTTGTCAAATTACACTTATCCAATATAATTAGGACATGTGTTAGGGTAATTATAATATCATTTTACCTTTAATTAACCTATTTACTTTTAATCGTGGTAAGTAAAAGTCAAAAGTTACTATTCACCAAAAATTATTTTCATCTTATTGAACCACATTTTACATAATGATATCAACCGTGTCTCTTGGATTTTTGAAATTTAACTCACATAAGTGATAAAATTAAGTTTTATGCAAATTTGCAATTGCTCCTAGAAGGTGGGTAAAAGAGGTTAAAAAGTTCAATAAAATTTTATACATATAATTTTATTATAAAATGACTCCAATGAATTAAATTGAACTTATATTGCTATCATATATATATTTTTACTTAAAATAAATTTAAATAATATAAATAATTATTTAAATAAAAAGTCTGTTTTAAATAAAAATGTAGTGTTTTTCACTATTCCTCCAAAAATGAAAGTTTTCAGAAAAATACAAAAAATTTACCCTAATTTAATTTTGATATTCTGAATTCAAAAATTAATTCCATTTTAAAAAATTAAAAACATTGGAATTTCATTAATCAATTTAAAATTAATTTCCGTTGTCAAAACGAAAAAGCGGGTTTTTTTAAAAAGTAAAAACTATCAAAAGATTGCCCGCGGGGGCTGGGTGAGTTGGTTCAAGGCGGTGACATCCCGTTGTCGAGGTTCCGGGCTCGAGTCCTCACAAAGGCATGGTGCACCATACGCCAGCGATCCTCTTGTCCCCTCGACTCCGCGGGAACTGGCCCAAGCCCAAGGGTTGGCCACCTTGGGCCTAGCTGGGGGCGTGCGGCGCGCAGGTGGGCAGGCCAGCCCTATACCTTGTTACCCATACAACACGTTTGCCCCACCGTTGATGGTGGGGTGGTAAGGGCTTGGGTGGGGTGAGGGGCAGGTCGCGGGGTCAAGTCCCCGGGGTTGCGATTTACTGTAATTTTCTTCTTTGTGTTGTGTGCCGCTTTCACGGTTGTACCCAAATTTTAAAAACTATCAAAAGACTGGCATGTGTTTATGTCAATTTTAAATGTAAAATTACTTATAATGACCTAAATTGTATTAAATGATAAGCTAATTATACTCCCAAACAATTCAAATGAATAATTTGCCACTATAAATAATTTCAATTAAAAAAGTTGTTTTCAATTAAAATTTAGTATTTTTCACTATTCATCAAAATATGAACGTTATCAAAAAAGTACCAAAAATTTATCCAAACTAAATTTTTATGTCCTGATTCTAAATAAGAATTTAATTTCATTAAATTTAATATATAAAATTTTCAAATATTGCATTTATAAAGGGTTCACCATTAAAATGCATAAAACTGCATTTTTTGAAAAATACCTATTTTATCTTAAAAATTGAATTTTTCTTATATTATTCTAAGAAACACAAAAGATGAATTTTAAAATTATATAGTATATATAAAATTTAAAATGTGGTTAATACTATTCATAACCTCTTTTTTGAATGGCTAGTTTGGTAAGTCGTGGTGCGCTCGAACTCAGTGTTGCGGGTAGCGCAAGTTATTGAAATAATTTGAAGAGATAACATACTATGAAATCTTGGGGTGTTACCCAAGTGTACATGTGGAATGTTGGAACTCGAAACAAGAAAGATTCAAGGAGTTATTTCCCTAGGGTAAGGGGTTGGATTATCATCCACTAGATAAACCACCAATTAAAGAAGCTCATGGTCATTCCATTTTATTTATTTTGTTATTTTTCAGTCGTATCATTAATTATTTATGGATATCTAAATACTTAAATAAATTAATTAACAAGAATTCAAGATGGAAGTGAAATAAATATTATAATATTTGTAAACTTTATCTATACATGTTTTAATCACTTAAGTAAAATCCACTTAATATTAACAAGTATGTGATATGATAAAATGGGTGGTTTACACATAAATATAAAATTTCATAAAATAAAATATTAAGCTGGTATAACCTTCCACTACTTTGGTAGAAATCAAACCATAGTTCAAAGTGCTTGAAAAACCTCTGTTAGAGAGCTTTCAATTATTTGTGAATCTCTATCTTGAGTTTTGGGCTGACTTAACCTAGCTTGCGTTAAGGGTTGATTGCATCTTCGAGACTTAATGAAACTAGTAGGCAAAGTGTTGAGGAAATCATAATCTAGGATTTCAGGATCGAGGAGTCCACTCAATGGATCAAGTAGTTGCAAGTTAATATATTTGGAAAACTATGCCTACCTAAATACCTTCATGAACCTTATCAGAACTCCATCTAGGTTATAAGATGGGACATATGTATTATCGTGAACCAACCCAGGTCAACCCTGAACCGGTCACCTGAGCCGGTTCACAACTTGTCCCAAAGGGCATTCCTGATCCCCACGGGCTGACAACTTGTGTCAGGCATCAAAACTAAACAAGTGGGAATGATTTGGACCATAAATTAATTACAAGAAAATAAATAAATACTAACAATAAAAATGAAAACTATAAGTAGAAGGAAAATAAAATTTTACATACCTTCATGTGACTCTACGAGTCACCACTGACCTCAAACCAACATCACACTATGATGATCGAAACCGAGAAAGAAGTAACACCTGAAGATAAAAACAAAGATAAACTATATGCATGAGTATTAAAACTCAGTAGGCTAGCCCGATAAACTATTCTCAATGCACTTTCTTTAAATAAATAAACATTAATTTTAGTTTTGAACTACAATATATAAAATAGGTTTGTCACACATTTTACCTTTAAAGAAAATCACGGTCCATTGCCCTTCTTATTTTAAACTAATTTATTTTCCAAGAATGCAGCTTTAACATTTAAAAAAAAAGAGGGATTGAGAAGTGTAAAACGTTTTAATTTTTTTTCCCACAAACTTTTAAAAATAATTTTATCCCATTTAGCAAAGAGATGCACCATACATGAAAGCAAAAATAGTAATCACACAAGGGAAATGGAAAATAACAAGAAAAATAGACCAAACAAAAAATGCACCTCAATTATCCACCGCAGATAACTTAGTTCCAAAATACATGGGAAAACCTAGGAGCTCATGAATAATCTAGAACATACTATACATGTGACTCATCCCAAAGGCATTCCATACTCAATGACGTCATAACGCCATAACACTCAACCATCTCCCTACCTGGCCTGGTTGAGGGGCCCAATCCCATAGCAATGATAACAAAATAACCCCTATTATGGGCCACTATCCAGTGCGTAATATAAAATAGTGCAACAATTATTCACCATAAAATTTATTGCTATGATAGGTTTTCAGTTTCAGACTAAAAAGGGAGTGATCCAACAATGTCAAACAAGTATCCAGTCACAAGTACATTCATCACACACAGTCAACACACACCAGAAGGTCACCCCTGAGTCACCCAAAGGAACAAGTCTATCACCTTTAAACCATCATAACACAAGGGAAGCCCCAAACCAAGGAAACACCCATATTTTTTCAACCAACAAGGTGAGGACCAATTCCAAGGAGGGTTTTCTAATGAAAAAATTTTATTTAAAGTACCAACCGTGCCTCACACAACCATCACATTCTAATCCATTTCTTAAAGAACCACACACATGCCACTTTGAAAAACCAGAAACACACTTCGCAACCCATTTAAGAAACCCAAACCATCATTTTAAATCCAAAACACATTTACAAAGGCCAACGAGGCATTTCATCAAGCATTTGATGTGAAAAATGAAATTGAACCATTTATTGCAATACCTTACAAGAAATAAACTGCTCCAATTCAAGATAGAATATTTTACTAATAATCCTATATCAATAATTAATATAAAAACTAGATGCAAAATGCAAGAAATAAGTGATTCCTAAATTTAAACGTCGATGCATAGAGACCCTACATCAAATGATATATATATTCATATATATCCATTCCTGGGAATATGTTTGCATGCCTTCGAAAATGATGGAAACTCCCTACAATAAATACCTAGAACTCAAAAACACTACGGATACCTAAAAAAATTAAGGAAAACACAGAAATCAATATTTGATTCAAAAACCAATGAAACATTTAAGAAAACAATGTTACAAGAAAACACTATTTTTAAAGTACAATCTTTATTTGAATGTTCATCCATGTGTGCGCCTTGTGCTCACATGGATGTGGAAACATTCTATGACACACTTTAAATATTCTTAATATCACCCCTAAAAACCACTTTCTAGAAGTACCACTTACCTTTAAACAAATATGAAAAAAACACCATTGGAATGCCACCATTATTCGTTTTAAAACTGAGAAAAACCTTTTTAATGAATTTTGACACAATTCATCAAACCATAATGAGGCACCCAAGTCACACATTAAGACAAACCCATCATTCAACCAAGATACCAAATATAAAAAATACCAAATAACACAACATAGGATCAATATCATTTAGAAAATTTGGACCATTTAGGAAACCAAAGATTCAAGAAAACAACAATTTAAAACACCATCTTCATTTAAAGACACAACCATGTGTGCACCTAGTGCACCCATGGATGTTCCAACATCTAATGTCACACTAAACATCCAAGGAGGCATTCAAAAACCATTCCCACAAAGCCACCATTTTCTTTAAAACCATATCCAGCCACCCATATTATTTAAAGAACACAAGTCATCTCATTGAGACTATAAAACTCCTCCTAAAACATTTAAATATAATAGTCAAACCATATAATTATTAAATTATGCACACCAAACGAAGATAAAAAATAACCAACATCAACACAACATAATCAAAGCTAAAAAATTCTTAAAAATCCCCAATTTCACTTTAAAGGAACAATGACATTTCAAAAGAGACCCTAAATTCCACAAACCTATACATTTTACAAAAATCTCTTTAGAAACCCAATTTTATTAAATTCTATCAGCAAAAAATATTTAATTAAATATATCCATACGTATTATAGTGGTGAAAAGAGCATTTAAAAATTAATTGAAAACATAAAAATTCTCATGGATCATATCAGAAAGGAAAAAAAAGTCATAAATACCTACCTCAACCATGCGCGAACGTGAAAAAACTTCAATGGGATGTCAAATACACCCTGAGAAATAATCCACACACCCTAAAAAATGAGGAAAAAGAATCCACATGAACCCTAATAATTAGGGTTTTTCCAAATTGAAGAAAACACCCAAAACTTGAAAGGTAAAAAAACTGTGGGGGAGATGGTGTGGCTGCTAGAGAAGGAGATGACTGGAAATGGTGTGGCACAAGAGGGGGTCATGCTACCAGAAACTGGCTAGAGGAGGGGAGGTCACTGGCGCTAGCTGGGGGGGGGGGGGAGGGGGTCGGGCGCAACTCGAATAGGGAAGGGGGTGGTGTAGAGAGGAAACACAAGGAGGAGGAGGCTATCACGAGGAGGTAGGGTGGGTGAATGGGGTGGCACAAGGTGGTCAGGTTGTTGGGAGAAAGGCGGTGAGCATGGGGGGGGGGGGTGTCCAGGTCACACACATAGCGGGAAAACCATGGGGAGGGGGTTATCGTGCAGCGGGTAAGGGGACGGGGGGGGGGGGGGGGGGGTTGGGTAGGTTTAGGGTTCTAAAAAAAGAGTTATAATAATAATGATGATGATGATGATAATCACACTGAAAATAATAATAATAATACCAATAATATAATAATAATAATTCGTATAATAATTTTATTCGTTTAAATAATACTAGTAGTAGTAATAATTTTTAAAAAATATATATCAATAGCAATATAATAATAAAAATATTAAGAACATTTTTAATAATAATAATATTATCATCTACCATGATAATATTTTTTACTATTATGTTTTAAACATTTAATTTATTTAATTTTTATAAAAATATATATTTTTTAAACACTAGACAACTTTATGGGCACGTAGGCCAACCACACGGTTACTGCCAAACTTGCGGTGCCCGTGTACCAGTCCGAAACCCATAAAAATTTCCAAGTTTCAAAAATTTCAACCCAAGCCCCAAACCCAAATTCATCCAAAAGATTCGAGATTGAGAAAATAATAAATTAAAAGATTGTCCTAGGTCGGGGTGTGACAATTCTCCCCACCACAGACACTTTCTACACCCAAAAAGTCACCAAGACGTAAGTTATTCAAGAATTGACTCCATACTCGAACAGAACCAGAAGAAATAAGGAATTTCCCGGGTGACTCTTTATTTCCCCAAGTCTCACCCGACCGATCTAGAAAAAACAAAAACCCAAAAAAAAGGGAGAACCGGAGGGGGTTCTCCCCACCATATGGATTCTACTAGCATGGAAATAAAAACCCAAACATACTACCCCAGGGATGGGGGCCCATGTGAGAAATCCCAACCGACACAAACCAAATTATATAGCATGAGCAAAACAATTCCACCATTATAACTTGGATCGTTTCTCACACCAATTGAATCCCCATCATTAGGGTAAAACTCACAAAAAGTAACTCCAATTGAACAATAGATCAGAAACACCATGTACTTATCTCATAAAATCCATACATCTCCAAGAGAGCACAACTGAAACCGAAACTGAAACCAACCCATGCGAGTAGTAAACACACGCTAAGAAAAATGAATGGTTCTAAAAGCAACATTCAGACAAAAACGACTGTTTGGACTACAATATAACAAGTTTACCAAAATCCCCCAATTAAATGATGGGATTAAAATGATATAAAAACTTCAATAATAGAAAACAAGAATGGAAAATATTTAAATGTTCCAATCCCAGCATGGAACACAAACCCCAGACTGATGCTTCACACCCCCGACAACACCTGACTATGTGCGTGCTTCACCCTAAGACCTGTGGATGGGGATTTGATGGATGAAGCATCTCCTGCCTCAGAGTTAGACACTAGCATCCTTCGATCAAAATGTCTTCTTTAGGCAGCACTTTTTGCAAAACTTCTCTAGATGACCTAGACAACCGCAACGACGACACACCTTCAGAGGGATGTGACATGATGACTTCGAGTGCTTGAACCTGCCACACTAGTGACACACAAACGAATGGTCTGATATACTAGGATCTATATCCAATAGAGATTAATCCTTAGAGATAGTTTCCTCTGGCATGCACTCCTTTCTAGATGGGGAACCCTTACGAACAATGAGAGGTACCGGATTTCCAACCGCCAGCACCCCGTGAGCTAACTCGGCTACAAATGATTTCTCCAATAGATTCTTGAAATTAGGGTCCTTGGAAGAGGGGAACCGCTCCTCATCCTCTAGAAAAGACCCCCAAGTCAAAGAGGAACCAACTATTTAAGGTGGTCAATGTAAACTTACTGACCGCTGGCCCTGCCGAACAACCCACAACGATTCCTCCTTCATCAACTTCACCTTCTCAGGAATGGACCTTTGGATGAGTGTGTTCTCAACCACTTTCGATGTCACCCCAACTTCCATGATAATGGGATAACCAATCTTCACTGGTCCAAATATGGACTCTCAAACAACTCAAAACGGTAAGAATCCTGATAGCCTCAGAAGTTCCAAACACCCTAAAGACACACTCTACCTCTTCAAGACATATATATGCCTTTAACGAACTCCTAACACCACAAAAGAATAGGAAAAATCAGAGAAGAACCATAAAATGGGCATGAATCATCAAAAACTTTGGGGACCTTTTTGGGAGACATTATCTGAACAACATCAAAACACATAACCAAAAATCAACATCCAATCAAATCATAACCAAAAGACAATCTCATTCCAAACAACTGACTCTCACTCCAAACACCACAAACAAAACTCAGAAATTCCCTTTTTAAAAATCACCATTTAATTTCAATTTCAGAACTGCCTTATTTAAAGTCTACTTTACAGAAACACAAAACCCACTTTTAACAAAACAAAACCCACATTCTAGAAAAAAAAAACAAATTTTTAGAATCATTTTCCTATTTCAAAAATCATTTTTAGAAAAACAAGGTCAAGAATTTGGTTTCAAATAAGAACCCACAGCATCCCATGAACTGTTTCACATGTGTTAATCCACTTTCTTCTATATGCACCAACACACACTTTCCAAACATACCCTCACATGTGAAAACGTTCATAAGAAGTACCCCAAGTTGCACCCAAACCACATTTTTACCAATTTAAATCCATTTAAAAGAAAAAAATTATTTCAAAAACCATTTTCAATTTCAAAAACACCCTTACACCAACCAAAACCAAGATAAGGCACAACTCACACCAAAATACCGGAATGAGGGACTAGTGTCTATGCCTAACTCAGTGACATGGTAGTGGGTCATGTCCTAAGTAGGTCATAACGCTAAGAGGAACTTGAATCATAAACTTGGACTTCACATGGGTCACCACTCCATGTGGGGTCACAACATGACACTAGATCACCTCTATTATCATCCCACAATCCAAAACAAGAACAAAAGACTCGAATCCTAGACTACCCCTGGTAACTCAAGGAACAGTGTGAGCAAGAGTTCACAACACTCTTCCCACACCTACCTCATGAGTCCCAATAGTCCTAATATCCATCTACTTGACACCCCAAATATCAAGAGCCTCTTCTAATACCATTGTTTCATGAACCAACTCAGGTCAACCCAAAACCGATCACCTGAGTCAGTCCGCGGTATGGTCCGAAGGGCGTTCCTGATCCCCATGGGATAACAACTAGTATCAGGCATCAAAACTAAACAAGTGGGAATGATTTGACATAAAAATGGAAGACAAGAAAATAAATATATACTGAAAATAAAAATGAAAACTAGCAGAGAAAATAAAATAAAATTGTACATACCTTTATGTGACTCTACGGGTCACCACCGACCTCAAACCAACATCTCACTATGGCGACCGAAACCAAGAAAGAAGTGGGACCTGAAGCTAAAAACAAAGATAAACTATAGTTGTGGGTACTAAAACTTATTAGTCTATCCTGATAAAATATTGTCAATTCACTTCCTTTAAATAAAGAAGCATTAATTTTATATTTGAACTACAATATATAAAATAGTTTTTTCACACATTTTCCCTTTAAAGAATATCACGGTCCATTGCCCTTATTATTTTAAATTAATTTATTTTCAAAGAATTAATCTTTAAACTTTAAAAAAAATATGTGAAGAGAAGTGTAGAACATTTTAAAAACCCTTTTCTACAAACTTTTAAAAATCATTTATCCCCTTTTGTAAAGAGATACATCATATGCAAAAGAAAATGCAGTGATCACACAAGGGCAATGAAAAATAAAAAGTAAGAGAGACCAACCAAACAATGCACCTCAATCATCCACTGAAGGTAAATGAGTGCCTAAATAATTGGGAAAACCTAGGATCTCATGAGTAATCTAGAATATACTATACATGCGGCTCACCCTGAAGGCATGCCCCGATCAATGACATCATAACACCCTTACACCGGACCGTCGCCCTACCTAGCCTGGTCGAGGGGCCTTATACCATAGCAATGATAACAAAATAACCCCCATTCTATGAGAAACTATCTAGTGAGTAATCTAAAACAGTGCAACAATTGTTCACTGAAAATTTTCTCGCTATGACAGGTTCCCATGTTCAGACTAAAAAGGGGGTGATCTAACAATGTCAAACAAGTATCCAGTCACAAGTACATTCATCACACATAGTCAACACACACCACAAGGTCACCCCCTGAGTCACCTCAAGGAACAATTCTCTCACCTTTAAACCATCATAACACAAGAGAAGCCCCAAACCAAGGAAACTCCCATATTTTGTCAACCAACATGGCGATGACCCATTCCAAGGAGGGTTTTTCGATGAAACCAATTTTTTTAAAGTGCCAACTGGGCCTCACAAAACCATCACATGCTAAACCATTTATTAAAGAACCACATGCACACCACTTTGAAAAACTAGAAACACACTTTGAACCCCATTTAAGAAACCCAAACCAACATTTTAAATCTAAAACACATTTACAAAGGCCAACATGGAGTTTCATCAATCATTTGATGTGAAAAATACAATCAAACCATTTATTACAATACATTAAAAGAAATAAACCACTCCGAATTCAAGATAGAAAATTTTACTAAAAATTCTATATCAATAATTAATATAAAAACTAGGTGAAAAATGAAAGAAATAAATGATTCTTAAATTTAAAGGTCGATGCATAGAGATCCCACCTCAATAGATGGCCAAGCTAAAGCTTTCTAACTCAAGAAACATCCCACTCACATGCACACACTTTTATATATATATATATATATCCTTAAATTGATGCATGTGTTCCCCGCTCCATGAGGGTACACACACATAGAAGATATATAAATTTATACATATTCATACCTGGGAATATGTGTGCGCACCTTAGAAATAGATCACAACTCCTTATGATAAATCCCCAGGACTCAAAAACACCATGAATCCCTAAAAAAATTATGGAAGACATAGGAACCAATATGCGATCCAAAAACCAACAAAACATTTAAGAAAAAAAATGTTAAAGGAAAAAACTATTTTTAAAGTACAATCTTCATTTGAATGTCCATCCATGTGTGTGCCTTGTGCATACATAGATGTGCCAACATCCAATGACACACATTTAATATCCTTAAAATCAACCCCAAAAACCACTTTCAAGAAGTAACACTTACCTTTAAACAAATACAAAAAAATACCATTGCAATTACACCACTATTCATTTTAAAATTGGGAAAAAAATTTAATGAATTTTTCCACAATTCATCCAACCATAATGAGGAACCCAAGTCACACATCAATACCAACCCATAATTTCAACCAAGATAAAAAATATAACAAATTCTAAATAACACAACACAGACTCAACATCATTTTGAAAATGAGGACTATTTATGAAACCAAGGATTCAAGAAAACACAAATTTAAAATACCATCTTCATTTGAAGACACATCCATGTGTGCACCTAGTGCACACATGGATGTTCCAAAATCCATTGGAACACCAAGAATCCATGGAGGAACTCAAACACCATTTCCAAAAAAATCACAATTTTCTTTAAAACCATATCCAACCACCCATATTATTTAAAGAACACAAGTCATCTCATTGAGACCATAAAACTCCTAAAACAATGAAATGAAATAGTCAAACCATATCATTAAAAAATTATGCACAAAAAACCAAGTTCACAAATAACCAACACCAAAAAAATATAATCAAAGCTAAAAAATTCTTAAAAATCCCCAATCTCACTTTAAAGGAACAATGACATTTCAAAAGGGACACCCTAGATGCCACAAACCTATAAATTATAGAAAAATATCTTTAGAATACCATTTTTATTAAAGTATATCAGAATTAAATCATCAATTAAATCTATCCATAGGTATTATAGAGGTGAAAAAGACATTTAAAAATTAATTGAAAACATACAAATGCTCATGGATCATGCCAGAATGGAAAAAAAGCTGGAAACACCCACCTCAACCAAGCGTGAACGCAATGAATATTCAATGGGATGTCGAATACAACCTGGGAAATAATCCACACACCCTAAAGAGTGAAGAAAATGAATCAAAATGAACCCCAAAAATTAGGATTTTACCAAATTTAAGAAAAACACCCTAAACAAGAAAGAAAGAAAAACCATGTAGGAGGTGGCATGGCTATTGGGAAGGGAGACAACTAAAAATGGTGCTATAGAGGATAGGTCGGAGGAGGGGAGGTCGCCGGCGCTGGATAGGGGGGCATAGCTCACACAAGGAAGGGGGTGACATGAGGAGGAGGCTGCAGTGAAGAGGTAGGGAAACTAAACGAGGTGGCGCAAGGGGGTAGGGCCACCAGGAGTAAGGCAGTGCACCTGGGGGAGGGGGGGGGGGCTGTCCGGGTCACACACACAAAGGTAAAACTAGGGGAGGGGGGATCTCGCACAACGGGTAAGGGGATGGGGGGGTGATGGGTAGGTTTAGGGTTCTAAGAAAAGAGCTATAATAAAAATAATAATAAAGATAATCACACTAATAATAATAATACCAATAATAATAATAATATAATAATAATAATTTTATTCTTTTAAATAATAAGAGCAGTAGTAACAATTTTTTTTAAAATATTAATAACAATTTAATAATAAAAATATTTATATCATTTTTAATAATAATAATAATATTATCATATATTGTGATAATATTTTTTACTATTTATGTTTTAAACATTTACCCTATTTTATTTTCATAAAAATATATTTATTTTAAACATCAGAAAACCACACAGGCACATAGACCGATCGCACGGTTACCGCTAACCTTGCGGTGCCCGTGCACCGGTCTGAAACCCATTAAAATTTCCAAGTTTCAAAACTTTCAACCCAGACCCCAAACTCAACTTCATCCAAAAGATGCGAGATTGAGAAAAAAATAAATTAAAAGAGTTTCTGGGGTCTGGGTGTGACATGGATCCTTTATACTAGGATATCCGTGTGATAGGATATTCCAAAACTAATGGCGAGGGATATTATTATAAGGGCCCAACCTTATACATTACATATTCTAGTGACTTTGACTATAATTCATT
Source organism: Viscum album (assembly GCA_963277665.1). Taxonomy (NCBI): domain Eukaryota; kingdom Viridiplantae; phylum Streptophyta; class Magnoliopsida; order Santalales; family Viscaceae; genus Viscum; species Viscum album. The sequence continues at coordinate 233,716,604 of OY728121.1, forward strand.
TCATTTAATTCCCAAAGATCTTTTAGGATTAGAGTTTTAGAGAATTAGGTTATAACTCTTACATAACAATCCCATATATCACAAAGTGGACACTTCTATTCAGTATCCATTTTTACCACCAAATATTAATTATTTAAAATAATCATGTTTTCTTTTCATGAAAATTTTTCATGAATTTCATCTTAACTTCTTCTTTTCCCTTACCCATCCTTAAAATCTATGAAAAATATTTTAAAACATGAAATGAGCACAAAAAGCTCAATAATGGATATAAAAATAAGGAAATCCATTAGTCTAGTGAAAAACATGAAAACCTATAAAATGATTAGCTTTATCACATTATTATTGGAGCTTATGAAATAAATCATTTACACATGAGAAACAAACACTTTTTTTATCAAAGGAAACTTTTAAAACCCATAACAATTATAGATAAAACATGTAGGAAACTTGGGAATCATTTTTATACCACTGTTACATATGGAGTAACCCTAATAGTTACATATGGAACAACCATCATGGTTATACTTGGAATAAACATCATAGTATATTCCAATTACCACTTAGGAGAAGCCTAATTAGTTAAATCTATCCCATATTTGGAATAACAATCATAATATATTCCCATATTCTCTAAGGAGAAACTCAATCGGTTAAATCCACCCCTTTACCCAATGCACTAAAGAGATATAACTGGATAAACTGACCTCGATTTATAATGGGACCACCCCTACTCATAAACAATGACCAAGAACCATAATAGAATACATAAAATCATGCATCATAAAAATGTTCTTTGCACCCATAAGAAAACGTTTTAGGATATTAATATATCCATTTACTTTAAAACACATTTTTAAAACTAAAATTACTAGAACAAAGGGAAAAATGTTTTTTCTTAGAATAAAACATGAAAAATTATAAAGGAATTCAAACATCAAATAATGGTTACGGTGGAAGGAAAATTTGTTGTCACCATATATGTTAAAATAGAATATTTATTTTACCTTTTTAAAAGAAATTCAAAACATTATATAAAAATATTCCTTTTCCAAACCTTTGAAATAAATTAAAATGAGAAATTAAACATCCTTTATAATTATTTTATTTCCATATAAATTCATCCATAAAATAATTTTAAAAATATGGTTATGGAAGAAAAAGATAGTTTTAAGGGAAACTTTAAAAGTTGATTTTTAAAAATGAAAGTCTCTTACCTTGAGACAGAGTCATCAGATATGATCTTTATATTACCAAATAATAAACTTATGTTATTTATTTACATAATTAAGAATATTTTTTAGGTTTATTATTCATTATATATCACTTATTACCATGTTATAACAATTACTTAATCAGTTAAGTTCACATCGAATGTTTTGACGATATTTGGTTCATAAGTCCAAAATAACATTGGTAAGTTAAATATAGTCAAAGAGGTAAGTATTAAATAATCTATAGAATAATAATAATTAAATATTTATTAATTTTATAAATAAATTGTACTTTTAAAATCAATCAGGAAAGATGTTAATGAAAAATAAACTACGTTGCAATTATGAAGACTGTGGGTCATACACACGTATGAGTAACGTTTCCATTTTTCAATGATCATTATGGAAAGAATGTAAGTAAAATTTTATATTTAAATAAAAATAAAAATAATATAATAAAAATAATATTATTTATTTAATTATTCTTATATATATTATCCATGTTATGTGGTGATGAAAAATGAATCAAATTGTTTCATGGAGGTGGTAATCCACACTTACTCACGAACGACGTTATCATTTTTTAGTGAAGGGAAATTTAAGAAATTAAATGATATATTATCTTTTAAAAATGATAAATATTCCATTAAAATAATATATAAAAATTAATTCCATCATTATAACCATCTGTGAGAGGTGGTGATGAAAAATTAATTACATCGGTCTGCGAGGCGGTAGTCTGCCGTACACACAAACAATGAATTCCTTTCACAATTTATAAATGTTGGAGATGGATATAGGTTATTAAATTGAAAAAAACATATAATTATATATATTATACTAGTGTTATTATTTTATCATGTTTTAAGAATATTTTAAGGAAGTGGAAGAATAAATAAAACTAAAACATGCGGTTAAAAACTATACCTCTTCTTTGGAAAGTCTGCTTTGCTTAATACCTTATGAACTCTAAAGTTGGTATGATTACCAAAATAAGGAATTTATAATTTGGGGATGGATTCTAGAAAGGTATTTGGGTATGTATTGGCTGAACCAAAATAATTTTAAGTACTAAGTAATGACAAGAAGTGGCACCCTTTTATAAGAGAGGGGAGAAACACTCTTGGAATTTAAAAAAATATTAATTTAATATAAATTAATTTTGAAGTCCAAATGGCTCAAAATAGATAATATTCAAATATAATATTATTATGATTTGATATAATCACATATAATAATTTTTTTATAAGTTTATATTACATTTTACCCTTATTTGTTTGTTTTAACCCTTTATTAAACTTTTTGACAATTGTCGTAATATTAAATCTTTCTACCCTTTAAGGGTTAATAATGTTACTATAAAATAAAAAATGACACATAAATGAAACATGGTTGATGTAATTAACCATAAAAAATTAATTTGTCTTAAAATAATATTTTTATGAATTTTAAATCATTTAATAAAGTATTATTTATTATAAAATATCATTGATGTCATTTTGAGATCTATTTATTTACTTTGACTTTAATAACATAATGACAAAAAGGAATTAGAATAAAATGAATCCAAAACTCTATTATATGTCGTGTTTTTCTAGAAAAATCATGGTTCATATTAATTCTTTCAAATTATAATACTTTTATTATTTTTGATATCATTTATTTTATTTTTCCATTAATTGAATAATTATTGTGTTAGCGTTGTGTAAAAATTTAAGATAATTAATTATTCACTAAAAATTAAAAATAAATTACTATGATTAATATAAATAATTTATATTTAAAATTAATACTTATAACTGAACATATCCTTTGGTTATTCTGTTGTTAAAAATATTATAGTTATTAAAAACAAGAGTGTGACATTTTTTAATTTTCTTTACATAAAATATTATAAAGGTTATAATAACATCCAAATGGAAACAAAGGGCTATATATTCACGATTTGGATGATTATATATGAGATATACTCACCTAATATAGTTAATTTAAGTGCTAGGTACATTCTTTAGTCCTTGTCATTTTATTTTTAACCTCATTTACCCGATTTACCCTTTATTGTGGTAACAAAAATTACTATAGTTATGATTCATATTGACCTAAAATAAAAGAGAAATATTTACCAAATTTGGACCCACTGATTAAAAATATGTAATAAAATTTTTAAAATTCAAAACAAAAAATTGGAAAATTTTAATTTAAAATTAAACCAGAAAAACGCAACAGAAAACAATTTTTTAGAAAAATGACCATTTTAAGTATAAAATGTTTTTATACTAAATTCAAGTATAAAGTGTTGGATTGTAATAGTCTACGATGGATATAGGGGAGGAGGGGGTGAATTATAGTTTAAAAATTAAACTAAACAATAAACACAAAATCTCTTTAAGTAAGAAGATCAGACTCTACTATCGTCCGACTATCAAAGTGTCAGAATTGGATTCAGTAACTATTTGATTATATCAGAGTTTATTGGTGTCACTATCAATATAATAAAAAATGTTAGAAATATAATTAAAGACTTACTTTCTAAAGTATTTTCACAATAAAAATATTGACTTGTAATAATAATAAAAGTACAAAGCTTATATTAGTAAGAATGACTTAAAATCTTAATAAAAGAATTCACTCTTTAACCTTAATAGTTAATGTATCCAATAAACCTGAAAAAAATTATCCATAGTTTTATACCTACTATATGGTCTATCTTTCCTTACCAGGAAATCCCTTGATATAATTATTAGTATAGCTCTGTCTTCTTATCCTTAGAATCCCTAAATGTGATGAAAAAACTCCGTCTTCCTAGCCCTGGAAGCCCTCAATTTGATGGATCAAATTCACCATCTTCTTATCCTTGGAAGTCCTCTATCCATAGCATGATAGAAAAATTGATTAAAAAAGAAAATAGTTATTAAGTAATTACAATCCTTGTAAGTATTCCTTAGAACTTCAACTCTCTAAATAATTACAAAGACTAGGAATGATGTGTTCACACATAACAATATTTAGACGACTTGTGTTGCGAATGAATTAGCTCCCATATCTTCAAATGACCTCCTATTTATAAGTAAAGTTCCAACGATTATATTTCTGAGTTGGTTGCAACGACCTTAGACAACTTTCACTTGATATCTCATATATAACTGAATGTATGACATCATATTTTTAACACCATTATAGTACGATTTTAGATTATGTCATATAGAAAGAATTATTTATATTCTGATTATAAACTTTGGATAGTTCAATAGACATATTGATTTTCAATCTGATAGACTGTATGAGGGTCATTCCAATGTATCAGTTCCAAAGTCAGTTCGATGTTCATGACTTTTGTTAGTCCGATAGATAAGTCATAAGTATAACTAATGGTTAAGAAAAAGGTCAGTCTAATTGATTAGATGTACAATCAGTCTGATGGATCATATTGAATAATAAAATTTTATATTTATAATATATTATAAGCATTTTTATTTATGTTATAAATTAATGTTTTATACAAAAACATGATAAAAAATTTAGATATAAAAGTTAGTAAACATAGTTTTAAGAATGTGTTTGTGATTTCCAAAACTAAAGGAACAAAAAAGTAGAATGTAAGACTTTCGACTCAACAATACCCTCCTTTTTGGAAAGCACAAAACATAATACTTAAATGAAAAATAATAACATTGAAAAACTTACAAAACTTTTTATTTTTAATAAATTTTAAGATAAAATTCATATAATAACTCCCCCTGAGTTTATAACAACTTCATAAACTGATGGAAAGTATTTATACTTTGAATTTTCCATCTAAGTAAAAAATTATTTCTTAGGGATTTCTCCCCTTATAGAATTATACCCCTTAAAAAAATATCTCCAAAAATCTATAATACTTTCTTCCCTTAAACTTATCCCTTTAAAGAACTATCCCCTTTATAAATCTCTCAAACCTTATCCCCTTTGTGATTTACAAAAAGTATAGGGAAAGTATATATCCTGAAATGTTATTAAGAGATAACATACAATTTTTTATATGAAATAACTAATTATCCAAGAAAGAAATGAAAGAACATACATCCAATAGTAATTATAAAACATTCAAACATAAAATATTTGGATTAAATGTAATTAACATTCAGAAACCATTCAAAATTTTGAAAAAATTACATCAAGAGTTCAAAATGAAATTTTTAATATTTCTTTATTAACTTCATCACTATTTTATTCATCCTATGAACTCATCACGATCCTTATGAGCCGCTGACACCTATTATTGGAGATTCATAACATGGTATTACATTAACATATACATCTGAAATTCTAATTTGAGTCTTTCAACTTCCTCATAAATATTATTATTTTCTTCATTGAAAATAATCAATTCATCTTCACACAATATTAGATAGCTATTCTCTGGCTCTAAACTAGGAAACTTTTCTTTTAGAGATTTTACTTCTTCAATATGTTCATCAGTTGTATCCCTAAACTCTTCTACAAACTTTACACAATTTGATATATCTATTGATAACTTTTCAAAATAATATTAAATTTATAAATAAAATTTCTTTAATTAGAAAAGTTGATCATTATGATCCCTGAGATCATTGTATACTATATTTAAATACTTTACCATCTCATTATAGGATCTCTTCTGACTCTTGTATTTTTTTTGAAATTTTTTTAATTTCACCTCAATCCAAACAATTGATTCTATGAGGACTTTAAAAGATTCCAATTTCTCATTAAGGCTATTTTGAATGAGTTTACATCTCACCTTGATATTTGGGAAATATGTAATTATGTCAATTATCCTTCTTAGGGTTTGGAAAATAAAGTCAAGAACTTTATGTGAAATTGTTTTTTTTGAGTCTGATGGCCCTAATGATACTTGAGGGGGTTTCTGTCTAGAATATTCAACATCAAGTTTTATTTCTTCCTTATCTTTTTCTTTTCCTTTCTTAGAAACTTTCTTATCATTAGAAACTTCTACAATGTACACATCCTTATTAGATTAATCTTTTTTAGAAACTTTGGTTTGTGATTGTTGATTTTCTTCTTCAGCTTTAGGGGATTGCTTTCATTACTTTTTTGATGACAACTTTTCTTTATCTATTGATAATTATTTTTATTCTTATGTCCCTTCTAAATCAGCATCCTTATCGTACTGTGAAGGTAATGTAGTTGAGGATTATGATGAGTCTGATTTTTTTTATTTAAACTCATTATCAGTATGGGTTTCTTCATTATAATTTTATTCATCTTTTTTCTCCTCTTATTCTTTCTCTATTTATTCTTTTTTATAATTCTTCTTCTTCTTTTAATTCTTCCTCCTTAAGTTATTTTTGTAAATATTGTGCAGTTCTGAGAACTCCTTCACCAAATTTCTTTGGTAATGATTGTTTTTCCAAAAAAGATTATTCAAAAACTTCTTTTTATTTTCCCTTATTTGTAACTGAGGGAGCTACGGATGAAATAACAAAAATTTCAAAAAATTCTAGACCAGCATCTGGAATGATATGATCGGTATAATAAACTGAAATAATTGGATTTTCAGAATCCCTTTCAACACCTTTTAACAAACTTTCACAAATTTTTCCCTCTTCTAATCTCTTCTTTTGTTTTCTCCTCTTATCTACTTATTTCAAAAAAAAATATTCAATTTGATTCTTCCAAGATAAGGCCTCAGTGTTATCAATCCCAAATTCTGCATCTTTGAGTTTCTTTTGTGCCTTCTTATCCATGAAATATTTTAATTCCTTATTAGTCATTTTACTTTCTATATTTTGTTTATTTGGTGGGGAATAATTAGCCTTTATTTTATTCTTAACATACTATTATCTCTTAGAGGTCTGTGCTTTAGAAATAGTTCTTTCATCCTTATAAATAAACTTCTTTGTCTTTGAGTCAAAAAACATCTTCATTATTGATATAATTGCTTCACCAATAAAGGAAACCTTTTCTCTCATCATGTATGTCTTATTCTCAAATTTGAAAAGTTCTATACACTTGACAAGAAACTTATTAATTAAATAACAGAACATAACGATCTTTAAATCTATTAAATCATTCTTGATAGCTTCCACTGTAATAAAAATAAACTTAACCATGTTTAATTGCATCATATTTATCAAGAAATCAAAAATAAATACATCTGATACCTTTAGGGTGTCTCTGTCACCCTTACTTGGTATTATATACCCTTACATCCATAATTTTATAACTCTAACATCTTGTGATAAATGGGAGACTTTCTTGATTTTTTTATAAGTTGTAAAAACAATTCTTTTTCCTTTTTCTTTTCAAAACTTCCAAGTCCATCAGGTAACTTGTGCGATGGTAAATAAGCTTCAACTTTAGAAGGAACACCAACCAAATATGCTAATCTTTTGAATGGAAGCATATATTTCTTGGAAAAAAAGTAAAGGAAACTTCATAATTACCATATTTTGATAAAAACTCAAATGATTTATAGAATTATTTAATTATTTCAGCGTAATACAAATCAAAATACTTTTCAATGTTTCCTAAACATACATTCTCCCATCCTTGAAAAGAAATAATCCTTTTGAGAATTGAATCATACTTCTGGCACCACTTTATTTTGACGAGACTTTCTCTGAATACTTTCTCTTTTTGAAAAATATTCCTTAGTGGCCATATTACTGAGTACAAGTACCGCTAATCGAATAATGAACAAATAATCAAATGAAGTACTTTGAGGATTGGTGATAGTCAAGAGAGATTCTTTGGAAAACCAGTGTGGGACATGGAGTGTCCCACATTTATATAGGCATAGAGAGGTGATGATTCACATTAAAAAACTTTCAACAGTTGAGATTAAAACCATTAACAGATTTGATAGATGAGATTTAATTGAATAAATTTTTAAATGTAAATTTGAAATCTCAAAGTTTTAAGAATTTTTTTATCAGAGTATTTACTAGTCCGATTAGAAAACTTTTAAGTTTTAAAACATAACAGAGTATTGAAAACTAAAAGTTATAAGTAATAAACAATATGTATAAACTAAAGTAAATGATAAGTGAAAAAAACAATAAAAGAGTATGTTTTGGAGTAAAAAAGATTCATCAATATTAATGACATGTTATTATTGGGTTTTGTAAGAAAAACTTGTTACGATATACTAATTATGATAGATTAATTATGATAAAAAATGATTATGATAGTTTTATAACAAAAACTAATTATTATAGTTAAAAAAACTAATTATGATATTTTTTTTATCGAAAACTAATTATGATAGTTTTAAACAAAAATATTGTCTTTAAAATTTTATAAATGTTTTTTGTTCCATTTTTTTTTAAATTTTGAGTCTAAAAAAGGTTATTATGATTAAAACATTTAGAAAATTGATTTTTTTAGAAAAAACAAATATTTTTAGAAAAATAAAAACATATGTACCCCCTATGATAATGATTTCATTAATATAAGAATATTGGTAAACAAGAAGTAGATATGAATAATGACTTGATATTGATTATTCCTAGTTTCGGTTTATTATATTCCAATCTATCAGAACTAAGGGGTTTAGTAAACATATCATCAAGTTATTCTTGTATCTAATGAATTGTAAAATTATATCTCCTTTAAGTGTGTAACCCCAAAGGAAATGATGTCTTATATCAATGTTTTTAGCACATGAGTGATGTGTTGGGTTTTTACTTAGAGAAATGACACTTGTATGATAACAAAGTATTCAAGTTTTAGTAAAACTCATTCCATATCCTATGAGTGTGTGTTGCATCCACAACACTTGAGCATGATAACTTCCAACTACCACATATTTGACTTCAGTAGTGGAAAATGCTATTGAGTATTGTTTATTACAATACCTTGAAACTAAATAGTCTCTTAATTAATGACAAGTTTCAGTTGTAATTTTTCTATCCAATCTACTTCCACTAGAGTTAACATATGAAAAAAAATTTAGTTCAAAATCATTTCTAGAAGAATAGAATAATCCTAAATCCAAAGTTCCCTTAAGGTAATGAAATATTCATTTAACAACTGAAATATGAGATTATTTTTTATTGTCTTTATATCTAGCACATAAGAATACTAAATACATTAAATTTAGATGACTAACTATTATGTAAAGTAATATTCTAATCATACCATTAAAATTTTTCTGATCAACTGGTTTCCCAGCCTCATCAAGATCTAATGTATTAGAGGTACCGGTAGGAGTACTAATACTTTTAGTGTTATCATATCCAAATTTATTGAGTATGTCTTTTATATAAATTTTTTGAAATATAAAAGTTCTTTCTAGTTTTTTTTTGATATTTTAAGACCAAGAAAATATGTTAACTCACCCATCATACTCATTTCAAACTCAGACTTCATAAGATCTACAAAGGAATCTATTAAATATTTTTGAGTTGAACCAAATATAATTTCATCAACATATATTTGAACAATCATAAATTATTTTATATTTTTTTGGATTCGCAACTCCCTTAATATTTTTTTGTAACAATAATCCCATTAACCCATCATACCAAGCTCTAGAGGATTGTTTAAGTCTATAAAGTGCCTTAGTAAGTTTATAAACATGTTTTGGATGTTTTTTATTTTCAAAACCAGGGGTTTTTTCTACATAAAATTCCTCCTAAAAATATACATAAAGGTAACCACACTTCACATCCATTTAAAATAGTTTGAAATTTAAGAATGCTGCATAAGCTAGAAGTATCTAAATATCCTCAAATCTTGATACTCGTGCATCGATTTATTCATATCCTATTTCATATTTTTAATTATATAAATTATCAATAATTATAGCTTTATTTATTACCATTATTCCATTTTCATCACACTTATTCCAAAAAACCCATTTTACTCAAATTACAAAAGTGTTTTTAGGCCGTTCAACTAAATTCTAGAATTGGTTCCTTTTAAAATCATTGATTTCATCTTTCATTTATTTTATCCAATAATCATCACCTAAAGTCTCATCATAATCTAAAAATTATTGACCATAATCACTATGAATAGTTATCAAGGAGTGGTTTTTCTCATTTTTAACTCTGGATATGAAAGTTTTAAAATAACTAAAGGCTTCATACTTTCTTTTTAGAAAATAGAACCATGTGTATATAGTGTATTCATCAACTAAAATATATACATAGTATTTTCCACCAATACTTCTAGTTTTTATAGAACCAAATAATTCTATGCGCACTAATCGTAAAGCATCATAAGTTGAAACTTCACTAATAGATTTAAATCTTGACTTATGTTGATTACCGTATTGATAAGGATCACAAACTTTTGAAGAATTAAACCTAAGTTTCAGTAGATAATTTAATAGTAAATTCTTAGTCAACTTAGATAAATTTATAAGGTTATAATGTCCTAACCTTCAATTCCATAATCAAGACTGATCTTCCATTTAACTAAGACAAGGTAAGTCTTTACTCCTAAGATCTTCTATGTTTAAAGTGTAAATATTCTCATGCTTATCGAAATAAAGAATGAAATCATCTTTTGAACTACATTTAATACAATTATCATTCCTAAAGTTTATAATATAACCTTCATCAGATAATTGACTTATACTGATAAGGTTTTTATTAAGTCCTACAATAAATAAAACATTTGAAATAAAAGATTTTCCAAGAAAAATAATGTTACCCATACCAATGATTTATCCTTGAGAATTATCTCTAAAAGTTACTTTTCTACCATTCATATTGATAATATTATTAAAGAAATATTTTTTTTCAGTAATTTTTATAGAGAAAACACTATCCATGTACCAAACTTTCTTATTGTTAGTACTTTCTTTGTTTTCCTGAAAACAAAAAAATAGTGTTTTAGAGTCCAAACCTTCTTGGGTCCAGTTTCATTATAAAGTAAAATTTTAGGTATCCACATTTTCCAATATTAATATATTGATAAAATTCCATTTCATTAGAAAAATATGATTTATTAAAACCTAAATATTGAAATATATTTAAATAAAAATATTTCTTCCAATTCCCACCACTTTGGAATTTTGTGCAAAATGGATCACTTTTAGGAACAAAGTAATCATTATTAAAAACAGGTTTTTCTTATTTTTATAACCCATTCTAGAAATATTAGTAAAAGGTCAATTTTGTTTATGCATTTTTTAAAAATTTTCCTTCCTAAGGTAAACTTGTATAAAATTTTCTTAAAACTAGAAATCTCAAACTTAAGTTTGACAACTAAGTTCTTATCCTGATTAGAAATAGTATTAGATCTAATTTTTACAAAATAAATTTGGAAAGTATTTTTCTCAGAAATAAAATTTTCAAGATCTTTTGAAAGAGTATATTTTTCAAATTTTTTTTATCAAGATATTTAGAAAGATTTAATATTTCATTAGTAAAAATAGTTATCATTGAATTTTCCTTGACACGTTTTTCTTTGGCATTATCATGTTTTTTACAAACTTTAGAATTTTCATTTTCTAGAGGTTTTTCAAACCTAGATATCTCCTCATAACTAGGAAAGGTATTATCCTCTTAAAATGAGGAAGATTATTCATCATAGGATTTATAATATTTCTTATTATCACTTTCAGTATAATTATCATTTAATGAAATATTGGTAAGAGTTTCAGTGGTGTGTACCTTTTCCATAATACATTTTTTTACTATAGGTAATTCAAAAAATAATCCATTATTCTACTGTTTATAATTATCATTGCTAGAAGAACTTTATGAAGAACTATCTCCTCCACTTACACTCCTATTGTTAGAAGATTTTATAATATTCTTACTTTTATACTAGTAATACTTGTTTGAATTTAGGTTTTTATTTATTTATTTCTTTTCTTTCCTTTTCAGCTTAGGACAATCCAGTAAAATGTGTCCTGTCTTTATAAATTCATAACAAGTAACCTCATTAGAGTCTTTCTTATCATTTTTATCCTTATATCTCTTTCTGTATATATATTGAAAATATTTCTTTCTAAAAATATTATTCATACTTCTAACAAGATTTTATTACCCATTCTCCGAAGTTACCGATGAACTAGAATTGGATTCAATTACAACATTCTTTTTATTTGAAGATTTCAATACTTTTTTAACAGATTGGACTTTAGTAGGATAACTAGTGATTATTTGTCACGACCCGTCCTCGGGGCCCGTGCTGTGACTACCCCAAGCCCGCCTTCCATAGGCCAGGGGCTGGCGACTAGCACCAAGGCGTAAATCCCAACAAAAGGGAAGGCATTGCCTTTGAAAAGTAAACAAGCACCACAGAGTAAGCAAGCAGAAAAGTAAACACTAAGTAAAAACTGTACAAGATGTGCTGAAAGTAAAAGGGGCCGGAAATACAAGCCCAACTGTAAAGTACAACTGAAGGAAAAACAGCAACTGAAAAGGGAAAACTACAGCGTCGAGCCGTCCTCTGGAAGTCCCACCTGAAGGGTGGGTACAGATAGCCTCCACTGCTCCTCGGGTCCACCTGACCGCTCCGAGTACGTCCCGCCCAGTGGTCCACCTCCATGTACCATCCTGCTCCGCACGCCTCCACCACGATCAGCGCTATCCGTCGTCTGCAACCAACACAACGTAGTGCAGGCATAGCTCGTGCAGGGGTGAGTATAAGCTACGCAGTAGGGACCCCGAGACCCCTGAAGGTCTCCCGAAATCCACAAAGGATAATCCACAAAGGAAAAATACAATCACGAAGTAACATCTCACACGGCTTAGGTATATGCCCATACATATACCTAAGTCATCAATTCCCGTTCGGCTCCAACGTCTGATCCCAAGCACAACCCAGTCCACACAGGAAAGCAAACGTATACCCACACAGGATAGAACATCACAATCCACAAAGGAGAGTAAACAGTAAATCCACACAGGATAGCTCAACACAATCCACAAGGGAGAGTAAACAGTAAATCCACACAGGATAGCTCAACACAATCCACAAAGGAGAGTAAACAGAAGATTCAGCTCACACATGTATACTTCTTCGGATGACGATAAAGATTATCACTGAACCATCTAATTCATCAGACCCACGAAGGATCGATAGGTACTAACCCTGCAGTGACCCACACAGGATCGGACCCACACAGGATCGGGCCCACGCAGGACCTGTAGGCGCTGGATCACACAGAACCGCTGAGCGCTGACCCACACAGGATCGGACCCACACAGGATCGGGCCCACACAGGATTGGGCCCACACATGACCTGTAGCACTGATCCACTTAGGATCACTGAGTGCCGTAGTCATCGCAGTCCACTGAGGATCTCTACACAGTCATCGTCGGAGTCCACGGAGGATCTCTGCACAGTCGTCGCCGCAGTCCACTGAGGATCTCTGCACGGTCCTTGTTGGAGTCCACGGAGGATCTCTGCAGAGTCGTCGCCGCAGTCCACTGAGGATCTCTGCACGGTCGTCGTCGGAGTCCACAGAGGATCTCTGCACAGTCGTCGCTGTCGAGGAAGCAGTCGCAGCCAGCTCTAGGGTTCCCGCACACAGCAAGCTCGTACGGAGGGTCCGCTCCACGAGCCAAGAGGCTGATACATCAAATGACACAAAGTCCGAAGTTGATGTATCCAAAAGTTCTGTATCGTCAACAGGAACTCAACGTCGCAGACGGCGTGTGAATCGGACGCCCGATCTGAGAGTTATTGGCTTTTTCGTCCCAGGGGCCCGGTTTGGTTTTAAGGCAAAACCAACCCGACCGTACTCCACCTGCGTCCAAACCTCGGGCGGAGTAAGCCAAAAGATCCATCTCACAAAGAGGAACTCAACAAAGATGATGGCACGTCAATCGGACGTCCGTAGCTCAAGATATGAGTGTTTCCGCTCCGAGGGCCCGGTTGGTTTCGTGTACGAACCAACTCGGCCGAACTCAAAGTATTCCGAAACCTTGAGTGCGATATACCGAAACGACCGGCTCGATCCAAGGATCGCGTTGCCATGGACGGCGAGTCGTTTAGAGGCCTGTAGCCCAAGATACGACCTTTTGAACGAAAACCGTCCGAAGACGGGGGGTACGGGCCCGGGCCGACCCGGCCCGACCCCCCCAGGAGTCGGCCGAACCAGGTCGACCCGAACCGGGTTGACCCGACTGGGTCAGACCGGCCTGGCCCGGTTCGGCCGAGCGGCCGAACGGCCGAGGCGCGCGGGGCGCCGCCCCCGCAGCCTGGTGGTGCCGCGGCCCCCCGCGTGGGGCCGCGCTGAGTCATGGACGCGACTTCAGCCGCATCCGAGGGCACCGGACCCGCGCGGCCGCGGGTCCGCGGGTGCCGCCGTCGCCACGGCTTCAGCCGCGACGGCCTATCTGGCGGCGCGCCGCCGCTCCCGGCTGCCGGCGCCGCCGCGCCGGCGACCCGCGCCGCCAGCAAGTTCCGCGGGCCACCGGGATCGCTCCGGTGGTCCGATTCTCTTCCCGTCTGCGCCATTGCTCCTCCCGGGACTCGTTCTTCACTGCAGGATCGTCAAACATCCGTTGCGGCACGTTCTGTCATCGCCCGTCAAATCCGCACAAAATGAAGAACGACGAAGGGTCGTCGGGCCGTGTTCGTTTGGCCCGCACCCTCCGCGTTAGAGACAAACAAACGGGATAATTTTGTTCAACACATGAACCGACAATTTTAATAAAATAAAAATTGTTCGTTTGAAACCGGTTCTTTAACTTTTTAAAGAAACACTTATGGGAATAATAAAAAGGGGGTAATTCCCAAAATAAATCCCTACCTCGTTGGTCGTCGTGCGCGGGCGTTCTTCGCGGAAAAGCTCGTCGTGGAAGAGGGGGATCGTCGCATTGTCGCGGGAAGGCATCACGTTGTCGCGGAATCCGGCGTTGAGTCGGCGAGCTCAACGGACCAAGAACAATAGATTTAAATTATAAATAATTAAATCTGTGTTTCGTTTAAAACCAAAAAGAACCTTTAGAGGAAACCCGAAATCACTCACCTCAAATGGTTGGTGATCGGAGATCGGAGCGGGGAAGAACGTCTCGGACGGAAGCGTCGTCGATTTCCGGGTTCGGTGTTCTTCGCGTTCTTCGTGTTCTTTGCGTTCTTCGTGGGGGAGAAGAAGATACAAGGGTCCTCTCAAATCTTCTCAATGTGCAAATAACCAGAGGTCGTGCGTTGGCCTTATTTTATTATTACGCCAACGAATTTGAAAACTGGTTAAGAAACGACTTAATTAATTCGTTGAATTAATTCAATGAAAGAAACAACCCATTTAATTCACGAAATAAACCGCCCAATTAAATGGTCTGTTAAGATTTTAAGAAACACGTTAGTTGACTTTCATAAAGACGGGTTTTCGCGGGTGCGTTTCTTAGTGGAAAGAAACGGCGGGGCTCGTGCAGGCCCCACCTCACAAATATCCTACCAAGGGGGTAGGATATTTCTGGATAGCATCTTATCCGGTTCAACTCAGTTCAAGCCGCCTTTAAGTGGCTTCAAGTGGCTTCCAAGTGGCTTAAGTGAAATAAAATAAAGTTGTCACAAAATTATTTTATTTCTTAACTTTAAGCCCGAAAATTAAAAACCACACCCGAGAAAACGCAACTCCGGAAGAGGCATTTCTAAGCGAATACCGGCGCTGCGATTTCATCGGTGCCCTCAGAATTCGATTCCGGGCACCGGTTCAAAAGTTAGAAAAACCCGCTCGTCCGTTCACTTAACGTACCCGAGCCAAACTTCGGAAAATGATTCCGGGCACACCAGGCCTCGGAATCAGGTGCCGTCAGAAACTGCGCTCTTGTAAAATTCCAAAGAAAATTAAGAAAAACAATTTCCTTGAAATTTACAGGTCTTTACATTACTCCCACCTCAGGGATTTATGTCCCCGTAAATATACATCAAAAACTAGGGAAACAAATGTGGGTACTGAGCACGCATCTGAGCCTCCCGCTCCCAAGTTCTCTCCTGGAGGTTCCCGTGCTGCAATCTGATCCGCACAAGAGGAATCGATCGCCCACGTAGGACCCACTCCTGTCGATCCTCTATCTCCACTGGGACCTCCGCAAAAGTTGCCCCATCATCCACGTCTAGCTCCCCATAGTCAATGATGTGCGTCGGGTCATGCACGTATCTCATCAGCTGGGATATGTGGAAGACGTCGTGCACCCGGTGCAACTGAGGTGGAAGAGCCAGGTGATAAGCCACCTCGCCAATCCTGCTGAGGACCTGGAAAGGCCCGATGAAGTGTGGAGACAACTTGCCACCCCGGCCAAATCTCCACAAACCACGTCGAGGTGAGACACGCAAGAAGATGTGGTCGCCATCCTCGAACTCTAGTGGCCTCCGCCTCCTTTCAGCATATGACTTCTGCCGGCTCTGTGCTATCCTCATCCGCTCCTGGATGACCTGGACCTTCTCTGTCGTGGCCCGAACCATCTTTGGTCCCACAAGTGCTGACTCCCTAGGGTCTGTCCAGCGCAAAGGAGATCTGCAAGTCCTGCCGTACAACGCCTCGTAGGGTGCCATCCCGATGGCGGAGTGGTAGCTGTTGTTGTACGCGAACTCCACCAAGGGTAGGTGGTCCTCCCAGCTACGTCCAAAGTCGAGGACACATGCACGGAGCATGTCCTCGAGGGTCTGAATGGTCCTCTCCGTCTGACCATCCGTCTGTGGGTGAAAGGCGGTGCTCAGACGTAGCCGCATCCTGAACGCCTCCGGCAACCCCTTCCAAAGCCGGGAAGTAAAGCGAGCATCCCGATCGGAGACGATAGTCGATGGCACACTGTGAAGCCGCACAATCTCTTGAACGTAGAGACGCCCCAATCTCTCCACTGAGCCCTGCTCTCGAATGGGTAAGAAGTGTGCTGACTTGGTGAGTCGGTCAACAATCACCCAAATGGAATCGTGACCTCTAGAAGTGCGTGGAAGTCCAGTCATGAAGTCCATAGATATCCCATCCCACTTCCACTCCGGGACCTCCAAGGGCTGTACCAAGTCTGCTGGTACCTGATGCTCTGCCTTCACCTGCTGGCAGGTGAGGCACCGTGAAACGAACTCTGCCACAACCTTCTTCATGCCCGGCCACTAGTGCTGTCGTTTGATATCCGGGTACATCTTCGCCACTCTAGGATGTACCGCCAGTGGAGAAGTGTGAAACCCTCTTAGCACCTCCTCTCGTAAAGTGACTGGTACCAAGGTACGTCCTCTGAAAAGGACGTCATGCTCTGCTCCAAGGGAGAAACCATCAGGTGCCTGTCCCGAGGATATCTGTGCACGCCGTGTCTCACAGTCAGCGTCCCCACGCTGTGCCTCTCTGACCCGCTGTAGAAATGGAGGAGAGACTGTGAGAGACTGAAGGAAGGCTGCTCCGTCTCTATCCACGAAGGATATCTGCAAGGCGGCTAGCTGCTCTGTCGCCTCCTCAAGTAGCTGGATGCCTGTCCTCCTGCTGAGGGCATCAGCTACCACGTTCCCCTTCCCAGGAGTATAGACTATCTGAAAGTCATAGTCCTGGAGGAATTCGAGCCATCGCCGCTGTCTCAGGTTCAGGTCCTTCTGAGAGAAGATGTACCTGAGACTCTGGTGGTCAGAAAAGACTGTGAAGCGATCGCCCATCAGATAGTGCCGCCATGTCTTTAGGGAGAAGACCACTGCTGCTAACTCCAGGTCATGGGTAGCGTAGTTCTGCTCATGAGGCCTCAACTGTCGTGATCCATAGGTAATCACGACCCACTCCTGCATCAGGACACACCCGAGTCCGGTCCCTGATGCATCGCAGTAGACTACGTATCCAACTCCCTCCTCAGGAAACCTCAAGATAGGTGCGCTGGTCAACCTCTGCCTCAGCTCCTGGAAGCTCTGCTGACATCTGTCCGACCACACGAAGGGTTTCCACTTCTTCGTCAACACTGAGAGTGGGTCCGAAACTCTAGATAAGTCCAGCAAAAATCTCTGATTGTATCCGGCTAGGCCCAAGAAACTCCGCACCTCTGTCACGCTCTTGGGTGGCTCCCAAGCTAGCACTGCCTCGATCTTTGTGGGATCCACTGCAACTCCCGCCTCAGAAATGACGTGCCCTAATAAGTGGACCTCACGTAACCAGAACTGACACTTCGAGAGATTTCCATAAAGCTGGTGCTCTCGGAGTGTGTCTAGTACAACACGCAAGTGGTAGGCGTGCTCCTCCTCCGTGGTCAAGTACACCAAGATGTCGTTGATGAAGACTACGACAAATCGATCGAGGTATGGCTGGAATATCCTATTCATGAGGCTCATGAACACTGCTGGAGCGTTGGACACGCTGAAAGGCATAACAAAGAACTCATAGTGGCCATACCGACACCTGAAGGCTGTCTTCTGCACATCCTCGTCTCGAACTCTGAGCTGATGATAGCCTGACCTGAGGTCTATCTTCGAGAACCACCGTGCTCCATTGAGCTGATCGAAGAGGTCATCAATCCTGGGTAGAGGATACTTGTTCCTCACTGTTGCCTGGTTCAGGCGACGATAATCAACACACAGTCGCAAGCTTCCATCCGCCTTCTTGGCGAACAAAATCGGGGAAGCCCAGGGTAAAACACTGGGTCAGATGAACCCCTTTCTCTGCAAGTCCTCCAACTGTAACCGCAGCTCTCGAAGCTCAACAGGGGCCATCCGATATTCTGGAGTAGATATCGGGGATGTCCCTGGGTACAGGTCAATATAAAAGTCTACCTCTCTGCAAGGAGGTAGTCCTGGAACGTCATTGGGAAAGACGTCCGCGTACTGATCCACCACTGCTGGAAAACTGGGACTCTTCACGTCAACTGCTCCCAGGATGAGGCTAGCCAACTGATGAGTGATGGGATGACCTCTACTCTGCGTGAGTCCATCCTATGCTTCTAAGGCTCCCTTCTCGCCGGTGAAGGTGAAACTGCTCCCGTCGGTGCGCACACATCGCACCTTGCGCCTAATGCAGTCAATCTGTGCATGGACCATAGATAACCAATCCATGCCCAAGATGACGTCGTAAGGCCTCGACGCCGCTACAAGAAGATCCCAGCCGAAGCTCTCGCCTCCTAGAGTAAGCTCACACTGCCGGCACCAGTGCATAGTAGTCGAGTCGGCTCTCGTAGGAGTCTCTAGCCGTAAGGATCGAGCTAACGGCTCTGTCAGAATCTCCGAGCTCGGAACAAGGGCAGTGGCTATGAAAGAGTGACTCGCTCCTGTGTCTATCAGAACTGCAACAAGGGTGTAATAGACACAGATCGTACCTCGAATCATCTCTGGCGCACCGTGGTCGTAGGCCTCCACTGCCTGGAGCTGAGCCTATCTCTGCCCGCCAGCTCCCTCCGGTCGGGGCAGGCCTCCTGGTGGTGGTGGTGACAGAGCCTCAAAGCGTCGCCCACCACCTGCTGCTCGGCCAGCTCCTCTGCCTCGTCCGCCTCCTCCCTGCGGACCGCCACGGTCGACCCTCTGCCTCTGCCTGGGTGGTCCCTCCACCGTCTGCTGCCCCTCGGTACGACGGGTCGGGCAGTCATGAGCCATGTGGCCCTGCCCGCCGCACTCGTATCACTATCTGCCTCTCGGAAGGCTGGCTCCGCGCTGTGTGTCCCGCACCGCTGAGCCAGTGTCCCGAGGTCGTCTGCCGGAAGGCCTGGTTTTCCTGGAACCCTGAGTCATCCGTCAGCTACCTGCTGCCGAAGACTCCTCTATCTGCCGCCCTGCGGTAGGTCTCACTGAGGACTCAGCCAAGAAGCTCTCGATCAGAAGGGATCACTCTAGCACTCCTGCCTGGGTCGGGATGCTGAGGGAGATCAGCGATGCCCTGATCTCGTGTCTCAATCCCTGCTTGAAGGTCCGGGCCCGGAAGAAGGGGTCCCGTACCATGTCGGTCGAGTAGCGAGATAGGTCGGTGAACCTTGCCGCGTACTGGGCGACCGTCAAGCTGCCCTGCCGCAGCTGAAGAAGCTCCTGAATGCGAACCACACGGAGGGTGTCCGGGACGAACTCTGAGCGGAAGAGGCTCTATAAGTCCGTCCAGATGAGGGAGGCCTCATCGTGTACCTGGAGCATCAGGCTCCACCATCGCCCTGCTGCTGCGTGCAGTAGGCTCACCGCGAGGATCACCATGAGGTCTGCTGGTGTCCTCACTAGCCTGAAAACTCAGACGACCGCCTCCAGCCAGTCCTCGGCTGCCTGGGGGTCCGTCTCCCCACGGAACCTGGGTGGTCGCTGGTGCTGGAACTTGTGCAGAGCTCCAAGGCGTCGTGCATCGTCAGTTGCCAGTGCTGGAAGCATCGAGGGCTCGGCGGGTAAAGGTACCGCCGGTGCCTCTGCGGTCAACGGGCCCTGTACCAAGGCCTCGTCGCTCGGCGGGCTGTCGTCGTGCTCTAATCTAGGAACCCTAGATGGCTGCTGTTGTCGTGCCATCCAGAAAAGGAAAAAAGTATGCCACGGTCAGAACAGTATACCTGGTGAGCTGACAAAAGTAATCACAGAGAAAACTTGAAACACACATGCAATCAATGTTTCCGTGCATTAAGTCGGAAATCAGAAGTCAGGGACCTGGTGTATGGATACGTCGGCCGCCGCACCAACACTGGACTCCCTGGACTGATAACCACAATCAATACACTAAACACTATTGCTTCACATAGAAGAAAGATCCGAGTCTGCGGTAGAACTGACCACCTATGATACCAATTTGTCACGACCCGTCCTCGGGGCCCGTGCTGTGACTACCCCAAGCCCGCCTTCCTTAGGCCAGGGGCTGGCGACTAGCACCAAGGCGTAAATCCCAACAAAAAGGGAAGGCATTGCCTTTGAAAAGTAAACAAGCACCACAGAGTAAGCAAGCGGAAAAGTAAACACTAAGTAAAAACTGTACAAGCTGTGCTGAAAGTAAAAGGGGCCGGAAATACAAGGCCAACTGTAAAGTACAACTGAAGGAAAAAAAGAAACTGAAAAGGGAAAACTGCAGCTTCGAGCCATCCTCTGGAAGTCCCACCTGAAGGGTGGGTACAGATAACCTCCACTGCTCCTCGGGTCCAACTGACCGCTCTGAGTACGTCCCGCCCAGTGGTCCACCTCCAGGTACCGTCCTGCTCCGCACGCCTCCACCACGATCAGCGATGTCCGTCATCTGCAACCAACACAACGTAGTGCGGGCATAGCCCGTGCAGGGGTGAGTATAAGCTACTCAGTAGGGACCCCGAGACCCCCGAAGGTCTCCCGAAATCCAAAAAGGATAATCCACAAAGGAAAGATACAATCACGAAGTAACATCTGACACGTCTTACGTATATTCCCATACATATACCTAAGTCATCAATTCCCGTTTGGCTCCAACGTCTGAGCCCAAGCACAACCCAGTCGACACAGGAAAGCAAACGTATACCCACACAGGATAGAACAACACAATCCACAAAGGAGAGTAAACAGTAAATCCACACAGGATAGCTCAACACAATCTACAAGGGAGAGTAAACAGTAAATCCACACAGGATAGCTCAACACAATCCACAAAGGAGAGTAAACAGAAGATTCAGCTCACACATGTATACTTCTTCGGATGACGATAAAGATGATCACTGAACCATCTAAGTCGTCGGACCCACGAAGGATCGATAGGTACTAACCCCGCAGTGACCCACACAGGATCGGACCCACATAGGATCGGGCCCATGCAGGACCTGTAGGCGCTGGATCACACAGAACTGCTGAGCACTGACCCACACAGGATTGGACCCACACATGATCGGGCCCACACAGGACCGGGCCCACACAGGACCTGTAGCACTGATCCACGTAGGATCGCTGAGTGCCGTAGTCATTGCAGTCCACTGAGGATCTCTGCACAGTCGTCGTCGGAGTCCACAGAGGATCTCTGCATAGTCATCGCCGCAGTCCACTGAGGATCTTTGCACGGTCGTCGTCGGAGTCCACGGAGGATCTCTGCACAGTCGTCGCCGCAGTCCACTGAGGATCTCTGCACGGTCGTCGTCAGAGTCCACAGAGGATCTCTGCACAGTCGTCGCTGTCGAAGAAGCAGTCGCAACCAGCTCTAGGGTTCCCGCACACAGCAAGCTCGTACGGAGGGTCCGCTCCACGAGCCGAGAGGCTGATACATCAACTGACACAAAGTCCGAAGTTGATGTATCCAAAAGTTCCGTATCGTCCACAGGAACTCAACGTCGCAGACGGCACGTCAATCGGACGCCCGGTCTGAGAGTTATTGGCTTTTTCGTCCCAGGGGCCCGGTTAGTTTTTAAGGCAAAACCAACCCGACCGTACTCCACCTGCGTCCAAACCTAGGTCGGAGTATGCCGAAAGATCCGTCTCACAAAGAGGAACTCAAAAAAGCTGACGGCACGTCAATCGGACGTCCGTAGCTCAAGATATGAGTGTTTCCGCTCTGAGGGCCCGGTTGGTTTCGTGTACTAACCAACCCGGCCGAACTCAAAGTATTCTGAAACCTTGAGTGTGATATACCGAAACGACCGTCTCGATCCAAGGATCGCGTTTCCATGGACGGAGAGTCTTTTGGAGGCCCATAACCTAAGATATAGCCTTTTGAACGAAAACCGTCCAAAGACGGGGGGTACGGGCCCGGGCCGACCCGGTCGGACCGGCCTGGCCCGGTTCGGCCAAGCGGCCGAACGACCGAGGTGCGCAGGGCGCCGCCCCCGCGGCCTGGTGGTGTCACGGTCCCCCGCAGGGGGCCGCGCTGAGTCAGGGACGCGGCTTCAGCCGCGTCCGAGGGCACCGGACCCGCGCGGCCGCGGGTCCGTGGGTACCGCCGTCGCCGCCGCTCCCGGCTGCCGGCGCCACCGCGCCGGCAACCCGCGCCGCCGACGAGTTCCGCGGGCCACCGGGATCGCTCCGGTGGTCCGATTCTCTTCCCGTCTGCGCCATTGCTCCTCCCGGGACTCGTTCTTCACTGCGGGATCATCAAACATCCGTTGCGGCACGTTCCGTCGTCGCCCGTCAAATCCGAACAAAATGAAGAACGACGGAGGGTCGTCGGGCCGTGTTCGTTTGGCCCGCACCCTCCGCATTAGAGATAAACAAACGGGAGAATTTTGTTCAACAAATGAATCGACAATTTTAATAAAATAAAAATTGTTCGTTTGAAACCGGTTCTTTAACTTTTTAAAGAAACACTTACGGGAATAATAAAAAGGGGGTAATTCCCAAAATAAATCCCTACCTCGTTGGTCGTCGTGCGCGGGCGTTCTTCGCGGAAAAGCTCATCGCGGAAGAGGGGGATCGTCGTGTCGTCGCGGGAAGGTGTCGCGTCGTCGCGGAATCCAGCGTTGAGTAGGCGAGCTCAACGGACCAAGAAATACAGATTTAAAATATAAATATTTAAATCTGTGTTTCATTTATAACCAAAAAGAACCTTTAGAGGAAACCCGAAATCACTCACCTCAAATGGTTGGTGATCGGAGATCGGAGCGGGGAAGAACGTCTCGGACGGAAGCGTCGTCGATTTCCGGGTTCGGCGTTCTTCGCGTTCTTCGCGTTCTTCGCGTTCTTCGCAGGGGAGAAGAAGATACAAGGGTCCTCTAAAATCTTCTCAATGTGCAAATAACCAGAGGTTGTGCATTGGCCTTATTTTATTATTACGCCAACGAATTTGAAAACTGGTTAAGAAACGACTTAATTAATTCGTTGAATTAATTCAACGAAAGAAACAGCCCATTTAATTCACGAAATAAACCGCCCAATTAAATGGTCTGTTAAGATTTTAAGAAACACGTCAGTTGACTTTCATAAAGACGGGGTTTTGCGGGTGTGTTTCTTAGCGGAAAGAAACGGCGGGGCTCGTGTGAGCCCCACCTCACAAATATCCTACCAAGGGGGTAGGATATTTCTGGATAGCATCCTATCCGGTTCAACTCAGTTCAAGCCGCCTTTAAGTGGCTTCAAGTGGCTTCCAAGTGGCTTAAGTGAAATAAAATAAAGTTGTCGCAAAATTATTTTATTTCTTAACTTTAAGCCCGAAAATTAAAAACCACACCCGAGAAAACGCAACTCCGGAAGAGCCGTTTCTAAGCGAATACCAGTGCTGCGATTTCATCAGTGCCCTCAGAATTCGATTTCGGGCACCGGTTCAAAAGTTAGAAAAACCCGCTCGTCCGTTCACTAAACATACCCGAGCCAAACTTCGGAAAATGATTCCGGGCACGCCGGGCCTCGTAATCAGGTGCCGTCAGAAACTGCGCTCTTGTAAAATTCCAAAGAAAATTAAGAAAAAAAGTTTCCTTGAAATTTATGGGTCTTTACATTATTGAAAAAGAAACTACACCATTTTTCTCTTTATCCTCTTCTATATATCTTCTAATTATGCCTTCATATTGCATAATAGAACCAATAAGATCATCTAATGTAATATTAGTAATCTTCCTTGTATCATCCAAATAAATTCTTTTTTATTCTCATTCATTTAGCATGATATTTATAATATTTTCAACCAAAATTTCATCAGTAATATATTTTTTTCCAAGAGAATGTAAACTGTTGATAATAGTCAAAAATATTTGATGCATTTTTTCTAATTATTCTCCAGGTAGGAAATCAAAATCTTGGTAATATACTTTTATCATAGATCTTCTAGTATCATCAAATTTGGAAGTACCAAAATGAGTGACTTATGAATTTTTCATATTCTATTAGCAGCTTCACAATAAGAAATCCAACTACATATATTCCTTATCATTGGACATAAAAGAGTATTACTTACTAGGTTATTTAGCTGATATTCATGTTTCTATTGATCAGTGAAAGTAGCAACTTCTTTTTCAGGTATCTTGCATTCACCATTAAGTATTACAAAATTATCAACTCTAATGTTGAAAAAAAAGTTATTATCCTATCTCTCTAGTAACTATAGTCATTACCATAAAAGATAAGTGATTGGCTTGGATTAATATTTTTTAAATTGGAAATATTAATACCTTCCATATTAAATAATAGAAACTCTTTTTATACAAACATGTTAGTGTATAAAAAATTATAAATAAGAAGTTTATATCAAAGTTTAATAAACTTGTAGTTGATAAAGAAAGTGAAAACTTGAAAAATATAAGAAGTATAACACACTATGATACCAATTTTTGGATCTTAAAAGTTTAATATGGATAGAATGTGGGGGGGTGAATTGTAGTTTAAAAAATTAAACTAAAAAAAACACAAGACCTATTTAATTGAGAAGATCAGACTTAGATATCATCTAATTATTAGAGTGTCAGAATCAAATTTAGTAATTGTTTGTTAATATCAGAGTTTATCGGTATCACTATTAGTCTAATAAAACAAATATTAGAAAGATAAGTAAAGACTTAATTTCTAAAGTATATGATTAAAAAAATATTGACTTGTAATAATAATAAAAGTACAAATATTATATTAATAAGAATGAATTACAAGTCACCAGATACATGTTGTTTTAGAGATAAAATGCTTTAATTCGGTGATCATGATGATTTTTAGGTATTTTACACCCAAAGACACAAATTGGGGAAGATAAAAAAAGGTTCAAATATACATGGTGTGTACCTTTAAACAAACTTCATGTACCTTCACCCAGACACGGATCAGCTAGCCTGAGTATACACCCAAGTAGCCGGCCAGAGATTACACGCCATGTACAGACCATTCACACATCGTGTACGCCCTTCTAGATGTGATTGGTGGATGAAGTAGAGACTAAATTCCATGTGGAGAATTGCTAAATGTCATGTAACCCCACCAAATGACCTCTGAAATAGTCAAGTCAAGGAGCGGTGCGGTAGATCACTATTGGAGGAGAAAACAAAGAAAAAAGTAGTTGACTTTACTACATGTCGTGTACTTTATAATACACACCATGTAGTATTATTTTCTATAAGTAAGAGGGAATCCCTCCAGGTTCGTGGTTGGATATCTAGGTGGAGGTGTTTCCACTCTGTCATTGGACCTCCCTTGGATCCATTTCGAGTTTTATTTCCTATTTTCATTTCTCGTTTAGTGTAATTCCTCCTTCCCTTTTCTTCCTCTCATATCCATGGTAGGGATTTGAGTTTTGGCTCAATCTACACATTATGACCATGGTCATAAGAGTCCAATTCCCCCATGTTTGGGGTTGTAATAGTGATTGTGTGTTATTTGTAATTTAAATCCCTAAGTTTTATTTTTATTATGATTTTTTTACAAATTCTTCAAATAATTGAATGCCTTATTTACTGTTGGTGTCATATCGGACCAAGAACAAAACCAATGGTTTCAATTGAAGGTGTTGTGAAAAGAGAACCCACGACTGTTGGGTGAGTGTGTTGCCACTTGCTTTTGGGGTGAAAAACCTAAAAATATTTTAAGTAGTTAATTACATGACTGATGAATAAACCTTTAAATGCGTAATTTTTTGTTTTCGGACCAAGAAACAATGATTTATTTGAATCCCCATGGTAAAACCCCTTTCATTAATAAATTCAATGTTAAAGAACGACATTTGAAATAAAACACGATCAGAGTTACAGCCACGACATGATTTTTTTATATTTTTTCTATTATTCTTTTGTTTTAATTTCAATTTTCACAAATAGTTTCACTTAGTAATTGTTCCCTTCATCTATTTTTTCTGGAAAACTAACCAAGGCTCACTTGATTTGTACTTATTTCCTTTTTTTCTGAATTCCTCATAGGATTGACCTCGAATTCCACTAGATACCTAGTAGTTGGTTCATAAGGGAACAATCAAACAATAATTTAGTCTACTCCTTGCAATGGGAGCAGTGCCAAATTCTAGCGCCGTTGCCAGGGACTAGGGAAATCACCAGTGCGAGTCTAGGTCAATGGTCAGTTTACCCAAAATTTTCCATTTTTCTTGCTTCTTTTCTTGATTCATTTTCTTGGGAACCTCGACCCCACATCCCTTGGATTATTATCTGGCTGGGGAGTGGTATGACCCACTTGGAGATGATGTTTATCCGTATTATCCAGATCTATTGTACCCATACCCAAAAGAATAATATGCATACATGGATGATGGGTTCCAATGAGAGGAAAACCCATGTAAATTCTTCACCCCTCCATTCTCTTCTTCTCATTCAGAATCATTTTCGTGTAATACTGAATGGTTATTATCGATGATGGAGGCATTTAACACATGCCAGTTGGACCAAACCAAAAGGTTGAGATGACTTAGAAAGATGGTAAACTAGATCTCCAAGATAATAGCCAATATGGATCCTCTATTTGAGTTTGAGGTTGGATGTTCTAATTTTGTTTTAACTAAGGAGACATGTTATGATGTGGGCCCCACCGGTCATTTAGTAAAACTTTTAGAAATTAATTTTCAAAACTCAAATTTTTAATATGGGTACACATCATGTCATGTTAATATTGATCTTGATCAGACATTTATTTCTAACCCTCAACTGATTACATACATCTTATGAAGGAATCCTATGATTATTTTTAGGTCTTTAGCATCTCAAAGCAAGAACCTCAGGAGGTGGAGGACATAATTAAACAAACCAAGAACCAAGTCCACCTTCGACATCTATTTTCCGTGGAGTGGGGATACTCTAAGCCACTACCCAGACCACCCGAAGGTCTAGAATCAGGGAAACAAGATGAGGGCACTAAATACATGTGGTGGTTTGCTCTATGAAATCCACATCTGCCTTCAGATTATGGGTAAGTAACTATAACTCAGGTCGAGCCAAATACCTAAAATAGAGGCACTTTTTGGGAGGCAACCCAACCATTTATTCTCCTCTCTTTTATTCTTTTTCAATTTTTAATAATCACACAACGTGTTCATATCTACACACACCGTGTACTTATTTCTCTTATGTATACTATTTAAATAAGAACAAAATTACACCACACGCCATGTATACATTATAACACCATGTGCACTTTTATTTTTAGTGTAAATTATTTTAGAACTTTTAATATAATTACATATTAATTAAAATAATCAATAGGGATGGGGCCTGTGCCGATGGTAAGGTCACTAGAGTGGATCTGAGTCATCACTGGTTCAAATCACTCCACACCTGCCTTCGGTACAAGGATAATTATTTTTGAACCTATGTTTTAATTAAACGACATGTGATGTATTTTCAAAATAAAATAAAAGTTTTTCAAAATAAAAGAAAACCCATGATGGGGCTAGATCAGCTGGCAGGGTCGTAACCCACAAATCCAATAGACCTAGGTTCAAGTCCTGACAACTGGCCCAGTTCCATCACCTTTTCACTTAATTAAAACCACATATCATGACTTTTGATACATGTTGTGTGTGTCATATTTTCTTATCACCTTAAAAAGTTTTTAAAAATACGAAATCACATGTGGGTGAAGTGGGCTTATTGGAAAAGTCATAGCCCTAGACTCAAAAGACTCGGGTTCAAACTCGACTAATCTTTCCACTTCATCCCAATATTTCAAAAATTAAATCCACACATCTTGCATTGTTCTTCTAACCATGTAGTACAAAACCTATAATTTAAATATTAAAAGTTAATAAAATTATGTAGTACTACATCCTTCACTCCAGTGGTTGAGGGTGTGCGTTTGGATTGACCGATCACTGGTTCAAATTACGCCCCAAGCACCGGACCAAAAGTTGTGCTTATCATTTTCCAATTTTAAAAAACAAAACATGTATTCCTTAGATACATTAAGTGTATAGGTTTATTTTAATTTGTAAATAATATATATTTTTCAATTATATTTATTTTCAAATTATTGATAATAATTGTTATATAGTTTATTATAATAATTATACTTTATTGACAAAAAATTTCATACACAACATTTTGTACTTTTACATTCCATGTTCTTCGGTTATAAAAGTCGGGTGCCCTACCCGGCCTAACTCAGTGTCACAACCCCCTCTTCCCATTTTCCTCCCCTCTAGATTCTCATATATGCTACCACACCCCTCCTCCTCCAATACTCCATTTTAGTTCATTTTAGGCCCAAATTTCATCATGATTTTGACCCTCGATACAGGTACACCATTAGACACCCTTTATTTCAAAGTTTTAATAGAATTTAGAGTGATTTTAGGATTTTTTGAAAATTAAAATTACCATGCAGTACACGAGTTTAATGAATAATACATGCTATGTACTATAGGTACACACCACACACGCCCCCTTGCTCACATTTCAGAAGCACACAACGTGTACGTTCGGTACACACCGTGTATACTGACTCAACCTGTTCTTTAGGGGAACCCATGTATTGTTACCACACAGCCCCAAGCCCATGTATCTATACACTGTGTTTATGTTTGGTGCATGCCATGTACACTATTCATCAGGAGTTGTTAGTGTGGAGGAAGTGCATGATATGGGAAGCCATGTTCTGAAACATGCCATGTCGTGCCTACACAAGACATGTACTTTATTCTTAGAACAATTTGAGCTGATTCCGTGTATGGTCACTTACACGGACCACACCCCATGTTCTGACACACTATGTATATCTCTTCTTACAGGCCATGTACTATCCATTTTCCAAATAGAGGCCCACTTGGTGCGTTTATCCAAAGTACACAGATTCCTAACCATATCATACTACACACCGTGTACCCTAGACGTACACATCGTGTACTTTTGTTTTTCCCCATCCTTTGTGACTTTTATTTTTTCTTTTTCATGTTCTTTTATTTTGTTGTTTTTACTTTCTTTATATTTTAGTTATGGTAGATATAGATCCTACAAGTGGGAAGAAGCCTGCGACCGCTACTATGGGGGAGCAACCAACACTCCGCCGGATCCGACTTCGACCTTCTGTGACACCAATACATGATTTTTTGGTATGTCAGTTGCCGAACTTGGAGACCCTGGCTCATCTTATACCGACACCATCATCTTCGACACTTGCTGGTCCTGCGGCCATATATGCATCCTCTCCTTCTATTGAGGGCTCCATCACAATATATTCTACTGTGCCTGCATCTCTATTCACTACTGGCATGACCTCAGATCCAGCTCTGGCATCATCAGCTAATCCACCCACTGCCACCATAGCTGGACCCTCAACCTCTTTAGTTGTAGCCCCACCTCAGCCTGCTCTGGTGGCACCTCAACCTCAGCTGTATCCCTACCTGATTTTTAATGAGGCTCATCCTATCATAGATAGATTATAATTTCTATCACATCACATGATCTAGTTGAGTAGTCATTTCCTGGATACCACAGTGCCCCAGCATCTCCGTGTCTAGGAGGAGATTGAGGAGCTCCTTGGCCACACACACCTTTTGGACACACTCCAGGTCAACACTTCTACATTCAGATATTTGTTTTTAGATTTTTTTGTGACCTTCAAATTCTATGGGATGACCTAACATTGGAATCCCACCAATACAACTACTCTAGTCAAATTTATGCTAGGTGAACAATATTTTTCATTGACTATAGCTGAGTTTGTACAAGGGTGATGATTTTATCCCCATCCTTCCACTCCACCTCCTGTATTAACTCTTTACCACCCTAAGCACTCTAACCTCATTTCCATGTTTTTGGATCTTGCTGTACCTGACCATGAGTACTCCCCCACTTCTCCGAAGAGCACCCTCATCATTTCCCCTCCTCTCCGTTTCATCCATCAGTGCTTCAACTCCATCCATTTTCCCCACCATGAGGATATGAGTGTCATGTACGGATGAGACATGGATCTTATTACTTGTATTTTTTGACACGATTACCCAAACCTAACCTACTTCACTACCTCTTATTTCCACTCCATGATCACCATCCATCAGGGAAACCTGAACAACAATTTCTATGCCACCCTGTTGGCACACTATTTGGGTGGTTTTTAGCCATCTCTCCCTCATGATCACTTAGGATCTCCCCAGCATATGGACATCATCATGTTCATTCATATGAGGATGGTTGAGTGTCAGGAAGTTGGCTTTGTACTCGTATAAGATACCCTAGATCCTATAGGGGTGAGAGGTGACCTAGATGCCCCCACTCGTGTTGTTGATACAGACCCATCCCATCTACCAGCGGATGTTTCTTATCCACCCACCCCACTTATTCCTCCCTTCCATGTTCTTCCCCTATACATTCTTATTATGGCCCATCCATAGCCCCACCTCTACCTGTACCATCAGCTGACCCGCCTATATACCTTTTCCTGGCCTCACTGGACCACCGTCTAGACCTTCTCGAGCACCACCAAGCTCCCATTGCTTAGACACAGGCCCAGATAGAGGGTATGTTGCTTCCCATCCTCCAAAACATGGGAATTTCACTACCACCAACATCTGCTCCTCTATCTAATCCTCAAACTTCAGTAGTATATCCATCATTGATGACACTGGCCATGGATTCAGTTCTCCTCTTCACTACCGATCCGGCTACTTCTAGTACTACTGCCAGCCCAGATATGTCTATCGAGCTTCCCACACAGAGTGTCAATCTTGTGCCTCCAGCTGCCACTACTTCTGATATCATGATAAATGTCCCCACTACGACCACCACACAGAGCACAGTGCCCACACACCCCACTTCCTCTATCGCTGATCCAACTCTCACAGATCCCCCTATTATAGATGATTCCTCTTCTGAGGACACACTGTGACTGATTTTTTGCACACTTGTTTTGTTATATATCTATATATATTTTTGTGTTATTCTTGTGATATGATGGTGTATGTGCCTGCATATTTCTTTTTCCATTTCATCAACCATCACAGGTACTCTGACACGATATGTGCATCTCTTTATGACTACTTCCCATCTTTTTATGCTCTCCATGAGGGGAGTATCTTTTTAGAGATTCTTTTCATTATTCTTTTTGGAATTAATTATTTCCCTAATTTCCATCATCCTATGACATTTATATTTTCCCACATCCTCTTCTCTTCCTTGGTGTTGCACTTGGAGGACCCTGTGAAATATTAAGTGTGGGGGGAGTCTCTAACTGCACTAGTATTTTTCCCTTAAACTGATCTAGGGGACATCATTAATGGATGAAATATTTTAAACTGTGGAAAATATTTGATTAATTACATTTATAAATAATAAAAGAATAAAAGGTAGTTTTAGAAGTTACATGCTTATTTTTCATTTCAAAGGATTTTTAAATGATTACTAAAATAGTTTGATTCTTGATTTAAATTCATGGACATTTACATTTATTAGACTTCTCATTTTTATTCATGTCATAACCTGATTGACCCTTTATTTTTTCCCCATTACCGAGAGGTATTCTAAGCCTTTTTGAAATATTCTTTCACATACCCTCTTTATTGAGAGATTCTCGGGATATTCATGACTACTAGAACTTGTAAGTCATTCTCTTAAAAACATGAATATTTTGCATTACGTTTAAATTATTGAGGTATTTTATTGTTTTTCATCCCCTTTAACCTTGAGACCTACCCTACATCTAATCTTCATAAAACCCTTATAAACCATGAACTGTGTTGATAGGATGCCACATTATAAGCCTATTTATCCTTCCTACCCTAATTCTTTTTTATTTTTTCATGATTATTCATTTCAGCTTAAAAGAGGGAATTTGGCTATTCATGGTACATTTTGGTAAGAAACCATGACATTAAGTGTGGGGGAGAGTGCCTCTTTTTCATTTGGGAATAAGGGTTCCGAACCACTTTTAATTGTATTCTTATTGGTCCTTATTAAAATAAAGAAAAAAAGTATTAAAAAATTCAAAAGAGGGACCAGGTTCATTCATTACACTTTATTGATGGTTTATGGACCCATGTTGGAAATGGAATATCACAGTGACGATACCCTTTGATAGATCTTGTTGGGGATTCATTTTCACTAAGATTTATTATTGAATATCATGTATTTTTATTTAAGAATTTATCCTCCTTTTGATGCCTCTAATTTGTTTTTCACATCATTACCTACCTACTCGAAGCCTCAAATTTATTTGAACCTTTTTGAAAGAACTCATGATTTTTGTAATTTGATTTCTTAAGTATAGGATGAGAATATTTTCAAGCCTATGGATAGAGTGAATATACTTTAGGTTGATCATAACTCTAATTAAATAATATGGAGGGATGAGTGTGGTATTTTTTGGTGAGGTAAATCATCAAGTGGCATGTGTATTTATGAAAAGTTGG
The DNA here is from genome assembly GCA_963277665.1 of Viscum album. NCBI lineage: Eukaryota > Viridiplantae > Streptophyta > Magnoliopsida > Santalales > Viscaceae > Viscum > Viscum album. Next base: position 233,749,836 of record OY728121.1, read on the forward strand.
ACAATGTGAATAAAAGTGGATGAAAATATTTAATTGAATTATATAGGAGGCATGATTAAAATATCTTTGGAATTGAAATATAATTTGTGACTTTTAAAATTATCTTATATGGATATAATATTTATAAGTATAATTAGTTTCATGCTTCCCATTTTCGAGTATGGATTCTGTTAATTAGATATTGAGATTTTTCTTGAGGGAAAGCAGATGACTAAGTGTGGGGGTGTTTGATGTGCCCGATTTGTGTATACATTTACATACATTCTATTGAGTATAAAAACACATTTTCACTAGATAAACATTTTTTTAGGGATAAAATACTTTAATTCAGTGATCATGATGATTTTTAGGTATTTTCCATCCAAAGACACAAACTGGGGAAGATAAAAAAACTTCAAATATACACAACATGTACCTTTAAACACACGATGTGTCCCTTCACCCAGAGACAGATAAGCTAGCCCGAGTATACGCCCAAATAGCTGGCCAGAGATTACACGCCGCATACATACCATTCATACACCGTGTATTCCCTTATAGACGCATTTAGTGGATGAATTAGAGACTAGATGCCATGTGGGGAGATGCTACACGTTGTGTACCCCCATCAACAGACCTCCAACGTAGTCAAGTCAAGGAACGATGCAGCAGATCACCTACCGACGGAGAAAACAGTGAAAATAGTAGTTAACTTTACTACACTCTGTGTACTTTATAGTACATTCCATGTAGTCTTATTTTCTATAAATAATAGGGAATCATTCTAGGGTTGTGGTTGGACATCCAGGGGGAGGTTTTGCTGTTATGCTATTGGACCTCTCTCGGATCCATTTCGAGTTTTATTTCCAATTTTCATTTCTTGTTTAGTGAAATTATCCCATCCCCCTTCCTCTCATATCCATGGTATGGATTTGTGTTTCGGATCAATATGCACATCGTCTCCATGTTCATAAGAGGCTAATTCTCTTATGTTGGGGGTTGTAATAATGATTGTGTGTTATTTATAATCGAAATCCCTAAGTGTTGTTTTTATTATGATTTTTTTACAAATTATTCAAAGAATCGAATGCCTTATTTATTGTTGGTGTCACATTGGACCAAGAATGACACCAATGGTGAAAAATGATTGAGTTGTAATGACTAAACCCATAACCATTGGGTGAGCTCATTGCCACTTGCTTTTGGGGGTGAAGAACTTAAATATGCTTTAAGTAGTTAATTACCTAACCAAGGAAATAACCTTTAAATGTGTAATTGTTTGTTTTTATACCAAGAAACAAATATTTATTTGAATCCCCATGGTAAAACACCTTTCATTAATAAATTCAATGTTAAAGAATGAAATTTGTAATAAAACACGATCAAAGTTATAACTCCGACATGCTTGTTTTCTGCTTGTTATGTTCTTCTTTTGTTTTAATTTAAATTTTCAAAAATACTTTCACTTAGTAATTGTTCCCTTAAACTATTTTATGGGAAACTGACCAAGACTCGTCTAATTTGAACCGATTTCATACATTTTCGAATTCCCTGTGGGATCAACCCTGACTGCCAATAACTACCTAGTAGTTGGTTTATAAAAGAAAAATCAAACAATAATTTGGCCCACTCCTTGCAAAGGGAGTGGTTCCAACATGATTAATAAAATAATCCACTCTCTAACATTAAGATTTAAGGTATCTAGTAACCTTGAAAAAAAGTTTATAAAGTTTTATACTTACTGTAAGGTCTGTATTTCCTTACCTAGAATGTAACCAATATGATTATCGATATAGTTCTGTATCCCAATCCTCATAATCCCTTGACACAATGATTATAATATGTCTTCCTAACCCTGGAATACCTTGATATGATGGATTAGATTCACTGTATTCCTATTCTTGTAATCCCTCGATCAGAACCATGATCAGACAATTGATTATAAAAGTAAATTGTTCATAAGGAATTAAAATCCTTAAGAGGATTCCTTAGAACTTAAACTCTCTAAAGAATTACAAATACTAGGAATGAGGTGTTCACATAGAGAAATATTTATACTACTTGAGTTGTGAATGTATCACTTCCCAGCTCATCAAATAACCTCCTATTTATAGGTGAAGTTATAACAGTGATATTTTTGAGTTGGTTACAACAGCCTCAGAAAACTTTCACTTAATAGATCATCTATAACTGAATGTTTGATGTTGTTTTTTAACACCATTACAGTGCTATTTTGGATTATGTTCTGTAGAAACACATCTTTATATTCTGATTATAAACTTTGGACAGTTTCAGGGACTTCCTTATTGATTTTAAATATGATAGACTATATAAGGGTCAGACCAATGTATTAATACCAAAGTTAGTCTGATGGTCATGACTTTTTTCATTTAGATAGACAAGTAATAAGTCTAACCATAGGTTAGAGAAAAAGTCAATTCTATGGATCAAATGAACCATTAGTCCAACAGATCAGATTGAATAATAAAATTTTATATTCATAATACATTAGAAACATTTATATATATATGGTGTAAAGTAATGTTTTCTAAAAAAACATGCTAAAACACTTTGGATATAAAAATTTAGTAAAAAGAGTTTTAAGAAGGTGTTTGTGATTTCCAAAACTAAAGGAAAGGAAAAGTTGAAATTAATACTTTTAAATTAATATAAAGTTCATTTAAAAAACAAAAATTGGATTATTTTAAATCAAAAGGCACTAATAAAATTTTAAAACTAATATAAAATAGAATTTTACTTTATAAATACTTTAAAATAAAAAACAGTTTTCAATAAAAATCAGTATTTTTCACTATTAACTTAAAAATTAAACTTCTCATAAAATTTTCAAAAATTAATCCTAATATAATTTTGACATGATGATTTTAAAAATAATATAATTTTTATAAAATAAAATTTCTATAAGTTCAAAAAATTTATTATAATATTCTCTCACAAAAAGCTATAAAAATCATCTTGGAAGAAAGCATATTTTTGAAGAATAAAATAACTTTACTAAAAATTGTGTGCTTATTTCCAAAACATTAATTAGTAAATTATAAATGAGTAGGACTATTATATATTTCATAATTCATTTAATACTATTCATACCCACCAATTCAACAGCCAAGTTATAACGATCATATTTAAATAATAATATTTCGTGGTCTATTTAAGATCCAAGTTTCATATTTTTCACACTATAGAACATAATATTTCTTTTAAAATATCATGATATTATATCATACTCTCTTTAATAAATTTCATACTTGAAATTAGAACTTGTTCTTGGTAATAAAAGTTTTTCCATATGAAAATACCTTTGTTTTAATATCATATCATAAAAAGGGTTAACAAAACTTCCTCTTTATAAGAGTGAAAGGGAAGTATGAATGACATCAATAATAACAGATAAATAGGCTTACAAGTAGGAAAATATTGGTGGGATGTAAAAATATGGACATGGAAGAGAAAAATAATGCCCAAGTACAAATAGAGTGATGAAGAACATGTTCAGGATAATGTTAACAACCACTATATCATAAATCTATAATAGATAAAGAGACAATCAATTCATAAAAAATGAATGTAATAGGATAAAATATTTCTTTCAAGATCCTTTTCTCTATAGTTGAGGAATTCCTTTATCATATAGACTAAAATCATAACGAAATATACTTACTTGGTTTATATAATTTCACCATTTAATTAATTTCCACCACAATTTCATTTTTTATCTAAATTATGAGTATTAAAAATGGGGTTTTAATGCCTTAAACACTAAAATCAACTTCGATAAGATCATATACTTCCCCAAAAGGATAAAAATTTATTTATCCTATCATTAGACATCAACCAAAACCAAAATGGTTAGCACAAGGTAATGAATAAATCTTCATACAACATTAATCTCAAAATCCTACCCAAAGTTTATCTTAGATCATTTTATAAATAATTAACCTTGAAATTATTTAAAATATTCGAGACTAAGATTTAAACCTCAAAGATTAGAATGATTCAATCACATATTCTTTCAAAAATAAATTTAACATTTATCTCAAAATAACACCAATCACTCTTAAGGTCTCATACAAAAAAAAATATATAACCTAATCATACAATATCCAAGATATGCTAATAATTTCCATAAATAACCTGAATCACCATAACACCACATTAAAATCATGTATTTCTATAAAAGATAATTCAACCTTTAATACTAAATTAAAACCCCATAATGTTTTATTTACTACAATCATATAAGGTTCCAAAAATAGTGGTCATCTTTTGAAATGACATCAATATACTAAACACCAAATAACTTTTCAATATCATGGTTATCTATAAGATAAAACATGTATTCCAAAAATCAAAATATTTAGAAAAAAATGTCATACTAACCATGACATCACATAGGCCAGTGGTAGGTGCCGCACCCTTGTCACCCTTTGGTTGTAGGTTCAAGTACCGTGACCTTTCTGGATGTGACGAGTCATCACCCATCTTGTGGGTTGTACTTTTTCTAATACTATATTAATATAATTATAATAAATTTCCCCAGAAAAAATTATTAACATCTAAAAAAATAACCTTAATCATCCAAGATCATATAAACCCTAAAGGTTGTAAATACTTTTAAACTTATTCCCAAAAAATGAAAAGAGAATTATTCCTCAAATAACTTCTCACACATTAAACTTAAGGCTTACACACACATCAAAAATCTATAAATACTTGATAAATATCTCCCAAATTTCTCCCACAATATAAAACATCAATAGAGCATCAATGAAATTAAACTTATGATCATCCTTAAATATGTCGCAACATCGTAACTCTTGAATCCCTATATATAGTCACCTTAATCATTCAACATTATTCATAATACATTAACTATAATTTTCCATCATATTCTATAATACTTCCTTCTTACAAAAAAAACATTAACCACTTCCTAAGAATCAACAATATCAAATCATAATCCAAGTTAAAAATCATACCTTTCATATGTCATTTTCGGTTTCTCATCTTCAACAATAATGGAATTAGGAATTGCTAAAAATATATTTGTATGGTCCTACTGATCCATTTCTTGAAATTTACCCCTAGGAAATCAATTTTCATAATTCCCATACTCCCCACTTTTAAACCATTCAATTAACGCATTGGAAAGAACATTATTCCTCTTTATGGTGTTACGTAAACACTTCCTTTTTTCTTGGAAGATTATTGCTTTATACCCTTATTTACCACATAAAAAACACATTAAATTTCATTTAAGGAATTCCCTAAGGTTCTTCTTCCCACATTATTAACAAAAAAACATTGAATATTTTTAACTTTATGTTCCTTATCTCCTGAACATACATGGAACTCCGTTTTTATATTATTTGATGTGTTATGAAACTCACATATGTTCATGTTTTCAATAATAACTCATGATAAATGATTAAGAATAACCACAATATATTTAACTATAGCTTAAATTCATTTTGGTTTCTCATTTTTACAACCACCATATTGTGCTCCACATCTATTTTTAATTTGGTTATCGCTAGTTACAACCATTTACTAAAACAAGGAACAATTAGTGTGAGTATATCAATCATAATAAACCATCTTATGTGGAGGATAAATACTATGATATCCTTAACCATACCATTTTCTACTCAAATCCTTCAATTTATGCAAAATAACCACAATTCTCTATAACATACTATCCTTTGTGGCTAAAAAGGACTTTTAACTTATGCTCAAATAACATCATAAACTCTAAAGTTTTCTAAACCCTTGATCTAATACCAAATATAAGGACACAAACTTATACATTACATATTCTAGTGACTTAGACTAGAATTAATTTTCTTTAATTCCTAAATATATTTTAGGATCATAATTTTAGAGAATTAGGTCATAAATCTTACAAAACAATCCCATATATCATAAAGTGTACACTTTTATTATGTATCCATTTTTTCTCACTCAAAATAAACTTTTAGAAATAAAAATGATTTATTTTCATGATAAATCTTCATGAATTTAAACTTGAAATCTTCTTTTCCCTTACCCATCCTTAAACCTTGTGAAAAAAGTTTAAAATGTGATATGAGAATAAAAATATCAGTAAGGTATATAAAAAATAAATAAATCCATTAGTCTATTAAAAAATATGAAAACCCATAAAATACTTACCTTTATCACATTATTCTTTGATATTATAAAATAAAACATTTCCACAAGAAAAACACCCACTTTTTTCTCAAATGAAACTTATAAAACTCACAGCAAGCATAGATAAAACATGTAGGAAACTTGGTAATCATTTTCATATCACTCTTACATATGAAGTAACCCTCAAGGTTACACATGGAATAACTATAATGGTTATACTTGGAATAACCGTTGAAATATATTCTCATAATCCATTAGGATAAAACTAATCAGTTAACTCTGTCCTATAATTGGAATAACCATCATAGTATATTCACGTATTCTCTTAGGAGAAACCCAATCAGTTAAATCTATCCATTTACCCAATGAATTGTAGAGCTATAGTGGGTTCAACCACCCTAAATTTATAATAGAACAAATAATACTCATAAAAAATTCCTAATAACCATGAAAAAAATCATAAAAGTTTTCATTATAAATTTTTTTATTACACCCATAAGAAAATCTTTTCGAATATTGATATATCCATTTCTTTTAAAGCCTATTTTTAAAAAAAGAAAAATAAATGGAAATAGATATTTTATTTTATTAAAACATGAAATCTTATAAATTAATACAAACATCAAATAATAATTACAATAACATAAAAATTCATTGTCACTGTATATGTTAAAATAGAACATTCCTTTTATTTTTTGTAATGAAATTCAAAACATTCTGTAAAAAGATTACTTTTCAAAAACCTTTGAAATAAATTAAAAAAATAAATAAATATTCCTTTATAATTATTTTATTCCCATATTAATACACCCATAAAATAATTTTAAAAATATGTACATGGAATAAAAATATAATTTAAAGGGAATCTTTAAAAGAGGATTTTTAAAAATAAAATACCCTTACCTTGAGTACTACTCGTTACGTATGTTATTTATCTTCCTAAATAATAAATTTATATTATTTATTGAATTAATTAAGAATTTTTTTAGATTTTATTATTCCTTTTATGTCACTTATTACCATTTTATTACAATTACTTAATCATTTTAGTTCACATCGAATGTTTTGACGATATTTGGTTCATAAATCGAAAATGACTTCAGTAATTTAACTATAGTCAAATATTTCATTATCTAATCATCTCCAAAATAATAATAATGAAATAATTATAATTTTTATACATTAAATATAATTTTAAAACCAATTGTGAAAGATATTTATGAAAAATGAACTATGTTACAATCATAGAGTCGGTAGGCCGTACGTACACATGAGTAACGTTTCCTTTTTTCAAAGATCATTATGGAAAGAAGGTAAGTAAAAATTTATATTTAAAAAATTATAATAATATTATAAATACTATATTATTTTTTAATTATACTTATATATATCATCCATGTTATGTTGTGATGAAAAACAAATCCCATCACTTCGTGGAGGTGGTAGTCCACATGTACACACGAACGACATTGTTATTTTTTAGTGAATGGAAATTTAAGAAAGTAAATGATCTATTATATTTTAAGAATGATAAATATATCATGAATATCATATATAAACATTAATTCCATCATTATAACCAAATTTGAGAGGTGACGATGAAAAAAAAATTACATCAGTTCATGAGGCAGTAACCCACCATACACACAAACGATGAATTACTTTCCCAATTAATGGATGTTGGAGATGAATATAGGTTATTAAATTAACATAATAAATTATAAGTATATATAGTGTACTGGTTTTATTATTTTATCATGGTTGAATAATATTTTTAATGAATTAGAAGAAGAAATTAAACTAAAACATGTGGTTAAAAACTATATATCTTCTTTGGAAATTTTCCTTTGGTTAATACCTTAAGACCTCTAAGATTAGTATTATACTCAAAATAAGGCCTCTAGAACATGAGGATAGATTCACATAATGTATTTGGGTAGGTATTTTCTGGACCAAAAGGATATTAAGTTTGAAGGAATGAGAAGAATCTATTCCCTTTTATAAAAGAGTGGAGGGGCACTCTTGAAATTTATTAAAATATTAATTTAATATATATTAATATTGATGTCCAAATAGATCAAAATTGATAATATTATAATCTAAGATGATTAAAAGACTAAATAATGACATAAAATAATTTTTTATAGGTTTAGATCACATTTTTACCCTTATCTTTTTGTTTTAACCCTTCATTTACCCTTTTGACAATTACCGTAATATTCAAGTTTTCTACCCTTTAAGGGTTAATAATGTTACTATAAAATAAAAAAAGACCCATAAATGGAAGATTACTGATTTTATTAACCATATAAAATTAATTTAGATTAATATTATATTTTTATGAATTTTAAATCATTTAATAAAATATTATTTCTAATAAAATATCATTAATGTCAATTTTAGAACTATTCATTTACTTTGAGTTTAATAACATAAAGAAAACAAATTAATTTGAAGAAAATGAATCCAAATCTAAATAATATGTAGTTTTTATCTATAAAAATATTTTTTCACAATAATTATTCTAAATTATACTAATTTCAATATTTTTAATATTTTTTCCATTAATTGAATAATTATCACGTCAGCATTGTGTAGGTATTTAAGGTAATTATTTATTCACTAAAAATTAAAAATAAATTACCCAAATGAATATAAATCATTTATATTAAAATTAATTCTTATAACAAAATATATCATCTATTTATCCCCATGTTAAAAATATTATAGTTATTAAAAACAAGAGTGTGAAATTTTTGAATTTTCTTTACCTAAAATATTATAAAGGTTATAATCACATACAAATGGAAAAATGAAATATTATAGAAATTTGGATAATTATGTATGATAAATAATCATCAAATATAATTAAGGTTTGTTTTATGGTCATTCTTTTGTCCTTATCATTTTATTTTTAAGATTAATTACCCGATTTACCCTTTACAATGATAACAAAAATTACTAAGGTTACTATTCATATTAAACAAAAATAAAAGAGACATATTTACCCAATTTGGACCCAATAATTAAAAACATGGGATATATTTTTCAAAAATAAAAGTAAAAAATTTTCTGAATTGAATTTAAAATAATGTCGGCAAATCGCAAAGTAAAATAGTTTTTCAGAAAAATGCTCCTTTTAAGTATAAAATGTTTTTATAATAAATTCAAGTATAAAATTTATTTAAAAAATGATAAAAAATCATTTTAAATAAAAAATAACTAATTAAATTTTAAGACTAATCAAAAATATAATATTACTTTATAAATACTTTAAAAGAAAAAACAGTTTTCTATAAAAATCAGAATTTTTCACTATTCAATGAAAAATCAAAATTTTTATAAAATTCCCAAAAATTAATCCTAAGATAATTTTGACATGATTATTTAAAAAATTTTAATTTTTTTTATAAATAAACATTTCTAAAAGTTCCAAATATTAATTATGACATCCTCTCGTAAAAATTAATAAAAATCATTTTGGAAGAAAACGTATTTTTGAAGCATAAAATAATTTTAATAAAAATTGAGTGAACATTTCATAAAAATTTATTAATAAATTAGTAATGAGTAGGAATATTATGTATTTAATAATTTAGTTAATCCTATTCATACCCACCAATTCCATTCCTAGGTTATAAAAATCATTTTTAAGTAATAGCATTTCACTGTCTATTTAAGCTTGGTGTTGTATATTTTTCATGCTATCGAACATAGTATTTCTTTTATAAAATTGGTATATTGAAATAATGTTTCAATAAAATAGTTGGAGATTAATAAATTAAATTAAAATTTTAATCTAAATTGTAATTGAGATAAAGTACAAAAAATATGCTCTTATTTATTATAGAAAAGGGAAACCCACACAATATCAACTATATCATTGTAATCCATTAAAGATAAGGACAAACTTATCACCAAAAAAAAGTATCCAGAAATGGTATAGGAGTTTACACGTTATACTATTCCATGAATGAAAATTATATGTAATGGAAAACCCTCTTCCTAAAGCATTTGACATAGAGGTCAGTGTGGAAGAACCATAAATTTATTTAAAACATTTGGATGATGCCACATATGTCCAATGTTTCATTCTTTCATCCATGTCTAGTGACATTTTAAAGCAACATGAGGACATGGATTCATATATAACTATGTCTCACATTTGGTATCTCTATCAATAAAAGGTGTGTCAAGAGAGATATGAGATCTCCAATGCACTTTTCATATTTAATCTTGGAGAGTCAGTTTTAGATGGACCTCATGTAATCAAGATGATTGAATATATTGAGTGATTAAACAATCTTGAGATTTATGATCCCTAATGATTTGCAAACATATTTCATTTTATCCTCACTGTATAATATTTTATCCAGTTTTATTTTTAATTATAATATGAGAAATAGTTAGAAAAATCTTTCATAAATCCTTACTATTATTTTCCAAGTTGATAAAGACATGGGTCATGAAAGGCCTGCAGTAATTAAAATGAAAAATAAAAGGAAGAACAAGGAAAATGGGCCCAAGAATCATTCCAAGTATAAATATCTCAAGTACCATCCTTCAAAGAAAATTAATATCCAGAGATAGGAAAATGAAAAGGATTCAATATGTTTTTCACATGGTAAATTGGTCTACTAGAAGAAGAACTACACCCAGTTAAAGAAGAATGAGAAAACTCTAGGTTCATTCGTTATCGAGTGATATCTTTATGTATCTATACATTAGGTATTATATAAATATTTTGGTTCTTAAATTTGTATTAAAATAAAGGAACCAAGTAGATTTCAAAATATTTCTAGAAGAGAGGTGGATTTATGGGTTGCCAATGGTGTGAGGCTGGATGCTCTATCCATTGGAGAGTACCACATTACATTACCAGCATGGATGATCTTAGTTTTAAAATAATTCTTTTATGTACCAAATTTTACCAAAAATTTCATTTATGTGTTCAACTAAAATACACATTATTTTATTTTCAAGTTCAAAAATAATTTTTTATTTTACAAAGACAAATTATGTTATTGTATGACACATTTAAATAATGGTATTTATTTATTAAATTAAAAAAACCACGTTTTAGTAATTGATAACGAATCAAGTTTTCATGGCTCATTTCACAAACAACTTTGACATAATCATCTTGGTCATGAATATGATAAGCATACAAAGAAGATCTATCAAGATGGTTACTTAGACTCTTTTGATCTAAAAACACTTGACAGATGTCACACTTGTTTACAAGAAAAAATGACGAATACTACTTTTTTTTATAAGGTGAAAGAGATATAGAGCTTCTAGAATTAGTACACACTAATGTGTGTAGAACATTTCTATCAGAAACTAGAGGAAGATATTATTACTTCATTACTCTTACTAATGACTTGAGTAGATATGTACATTTCTACTTAATGAGGTACAAGTTATAATATTTTGAGAAACTCAAAGAATTAAAGAATTTATTAGATAATAAACTTGGTAAGAAGATAACGAAACTTAAATATGATCAATGTGGTTGATATCTTAACCAAGAATTCATCTAATTTCTATAATAGTGTGATATTTTATCCCAACTCACTTCTATTTATACACCGTAGTGGAATGGTTTCAATAAAAGGAGGAATCATTCCTTTATTGACATGAGAAGGTTTATGATGAGCCATGAAAGAATTACATTATCCTTTTTGGGATATTAATTTCATGCTACGCCATACATTTTAAACCAAGTACTAACTAAGGTGGCATACAGGATACCATATGAGTTAATGTATAGAAATAAATCTATGTTATCACATACTCATGAATGGGGTTGCAATGAATTTTTTAAGGACAAATTTGAAAAAAACTATCCCCCATGAGGCATGAATTGTATCATTTTAGGATATCCCAAGGAAACAAGGGGATATTTTCTATACAACCCCTTAGTCAAGAAGAATATTATCACAATACAATCCATTTTTCTTGAGGGGGAGAAAATCCTCAAGAATTATATTGGGAGAAAGATTCAATTTTATGAAGTTTATGATCAAGATAAACAAGATATGGTATAGGAATAGGTTCCATAGGTCATCGTGGAAGATGTTATTCCTAAAAAAAAGTACTATATAGGAGCACCATAGATATTATAGAACCAGAAAGATATAGTTTTCTAGTCACTAAAAATGATGACTCATTATTGGTTGAAAATAATGATCCTTTTTCCTATAAAATGAAATAAATATCTCATAAGTTTCAAGATGTAAATAATTTATTAATTTTGAGGTGGATTCCATGTATCTGAACAAAGTTTGGATTCTGGTTGATCCACTAGTTGATGTAAATCCCATTGGGTGAAAATGGGTATTCAAGACAAAACTAAACATATAAGGTAATGTAAGCACCTATAAATAAAGGTTAATGGATAAATGGTTTAAAAAACATCAAGGAATTGAGTATGCTGAAACCATTTATACATTTTCCATGTTTAAATCCACCAGGATTATACTTTCCATATCATCATTCCATGACTATGATATTTGGTAGATGGATGTCAAAATATAATTCCTTAATAGAATAAATTAATAAGTCATATATATGACACGAACTGAAGGGTTTGTGACTCTAGGAAATTTCAATAAGATATTTAAGTTGTAGAGATCCATTTATGGGTCAAAGTTGGAATCTATGTCATCGTACATTAAATTTGATGATGCCATAAGGTAATTTGGTTTTATAATGAAAAAATGTGTGCCATGTGTTTATAAGAATTTTAGTGGGAGTGTGGTCATATTCATAGAAGTATATTTTTATGACATATTAAATATTTGAAATTAAATACCAATCTTATAGTTAGTTAATAATTGATTAAAAAAATGCTTCTTTGTGAAGGAATTAGGTGAAGTAACATATATCCTTGGAATAAAGATTATTGGTGATATATCTAAAAGTATTATCAGACTAAGTCAAATTGAATACATTGACCAAATACTAAAGAGATATAGTATGAAACAATATATTAGGGGATTGGTTACAGTGTCACATGGTATACATATCTCTAAGAAAATGTGTCCACAGACACAATAAGAGAGAGAGAGAATGAGTAGGCTCCCATACACATTTATGATATGATATATCATGTCTTCCATGTTATATACCAGGCTTGATATTTCCTATTATTTAATAATGATAGGTAGATATCAAGATAGTCTAGGATAACAACAATAGTCTACTATCAAGGATATCCTTAAGTATTAAAGGCGTACTAAGGATATGTTCATGGTATATGGAGGAGATGATGAACTAGTAATAAGAGGATATACTGATGCTAATTTCCAAATAGATCATAATAATTTTAATTAATAGTCAGGATATATATTTAGTATGAATAGAGGATATGTGATTTGGATGAGTTCAAAGAATCCAGTAGCTACTGATTTTATAGAAGATTCCAAGTAAATAACGGCTTCTAATGCATCCAAATAATCTTCTTAAATTCAAAAATTTATTCAATATCTTGATTTGTAGCCTAAAAGTAGATATCTTACCACATTATATTAGGATAATACTATAAAGTTGGATCTAAAAAAGGATCCAAGGTCACATCAATGAAAAAATCCCATACTCCAAAAATATCACCTCTTGAGAGATTTTTCTCAAAGGTGTGAAGCCACTATGAGAAAAGTTTCCATGAAATAAAATGTGGTACACACCTTGAACAAATTCTTAAATTAGTAGAATCATTATCATAATATGAGATATAGTAAACTAAAGGTTATTAACAATTGTATCTAGTGCAAGTGGGAGTCACTACTAGAAAATAAGGCTATACTTGAGATTTTGGAAAAAATCATGGGTATAGGTTACCCCTATACCCAAAGTTTTCTAAAAAACATGGGTATAGTGTTTAGTTCCGACCTATACCCATGGTTTTTTCAAAAACTACAGTTATAGGGTTTGGTTCATGACCTATAATCACGGTTTTTCCAAAAACTGTGGGTATAGGTCACCCCTATACCTGCAGTTTTTGAAAAAAACTTGGGCATAGGGTTTGGTTCATGACCTATACCTACGGTTCTTTCAAAAACCATGGTTATAGGTTTTCGTTCTAAACCTATACCCATGGTTCTCCAAGAACCATGGGTATAGGTCATCCTTATAGCCATGGTTTTGTAAACTATGTCTATAGCTTTTCCTGCATAAGTGTGGGAAAAAAAATTCCTACAAGAATACATATTGCAACATTTTTCAACCTATATCCATGGTTTTAAATAATATATATAAGTAAATAAATATTTTTATATTGATAATTGTATGTGGTGAAGTGGTTAGGCACTTGGATTCTATAGTAGCAGTCTAGGGTTTGAATATGGTGATAGACATTTTTTTAAATCCTATAGCTATGGTTTCAGAACCATGGGTATATGGTTATTGACATAGTGGAATCAACTATTTCCACATTTAATAACTATGGAAATATATTTTTCAAACCATGGGTATAGCTCAGAGCTATACCAATGACTTAAGGTCCCATGGTTCTATAAACCGTGGGTATAGCCTATACCCACGGTTTTATGGGCTATACCCACAGTTCCAAACCATGGATATAGTGTAATTTTCCAGTATTGAGTCTTTTGGAGTTGGTGACCTAGAAATGACTTCTAATTAATTTATTTTTACTTTTATTCATGTATTTGAATATTTATAAAATATCTTATCATTTTATTATTGTTATTTTTCGTGACATAATAGTGCTAATGTCCTAAGTGTACCTTTTAAACTCAAAGCTCACAATAGTTCCCCACTATGATGAGAAACTAAAAGCAACACAACATTATTCTTAAATATTAGTTATATAGAAAAATGATATCATTTTACAGGGAAAAAATGATACAAGCTATCAGTGGTAGAGACTTATAGGACTTTAAGACACTTTCTTATGGTGTATACACTTGGTAATCCTTATTCTAGGTGATTATGAGAACATTAACTGCCAATAGGAAATCCAAATTTATACATGTTATTAGATATTCATATTTTTGAATGCATGTTATGATCCTTATACATTTAGATTATTATCAATACATGTCACATGTCATGTACTTTGATGTATTAAAAAAAATTATGATGAAAGATGATCGCGGTGAAGTAGGATATATTGGGTACATCCTGAGTGAGGTTGTATTAAAAAATAATGCAATAAAGGATTTATCCCTTATATTCTAAAACATAAGTAGATATATGAGACCCTTTGATGGTAATTGAACTTCCTGATCAATTCCATTATCATGGAAGTATTTTTGGAAATTTCATTTCTAGAAATTCAAAGAAAGAGACATATAAGATATAGGTTTATGACACTAGCATGCAACTTTAATGATTAGAGATATCAAGGTAAAGGGATTATATTACACAATGTAGATTCATAGGAGGTTACATTTCATTACAATATTAACTTCTTTATTTATAGGATATTTGGAATGTTTCTAGATGCTAACCTTGGACTTTAGGCAGTGTAGCATAATACCACTAAGAAATGGGACTAGAGGGACACACACAAAGTGTATTCAGAACCTCTGTTAAACTCTCTATGATTTTGAATTGTTCGATAAATATTATTCCCACACATGGTTTCATGATTATTTATGATGGTTTGATTGAAAATATTCAATCACTAGTCATTCAAGAGAATATATTTACGAGTTGAATATATAATAAATATTTATTCACTAGGTAATTATTTACTAAATTACGTTAATATAAAATATTTATTTATTATGGTTTATTCACAAGGTAAAAAAATATTTATTTATTTTGGTGACATGAATATTTAAATAAATATTTTTTCAATAATTTGGTGAATATAACATTTTTGTATTTATTAGATAATTATGTTGTCGTATTTATTTATTTAAATAAATAATAATTATTCAAGGTCTGATAAATATTAAGGAGGAATGGCCGACTGCATTTTATGGTTATGTGTGAAATTTCATATTAAATATTATTTGAATAAATATTAATTAATTTATTTAATAAAATAATATTTATTGTATCCATGAGTTTTGTGCATTTCAAGTAAATAATAATAATAATATTATTATTCAGACACAAGGTTCACTGGTAATTAAGAAAATAATGAGGTCCATTGTGAAATTATTCACTTTCTAACCCTAACACTATATAAAATCAGTAATGGAATTTTTTGAAATCAAAGTGAATTCCATAATTGCGCATAATGAGTTCTAGAGAGAACCCT
Organism: Viscum album; assembly: GCA_963277665.1. Lineage (NCBI taxonomy): Eukaryota > Viridiplantae > Streptophyta > Magnoliopsida > Santalales > Viscaceae > Viscum > Viscum album. Next base: position 233,766,220 of record OY728121.1, read on the forward strand.
CTCAAGTCTTAGAGAGATCCCTTCCTAGAATTCTTTGAATAATGCAGAGAAATTCTACTCCTCTACCAGTGAGAATTCATTATCCCTTAAAGTATTTTATTATGATCAAAATTGATCATCACAAGTGATATATTAATCTATGTTAGCACCCGGAGAATTCTATGACAATGGTTGGAGGTTTTTATAGCACATGTGGATCACTACTAGAGGGAATCTACACTTGATTCCTCTGATGCAATGACATTATGAAAAGAATGGTCTAAAAATTCATTGATAAAGAAAGAAATCAATGAAAGGTAATTATTTAATTAAATAAATTAATTATAAATTATATGTGAAAATATCCTTTTTTTGGATTCCAAAAATTCAATTTTTTCTAGTTTTGAGGAGAAATCTAAAGAAGTTGATGATTTTTTTGGGCATATACTCAACCCACATTCACTGTGCCCTAGAAACTTTAGTAATTAGTAGGAGTCCTCTATAAATTCAGTGTGCTAGAACTTAGAAGAATATGATTCACTCAAATCACTACAATAAATACAACACACAATCAAGCCCTATTTACCTCAACTCACACAAACATCCAAGTAAAGAATAAATAAAAGAAAGTAAAAGACACATTGGTCTTACATGGTTTAGATTTATATCCTACATCCATGGGAGAAGAAATTACATATTTGATTTCATTGGAAGTATAATGTACAATCACTATTACTCATAATCCACATATAACACCACATCTAAGAATTGCATGACACACTAACAAAGTGGTCCCACCCCCTTTATATAAAGGGTCTCACCCGACCATCCAGGTTCACCAACCACCTATATTTGCGGTCTTCCATCCATTAAACTATACGACAATTTATTCCTTGTTGCTTTCCTTGGCTTGACCATTGATCACTGGTATATTAATAGTGTTCGTAACACCTCACTCCTTTACCGTAAATCCCACTAGAATTTATTTAAACACATGCATTTCTAACTACCGATGATCACAATAGTTTCTCAAATTACTGGAAAACTGACCACCAAGCCTACATCTATTAAAAGTTCACAAAATTTTAACAAAATCTCTAACACCCAGCTAAATCATGCTTCCATTGCTCTAATATGTTCATAGGGTCCTCCATAGTTTCTCTTTCTGGTGTACTTACACTAGTTTAAGAATATTCATCACAAATCCCAACAATATCCCACTTTAAAACAAATTCAAGGAATTAATGACATCTTCCAAAACATTGGAAAAACATCACCAGCAATACTTCCATTGTATACAATGCTCCTCTTTATTCCCTTTCATTCATACATGTCTAATTGAGGTATAATGAATTCTCAAGATTTCCTAGACTTAAGCCTTCATGAATATATCCACCAGAATTTATGATCTAACTATATTATACAACCCCAACACTTCATCTTTAAGTAATTTTTGAATAAAATGGTACTTGAGGTTAATGTGATTTATCCTCACATGAACCACCATATTCAAGTCTAAATGCATCACAATCTGGATATCACATTAGAGTGATGTATTTTCTTAGATTATTTCAAGTTCTTTACAAAATCTTTTTCACCATACCATTTACTTTCTAGCTTCTATTACTGCAACATATTCATCTTTCATTGTGGAGAGTGAAATCACCAGTTGAATCCTTAACATATAGCTAATTGTGGTTACACTAATGGTAAATACATACCCAATTATGATTTTCTATGAATATGAGTCTCCTACAATGTCTGCATTGACATAACCAACTACAAGATCATTATCTTTTAAGAAAAGGGATCTTCCATTACATTGAGACATCTCAAAATACACTTCATAGCTTCCCAATGTTATTTCACAAGATTTTACATGAACCTACTTAAAACTCTCACTATAAAGGAAATATCTAGCTAAGTGAACACCATGGAATACATGATAATTACCATCACTGAAGCATACAATATTCTCTCTATGCTATTTGGTTTTTCTTCCATTCATGACACTTTTTTTATTTTAGATTTTGAAGTGGATAATAGAGGATTTGAAGTAACTTTGCTTCTGATCATTATAAAATTTCAATAATATTCCAGTTATACTCTTTCTATGATAAAAAAATACCAATCTTCTTATCTCAATCAATGCTCATGCCTAGTATTTTCCTTACTTATCTAATATACTTTATTTCATACTTCTTAGATAAGTCTTTCTTTATCTCTTGAATCCATTGAATTTACTGACCCACTAAAAGCATGCCATACTTTTATTTAAGTAAAATGATAAAATTATCACCACTTTACACCTTTTAGTAACAATATTGATATGATTTGATTTATGTGAAACCCTTATTCTCCATGAATTAATTGAATTTATGATTTCACTATCTTGGTGATTATTTCACCCCATAGAGACTCTTCTCGAGTTTACACACCAAGTCCCAATATTGATGATCCAAAAAACTAGCATGTTTCTTCATATAGATTTCATATTATATATCCCCATGAATAAAATCCATCTTCACATACATTTATTCTAGATTTAAATCACTAGAATAAACCAAACTCAGCACAACTTGAATGGTAGTATGTTTGATTACCATAGAAAAGATTTTAGAAAATTCAACGCCCTCTTTTGCAGAAAACCTTTGACCACCAACCATGCCTTATAATTTTTTACTTCCACCAACTTAAAATTTTAACTAAAAGACTAACTTGTTATCAAGTTTCCTATTTCCATTTGGTATTTTAACTAACTCTCAGGTGTTACTCATATACAATGAATCCAAATCAGCATTCATAGACAACTCCCACTCACTGAAATCTCTGATGTTAACTACTTATTATGGGATTTATGGTTCTCCAAAATCAATTAAAATAATTAAGTTATATTCACCTTTATACCAATATACCAGTCATCCAATTCTTGTTAACCTTTAGAATGCTACCTGCAGGTTTGCTATTTCCTGAATTGAAGTCTCCATAATTTCATTCTCTAAAACGTTGGAATGAGACTCACCAGTTCTAAATTTCTTAGGTATATCCTATAATGGTATCACTCTAAATAATTATATTATTCCTCCCATAAACCTTCCTATAGAATTTTTGAACTTCTAGTAGTTTTTGAGTCATTCAGATTCTCCAGAATTTGCATAATTTCGGTGCCTCTATTTTGATAAATTTAAATTAAAGTTGATTCTTTCCCTTAAACGTCATTCTACTTATAATTTTGGCCTTTCCATAATACTTTCACATTAAAGATAAAATTTATACTTCTTATGAATTTATTATTATCATCATCCCAAATTCAAAATCTAGAATCTGCATTAACACAGCCTATAAAGAAATATAAATGAAATTTAACTCCGTAATTACATCATTATTTGGAATGAACATGAATACAAGTCAAATTTATAAAGCCCTATAGGGAAGATAAATACCATACTTTTCCTATCTATAGGGTTTCCAAAAATTTATTACCCCATGTTTGGGTGGAATACTAAATTTAGGAGGATTTTGAATTTTTCATTAGCAGCTAGTTTTTTTTGAGAACCGAGAATCAAAATGAGATTTTTAGAGTTTAAACTTCTTAAATATATGTTTTTGGATGTTATTTAACAAAAAATGGATGTTTTGTGTGTTTTGGAGGATGTAAGAGAAGGGATAGAGTGGTTTTACAACTGAAAATAGTAGCAGAAGGCCATTCACATCAGGAATGGGCATTTATGCCATGAAATGGTTTTAGGGTGTGTGTTCAGGGCATGGAAGAGGGCTGAATAGGGATGAAGGTCCATTTCAAAAAAAATTCATGGCATGGACGTTATTTTAATGAAGTTAAAGTGTGTTTGGTGTGTTTATTTTTATTAGGGGAAACTTGTCTTTTACAGGTCATGCACCTTGGGATTTTAAGGGGTTTGGGTATTAGGAGAAGGCCATTTTGGCCATCTGTACCTCCCCTCATCCTCTCCTTTGATACAATTTGATGGGGGATGGTTCTAGTGTGATTATAATGAATATTTGAGGTAATATCATCCACTTATATTTGGTTTTGGCTTCCCCCCTTCATTTTTATTGATTTTTGTTTTCTCTAGTTAGGGTTTCAGTGATGATTCCACCATATCATGGTGGAATTTACTATTTTTGATGTTGAATTCATGAAACCTAGGGAGAGTACATCCTAATAAGGTATCTTCATGCCTTCACATATCATTTTAATGAAGGTATTTCATTGTATGAACTTTTTAAGGGTTTTACCCTAATTAAATTAAAAATTTCATTGAATTGGTGTTGTTAATTACGGATTTTGGTTTGCTTAATATTGAGGGTGTATTAGAGGTGGACAACACCCTGTCACTCACAATTTCAGTGTGATGAGATAAACCAGTGGGTTTTTAGCATTATTCCTAATTAAATAAAATTGAAAATTCATTATACAGTGTTTAATTAAATTGAATAATTAATTATAAGGGGTTTATGATTAATTATTGAATGATTTTCCATGGTTTAAGGACTTTCAAGGATAGGAGGTGGTCGAATAGGCTTAGAATATCTGGTGTAAGAGTTTTTAAGTTATTCTTAAAAAAGGAAACAATTTGTTTGAGGTAGTTAGTCCTTATGTATTTACCTTAGGTAGGCTTACATGATGAGATATTTGGTTTAGGATGTGTTTTGATGAGTATTTCATGGGTAGTAATCATAGGGAGGTGGTAAGATCCTAGATCTATGAGAACATGGTATGAATCTTTTGGATGAGCAGATTGGAGGTAGGTGAATTATCTCTCACTCCACTCTGACCTAAAACTAGAATTATTTAATTTCTAAAAGTTTAATGCTCATTTATTTGAAGGAAAATATTTGATAACCCTATTTTAGAGAAAACTATCATGGTTGTTGGTTTTGAAAATAAGGGTTACGTGAGACTCCCACAACGTGTTTGATGAAATTCATAAATGGTGTTTATTGTTTTGGAATGAATGTTTTGGGTGAGTAAACATCTCATGGGAATGGGTGACGTGTGTTCATGATGCATACTGAGGCCTTATTGGTTTGGACTTGGTAATCATGAGGAATTGGGGACACATTGAATTGTACCACCAAGAGATGAATTTTTTATAGAGGGTAGGGTTTTGCTCAAGATTATAGACTATTCATAGTACATGTTTTATGGAGAATACATTGTTTGGGTACTTTCATGGATGAATGTGTTCATGAAATGGGTGAAAATTATGGTGTGGGCACTTTTAATCCTATTTTTATAGCTCATTTACTTTTTTTGGATATTATCTCTTGTTTTTTATAAATTTATTATTATTATCTAACTTGTTCTTGTTATAGTGGATTGTTTTGGAAGTATTGAGAATTTCTTACTAGGTTGTACACTCATCCCTTGCATATGTACCTTGGTGTGTATGAAGATGTTGTTTACCAGGATACATTTAAGGGAAAGAACTTATACCTCTGTAGTGGAGAATCTTGAGGATATAGTTGTGGTCATCAAGATGTGGCACTTGGGGATGGTTAAGGATTTGATCTTGGTGGTGGTGTCACTTGATCACCTTAGAGTGTTTCTAAAATTTTGGGTTTCTCATACTTATATGGTGTATTGATAAATATTGCAACTATGATTATTGTCTTGTTGTATTCTATTATAGTTGGTCAATTATCTATCATGCAACATATTTCTTTATATCATTGAGGCTTTTCTATTGGAAGTTGTGTTGTGTATGGGGTCAAATTATCCCCCATGATATTTTATACCCTTGGAATTCATTTCTAGCCTTTGGTTTCTAGAGGATTCACCTATGGTTAGTGGCATTTTGGTCTTTCCTAAGCCAATAAATTAGGATCGAGATGTTACAAATGGCATCGGTTCATTACAGTCCATTAGTCGTAATGGTGGACATGGTTATTAGATGTGTTGAGACTTGAAATTTAGAGTATAAAAAGGTATAACCAACCAATTTATATCAAAATTCAAGTTACTAGGGTAGTCCGAGTATATAAGTGCTATTAAACACATATATACATGTTTTCATATCATCCTCATAGGTTTAACTGATGAGAATTTTGTATCGTGTATTAGTAAAAATACTTCCTATTTGGAATTCATCATTCACATGATACTTCATGATTTTTCATTCTATGTTTTGTTATATGGTAAAAGATATGGGATTGAAGTTTTTGGTTGTGATTGAGTTGTGGTTATGCTATGATTATAGGAAAATTCCCCCTACCAGGAAACCTAGAAATCACTAAGAGGAAGTTACTGAGAATGTGGTTCCAATTGAACCACAAGTGAATCCAAAATTTTGTAGTAGCATTGTGGAAGTATTATAGACTTTTGAAAAAGGAAACCATCCCATGGAACCGTATTATGTGAATTGATCACTGGAATTCCAAAGGCAAAATCCAGTAATATTTCGGTGTGACTTAAGACCCAAGAAAGAAGAAGCATGTATTGGTATAATGAATAGAATTTTTAATTTATTGAGCACTAAAATAGAGATTAAAGTGAATCTAGAAGTGTATATTCTTGAAGATTTAGAACAATAATGGTGGAACAAATCTGTCCAAGTGAAAGTCGATCAAAGACAAACTTGTGATGGATTTGAAGAATTTTTTAACAAAACATTCTACCCACATAACTTTTGGGTATAAAAAACATTAGATTTATTTGATCCAAATCAAGTAAACCTCTTGATTATAGAATATAGGGATTGATTTATATAACTTTATCATTATTCACTTTAAGTGATGGTTTTTGAATTGCTCAAGGAACACATGTTTGAATTAGGTCTACAATAAGATATTCTCTCCAGAGTGGTGATGTTCTACATTGATAATTACATGAATCCATAGTGGTGGAAAAATAAATTGATGAAAATATCAGTGTAGGGAACACCTTTTTCTTATTAGATAGTGGTGTGAACTCCAATACTAGTAATAAGCACAAAAGGGAGAGAAACTCCTAGGGCATATGAGCATTGGAGAACTAATCCACTCGATTAGTTCCCCTTCCTCCATGTATCAGTGAAAAATTGATTTTCTTCTGATGTATTTTTTTGGAGGAAATAAATTGGTAATGTGTGAAACCACCTTGACAATGCCATAACTATTTCCAAATGGGATATCTCATGTGTTATTTTATAAATCCCCTAAATTTAGTAGGTAGTGATAGTTCTAATCTTTAATGTGATTCTCATGCTCAACCAGGATGATCTCATCAGAGTAGTTCTCAACCTTAGAATTGAGTTAGTCATGGGGATTCCTAAAACACCTTGACACCTCAGTAAACACCACCTCAGCATTAGGGTTGGGATCATTTGAGGGGAGTAGATAAACAACTTTTTGGAACTGATCATATCATTCCAAATAAAGAATTAAACTACTCAATATTGTGAGGTATAATTTCCCATGAATCTTCCTTAAAGAATGTTTTGTTTGACACTGATTCTTACCATTATTTTATTACTTCTTGGATAGTAAAGCAATTGGTTTTACCTATGGAAATGATGTCTCACATTATGATCATCAAGAAACATCTCGATCAATGGGAGTACATGGTATTTAAATGTACATCATGTTCTATTAGTATTTAATTCGTCCAATTTTTATAGGAGTTCACTATCTTGTACATATAAATCTTAGATTTAATCTTGGGGATTTATTGTTTAGTAGAATTCAAGGATCAAATTTAGCGCTACACTCAGTAAATAAATTTTATATCTCTAGAAGTAATTGATCATTTATTCAAAGGGGAATGAGATGTGAAAGTGGGAAAAGTAGGACCATTAATGATGGTGGTTGGGACCATCTTGTATCAATTGGAAATGATCACTTTGGGTACTATTGATACAACTGAGCATAGTGATTTTCCAGGCAAAGTATACTGATACCATGATGTATTTCTGAAAAATTTATCTGGACTACCACCTAAAATGGAAGTGTAATTTTCTTTCAACCTACTCTAAGGAACAAATACCATTTCACTATAATCATATAGAATGACACCGATAGAATTATGAGAATTTAAGGTGTAACTAAAAAAATTATAAATTAAGGGATTTATAAGACCAAGTACACCACCTTGGGATACTTCAGTCTTATTTTTTAAGAAAGTTGATGGTACACTCTAGTTTCGTATTAATCACCATAAATTGAATCATGCTATGATTAATAATCAATACAGTCTTTTTAAAATTAAGGACATGTTTGATCAATTGAAGGGATCCAAGTAGTTATCTAAAATTTATCTCTGACCAGGATAACACTAACTCCAATTCAGGAAAGAGGGTATTCCAAAGACATATTGTAAAAGTTTCTACGTCCATTATGAATACTTGGTCATGCCATTTGTTCTTACTAATTCACCAATAGTCTTCATGGAATTGATGGACCTTATTTTGTGAATATTCCAATATTATTTGCTTATGGTATTCATCAATGAAAACTTAGTGTACTCACACATGAAATATGACCATGAAAGACACTCAGAGATCTTATTAAGTACATCATGTGACCATTGGATTTATGTAAAATTCTCAAAGTGAAACTTCTAAATATAATAAATCTACTACCTTGGTAATTTAATTTAAAAAAAATTCATATTGATTAATCCTAATAATATTGAGGTTGTTATTTCTTGCAAACCACTTAATAATGTCTTTGAGATATAGAGTTTTCTAGGATTAGTAGGGCATTGCCATCACTTTTTCCATAAATTCTCACAAATCACTTCTCCCATAACTATATTGACAAGTAAGGTTATTCCATTCCGTTGGAGTGGTGATTGTTATAAATCATTTTAGGAACTTAAGGTTTAATTAATTTAGATACCCATACTTATATTTCTATAACTAGGTGCAGGATACATTTTCTTTTGTGATATATCCATATTTGGAATAGGTTGTGTTCTCATGTAGGGAGATCATGTTGTAGCTTACAACTCATAACAATTTAGGATACATAAAAATAACTATACAACCCATGATCTAGAGTAATCCACTGTGGTCCATTCTTGAAAAACATGACATCGATATATCTTTGGTGAAAATTTCACTATGTTCATGGGTCACAAAATCTTGAAGAACATTTCTTCACAATGGTACTTGAACCCAAGACAATGACATTGGATAAAATATCTCAAGATGTTTGACTTTTACTTAGTTTATAAACCTAGTAAAGGAAATTATGTGGCTGATTTATTAATTCATAAGTCATATAACCAAGTAAATAAAGAAGTCTGGGACTAATACAAACTAATAGGGGTAATTACTGACATGTATTTGGAATGTACTAATCATAATGATGTTGTGTTTTTCTTTTCATTCACTCTTATTCCTATCCTTTTTGAACAAGTCTAAGAGGCTTAATTGTCATACCCTAATCACATTATAGTTAATTCAAACCTCAATGGTGGTAGAACATTGATGAATGGATAAAGGGTGAAAAATTTGTATTATTATTTCAAGATCCAAATTGCAGTTCCTTTATCTTTCCAAGAGAAACTCATATGTAATTATCATAATTCAAAGTGGTATATTCACCTAGGTACTTATAAAATATATAAGGCCCTAAAAGAGCATTTTTTGTTGTCAGGAATGGAGAGGAAGGTGACCAAGCTTGTTATGAGATGTCTCACTTGTCAATAGGTGAAGGTCAAACATCAACATTCAACTAGTATGTTAAAATATTTACCTATACTTGTATGGATATGAGAAAAAATTAATACAGATATTTTCACTAGTTTATCATGAACACTTCAGAAGCATGAAACCATTTGGGTGATAATGTACTAACTCCCCAATTCTTCACACTTCCTTCCAATCTAAGAAACTAATGTAGTAGATGAATCCACAAATTTATATATATGGTAAGTGGTAAAATTTCATGGAGTACCCGTATCTATTATATTTTATTGAGACCCTATATTCACATCATGGTCTTGGAGATATTTACAACAATCCCTTGTCACTAAATTTTCCATGATCATGACATACCATCCCCAAATAGATGTCCATTTAGAGAACACAATTAAAACATTAGAAGATATGATCAGAGTTTGTGTTATGGACTTTGGTGGTTTTTGGGAATACCATTTTCCTTTGGTTGGATTTTATTATAATAACAGTTACTAGGTTATGATACACACGAAACTATTTTAAGAATTGTATTTCCATCGATATCTCTCTCTAATTTGTGAGTAGATACTGGAGAAACATCACAGATTGGATCAAGTCTTATGCATAAGGCTACTAAGAAAATATAGATGATTAGAAAAAGTATATAAATAAAAAAAAGACATCATAAAACTTATATAGGTCATATTTATCTCCCTATATCTTTTTAAGTGAGTGATCATGTATTCTTATGAGTATCACCAAGTTTTGGGCATCATTGCTTGGGTAAGTAATGGAAATTGGATCATCAATACATTGGAACTTTTGAAATTCTTGAGCATGTTAGTAAATTTTCTTATCATATGGATCTACAACCAAGATCTCTATTATCTCATAACATATTCCATATCTCTTAACTAAAGAAGTATCGACCCAATATTGACCATGCAATTAGATGGGATCATGTTACTCTTGAGCTGGATTCCAAATTCATTCACACCTTAATTCACATTGTGGACAGTCAAGAAAAAATATTTCATTGAAGACATATATATTTGGTGAAGATATTATGGAAAATTTTTCAAATTCAAGAATAAATGTTGCAGTGGGTAAATTTTATGCTATACAAGTGGATAAATATTATTCAATACACTTCCATCCTCCAGATTTTTGATGAAAAAAATAAAATGGGGTAAAGAATGAAACACCCCTGATTTGAGGTATGTTATTTTTTTCTGTGTATATTTGATTTATATAATATTTGGGTTACCTTTTTGGAGGTTTTGGAGAATTTTTGGATGTCTTAGAAGTGTATCGGAGGGTTCAGGTTTAAGGGAAATTGTGAAGAATCCCTAGGAAACCATGCAGGCTTAAAAATGGGTCATATGGACTGACACAAAATTTGGGTAAACAATGAGATAACCTTAAAACTTTGAAAATTTTCAAATAGTATAGGTTTTCATGGTTGGAATATGGTTTACCAAACTATGTGGACAAACCATGTAGCCCTAGGTATCGTACAGTAACACCCGCACGATGGACACATAGTTTGGTAAATCATGTGTCCAAACCGTACATGTCATTAAAGGGTTCTGAAAATTAGATTTTTAACCCCCCACTAAATGCCAATATTTCCTATTTTTTATAGGTATATCAAACCTCAAGGTTCCTATGCAGGATTTTAGTGATTTATTTCTCTCTCGAATGAAATATCTTACAATCCAGGAGCATTGATCCTACAAATCAAAGGTATGGTCCCCTTTTCTACTCCTTTTCCTTTAGCTTATTGTTTTCTCTTGGTAGGAACCCTATACTGGTACTCCATTACCTGGATATTTTTTTAGGATATATTTTTATTTGGATTTCATGGGGATTCATCATAGGAATGTGTTAAGTACCTAGATCATTGAGATCATGGTATAACTCTTTAGGATGAGCATGTTGATGGTAGATGAATTCTATATTACTAAACTCTTACCATGAACTAGAAGGAATTTGATTCTAAAATTTTAATTCTCATTTATTTGATGTAAAATATTTGGTAACCTTATTTTATATAAATCAATCATGGTTTTTGGTTTTGAAAATAATTTTTGTGAGAGATACCCACAAAATTTTTGATGAAATGTATCAATAGTATTTTTTGGTTTTCAAATATTATTTTGGGTGTGTAAACATGGAATTAACATGGGTGGAATGTGTTCATGATTCATATTAGGGACTTTTTGGTTCAGACTTGGACAACATAGTAAATTAGGGGCACACCAGATTATATCGTCAAGTGATGAATCAGGTCTAGAGGGATATGTTTTTTCTCACGAGATTAGACTATTTAGAGGACATGTTGGATGGGGAATACATTGGTTGGATACTTACATGGGTTAGTGTATTAATGATATGGGTGAAAATTATGGTGTGATTACTTTTACTACTTCTATTTTATACCTCATTTTATCGTTCTAGATATTATTTCTTATTTTATATATATTTATTATTGTGAACTAACTTGTTCTTGTTATGGTGGTGTGTATGGAAAGTCCTAGGGATTTCCTACTGAGTGGTATACTCACCCCATGCATATGATTCATGGTGTATATATAGATGTTTTTAACCATGATGTATGTAATGGAAAGATCTCCCACTTTTCTACCAGATCATGTTGAAGCTGTAGTCATGGTCGTAGGAGGTGGCGCTCAAGGATGGTCGAGGGGTGGCACTTGGTGGTGGTGTCTCTTCAGCACCTTAGAGACTTTCTAAGCTTTTAGGTTTCTTAGACTTATATATTGTATTATTGATTATTTAAACATTTATTATTTTCTTATTATTATCTATTATATTTGTTTGCTTTTATATTATTCATCATATATTTTTATTTCATTGAGTTCTTTTGTTATAAGTCATGTTGTGTATGAGGGTAAATCACCCCCCATGATATTTTATACCATTGGAATTCATTTCCAGGATTTGGTGTCTAGGGGAGGCAACTAAGGTTAGTTTCATTTTGGTCCTACCCAAGCTAATGGTTTAGGGTTAATATGTTATAGTTTTTATGGCTAATAACAAATAAAATATAATTCTTATAAGAATTTAGTTCTTTTATTTAGTTTGTTTATTTATTTTATTTTGATAAAAATTATAAAATAAAATAAAGTAATATAGATTTTTGATTTGGGTCAAATAAGTGGAATATTTTTTCATATATGGCAATGTGTTTTTCATTTATGTATTTATTTTATAAAAAACATATAAATAAATATATTTATAAAATAAAAAATAATAAAAAATGGGAAAAGTGAACTCCTAGAAAGTGTCTCAGGGTGTGTGTGAGTGAGTAAAAAACACACTGAAATAACATGTGTTGGAATGTGGGGACAATCATTATTATGATAATTGACCCTAGTGGGTAATAACCTATGGTGTGCTTGGACGAAATCCAAGGTGTTATAAGAGACCAATGGGGTCAGAGTACATGGTTCATGGTCAGGGAATGTCATGTCATAAAAAATCTTATCAAATCCAATACCTAGCTATAAGTGTAGTGATATTTCGTGATTTTGAGGTGCGAGGTCCATAACGAGGGCACTATACTTTTACCGGGGGGGATAACCCCCCTCAGAAATACATAAAATACTAGATAGTACTACCCATGTGAACAAGGTGAACCTTTTTTTGAGATCTTATCTTATTATAACTCCATAATTAAGTGTGATTGGCCTAGATTAGTGTCAGGATAAATGACCTCTTGGGAAGTTCCCCAGGGTGTGTGTGAGTGAGTACAAAGAACATTGAAAAAACATATATCGGCCAATGGGGAAAATAATTAGTATTATATGTGACCCTAATGGGTAATAGCCTATGATTTTATTAAAATTAAATCAAGGTATTATAGGATACCCATGATGACATATGACCAGGTTTATATCTTGAGGAGGTTGATCCGTGACAACATTGGTGCCCTAGAACCAAATTTATCATTTACTTTATATTACCATACCATGTATTCTATTTATACATGTTATATTCTTATCACACATTGATCTTACTTCTTCATTCATTATATGATAATTCATTTAGGTTATTTTTTTATTAATGAGTTATATTAGTTATTTTATATAATTATAACCTATATATTCCATAAAAATTTTCTTAAAACTATTAACCATGGTCAAGTCTCATTGAGTTAAAAAGACACATATGATGTTTGACCATTAGGTGTTAGGAGTTTATAATTATCAACCCTTATTCGGATGAAGTTCACACCTGGTGATCTATAAGAAGAGAGATTGCAATGATTGACCCACCAATAGGAACACCACATAATTAATTCGTCATTAGATGTTCATATCTATGATCATGTGTATTTATCCTCAAATTTAAGATCATTATCAATGTGTATCATGATTCACGTACTTAAATTAATGATGAAAACCATTATGTATTTAATTTTGGTGAATTAGTCTGTGTCAGATGCATTACGATTAGCATGTAATTAATTAAATGGTCAAGATTGAATTTGTCTCTTATGAGTTATGGAAGGAGATATCTCTTTCCCTTTGATTGAGATGGAATTTCTTGACTAAAATACATGGCCATGGTAGTGTACAGACAAGTATATCTCAATAATTCAAATAAATATAATTAAATAAGAAATGATGATTACACATGTATGCATCCTACTTCATTAGATATTAGTTGATAAAGAGATTACATTATATAGTAGCATTCATAAGAAGGTTTTCATTTCTGTTGTTATGAATTACCTTTTCTCCATGAGGGGCATGACTTTCTATTAGATACATCTCTTGGTATATGGGTTTGACATACTTACATTGAGAAAATATCATTGAGGGTCGAACACTAAGTGTATTCAAAAGTTTATAATATTTATTTGAGTATAAGTTTAAAGAATAAAGAATATCATAATCTATGAAATTAAGTTTATTCAAGTTTCATTGATTATAAAAATTTAATCACAAGTTATTCAAGTCAAGAATAATTTATTTAAATTTAATCTCTAATTTACTCACAAGATTAGTGAACATAATATTTATTTATTCATGAGATAAGTGAATATATTTATTTTATCGAAAAAACAAGATTATTTTATGGTTTAAGGTTAATTAAAATTCTATGGGATAATTTAGACCAAGTTAATGGTCTAAAAGAAATGTTTTAATATAATTTAAATTAAATAAATTGTTTATTTATTTTAATGAATTATATAAGAATCACATTGTTGTTAAAATAATATAAACAAATAAATATTATTTTAAGAAGTGTCATGATGTTGTTATTTAGATTAAATTAAAAGAAAGGGTCGTTGTGTAATTATTTTATGTTTAACATGAAATAAATAATAAAATATGTATTTCATTTAACATGAAATTCATTTGTATAATTATATCATCAAAACATAGATAGATAATTAGAGAGAATTCTCATAATATTCTCTAAAGTTATTTAGAGATAAAACAATAGAGATACATATGCGATAAAGAATGAATTGAGTGAAACAATTGATTCTCTCACAATAGTACCCAAAATATCAAGAATAGTGTTTGGATATTTATGGAACATGTGTGGATA
The DNA here is from genome assembly GCA_963277665.1 of Viscum album. Taxonomy (NCBI): domain Eukaryota; kingdom Viridiplantae; phylum Streptophyta; class Magnoliopsida; order Santalales; family Viscaceae; genus Viscum; species Viscum album. The sequence continues at coordinate 233,781,405 of OY728121.1, forward strand.
TCACTATAGAAATCATTATTTAGGTTCTTAAAGCAATAAGAATGTTAATACGAATAGTGATCAAATAGATGATGCTAATAAAGAGTGGAAACCCAAATAGAAATAAACTAATCAAGGTAATTATTTTATCTAAATAATTACTTATAAATTTCATGTGATGATACTACTAAATGTTTTGGGAAAATTATTATTGGGAAGTCTTAAAATGATACAAACATCGTATTCTAAAACCCAAGATAACTGAAAATTTGTATCCACCAGTAGTTTTGTGTTGTAGAATTTTAACTACTGGTACTTATTGCCATATCTTTGAGCACCATAATTAGGAATCATGGTGGAACCTAATCACAAATTATAATATAAACACTAATGTACACTCCAAAAAAACACTCCAACTTAAATAATATCAATAAGAAAAGTAAATGGAAACATACGATTATGTGGTTTGTACTTTCATCCCACATATATGGGAGAACACTAAAAACTCTTATTCCATCAAAATTACAAGGAGTTGGAATTACTGTAACTAATGATCAAGTAATTTTACTCAGAGTAAAAATTAAAAGCCACAATAGCTAGCACCAATTATAATATATAGAGGTAATCAGCCAATAAAATTGGTTGCATTGACCTCCAAGAAACATGATCAACCATCCATTGACTTCACCTATCTACAATATCCAATATCTCCTAAACCGTCATAGACATTTGAATGTTCACTGCAACCAAAGACCAGTACTCTCAACTCATTGGAATCACACCATATACTAGTAAAAACATATTTATGTTGAAGGGTACCACTACATCTTCTCTAGAAAGGATGAAAAAAACTACCAGAGTCTGACCTTTAGGTGAGTTAAATATGGTAACTTGAAGAATATTCACAATCCCAATGATCTCCCACTTGAATATTACTTCAATAAATCTCTCTATAATCCTTTAAAACTTTGGTAAAACCATATCATCATTTTATATTTATGCATTTTTTTCTATCCTCCTTTTATTTAGCTAATTACCACTGAGGCATAATACTTCCTTAAACTCTATTAGACTAACACCTTCATGAACACATTGGTCAAATTTTACTTCCATATGATCTTTTATAGACCCAACACATTGTTTTCATGTAGATTCTGGATGAAATGGAACTTTAGGTCAATTTTTTTTATTCTTTCATGAAATTCCATATTTTTTTCAAGGTGGATAACAATATGACTATTAGAAAATAAAATTCCTCCTTTTAATTATTTTTTGATATCCTTCACCAAGAACATTAACCAAACAATATTATTTCTAAATTTATTAGCTACAAAATATTCTAATTCTGTTATAGAAAAAGTAATCACTGGTTGTAGTTGATACATCTTGTTGATCATTGTTTCACCAAATGTAAACACAAAACACATTATGTTATTCCAAGTGTCAAAATCACTAGTAAAATCCACATCAAAAAAACCTTTTAAAGGACCATATTACCCAAATCCCAATGTTATATCTACTGATCCCTTCAAGTATTGGATGATCCACTTCACAACTTCCTAATGCTCTTTCCCAAGGTTACATATAAATTTATTTCCTACTCCCACTTCAATGGAAATATCTAGTCACATACATATTATCACATACATGAATATTCCAACAACTGAAGTATAAAAAACATTCTCTATATACCAAACCTCATCTTCCATTAAAGGCATACGTGCATTAGATAACATGAAGTGTCTAAAAATAAGGGTTCTAATATATTTACATCCAACCATCCTAATTTTTTTTAAGATCTTATGGATGTATTCTTTCTAGGACAACACCAAAGTATCAGGTTTTTGATCCCTTTCTATCCCCATCCTCAATATATTTTTTGGATTGACTAAGATCCTTAATTTCAAATATTCTAGACAACTTAATCATTATCTCCTAAATCTATTGAAATTCCAAACCCACCAGTAACATTTTATCCAATTGAGTAGGAGTAAAATGATAGTCCCACCATCCCATAAATTCTAATAACATCAATTATAAAAGTTTCTCCTCGTGAAACCTTATTTAGTTATGAAATCATCAAACTTTTGGTTCTACTATCTAGTTACCTATTTCAATCCTCAGAGACTTCACTTTAATTTACCTAATGGCCTTCCTTTTGATGATATTTAAATATATTTGGATGATTTATATAGATATATTCCTTTAATTATCTATGATGAAAATAAATTTTACATCCATATAATCTAAGTGTAAATTTTCAGAATAAACAATGCTCAGTACCATCCAGATGTTATTATTCTTAACTAACGATGACAATAATTCCAAGAAATTAATTCCTTTCTTCTATTGGAGTCCTTTCACCACCAATAATTTCGTATACCTTCTAATTCCATCGTCATATTATTTTAAATGTTAAAACCATTTTAGAACCCTGGTTTTAGGTACAAGACCTTCAATTCATGTATTTTGAGTCTATATAATTCTCAGGATATGTTTCAAGAGGTTCTGAGGGGTTTGGAACATTTTGGAGGCTTTTATGGAGGTGAACATTTTTTGAACAGTTAGTAGAAACTGTGCAGTATCTCCAGGAAACCACACAAGGGAAAATAATGGGCACTGGGCAGGTGCACAATTTTTTCAAATCATGAAAATTCCTAGGAGAAACTATGCATCTTGAAATAGAGGAAAATTCATGGTTGTCACATGATTTTTATAACTATGTGAGCATCCTGTTCAAGGTTTGTTCTTAAGACAGTAGAACGACATGGTTTGTACATGGTTTTTCAAATCATGTGGCCTAACCTTGTTACATATAGATGTACCTCCTTAAAAAGTAGATATAATCAGAATTATCCCCTTAAGCCCTTGTTTTTTCATTTATACTCCTATAACTTGAATTCATTTTTTGCATAATAACTGAGAGATGATTCCCTTTGATTTGGTAATTATTCTTTGGTGAATCAAAGTATGTTAGAGGCCCAAATTTATGAATAAATGATCATTCTCCTTCATCCTTCTTAGAAAAAAGGTTCATCTCTCTCTCTCGTAACCATATATGTAGTCCATTATGGATAGATCTATGTGATATGAATTATTTTATTATGATATATTTTTGTATCTAGTGAGGGGAATGTGAGTTATGATTAGATCTTAAAGTTTTGTTGTGATTTTTTTTCAAAATTTGAGAGGTAGGTGGATTTTCTCTCGAATACACATGATTTATAACTTTAATGATTAATTTTAATTAAATTATTTGCTTAAAATGGTTATAAAATTATTGTGTGAATCTTTATGGAAATATTTTTTTGGAATTGAATTGGAAATTATGGAAAGTTGATTGTTTTTTGGAAAAGACCTTATTTATGATTTTATAATGATTTTTTAAAATTATGTTTTGGCTTGATGCATGATTTTTTTAAATGCTTTAAAGAAATAAATGTTTTTATTGAAATGAATTATAATGCTATTAGCATAAACAGTTTGGTGTGAGTTGAATATGATGGATAATGGTCATGAAGTTCCACCATCAATGGAGCTGAGTATGGACATGAAGTTACACCATAAATGTTGATACCATGATTGAGTGTTTGTGTGTGGTTGTGTGTGTGGACATGAAAAATAATATTCCAAATCAAATGATAAATGGTTTAAAGGATTTGTTGATGCATTCATTGGAAAAAATCATTTATAGTTTTGATATAAGTTGTTTAAACTGATTTTAAACAATTTTTTTAAAATGTTCTAACATGTTTTTTCCTTGTGGCATGAGTTGGGAAGTTATTGGGGAAATACTATTAAGTTTAGACTCACCCACTTTTTGGTAACTTCTATGCATTTATAGATGTCATCTATCAAGACACAGGTAAAGACAAAGTATCTCAGTTATTTAATAATACTTCTTGATATTTTGGCTTAACATGTGGATTTTGAACTTAGAGTGGGTGGGGTATTTATGGTATTTTCACTTTATAGTTTTAAGTTTTTGTTGTCTTTTGTTCGTCCTTGAGTATGAATTCTAGTTTTCACTTTTACACTGATATGGTTGTTGGTTTGGTTTGATTTGGGTTGTATATTGTACTCATTCATCATATATAGGTTTGTTTGGTGATTGTTTTTTTGGTTTAGATGTTTTATATTTTAAAGGTCAAATCATATCCCAAGTGTTCTTGATGACCTTGAAATTTATTTCTAGACTTTGGTGTCTTGGTGATGTCACCTAAGGCCTAATAACTCCCTATCACTCCTCAAGCCAATGAGGAGAGGCAAGATGTTACAAATGGTATCAGTCTTGGTTGGTCCAAATATAATTTTAAGAAAAATGGAATAAATATTGGTTGGTCCAAATATCTTTTTGAGACAAATGGTATTAGATTGTTTGATCTTGGACATAAAAAATGGTATTATCTTCATTCAGTACATCTGTCATTTTTGGAAAAAATGGTATCACCAATATTTGGTCCTTGCCATAGGAAATTTTGTTAGTTTTGTTTGATATTGGAGTTTGAAATAGTATGAGTCTATATATTTGGAAGATATTAAGGATTAATATTTTTATAACTTGAAATTTAGAGTATAAAAAGGTGTAGCTAACCTCTTTATACTTAACTTCAAGTTACCAGGGAGTTTGGGTGCATGAGTGTTTTTAGAAACTTCTAGGAGAATTATCACCACATCATCATGGTTTTATATAATGAGAGTTTCATGACCTGAATTTATTTTAAGACTCTCCAATAGGTATACATTGTTCACTTTGAGTAAAATAATTTATGAAATGGTCAAAAGTGTGATTTTTGAAAATGAGAAAATAGTTGTTTTGGAAAGCATGGGTGTAATATTTTCAAAAATGGTTGAAATATTAATGATGATTGAATTATAGAAATATATGTTGTGATATGTGTTGATGTGGTAGATTATAATTTATAAGCCTTTAGTTTCTAATTAGTTAGATTAAATGGAGTTTTCTTCTGGTTATAGTTTATGGCACTGGGTAGGCATTGTAGAAACCAACAGAAAGTGGCTGTTAAAAATGTGGTGCACCTAAGACACAGGTGAACCAAAATATGGTTAAAATAATTTTAAAGTATTTCAAGGTAATAGGTAATGGTAATAGGAATGATGAACCATGGAAAGTCGACCATTCAATTCATTTCCAAAAGTAGAATCGACCCATATTTTGGGGGGATTCTAAGTTGAAAAAAGTAGAAGTATGGTTGAATAGGATGAATAAAATATTTGATTTCCTTGGGACACCAGTAGAGTTGAAAGTGAAGTTGGAAATTCATATGATAGTGGATTTGGAATTCCAATTGTGGGAATTAATAGTGCAGGATAAATCATACCAAATCATGGCAGGAGATGATTTCGAAGAATTTTTTAACGAGAAATTCTATCCTCCCACCTTTCATATTGCTAGAACAACATAGTTTTTCAGTTTGAACCAAGAGAATATTTTGGTGACAGAGTATGAGACTAAATTTATGAATTTATTCCACTTTTCCAATGAATTTACTATAAGTGCATCCTTTAAGGTACACATTTTTTAGTCTGTATTATGACCATATATTTTCTTAAATAATTTCATACTTTGTATAAAAAATTATATAGAGATGGTTAATAAAGACACTGTAGAAGAAAGGGACATCTCATTAAATATGGTTGGATGGAGCATGTTTATTCCTAAAGGAAAAGGTGGGAAATATAATTATGGGAATAAGTATAAGAGGGACACCTACTTCCAGAGTGGTAGGACACCTCAAAATCAAACCACGGGATCAACAAATCTTCACCCTTGACCTAAAAGTAAGTCAGGATGTTTTCAGTGTGGTTTACGGGATCACATCAAGTGATATTTTATGACACCACCTATATCATGTCACAATTGAAACAATTTGGTTCATATTTAGAACTATTTTCATCGTTCTCTAAGGATGAGTTCCAAATACATATCTCAAGATTCTTAGACATCATATAATTCAATAGGATTAGTGAAACCAAATAATTCTCTTCATTAGAATAGAGAAACCAAGGTTATTCTAGGAACACCATGAATCCTCAACTGGTGCTATATCAAAAGGATAACAAAGAAAAAATTTTAGTGAGTAAGAAATTTTCTTGAGATGGGAAAATTATCATGAATGATCAATCTGGTACTTTGATGGTGAGAGGTACAATTATTTTTAATTCTACCCTTATATAATATTTTTTTGATACAGGCACATCCTACTCATTTATTACTTCTTGTGTTATTGATAAAATTATTTTATCTATTGATATGATGACTTCTATTTTAAAATTAAAAACTCCTCTTAGCTAAAGAGTGTTTCAAGCCTTTATGTGTAAATCTTGTTCTATAACAATTTATGGGGATATGTTACTTTTGGATTTATCTACACTTGATATCGATGCCTATAACTTGATTTTTTGGTATGTATTGTTTGGCATCATTCAAGGATCACATCAATCGTTATACTCGAAAGGTTATTTCCACATCTCTAGATGGAATTGAGAATATATTTATAATATATTATGGTGTAAAGGATACTAAACCATGAATTTTATCACCAGTGGTTGGAACCATCTCTTATTAGTTGGAAGAAATTACATTAGAATCTGTGGATGATATTGGGAATGAATATTTTTCAACTATTTTTGATATGTTTCATGATGTTTTCCCCAATAATTTCTCAGTGTTTCCAACCAAAATAGAAGTGGAGTTTATGATTAATATCATAATAGGGTCCAATCTTATATCACCTATGACTTACATGATGACAGCAAAAAAATCAAGTGATTTGAAATTTTAGTTGGAAGAGTTGGAAAGAAAATGTTTCATTTGACCGAGTACATCTCTATGGGTAGCACTGATTCTATTTGTAAAGAAGGCGAATAAGACACTTAGGATTTGTGTGGATTATTATAAGCTTAGACAAGTTATGATAAAGAATTGGTATCCTATTCCATGCATTAATGATCTATTTGATCAATTTAGGGGATTTTAGTGGTTATCTAAAATTTAATTACATTTGGGATATCACTAATTGTGAGTTCAGAAGGAGGATATTCCAAATATATCTTTTATAAAAAGATATATCCATTAAAAATATGTTGTTATGCCTTTTGGTCTTATGAATGCACAAACCACCTTCATATCATTGACGAATTAAATATTTTATAGATATTTGGATTCCTTTATGGTGGTTTTTTGTTGATGATATACTGTCATATTCTAGAAAAGAAGTAGATCACAATCAATACATGATGATAATGTTGGGTATCTTGCTAGAACATTGTCTATATTCCATGTTATCAAAGTGTAATTTTTGTATACAAGAGATACATTTCGTTGGCCATTTAATTTCTAAAAAGGAGTTTTTATAGATCCTAAAAAGATAGAAGTGATTATATCTTAAAAAATACTGAAGAATGTCTTGGAGATACATAGTTTCCTTAAATTAGAAGGATATTCCAGATATTTTGTACGTGATTTTTCACATTTGGCATCACTGATGATAGCTTTGACAAGGAAATGTGTTCCTTTCCAATAGAATAATCAATGATAGAAATAATTTCAAGAAATTAAGGTTATACTTACATCATCACCTATCCTCATGTTTCCAAAGTCTGGATAGGGCTATGTAGTCTGTTGTGATGCATTGAGATCTTAGTTGGGATGTTTTCTCATGTAGGAGGATCATGTTGTTGCATATGGATCATGGTAGTTATAATTTAATTAGAATAACTACCCAACACATGATTTTAAATTAACTGTTGTGGTCCATACTTTGAAGACTTGGTGTCATTACCTCTTTGGTGAGAAATTCATATTATTATAGATTATAAGAGTTTGAAACACATTTTATCATAAATAGATTTGAATTTAAGACAAAAAATATGGATGGAGTATCTAAATATTTTTGACTTCAAATTGATGTATACATCAATTAAAGGAAACTCTATAGTGGATGCATTGACTAGGAAGTCATATGATCAGTTTTATAAAGAGGCTTTGGAATAGTGGAAACTAATGTCATTCATAGTTGATATTCATCTATAATACTCAGACCAAGTTAGTGTTGTATCTTTATTTCTAGTTTTTTTCCTGATTTGGCTGATTAGGTTATATTTTCTCAGAAATATGATCCTAATTGTGTTATTATGTGATAGAAACTCAATGGTGGGAAACCCATTGAGGGTGAGAAGCTAGAAAGAAGTTTAGTTTTATAGTTTATAGATCAAATGGTCATACCTTTGGATTGTAAGGAACAACTTCTTAGTGACTTCCAATATTTGATATGGGATATTCACATAGGAATTTAGAAAACATATAAACTATTTAAAGCATAGTTCTAGTGGTTTGGAATGAATAGAGTTACAGTGGAGTACATATTGAGATGCCAAACCTATTAGCAGGTAATGGGGAAGAATCAATGACCAGAAGGTATGTTGCAGTCTTTAACAATTCCTATGTGGAAATGAGATCATATAGCTATGGATTTTGTAATAGGTCTACCAATGATGGTTAGGAAATTCAATTACATATGGTTGATTGTGGATTGAATTGTGAAATCAGCTCACTTCATCCCTATTTGTGAAACTAATTTTTCAAAATAATTTTCTAAACTGTATATTTGGGAAATTGTAAAGATGCACGATGTTCTATTATTAATTTCATTAGAAAGATACCCCAAGTTTATATCTTTTTTTGGAAATCCTTATAGTAATCCCTTGGAATACAATTGACTATGAGTATGACTCATCATCCTCAAATGAACAGATAGTCTAAATAGACAATCCAAATGCTAGAAGACATGATTAAGGACCGTGTAATGGATTTTGGTGATTCTTGGGAGGATAATTAACCATTCATGGAGTTACCTTATAATAACAGTTACAAGGACTTGATACATATGGCTCCTTTTCAATAATTGTATGGGTATCTTGTCATTATCCACTTTTTTGGGTGTAAATAGGTTAGACTTCACTAATTGGACCCATCCTTGTGAAAGAGATAACAAAGAAGATTCAGTTGGTCATAAAGAGAATGAATACAACTCAATGTTATCATAAATCATATATAGATCATCATCGATGACCATTGTTATTTTATGTGAGTGATCACGTGTTCTTGGGAATATCTCCAAGGCTTGGGCATTATCATTTTGGAAAGATGGTCAAGTTATCTCCTTGATACATAGGACCTTTTGAGATACATTATTGAGTTGATGAGGTGGAATATTGGTTGTCTTTAACACTAAGGTTCAGTTTAGTGCACAATTTGTTTCATCTATCTCCGTTGAAGAACTACCAACCTGATACTAACCATGTAATTTTATGGTATCACATTTACCTAAAGATAGATGATATGTTGATTCATGTGATAGTTTGGATTGTGGATAAGTAAGAGAAAATAATTAATGATAAATCATGAGTCTAGTGTGGGTTTTATGGAAACATGGTCAGATTTAGGAAGAAATGTGGGAGAATTAGAAGGGAATGGTAGAAAAATGTCCCAAACTATTTCATGACAACAAGGGTTTTCTACTTTATAATGAATTAAAGGTAAATTGATGGGATAATTTAGCACACAAGGATTTAGGTCCATGACACTTTATTCATTTATTTTGAATCTATATAATGATTAGGCTAATTTTGAGAAGGTTTAGAGGGGTTTTGTCATGTTTTGGAGGTTCAAAATTTGTGCATGGTTAGTAGAAATCATGAAGAATCTCTTAGAAACTATACAAGGGAAAAAATGGGCATTGGATAGACGCAAAATTGGCACATAGTTTTTCCAAACCATGTAAATGATTAAAATAAACCATGCATCTTGAAATAGATGAAAATGAATGGTTGACACCCGATTTTTCTAATTGTACGAGCCTATCATGTTAGGTATGAACTTAAGATAGTGGCACCACATAGTTGGTGCATGGTTTTCCAAACTGTGCAACTTAACCAAGCGTGATATGGTTGGACCTCCTTAAAATGTGGATCTAATATAAATTATTCCTTTAAGACCTTGATTTTAACTTAACCCTCCCATAACTCGAATTCCTTTTTCTCCTAAGGAATGTAATATGATTCCCTTTAATCAAAGAGTGATTCTTAGGCAAATAAAAGTGAATTGGAGGCCTATATTTGTTGGAAATTACCATTTCTTCTCTATCATTATTATATCTAAGGTTCTTATATCTCTTGGAACCATATATCTAGTCCTTTATGGATATATCTATGTTTTATGAATGATTTTATTATGATATCTAGTTGTATATAGTGAAGGGAACATGAGTTGTGATAGGATCTTGATGTTTTGGTGTGTTGTTCTCCCTTTTCGACAACATTTAAGAGTGGATTCTCTCTCAACTCCACCTGATTTAGAACTTGAAGTCCTAGTTTTAACTAAATTATTTTCTTAAAATAGTTGTGAAATTATTATGTGACTCTTGATGGAAATCTTATTTTGGTATTGTCTTGGAAATTGTGGAAAGTTGATTTGTTATTGTAAAACCTCTTATTTATAATTTTAAAATGATTTTTTAAAATTATATTTTGGTTTTATGCATGTAAATAATTTGTTGAAATTATTTAAATAAATTAATGTTTTGATTTAAATGACTTGGAATAATGTTGGAATAAATGGTTCGGAATGCATTGAATGGGATGGATAATGGTTGTGAAGGACTACCATTAATGGGATGGAGTATAGATGTGAAGTTCCACTATAAATGGCGACACCAAGCATGATTGTGTGTGTGTGGACATGGAAAATAATATTCCAAATAAAATGAGAAAATTTTAAAGGCTTTGTTGATACTTTCCTTGAAAAATATCATTTATAGTTTTGATATAAATTGTTTAAACTACTTTTAAACTATTTTTATAAAATGTGCTAACAATTTTTGTTCTTGTGGTGTGAGTTTGGAATCCATTGGGGGAAATCCTAGTAGGTTTAGAATCACCCCATTCTTGGGAACTGTTGTGCATTTGAAGATGTCATATTTTGAGACACCAGTAAAGGAAATATATCTCAATTCTTTAGTGATGCTTCTTGAAACCATGGATTGGCATGTGGAGTTGGATCTTGGAGTGGGTGGGGTGTTGATAGTTTTTGTCACTTTAGAGTTTTGAGTTTTTGTGGTCTTTTATTCCTACTTGAATATGTCTTCTAATTTCCACTTTTACTTAGATATGGTTATTTTTATGGTTTTATTTAGGTTTTTTTACTCATGAATCATATAGAGGTTTGTTTGGTTATTGTTTTTCTGGTTTGGATGTTTTATCTTTCAAAGGAAAAGTAATCCCCAAAAATTTCTTGAGGCCCTTAGAATTTATTTCTTTACTTTGGTGTCTTGGGGATGTCACCTAAGTTCTAGTAGCTCCCCAATCACTCCTCAAGCCAATGCAGAGAGGTGGGGTGTTACACATTTGTTTTCAGTTCTCGTTTCCCTTCTAGCAGTTTAGTCAACCCCTAAGTTCTATTGAAATTTAAGGAATTAATTTCTTCCTCCATGGATGAATATTACTACTTTGAGTCATTGATTTTTTTACCTCTTATAGACATTTAGTTTCTTTAATATCCATTTTAATTAATCACTCTATATCAACCCTATACCACTAGACTGATCATATGACTCTAGAAGATCTTCTCAACAATGTTTATGCACACTTATATAATTCAATTTTCAGTGATTGAAATTTTGGTTCTCTTAATACTAATTGATATATCATTGAATATTTCCCTTAGTCTTATATAGTTTTTTTTATCATTTTGGAACATCTATCAATTGTTGATTTTTTTGGTGAATTCGTGCTGACATTTGGTATCACCAGTATTTTTGATCTTATAATGTTTTTATCCAGATTGAATTATAATTCGATAGTTGATCAGTTTTCCTTAACTCCTAATTAAACCAAGTTCTTATCTTTTTATATAATCCTTTTATTAAATATTAAATTTTTACTTCTAATAATATTTTATTGATCATTATTCCATGGTCTATGGTAAAACTCTATTTCCATGGACTATTATAAAATAGGCTTTAGAATTTACCTCAAGCATACATATATCATTTTCATCAAAAAGATCATAAGAAATGTAACCAAATATTTTAAGGTGAGACACTTTGGGAAACTTAATGGATTATATATCCTTTAGTAAAAATTATCTCACTATAGTGGCTAGACTTCTGTTGACTAGGTAAAATGCCATGTTAACTGATCTTTCCTAGATAACCTTGAGAATTCTAGAGTGCACACACATATATTTAGTCTTATCAAAAAAATTCTAGTTCATACTCTCTACCAATCCATTCTACTATGGAGTTTATGTAACTTTTCTACCTAATACCCTTATTCTGGTAAAAGTTCTGAAAATAGTTTTTGTTGTATTTTCCATCATTATTGGATTTGAGGCATTTCAATTTCTAACCACTTTCAAACCCCAACATGGGTTTCCACTATAAAAAATTAATGAAAACATCATATTTATTTTTAATAAAATAAAACTATACAATCTTCATGGAATAATTAATGAATGTGAACAAGTAATGTGAACCTCTATGAGATTGGACTATAGTAAGTCCCCAAACATATGTATGAACTAGCTCCAGCTTCCTAGGTATGGGTTTCCATACATTAAATTTGTATGAATCCAACATTTAATTTACATCCACACAAATATCACAACTTTTGATAGTTGTGTAATCAAGACTTAGAATTACCTTCCCTGTTATAACCTTCAAGTACTTCTCACCTAGGAGACCAAGTCTGCGATGCCAAAGCATTATATTTTTAGAGGCTTAAATTCCATCCATTTTACTTCCATATGAATTTATGGTATGGTAAAGTGTTTTATTCTTTACTCATCTTGACATAACCATAGATCCCTAAGTCACTTTATGTTATCCCAACTGGGTTAAATACCCTAGGGGGGGGGGTGAATCAACGCATAACAGATTAAAACAACTACCCCTTCAAATATTGTTTCATTTTTAAACAAATCACTCTTCTATCCCTTTCTAGTATCAATGTGTGAATATAAATGAAATCATGCACAATACACAAGAATTTTACTTGGTTAACTATCACTAGGATATGTACAAGGAGCATAAATGACAATATTACGATGAACCAAATCCACTGAGGCTCACTGCTAAAAGAAGGTTCAGTCTAGATCATTTATATGCCTAGGATCACTTCCTTTACAATGTTTGGAGTGAAATCACTATCCATCCTAGTTTACAACAAATCATTATTTTAAAGCTCACTACTCTCTCAACTAAAGTGTGCTCACTGATCCTCTAGAAGAATTCTATTTTATCACTTGAATCAATATGTTTGACACCTCATTTAGTGCATCATTAAGTTCTAATTTCATACACCTGATGAATACCCCTTTAACACAGAATTACTCAGAAAATCCTTTTAGTTCTCATAAATTTGTCCTTCATGTAACCTTTTATTATATTTCACCCAACTTTAAAAACTTTCACACAATATTTATGTTTTTTCACGAAACTCACAACTTTTTAACAACTTTTTTCTTGTCATAGAACTTCCTCTTGCACACAACTTTTACACTTTTCACACAACTCCCTTGGTCATGCAGAAACAAGTCCTAATTTATACACAAAAAATATTTTAGTTGTTTCTTTTCAAAATAATATTTGCATGAAACTTATATTATTTTAAAGAAACTCTTAAATTATTTAGATCCATGATTTTATCTAGGGGTTGAGCTACTGAAATGAGGGGGTATTCTCCAATTTATGGACCTGACTGACCCTACGCACAAACTCCTTACTCACCTTCCTCTATGTATGAAATAAATTCATTTTTTCATGGAAATCCTACCTTTCATGAAACTTACGTCAAGAAATAAACTTTAATTTTTGATGTCATATTTGGTGCGTAATCTTATTGCAAGACTATAACGCCTTATGTCATGAAAAACCCATCTTTCACTCAATTTCAGATCTTATGCACTCCTTTTACCTAATCCATATTTTGATACGGTGATCCTAAATCATGACTAGCATAAAAATTTTTGAATCACCATCACCCTTGCATAAAAAATTTCAATTTTACATGAAATTAATCCCTTCTCCAAAAACACATTTTCTCACCCTCCATATTCTAGACCTCAAAAATTTGGCAAACACTGGGAAATGCTGCCACCTTGTATATACAACTTTCTATATAGCCAATAGAGAATCCATTCCTTTGTCTTGTATCTTTAAAAACTTACCATGTAAAACATACCTCTATAACTCTACAACTAAACTTGGAAACTGTCTTTGTCAACAAACACAACCAACCCAAAAACCATGCAATGTTACCTTGAGAGATTTTTTCCCAACACTTGACATAATAAATTATTGAAAGTTTTACTGAATAATTCATAATCTAACTGCCCCACTGAAATTATATTACTTTTGAGACTTTTTATGTTACTCAATCCATTCAACTAAAGGATACTCAAATTCTACATCCCAAAATTTTCATCCCCCTTTCTGAAAATATCTCAAGATTATCCATCTTCTAAATGAACTATCCAATAACTTAGTAATATATAGTTAAACATTCACTTGTGATCTTCCTTTTAGTATTATGATTCACCATATTCAACCACCCATGAATCCACTACATTTTGAATAGTGAGTAGAATATTATCACCTCTATCTATCGAACTACCAAAATTTGAACTTTATATGTTTTCCTTCTATTACATTCACTGAGATTCTTTTAATTTTAGTAGTTATGTCCTCACTTACCATAATTCTATCTAGTAGGTCCTAGAAAATTCAAATTTCCACAACTCTTCTCCATATAATATCTTCTGGTCATTGATGATTCATTCTCTAAGGCGAGTGTCCCCTTTCATTAGTATTCAATACACTACTAGAAGGCACTTAAACCTCTCTTATTCAGAGCTCCTCATTAAGGATCAAATCCTGGATATATTGAACCACCATATCATCCTTTACATGGTAATTAATTAACAAAATAAAAATTCCATCCTAATATTTTGGTAAATATAAAACCATTAGTATAATCCAAACATCATTTTTGAAAGCAACTTTCACTACCTCAAGCCGACTCTATATCACGTTGAATTCGTTCACATGATCTTTCATTGACTATCATTCTGATAAAATTATGCTAAAAAATTCCTCATTGAAAACACTTTTTTAAGGCTTTTAGTTTTTTGTTCATGTATGTTAGGGTCTCCATCAATTTAGTTGTGGTATTCTTCATCAAGATGTTGAAGGCCATGTCATGTGCCAACATTATACTTACCAAGCTTAATGCATTCATATCCATTTTCCCATTAAATTTTCTCCATATTTTCAAGTTTCTCTCCCCCCAATGAAATTTTAAGATTCTTTTGGATGAGATGGTGTTCTACCTATATCTTCCAGAATCCATAGTTGGTTCCATTGAACTGAATAATTATAACTCTGCCTTCCATTTCCATATCTTTCAATGACATTAAAGACCAACAAAAATCAATATGAATCTGAGGTAAGTGAGAAAGTAACTCTAGTAACTAAGTGTGTAAAAATAATATTTGGTATCATTTTTTGGGATGTTTGAAATAGATAGAAACATCAGATGCTTGAACCCATGTTCACTAGAAATTTGTATCAACTGGTAGTTTAGTGTTGCAGAATTTAAACTAGTGGTACTTCCTGACTTATCTTGGTGCACTGAAATTAGGAAGATTATTATACCCTAATCACCACATCTAATATGCACACCAATACATACTCCAAACAAACACTCCAATTTAAGAAATATTTACATTAAAAGTTAATGGGAACACAAGATTATGTGGTTTGGACTCTAATTCTATATCCATGGGAGAAAAATTAAAACTCTTATCCCATTAAAATTATAAGGAATGAGTATTATTATGGAAAATGATCCATTAATTACACGTAGATTACAAATTATAAGTCATAGTAGTTGATCCCAACTCTCTTATATAGTAGAAATTAGCTAGTAAAAACAATTGTATCAACTTTTGGGAAACACAATCAACCATACTTTGAATTAACCTCTATACAATACCCAATATAGCCTCAATTGTCATAACCAGTTGACCGTTCACTATAAAAAATACCAGTCTACTAAAATCATCAGTAGACCAACATCTACTAGTAAACACATCTGTATGTTGAAGGTTACTATTGTCACTACTCTGATTAGGCTTAAGAAAAATACCAGAGTCTGAACTTCCAGTGAGTTAAATATGGTAACTTGAAGAAGCTTCACAATAAAAAAAATTTAATTGATTTTAAGTAGAAAATTTTAAATGGGCATAACTCCCCATAACTTCTAATGTTCTTGGATCCTAAAAGTTATATCAGAATAGTCATGCTTGATTTATATTTATTATTTCAATTCAATTAATAAAAATTCATATTTAGAGTCTTGTTCGCGTCCCCATGGTTGACACTATATGTGAATTGGAGTTTGTTTGGTGAATAAAAGATATAAAATAATGATGCATGATTCACAAGAATACATTTATTTTATTGTGTTTTTTTAAATTTATAAAATAAAATAAAATAAAATGGATTTTTGATTTGAGTCAAAGAAGGGGATTTTATTTATTTATTTATTTTATAATAAATATAATATATATATATATAAATAAGAAAATAAGAAAAAAGTTGGGTAGGTTCTCCCTTCTCTACTCAATATCCCCCCCGTGTGTGTGTGTTGGGGGGATTATTAAAAAAAATTATTTCAATGTGGAGGCACATTTGGGGTGGGCCGACCCCCCCATAATGCTATAAAATAATTCATAAAACTATGAAATAAAATTTATAAATTTTAATAGGGTCTCAAGGACCATAAGTAAAAAAAATTAAATTAAATTATTAATTTTAAATTATTTAATGTCCATTGTGTTGTATTTTTGGTAGTTTTATTCATTGAAAATTATCCTTGCAATATGGATGATCATAAGTTAGACCGAACTATGCATGTATGGACTTATTTATTTAATTTATTTATTGAATGATTTAAATTTATAATAATTATTACTAAATTGATATCCACAATCTCTAAATCATCCCTCCTTAAATTGTATAAGGATATGTGTGTCTACATTTATTTATAAAATATAACTTTTACTTCCAAAGATATCCTCACTTGCTTGTGATTATACAGTTATAATAATGGAGATTAACCAATGAGCCGATTCAAGAGGTGAACTAAAGTTTTATCTAAACAGAGATTAATTATAGGAGAATAGAGGATGTTGAAACTTGAGTCGATCCATATTTAGTGAGTTACTCTACCTAGGGTTGAGGATGGTTTATCATTTAGGGATAAACTAACTAGTATTTTAAATATCATAATCATGTCACATATTTTTATCTTTGTTTGATTAATTATTTTATGATATTGTGTTCACATAGTTTATAATAATTAAAAATAATCCTCAGATAAAAATATATTATTACGCATAAGAAATGTTTTATTATGCATGTATAATTATTTTTGTAATCATTCACATAGAATAACTAAAAACAATTCCAGGTAAAAATGGATTATATATGAAATTTTAATTAAAATCCCTCAAAAGAAAATATTAATCCATTAAACACCTTCAATTACAAAATTGGAATACAATTATAGTTTGAGGTTCTCATCTGGAAAGTGAAAGAGTAAATCCAAGTATAGGATTTGAAGACCAAGGAGTCCACTCAACAAATTAAAGAGACACAAGTTAATACAATTGTTAAGAGTAAAGATCATATAAATACTTCTAAGTAATAACATGTCCACAATATATAATACATAGATGTAAATATAGATCTTATCCACTAGAATATCCTAGTCGTTAGATATTTTGAAATTAACAGTGAGGGATATTGATATTTGATAAAATAATGGGTGACACAAATGATTAATTAATTAATAATGTGACACCTTGACCCCAAAATCCCAGAGCCGGTGCATTAATTATTAAATTATCATGATTAAGAGGAATGAAATCCCAAAGTAATTATCAGTTTAGTAGTTTTGAAGAAACTAAATACATACTTGAAACTCATATTACAATTATAAAGGTAACAAAATACAATACATAACAAAAACTAATAAACTGCATCCATAGAAACTCAATAAATGGTCTCCTCTTCATAACCTATTAGAGGTAAACAAATTAAATAGGTGAGATAAAATTCTTAGTAAGGGTTAACAATAGAAGAAGCATGAATCATCCATAATTGAATCACAATCCAATTGTCATAGTCAATATGGAATGATGAATAAATGAAAAACACATGCCATTAGTAAACTGATAATAAAACTGCATCCATAGATTTTGTCATAGTGAAAACCTCATGGAAAGTAATAACTAAAAATGAATAAATAGAATTATTATTAATTGGAAAAAATTTATATGGAACATGATACCACTATACGGTCGAAACAGTTTAAGTCTGTGGGTAGAAACCCGTCTGATTTTTTGAAACAAACTTGAAGGGTTTGTCACCAACTAATCTGTCTCATGTGATCTATCGATGCATCAGGGGGATATAGTGGACCCCACCCATCTATTAAAGTCCAAATAATTATTTATACATAGATTTAATACAAGTAAAATCTACCTTCTCAATATCTGTATAGAGTAGAGGATACATATTCATCAATATTTCCATAGTTAAAACAACATTACAAATAAACACCGTATGTAAAAGGGTATACAACTTAAGACAATAATCATATCCATAAAAACATAATATGGATATATAATATACTTAAAATTTAAACTGAAAAATTATCTCAATTGGTTAGTGGATATACTACATAAAAAATATTAGCTTCACAATACCAAGTAAATGACAATGAAGTGGAAATTGAGACAAAGTCCCTTACCACGTTGTAATCAGTCGAGTCGTATGACCAAAAATTAATAACCACAAAATGAATCATATAATACCATGAAGATAAACATAATAA
Source organism: Viscum album (assembly GCA_963277665.1). Lineage (NCBI taxonomy): Eukaryota > Viridiplantae > Streptophyta > Magnoliopsida > Santalales > Viscaceae > Viscum > Viscum album. Next base: position 233,800,365 of record OY728121.1, read on the forward strand.
TGATAATATATTTCACATATAAGTACAAAACACACCACATGAATGAAAGAAGTGGTGAATAATGGAAATCTCATGAAATTAAAATTGAGATATGAAACCCCTTACAATCATTTCGGCATGGTAACAGGTGTTCTTGTGAGAGATTAATGAGAGGTAAAGGGGTATCCCACAATTAATATATCATAAGGGTGGTATGAGGGAGGTTATAAGAAATACCCCATCATTAGGAATTAAAAAATAAAAGGATACAACATAGGGGGATTCTTAAATAAAAGTGAGAGAGAGGATCCCTTACCTCATGATCGAAGGTGTTCTCGATTGATCTTAATAACCTAAATAATCAAACTTATCTTCATTAATTAATAATTCCAGAACCAAATTAATATTTAATTTATTTATTATAACATTATTAGGTTCCTTCATGCCCTTTTTGATGGGTTTAAGAGGTTCAATTTTATTGTTTTGGAAGCATTTTCTTCCTTGGTTTTCGGGATCAGTTTACTTATATTCTTGAATGGAAGTTCGTTTAAAATGTGTTCAGACATACAGAATTATTAATATATATTATTATTTACATTATATAGATATAAATTATTTTATAATTATTTTTTTTATATACCATGAGGATGACTCATTAGTTAAAAGTTAATTACAAAAGTTTGGATTAACTTAGCAGTTTTGTGCATAATGAACTTTTTTTGTATTATTATTTTATATAACGAGTGTGTAAGGATTATAGAACATTTAATAAGTTAAAATAAATATATTATGATATTTTTCAACCATTAAAAAGGTTTCATGACCATTATTGAATGTTTTAATAGAAATTGGAAACCCTTCTTCCTTGAATGTGATAAATTAACACATCTCAGAAGATATTTTTATTTTTAGTGTAAGAGGTGGGGTAAAAGAGAGATGATGATGAAATATTACATTAGATTAATAAAATTACAATCCATGTAAGTTACTGGAATTATCATATCATTTGGATGTGGTGAGGTGTGGAGAGAGCAACAAAAGAATGGAAGTTATAAAAAAATTTGAAAGAAAAGGGAAGAGAGATCCACCTCTTGAGTACCCATCCTTGAGAAACTCCTTAAGTCCTTTGTTTTTGGCCTTTTGGTGAGATAAAAAGGTATTGGACGTGGGGGAGGATCTTATAAAGATATTTGAGTATAATTTAGGAAAGTATTGAATCTTGAGAGGTGTGGTAGGAAGAGGGGGTGAGGGTGGTTTATATAGTGGAGGGTAGGGGGAATTTTACATTATTTTACTCTTTATTTTAATATTTTTGCTCAAGACTATGAATAGTCTTGATTACTATTAACACAAATAGTAATAATTGAATTTGAATTCGAACCATGTGGTATTAAACCATACTTGAATCACCTATGATGCAGTAAAACAAGGATTTAACATTTATCATATTTTAGTATTCATAAAAAATTCAAGAATTTAAAAAAAATCCCAAAAATTCACACTAACCATTTTTGTAAATGTAGAATCCAAAAATGAAATCCAAATTTCAAAAATAATTTTCTAAATTTTCTAAATTTAATTTTTAATTAAAAACACCATTTAATTGAAAAATACCAACACTTAAAATATTCTTCTTCATTTTTAAGGTGCCTAAATTTTATTTATACATTCATGAGTAAGGTTACCATTCATAAGGTCTGTATTGATATTCACAAGGTTAAGTTACTATTCATAAGAGTATTTTACTATTTATAAGGGTAAGTTACTATTCACAAAAATTAACTTGATTCTATCAGACTCCAAATATCACAATGATTGCAACCGTGTATGCCATTTTTCAAAATTCAAATCACAAAAGTGAAAAATTTAATTTTAATGGATAGGTTATAACTATCTCATAAATAACAAAGTTTTGTTTCAAAGAAACTTAGTGATTTATGAAATATAGGCTATGAATATAATGTTTTTAAGAGAAACATGCCATAAAATTTTTGGGGTGTTATAAATAATGTCTAAATTATATTCAAGATAAAATACTAAATTGGTATTTTATTTTTTACGGAAGGTAAATGTTTCCATATGATGGAATTGTTTGGAATACCTAAAGGAGTTTGATAAACTCCATGTAAAATTTATGTCAGGTATTGATGTTATAGAAATGATTTATTTAATTTTGAAGGGTATATGATACCAACTGTAAGTTTTTCAGGTGTTGTAAATATAAAGGAGTTCAAAATAAAGGCAATAATTAGAGAAGTTTTTAGCCTTTATTTAAATAATGAAGAAAAGGGTTGTTAAATCATTGATTTTAATGCAAAGTAAAATATTAATATAAGGTGGATCTATATAAAGGATGTGTATTTTCATCTTATTTCTCTTATATGATAAGAGAATTTGTTTTTAACAAAGATTTGTTATGAAAAACAAGAAATGATGATTATAAGAAACACGAGGTTTATGATTCATCATATTCCATAACATTATTGAAAAGAAAATGGTGATAAAAATGTATTATCTAGGATAAAAGAGTTTATATATATATTTTTTAAAATAGAAGGGATGCGATCCCACCACCCATCTGTGGAATATTTTAAAGATAAAATCTTCTTTTTATAATAACTCTCCAAACAAATAGGAATACATATATGACATGGGAATTAATAGTTTATTTGTTAGATATTTCCATTATAAGGAAATAATAGTTATTTTCTAACACAAATGAGTTTTTGTTTCTTAGCATGATATTTTGGAGAGTATAGTGTCTAACAGGCTAGTGGGAGTATGTTTTGGACTTAATGAAGTTAAAATATGACAAATAAAGTATTATACCAATAAAAACACCAAAATTAATGTCAATTAATATCCTAAAAGAGTTTTAGGGTACAACAAAAAAGAGAAATGTAAAGAGTTACATTTAGTTACTATAATGAAGTGAATATCACTTTGTATACTAAAAGTGTTTAGAATGTGTTACTAAAGAAAAATTTCAAAAATTTCGTATTGTTACCAAAATTATCTCAATGAAAAAAATTTAACAAAAAATGTTCAAAGAAATTTGAATATGATGAACTTAAAAATAGTTCTATGTATACAAGAGAAGTTATTAACATCATAACATTAGATACTGTGAAATAAAGGAGTTTGAATACTTGTTAAAAGTGTTGAAAATAAGTAATATGATTTCTAAGTCTCACCATTATTCAAACAAAGTTTTCTTCATAGATGTTACTCACTAAAATATTTAAATGAGAATAACTTATCAAATGGCCACATTGATATATGATAATAATTACATAGAGATGCAATGAGTTTAACAAACCCCTAAAGGTGCAGCAAACTTAAGGCCTCTCTAATGGATTATCATATGTAATATGATGAGATGAGAGTTTATGTATGGTTTTTTTAAGTTTATAAAACGAGTTTAAGAATACAAAATGAATCATGTTATATAAAAAAGTCTCCACTTTGTCATTCACTCATGTTGGCTATATATACACAATAAGAGAAATGATAATTAACCAATCAAAGTATGAATTTGAGTTATCCAAAACCAATGTTAGTCATAGAGTATTATAGGTTGTGATGAAGTTTTAAGGTTATCATGGGTTTAATTTTTTATAGAGATAATAAATATACTCATGAGGCATAAAAAAAGTTTTTTTCATTGTATAACCCCCAAAGTATACCACATGGAGTGTCATACACATTCTATTTGGTATACTAGGGGTGAATGTTTCATATTTATATTTTTTTATACCTGAGGTTGGTGGTATAACAAGTATGAAAATCTTCATAATTTGATACCTTTCTTACACAATCCTTGAGTATCATCCAATTTGGGGATGGTTGGGTATGTTTTTGATCATGTCATTAGTTGAAGCTTAACAAATATGGGAATTGTCTTCTGATATGAAGAGTATGACACCTAGACCCTCTACCAAGATAGAAATAAGGAGTGTATTATCATACCTAGATAATAAATATGATTTTTTTTACATTGGATTATGGTAATGTTATGTTATTATCTATAAGGGTGAAGGACATGTGATGTATTCATTGACCTGGTCAATTTATACTCAGAGAATAGAGAACACATGAATAAATATATAAGATTGAAATACTCAGTGCCTCATGGTTACTCGATGTCTTGTAAAAAGGTATCATATGAAAATTAATTCTTTTATATGATATAACTAGTGGAATAAGGTTTAGAGATTTATGTGTTTGATGGAGATCATACCAGATCCCTTTATAGATTGAGTAGCACTTTTTCTTTTCTAGAGGCTAGTATTTTCTTACATTTATGAATTTTGGAATTCATATTTGTTTTCAACATTGAAAAGTCCTGTGGATTCACCCTTTTTGGTTGAATGAATAGGTATTTAGTTTTACAAAACTCATAGAGATACTATAAAATCATTTTAGAGTTTATCCAAATGGAGTTATGGATGGTTATTCAAAAGGTATTTCATATCAAGTGACACATGATGAATTTGATGATAGATTTACAAAAGTTTTTTAGAATATATCCAAAAATGAGTTTTCAATATGGTTTGAAATTTTATTTTATATGATATAATATAATGTAAAATATCATAATCTATGAGACTTTAGTGTAAGTGGGAGATTGATTGAGATGTTCCCTAATGATTTTATACATTTATTGTATTACGAATTATATCATAAAATATGACATTATTATATCATATAGTATGTCATAATCAAACTAAAGGAATATCGTAAGGGGACATATATGATATCACTCTACTAACTTAGCTTAATAATATTGTATGAATATTTACTTATTGTAAGACTATCATAAATGTTTTGATATATTAAATTGCATGGTATGATTCATATGTGAGTCCTAAAATTCGTCGAGGAAACCAAATGTTAAATTTTAATGTTCATATTATCTTACACTTTAAATAAAATTAATAATTATAATGCATGGTATAATAACAACAATATTTATATGATTAATGTATGAATGATTGAGGCATTAATCCTACATTTTGTAACATATGAGTAAATGTATAGACACTCGAGGAGCATCCCTGAGGCCTTTATAAGGAGATAATACCCACTATTTGAGAGAGTTAGAGCCTACATAATCCTTTTATTAATATTATTGAGCTCTCTACATCCTCATTAATTTTTCACTAGAGATATGAGCATATCATGGAAGAAAGGAGGGTCCTAACCAAAATTTTTGGTGATTTAGACAAGTCTGTGAATACACCATGGAGGGAGGAACCTATTTGTTTCTCCTTAGGGATCTTAATAAAACATATTTGATTGAATATAAAGGCTCAAATAACTATGGATAAAGGTACACACATTCTCCATTTACAATATACATGATTTCTGATTTCATAGCATGAAAATCTTGGGAATGAGGTTTCTAATGACATATATTTCATAGAATAAGTGTTGTTTGATCCTTATAAACCTTTCAACCCATAGATTAAGTTCATATTATAGAAGAGTTATAATATGGTGATGTTTCTTTGAATAATATTAATAAAAAAGAAAAATATAAGTCTAGTTAGGTGAAAAATGAGAAATATATAAAAATATATTCTCAATCTAAGAAGATTTATATTGGAAATAAAAGTGGACCGAGGATATAATTTACTATCAGGAAGAAGAATCATGAAGTGTCTATCATTGAAGATGATGAGGATAATCCTATGAGTACACAACCTTTACCTATTTCTACATTAGAGTTTTCTCTATCTATACTATAGGATTTTATGCCAATTTAAAAAGATATTATGAGTTACTTGCCATCAAATACTAAATAAATACTATAAGAACATGTATTGGAGAGGATATACCATTATTACTAAAGATCATGGATAAAATTATCAATGAAGTTCATGAAATACATACTGTTGCTGTTGAGACAACAATTAAAGATAAATAAAAATTAGTAGAAGTTTAAGAAAAATCACTTGATTAATAGAATTTTGATAACATGAAAAAATAATCAAATTTTGAGAAACAAAACATATATATTGAAGAATAAAAAATAGGTGATAAAGAATATAAAAAATATTGAATGTTATCCACATTATTTTTTTTCATTTTTATACTTATTTTATTGATTAAAGGTCTTACCCATGTTCAATTATATGTTTAGTTTTTTTAATAAGTCTAAAGAGGGAGATATCTCTATAAATAGATATAAGTATCTTATATAAGGGAGTTTCAGTGGTGTTTTGATAAGTTATGCTCATTTAATACACTCTAATAATTTAATTTTATAATTGGATTTTTGTTTAAAACTCATTTTGTTATTGATTTTATCACAAACCACCCCTACTGAAACCTATTCTGGGCTGGTAGTAAATATTAGAGTGACCCTTGAAGTCCTTCTATATCAGGTCACCAGTTAATAATAAGAACTAAGGGTATAGAAACACTCATATGGGAGAAATTTCCCTCATAAATCCTTGAAATATAAGATAAAAAACCATTAAACTATATATAATATAAAGTAAAACTCAATCCATAATTCATGTCATTTTATACAAAATGAAGGTCTCTAAAATTGAATACCAAAATGAAACTCCTATGGAAGTGATTCCATGAACACCAATTATCACCACAGGCTAGCACGATCCAACCTGATCATCAATTCTCTCATAGAAACCTATAGAAACACACACACACACATGAACCCACATAGAGGTGGGCATAAAATATACTCAGCAGGACCCCCCAAAACCTCTTATGTTAATATAGAAGAATCATAATAATTCCTCAATGAATAAACAACCAAACCAACTCGTCAACTATGTCAGATAAACTACCAACCATCCTCACTAAGTCCCACTCACTTAATATCAAATCCAAGTATAGTAACACAATATCAAAATAATATTTCTTGAAGGTACCATACAACCACTTCCCTACTAATATTGTTTCTCATATTCCCCAACAACATATGTCCTAACATTACCATCCCATCCATATCCTTGTAACCACATAACCGCATCCACATAACTACAACCACATATCCATAGCCACATATTTTATAACATATCAAAATTTCCACCACATATTTTTAAATACTAAAACATGTCATGTCACTACATCACAAGCACACATCACATCCTCACAATTTTAGGGTAACATGAACACAAAGGACATCAACCTCATACAGTCCTCCTATTTTGAATTCCCCTACCATGAATCATACCATAACCACATTGTAGGAACTATATCCACAAGTCATTATAATCCATGCATCATAACCTCAGTCTATCACAAATTATACTATATATTGAAGAGATAATAAAGAAGAGGGAGTAGTTATCCATCTTTCCCCTCTCTAACCTAGATGTTAGGGAAAACACATGGAACCTAAAACCTCAAATGGGTGTCAGCAAGGTTACCTAATATGGGTAATGGTGTGTATATAACAAATCAATATTTTATGATATATTTCTCTTGAAATAAAATTTATTCGATAGCTTATGATATATGCCACCCCGAGTCTAAATGAACTGTAATATAATATACCATTATAAATCATACATTTTTCATATAGTATACCATTATAACTTAGATGTTAAACTGGAAGGTATGAATAAAAGTAACTAAATTATAAAAAAATTATTATTTATAATAAATTCATTGGTCATCGATTAATAATAAATAAAAATAAAATCATTTTAAAGTAAAAGAGATATTTTTATAAAAACTATTTGTATGTGTGCAATGTGTTTTTAGCTTAATAAATTAAATTAATCACTATTGGTGAATTATTTTTGAAAAATTTATTTATTATATATTCAATAATTTATTTTGACATTCATATAATTTTTTTCTAGTCATGATATAAGAATATATATCTAGTTTTATAATTAAAATATATTTTTCTAAAAATCGGTTTTCGTCACATTTTGCACACTTATTTTAAAATGAATTTCTGAAACTTACAAAAATTGAATCCTAAAAAATGGATTCCATATTTTAAATTATAAGGATATATTTTTTAAATAATTCCCTTTTATTCTTGGTCAATATTAATAATAATCATAGAAAATTTTTGTCACCCTAGTGATGGTAAAATAGGTAAAATAGGATTAAAACTTCTGGATAAGGCTTTAAAATTTCTATAACACTTGCATTTATCCTATTGTATGAGTAAAGTTTGGATATTTATATCTAATTATTGAATATATGGTCAATTTTTTTCATATTTCTTTTATTATGACCTTTATATTAATTTAAGAAAAGAATAAATATAAAATGTCACTCTCTTGACTTTAATATCTCTAAATTTTTTGTACAAGGATAAAAAGTGGATAATTTTTTCTCTAAATGTTTATTTGAAATATTAATTAATTTTCTATCATGTTAATTTATTTTTAAATTTTAGTGATTGAATAATTACTTTAAATTCTTATGCAACACTAACATAGTATTTATTCAATTAATAGAAAAATAAAATAAATGATTTAAAAAATATTAAAAGTTATAAAATTTGTGTGAATGATCATTTTACCTATATTTTATAGAATATAGTATATTATAGTTGTGTTAAATGTTAATATTTGAATTTCATTTCTGTATTGTTGTCTTTAAAGTCAAATTAAATGAATAGTGTCAAGAATGACATTAAGGATATTTTATTAAAATAATATTTTATTAAATTATTTAAAATTCATAGAAATATTAAAATAGGACAAGGTGGATAAGATATAGGCTAAAATTTCATATATTTTCCATTTATGAGACAATTTTCACCTTATAAGTAAAATTACAACCCTTTAATATTGAAAAAGTCACTACCATGGTTAAGGTTAAAATTGGTTAATCAAGGGGTTAATAAAAAAGATAAGGTTTAAAATGACACCAAAACTTGTATAAATTTATTTAATTAATGATATATTGACTTTATCATCTTTTTATTTTATTATATGTCCATTATGGATCATTTTTATTGAAAATCAATCTATTATATATTAATATTTTTTGTAATTCGAAGAGTTCCCATCCCCTTACTTATAAAATGGAACCTCTTATCTTCAATTACTGACACATTTTGAGCCTTATAGATCTGATAATACCTTACATAATACCTTCCGAGCTTCATTAACCACATCCTAGATGTTATGGTATTACCAAAAGACCATCCTTTCAAGGCTTAAGGTGTAACCCAAAAGAGGGTTCTCAATAAAGTGGTCTAACTCTTAATCAGGTGTTTTCAATTTTATTTCTTATTAAACCTCTTATAAATCCATGTTATCCATTCTAAAATAATTAATTCAGTATATCTAATGTATTTAATTGTTATTATTTTGATTAAACAACCACTATACACCTTCTTTACATCCTACAGAAAGCGAAAACATAGCCTGTGCGTATGTACAACTTACCATCTCCATGTATCGGTGTAATTCATTTTTCATCACCACATTACCTAAATGGTTATAATGATTTTATTTAGTAAACATATATTTATTTATGATATTATTATAATTTAAAAATTATAATTTTTATTCACCTTTCTTTATGTATCATCCCATTACTTTCCTTCAGGTTTTTCTCATATCTCTTTTCATTTACCTCTTTATTTTGGTATTCTTAGAGACTTTTGAGGATATAGAGTGTTTGTTGAGGAGAATGACATAATGTTTTGGGACACAATTTTTTTGAATTAATGGAGTCTTGGTATTCATGTGGAAAAGGATTAAGAGGATTTCATTTTGGGCTTGGGTTGACCTAAGGGTTTTTTTTCTAAGTGTTTCTATAGAATATTTTTACTGAAAGATTTCACATCATTAATGGGTTACACGATGTGAATCTTTTTCTAGGATAATTCAATGAAATAGTTTAGAACATGAAATTTTTACACATAATTAAACCGGTTAACATTATGAAAAGTTTGATTGGTGTTTTTTTAACTGTGGTGATGCCTTTTTTAGTGTATATTACTTTCATGGATTTCTCATCATGAAACTGGGATTCACATTATGAAATGTAAACAACCTATATTTTTTATGTGATTCACATATGATTTTATTTTTATTCAACCAAAGGAACCTCTCTGAAAACCTAGGAGCGATCCTAGGAGATTTTTGGGATCTTCACTCCTTCCAGATCATTTAATTTATCAATTTAATCTCATTATGGCTGTGTTGCATCTCTTTGAGTAAGTGATATTTATTCTTTCTTTATTTCTATTGGTTTTAGCAGCTCTATTTCACTATGTTTCTATATCCTTTGATCTTTTGGTGTTTATTATTTTTATACTTTCTAGATCCATTGTGTGATCTTACTCTGATGAATGACCTTTGTGTTGGTTGTGGTGCAATGTCCAAGTTTCTTGAGGTTTTTGTTGTTTTATCTTCTCTATCAACCATTTTGTTTGTTTAATTGATTATAATATGTAAGGATTTATTTTAGATCTTTTTTTGTTGTACTTTAATTCTTTCATGTTGTTGGAACCATTGTAGGCATGTGTTACCCGAGTTTAAGGTAGTTGGTTTCGTGTCTAGTCAATGTTGGATAAATTGTATTGCCCTAGTTTTATAAATTGTTTTATAAATGAATTAGCATGATTTAATTGTGTGTGTGGAAATGAGTTTTTGAGAAAAGGTGGTTTCCCCTTATTTTAGTAAAATAAAAGATATTTTCAAATCATCATGAAAGGTATTTATGAAATGGTTTTCAAATAAATATTTTTATGAATTATTTTTGGAAAATGTAGCACATGGGAAACCTTGGATACTTTGGTGGAAGGTGTGGTAAATGACCTTGTCTGTTGATATTGTTGAGGGGTTTACTCATGGGGTGTTCCTATTCTCCCAAGGCCTATTATTCTGGGGAATTATTTGACCTATTGGGAGGTTCAATTTTCAGTGGTGTTCCTATGCTATCTATATTTGATGCATATATTTAAAGAATTACTGTGAGCGATTATCTATGTATGGGTATGCATGTTCTAGCTAGCCGGACCTATTGTGATCCCAAACATGATTTACTTATGATTTGGTTTGTACTACTTTGGTTTTTATATGATATGTGATAAATTCTTTGAGATTATTTGATATATATGATATGATTTGAAACTATTTTACCAGGATTATTTGGAACTATGAAAAAACAGGAAACATTTTACCATGATTTTGATATAAAAACTATTTAACTAATTATCATGCCTTGTTTTCTTTAAAGTTGACCATGTTCAGATTATTGTAAAAAGAATTGATATAGAAAACCTAGGTGGGATATTACTAAGCTTGTTTATCTCAAACCCTACACATCCCTTTAGTGGTGTGTAGGCCTTGTTATGTCTTTCTGTGTAGGGAAAGGTAAGGCACCATAGTGAGGCGGTGAGGTTTCTGTTAGCTGTGTCTAGGTTAATAATGGTGAGATGGTGGGATTTTCCAATACTATCACATGGTGTAGCAATTTTGGATTTAGTTATCCTTTGATATTGGACCTATACCTTGGAGATTGTTTAACTACTTTTGGGTTGTATCGATTCTAGTATTTCCTTTTTTTTCATGACATATATTTCTTTTTTTACTCTTCTGTTGTTTTTTCCCATAATGTTTGTACATATATATATTTCATGTTTTATTCTTCAAGTTGGGAGAAATCATTCCCTCTGGTTGTTGTTAATGCCTGGGTTCTAGTCACCAACCCATGGGGACCAGGAACACCATTTGTGTATGTGATAGTTCGGTTCAGTTACCATTTCATAAGGGTATCTAGGTTGCGTTCATCATAGTTTTGTATTAGAGGATGTTGTTCTTTATTTTGGGAAGTTGGTATAATGAAGATAGGATTGTGAGGACTTGAGAGGTAGGTTGTGGTGAGTTCCTAGACAACTCTTGTCATGATGTGAATCAAGTTGCTATGGGATGTTGGGATGTGTGTCTCTTATTTTGATTTCGTAATCTTAATCTCAGTTTTTTATTATGGTATTATGGTTTTGAATAAGATTATCATGTTGTCTGATCATTTATTCTATTTTTTTGTGCAGCGGTATGCCTCAAAGACAACTTCCATGAGTTCCTCAGGAGGGTGAAATTGATGCTCCTCAAGGGAATCCACCTCTAGATCAGAATATTATCAAGGCCATTGTGCGGTAAGTTCATAATATAGACCAAAATGTACTATAAGTCCATAATGTAGTTGTTGAGGTTCAACTAGGAGTTATAAGAGAAATGGATCAATCACAAGAGTTATTATGCGTGAAACCACCATCCTTTAATGGTATTAATGAATCTCAAGAGGTGGAGGATTGTCTATAAAAGATTTATTATAACTTTGAATTCTTGGATACACAGGATAAAATCATGGTAAAGTGTATGAAGTTATGACTCGAGGGCCCCAACAAGAGATGGTGGGATTCTATTGCACCAACGGATAAACACATGGACTTGGACTGGAGGATTTCAAGACCCACTTATTTCAATAGTTTTTTCGAGAGTCACTAATGATGGAGAAGTATATAGAGTTCCTCTCTTTCTAGCAGTGAGAGCATTCAATGTTGGCATACCATAATCTATTTGTATAGTTGGTTTGTTTTGACCTAGAGGTAGTAAAAAATGATCTTTTGATGGATTATAACACCTTCATGGTTTTTAATGGATATTAGATCACATGTATTTATGATAAATATTTCTACCTATATAGATATAATGGACATGGAAATGATGGAAAACATAGATATGGCAAGAATGGTTGTTTATTCTGCCCTTTCCCTTACACCCAATGGTAGATTTAGTGGTGCACAAGGGAGGGAGAGTAAGTTTCATGATCATCTAAGGAGTGGTGGGGGTGGTTCTCCATAGTGGTCCTCCTTTACACATACAGTTACATAAAATATTGTGCCCATGACTTTCTATTAGTGTGGTAAGGTTGGACATACTTGACGTTTTTGTTCTACACCTACGAAGAAGTGTAAAAGTTGTGGGCATTATGGATAAATATAATGTTTCTATCAAGCTGTATTAATGCTTTGTTATGGTTCAGTATCATTGAATCCAAGACAAATACAGTTTTATCAGATGAGTCAATGTCTATAGGGATCCATCCGTAGGCCTCACGATTGAAGCACCTCCACACAGTGGATGAGTTTTTGGTGGAGGTAGATGTGGGTACAATGATAGTGAGAGTTACTATATCTATTGAATCTTTTTTAGTGACTGATTTATTTTATAAAATTTTATCTAACTCATTTATATCTAACCTTTTTTATATGATTAAATTTACAATGGAACTCATATACATTATTATGGATTTAGTGACACCTATTGGAAAGAGGAAAGAGTAGGGGTTTTAGTGTCCCTATTGTTCACTGTTGATAGAAGATGCATAGTTATTCAGGGATTTACTCATTGTCAATCTGGACTTTTTGACATCATCATTGGGATGGAATGTCTTAGCGCTCATCATGCTGAGGTTTATTGTTATCTTCATCGTGCCTCATTTCTTTTGGATGATGGGGGATCTCGGGTGTTTTAGGGATAATGGGATCTGAGGTCTGGTCGTGAAGGACCTTTCCACCTAGAGATATAGAGTTTGTTATATACTGTTGTAGTTGATATTGATGTTTTTTATTTTTTGGGTAATCTTCTATTTCTAATTAAGGATTTTCTTGATGTTTTACAATATTATTTCTCCAGTATTCCTATAGAGAAAGAGGTAGAGTTTACGATTGATCTTGTGTTATATATGCAGTCGATCTCGATACCCACTTATCAAATAAAACCAATATATCCAAAAGAGCTCAATATCTAGTTGGATGATCTAATGGAAAAATGTTTTCGTTACCATAGTGTTTTGCCTTGGGTATCCCCTGTGCTCTTTTACATGAAAGTAGATAGTTTACTTTGATTGTGTGTAGACTATCAAAAGTTGAACTGGGTAATGATTAAGAATATGTATACTTTTCCACATGTGGATAATTTTTTGACAAGTTAAATAGGGGAAAGTGGTTTTCAAAGATTGATATTTGGTCAGGTTTTCATTAACTTAGAGTTCGAGAGTCTGATACACTGAAGATGAATTTAAGGACCAGGTATGGCCATTAAAAATATCTTGTGATTCCTTTTGGTATGACTAACGCTCATACGGTTTTCTTGGAATTGATGAATCGAATATTCAATGAGTATATAAACACTTTTTTGGCAGTGTTAGTGGATTATATTTTGGTTTATTTGAGATCCAAGCACAAGAACTAGAACAATTTGAGTTTGGTTCTTGAAATCTTGAGGAGTCACTATTTGTATGGAAAGATTTTAAAATGAAATTTATGGATCCAAGAAGTGATGTTCTTGGGGTACATAATTTATGAGTATGGATTATCATTTTATCCTGAGAATGTGAAGGATATATTTTCATGGGAAGATCCATGTAATGTATTTGAGATTTCGATCTTCCTTGGTCTTTCAGGATACTACCAACAGTTCATTAAGGATTTCTTGAATTTGGCATCACCTTTGACTGTTGTTACTAGGAAAGGGGTAAAATTATTATGGGATGAAAATATTTAGCCTTATTTTTATGAGATGAAATGAATTATAACATCATCTTCTATTCTAATCTTACTTGATCCCAATAAGGGATATGGGGTTTTCTGGGATGCTTTTGGTGCTGATCTGAGTTGCATACTTATGAAGGACAATCATGTGGTGGCTTATGGCTATTTCCAAATTTTAATACATGAGAATAATTAACCCACTCATTATTTATATATTTATATTGTTATACATGTACTTAAATGTTGGAGACACTATATTTTTATGGAGAGGTTCACAATATTTTCTAACTATAAGAGTTTGTGCTACATATTTTCTAAAAAATAATTAAATCTCACATAGGGGTGGTGGGTGTAATACCTTAATATGCTTGAATTAAACATCACCTAAACCCTAGAGAAGAGGAATTTTATTGTAGACACTCTCAGCTTGAAACTACCATCGTATACTATTCTGGAATTGAAATAGGAGTGGAACCTTATTGAACTCTTCACTTAGTTGCACCTGGATGCTCAGTAGGATGTTTTGGGTGTGGTTATGACCATTATTCAGTTATCATCGTCTCTCATAAAGTATAATATGAATGATTAGAAGTAGAGTGATGGTTTTAGGGTAATTTGAGAAACCCTATATGGTGAGGAGATGATTTCTGGTTGTCCTCTCCCTTTAGATGGAATTCTCTGTTTTGGGGATTGATTTATTGTCCCAAAATTTGTAAGGAACTTGGTTTTTTTGACTGTCATATTTATTCAATATCCATTTATCTTGGAACTACAAATATTTATTATGAGATGAGATGGAAATTCTAGTGGCTATGTATGAATCATGACATTTCATATTATGTGTCCCATTGTTACACCGACCAAAAGGTAAAGGCAGAGCATTTGAAACCTTTTGGGTTTCTCTAGCCTCTTCCAATGATGATTTGGAAATAGGAAAAGGTGTCTATAGACTTTTTCTTTAGATTACCATGGAACCCTGAGGGAGTAATTCTATCTGGGTGGTGATTTATTAGTTGAAAAAGTCAGCTCACTTAATTTTGATCAGGGACACAACTAAAGTTAAAGATCTGGGTAAGCTATATGTATAGGCGGTTATAAGGTTACATGGGGTCCCCTCTACCATTATTTAATTTAGGGATCCTAGGTTTAATTCATAGTTTTAGAATATTATTTAAGAGGTTAATGTTACTTATCGCAGGTTGATTACAACTTACCAACCACAGAAAGATGACCAGACATAGCGTGGTGTTCAGATCTTGGAGGATATACTCCATGCATACATCTTGGATTTTAGTGAATCATGGGATAACAATCTGGAAATGGTTGAGTTTTATTATAATAACAGTTATCCATTGATCATAATGGATACCTTAGAGGATTTTTATGGATTCTATTTCAGGTCAATTATTTATTGGGAAAAGGTGGAAAATGCCTCTTTGGTAGGACCAAGTCTCATTCAGGAGATGTAATTGAGGATTCAGGATATACATTGGAATTTGGTTACAGATTAGAGTTAGAAGAAATTAAATATAGATCATCGATGTCTTCCTTTTGAGTTTTCCATTGGTGACCAGGTTTTCTTAAAATTTTCTCTTTGGTTGGGTCATCATCGTCTTGTAAAAAAGGTAAAGTTGGCTCAATGATATGTTAGACCATTTGAGGTCACTAAGTGGCATCAGTAGATTTCTTATCAGTTTTCATTTACAATTCAATTGATGGTTATTCATGATGTTTTTTTTCATATATCTACTTGGGACGTACCATCCTGATCCCTCTCACATTCTGATTTGGGAATAAATCGAGTTGGAGCCATACGTTTCTATTATAGAGTAACTAGTGGAGAATGTTGAATATCAGATGATAGTCTTACATGAGAGTTCGATTAAATTGGTCAGAGTTTTATGGAAACATGAATTGGATTCTCATGAGACTTGGGAGTGTGAGTCGCCGATGATGGAGTAGTGACCTCACCTCTTTCCATACACTATTCTTCCACATAACTTCCTAGGGATAGAAAGTCTTATGGTGGGGGAGTTTGTAACATCCTATTACCATCCTTTAGATATTTCTTATCTCACTTTTCATTTACCTATTTTTTTGGGTATGTTTTAGGAATTATGGGGATGAATATATATTTTTAGGGAAAATGTCCTAAATTTTGGGGATGTATACTCTTTGGAATTAATGGAGTCTAGGTATAAATGTGTAAAAATCTTAAGAGGGTGTCCTTTGGGGTCTAGGTTTACCTAAGGGATTTTTATAAGTGTTTCTACAGAATCTTCCATCTGAAAGATTTCAAATTGTGAACGGGTTACATGACATGAATCTGTTGATGAGATGATGTCGTGAACTAGTTTAGAGCATGAAATACTTACACAACATGAAACTAGTTCACATTGTGAAAACATCAATTAGTGTTTTTTAACTAAGGTGACCATTTTTTGACATATAATCCTTTCATGTATTTCATATCATGAAACCAGGATTCACATCATGAAATGTGCATAGCCTGTAGGTTCTTATGTGCTTCACATCTAATTTTATTTTCATCTGACCACATGAACATCTCTCAAAACCTAGGATCTATCCCAGGTGATTTTGGGGATCTATACTCCAAGATCACTTAATTTGGTGATTAAATTTTGTTGTGGTTGTACTGTGTATCTCCGGGTAAGTGATATTTCTAATTCTTTATTTTTATTGGTCACAGTAGTGCAGTTACACTATGTTTCCATGTCCATTGGTTTTTGGTGTTGATTCCTCTTGATTCTTTTCTAGATCTAGTGTGTGATCCTCCTATGATGGCTGAACTTTGTGCTGGTTTTGGTGTGGTGTGTGAGTTTCTTGAGGTTCATGTTGTTTTATCTTCTTCACTAAATGTTTTGTTTTTTGAATTGATTCTAAGATGTAAGGATTTATTCTAGGGACTTCGTTTTCCCCTTTTCATTATTATATGTTGGTGGATCCCAATAAAAGAATGTGTGACCCATGTTTGAAGTAGGTGGTAACATATCTAGACTATTTTGGATAAACTATATTGCTCTGGTTTTATAAATTGTTTTATAAATGAATTAGAATGATTGAATTGTGTGTGTGGAAATGGGTTTTTGAGAAAAGGTGGTTATAACCTTGTTTTGGTAAAAGAAAAGTAATTTTAAAAGAATTATGAAATGGTTTTGATGAATCAGTTATATAGTACATGGGATGCCTCAGGTACTTAGGTGTAAGGTGTTGTAATAGGCCTCATACATTAATAATATTAGGGGGGGGGGGTTCACTCATGGAGTGTTCCTTTTATTTTTAGATGTATTGTTATATCAAAATGTTAGACCTGTTGGGAGGTTCAATTTTTAGGGTGTTTCTATGATCTCTAGATTCAATGCACATATCTAGAGACTTGATACATGTGACTGTATATGTCTGGGTATGGGTATTCTAAATAACTTGACCTATAGTGATCCTTAACACGATTTACCTATGCTTTGGTTTGTACTTATTTAATTTTGATTTGATATGTGATACATTCTTTGAACGGATTTGATATATGTGATATGATTTTAAACTGTTTTACCTAGATTATTTAGAACTATAGAAAAATGGGAAATATTTTACCATGATTTTGATATAGAAACTATTTAACTGATTATCATGCATTTTTTTCATTAAATTTGAGTATGTTCGGATTGTTTTATAGAGACTTGATATGGAAAACCTGGGTTGGATACTACTGACCATATTTATCTCACACCCTGCGCACCCCTTAGGCAGTGTGTAGTCCTTGTTACGTCTTTTGATGTAGGGAAATGCAAGGTGCCATAGTAAGATGGTGAGGTTTTTTTTAGTTGTGTATACGTTTCTGGTGGTGAGATGGAGGGATTTTTCCAATTCTATCACATAGAGAATCTATTTCGGTTTTAGTTATCCTTTTCTATTGGAATTATAACTTGGATATTATTTAGATACTTTTGAGTTGTATCGATTATTCTATTTCATTTTTACTATCATATATTTCCTTTTTTACTCTTCTGTTGTTTCTTACCATCATGTATATATATATGTTATGTTGTATTCTTACACTAAAAGAAAAGATATGGTTAGTGGTGATTTATTCACAACAGTTCTAGTAACCACCACGATATAAATCCGGTTAAAAATATATAATATCGTGGTGGTTTCATAAAACCTCATTGATATTTTTTTTATGTTTTCAATTAGCGGTGGTTTAAATTAAACCATTTCTATTTTTTTAGAAACCCAATCCCTCCCCCTATGTTTCTACCTCTATGTGACCCCAAACCCTCTCCCCACCCTACCTCTATCGACCTCTTCCTCTCCTATCCCTGGTGGAGACCCCAAGATCATGACCCCCTTTCCCCCCCACCCTCCTCCGCTTCTCTCCTTAATGACAACCCCAAGACCACGACCCTGAGCCCGTGACCCCTAACCCCCGTGACCCCCTCTAACCCCAACCCCTACTACCCTCCCCCTCCAACCTCCCTCTCTCTAACTTGAATCCCCTCCGTGGTGGAAATGCAGACTCCCTATTAATGGTTGCATCCTCCTCCCCATAATCACCCAAAATATATTATTTCTTAACGAAGTTATTTGCTTGTAATTTCTATCTGTAGTTCTAATATTTATGTATTAATGGTATTAGATTTCACTTTATTAATTAGGAAAATTCATTCTATGAATGTTTATTGAGATGTCCATATATATCAATTAATTTTTTTTGTAAAAACTCTATATATTATATTAGATTACATATTTTATAATTTTTATTTGATAATCAATGCTTTTCAATTTATTTATTATAGTTTGATACTGTTATCATTATTTCATAATCACTATGTATTTTTATTACAAAAGTAAATCAGTACATATGATTATATTCGACGATTTTTATTGAAGTTATATAATTGTTCTTAATTATTTATTTATTGTGTAATCACTCTATATTTTACATTTTGGATTATGAAATTTCTAATTAATACAATTTTTTGTAATCACTTTGTTGTTTATTTATGGATTATGAGGATTTTCCATGAGAGAGTATAAAACCAATATGTTGAACAAGAGAATGATTCATATGAAAAATAGATGAGGTTATCCAACTATGTAACCAGGATTCACATCATTTATATGATAATACAAGATGAAAATCATCCACTTATGAAACTCATGACTTGCTTAAAATTATCATCATTCCTATTTGATGGAAATTATGTTTAATAAGTCACATAATATTCAAATAAAAACCATTAATTCTTTTTGAAACATCCTTTGATGTCCTTTTTTATTTTATTCTCCCCTCCCAAATGAAAAAAAGTTACTATTTGTATCCTTCAATATTCCCCTCAGATAATATTTTTGGTCCCCGATGAGGTTTGTGATGTGTGTTTCGTAGTTATAACTATTCCTACTTATCACTTCCAATTTTCATAGTTTATTATAAACATGTAATTCCATAATTGATATTAAATTAAATTTCTACAAGATATTGAAATCAGATTTGAATTAGAAAATTATAAGATAAAAATTACTCACTAAGCATATTGTGGATTAATTGTTTTACAATTTGAGTTATTTTTTTGTTTCATTCAACCATTTCTAGTAAATAATGAAATATATTTATAATTTTACAACATCACCACTTTACACCAAGATAAAAAAATTATTAAGTAATATAAATCTTCAAAATACCATAATTATAACAGTGCTTAATTATACAAAAATTTCTCGTAATTTTCATTTTAACCATTAATAAATCAATATTTTAATTAATGTAACTATATATCTCAATCTTTAATTCATTAAATATTTACTTGTGTATTTTTTTATTGATATGAAATATTTATTTTTGAGTAACAATTGGTTTTTTTTATATTAATTTTTTTATTGAGACATAGGACGTTGGCGCTGTAGAGAAAGGGTCTAAAAAGTCACATGGCTTCAAATTTCCTATTATATAATTCCATGTATAAGTAAAAGTGAAAAAAATTCATGTTTCAAGATGATTTTTTAGGTTCTTATTATTACTTGGTCAGGGAGCTTGAAATTTTGGTATAAGTTTTTTCACATTCAAACGAAATTGTAGTTGAAGCCTTTATGGTTAATTCTAAGAAGATATATTTTATATTATTTTGAAATCCTTGACCACCATTAATTCTTGATATATTTCATTGAATCAATTAATTTGAATGCCCTTATATACATGAAACTATATGGTTTCATGTTTTTCATTACTTTTGAAATACATAGATATAATCAATGTTTATTTTTCACTCACTCATATCATAGTTTCATTCCAAGTTCACAATTTATTATTTTAAAATCATGGTTTCATTCCATGTTTACTATTTATTCTTTCTTTTTTAATTCATAATCAACATATTATTTTTAAAAATAAAAAATCTAATCCTATGAGATTTCATGAGGGGAAATACTAGTTTCTATAATGGAAGAATGTACTAAATTTTTTTGAAACCTTTTTATATTGTAATATATATATAGATATAATAATTCAAAAAATATCCCTTTTTTATTTATAAAAAAACTTGTATATAATTTTTCAAACATAAGTAATATTATAATCAAAATAATAATTTAGTTAATTAAATTAAAAAAATTAGTTTTTTATCATATATTAAAATTATATCCATAAAATTCACATTTTATTTTAGATCAATATTATCATATTATTCAATAATTATAGTTTCTTTTTTTGGACTAAATGTTTGATTACTAGGATTAATTTTGATAACTATGATAATGATAAAAATATTATTTTCAAAGATTTTTTTTATTAATGTTTTGTAACATTTAACTAATAAATTAGATTGATCTATTTAAAATAATGGCACTATAATTATGTTTACAAATATATATGATTATATTAACATACATTTTATTAGTAATCAATGCATTATAATATTAAGAAAAAATAATGGTAAAAATATTATTTTTCTACAGAAAATAGTCTTCCAATATATAAAATGTTGTATTTTAAATGTTGTTTTTATCATGATTATAAATTAAATTATATTAAATTCATAAAAACAAAGTCTGAACACACACAAAATTTGATAAAGTGGTTATTTTAAATTTTTAGCAGAACATAATTTATACAGGTGGATTATTTTGTTCGAGTTGGGGTGGTTTGTTAAAAGCTACTCATGTTGATGAGAGATTGGGCTTCGAGCAAGCAACCGAGATAATGAAAATAAGGAAATGCATCAAGAATTCATATAACCATCATAAAAAGGTTAATTCCTACTACTTATTTAATTATTTTTTTCATCATTTTATCTAATATTTGTTAGTTAATTTATTTATCATTTTTATCTAATACTTATTTAGTTTTCTTCATATATATTTTGTAAAGTAATATTTTTCTTTAAACTATATATAAATAGGTATAAAAGAGAATAAATGTTTATTACTTAAAATGTTACCATGATTTCTATTTTTATTTCCTTTCTTGGTCGAACTTCCAACACTGCATATTGATTCGATGTTATTAGCAAATTTTTTTTCTCATTATTACAAATCAGAATAGTATAGGAAGATCATGTACCCAATGTGGTGACTTCTCAGGATATAATGAGCACATGATCTTCCTCTTCTCTTTTTTCTTTCAATAATGAGAAAGGTTTTTTCATCTTATAACATCGATTCAATATGCAGTGTTGGAATTTCAATAAATAAAGACAATGGAAATCATAATAACATTGGTAGTTATAATTTTTTTGAGACAGTAGAAGTGTAGTAATTAGTCTTATCTCAATGTGACACACGGTGTGACCGATATGACTCTAAGTTCTTATTTTTATTTAAAATTGACTTTAATTTTACTAAAAAAGACAACTGATATACTAAAAATTTAGAAAACAGAATTCTATTATTTTGATACTTTAATAAAATGATCTATAAGTCATTTGTGACATGTAGGAATCAACCACACCTCAATCCAATACTTGATGTGTCTGATATGACTCAATGTATATATTATCAGTTTATAATTGATATTTTACTTCAAAAAGTATCACTCACTAAAAACCAATAAAATGTGATTGAATTTTATTAATAATTTAGGATATAGATTCATAATTCATTTGTGATGTGTAGGAATCAGTCTCACATCGAACTGATACATGATGTGATTATCATGAATCAAATTGCGCGTTTCCTATTTAAAATGAAAATTTAATAAAAAAGACAAATGAAACACTCAAAACCAAGAAAAAACATTCGAATTGTTTTGATAATTTCGGAAATTTATCCATAAGTCATTTGATATGTGTAGGAATCATCTATACCTCAATCTAACACATGGTGTGACCGGTATGACTCAAAGTGCATCTTTTTATTTAAAATTGAAATCAATTTTAGTAAAAAGGAAAAATGACCTAATGAAAACTAAGAAAATTAATTCCTATTAGTTTTATACTTTAGTAAAAATATCCATAAGTCCTTTATGATGTGTAGAAATTAATCTCACCTCATTCTGATACATGATGTGCCTGGTATGACTCAATATGTCTCTTATCAATTTAAAATTGACATTTTAGTTCAAAAAGTTTCACTCCTTGAAAACTGAGAAAACATGATTGGATTTTATTGATAATTTATTACATAGATTAATATTTCATTTTATTTGTGTAGAAATCAGTCTCATGTCGAACCGATACATGATGTGATTGGTATGAGTCAAAGTGCATGTTTCCAATTTTAAATGAAAATTTAGTAAAAAATACAAGTGATGTACTCAAAACCAAGAAAATTCATTTGTATTGTTTTGATACTTTATGAAAATTATCCATAAGTAATTTTAGAAGTTTATAAATAAACCTCACCTCAATATGAGTCACTATGTGACCATTTTGACTGAAAGTGTGTATTTTTATTTAAAATTGACATCAATTTTAGTAAAAAGGACAAATGACCTACTGAAAACTAATAAAACAAATTTTTATTGTTTTTATACTCTAAGAAAATGATCTATAAGTAATTTTTTATCTGTATTAATAAAATTAACCTCAATCAGATACTCGATGTTCCCAGTATGACTCAATGTGTTTGTTGTTAGTTTAAAATCTATATTTTAGTTCAAAAAGTGTCACTCACTGAAAATTTAGGAAACATGATTTTATTTTCTTGATAATTTATGAAATAAATTCATAAGTAATTTTTTATGTTTAGGAATTAGTGTCCCATCGAACTGATACATGATATGATTGGTATGAGTCAAAGTGTGTGTTTCCAGTTTAAAATGACAATTTAGTAAAAAAGACAAGTGACATACTCAAAACCAAGAAAACACATTTATATTATTTGATAATTTATTAAAATGATAAATAAGTCATTTTATATATTTATGAATCAGTCGGACCTCAATCCTTCGCATGGTGTGACCGACATGACTCATAGTGCATCTTTTTATTTAAAATTGAAATCAATTTTAGTAAAGAAGAAAAATGACCTACCCAAAATTGAGAAAACACATTCATTTTTTTTGATACTATAGGAAAATGATCAATAATTCATTTATGAAATTTCAGAATTAATCTCACCTAAATCCGATACACTATGTACCCGATATGAATCAATGTGTTCATTATCAATTCAAAATTGACATTTTAGTTTAAAAAGTGCCACTCACTGAAAACCAAGCAAACAAGTTCAGATTTTATTGTTAAGTTAGGACATATATGAATAAGTCAATTTTGAACTGTAATAATTTGTATCACATTTAAAAGATACATGATGTGATCGGTATGAGTTAAAGTGCATGTTTCCAGTTTAAAATGATAATTTAGTGAAAAAGACAAGTAATGTACTCAAAACTGAGAAAAAACTTTAATATTGTTTTTATAATTTAGGAAAATGATCCATAAGTCATTTGAGATGTTTAGGAATCAACTGACCCTCAATCTAATGCACAATGTGACCAGTATGACTCAAATTGTGTCTTTTTATTTAAAATTGACATAAATTTTAGTAAAAAGGACAAATGGCCTACCAAAAACTGAGAAAACAATTCATATTATTTTAATACTTTTTTTAAAACAATAAAAAATTAAATTGTGAAATGTAGTAATAAAAATCGCCTCAATCCAATACATGATGTGCTCGATATGACTCAATGTATCCGTTATCAGTTTAAAATCAACATTTTAGATAAAAAAGGATCAATCACTGAAAACAAAGAAAAAACACACTTATTTTCTTAATAATTTATGAAATTTGTTTATAAGTAATTTTTTACAGGTAGGAATTAATCTCATTTTTAACTGATACATGATGTGATCAGTATGAGTCAAAGTGAATGTTTCTAGTTTAAAATGAAAATTTAGTAAAAAAGACAAATGATGTACTCAAAACCGAGCAAACACATTAAGACTATTTTGAAACTTTACGAAAACTACCCATAGATCATTTGAAATTTTTAGGAATCTGACACACCTCAATCCAACACATGGTATTACAGTTATGACTCTAAGTGTGTCTTTTTATTTAAAATTGACATCAATTTCAGTATAAAGGACAAATGACCTACTCAAAACTGAGAAAACACATTCATATTTTTTTATACTTCAGTAAAATGATCCATAAGTCATTTTTTAAGTGTAAGATTCAACCAAACCTCATTTAAATACACGATGTTCCAAGTATGGCTCAAAGTACATCTTTTTTATTTAAAATTGACATCAATTTTAGTAAAAAGGACAAATGACGTACTCAAAATTGAGCAAATGCATTCAATTTTTTTTTGATATGTTAGTAAGCTAATACATTTCATTTCAAATTATGGTTTTTATGTTATGTACATAAACATGTTTTTAGTATTTTAAAAAACTAAAATGTGCATAAAATGGTTAAAAACATAGAAAATGACCACAAATTGATGGTAAATCAATAGACGGACATCTTTGAGTTGTTTTTGAAATATATGACATGATGTGATATCAAATTATTTAATTTTTTTATTAAGTCAAGTTCAAGAACACCTCACATCACTTTAAAAATAAATTAGAATATTTACTTATCCCTTTTCAGTTTCAAGTGTTGAATCTTATCTTAAATAGGTAAGTCTATGTTTTCAAAGTGTTTTGCATTATATATTATTTGTTTTATATTAAAATGTATTCTGTTTGATTAAAAAAATAAAATTTTTTATTTGAATAATTCTGAATATATTTTGTGTCTTTTTTATTTTTCATTTATTTTTTTAAATGTTCTAGTTTTCATTGTAGGTGGAAGATGCCGACAATAGGCGTGAGGTTGACCGTTCTGATCCATGAAACTCTTCTATTTTTCTACTATAATTATGATTTATTATATTTAGTTTTAATTATTTTTATCGTTTATGAGATAAAATGGTTGGTTTTAGTTGATGAGATGATGTGGAGGCAGACATATGCAGTGGAGTTCATGACATTGATGTATATTGAGCATCAATTATTGTTAGACATATTTTATATGTATTTATTGATGACCATGGTATTGATTTTTAGATTTATGAGTTGATTGAGTTTGATGTTGTGATGATTATTATTTTTTGTATATATGAATGTGTATGTATGAAATATATATGATGGGTTTATCATATATTAATTTTTTAGTTTATTTCATGTTAGTTTTTTATTAAATATTAAAAAAAACTAATTTAGTGGCGTTTTTTAGTAACCACCACTAAATACATTAAATTAAATCTGTCATAGTTGTAGTTAATAGAAACTATAGATAAAAAACCACTGATCATATGTTCAGTGGTGGTTATTTTCATTTTATTTATATTCCATCAGTTTTAAAAAAAAAATAATTGTTGCCCAATAAACATAAAACCACTGCTAAATGTTCCAAAAATGACCCATAAGAAAATCACTACAAAATAAACAGAACCACTTCTAAATGAATATCGATCGTGCAATATGAGATAGTTTTATTAAATACTACTATACAATTAGGCAGTGTTTTAAATAGCCACCAGTGGACAAAAAAAACTGCAGCTAATGACTTTTTTTTATAGTGTTCAGGTTGGGAGAAACCATTCCATATGGTTGTTGTTGATTCCTGAGTGCTAGTCATTAGCCCATGGGGATCAAGAAAACCCTTTTAGTATGTGAAGATTTATGTTGGGTACTAGTTTTTGAGGTTATCTAGGATGGGTTCATCACACTTTCATTCCATCCATCGAAAAAGGAAACAACATTCATGCGTACATATGACCTACCATTTCTATGGATAATGTAATTCATTTTTCTATATCTACCTTTTATGAATGACTCTAAATACATATAAAATGAATATATATGATATTAATATTATGTTTAAAATTATTTAGATGATGTAACCATGATCAGAGTATAAATATAGAGACTTCTGAACCAAAACATGCATGAAAAATGAAGATGTTATCACCCAGAAAAGTGATTTTAATAAAAAATCGTTAATAAAAAGATGATTAAATGTTATAATAAAATAATATATGGTATGATATATATGATTTTTTAAATACATGTTTAATAAATCTATATTTATTCTACAATAATTTCAGACATGTATAAATAAATATTAGACTTTAGGTAAGGGTTATATGTTACAATCTTATTGCTTATCAAGATTGTTTATGATTAACTTCCGATGATGAAATATTTTAGTATAACTATAAAAAAAACTCTTGAATTTTATTATCATATGTTTATTTATATAAATTATATATTTTCTTCAATTTTCCTCAATTTAAGTACTCAAGAGATAGAAATAATATTTTTAAGGAAAAATAACTTTATTTCTCTCTTCGGTAGAAAATCATTTTTCTTCCTTATTCATATTTTAAAAAAATGTTTTCAAGAATGTTTTTAATATTGTAATATGATTTTTAAGACCATTTTACCTAGTATTGAAATTTTTACAAAATATTTTAAAGGGAATCTTCTTTTTGTTTTACGAATGAGGTACTTTTTAACTTTTTTTTTACAAAAGTATGAAAGGAATGTTTTCTTTTAATTATATGACATGAACGAAATTTCCTACCATCCTAAAAACTCAATGATTTGATGATTCCTTTACAATTTTATAAGTATATCTTCAAATAAAATATTTTCTTTAATATCTTGTAATTTTTATAGATTTTAAATAAGTTATTTAAAAGTGAAAAGGTTATTTTTCTCAATAAATGTTCCAAGTGATCTTTTAAAGGAATTTTTCTTATAAGGTGAAATCCTTTGATTTTACTTAATATTTAATAAATATATGATCAAATTATACCATAAGTATTCTATCTCTAGATGGTATTATGATTATGATGATAATATGTTTATGAAATTCATTCCATTTCCATGAGTTATACTATTATAAATTGATGAAATGTTTAGGAAACCCATTTCTTTTTCATAGGTTATTATATGATGAATGTTTTATGATATTTTGAAAAATATATATATGTTTTTTATTATTTTATTGGTGAACCTGAAATTATATATCCCTATAATTCATTAGGTAAAGATGGATATCTCCTAAGATAAATAAGACTAGAATATGGAGTGAACCGAGTTCAGTAAGGTACTCTATCCACTATGATTGTATTGGGAGTAAACCTTGACTAATACAATAGAATGAGGAGTGAACCCAATCTTATATGGTGGTATTTGAAGTGAGCCTTTACTACTAAGGAAATTATTTTCTATACTTATTTTTATGCCACAAATCTATGTCCTATTCCAATTCTATGCTCACATGGCTCATGTTCATTAGTTCATTTATGATTCATGTTTTATAAACTCCCAAAATTTATTCCATGACTCAAGATTATGATCTATGATATGTAGGGTATGTTTTTTTGAGGATAAGATCATGTTTTCATACCCTTATGCTCATGTTATGCCTATGTTATCATTGATGTATACCTTTTTTACCCTTATTAAGAATCTGAGTTTAACCTTATGTTTCCCTTCCCCAAGATATAAAGGATGTTTCTAAGTATGATATATATAAGAAGGGTGAACGTTGTGAAGAATTAAGTGGGAGATGATCTAGATCATATATGAGAAAGTTTTTTATGTATCCAAATTTTCCAAGGCCCTAGAACTATAAGATTATGGCATGGATCATTATGTTATATAATGGGTATTTATATAATAAGATAAAATATCTATGTATAAAAAGTATGGGGTTGCTATATGTTGTATTAGAGAAAGGTTTAGTGAACCTTTGGAAACAAGGTCGAGAAAAAATTTGTGGCAACCCTTAAGATAATCCTATTTAGAAGATAACTTCCTAAGTTATGGTACATAAAGGAGTATGGTTTTCCTAGAAAAACATACCTTTCTAGATACTAAAAGTGGTCATGGTTTTGGAATAAATATATATTGAGGTAGTAACCCTAAAAATATTTGGTCAAGTATAGCTCATCTATCATTCTACTGTATAATGAGTGTGTCCTACTGTGAACATAAATTTACACTCCTGGGGGATATTATTGAGATAATTCACATTTTCTTTATAAAACATTATGAAGTATTTCAATAGATGATATCCATAAATGACCTAGGTTAAACCTAATTTTTCATAGATTAAAAATAAGGTGCCATGATTTTGATATCCTATAAATTTTTTTTCTTGATTATGTGGTTTCCCACTATGATTATTATTTCTCACACTATGTTTTTTGGTTTTAGTCAATAAATGGAACTTGAAGGAACTGTATTAATGCTAGATGTGATAGAAAATGACATGATTGTCCTCCTGAGAAACCAAATGTTATGAGAGATAGAATAAAAAATCTTATTGATATGATTACACAACTTTCTTAAGATATGAATCATGCTGATATTACAAATTATCAAAGGAGGGGAAAATGTTTTGTAGAGTTCTTGATGAGGAAAAATACACCATTTTTTAGTGGGTATGCTGATCCACTAGTTACTAATTATTTGAGCAGCACCACTTTGAAGATATTATTCATTCTCTAGTGTTCTGAACATGAAAATTTTATTTTTGTTGTATATCATTTGAAATGTGAAATAGATCAATGGTGTAATCTTATAAAGAACACGAGGAAATGGGAGTAAATTGAATCCATGGAATGGGATGAGTTTAAGAGATTATTTTTCAATAAATAATTTCCTTATATTCTTTATAGGAAAATGTAGAATAAATTCCTTGAGTTAAAGAAAAAGGATGAGGAATTTGTTAACCCCTATAAGGAAAATTTTACAATAATTTTGAGGAACACTTATGGTATTATCATCCAACATGAATGTAATGATGATAGATTCTTCAGTAGATTAAAACCAAGTCTCTGAAGGGAATTATCCATACAGGACTTCAGTAGTTATGAATAAATCATTCAATTTGATATCAAGTTGGAAATGGAGATTGGAGTTACCCATTAATATCATGGATTTAATAAGAAAATAAAGATGTAATTCAAAGGAAATTATAAAAACCATGGAAAGAAGAAGATGTTATTTCCTTTATACTCAAAGTTTAAAAGAAAACATAAAGTAAATTGTCTCAAGGGGACCTGTAAACGTTTTAAGTGTGGAAATGGAGGTCACTATGAAATTTAATTCCAAAGTTATGGGAATAATAATTTAGATAATGATGTAAAGAAAGTTCCACAGAATGCATCACCCACACTATAGTGTTTAAAATGCAAGGAGTATAATAATTATGTTAACTAGTGATCAAACCTGAAGGTTAATGATTATGATCGATATCAGTAAACTCTTAAGCCCATGGATAAAGGTAAATATCATACGATCACTACTACTAATGTTTTTAATGAAGTGGTTAAAGGTACACTTACCATCCACTGTAAAACTACTAATGTATTATTTGATTTTGGATCCACCCACTCTTTTATATCTGAATGATTTTCTAAGGGTATCACAATACCTACTCAATAATTAGATATTGAATTTCTAGTGAAAAACCCTAATGGTATGATGATCACATATCAAGTCTATGATTCTTCTCTAATTAAAGTTTGTAGGAATGTGATTCCTGCGAATCTTGTTATTATCCCTTTGGTTAATTTGATGCTATATTAGTCATGTATTGGATTTATTTACCTAAATCCAACATCAATTTCCTAGTAAGGAAATTCATGTTTCATATTCTGAACCAAACTATGATCATCTATCAATGTAGTGATAAATATGAAATTTTGATGGAAATTATATCCATTATAAGGGTATTAATTCCTATTAAAAATGGGTGTTTATCTTATATGTTTAGGTAGAAACTCAACATTGAAGATATTATTATTATATAAATGTTTTTTGATGTTTTTCTAGAAGAGTTTCATATTGTTACACCAAATTTTGAAGTTGATTTTTCAATAGAATTTATACCTGTTTCTACACCTATTCATAAAGAATGACCATAATTTAGGTATAAGAATTGTAGAAAAAACTCTAAGAGAATATTTATAAGGGATTTATTTATTCAAGTGCATCATCTTGGGGTGAACCTACTCATTTTTTTAAAAAGATTTTTAAATCAGTGTGACTCTACATTGATTATTGATAGATGAACAAGATAAAAATCAAGAATATGTATCCTCTACCCCATATTAATAACTTGTTTGATCAATTTCATTGAGATTAATACTTTATATCTTTGACTAGGGAATTTTTCCTAGTTTTTGGCCATGGAACTTGAACCATGGATTCATGTTATTTGGGGCCATAAAACATTCACCAAGGGGTGAGATGGTTAGATGGTTATAAGGGTAGGTATGTTTTAATATGAAATTAGATCCCAATGCTATTATAGAACATCTAAGAGGAAAATTTATACAGTTTAAGGTTATTATACTTGTAATGTGGTGGTTCTAGAGTTTAAGGTCATACATATTTGACCATATCCTTCAAGATAAACAACATCTCAATGATTGGTGGGAAAATTAACCCATTATAGGTCATGAAACACCAAGATGGGGTGGGGTGATAAGAGATTTATGGTTGGGATTGTGATATAAGATCTATAATTCACTATATATCATATGAAATAAGAATAAATCCATATGTTGTTCTTAGTTTTACTGTAAAAATTTGGTTCATGTAAAGGGAAGAAGGGGAAAATTCATGGAATATCCATGTCAGAGTTGGTTATTTAGAACCTAATAAATTTTTACCTTTTTATTTATAGATTATTCATATACCAAAATATTATTTA
Organism: Viscum album; assembly: GCA_963277665.1. Lineage (NCBI taxonomy): Eukaryota > Viridiplantae > Streptophyta > Magnoliopsida > Santalales > Viscaceae > Viscum > Viscum album. The sequence goes on from OY728121.1 coordinate 233,832,043, forward strand.
ATATCTTATCTCATGATGTTTTTATTATATATAACATTAATTTGATAATATAATTAGAGTATTTATTGTATCAAAAGGTTATAGTAGTTACCCACTATAATTAGAACTTTGAAATTCCATAGAAATATTCTTAAACAAATGTTTTATAGTAAGATGAAATCTATCTTAGATGTCAAAGTTTTGTTTTTGTTTTCATTTGTTAGATGATCATAATACAATGAAAATTTTTATCATTTAGTTTCTACTTGGTTATCTCTAAGAGATAAGGTTATGAGAGTAAACATACCAATAATAATTCCATGTATTATTTGTGTCATTGGATATTATAATATATATATGTATTAGTACTTATACATGATATTATTATTAATATATTTCATGAATTTTATAATTTTATATATTTATGAAAACTATGATGATTTTTTCTTGTGGTGAGGTAGAATATGTTGGGTTCATTATATGCGATAAGAAATTAATGAATTAGACAAGAAAGGAGTTATTCCTTATATATTAATCGAAGAAGATATCTTAGGCCCTTGTATTTGAATAAAATGTATAATTAAAAACATTTCCATAGTACATCATCTACAAGTTAATTTTAGGAATTAAAGGAATTATATATCAAGTATAGAGGATTGTGACACAAGTTTTAAACCTTATTGATGAGATATAAAGAGAAAGTGATTATATTACACATTGAGAATTTGTATGAGGTTGTTTTCATTCTGATGTTAAGTTCTTTGTCTATGAATTATTAATGTGTTTCTAGGTGTTAATATTTTACTTTAGGCCACATTTTCTAATTCCACTAGGAAATAGGCATAGAGAGTCACATTCTATGTGTATCTAGAATCTCACTTAAATTCTATTTGAATTTAATAGTTTAAATATATATTGTTTTCCATACTAAGGAATAAAAAAAATTCATATTTTATTGTTCACATAGATTAAATCACTAGTTATTTGAAAAAATATATGTGAGTTTAATATTAAACAAATATTATTTATCTGTTAGAAAATATATATTAAGTAATTATCACTTGTTTATTCACATGGTAACAAATAATTATTTTTTTAGATACAAGAATATTATAATTAATAAATATTCTCTATTTAGTGAGTGTGATATTTATTTATTTATTTATTAAATAATATAATTATAAATATTTAATTAAATAAATTTTTATTATTCAAGTTTCAATAAATGTTGAGTAGGAATGATAAGATGAGTTAAGTACCTGTATGAAATGATATTTAAATACCCACAAGTAAAAATATATCATGAAATAAAAAAAATAACTATATTATTATTAGTTTATATGGGGTTTATTTATAGTTAATTTTTAGATAATGGGATATGTTTAATTTTCTATGGTCAAAACCTAAGTATATTAACCAAATTATATCATTTCTATGTTATGGAGAATTATTGTACACAATGATGTTCTCTCATGATAATTCTCCACATACCAAGGATAATTATCTCATGAATGAGAGTAGATTTCCATCTCCCTCTCAAGGCTGAGAGAATAAGATAAATAAATGTCTAGAACTAAAGTATACTTTTTGGGATCAACATTGGATGATGAAAAAAGATCACTACATATGTCTTAACACCCAGAGTTCCATCAACAATAGTCCAATTTTCATGGATAACATTGTATACCAATAGATTAATTATACTTTAAATTCATCACCACAACAACAAGACTATGATAATAAACAGTATGATAAATAAACAAAGAATGAATACTCAAGATAAGGTAATTCTTATTTATAAATTATTTATGAAAACATCCACTTTATGAATACCCAACTGCATCTGCTACACCTTAGAACCATCATGTGGTGTCAAAATGTTCATATATTAATTTATAGTTATTTATCATTTTTTGATCAATTACATATTTTTTTACTACCTTTCTATTTATTTTTTTGTTTAATCCAAAAGATTAGATATTATGATTTTATGATATCATACGACTTATAAGAGGCCTATAATAGATAGAGATTACTTGGATATCCTACCCAAAGGTGATAAGGATTCTGGACGACTGAAACAAAGAAATAACATGTAACTAAAAATTACACATCATTTATCCATGTTCAATCACACAAGAATGAGTTTCACAAATTTCCACATGTATTTTAGGGGTTTAACACATGACTTTATTACAAATTGTTTCTTCACCACCAATTGTTACATGACATGATAGGGATACACGATGTGTAGCTGGAATATAAAAACTATAACCCCACATAGTTTTGAATTTGTGGGAATCATAGAAGCTATGAGGTCAAAGTACATTCCATGTAATTAATAGATTCCATGTGTTCACTACCAGCTGAGTGACACAACAATACATGAAGTACATGGTGTGTAATATGTTGAGTACACCATGTAACGAATGAATATCTCATCTAAAATACATTTCATGTCCCTAATCATGTATTATGTGATTCCAGTAATGAATCACCCACCGTGTAGTTATTTGTACACAATCTGTAATTTGAGTGAACTCGTACTAAGTAAATAAAGATATTGGAGAGTTTTGTGAGTTCATATATGGATAAAATTAATTAATTAAAGAAATATGATCTACATGGGAAAAATCTGGGTGTACATGTCACGTGAAAACGTTTTACCACACATAATACATGCCATGTATTTATAAAATTCAAGTTTCATATTAAAATTCTTGAGTAATTTTTTTGCATAATTATCTTAATACACAACGTGTATTGATATTGTACACACCATGTAATCCATAGGAATTTCCAATGGCACACTTGAAATATATACATGGAATTTTTTTAGTCATAAATATCATGAAGACCACACAGATTGAATCATGGAACTATATTTTCTGTATACAAAAACACTCCGTATAACCATACATGTCAAGTAAATACATTGTACATGAAAATTTACATACACAGTGATAGTTGAAAATCATGTCATGTGAAGGTACATGTCTTGTAACATTTAAACATTGAAAGTGGGTTTAAGAAGAAGCATAATTGTACACATCACTACACCTCTAATACATGTTGTGTACTTGATTAATTTTAAATTAAAAATTAACCTCTTTAATTTATTATAAATTATAGTTTATAGAAATAGTAATGGATATTTGGATTATTAATTAAGATAAATAAATAAATTTATTATTTATTAATTTTTTATATTTACCTTAATAAAAAATGGAATAAAATCAATGCTCACTGTATTAAAACATAGTTGTTTCACGAGTATAGGACTATTACCTTGGAAAATCAATTTATGTGTTGGGATTAGGTTTAATTTAATCTTTCATTACATGTTTTATATTATATATTTATTATTAAATTTAATATGATAATATATGAAATATCATTTCATACTTATTATGTACGAGATTTTGTGTCCATGATTTATTTTATGTAACACCAAACCCCTATTACCCCTCAATTATGAGTGAGTATAGAATATGTAAATAAATGAGATCCCCTGATAGAGAATATGGGTTTAGATTGAATTTATGGGATTCCAACTAAGGAGATACACATGAAAATAGGTAAAATTTTTCAACTCAATCCTAATCCAACTCAATGAATTATTTTCCTAGGGTAAATGGTGAATTTATCATCTTCCTAATAAACTAGCCAGTAGTAAATGTTCGTGATCACTCAAATTGTTTATTATGTTTTATCTAATACATTTTTATTTATTTATATGATGTACATTTATAAAATAAATTCAATAAATAAATAATAATTTATGATAAAATAAAATAAATGGATTATGAGTAAATTATCTTATCTGACATGGTTATTTACTTATTTAAAATCCACATAATATTAACTAGTCTATAAAATGATAAAATAAAAACTATTTATTTATAAGATAAATAAAATATCTCAAAAAATATTAATTCCGAATATCCTTTAATTACATTACTTAAAATGAAACTATAGATCAATGTACTTGTCAAGACCAACTCAAGGTGCTTTCATTTGTTAGGGAGTTCCTACTAATGTTTTTGGTCGACTTATTCAAATTAGCATCAAGTGTTGATTTCCTAATAAGTACATGGTGTAACTTAGAGGCAACTATTAAGAAAATATTACTTAGGATTTTAGGACCGATGAGTCCACTAAATGGATCAAGAAACTTCCAATGAATGCAGTTCGGTAAACCATCTACCAAAATACAATTGAGTAATTTCATAAACCTAATCTTGGATTATAACAATACTAAAAATTGTACCTTTCCCAATGGTTTGAAACCATTGGGATAGAGCCTGAAACTGTTAGGATAGGGTATCCCAATGGTTTTCAGAACAGTTTCCAAGCTGGGAATTGCAAGATCCCTATACCAATGGTTTCTATGAAGCCGTTGGTATAGGGCTGTCTAAAGTTACTCTATTACAACGGTTTATATGAAACCATTAGGATAAAATTATACAAATGGTTCAAGTACCATTGGTATGAATACTGCCTAGAAAACTATTCGATTCCAAGAAAGAGTTGGAATATATGTATACCAATAGTTCAAGAACCATTGGAATACATACTGCCCAACAACACTGTTCTATTCCAATGGTTTTAATAAAACCGTTGGGGGTATATCTCTCCCCATATGTATACCAATGGTTCTAAGATCCATTGGTATATCCTCTTTTCCACAAAAAAAAATAGTTCGCAGAAGAGAGAACATTACAACCAGAACATTTAAAAAACATACACATCCACTGCTGCAGCCCCCAATCCACTACAACATCCCACACACTCCACTGCTCCACTGCCCCACTCCCCACTCCCCACTCCCCACTCCCTATAAAAAATATACACATCCACTGCAGCACTCCCCACTCCACTGCTGCAGCCCCCACTCCACTAAATCATCCCCCACTACCTCACTACTCCACTGCTCCTCTGCCCCACTATCCCACTGCCCCACTGCCCCAGTGCCCCACTCCCCCCTACTCCACTATAGCATCCCAAATGCCCACTACATTTTTCACTCCCTACATCCCCCACTCCCCACATACCCACTCCACTATAGCATCCCAACTGCCCCACTGCCCCATTGCCCCACTCCCTACTTCCCACTTCCCACTACCCACTCCACAATAGCATCCCCATTGCCCCACTTCCACACTCCCCACTCCCCGATCCATTACCCCACTCCCCTGCAACTTCCTGCACTCCACTACAACATCCCCACTTCTCTACAACATCCCCCACTCCACTTCAGCATCCCCAACTCCCCACTTCACTTCATCATCCCACCACTAGAATGCATCATCCATACCACAAATACAATTTATTATCCCACCCACAATAAAAAATTCACAACAATGAAACATTCCATAGACAAAACTCTACACCATCCCACAATGTTATAGGATTCATAATTATGGTTTAATTATTGAATTTTTTCTTTGGAGATCCTGGCTGACTCCCCCCCACATTCGTTCCTCTCCTCCTAGAGATCTAGGTCCCTCTGGTCAGTGGCCTCCTTCCCTAGGATCCCCCTATAGTGTTTTATCATATGTATAAAATGTTCAAGAATACTCAGATAGCTTTCTAGCCAAGTCCTCACTAGTGGAATCTCCTATATGGGAGTTTCCCAATCCCTCATACATACAGGTGTGTGTACCAGATCCTCCCAATGTGTGATATTCTTTGGCCTATCTCTACAAGATTTGTTTATTTTTTCAAAGGGGGCTAAATTTGAAACATATGTTCTCTCAACAGTTACAATATTCTCTTGGCCTCAACATAATGGAGTTTGTTTGAGATCTCAATCCAAACACAATCAAGATCTGTGTTTTTGTTATATGAAAGGGGCTACGATGTCTAGGGACAAAGTCAGGAGACAACATGAACAATGATCCCAATCCAAACACGAGTGACCTGGGTGATTGGGTAAAAATAGATTTTATCACTACTAAAATTAAGAATAGTAAGGCTTCCATTGTTTCTATGCTCAATCCAAAGGAATGCTCTTCCAAAATCCGTGAGTATGCGCGTAGAATAATAATGTGTGCATCCATTCATGCCAACCCTCACGAACTATTTATATGGGTAGATAAGAGAATCTATGTGGAATGGGCTAAGATCCTTTGATCCAAGGGAATTAATGTGGATTGGTGTAGGAGACATTAGTATATTTTCAGATCTGAATGAAAATAAAGGGAGAAGAGTATTCCATCAAAATTCCAGCATATAATTTGTTCAGATCATGGATAGCAATGGGCTTATGGATATGGGGTACCCCAAGGATCAGTTTACATAGTGAAATAACTAGATAGGGGGTATTTGAACATAGAGTTTTCTTGATCGATGACTTTTGAATGTCATGAAATCTCCACCTATCGTAATGAAAAGGTAACTCACATAGTACAAAGCATATCCGATCATTCACCACTTCTGGTTTCCTTGTCCTCTAGGTAGGAGAGGGAAAATTGCTTTAACTTCTCTAATCTGTCGACCAACACTCCAGGATATAATCAGGTCGTAAGTGATTCAAGGGATTGGGATTCACAATAGGCATGTAATACCCCCCCATTCTCAAGAGATGAATGTGTATTTAAGACGGATATCAACTGAATTAAATCCAGTCTCAAAGACTACTATAATGACACATTGTTCGGTGAAATCACTAGTAATAATGAAATCCTGGAGGACATGATTCTTAGGCAATGATGACTAGTGCATGAAAAATTGAGAATAAAGTAGTTGTGGGAAGGTTATCGGAATACGGAATACTTCCATGAATGAATTAGGGAGAAACAACGCATCATAATACTTTATATACTATTGGAGGGAGACACCTATACTGAAGATAGGAGTGTGGTTAGTGGAATGGCTAAGTCTTAATTCAAGGAACTTCTTGGAGGAGCTAATCCCTATATTCCTAAAGGCTACCTGTAAGGCGATGTAGTGATTCTGGATGTGGTACCACACACTGTATCCAAACAATACAATGTGTTCTTTGAAGAAATTTCCAACAAGAAAGAGATACATGAGGTGATATTGGAACATAACCATGAGAGTTCTCTGGGACCAGATGTGTTTTGTGAATAAAATCAACCATTTAAGTCATGAATGATGTGTCATAATGCATGGGACCCATGTTATGAGATTCATAATTATGGTTTAAGGTGGAAAAGGTTTCTAGATATGGAAGAAGGATTCCGAAGGGTGGTGCCATATTTTAAAAGAATATTACCATAAGATGGAGTCAGTGGCATGGTTGTCATGTGTATATGGAAGAGTGAAGGGAGAATCGAAACATGTACATGTTAGGGGATCTCAAAAGTTCCATTGAACAAGTAATTACATTATTTAAAAAAAGTGGCACACCAGTATAGGTTTTTTCCCGGAAACCACAAATCTAAGGAGCATCAAAACCTTTGTCAAGATGAAACATGAATGATGGAGTGGATTGTATGAAGGTCCAGTATATGATAGGTTGGGGATTTATGGTTGTTTTGAAATATAATCTAGGTGAGATTTCCATAAGCTGACTGATGAAACTATGGATAAAGAATGAAAATTTTCTTTAAGTGGTATATTTTTGGAATTGACTTACAAAAAAATTCTCAAGTTGGTGATTGATTGTTTTTTGATTGTTGTAACTATTGAAATATCTAGACAATAAGTCACTTAATTTTATGATTGGGAAATTAAGATGGAGAAAAAACATTTTTTCATGGGATGACCAGATTAATGAAAACAGAATCCTTTACTAGACATGAATGAACAATATTAACCAGATACAACATGGCCAGTTAAATGAAAAATCTTTAGCATGAACCATCCATACATCATGTGTCCATGCTGAAGGAAAAGAAAATAAACAAAAGCAACATGGTATAAAAGTGTAAAAAATGAAACTGAACAATTAATCTCTCTACTACCTTGATCTCCCTCCCCTACAAAGAAAACCATGAAGCCTCCTCTAATTCCCTTCTGGCCTACTTTGTAGAATATAACTACCCTCCATCTGTAGGAAGCAGTAAAATTCCTAAGTGGCTGATGTGATAAAGAAAATAAAATAAAAACTAAACTACAACATACCTGTATTTTGTGACTATACAAGTCATCGACCAACATATAAGAACCAAAACACCACATGGGTCAAATAATGCTCCTCAAAGCAAGGGGAAAACAGATCCAAGTTTTAGCATGATGCTATCAAATAGTAAATTCCTATCAATTCAAAATTACTCTTCCTTTTAATGGTATATAATAAATTTGGCTCATGTTTCAGCTTAGTTTGTTTTTGTTTGATACAAGTTAGTTTGGGACATTTACGTTAGATTTAGTTCATCTTTTTTTTTTGTTTATATTATCTTGGGAAATTTCATTCATTTGAGTTATAATCGATTCAGTTTGATTACATTTAGTTTATATCAGTTTTATTTAGTTCAGTTTAGTTCATGTCGATTGTGATCGTATAGGTTTGAATTCATTATATTTCATCCAATTTGATTCATCATTTTTAATATCAAATTATTTCAAGTTATATTAGTATGACTTGGTCAAATTTAGTTTCATTCAATTTTTTCTATTTGAATTATATTTTCTTGATTTTGATATTTATATATCTATTTTGGTTGATCAGATTTACATTTATATGAGTAAAGTTTGGTTAGTTTTTGAATGGTTTTTTAAAAAAATCATTCTATTTTTTATTTGGTTTTATTCTATCCATCATGGGTTTGTATGGTGTAACTTTATTTAGTTTAACTCATTTTCAGTTTACTCTTCATAATCTTATTTAATTTGGATTGTTTTGATTTGAATTAGGTTAGGTTGATTCAATTTGATTTAATTCAGTTTTATTGAGTTCATGTTAAGAGGGAGATGACTCTTGTAATAGTGTTGTTCAAAAAGGGACAAGGAACATATAAAAGAAAACATTATTTATGGTGTTATAAATGTAAATGTGTTGTTCATTTCACCTCAAAATAAGAAAATAAGAAAATTGAATTTGAGTTAGATATACTAGAATAAAATTCTTCAAGTAGTGAATAATCATCTTGGAGAAGATATGAAAAAAATACAGAAGTTGCTATTCAATGATGAAGAAGCGATAATCAAAAATGGAAAATTAAAATATGACGAGTAGAGAACTAGTTGATAAATAAATTTCATTGAGTGAATCTAATGATTGAGGTTTCTTTCACAAACATAAAACTTATATTGTTCAAGTTTTAAAACATATATATTCTTTAAGTAATGATGAGGGAGGAGAAGAGAACTATAATGAGTACATTCCAAGAACAAAATTGGAACTATTATTTGAGAAAAATACAATACATAAGAATTAAATTAAAATTAATGATAAATAATGAATAAAGGTGGATGTAAATAAGAGTGATCTCATTAAATAGATCATAATATCCATTGTAAAAATTGTAGAGAATGACAGAATCTTGAATGAACATAATGATAATCTTGTTTTAAAAGAGAAAGAATTGAATAAGGCACAATCTTGATGGATTAATTATTTAAATACATTTAGGAATATTAGATAAGATTATGATAGAGAAACAGAGAGTCATGCAAAATTATCCAAGTTTTCAAAGAAGAATATCCAAAAGGGAAAGGCACAGAACTCTTAATTTTTCAAATCACATTGATTCTATTTTCTTTGAAATTATAGATTCTAATGTCAAAAGAAATGGTGTTTGGGATAAAGGAAGACGTGATAAAGTTAATCCAACATAAAGGAAAGTTCATGTGAAAGAAAAACAAGAATACTACCTTGGGATAAGGCTAAATAATGGTTGCATGATGTCTGGACAGAAAGTATAATTTCATATATAGACTGAACAATATGTTCTAAGATCAAAGTTTCAAGGGTAAATATTGGTTTTGTGGGATAATTTTTCCCAAATACTTTAGTTATTATAAAAATATGTGATTAAAATATAACTAGAATGAATCTATGGGATAAATCTAAGAAAAAGAAGAAGAAATTTTGTGAGAAATAGAAATAATACCAAAATGTTGAAATATACAAGTGAGAAGTCAAAAAAACATCCAATGATTTCTAAACAGTATAAGATTCAAATAATAAGTTTAAAATCTATTCAAAATTACAGGAGAAAAAATAGGGATCTAATTAAAGAAAAAAATGTTGTTTATGAGGAAATAAAACAAGGAAAACCTAATGTTTAAGAGAATGGAAGGTAACTGGTCATATTACAAAGGATAATATGAAATTACTACCAAGAAAAAATGAAAAGAAGATAAAAAATAAGCTAGAATATAAGGTTGCATTTCACATTCAATAAAAGAGGTCCCACACAATAATCCTGTTGAGAAAAGTGATAATATCAGGTTGTCTACAAAGATAAATGATGATACAATTAGGAGAATAGGATTAAGGATTATTCCAATGATAAAGTTGGGATGTATGGAAGATCATAGTATAAATACATCCATCAAAATTCTAGGACTAATTAAAGAGAAAAGTATCCCCTCACAATCCCCTTACATTTGATGTTTACTAACATGTAGGGAATTGAAAGAATCAAATATTGGGAAAATTGGAAGAGGATATCACTACTGTATAATAGGAGAATATTCTCATCATTAAGTATATAAACTACCATGATGATGATAAAGTGGGTTCATCTATTTTGAGGGAGGAAAACATGTTAAAAGGATTTCAAAGTGTTCAAAATCATGAAATCTATAATTATCTAAACATCATAAAAAATATGAAAGAATAGGTATTCTAATTAAAAATTTTACCCCTTTTTTATTATAATAAATGTGTTTATAAAGGGGTATTGTCAATTTCATGGAGAAAGTGAGTGTTTTACACCTTGCACAATATATTTTTGATGTGCTTGTTGGGATGTGAAATAAATGAGGACATATATTTAATTTAGAAGTGTGTTGTAGTATTGAAATCAATTACAAGTGTAGATTTAAGTTCCTATGTATGATTATATTTTTCATCATTATGGAAGATATAAGAATATTTCAACATGTGCAAGAATATGTTCTAGATTTTCTGAGTTATATTCCATTATAAATGGAAAGGAGACTATGTATTACTTCCTAAAAACCTTAGTTGGATAGCCTCAATGTCTCATTATTTGTAATTTTGATAATTGTTGGTGAGGTAGAATTTAAATAATTAAAGACATCTATTTTATGGGTAAAAACTTTCTCTTCAGTATATATCATGATGTTTTGAGAGTATTTAGAGTGTTAGACAAGTACTCATGTTGAGTTTAAAAGGTTATAGATACTAAATTGATGAATTATGGAATTATAGTGGTTGCATAAGTTTAAAATTAGTGGATACATATAAATAAGTTGGGCTATTAAATACATGTGTGGAGATAATTTACTATTTTCATAGTGGTAAATTAATACTTGTGTAGAGGTAATCAAGAGGTGCATGATGGAAAATATAAAATCAAGGATGTGTTTAATTATCATCTAGTTTCCATGTAAAAGTTAACCAATGTGTCATGTAAAGGTAACACTGAAGTTCCAGAGCTACATTAGGGTCATTACACTCCACCAAAAGATAATCTAGAATATTAGAGAGTTTCATAAGGGGTATTCCCTAATTTAGTACATTTTGTAATGGTCATCTCTGATCTGTATGGAGGTTTGTAAATCCTATGTAAAGGTTACACTAATGTTGAGTGTTTATGTGAATGATGACCAATGTATGTCAGTTTATGTTGAGTGTAAGAGTGAATTGAGTTTTTGAATGATTCACCAAGAATAGAGTATGTGTCATTCGTTGTATAATAGGTGTCATCCAACAATTTCTAAATTATGATTAATGTTTCAAACTCAATAAAATTCATATTTCAGTGAAAATGTAATATAAAAGTTAATTTTACATAGAACCATTCTTCTTAAGGGTCATTTCATTTACCTTTGTGAAAAAACATTCTTCATAAGGGTAACTGCATTTATCTTAATAAGGGTAAAATAGAATGATCCTTATATAGATTGTTTTATGTTAGGATAATACTGGGTTATCCTTATATAGACTACATTATAAAAGGGTAAGTGGAGATGTCACTTATATAGACCATTCAATGTCTAGGTAAAACCGATAACCATTAGGTAGATTCAAAACACATAAAGATAAATTGAACTTTCCATAAATCTGAAAATAATGATATCTTTTTGTTTTCTTCTTTATCTCATGCGGTATTCATAAATCAAATTCATGGTATAGATATGATAACAATTTTGGGTTTTAAATAATTCTAATAACAATTATTAGATCATGTATAAGTATATAAAATCCTATATGGATTATCTATTATGCTAGAAATATGAAAAAATTCATAAGAAAATAAAATAAAGAAATCCTGAAAAATGTGTACCATTTATTAAAGAATCCATTGTATCATCCTAAACACCAGTATATGGGTTTGAGATATATAACTGAAATTGCATCCAAAAGACATCCCACATTCACTTAACAATAGAGATGGCGCCGCACTCTCCAGCGTCGCTCTCGGGCTCTTGGCTCGGCTTGCCATCTTCCTCCTCCTAGGGTTTCTCCCTGGCAAAGTTGGATATTACGCTTCGATTTCCATGGTTTTATCTTCTCTCCTCTCATTTTCAAAGGCCTTTCATGGCCACCGTACTGTGCTCTAGCCTCGAGTTCCACTACTCCTCTCTAGGTCAGAACATGGAGCGATGGGCACACCGAGGCTTTGGGATAGCGGTTTGGCAGTTGAGGGTCCTCTCAGAGTCCATTTTCTTCTTTATTTAGGGTTTCAGCTCCAAGTTTTTTTCTAGGGTTTCATCCCCTCACAATGGTGATTTTTGGTTGTTATATTTAGGGTTTCAATTCCATTTCGACCCTGTTCTGGTTTCTTTCGGTTTTGGGTTCTTTATTTGTTTGTATGATTTTAGGGTTTCATCCCTTGATTTTACCCTCTTTTTCTTCGACACTCTGTCAGTGTTTCTCGGTGGTCTTTGGTGGCGCGAGGTTGAAGACTGCGGTGATGGGTTCCTCGGGAGGTTCACTGGTTTTTGGTCGGTTCACGACTGTATTGGTGGGTTCTGGTGTTGGATGTCACCGGCATTTTTTTGGTTTGGTGCTGAGTCAACTGGTGCTTTAGGGTGTTCTTCCCGTGGTGTCTCCTCCGTGCTTCTACTTCCGACGTCTTTAGTGGCTCGACAACATTGTCTACGAAGATGGGTTTCTGTTCTCAAAAGTGACGATAACGACTTATCTTATGGCGATGAAGGTCTCCCATGGTGTCTCTCAACAATGATTCTAGTGGTGCTCTAAAGTGATGACGCCGATGATCTCGACGACGATGGGGGTCTGTAGTGGAGAAAGCGATCTGATGGTTTGGTGTCAATGTACACATTTCAAGGAGATGGTGACTAAGGCTTGAGGATGGTCTGACTACTTTTTGGCTTTCAATTTTTGAAATGGTGACTTCGGTGGCGGAATCCAGTTTTTCTGTAATTAGTTTTTCCAGAATTTTGAATCAGGATGCTGTGAATGTCATGGCGCGATGTTTGGTTATGTTTTGTTTTTTGAAATTTGAACTCTGTAATGGGTGTTTTGGGAGGGTGTGTTTTTCTTTGGAGAAATGGTTCTATTGGTTCCCACTTAACCTCAAAGTAGTTTCTCAATAAAATAAAAAAATGGATTGTGGAAAGACATCACACATTTGGAGGTATCCATGGGTCATGCCAAATCGTCTAATGATCAAATGAGATCCAATCTACCTCCATAGAATGATAATTCCTTTAACACAAAGGGTTAGAATGAGGAGATATTTGGGTGATAGGGAGTTCAGTCAAGGTATAGTGTAGACATCTATTTAAACCACTAACACATGATTTGGAATGCATCCTATCTGCCGGTGGATGGACAAACAACCAATAAGAAACTTACATGAACCCTAAACACCAATGAAACCAAAAAATCTGGTCAACCCCTTGAACTAGGGTGCGATGAAACCTCAATAGGGAAGGATAAAACTACAAGGAAACAAGGAAAAATAAATTGGATACCCAACCTTGGTGATCAAACCATAAACCAAGAAGATCACACTATAAACCAGGCTTTGAGCGTTAACGGGGAGGACAAAAGCCCAAGATGGAATGTCAGAATCGGAAGGAACTAGAGCATCGAGGTAGGGTTTAGGCTTTGAGTGGGATGAGTGAAAAAGACCAATATGGAATGACAGAATTGGAAGGAGAGAGGAATTAGGGGAGAAGAGGGTTAGCGGGGGAGAAGAGGGTTGGTGCCGAGGATAAGCGCGATGGATAATCGGGTTTGGATTGGTGGAGGAGACAGTTTTCAGGGGAGAAATTTTTTTGGGGAGAGGAGGGTTTGTGGGGGCATGCAGGATGAGCCCGATAGAATTAGATTTGAGGGAGGATATACCTATGGTTTTATTAAAACTGTAGGTATAATAATTCTATTCCAATAGTTTTTGTAAACCGTTGGAATATATCTGTTGGTAAAAACCCATTTTTTAGTAGTGTAAGAAGTTAAATTTAGATCATTTCCACTAGAATATCAATGTTATAGGATAATAAAAATCCATTGGTGTGGGATATTGGGATTGGATAAAACATACATAGACAAATAAAATCGATTTATTAGATTAAATATTGTTAATCAAGATAATGTACTAGAACATACTTTTATTTGTTATAGAAATTGAAAGAGAGACCCCAAAAAACTAAGATTACTATTGGTGATAGATCATGACTGATATAGAATAAATTTAAAATATTTTTACAATATTTTATACATTGTACTATAATAGGAAAATTTATAATATATACCAAAATCCCATATTCTTTATCAGTTACCTCATTGAGCAATAAGAGGTTAAAATGATGCCTATAAGAGGTATATGGATGATGCTTCTAATGTCAGATGCATCATGATAACAATTTTACCTATAGATATCAAAATTTAACATAAACACATGGATGCATACACTATGATATCTCATCTATTATCTCTTAATAAGGAGAAATATAGTCTTATGATAAATGATATTTTCACTACATTATACCAGTGTAAATTGGGAGATGAGTACCTAACTACTCATCATTCCTTAAAAAACTGATTTAAATTGATAAGTTAGAATATTTGGGATACCTTATAGATAAGAAATTATCCATCAATATCATATTATCGTACTTATCACAAAGATACTTCATATTCATCCAAAAAATAGGATAAAAAGTATGGGGAATCTATCAAGGAGTCATTTGACTATGCTTCTCCATAAAAACAAGGAATGTTTGGAATATGGTTTCTCACCCCTGGGGGCGAACAAAGTGAAATACAATGATTGAAATCCCATGACTAGTTCAAAGATGACATATCCATTACAACATCATCAAATAGGAAAAATATTTAGAGACAACACGGTGAATGAGAATCTTTTTGTAATATCGAAGAATTTTATAAAATATTTTTTTAAATAAATTTAATTTCCTTGATAGCATTCATGATACACAACACAATGTTTAAATGAACCACAATATATTGTAAAAATATTATAATGTGATCATTATAAACTAGTCATTAAATATAAGGGTATTAATAGTATTAAATACTTTATGAGATCTACAAAAAATATCCTAGTAAATAGAAATTTATTTATTAATTCATCATAAATAATAATTCAATTTTTATAAATGTTATATTGTACATAAAATATAGATTTCCATCAAAATGATGTATATTGATTTTTGTGAGAAAAAATTATATTTAATTATTTACACTTTTTATAACCGAGTTTCATAAAAAAATTAAAATTTGTAAGTCATAAAATAAAAATTAGATTATAATGTAATTTTGATATTTTTCTAAAATGTTTTATATTTCAATGAATAGTAAAAATCAAGTAAATGATACAAAAAAATATTAAAAGTAATATAATTTGAGATAATTAATTTTATCCAATAATTTTCTATACTAACATGACATGATAGGGATGTATTGAAATATTAAATTTGAATTAAATTTTTTCCCATCATTTTATTAATGTCATATTAAATAAATATTGTCAAAATTTACCATAATGATCTTTTATCAAAATAATATTTTATTAGTTTTTTTAAATATAATGAATATCTGAAATAAGAAAATGTGGATATTATATGGTGTATAATGTCAAAAATTTTCCATTTAGGGACCAATTTCACATTATAAGTAAAAAATAAAACCCTTTAATATTGAAAACAATTTTACCTTAGTTAAAATTAAAATTAGTTAAAAATGGTTTAATCAAACTGATAAGGTTTAAAATGAAACCATAAATTATCTAAGTTCTATTGGTTTATGGGATTAAAAACCAATAATACATTATTTATGAATCTATGCCAATTTTTATGAATTTTTCTTGATAATTAATTTATTATAATTTGACCTTTTTGTAAATTCCAAAATTGACCCTCAAGTCAATTATAAAAGGGAACCACCTACCTCACCTCTTTATACCACTTTGAGCCTTTTAGATTGACCAAAATATAATAATTTATATTATAAATATTACTAGAAACATTATATAGGTTTATTTATTTCCAAAAGACCAACCATGAATCCCTTTAGAGGATATCTAAAGGAGTCATTCTAAAGAAGATGTAATTACCTAAATCAGTCACTTTCTTTTCTACTATTCCTTACCTCCAATAAATATATATTATTTGTCCTAAAATAATAACTTATATATCCTAAATATTATTAAATGTTATTATGATTATTAAAAAAAATTATACGCTATTTTTATCATCAAACATGAAGTGAAAGTATCGCTTGTGTGTACATATGATTTACTAACTCCACATAACGATTCAATTCATTTTTCATCACCATATTTTATGGATGTTTATTATGATGGTTTTAATGTATATATATATATATATGATATTTATAAAATTAATATGATTATATAATGATTATATAATTTCTACCATCTTTCCATCCAATTCCTTGGGAAATGATAATGTCGTTCCTGCGTACATGTGGATTACCATGTTCACGAAGCGTTGTGGTTCGTTTTTCATTTATATTTTACTTTTATAGAAATGAGGATTCATTTTTTGAATATATATGATATATATATAATAATTTTCTTTTTTAGGGTGAATTAATATTTAAATTTCTTCTGTTCTATCCATTGAAAAATGAAAACAACACTCATTTATATGCACAACTTACCATCTCTATGAACGATGTAATTTAGTTTTATTTCTATAACTTTTATTAATAACTATAAATAGATATATAATGAATATATATAATATTTATATCATTTTTAATATTATTTATATGATTTATCCTTATTCAAAATATAAATACCAAAAATACTGCACCATAACATATATGAAAAATGATGCAAGTATTAACTGAAACTAAGATTTTAATAAATAAGTGTTAAAAAATGTGTAATAAAATATTTTAAATAAATAACATATGGTATTATACATATTATTATAGTTCTATAATATATTTATAATAAATTTATATTTATTATAATTTATTTTCCAACATGTATGAATGAATTTGGTCCTATGTTAAGGGATTTTTACTATCAATTTTATTTCTAGGAGACTTATACCAAATTCACCACTTGTTACTTTTTTAGGGTGTATATAATTCCCCTGAATGTATTTTATGATTTATATAAATAAAATTATGGGATATAAATATAAATATAATATTATTTCTTTATTGAGGATTATGATTAAAAAATTTTCCAACCGATAAGGGTTTATTGTTACAACCTCATTATTTATCCAGATTTTTTATAATTATGTTTATATTGATGAAATATTATGATATAAATATAAATAAACTAATTTATTTTATTCTCATATATAAATTTCATTAAAATACCTATTTTTCATTCATTTTCCTATCCTTGAGTATATAGGAGACAAAAAATATGATTTTATGGAAAATCTACTTCATTTCTCTATTTGATCGAAAAAACCTTTACTTACATATCCATATTTTATAAACAACGTCCCAAATAATGTTTTTTATATTATAATATTATTGTTTAAATCCATTTTTACCCATGTTTTACTTTATACACAATTATTTACAAGGAAAAGTCTTGGCATTTTCAAAAAAATGTACTTTTTTACTTTTTTACTAAAAATGTGAAAATAATGTATTATTTTAACTTATATGAAAGGAAAAACAAAATCCCACTATCATTTAAACTCAATTATTTTAATATTTATTTATAATTTTAAATGGTTACTTTTAAAGAAAATATTTTTAAAAATATTTTGGAAATATTTTTAGTTTAAAAGTTTTTTTAAAAAAATGGAGAGGTTGTTTTCTTCAAATAATATTTCAGTAATATTTTAAAGGAATTTTCATATATGATAAAAAAATTAATTTTAATTATTATTTACTAGTTATATGATCCATTGATATAATAATTAATCCTTATTGTGATGGTTAATGATTATATTGATGATATGTTTATGAATCCCGATTACTTTCCATGGCTTCTATAGTGAATTGATGAAATTTTTGTAAAACTAGTTTTCATTGCATGATTTATGATGTGATGATGTGGTGATTATTTTATGATACTATGTGACACATATGAATGGTTTTTATTATGTGACATTAGTTACTTTATAAACTAGTATATTTGTTATGTTATAACAAAGGAAAAGTGTTATTTTATAAGTAAATATGATGGTTATGTTATAACATAGTATGGTGGTCACATTTTAACCAAGGACTAGTGGGACCTTTATCTCCCTCAAATGAATTGGGTAAATATTCATATATAACGAGATAAACAAGAATATAATAATAAGTTAACCCATTTCAATAAGGGACTTTGTCCACTATTATAGTGTTGTGATTGAAACTTAAATATTATGATGGTTTAGAGAGTGATCATATTCCACTATAATTGTCATAGAAATAATCCTCTACTAATATGGTGTTGATTTTCAATGCATATGTGTATTCTAAAACCTTATTTATTATTCCAGTGGTATGATCTCATGGATTTTGTTCCTTAATTCCTTTATAATCCATGTATTATGAACTTCCAAGATTTATGTCATGACTCAATATTATGACTTATGATATATAGAGTATAATTTTGAAATTTTATACTCATGTTCTCATAGATTTATGTTCTTGTTATTCTCCATTTACCATTGATATGTTCCTTACTTACCCTTACTGATCATCTAAGATCACCCTTTCTTACATTTCTTTAACCTAGTTTATAAAAAATGTAATGAGTATGATAAACTTGAGAATGGTGATATCTTTGAAGAAATTAACCGGGGACAATGTTGATATTTTTAAAAAAATTAGTATAAATGTCCAAGTTTTCAAATACACTAGACCTATACGATCCTAGAATAGATCATTATGTTATGAAATTAATATTCATCCATTAAGATTTCATATCTATTTATAAAATGAATGGGTCAATATATTTGGAATCAGAGAAAGTTTAATTAACCTCTGGTAACTAGGATTAGAAAGATTTAATAAGAACCCTAGGGATAATTATATGTATATGATAAAATCATAATGTTTTGAAAATGACTATATATAACCTTGTTTAAACCTAAGGTCCCATATATTAAGAAAAAGGGTTTATTATTTATACATCCTATGAATTATATTTCATGATTATATGATACCTCACTCTGATTAGTATAGAATGATGCTTAAAATGTTCTTTTTTGTTTTATTCAATGGATGGAACTCAAAGTAATCAAGTTAATATTTAATATAATATTCAATGGAATGAAGTTCCTTATAAAAAACCAATTTAAATAAGAGATGGAATGAAAAACCTTATTATTACACCTAATCAGCTATCTCATTATATGATTAAAAAACTATTTTTTGAGATTCCTGCTAGACCTAATAATAGAAATATGGAGTTACATAAAGACCATAGAGGAAATAATATTACACTTCCAACATGTCTAGAATTTGGGATGAAGCACTCAACTGAATGTCTCAAAGGAATTGAGAGGTGTTTCGAGTGTAGAAAAGAGGAACAAAAAATTGATAATTTATGAGACTAATGAAAATTTTGGTTAACTCAATGAATGAGAATAAAGTTATACCTAAGGTATCATAAAGGGATGAATATTTTAAATGTCAAAAGTATGTGAATTATAAAAATCGATGTCCTAGTGGAAAATCTCTAGAATAGAATTATCCAAGTAATACTAGTAATACTAATTATGATGAAGAGAATAAAAATGACGTATGAATGGAATGTGTTGTTCTAATAGTGTTACTTAAGTTAAAATTAAGAACCATTATTAAATTTTAGTTGAATCTTAATACATGATTCATTTTTCATATTATAAGAAAGAAGTATTTGGGATTAATATGATGAATCCTAGTTAACGTTTCAAGAAGGAAGCGGGTAGATTGAAGTGTTCATGAATTTGGAGTCTAGAATTTTGTTGTATTAATGTTTTAATAATGATATTATATTTATAAAAACATTAAATGTCTAAGGATTGTTCCATATTGGTTTTTATTTCAAGATTTCAAAAAAAAAATATTGAATGGTATCGATAACCAAGAAAACTAATTTATTGGTAAGGGACATTTTTGATGAAAACATGAATAAAAAAAGACAACCTTTAATATGTTAATTATGTTTTTTTGTAATAAAAAGAATAAATTAATTGAATAAGTAATTGGGATAGTATTGGTGACCTTAAAAATGGTTAGTGATTTGATGCCAAATAAATTCAGGTTGCGGTTTACTACATTTGTTTTGGATTTATGAAATATATTCTATAAAATGAGATTTTATTTAAGGAATAAGGAGAGGGTTAATTCTTGTAAGTTTACCCATTTTAATTAATGATTTATGGTTATTAAATTTATTACCATGTTTTAAGAGAATATATTATCAAGGTATTTACATGTTATATTAAGAGTTACTTTACGGGGGATTAATGATTAATTAATTTTAGAAAACTAGCGACTCTATTCCTAATTTTTTTTGAATTTATTCAGAAATATGTTAGAGGATATTTAATTTTAACTACTTATGAAATGGGTTATGTTGAAATTTTGATATTATTTTTTGTGGTTAATGTATGATTTATCATTTATGTACTAACTATTTTGGTTTTGGTAAATATTTAGAGACTACAGGAATGACTTATAGATCTTATGATTCATTATGAAGGACTTCAGTCATAAAAGAATTCATCTTTAATATTTATTTCCTAACATAAGATATGATGTGTAAATAAATAAAATTACGACCAAAGTGTGTGGCTATTTTTATGATAATGAAATAAATAAAGTATGTTTATTTTATCGAGTGATTTATTTGGATTATAAAATAATCCGTAAAAACTAAGAAAAGAGAATTGAAATAAAAACGTTTACCATTTAATTTTCTTACTAAGAAATCAATGTCCTATTAACCCATCATATATTTATGGTTTTGTGATGGTTACATTTTTCATGACCATTTTCTCTATTAATCTCTATTAATTCTTGAGATCTAGTTTTCTCTTTTTAAGGGGAATTTTTATTAACCCTTTTTATGATGTGGGTTTTGACAAAGGAATTTACAAATATTAAACCATTGATGATTGAGACAAATTGAGAGGGTTTAATTTATTTAGGGGGGGGGGGTGGAGAATGTAACACCTTGAGATTTTATAAAATATATTTTTCAAATAAATATAATTTCATTGATAGTTTGTGTAATACATAACACTGAGTTTAAACAAACCACGATATATAATTAAAATATTATTTTTTTGACCATTATAAACTAGCCATTAAATTTTAAGTATAAATACGATTAATTAATTTGGGAGATATATAAAAAATATCCTACAGAATATAAATGTATAAATTGATGCTTCGAAAATAATCATTCAATTATTAGAAAAGTTATATTATGCTTAAAAAATAGATTTCCTACAAAATGAGTTTTTGGGAGAAAATATTATATTTATTAATTAAAAAAGTTAGAAATTTTATTTCATAATAGTAATTCAATTTTTTAAATCATCATATAAATACTATATTATGGTAAAAATTTAATATTTTTCAGAAATGTTTGATTTTTCATTTAATAGAGAAAATACATATTTTTGTTGAAAAATGTATTTTATTTTAAGGGAATTATAAAGTAAAAATCTATTTTTGATATGTTTTAAAATTTAATAAGTTAATTTGAATTTAAAATAATCCTACTATGATTTTTAAATTAGTTTTATACAATAATTAAGTATAAAAACATTCTATATTTAAAAAAGGAATTTTTCAGAAAAACCATTTTTTGTTTTATTTTTTAGGATTGATTGAAATTTAAATAATACTACATATATGTATGAATTTTTAAAAATAGATTATATATTTGAAATCAGGGGTATAAAATTGTATAAATATTCTCCTTTTATTTTAAGTAATTATTTACTATTAACCTCTGTAATTTTTTCTACCATGATAAAATGGTAAATCGGGTAATTAAGGGTTATAAATAATACGATATGGACTACAAAATGACCCTAAAATTTAAATAAATTTTTATGAGATAATTTCATCCATAATCATCCATGACTAGGTTTTATGGCCTTTTTTATTTATTAATGTGATTTGGACCTTTATAATTTTTTATATAAAGAGAAATAAAAAATATCACACTCTTGTTTTTAATAATTATAATATTTTTAACATGGGTATAAATAGAGGATATATTTGGTTAAAAATTTAATTTGAAATATAAATTATTTATATTCAAAATGAAAATCTATTATTAATTTTTTGTGATGAAATTGTTACCTTAATTTCTTACACAATGCTGACACATTAATTATTTAATTAATATGAAATCAAATAAATGATATCAAAAATATTAAAAGTAATATAATTTAGGAAAATTAATTTTATACATGAATTTTATTGACTAATAAATCATTTTATTGATTTATAAAAATTTTATATTTGTATTTCAATGGTTTCTTTGATGTAATTTAATTCAAATTAAATGAGTAGTATCAAAATTGAAAATAATGATATTTTGTCAAAATATTATTTTAAAAAATTATTTAAAAATAATAAACGTATTTAAATAAGAGAAGGTGGATATTATATGGTCTAAAATTTCATAATTCTCCAATTTATGGACCAACTGTAACCTTATAAGTAAAAATTACAACCCTTTAATATTGAAAAATTCGTTAACTTATGTTAATTTAAAATTGGATAACTAAGGGTTAATCAAAATTATGGAATTTAAAATGAAACCAAAATATTTCTAAATTTCATTTTCTGAAATTATTAAAACCCTATTCAACATTATAATCTAATACATTTCCACTTTGAGGCATTTTAATTTAGAATTAATTTTTTTTAATAGAAATTTTTGTGAAATTCCAAAAGATCCCCTCACTTCAATTATAAAATGTAACTTTCTACCTAGATTATTTAAACCAAATTGAGCTTTATATATTTAAAAAAATAAAAAAATTTATATATTAAACTTTATTAGTAATATTCTATAAATTTTTTCCTTCTGAAAGGTCCAAACCTAGATCCCTTTAGAGGATATCTAAGAGAGTCATTTCAAAGAAGTGGTAATCTCCATAACCAATCACTTTCTCTCCAACTCATATTTATATCAGATAAATATATTTTATTTGTAATAAAATAATACCATAATCATCCTAAATATTCTTACTTTTTTTTTTATTTTTTAAAAACCATTATACACCCTTTTTTCGATTAAATGAGAAGTGAATGTGTCGTTCATGCGTATGTGCATCTTACCATCTCCATGTGGAGACACAATTCATTTTTCATCAAAATATGTTATGGATGGGTATTATAATGGTTTTAATGTTTATATATGGTATTTTTGACATATTTATATTTATTTAATGAAAATATCATGTTGAAATTCAAACAATTCAATCCTTTGGGAAATGATAATGTCGCTTGTGCGTATGTGTAGACTACCACCTCCATAAAGTGATATGATTTTTTTTATATTTGTATTATAATTGGATGGTAATGAGGAAGGATTTTTTAAATATATATGATATATATTATAAAATAATTATCTTTTAATGTTGAATTAATTTTTACTTTATTGCATCTGTTAAAAAAAGAAAGCAACATCCATGCATATGTACGACTTACCATCTCCATGAATGATGTAATTTAGTTATCAAACTCTTTATTTTAAAAATGAATATAAATATGTATATAATTAATATATATAATATTTATATCATGATTAAAAATATTTATATGATTTAACCAAGATAAAAATACAAATACAAAAACTACTGGATGAGAATATACATGAAAAACAAAGCAGATATCAACCAAAATAGTGATTTTATTAAATCAATGTTTATTAGAGAGTGATAAAAGACTATAGGTAAATCATATGAGGTATGATACATGTTATTTTGGTTATTTAATATATTTATAATAAATTTATATTTGTTAATGGATGGTCCGATTCATATGAATATAGTTATAACTAAGGTGATGGATTTCTAGTCTCACTTTTATTTCTATGAGACTTGTGCAAAATCAACAACTCATTTATTTTGTATGGTGTATATACTTACCAGGAAAATATTTTATAGTTATTATCATGAAAATTATGAGATATAAACATCCATATAATGTTCTTTTCTAATGGCTCTTATCATTCAAATGTTACCAATGTGGTAATGGTTTTTTGTTACAATCTCATAATTTATGATTATATTTATGATGATGAAATATTATGATCAGCCTTTCAAGATTATAATGATTTTATTATCCTAGGGTTATTTCTTGGAAGTAAATGTATTATATTAATTTTCACCACCTCATGTTATAACTCCCCATCATCTATCTCTCAGGTATGATTTGAACTATTTTTATTTTCCATTTTATTTGGTTGAATAATGTCGAGAAAGAATTGGTATGATACATTTAATGGTGAAGTCAGTCATTTGTTGGAATTTTCAGCATAAAACATGTCATTTTTTCGTTTATAGGGGATTTATACACTATTAATGTGGTTACACGACATGTAAACATCACTTGTTAGATTCATCAAAATGTGTACATAGGGTGTAAAGTTAATCATAGTGTAAATAATAAAAATATGATTTTAATAAAAGTTTATGCCTTTTAAGAAAATAAAAAATAAAAGAATTTACATGAAGTGAACTATGTGTTAGAATTTTTGTAATAATTAGGGTTTGTGATTTTAAATTTTTTTCATGATTGATTTCCCTTTCACTCGACTTGCAACAATCTCTTCCATAACCCATATCCCTAGGAAACTTTGGGAATTTTTGAGGTCCTCCTCCCATTATGAATCATCCATTTAGTGATTAATAATCATATTTGTTATAGTGAATCTCTTTGGGTAAGATTTTTTCTTATCTCTTACATTTCTCTATCTTTCATCATTAGAGTTTATAGATCATATTGTGATTGATGGATATAAAATCAATGTTGTTGAATCCTAATTCTAGGTTTTGTTCCTAGATATTCCATGTCTTCATTTTCAATTAGATAATCTCATTGTTAGTGTTTTGATTCATTGATAAAAGGTAGGTGGTTTTGTTTAAGATTGGCCAATCGATTAAACCAAGAATTTCTTGTTATTTGAAATTTTCTTTTTATTGAATTTTGAAACACCAATTTGATTTTAATTGGAATTAGAATTGAAATTTATATGTTAAATATATTATGTGAAATAACCCTAATTCCAAGGGAATTGGAATTTGGGATGTGAATTTAAATTGGTGGAAATTGTGAAATGATTTGAGAATGGATTTTTGAAAAACAATGCATTCATTTGAATGGATAAAAATCAATGATTGGTTTTTGTTTAAAAAGGCATAAAATGAATAAAATCCTATGTTTTGGTTTTGAAATTAAATTGAAATATTGAAACCGAAGATGGTGTAATTATATTTTAAACAAATTTAAAATAATTCCTATTATTTATTTATTAATAGATTTAGAACACGTGATTTTGGGTCGTTACTCGGTCATTTCGGACAAGAACACTTGGATAGTAACTTCTTAGAAATGAATAGATGATGAAAAATATAAAAAATATAGTTAGGCATGATTATCCATGATAGGATATTAACAATTCCTATCCATCTTGAGCCAGAGGGATCCATGCACACATGTTTAGCCATGATAATGGATATGAGACTTGTAAGGATCTTATAACTAGATACTATCGTACCACAGGGAAGATGACCATAGTTCTCATTATGATTATACTAATATGTATTCCATTGATATAGAACTGTTTTACAAATGCCTATTTATTTATATAATATTTTTTATAGAATGTTTATTTAATACATTTTTAAATGTTTTTTCATCAAATTGAAAAGAAATCACATTTTTCCTAAATATAGAAATGTATTACTATGCATTTTTTTGATTAAAATTGAAAGCATGATTTTGTTTAATATTTTGAAATATTTGTATGGAAAACATGGTGAGACCCTACTAGTCTATTTAGGTCACACCCTACCTTTCCCATTGGGAAGTTTTAAATTTTCTCCTCCTAGGTCTGAGTATAGGTAAATCACCTCTTAGAGGTGGTGGATATTCTTGATCCATTAGGGATTTGAGAGACATGTCCTTTGGGATATTGATTTTTTCATGTTAGTATTTAGGTACATTGATTATGAACTATTTGGGTTTCAATATACCTATTTTTTTAGTATTATCTCCTTGAGGAGTTTTGAGCATATTGATATGTATCTTTATCTTCCACTATTTCTACGTCAAATTCATCCCATGTTTAATTTTGTATGATGCAAGGTTCTTTTCACAGACCCATGGGGATCAAGAATGACCTTTGGGCTATGTCGGTATTGGGTCTGGTAACGGCATACCAGGGTACCTGGGCTAGTTTGTGACAAAGTGGTATCAGAACTACATGTTAAGCATCTTTACGTGATTTCAATATGTACTTGAGAGATCTTTTTGGGACATAGGAATTAGTTATTAGTGTGTTACTAGATATATCTCATCATAATGAGCCTTAATTCACCATGGTTGGATTGGGATAGGTTTCTTGATAAATAATTATAGTCTTTTACCTACTTTAGATTTGGATTGGTAGAAATCCAAATTTTGTTTCTATATCTGATGAGATTAATTTTTTTCCTTTACCTTGTTTGAGTTGTTTATATAAATAATGTTTTTTATATTAAATATTTTTTTTTATTTTATGTTGCATATTTCTATTAAGAATATATGTGTATATGATCGAGGAGGAAGCTACTAATAAACCACAACAAGCGAACCCTCATATGGACTAGAATATTTTTGGGGTTGTGTGTGTTCTCCAATCTCTGATATCTACAACTACACCCATTCTAACTCAATATGTAGTTGTGGAACCTCTGAGAGATGAATCCCATAATAGTGATTAGGATTTCCTTCACCTGAAACCACCAATGTTACAAGGTTTGAATGATCCTCAAGAGGCTAAATTTTAGCTGAAAAAGATAGAGATTCTCTTCAAATTTCTAGAAACTAATGAAGCTATTAAAGTAAAGTGTTCCACCTTTAATCTGGAGGGACCTAGTAGGAGATGGTGGGATAAAATGGTGATAGTGAATAAGAACACGGATTTAGATTATAAGGAATTTAAAGTTCTTTTCACTGACCAGTTCTGTCCAGAATCTATAGTAGTAGCTATGGTTATGTAGTTTTTCAAACTAAAGTAGTCTGAAATGACCGTGAAGAGAAATATGATGATATTTTATGATCTTGTGCAATATTAATCTAAGATTTTAAAAAATAAAAAGATGAATACTCGATGGTTTGATATTTGACTTGGATATAATATTCATTCTCAAGTTTTATTACTGAATATCTTTTCTTATGAGGACATTATGGATAGTGAATTGGGGGCCAGACTTGATCTGGCTTGTACGTTCAGTTTTTCAAGAGTTACTTTTTCTCATAGTGGTAGTTTTGTGAGTTCCCACAAAGGGAAGAGAAAGCATGATGAGTCTTACGATGGATTTTGATATTAGGGTTCTTATAGACCTCCTACTGTGCCTGGAAGAGGCCATTGACTTACTTCCAGTATGGAAATATTGGAAATTATAAATGGTCTTTCATTAAGTCACCCAATATATGCAGTTCCTATAGATGGTCATCTCACTTACAAAAGTTTAATTATATCTTATCTTCCCCACATAGTGGCATGGGATCATCCGAACCAAAACGTACTATGGTTGAATCATATTCTTCATGGTCTAAGGGGTTAGATTCACATGAATCTAGAACCAATATTTCTAACATAGTGTAAGAGCCTCCATAGAAAGTAGATACAGGTCTAAGGATTGTGAGAGGCACCATCACTATAGATTCATATTTAGTGACTTCATTATTTGATAATATTTTGTCTCATTAATTCATTTCAAATAATATTTTGAATATTCTAAATCTTTCTATGAATATTTTATCTAGTATTATGGATATTACTACACCCGTAGGAACAAAGAGAGATAAAAGGGTCTCTATTGTATTTTTTCTTATGTTCCTTTATCAGAGATTAATCCTACGTTGGATTTTCTGGTTCTCGACATGAAACATATTGATGTCAAATTCAGGATGGATTAGATTATTGATAATAAATCCTGTATTTATTTTTATCTTCGATGGGTCTCCTTTACAGCATACTATGGGGTTTGCTGTATCATTCAGGGAGAGTGGGACCCAAGTTCAAGTAGAGCCAAACCTTCTTATATAGAGTTATATAAATTAATAATAATTTCCTATTTTGATATGGATATGGAATATTTGAGTGATCACCTCCCTCCTATTTTCATTGAGTTTATCGATGTTTTTTCTTATAAATTATATGTTTTCCCCCATTAATATAGTTATAGTTTTAAATCAAATTAGTGCATGGTACTCAGTTGAAATATAATCCTTTTTACTGTATGGAACCCACTGAAATGAAAGAGTTGAAGACTTTTCTATACGATCTATTAGATAAGGTATTTATACATCAGAGTGTGTCACCTTGGGTGGAGCCTATTCTATTTTCAAATAATACTGATGGATCACTTCACCTATGATTTTATTACTAGAATGTCCACCGAGATAGATTAAAGGCCAAGTATCTATTACCATGGATTTATGATCAATTTGACAAGTTGAAAGGGGAGAAGTGGTTCTTGAAGATGGGTCTTTGATCTATATATCACCAATTGATATTAAAAGTATCTGAGATTTATAAAACAAGCTTCTATAGAATGTATGTCCATTATGAGTACATTTTCATGCCATTTGGTCTAACCAATGATCCTACAATCTTTATGTATTTAATGAATAGGATTTTCCAAGAGTATCTTGATATGTTTGTGGTGGTGTTTGTGGATGAAGTCTTGGTTTACTCATTGTACAAGGAGGAAAATGTGTGACACCTAAGAGATGTTATAGGCTTATTTAGAAATTACATTCTTTATACCAAGATATCAAAATGTAATTTTTAGATTTGGGAAGTGAATTTCATGGTACATATTTTCTCAGAAAATGGTATTTCAGTTGATCTCAAAATGGTGAAAGATGTTATTACATGGAAGTAACCATATAATGTTTTAAATATTCATATATTATTGGGTTTAGAGCGATATTATCATTGGTTAATAAAGTATTTCTCTAAAATGGATTCTCTGATGACCACTCTCACACATAATGTGGTGAAGCTTTCATGGGATGATAAATGATAGAGTTATTTAATTGAGATAATTTTTTTTCACTTTTGTGATGGTGTTGACTCCTCTAGAGGTCAAGTAGGGCTATTTGGTTTTATGTGATGCATCAAGATCTGGTATGGGTTGTATTTTTATATAGGGTGATCACATTGTTTCCTATATATCATGGATTCTTTGGCCACATGAGAAGAATTATCCAACCCTTGACCTTGAACTAGAATTCATATTGAATTTGATTAAGAGTTGGTGGAATTAACTTTTCATAAATATATTGGTTTATATATTCTCTAAAAAAGATTTGAATATCTGAAACTTAACCTTGAACTATGTAATTAAACCCCTGAACTTTAACTATGTAATCTGACCACAAGATCTAGGTTTATATCTTCTCTAAAAAATATTTGAATCTCCACCAGAATAGTTGGGTAGAGTATCTGTAATCTTTTGATTTCAAAATTAACTATACTTTGGAGAGATGTAATTTTGTTAATGATGTGTGGAACATGAAACTTTGTAACTAGTACATGAATGAATCATCATAAGAGTGAGACTTGATGGATATTTTTTCACAGTTTCATATGAGAGTTTCGGAAATAGGGTTTGAGGTTTTTCTGACCAGTGTTTAGTTGACCTCAGCTCTCCCAAAGATGATTCTTTAGGAATAATAGCTTGATGATAAATTCCAAAGCATTAGATACTCTCTTTTTAGTGGGTAGACCGTAACTGAGTGTTCATTCTCCATAGAGGGAATTCTCTATTTTCAGAATCGTTTTTTTGTATCGTTACTCATGAGAAAAGCTATCATGGTGTATTTCCATAATTCCATGTGGGTAGTGCAACAAGGAACCAAAAAGATGTTCTATGATATATAGTGATAATTCTGGTGGTCAGGTATGAGAGGATTTATCACTAACATTGTTTTTCACAACTATATATTCCAACATGCCAAGGACTAACATCAAAATCCTTTAAGATTTCTTCAGCCACTTCCAGTGTCTAGTTCCAAGTGGGATGAGATTTTTATGGAATTTTTGGTTGGGCTTCCATGTAACCAGAGAATGAATAATGTGATATGGGTTGTGATCAATAGGCAGACCAAATTAGATCACTTTATACCCATTCAAGATACAATAAAATTTGAGGATCTAGGAAATATCTATATGAAAATGATTGTTCGTTTTCCTAGATTTCCTTCTTATATATTCATGTATAGAGATCCCCATTTTTCTTATCTAGTTTGGAGAGGCCTCCGGGAGGCACTAGGATCTCAGGTTTGTTTGAGTATGAAATACCATCTATCGATGGATGGCCAGACATAGAGAACTCTAACGATTCATGAATATGAGCTTCATACATGTGTCCTCAATTTTTGAAGAGATTTGGATGAACATTTGGGATTATTTGTGTTTTCATATAACAATAGTTACCAGTCTGTGATTAGAATGGTTCCATTTTAGGCCATTTAAGGTAGGCCATGTAAATCAATGTTGTGTTGGTTGGAGATTGGTGAGACATTCTTGGTAGGGACAAGCTTGGTTTAATAGATGAAAAAAATATTCAGTTGATTAAATAGATAATTTTGATGGAAATATATGGTATAAATATTATGTTTATAATCAGTGTATAACATTTGAGTTTTTAGATAGTGACCAGGTGTTATTGAACGTTTCACCTAGTTTAGGTTATCAATGTTTTGAGAGTCAATTGATGCTTGATCCTCATTTTTTGGGACCTTTTTGAGTCTATTGAGAATATGGGAAAAGTGGATTTCAATTTATAACTTTCTCCATAGCTAACATTGATACATAATGTGTTCCATGTATCACAACTAAAAAATTAAATTCATAAAAAATCAAATGTCTTGAGATGGAGGGATCATAATTTTGACCGTTATTTATTTGTGGATTAGAATCTAGTAAGGATTGGAGATTCTGAGACCAAGGTACATCATGGGAGGACAATACCTTTTGTATGCTTACTATATAAGCATAGATTTAATTATCATGAGATGTGGGAATGTGAGGCACTGATTAGGGGGAAATGGCCTCAACTTTTTGATATAGAATATTCTTGATAGGATTTATAGGGACATAATTTTTTTATGTTGGGGAGGTTGTAACGCCCTGTTATCCTTCTGTAAAGTGTGTTCTAACCTTTATTTTGATTTTCCCATTTAATTTATTGATTAATTCCAAAATATAACTGGTAGGAAACCTAAAATGGTGAAGTCATGGATTTTTTTTGATTTTTTTTTGTATAAAAACAGTAGTTTTTCATTCTTTTGGGGACTTACATGTCATGTAATGTGGTAATACCACATATAATCATCACCTAGTAGATGTAATGAAATGGTTACACAATGTAAAAGGTTACATACCATTTATAGATTACATTCCATTGAAATTTTAAAAATACTATTTTACTAAAAGG
Source organism: Viscum album (assembly GCA_963277665.1). Lineage (NCBI taxonomy): Eukaryota > Viridiplantae > Streptophyta > Magnoliopsida > Santalales > Viscaceae > Viscum > Viscum album. The sequence goes on from OY728121.1 coordinate 233,864,224, forward strand.
TGATACCTTTTTCGGAAAATATAGTATACAAGAATTAATATGATGTGAACCTAGGTTACACATCATTGAATGATTAGGGAAAATAGTTTTAAATTTTCTACATGACTGATTTACTTTTAAATCTACATGAATCCCTCCCTCACATGACCCATAGCCTCCTTTAGGAAATTTTGGTACTTTTTTAGGACCTTCTTCCATTCTGGATCATCCATTCAGTGATTTATCTTTATGATGGTTGTGGTGTATCTCTTCTGGTAAGTGATCTTCTTATATCTTACATCTCCCTATCTATATCCTCTTTGAAGTTTTATTTATCATCTTGGGATTGATGGATATACACTTTTTGTTGTTGAATCTTGATTCTAGGATGTGTTTCTAGATCTTTTGTGCATTTTTCCATTGGTGAGTCCTATTGTGGACATTGTGATTCTATGAAAAAGGTAGGTGGTTATGTTTAAAATTGGACAGTTAATTAATCCTTGAATTAATTATTGTCTTAAATTTATTTAAATTGTATTGTGAAGACCCAATTTTATGTGAATTGGAACTGAAATTGATGTGGTGTGAAGTATAAAAAAACACCCAATTTCAATGGAATTGGAATTTCAGGCATGAATTGAAATTGGTGGTAATTGTGAAATGATTTAATAACATATTTTGAGACAAATGGATTAAATTTAATTGAAAAAAACCTATAATTATATTGGATATAAAATGGAATGAAATTATTAAAAATGTATGTTTTGGTTTTAAAATGAAATTTTCATATTTAAAATAAAAATGGGTCAATTTTATTTTAAACTTATTTGGAAATATTTTCACATTATTGATTGATTGATTGATTGATCACATACAATATTAGGTAGTTGGTGGGTTATTTAAGATAAACACACAAGAATTTTAATTCCATAGAAATGGATTCATGATGAAAAATCTAGAAAAACCTAGTTCAACATGATTATCCCCAATTAGATATTGATGTGTCCTATTCGGCCTAAGCCTGATGGATGTGAAAAAATGTGTGTAGTAGTGATCACATATATTATATGTGTGAGGATACTATAACTAAAACCTATCCTAGTGTAGGGAAGAAGACCATAGTGGTTTTTTCATTTTTTTGATATATATTCCATTAATATAGAACTATTTTTCTCATTCATATTGATTTATATTAACTGGTTTACATAAAATTTTTATTTCATTATTGTTCAAATTTGTTTCTATATAATTGAAATGAAATCATGTTTTGTCTTAAATATAAATTTGTACATCCATTCCTGTTTTTATTAAAATTGAAATAATAATTTGGTTTATTTTTATGGAATATTATTATAGAGAATATGGTCATACCCTTCTGCGATTTTTAGATAACACCCTACCTTTTCCTTTGGGTATATGTATATTTACCCTACCAAGTCATAGTAAAGGGAAAGAGCCTCTTAGAGGAGGTGTATGTTGTTAGTCCCTTGGGGATTGGAGATACATGTCCTTTCTTACATTGAGTTTGTCTTTTCAGAATTTGAGTAATTTGATTATGTACTATCTGGGTTTTGATATACCTATTTGGATTCTGGTACTATCTACGTGAAAAGTTTTGAGAATTCTAATATGTATCTTTATATTCCTCTATTTTGTGTGGAAAATATGTTCCCTATTAATTTTTTATGATTCTAGGTTCTTTTCAGCAACCCAAAGAGATTTGGAATACCCTTTGGGCTATATAGATGCAAGATAGTGTATCAAAGTATCGGGGTATCTAGGATGGTTCGTGAGATAAGTACTTGGAAGATTGAAAATATTTGTTTATATAAAATCGGTTTCATTTATCTCTTTAATGGATAATTATTTTCTTCTATATTCAACTTTTCTATAAATGTTTTAAATATGTTTTTTAATATTATCTTATGATTATTTAAAGTCATTTTTACTCATGTGTGATGTTTTAAATAATAGTTTAATAGAAATATTCTTTTCATTTTCCAAACAAGGTACTTTTTGACTTTTTTTTCACAAATGTGAAAGGAATGTTTTCTTTTAACTTATTCAACATGAACATAATTCACCAGCATCATGAAAACTCAATTTTTAGAATATTTCTTTATATGTTTCCAAGGTTATTTTCAATTAAATTTTTTCCCAATGATTTTTGAAATATATTTATTTAAAAAGTGATTTTCAAAATGGAAAGGTTTTTTCCTCAAGAAATTTTACAGTGATATTTTAAATGAATTTTTATATATGATAACAAGATTTGATGTTAATTATGATTTACTAGGGATATTATCAATTGATATCATTATTAATCTTAGGATGGTTAACTCTTATGTTGATGGGAGGTCTTTGAAACCCATTTATCATCCATGGGTTATGCTAATGGGAATTTATGTAATGTTTATTAAACCCATTTTCATTGTACGGGTTGTGATGTGAAGATATGATTAATGTTTTATGATATTGTGGAACACATATGTATGATATTCATTATGTTATAATGGTTAAATTATAATCAAGGATGGTGGTTATGTTATAAACAAGTATAGTGGTTATTTTATAACCATGGACAATGGATATATTATAACCAAGGATGATGGATATGTTATAACCAAGGATGGTGGTCACGTTATAACCCAGGATGGGTGGGACCTTTATCTCTCTCCAATACATTAAGTAATAATTGATATATCAAGTTATAAATAATACTAGAATGGGGAGTGAACCTTGTTTAGTAATGTACCTTTTCCCATATAATAATCTTGGGATCATTCCTTGACGACTATGATGATTTGGAGAGTGAAACCATTCCATAATGGTCATCTTGGAAATGACACTTGACTAACAAGGAAATAATCATTTATACTTATGTGTATGCTGAAAACTTTTTTATTATGCCAATTTTATTCTCTATTTAATCATGTTATTTATTTATTTTATTTTGCATGTATTATGAACTACCAATATTTATTCCATGACATAAGATTATGATTTAGGATATATAGGTTATGATTTTAAAATGTTATTCTCATATTATCATACCCTTAAGTTCAAATTATTCTCAAGTGATCACTGATACCTTCCATGTTTATCCTTATTGAGAATCTAATATCACACTATCATATATTTATTTTCCCTAGGTTATGATGAAAATTACTAAATATGGTATGTCTAAGAAGGGTGATAGTTATGGAGAACATAGCGGGACACGATGTTGATCATTTTTTACAAGTTTTTTTATATGTCAAGGTTTCCAATTGCACTCTGACTATATGATTATGGAATGGATCATTTTTCTATGCAATTAATATTAATTTATTATGATATGATGTCTATGTATAAAAAGTATGGGTCATAATAATATCTACTTATCATGTGTCAAGAAAGGATATTAGAAGATGAACCACAATGAATTAAAGGAGTAAGTAGAACATTATACTTCATGTATATTCATTATTATAGTTAATATTTATATTTTGATTCATTGGTATTAAATATAATATACAAATAACATAATTCTATTCAAATAAAATAACCAAGGAAGTTCATAAATATTACAGGAACTAAGGTGGGATTCCTATGTTTATAATAAAGGGTGATTCCTAAGTAAGTAAAGAGTAGTTCATCACATCAAATTACTCAATTTATTGGTTAAAGATAACCTATTTTTTTATATTGAGTACTACCAAAAAATTTATTTCACTGTCCAGTTATACATAATGAGACCTAAATTCTTGTTTTTAATGATTGTTTTTATGGTATTTCACACTTTAGTAGTATTTAGGTTATTATTGAATCACATATAACCAAATTGGTAACTAATTATGAATATAAAATATAAGAATGATATCCATTTATTCCAAGATAAATCTTTCTCAAATAACATAAAGAATTATTTTCTATGAATATAACCATTTGGTGATAAAAACTATTTGGTATTAGTCATACTTAACCAAAAAATCATTTAGAGTTAGATTATCCAAACTGTATGAACTATTATAAAGACAAGAAAGTGGTAAATTCTTATAATTCATGATATTACTTTAAGATATTTATGGATAAAAATCGATGATATGAACACACTAGGTAAAAGATATTGAATTATTTAGGTTTTCATGTCGAATAATATCTTATCCAAGCATTCAATAATCATTTAAATGTTGAGTGTAGTTACTCATGAACTCATATTTACTTATACACATAAAATTCCTAATTTATCTGACCTAAGAATCAATTATATAAATATTAAAATATTTTTTATGAATATTCAATATATTTCCCATTAATATAGGACCCAAAATAGTAAATGTATAGTATATTTAGATACTATATAAGAATTATACTCATTTCATGAAATATATTCAATAAATCTGATAAAAAATCACGTTATATGGTACCCTTATAGACTAATCATATATAATAACCTTTATCATGACATATAGAAATAGAAACAGAAGAAGTGGTGAGATAAAATTCTCAGTAAGGGAAAATATGAGAGACATCGATTCAATTATAATTGGTGAACATAATATGTTCATAAGGTAATGGGAAAATAATCGTGGTTCATAAAGGTCATACACAAATACATGAATATCAAATAATGATTCACAACATAAATATTTATTAAAAATATGGCAAAATTCAAAAGATAGTAGAACATCAAACAATAAAAATCCATGAGATAATAACATAGGAATATGAATATAAAATAAAAATTTGGAATATAAACATAATCATTGGAATCATATGTCAAGGATACCCAATAATTCATTCATCACATCATTTGTTAAGGATACACACCAAGACATTAAGCACATATTAGGATTGGAATAATCGCATGTGTACCTTATTGGACATGGAATATAAACGTGTATTACCTCTTGGGATTGGGATAACCACTCATGTTCCATTTTTTATCAAAAAAATTAAACATTACCCAATGCATTATATGGTTATAACAAACCAACTATCACATAATAATAAACTATTCATATATATATATATATTCCCCAAGAACATAAGAGCATTCATCATTCTTTCGTAACTTAATTAAGCCATGAGAAAGACATATGATTCATGATTTTTTTTTTAAAAATTCATCATCATAATCCATCCTTATAAACAAGGTGGATGGTATCATAAGATCACATCCCTAGTAAATATTAACAATCCTTAAATGTTTTGACATAAATTAAAAATATATTTTATAAAATAATTAAATGAATGATTTGAAAAATAAGAGAAAACAACAATTTATTTTGGTAAATTTTTAAATTTTTAAATTATATAATAATTAAAGTATAGTTTTCTTTGAAAACCCAAGATATTTTTTACAGTAAGCATTAAGATGAAGAAAGGATGTGATGGTTGGAAAATCTATTCATTCTGTATACATTGGAAAGAAAATATTCTATTCATACTTTTTTATATAATAAAAAGTGAGTCATTTTAAAAACATTTAAAAATATTCCTTTTGATCATTTTTAGAAAAAGAGAAAGTTAATATAAAGGAAAATTTTCAAATATTTAAGTATAGATTAAAAATTTTATAAAATAATTTGGAGAACATGAATATAAAAGATAAATATTCCTAATAAAAGAGGAAAAATAAAGTCATAATTTCTTAAAAACATCATTTTGGACATTTAAATAAAAAATATGAGGAAAAGGTAATATTATTTGGAAACACAAGAGAGAAAGAATAAATAATTTCCGTTAATGTAAATTAAAACCTAAACAATCCCAATAAAATGAGATTGTAACATAAACCCTCACCTCAGGTGATGACTTTCATCATAAAAGCACTTAACCTCATATATAATAAATTTATATTTATTTTAAATATATTCTATAATAATATTCATACTAACCATACAATATATAATTCCATTACAATTTATAATTACATAATTATTGACAATTCTTCATTAAAATCAACATTCATGATGTTAAATATTCTATTTCCCAAGCGTATTTTGGTTTCAAGGTACTGGTACTTACACATTGATAATGGATTCATCATCTAAAGAATATTAATAATATAATAATTCTAAAATTTATTCATTATATACACTTTTACTACCATTTATATAATTTGGTGATCAAAAATGAATTATATCTCTTCATAGAGATGGTAATCTATATGTACACATGGTTTATGTTTTCATTTTCCCAAGAATAGAAATAAATAAAGAAAAATAATAATTTATATTTTGATAATAATAATAATATTATATTTATTAATTAAATTTATATTTATTACCACCCTTGTTAACCAAAAATGAAAAACAAATCACATCGCTTCATCGAGGTGGAAGTCCATAAGTACACACAAGGATCATTATCATTTTCCAATGAATGAGATTATAAGAAGATAAATAATATTTAATAATTAAAAAATAATATATATCCATTAAAAATATCTAAATAATCATCCATGAGAGACAATAATGAAAAATAAAATACATCGCTTCATTGAGAGAGTAGTGTGTACGTAAGCATGAGTGATGTTTCAGTTTCTAATTAGATATAAAGGTGACAGAAAATGGTTGTACCATTCACATAAAAAATAATTATAGTATATATAAAAATTTAATCATGTAATCCTAGTTATATAATATTTTTATGTGGTTACGTAAGAAAGAAATTCGAAATAGATTGATAAAAATTATTACCTCTTCCACGGGTATCTTCCTTTAGATTACACCTTAATATCTCTTGAGCTAGTCTTTTGGTGAGAACCAGAACTCTATCACATGTATAAGAAAGATTGAAATATATTTGGGTATGTATTGGAAGAACTAGATAGATCATGTGGTGTAGAGAAGTATAAAGAGAAGGTTCCCTTTTATATGTGATGTGGGTGGAAAAGTTGCCAATACTTGAATCTTTATTATATAATACGTGTCTAAATCAAGTCAAGTGGATCCAATTTGTCATATTTTTTAATAAAATAAGGTAAATTCATAAATAAAATCAATTTATTTTATTTAATAAATTTTTTTTGTTACGATAAACCTTATTTTTTAGGTTAACCCCTATTTTAACCCTTTTAACCCTTATCGTGGTAATACGATTTTTATAATGATAAATATTCATCAGGGATAAAAAATTAGATAAAATCATTACCTGATATTAATTATTATAATTAAAAATATGGAATTCATTTTTCAAGATTCAATAACTAGAAGTTTCTGATGTTAATTCTAATATCCACAAATAGAATGTATAAAAACATTTTTGTTTAGAAAAATGTATTTCAAACTTTAAAAATGAATTTATAATTATTTAATACAATTATTCATGATTAATGGAAATAAAAAAATTTATTAGCTTATTATTAAATTAATAATTTTTTTTTGGAATTATAACCATCCAAAAAATGAAACGAGCCACTGAACCATCTCAATAAAGGTTTAGAATCAAAAACAAAATTTAAATAGAATAAAATATAAATTATATTAAAAAAAGTCAATCATGGGTTTAAAAATTCAACATAATAGTGTTTAATAATTTATTTTAATCCTTAAAAATTTATCAAGTCAGGACAAAGGTTTCACATATTTTTATGATATACTTATATCATAATGATGTCATCAATGTTATGGTATTCATAAAAACATCATTTTAATTATTCCCAAAAAATATCAATCTTATTAGTAAAATCCAAAACATTCACCCTAATAAAAATATTACATGAAAATTCTAAAAAGAAATTACATATTTTTAAGATGAATATCTAAAATTTAGATATTTATCTTTCAAATAATTCATATAAAATATATAATAATAATAATGCTTTTAAAATAATTAAAGTAGTAAAAATAATTTGTTTACTAATTATGATTTATTTAATTGTATGGAAATATATTTCAATTTGTTTTATAAGAATGAATTATTCTATTTAATTTTGTGTTATGTGCATCATAATCTTGAAAACACAAAAAAAATTTAAATATAAATACATTCTAAAATCTTGAGGTGTAATAATCTACACCATTATAAAAATTTAATTCTTGAATTTCCATTCTTCTGATGAAAAAAATGATGATAAATCTACCACATTACATATCGAGGTTCACAAATAGCTTCCATGAATTTATAATTCCTCCAGAGAACCTTAAGAACGTGATTGGTCATGTTTCGTAGCACATTATATATATGATAAAATATTTATACTAGTTGTTTCTAATAGGAATGATCATGCTCCAATTGTATGACCTATGAGTTACATGTTAAGTAATAAGTATATAATTACTCAAAAGATATATATGGAACACAATGTGAAATTTGGAGTGGTTTAATCGAAGCGCCAAGTGATAATCTATCATCATAATATGTTCAAAAATCTCAATGGGATTGATATATTGAGGTATTATCTTTCATTTATTTCAAAATATAATAACCTTATTCCAAATATATATTTAAATGAGTACATTATCACTAATTTTGAAATCTAGATCTCATAAATGATTGTTAACATAACTTTTTTGTCAACTCTAATATATCCTAATGTGATATTGAATGGATCTTAACTTCTATTCCATTTTATCATCTAGTTTTGGTCCTGATAGATTATGTTACTTGAATTCATCGAAAAATGTTGGAGTTATGCACTTTGTACTATAGATTAATTCATTAAGAGAAATCAAAATTCTTGAGTGAAAGATATTAATGTATGAAAATTAAACAAGAGAAAGGTTTTGATCGCAAAAAACTTTGAAATTTATATAGAAAGATCTCAGTACACATTTTAGGGTTTTAATGGTTATAAAAGAATAACCATAAGTCCTAGGAAGATATGATTTACTAAATCTAAACTTGGTATTCAAAACATTCTGAATACTTCTCCTGAAATTTAAGGTAAAATTTAGATCCTGATTAGATATAATTGAAAATGGTACTCCATGTGGCCTTACCACATACATAATGTATATCCTTGAAAGTTAATTCAGTGATCAATATTCCCATATAAAAATAAAATCCAGTGACTTCATTAGGTGATTAAGTACAATCCAAATCACATTATAACCCTCATATGTTTTGGGGAGTCCTATGATGAAATTCATAGTGATGTTCTATATCACCTCAATAATTTACAATATTTTACATTTATAATAAAATATATTTTATTCTTATATTGATTTATACAAAACAACAAGTCAACATATGCTTCATGAAATATTATAATTAGATTTCCCTATATGGAACCCTGAATTTACCTTGAGTTGCATGCAAAAATAACTTTCTTCGATGGATTGCGTTACATGCATGACTGAGTTTTACCAGATTATATTAATGTTATTATTTAAAATAATATTTACCACATAGATGTTAACTATTGAGTTATAAATAGGATTAACAATATTATGAAAATATTCCATTTACAAAAATATAAAATGAATTAATTTTTGACTAATTTACTTGAAATGAATACAAAAACCACTTTAATGTAAATGATTTTTTTTTATAAAAAAATATTTTTATGAACCCAAAGGAATTTAATTTTAATAAATTAAATTAATTACTTTTAGTGAATGATATTAATGAAATATATATATATATATATTCAATCAATTTTATTTTATATTCATCCACTAGTTTTGATAGGTATAAGATAAGAAAAAAATAAAATCTTATGCATAAAACCTATATTTTACAAAAGGTAGTTTTGCTGCATTTAATGGTGAAAAAATTTTAAATATAAATTTTGGAAATTATATTTTATATGAAAAAGTAAACTAAATTTTTAAAATTTTAATGAATAAATTATATTATGGTGAAATATTGGTATTCTTATGTGAAGTATCATTTTTTTAATGAATAATGAAAATTCAAAATTTTAATTGAATTTGACTTGTCGTCTAATGAATTTATAGGGTAAAATTATATTTTAATTTGATTTTAATTTATTTTTAGATAAATTTTATATTAATTAATAGAATTTATGTCATTGGAATAATTTTATATTTAATTTTTATATAAACACTTAGTGAACTTTTGAACATTTCCCTTTAAAAAATCCACTTTTCATCTCCTCTATGGAATTAATTTTAAACTAATTCCTACCACTTTTTTAATTTTAATGTCAAAAAATAGACTCAATATTTGGAATAATAATTATTAATAATTTATATTATGGTAAATTTAGTTTCTTAACAAAAATATTAGTTAATGAGATTAAAATTAATTACAAAGATTAAGGTGAAAATGAGTTTACTTAGTGGTTAATCATTAATCTTATGGGGCTAAATGGCATAGAAACTTGCACAAAACCCATTGAATGTCAATATTTTGACCATATACTCTATTTTCATGATTTTTTACATTATTTATGTCATGTTATGTATTTCATATATTCCAATAGTGTTTACCTTTTGATATTTACAAGAATGCCACTCTTCCATTATAAAAGGGCACTCACCCCCTCACTTATTCACACCTATTAAGATATTTTATCAACCCAAACCTACCAAAATAAATTAAAAAAATCCATACCCTAATACAAGAATAATAAATTTTGGTTTAAATCCAACCAATGATGTATTTTTGTGAAAACCAAAAGGAGTTACCTGAATAAGAGGTAACGTTCTTCAATGAGAACTTTTGTTTCATTTCTTTATGCATAAATTCAATTATTTTTATATCATGATTATATAATAAAATAATTATACTAAATAAAATGATATGTTTTTATGTTAATTTTATGATATAAACCTCACACACTTCAATCCAATGATATACACAATCATTATTCGTGTGTATAGCGGACTACCACCTCGTGAAATGATGTCATTCATTCTTCTATGACCACCTTCCAAGGATGAGAATAATAATGGATTTATAGTTTATATATGATATATATGATATTTATAATTTATGTATCATTATTTAATTATTACATAATATATATCTTTGTGATTTAATTTTTTTTCAACACGATAACATCATTTGGGGACGTGTGGACTAGTGCCTTCTCAAACTGATGTGATTCATTCCTAATTTACATGGAATATATTAACAATGTTTTTAATAAACATATGTGATATATGTGATCAAAAAACTATAATTTAATTATAATACACATATATACCATTTACTTTCTATTCTTTTAATTTGACAATGAAATTGAAACAACATTGATGTGTACGTACGACCTATCGTCTCCATGAATGGTGTATTTAATTTTCTATCTCCAAAATTTAGGGATGTATATAAATAAATATATACCGAATATATATAATATTTTTATCATGATTTGAATTATTTATATTATTAAATCATGATCTACATAATAAGGGAAAAATAGGTCAAACATACTCAAAAAACAAGGAAATTAACACTCGAAACAATATTGTTGTGTTTCAACTAAATTTATTTTTATTTAAATCTTATTCACATAATCGAATCATTTTTTGATCTTTAGCTCAATGTTATGGTCTTTTCAAGGGTTTAATTCATAATCTCACCTTATTCTGGATTGTTTACACTTGATTTTCCATTAAAAGAAAATTATTTGATCATTGATTAATAAATCCTTTCATTTTGTTATCATCTGGTTATTCAAGATTATTTCCATTTAATAGTACCATTTTTATAATATTTGATACTTAAAATGTAATATAAAATGTTTTTAATAAAATTAGACTTAATTTCTCTCTTTTTTCAGAAATCTGTTTTCTTAAAAAACCATGTTTGCTAAAAATGTTATAAACAACATTTTATTTAACCTCATCAAAACGTTTTGTTAAAATAATTTTTTCCCACTTTTTATATTAATTTTTTCAAAGGACTTTTCCTGTCTATTTCTGAATAATGAACTTCCCTAAACCTTTTACAATGGAAAAGGATTATTCTTTTTTACTTCATATAGATTTTACCATCATCATTTAATTGAAGCTTACATTGCAATTTTACAAATATATTTTTAAATAAAATGTGTTTAAATGTGATTTTTAAATAAATTTATTTTAAAAATTGTTTTAAAAATGAAAAGGATATTTTCTTCAAGAATGTTTCTAATGATAATTTTATTTCTTCATCAATAATAACCCTTATTCTTTCTCTAATGGATATACATCATATTTATGTCATGATTTTTCTTCTTATGGATGGTTTATGTTTATTTTAACCATGGATAATGTTTAATTTCACATACTTCATTAATTTTTTAGTCCCCTTGAAATATTCAGTAGAAATTAAATTTTCCCTATTTATCCAAATTATTTACCATAGATATTATTATTTCCTAAACTATATATCATTTTTACATATAGTGTTTACTTTGATAGTTATTTTATTATCTGGGGAAATATTGATTAATCCATATTCTTTTCCCAAAATGGATATTTGATAGGGCACATATTTTTTTAATTAAATTTATTATTTGATATATGAGTAATACTTTAGAATGGAAATGATGGGTGAGCCCCAGGCATTATATATCCAATTGATACATTGACAAGTTCTCATGAGACACATTAGTTGGACAAATTAAATGGGTTTATAACTATAGTTTTATATCATATTGGGAATGGTTTTGATGGTATAGGTTTTCATGTTCATTAGAGATGACATCCAATAATTAATCATTGCTTCAGTCATATTTCTGTTATTATTATCCTTGATATTTTCACTATGAAATATATACCGATTCATTTAATTATAAATTTATTGATTAAATGGAATTTTTATCAGTTATCTATCCATACATAATATTTATTCCTTACCTAGTTATTTTAATGGAATTCATTTCCATTTATTTATATTGTCATATTGTTTATGCCTTATCTAGTTATTTGAATGGAATGTGTTTCTAGTTATTTACATTTCCATATTTTTATGAACTTCCTTCTTGTTTTATAGATTATATGGAATATTTGTTTTCTGTTATTACCTTTCTATAATGATTATTATCACATATTCATTATTGATTCTTCTTTACTTAACCCTTACTAAGAATTTTCTCTCACACTTATTTTGTTTCCTTCCCCTAATATTCTATGAATGTTACTAAGAAAGGTATGGAAGGATATTATAGATAGAATAATGTTAATTTTTTAAAAAAATTATGTTGTAATATTTGTATTGATTTGTAATATAAGACTTTTCTATGTATGTAGTTCACCAAGACCACTAAACTATTCCATCCTTTAGGAATTGATTTCCTTGTATCTTATGCTGATATAATGGTACTAGGAAGCATATCCCGAATTTCTAAGGTCTGGTCACTACATTTGGTATCGTATAAAGTTTATTACCAACCATGGAAATGATGTTTAGTAAAAAATAGATTAGAGAAAATAATCCTCTTATATAATTTGAGTATAGTTATAGAATAACATATTAGTATTTTGGTAAGGTAGATATGATATGGTTTTTCCTAGTAATATATCTCTATCCAGATATTATCATGGGTTTATGAGTTTAAGATTAAAGATATGTTAAAATACATAAAAAAAATTCTTTAGGGTTCATCTAATGATATTATACTAAGATTTAGGATATCTTAGATAAAATTTATGGACATAAAACCCATTAGTTTAGAACATGTTTTAGTGGAAAAATTATTTTAGGAATAATTCCTTTACATTTTATAGACATAAGATTAAAGGTATTGATAACCTTTAGGGTTGATATTATTATTAATGACACAGTAATGATGCTCAAATAAGATTATTAAACCTTTTAAAAAAAATAGGTTGTATTGAATACCCTAGTAAAAATGTTATTTAATGATTAATTTCATTTCAAGGATTTCCACATTAATTTTTGGAAACTTTTTTGGAATTATATTAATATATTTTAGAAAAAGGAAAAATTTCATGAAGGGTGAAAACCCATAATATCTAGAGAGATGATGGGGCTTGGACCAATGATCTAAGGATGATATTGGTTTAACACCTAGAAATGGCTTACGTGATGTCCCGGTTAATATTTTATTTCTCTTATTTAAAAAATTTGATGAATAAATGTTAGTTATGAACTAGTATTATTAATTTTTTTGGTCAAGATATTAAGGTATTAACAATTTTGTTTTTGGATAATATTTAGAGAAATATATATATACTTTTTTATTGATCTTATGATCTATTAAATGTAAATTTTAGGGATGCATGCATAAAAAGTTCATTTTGGATATAAATTTCTTAGATTAAAGGGATATAATTGTAAATTGATCAAAGAATAACCAAAGGATGAAATTGAACTGAATAAGTAAAAAAAGACCATGTAATTATATTTCCTTATATTCAAATAAATTAAAATAAATACTAATCTTTATGAAAAGGATCTCAAAAAAATGTTATCCTATAACATTCATATCCGATGAATCAAATGGCACTTTATATCATAAAATATTTATGGTTTTGAGGTGCTCAACATTACATTTACAATTAAATTATTTTTTATTGATGAGCTCAATCATTTTTATAATTATTTATGCATTTCCTACAAATCCGTATTTTTACTTTCTGATAATTTTCTCTTACTTTAAAACCTAGTTATATGTTATTAAGTATGACTGTTATAATTATCATTATCTTTTATTATGATGATATTTTATTAAATATTTTAAAATTTGGGTCTATCAACAATAGTATTTCCATGTATTGAACCAATAATTATTTAGATCAGGTTTTAATTTCTAAGATGCAATTTATTTAAGGTGGGGAAAATATAACACCCCGAGAATTTACAATATTTTTCTTTTAGGATACATTTCTTTCATAGCTTGATTTATAAAAACCACTTAATATTATTCTACAAATAACATTATTCTTACCTTTTTCTATACATGACCTTGAATTTAGATTGTGTTACATTCAACAATGACATTGTTCAATGGCTTGTGTTATATGCATGATTGAGTTTTAAAGATACTATTGATATTATTATTTAAAATGAAAATTCCCTCTTATACATTAAATTATAATTTATAAATATTATTTATTAATTTATTAAAATATATGGTTTACATAAATATAAAAATAACTCATTTCTGACCAATCAAATAGAAATAAATATAAAAACCAATTGAATTTAAGGGAAATGTTATTATAAAAAACTATTTTTATGCACCCAAAGAAATTTTGTATTAATAAATTAAATTAATTTTTATTAGTTAATGATTTTAAAAAATATATATTATGTATTCAATAATGTTTTTATTTTCATCAAAAATATTTTATAGGCATCAATAAGAACAAATCTAATTTTTTGGATAAAAAGGTATATTTTTCAAAAGGTAGTTTTTCCGCCATTTAATGGAGAACCAATGTAAAGACCCGAAATTTTCACGTAATTTTTCTTAATTAAATGGGAATTTTACGAGTCCACAAAAATCTACTGCGCATGATTCCAAGGCTTGGTGTGCACAAAATGAATTTCTGAACTTTTTTGGGTATGTTCAGCAAACATGTGAGCAGGTTTTTGTAACTTTTGAACCGGTGCTCGGAATTGAAATTCAAGGGCACTGTTGAACTCTCAACACCGATATTCACTTAAAGGGACCTTCACCTCGACTATAGTAGGTCGAGGGTTAAATATAGAATTTTGTTTTTTCGAGGAAATGAAAATAATAATAAAATAAAATGAACTTTTGTTTTATTTTATTTTTTGAAACCTCCTTTACATGGGTTATAGTGGTGGGGAACAACCGAGTCCTCAAATCCTCCCAATTTTGAATTTAGGGGTGGGGACCACCCAACCCCTCTTAATGGTGGAGAAACCTCCCAACTCCCCTAATTAATTTTATGTGTCAACATAAAATTAAATGTAAAGATATCAATTAATTTTACGTGTCAACATAAAATTAAATACTAAGTTATTATCCATTTTTTGTGTTGGATATTTCTTTTCATTTAGGTGGAATTAAGGAACGATTTGGAAAAAGGGAATTGGGAGAGATCTTGGAGGATTATTCTCTCCAAAGAAGGACGTGTTCTCCAATGAAGAACGCACTATCCAACGTAGAACGCTCATGCCAGCGAGGAATGTCTTCAATGACAATGGACCGATGATTGAGGAAACACCAAAATCACCAACATCCATCTATCCCCAATGACATCGACTCCTTCCTTGCAGCCTCCGTCGAAAAATATTTGAGTTAAGGGTTTATTTCTATGTGTTTATCACTTCCCATGTTCTTCCCTTATAAACTAAGAAAGCGGATCAACTCTCATAAACTAGTTGATCCGCAAATGTTTTCTTTTGAGGGATTGGGAATAGTGATTGAAGAAGGTTGTGGGGATTGATGTTTTTAAATATCTTCCATACATGTTCTTGATTCCAATTGTGAACCACTTGCTACCGCTCTAACGTGGAGGGTGTGGGCCAAACAAACATGGACCGACCCATCCACCGTTCTTCTATTGTGTGTTCTTCGCGATGGTGACGATGACCAGTGCCAGAGTTTGGCACCGGTTGAACACGAGAACAGCGGCCGACACCACCGTCGACTTTGACGAAGAAAATGATTCCCCACCGCCCCACAACCTCATAGTGACACCCCATGGCCCCCACCTCACCGCGACCCTGCCACGCCGCCCTCACCGCACCACGGCCCTCCCACGCCGCCCTGTGGCCCCCACCGCACTGCATCCCCGCTGCGCCGTCCCCATAGCCCCTCGGCCCCGCAGCCCCGCCGCGCCGTCTGTGGCCCTGCCGTGCCGCCCAGCCGCTTCACCGCCCCACGGCCCCGCCGCGCCGCCCGCGGCCCCGCCGTGGCGTTGGTGGCCCCGACACCTTGTCGGTGGCCCAACCGCGCCGCCCTACTGCTTCGCCGCCCCACGGCCCCGCCGCGCCGCCCGCGACCCCGTCGTGCCTCCCCGAGGCTCCGCGTTCTTGTGGCCCTACTGCGCTGACTGCAGCATCCGCACCACCCCACAGCCTCGCCACCCTCACGACCCTGAATCCTCCACGCCGCCCCGCCCCACCCTACTCCACCAGGCTGGGCCGCCCAGCGTGGGATGGGTCGAGTCGGTCCGACCGGGTTGGACCAGACCCGGACCCACTTCAACCCATTTTCGCACTTTTGGACATAACTTCGACACCAGACGTCCGTTTGACAAACCATTAGCGGCGCTGGAAACCTTGGAGTGAGATGGTCCAATTGGTATACCCCACCGAATATTTGGATAATGTTAGGGAACAATCAGGTTGGATCGAGCACGAATCCAACCGGGCCCTCAGGACTAAAAGGATAATAACTTACAGACCGGGCGTCCGATTGACGCACTGTCTATTGTGTTGAGACCCCTATGATGTGGCCATCCTTTGAGATACATATTCAGGAGAATACATGGAAGTTGGAGTATCGACCAGAGTCTTATGGAGCGGACCCTCACGGAGACAAGCGAGCGTAGTGCGGGAATCCTGTAGCTGGCTGCGACGTGAAGAATGAAGAGCGATCCTGTGTGGGTCAGCACCGAGAAATCCGGTGTGGGTCATCACCTAGCGATCTTGTGTGGGTCAGCACCTAGAGATCCTGTGTGGGTCAACATCGAGCGATCCTATGTGGGTCAGCACCTAGCAATCCTATGTGGGTTAGCACTGAGTGATCCTGTGTGGGCCAGCTCCTAGCGATCCTATGTGGGTCAACACCTAGCGATCATGTGTGGGTCCGCACCAAGAGATCCTGTGTGGGTCAGCACTGAGCGATCCTGTGTGGGTCTTACTCTTAACAGAGTAAGATTATTTAGTAGTTACATCTAATCATCTCTACTACTGTACTTAAGTTATACCTGGTGTGAGTTGAGTCCATACATGTGTGTTACTTTCCATTGTGGTAATACCTTGGTGGTATTCTTCTGTGTGGCGTACCTGTGTGGTACTTTACTTCGTGGTGTTACTTACTTTCTGGAACAATTGATCTTGGGGATTTGGAGTTGGACTCAGTGTTTTACTCATAATTCATATGGGTTTACTTGATTACTTCGGTATATGTTTGGGAATATACCTAAGTAGGATTATCAGTTGTTTCCTTTCTTTGTGGTTTATCCTTTGTGGATTTTGTGAGACCTTGAGGGTCTTAGGGTCCCTAATGAGTATCATTATACTCAACCATGCATGGAATATGCCCGCACATCACTATGTTTGGTGCAGACGATGGACAATGCTGACTGAGGATGAGGGTACCAGGACTGGAGGTCACTCGAAGGTGGACGTTAGATGAGGCAAACTGCAGAGACGACCGTTCGTGAGATGTACCTACCCTTCAGGTAGGATCCGTGGTGGACGATCTAGAAGATTCTTTCCATCTATCAGTTGTCTTGTACTTTCCAGTTTTCCTTGTACATTCCAATTGGTCTTGTATTCTGGCACCTTTTTACTTACTGTACTCACTCTGTTTTCTATTCAGTTTACTTGAGTTCGTATCTTAATGTGTGCTTGGTTGTGTGTGTTACAGGTTATAAAGGAAATGCCTTCCCAGTTTTAGGGAATATGTCTTCGGTTCTAGTCACCAGCCCCTGGCCTATGGAAGGCAGGCTTGGGGTAGTCACGGCACGGGCCCCGGGGGACAGGTCGTGACAAATTGGTATCATAGGAGTCGGTTCTACCGTCGAACATAGGATGCTGATATTTCATTTTAACGGAAATTATGTTAGGTTTAGTGAGTGTGGTTATTAGTTTAGGGAATCCAGTGTTGGTGTAGTGGTCAACACATCCATACACCGGGACCCTGACTTCTGATTTCTGACTTAGTGCACGAAATCACTAATTGTGTGTGTGTTTTGAAGATTTTTATTTGTGATATCTTTGAGTCAGATCACCAGGTATAACTTATTGTCAGTGGTTCACCTATTTCTTTTCAAGATGTCTCCACACAGATAGCTATATAGGGTTCCGATAGTAGTACACACTGATATCCCACCAATATACGAGGCCTCGGTGCATGGCCCTTTTCCAGTAGAGGCACCTGCATAGGCACTAGCGGTACCATTACCCATTGGGCCACCGATGCCACCAGCCCCAATAGAAGAGGGTGCATGACATTTGAGAACATTTCACGAGTTCCAGCCCTAGAGGCCACCCAGGTTCAGGGGAGAGATAGACCATCAGGAGGCTAAGGAATGGCTGGAGGCTATGGTGAGAGTCTTTCAACTGGTCGAGACACCAGCCGATCTCATGTTGATCCTTGCCGCCGGTATTCTATAGGAAGAAGCAGAAAGATAGTGGAGCTTGATGCTCCAGGATCACGATGAGGTGATTCTTCTCTGTGAAAACATTGAGAGCTTGTTTCAAGCAGAGTTTGTCCCAGCGACTCTTCGCGCAGTGCACATTCAAGAGCTACTTCATCTGCAGCAGGGCAACATAACTGTGACTCAGTTCTTAGCGAGGTTCATTGACCTCTCTCGCTACTCCACATATATTGTAAGAGAACCATTATTCAGGGTCCAGAACTTTGAGCAGGTAATCCGTCAGAAGATTAGCGCTTCAATGATCTCACTGAGCATCCCGACGCAGGCGAGGGTGTTAGAGTGATCTTCCTTAGTGGAGAGTTTTCTTGCTAAGCAGTCACCAGCAGCGAGAAACACCACTAGACATCACGTAGTGGAGTCTTCTATAGCTGGCAGTAGACAGATTTCACAGAGGTCCAAGAGAACCAGATGTATAGGTGGATGACCGCATGACTCAGGATCAGTTGTGCAGGGCACCCGAGGCAGAGCCAGTCATGTCAGGTGTGGGAAGTGTTACGCATGTGGAGGGTAGGGTCACATGGCTCATGACTATCTGACCCACTGCATGGATGATCAGAAGATGGTCGAGGGACTTCCCAAGAAGAGATAGAGGCGCTACCGAGGAGGTCCGCATGGAGAAGGCTGACCTGGAGGAGGAGCTGGCCATGCAACTGGCGGTGGGCGTTGATTCAAGATGTTACCACCCCCACCACCAGGTGGTCCACCCCAACCACAGGGAGTAGGTGGACATGGGCAAGCTCAGTTCTAGGTAGTTGAGTCCTATGATCATGGCGCTCCGGAGATGATACGAGGTATGATATGTGTCTACTCCACCTTATCTGCAGTACTTATACACATAGGTTCCACTCATTCTTTTATTGCCACTTCCCTCGTTTGGAGATCGGAGATTCCGACGGAGCTGTTGGCTCGATCCTTATGGCTAAAGACTCCTACAGGAGCAGATTCGATAATTACGCATTGGTTCCGGAAGTGTGAGATTACTCTAGGAGGAGATATATTTGATTGGGTTCTCCTAGTAGCAGCGTCGAGGCCTTGCGTCGTCATCTTGGCTGTGGACTAGTTATCTATAGTCCATACTCAAATTGATTGTATTAGGCGCAAAGTGCGGTCTATTTGCACGGATGGGACTGGGTTTACCTTCATCGACGAGAAGGGAGCCTTTGCAGTATAGGATGGACTTACCCAGAGGAGAGTGAAACCGATCACTCATCAGTTGGCTAGTCTTACCCTCAAAGCAGTTGATGTGGAGAGTCCGAGTTATCCTGTAGTGGTGGAAAAGTACATGAATGTTTTCCATAATGATGTTCCAGGTCTACCTCCTCATATAGAGGTAGACTTTTACATTGACTTGTACACTAGTATGAAACCGATATCTACAACAGTGTATCAGATGTCTCTCGTGGAGCTTCGTGAGATGTAGGTACAGTTGGAGGACTTGCAGGGGAAGAGATTCATTCGGCCCAGTGTATCTCATAGGGAAACCCCGATTTCGTTCACCATGATTGATGTTGCGAGTTTGAGACTTTGTGTCGACTATCGGCGCCTGAACCAGGTGACCGTGAAGAACAAGTACCCTCTTTCGAGGATTGATGACCTCTTTGATCGGCTAAAAGGAGCACAATGGTTCTCGCAGAAAAACCTCAGATCAGGCTATCACCAGCTCAGAGTACAAGATGAGGATGTGTATAAGATGACTTTTAGAAGTAGGTACGACCACTAAGAGTTCTTGGTTATGCCATTCGGTGAAACCAATGCTCCAATAGTGTTCATGGGACTCATGAATAGGATCTCTTAGCCATACCTTGATCGCTTTGTAGTAGTCTTCATTGATGACATTTTGATCTACTCGGCTACTGAGGAGGAGCATGCCTATCATTTGTGGGTAGTACTGGACACACTCTGAGAGCACCAGATTTATGGTAAGCTCTCTAATTGCTAGTTCTAGATCTGAAAGGTTCACTTTCTGTGACATGTCATATCGGAGGCTAGAGTTGCAGTGCATCCAGTGAAGATTGAGGGGGTAATTGCTTGGGAGCCACCCAGGAGTGTGACGGAGATATGGAGTTTCTTGGGTTTGGTCGGATACTACCGAAGATTTGTGCCATATTTATCCAGAGTTTCAGCACCACTTTCAGCATTGACAAAGAAAGGGAAACCCTTCATGTGGATGAAGAGATGCCAGTAGAGTTTTTAGGATCTGAGGCAGAGGCTGACTAGTGCCCCCATCTTGAGGCTTCCAGAGGAGGGCGCTGGGTACGTAGTATATTACGATGCATCAGGGATCAGGCTCAGATGTGTCTTGGTGAAGGTTCAATCAGTGATCACATATAGTTCTCGATAGCTAAGACAACATGAGAAGAACTATGCTACCCATGCCCTGGAGTTAGCAACAGTGGTCTTCACCTTGAAGATATGGTGACATTACTTGATGTGCGAGAATTTTATAGTGTACTCTGATCACAAGAGTCTCAGGTATATCTTTTCTCATAAGGACCTAAACCCGAGACAACGACGTTCGCTTGAGTTCCTCTATGACTATGACTTTGAGATAGTATACACTCTTGGGAAAGTGAATGTTGTAGTAGATGCACTCAGCTGGAGGTCTGGTATACAACTGCTGGGTGAGGTGACAGAGAAGTTGGCCACTTTGTAGATATCCTTCCTGGAACGTGATGGAACATCTTTCCTATAGTCTCTTACATTCACTCCCACAATTCTTCAGCGAGTCAGGGAGGCACAATGTGGGGACACTGACTTCAAGACATAACATGCTCAGATATCCATAGAAAAGGAACCTGATGGATTTTTTAAAGGTGGGGAGCATGTCATCCTCTTAAAAAAACGTACCATGGTACCAGTGTCACTTCAGGAGGAACTATTGAGGGAGTTCCACACATCCCCTCTAGATGTACATCTAGGAGTGGCGAAGATGTACTAGGATCTCCGATGATAGAACAGGTGTCTGGGAATGAAGAAAGCAGTTATAGAGTTTGTCTCTCGGTGCCTCACTTGTCAGCTAGTGATAGTGGAGCATCATGTACCAGCAGGCTTGGTTCAGCCTTTGTAGGTCTCAGAGTGGAAGTGGAATAGGATATCCATGGACTTCGTGAGAAGACTTCCACATACATCTAGGGATCATGTCTCAATTTGGGTGATCGTCGATAGACTCACCAAGTCGGCCCACTTCATACCAATCAGAGAGCAGGGTTCAGTAGAGAGCTTGGGATGCCTCTATGTGTAGGAGATTGTGCGGCTACATGGAGTACCCCCAACAATTGTTTCCAATCGTGATACATGTTTTACTTCTCTACTATGGAAGGGGTTTCAAGAGGCTTTTGGGTTGCAGATTCGTTTGAGCACCACCTTTCATCCTCAAATAGATGGCAGACTGAGCGGACCATTCAGACCCCTGAGGACATGCTGCGTGCTTACTTCCTTGACTTTGGTTGCAGCTGGGAGGATTACTTGCCTTTGGTGGATATTTCATAAAACAACAGCTATCCATACACCATTGGGATGACACCTTTTGTGGAGTTGTACGAGCGACCTTACAGATCACCTTTGTGCTGGATAAACCTAGGGGAGTCAGCACTAGTAGGACCAGAGATGGTACGAGCTACCACAAAGAAAGTGCAGATCATCCAGGAGTGGATGAAGACTGCATAGAGCAGGCATAAGTCATATGCCGACAGAAGATGGAGACCTATGGTGTTTGAGGATGGTAACCACATCTTTCCATGGGTCTCACATTGATGAGGATTACGGAGATTTGGCCGAGGCGACAAGTTATCTCCGAGGTTCATCGGACCCTTTTAGGTCCTCAACAGAGTTGGTGAGGTGGATTATCACTTATCTCTTCCACCTTAGTTGCCCCGGGTGCATGATGTTTTCCACGTATTCTAGCTGAAGATATACATGCACGACCCTTCTCACATCATCGACCACGACGAACTGGATATCGTCGATGAGGTGACTTTTAAGGAGGTTCTAGTAGAGATTGAGGATCGAGAGGAACATGTTCTTTGTGGGTGGTTGATACCTCGAGTGCGCATTTGTTAGCAGCATGAGAACCTCCAGGAGAGCACATGGTAGCGGGAGGCTCAGATTCGTGCTTAGTACCCTCACTTGTTCCCTTAGTTTGAGTTGTGTTTTACAGGGGTGCAAAGCCCTGAGGTGGGGAGAATGTAAAGACCTTGATTTACATGTATTTTTTTAATTAAATGGGAATTTATGAGTCCAAGAAAATTAATAATGCGTGATTCTGAGGCCCGATGTTCCTGGAATGAATTTGTAATCTTTTTTTCAGGTACGTTTAGTAAACGTGCGAGTGAGTTTTTTTAGCTTTTGAACCGGTGCTTGGAATTAACATTAGAGGGCATCGCTGAACTCAAAGCACCGATATTCACTTAAAGGGACCTTCACCTCGACCGTAGTAGGTCGAGGGTGAAAGATAGAATTTGGATTTTTTATGGAAATGAAAAAATAATAAAATAAAATAAACATCTATTTTATTTTATTTTTTGAAACCTCCTCTACATGGGTAATGGTGGTGGGGACCACCTGAGTCCTCAAAACCTCCCAATTTTGAATTTAGGGGCGGGGACCACTTGACCCCTCTTAATGGGGGAGAAACCTCTCAACTCCCCCAGTTAATTTTATGTGTCAACATAAAATTAAATGTTAAGTTATTAATTAATTTTGTGCGTAAACATAAAATTAAATGTTAAGTTATTATATAATTTTTGGGTTCGCTATTTATTTTCTTTTTGGTGGAATTGGGGAAAGGATTGGAAAAAGATAATTGAGAGAGAGCTTGGAGGATTATTCTCTCTAATGAAGGACACGTTCTCCAACGAAGAACGCGCTCCCCAACTAATAACGCTCATGCCGGTGAGGAATGTCTTCAAAAACAAAAAAATGATGATCGAGGAAACGCCGACGTCACCGACGTTCATCTATCCCCAATGACATTGACTCCTTCCTTGCGGCCTTCGTCGACAAATATTCGAGGTAGGGGTTTATTTATATGTGATTATCACTTCCCATGTTCTTCCCTTGAAAACTAAGAACGCGGATCAACTCTCATAAACTAGTTGATTCGCAGATGTTTTATTTTGTAGGATTGAGAATATTGATTGATGAAGGTTGTGGGGATTGCTGTTTTTAAATATCCTTCATGCACATTCTTGATTCAAATTGTGAACCACTTGCAACCGCTCTAACACAGAGGGTACGAGCCAAATGAATATGGATCGACCCATCCACCGTTCATCTTTTCTGTGTTCTTCGTGATGGTGACGACGACCGGTACTGAAGTTTGGCACCGGTGGAACACGAGAATGGCGGTCGACACCACTGCCGACCACGACGAAGGAAACGGAGCGCCACCACCCCGTAGCCTCACCGTGCCTCCCTGTGGCCTCGCTGTGCCGCTCCACAGCCATGGCCGACCCGCAGCCACCGCTTCCCCGCAGTCTCGCCATGCCATCCTAGGCACCACCGCCCTGCGGCCCCACCGCATAGTCTGTAGCCCCACTGCGCAGTACGTGGCCCCCCCATGCTGCCCTATAGCCTCGCCTCCTCGCGGCCTCACTTTGACGTCCGCGGCCCCGCCGCACCGCCGTGCCGCCCGTGGTGCTGCCGCGCCATCCGCGACCTCGCCGCGCCGTTCACGGCCCCACCATGCCGCCTTGAGGCGCCGCAACCCCAGGGCCCCACCGCACCGCCCACGACCCCACCGTTCCTCCCCACATCTTTGCTGCCCTCACGACCCCGAGGCCTCTGCGCCGCCCCGCGTCGCGAGGCCGTGTCGCACTGCGTGGGTTGGGCCGGACTGCCCAGCAGGACGAACCGCCCAGCACGGGCTGGGCTACACCACGGGCCATTCCAGACCGAGTGGGTCGGGCCGGGTCGGTCCAACTTAGTCAGACCAGACCGAGACCAACTTCGACCCATTTACGCTCTTTTGGACATAACTTCGGTATTGAGCATCCGTTTGATGAACCATCGGCATCATTGGAAACCTTGGAGTGAGACGGTCTCTTTGGTATGCCCCACTGGAGATTTGGATAAGGTTGGGGAATGGTCAGGTTAGTTCTACCACAAATCCAACTGGGCCCCTGGGACTAAAAGGCTAATAACTTATAGACCAGACATCTGATTGATGCACCATATGCTGCGTTGAGACCCTTATGACGTGGAGGTTCTTTGAGATACTTTCTCTTGAGACTTTGTGGTAGTTGGAGTATCGACCAGTGGATTTTGGAGAAGACCCTCCTGAAGAAAAGCGAGCATACTGCAGGAACCCTGTAGCTGGCTGTGACATGAAGAATGAAGAGCGATCTTGTGTGGGTGAGCACCGAGCGATCCTATGTGGGTCAGCACCTAGAGATCCTATGTGGGTCAGCACTTAGCGATCCTGTGTGGGTCAACACCAAGAAATTCTGTGTGGGTCCGCACCTAGTGATCCTGTGTGGGTCAGCACCAAGCGATCTTGTGTGGGTCAACACCTAGCGATCCTCTGTAGGTCAGCACCTAGCGATCCAATGTGGGTCAACACAGAGCGATCCTATGTGGGTTAGCACCGAGTGATCCTGTGTGGGTCTACCTCTTAATAGAGTAAGATGATTAAGTAGTTAAATCTAATCATCTCTACTACTATACTTAAGTTATAACCGATGTGAGCTGAGTCCATACCTGCGTGGTACTTTCCTTCGTGGTAATACCTTGGTGGTATTCTTCTGTGTGGAGTACCTGTGTGGTACTTACCTTCATGGTATTAATTTCTTTTTGAAACAATTGAGCTTTGGGCTTTGGAGTTGGACTCAGTGTTTTCCTTATGATTGAGATGGGTTTACTTGATAACTTAGGTATATGTATGGGCATACACCTAAGTAGGGTTATCTGTTGTTTCCTTTATTTGTAGTTTATCCTTTGTGGATTTTGTGAGACCTTGAGGGTCTCGGGGTCCCTAATGAGTATCTTTTTACCCAACTATGCATAGTCTTTTCCCGCAATTCATTATGTTTGGTGCAGACGACAGACAACGCTGACTGAGGATGAGGGTACTAGGACTGGAGGTAGCTCATAGGTGGACGTTAGACGAGGAGAACCGCAGAGACGACCGTTCATGATCTATACCTACACTTCAGGTAGGATCTGTGGTGGACGATCCAAGAGATTCTATCTATCTATCAGTTATCTTGTACTTTCTAGTTTTCCTTGTACTTTCTAGTTGGGATTGTATTCTGGCCCCTTTTTACTTAATTTACTCACTCTGTTTACTATTCAGTTTACTCGAGTTTGTATCTTGTTGTGTGCTTGATTGTGTGTGTTACAGGTTATAAAGGCAATGCCTTCCCAGTTTTAGGGAATACACCTTCAGTGCCAGTTGCCAGCCCCTGGCCTATGGAAGGCGGGCTTGGGGTAGTCACAGCATGGGCCCCATGAGACGGGTCGTAAAAACCTATTTTAAAAATAAATTTTGGAAATTTTATAAAATTTATATGAAAAAATAAACTAAATTTTTGAACATATAATGTCAAAATTATTTTAGGGTGAACTTTTGGTATTTTTCTCTAAAGAATCTTTTTTTGATGAATAGTGAATCATACTAAATTTTAATTAAACATTGAATTTTATTCTATATAATTTTGTGTTAAATTATATTAGTAATTTTTTTATAATGTTTTTAGATAAATTTTATATCTATTAATACAATTTATTTCAATGGAATAATTTTTATATTGAATTTATATATAAAAACTTAGTGAACGTTTGAACATTTTCACTTTAAGAACCTAATTTCCCATCCCATCTATGAGATTAATTTTAAGTTAAATCCTATCACATCTATGATTGTAATTTGAAAAAATGGATACAATATTTGGAATCATAATAATGTTTAATTTAAATTAATTTCAACATAGTTTTTTACCAAAAAATTTATTGAATAAAATTAAAATAAATTACTGCGATTAAGGTGAAAATGAGTTTACATAGTGGTTAAAAATTAATTTTAAGGTTCAAAATGGCTTGGAAGCATATACAAAACCAATTATATTTACTAATTTAAAACATATACAATATATTCTTGAATTTGATTCAATATTTTAGGAAGATTACATGAAAGAGACCCCTCAATAGTATTTACCTTTTTATATTTATAAGAATGACACTCCTCCTCCGCTATAAAAGGGAATTTATGTCCCCCACTTCTTCAAACCTATGAAGCCATTTGGGATGACCAAAACCAGAAAATATAAAGTCCAAAAATTATTACCATCATCCAATAAGCCTCAATTTGGTCATAAATCCAACCAAATAAGTCTTTTAGTGAAAAAAGGAGTTACCTGAATAAGAGGTAACATTCTTCAATAAGCTCTTTTGTTTTATTTCTTTATCCACCAATTAAATTATTTTTATATTATGATATATAGTAAAATCAGTATCCCAAATAATCTTATATATATATATTTTCAAGGGTATGTCTTACACTATCACACACTTCCATGAAATGGGATACACAATCATCGTTTGTCTGTACGGAATACTAATGTCTCACAAACTGATGTTGTTCGTTATTCCAATACCACCTTCGATGGTTGGGAATAATGATGGATATACAGTTTATATTTGATATATATTATATTTATAAATTATTTATGCTTCTATAATTATTTTGAAATACATACATTCTTGGTTTCCATTTTGTGGGAATATTATAATGTTGTTTGTGTACATGTGGACTACCACCTCGTCAAAGTGTTGTGATTCATTCACAACTTAAATGAATTGTATTAAGGATGGTTTTAATAGAAATATGTGATATATATGATATAAATATATACCATTTACTTTTCACTCTTTTAATAGGAAAAGAAAATGGAAACAATGTTCTTGCGCATGTAAGACCCGCCATCTTCATGAATAGTGTATTTCAATTCCTATCACCACACATTATGGATTAATATAAATAAATATATAATGAATATATATAATATATAAATCATGTTTTAAATTCTTCATATAATTAAATCATGATATAAGTCATAGGAACAAAAATAACAAGTCAAAAGATACACGAAAAATAAAGCAATTAGCACTAGAAATGATGAAAACGATGAAAGATTATTAACAAATGGGTGATAAGATGTTATAATAGGATAATATATATACAATAAATATTAATTTTATTATGAAATAATTTATTAACATGTTTAAAACCATTATACAGGAGGTTAAATGGTGTTCAACAAAAAATGAGAATATGGTAAGGAATTCTTTCCTAATTTCATTTCATTGACGCATATTGTATTATTATACACTTAACTTATTTTATTTGGTGTATAAAATTCTCATTTGATATGTAATATCATTAATAATTAATTATTAATGGTATTTTAAGTTTAAATTTAATTATTTCATCTCAGGTAATTTTAATTAAGACTTACCTAGTGGTAAAAAATTTCATAACTAAATTTATTTTCATTGAGTTATATTACTTTCTCATTATTGTTAATATACTATGATTTTTTATATAATTATTTTTGACTATCAATTTTTTTATTTCTATTTATTTAATTTTGATTTATAGTTGATAGATATAATTCAATCATTTTTTTATTCTCACTTAAAGGTTATGGTCTTTTCAAGGATTTACTTCACCAACTAACTTTATTCAAGATTGTATACACATCAATTTCCATTAAAGGAAAGTATTTTATCATTGATTTATAAGCCCATTAATTTTATTCTTCTTCTTATTCAAGATTATTTTCAAGTAAATGTACCAATTTTATACTCATTGGTTTATAAATTGTTTTATAAAATGTTTTTAATAAAAGACGATTTCATTTCTCTCTTGGATTGGAAATCTATTTTCATAAAAAACCATGATTTATAAAAAAAATAAAAAAAGTTCTTTAACCTAATAAAAATGATTTATTAAAATAAATTTTTACCCACTTTTTCATTTATGAAAAAAAATAAAAGGAACATTATTTTCTATTTTAGAACAATTCACTTTCCTAACCTTTTTATGATGCCAATGGAATGTTCTTTTTACCTCATACAGAATTACCGACCATCATTTCATTGATGAGTCCTTTAAAATTTTAATAATATATTTTTAATTATTTTTTTTAAATGTTATTTTCCAAAATAGGGAATTTAACTTTTTTTTTTCAAAAAGTTGATTGTATTTTGCTCAAGAATGTGTTTAAAGATTTTTTATTTCATCACAAAAAATGACCCTTATTATTAATCTAATGGTTATACATCATATTTATTCCGTCCTTATTATTTCTCTGAATAATTTATGATTATTTTTATGAAGGATAATATTTAAATTAACTTCCTTGATTCCTTTTTATATTCCCCTTGAAATATTCACTAGACATTAAATATCTCTTAACTATTTATGTTATTTATCTTGGATATTTTTATTTCCGAAACCTGATACCATTCTTAAATAAGGTTTTTACTTATTTAGTTATTTGATTATATGGGGAATAATTAAAAAATACGTAGTTTTTACTCAATATGGATATTTGATAATGCATATTGATCATTAATTAAATTTATTTTTCAATTTATGAGGAATTATTTGGACTGGCAGTGATAGGTGGGGCCAAAATATTATATAGCCCCTTGATGCATTGAGAGGTTTCCATGAGACAAATTGGTTTTCTAAATTAGATGGGTTTAAACTTGCAGTTTTAAACCATGTTTTGAACGGTTTTTATGGTATAGGTTTTCATGTGCCTTAGACATGATTTCCAATAATAAAGTATTTATTTATTTAGATTTTAGTTATTTTCATCCATGAGATTTTCACTATGGAAAAATATATGAATGAATTTCATTCTCAGTTTATTGATTAAATAGAATGGTTTTTAGTTATCTACTTTCCAATATTATTTATTACTTATCCATTTATTTGAATGTAATTTTTTTCTAGTTATTTACCCTTCCATATTGTTTATGCCTTGTCCAGTTATTTGAATGACATGATTTTCTAGTTATTTACCTTTCCATATTGTTTATGCACTTACGTCTCAGTTTATTTATTATATGGAATGTTTGTTAAGTTATTACCTTAAAATATTGATTATTTTAATTTACTTATTATTTTATTATCTATACATAACCCTTACTAAGAATTTAATATCACCATTATTTTGTTTCCTTTCCCTAGGATTCTATGATGCGTACCAACAAGGACATGAAAGGTTATTCTAGATAGAATAATGTTATTTTAGAAAAAACAATGTTTTAATTTGTGTATTGATTTTTATTACATTAATCTTGTATGTATCTAGTTTACCCACACTAATAAACTATTCAGCCCTTTGAGACATGTTTTCCTTGTATCTTATACCAATGTAATGGTATTAGGCACCAGATCTGGGATTTTTATGGTTGGGTCACTACATATTTCGTTTCTATGTAGTTTGTGTAATGGTTGAATCATACCATTAGACTTATGACATTCACCCTTAACTAAATAACATACCAAGAATTGAGATACATAATCAACAATATCCCTCTTATTATTTCCCCAAAAAAATTCTCTATGAGATCTGTATACATATTTTTTCTTCTAGGATGGATAGAGAATGAGGAGCTTTGTAATTTATGAAAAAATCCTACATCAATACTAGTATTGAAAAAACACATTTATAATTTCTAAACATATCAACCCATCGTGGTTAAGGATAATCTTTGGATGAATATTTACATTATTTGTAGTTCCATATCTTCTTTCTACGCCTCCTTAATCATCACATGAATGGATGGAAGAACATTCATCAGAGAAAGATATGAACATTCCCCTTTATATATGATTTCAGGGATTTTCCCCTACAATTCCTTAAGTAATGAATCTCTTTCAATAATCATCAAGGAAAAAAGTAGGGTATTTCTTATATAGAGCATCCGGAACCTTGTTCACCTTCCAAGGGTGGTAATATATTGAGTATTAATAATATTTAATAAAAAAAAACTATATCCTCCAGCACATATTCAAGTATTTATTCATGAATACATACTTCTATATTTTAGGATCAATATATATATATATATAAATATATATATATCACACCTTTAACTATATAGATAATTAATTCATATTATCAATTAAAAATTACTGTTTTCATCTGTAAATCATTTGTAGATCATGTTTTATCATAAATATTCAGTTGGAATGTGGAATATGAAACATTCAAGTCATTATACTTGAGAACACATCTCAGCCCCTTATTTGGGGAATCAATATAAATCATAACCACTTCTCTATAATAGGGGAGTGTAAGAATAGGTGTAGTGACCAACCTTCTCTTTAGATCCTTAAACATTTCATCACAATCCTATATCGAATGGAACATGTTTCCCTCTTTCATCAACTAGGTTATTGAATTTTATAGCCACAATAATTTTCTCATGAATAATCGGTAGAATCCAACCATCCTAAAAAATATACAAATCACGATCATCATGGTTGGTGTAGGAAATTGTTCAATAACTTCCATTTTAGAATGATCCACAAATATACCCTCTCTTATGATCACATGACCCAAGAATGAAACATTCTGTATAAAAAATAAACACTTGATAGATTTTTTATATAGTTTCTCATTCATCATCATCTTTAACAATATCCTCAAATAAACTTCATGATCTTCATTTATCCTTGAATATATAATAATATCATCTATAAATACTACCAAAACTGATCAAGGTAATCTCTAAAGCCTTTATTCATTAGATAAATATAGATGGTGGAGTAATAGAAATGTCCAAATGGAATTTCTATAAATTCATAATGGTAATACCTCATATGTAAGGTTATCTTTCACATATCCTCCTTTTTATCCTCAACTAGTGATATCCAAAATAATGGTCAATATTTGATAAGTAGAGAACCCAACATAGTTTATCAAAAAAGTCACCAATACGAGGTTGTAGATACTTGTTCTAGATATTAATCATGTTGAACTCTCAATAATCAATAAAACACATACTGAACCATCTTTATTCTTAATAAAAAAGGAACACGTGCTTCCTTTGGTGATGAATTGGGGTGCATGAATCCCTTTTTTAGATCCTTATATAGTTTCTCCTTTAATTCCTACACCTCAATTGAGGAAATTCTATATATGGTATTTGATTTTGGTATTGCACTAGGTATAAATTCTATTGAAAAAACATTAAAATTTAAGGGAAGATTGGAAAATAAATCAAGAAATACATCAACATATTCCCTGACAATATGCATATATTCAATGTTGAGTTTCTAAACAACTATTTGAGATAAATACCCCTCATGAAGAGGTAGTTAGAACCATATAAGGGAAGTAATTTCCATTAGATGCCCATGTTCATACATGAATCGATAAACACTTAGAGGTTGATTTAGAATATCAAATGTGACTTTCCTTCCACAAAAATTAATATGGGATCTACATAAAGAGAGAAAATTATTTCTAAAAATCACATCAAATTACACTAATGGAATAATAATAATATTTTCATGTGGAACATTCTTAAAAATATCAACGTGATATCCCAAGCTCTAGAGTGGAGGATAAATATGCATTAATTATCAAAATTCACTTTAGAAATTGACATGCCATAATACTTTTCTTATTTACTTGTTATATGAGTTAACTCTTAGATTAGGGAATTGACTTGGATAGTTAAAAGGCTCCCCAAATTAAATACATTGAACTATAATTTGTACCTTTGGATGTACATTATTCCCATCCACCATACTATTAATTTTTCCTTTTCAATTAGTTTCTCCTTGTTTCCATACATAAAACATAATCATGTTCCTTTTAGAAATTTCCCCGGGTAATTCTTCCCCCTATTCTTAACATATAGGAAGATGAATCCTCTTCCTTATATGGTCCTTATCACCTAAATTTACTAAAGCTCTATTTTAAATAATTTATAGAGACTGTAAACTTAACTAGGATTGTGTTACAAATAATAATTCACGATATATGATTATTCATAAGAAAAATATTTTTCATTATAACTCCCATTCCATTTGATTTCTCAAGAGAATAGTCACTATATTATACTTCATGTTCTTTATTAACACAATTAACATAGGTTCCATCCATTGAAAAAAACCAAAAAGCATAGTCTGAGCAACAAGAATATTTAATTAGTGTAATAAATCATATGATAATGAAAATAATTCTATTATTTCATAAATTATAAAACCTTATTATCATCCCATTACACATTAAGTTCATAATATACTAGTTTTATTTATCACATGTTATCATATGTTCTATCTTTTCTTTATTCATGATGTTTCATAAAGAGAATGTTAATTAAACAAATCATGTACACTCAAAGTGTCAAAATAAGTATGTGGTTAGGGAACTTATTTATACACTAGGTGAATATATAGTTAATAACCAACCATCCTTTTTAGGGTTATTACCCCTAAGTGAATCTATTCCATATCCAACATCAACTTTTTTGTATCTATATATCGATTTAATTTCTAGAAAACTACATAATATCTACATTACAAAAACTTCATGGAATTATCCAACACATATACTTGTTCCTAGGGTTTTCAAGAAATTTTTATAATTATAATATCCAAAAATAACTAAACTCCACAATGATACAAACTCAGGTGACCCGAGCATCAGTTTCATAAATATTACATCATTTTATGTGAATAATAAATACATATAATATTATACACACCCAATAACTATAAAGGTATAGTGTCTTTGGAAACTAGATTTAAAATACAATTATTTTATAAAATATCTTCATCATCGACCATAGTAATTCTTCTCATATAGTACCCTTCTAAACTGATATTACATAATACACTTCATCATAACCCAGGGAAATGGAAACATAAGAAGAGGTGGGATCAAATTCTTGGTAAGGGAAAACATGTGAGACATTAATTCAAAAATCATAAGTGAATATAAGATTTTAATTTGGGTATAATAATAGAGTCATGTTATATAAAGGTCATACCAAAATAAATCTCAAATAATGATTCATGGCCTTATTATTTTCCATAATATAGTACATAAGTTATAAGAGTGTGTATCATTAAACAATCATAATCCATGACAACATAACTTTGGAACAAGAATATGTAAAAATAAAGTGTCATAAAAATAAGCATACAAATCATATTTTATGGATACCCACTAATAAATTCTACACATAATATTTTATGGTTACCCACCAAGACAATAATCACAATATATGTCAAGGTTATCTACCATGAAATTATTCACATAGTATTATTAGGATAACCACCTATGTACCTTTGTGAAGTTGGTATTAACACCTATATACCCTCTTGGGATTAGGATATACACTCATGTACCCATTGATATCATAAGAAATAAAATATTACCCATTTAATTATAGGTTTATAATAGGCACACATGTTACAAAATTATAAATAATTTTTATATATTCCATAAAAACAAAACAATATTCATCATTCCATCATAGCTTAATTAACCCATGATAAAGAAATGGGTTTTTATGGAAACATCATAAAAAACAATCTTCATTAATCATCAATAGAAAGGAATTGAGTGGTATTATAAGATAAAATCCCCATTTATTCATGATAATCTTTAAAGGATGTTGACATTAATGAAAAATATCTTTTATAAAAGTAGTAAATGTATGATTCAAAAAATAAGATAAATCAAAATTTTCTTTTGGTGACTTCTAAAACAAAAAATTTACAAAATAATGGAAATATAGTTTAAATTTTATATCCTAGGAAATTTTAAAGAAATATTTATGAAAATTAAATTACATGATGATGGAAGAATAAGCTCATGTCATATTCTTTAAAATGAAAATATTCCTTTCACACATTTGTAAAAAGTCAAAAGTGAGTCACATGAAAACATTGGAAACTATTCAAGTTAATAATGTTTCAATAAATATAATTCTAGTATAAAATAATTTAATCAAATATTTAATAATAAATTAAAACATCCATAAAAAGTTTTATTAAAATGGATATGGAAGTGAAATGTTCCCGATAAGAGGAAAAATGAGGTCAAATTTTGTTAAAAAACTACCTTTAGTAATTTTGAGTACCAAAGATGGAAAAATTGCACTAATACTTAGAAAACATAGAAATAACCAGATGAGATGAAAATATATTTGGTTTCATAGATATATAACACGTAATTTCCCATAATGTTAATTTAAACAGGAGTAATCTTTAATAAAACGAGACTATAACATAAACCCTTACAACAGTTTTTGACTATCATCATAAACACTCTTGAACTCATGTGAAATATATTTAAATTTACTATATATATATATATAATATAACCATATTTATACATATATTATAATATATAATTACCTTATAATTTATAATTACACATTTATTAACAATTCATTATTAAAATCAACATTATAGGTGTTAACTATTTTGTTTCCCATGCATTTTTTAGTCTAACAATTTAGGTACTTACACCTTGATCATGGATTCATCATATCCAAAATATTAATCATGTAATAAGTATAGTATTTACTAATTATATAAACTTTTATAACCGTTAGTATAATTTTAGGATGAAAATTTAATTTCATCCCATAATATAGATGATAGTCTGTACATACACATGAGTGGTGTTTTTATTTTACACCGAATTGAAATTAAAAAGGAAAATAATAATATATGGTTATAAAATAATAATAATATTGTAAATATCAAATATATAGTCATTAAATATATCCTTATTACCATCCTTGTTAAGAGGAATTGAAAAATGAATCACATCGCTTCGTGGAGGTGGTAGTCCACACATATGCACAAGTGATGTTATCATTTTCCAATGGATGTGAAACTAAAAATCTAGAAAATATTTTTTCTTTAAAGAATCATAATTATGTCATAAAAATAATATATATCAATTAAATCTTTAAATATACCCATCCATGAGATGCAATGACAAAAAAAAAACACATCACTTCGTGGATATGGTAATATGTTTGTACACATGAGAGGTGTTTTTATTTTACATTAAATATAAAGGACATAAAAAATGGTAGTAACATTAATATAAAAAATTCAGGTATATTAATAATACTAATTTCATTATTTTAATATGTTAATATAATAATTGGAGGAGGTTAAGGAGTAAAGAAACATGAAAGGGATATGTAAAGATAATTACCTTTTAATGAGGCATCTTCCATTAGATTACACCTCAAGCCTTTTTAATTTGGACACTTGGTGATACCAAGGCCTCAATGGAGTGGGGTGAAAATTTGGGAAGGTATTTTGGATATTATTGTCCAAACTAGAGGTCTCAAGTGGTGTTCTTAAGTGATAATAATAGGTTCCCTTTTATAAGTGAGGTAGGTGGAAAACTTTTAAAGGATTGAAACATTATTGTATAATATATATATTACTCAATTCAAGTGGTTCAAAATGTGATTTATTTAAAGATAAAATGGATATGGTATAAATCCAATCAACTAATGATATTTAATAGAATTTATGTGTTATAATAAAACATATCTCTTAGGTTAATCCCTCCTTTAACCGTTTTAAAACTTATCATGGTAATTAAATTATCATGGTAACAATTAATCATGGACAAAAATTTTGTTTAACATAATAACTAATATTAATTATTTTTATTTAAAATATGAAATCCATTTTAAAATATTAAAATACTATAATTGTTAATGATTAAATCTAAAATTTGTATGTAATAATTATAAAAAAATTAGAAAAAAAGTATATTTATGTGTAATAATTAATTTGTACATATTTAGGACAATGTTCTTAGGAACACTTAGGTATATAATCAACATTGAGGAATGGAGTGAATTAGGTCTGGAGTATTTGTATTCCAATTTTATATTTTTATCACTTTACCTATTATACCAATTAGTATCTTAATTCTCTTATTTTATTACATTTCATTTGTTTGTTAACACACACACAAAAAGTAGACATAATATTTACAAGGTTTACCATTCAATAATAAAGGCTAGGCCTTAGTGTAATTGAGAAATATTCCTTAATTAAACATGAATCTTTAATGAGATACCTATTATAGTGGGTTATCTAGAAAAAACTATTGAACCTGAAGTGTGGTTCGCTATACTCAAGTGGGTGTGGGGAATAAACAATATTGAGTCTCGATACTAGTAATAAATTATTTATAATACAACATGTTTATAGATTTCTATATTACTTATAGAGATAGACTTAAATTTATCTAATTTCTTTTCAACACCAAAAAATTAATCCACTAGTTGAGACTTATGGTAAATTTCATAGTTATTCTTTATTATTCTTTTCCATTTACTTTTATTGTTTACACAACAATGTGAAAGAAAATTCTCCTCTCTTTATCTTGTATTAACAGTAATGAACTCACTCTTTTCATCAGATGGATTGAGTGATGCAACATATTTTTATTATTCCTTTGAAAATATATATACAAAATAACTTCTTCTCTTTGACTATATTCTTATTATATTTTTCTTTTTTTGTAAAATATTCTCTCAACACATTTTCTACTTCCCTCTTCTTTCTTTAGTGCACTTGAATTTCACTGGATCTTCATCTCTTCCCCTGTTATTCTTATTTCATTCTTATTTAATGAAAAACAATATTTAATAGATATCATATCAATTATTAAAATATTTATTATGTATATGAATGACCATATTCAGATATCTCTATTCTTCTTCAATACTAGAAAATATTTTCTCAATTTTGTGTATTAGATCAACAAAAACATACACATGTTATACATATTTCAATACACATATATAATTATAATAAATGAAACATAATTTATATTTTCCTCTCTCCCCTTATCATCCTAATATTTAGAAAACCACATAAATACATGGTTTCAATTACCACATCTTAAGGAAATTAAAATCTTCCCAGATCATTAGCACTGTTCCATTGACTAGATTCAGAAATCCTTACCTCATCTTCTTCACATAGAAACTATGTATTGTAAAATTATCAGTAAGTAAAAGAACATTTATTAACTATTTTGGTTATTATTCTACTCATATATCCATAATAATTTCATGAAATTAATAAGTTTTTAAATATATTCATGAATGCATGAAACTTATTTGGTTGTGAAAACTCAATTTTCAGCAAAAGATAATACCACAAATCCTTGTTCTATTTTATACCTTCTTAAAATATGATAAATATAGTATTTTTTTATATACAGAGTACTTCACCTACTATTATCAAAATTAAATACCCAAAAGTTCGGGGTCTTCTTCTAGGTCTTAACATGGTTAATAAATAACTACAATCATTGGTTCTTAGTTAAAAATCATTTATGACATAGAATTGTCCTGAAAATTTCTTCTTAAACCCATGATAACTTTTCCATTAATAATGCATGGAAATTATTTCATGAATTCATATGAAAATGTCACTTATGTCCATAAGAATGAGTTTCAACTTGTGTGTTTTCCTTATCTTATCTTCTTCACAAACCACCCTAAAATATGATCATAATATTGTGGCTATATTTAATTTGAGATATAGTCACCAAAGAATATTTATAATATAAAACCTATAGGTGGATTGACCTTCTTCATTTCATCAAAATGTTCAAAATAACATGTGAAATATAAATTATAAATGTCAAAATAGGCCATTGGGAATAACATGGGTTTCAAAATGTTATTTATAAACTACCTCATGCATGGAAACTCATTATTCATAGTCAATAGGATTCTTCCCATTGAAGAAAATCTTTAGTCACAAAAGATCATACATCATGGATGATCTATCCAATTCCACAGGAATTATCTATCCTCATCGAAGCACTTCATACATACAGAATATCCATACCTCATAGAAGATCGTTTCTATATAACATCCCAACCGAGGATCCAATGAAATTGTGCCTCGAACCAATCAGTTACATAGACTCAAAGCATGCCTCCCCGTATGCTAGAGGTTATCAAATAACATCTAGAATCTAATGGTGGTACATTCGGGATACTATACCCTCATGATCAGATTCAAAAAGTGTTGTGAGAGGTAATAATCAATATATGCAATATAAATAACTTAGTAGTAGAAGAAATTAATAACTTAAAATAAATATTAAATGAATAAAATGGTCAACACCAATGTAAAGTCATGAATTTCAATGTGATTCTACAATGTACAGCAAAAATACATATTTTAGGTACAATAAAAACAATTGATAAATAAAAGATTAAAATCACCAAAAGGCCATATCCATGATAATTATGAGCTATTTCTCAGTACTGTGCTCCTATGCTACCATGAACTAGAGTAATAGTACATGCATAATCAATGATCATGAACATGAAACCAAGAGATCTGTTTGGGTACCAAATAGAAGCCTAAATAGGACGTGAGATAAACTCATTAGGCCACAAAAAACAATGTCTAATTATATCTATATTGTGAATATGAAATTCAATAGTGTAAAGGTAGAGAAAATAAGTTAGTGTATAAATAAATGTAAACTAGGTGAACTCGAGTTCTTCAATGGACACCCGACCAACAATACCCACTTTGGATTAAGACAAAATGATTATGAACTAGTGCCCATATATATATATAATTATATAGATATGTATGTATAAATATAAAAAATATATGTAGTGGAATATGTAGCCATATATATATATATTAGGACTATCTAGGATGAAAGGTAAAACTCTGTTGTCCATGTGTAGTCATAAGAGTTTTCAGAGAGTTATAGAGGAAATTATGACCAAATATCATAAATAATGAGTGACTCCATGCCTGGGTATCATAATTAAAGTGGGACACCATACCCAAATATCATAATCAGGAGAGGATTCTATGCATGAATATAATAATCAAGAGGTACAAAATTCCCGAGTATCACATATCATAATAAATTCCATGCCCGAGTATAATATATCATAGGGGATTATATTCTTGAGTATCATAATTCATAAGGCGATTACAAGGCTAAATATCATAATTGAAGAGGGATGTAACATCCCATGATCCATCACATTCTCATGTGGCTGAAACAAGTTAGTTACGAGCCTCGATTGCACCTTCTTATGCTAGATATTTTTGACTAGAAGTTGTGGTGTGATATATATAGTGGGGAGATTATACAGATTGGTTAAAGAGTTACAAAATTGTAGTAATAAAAATTATCATTCATATTAGAGTATCATAAATAATGGAAATAATAAGGTACAGTTGAAAAACCAAACAATAATGTAAATTGAATAATAAAATAATTAATAAAGGAATAACTTAATGACATGATGAGATGTAACTAAATTTATTGATAGGATTAGTTCAAATCAAAGACTAGAAGACTCAAATAAACAATCTATAAGAAACTGGTCTAGAACCCCATGTCAGTCCCATATCCAAACTCCATCCCATATAATAGGAAACAATCAATAAGGTGATCCCTTTATCTTGTCAAATCTTACATCCATATAATCTTCTTGAGTACCGAATAGAGGCCAAAATAGGGTCGAGTATAAACAAGTAGGTCAAAACCACCATTTCTAAACATAACTAGTTTGATAATAAGTGCATGAATTAATTAAATAATAGGTTTATTAACTATTTTAATAATTAAGTTAATACCATATCAACCTACTTCGGAACTATGCTGGAATATCTCTATGCATGCATAACATCCATGCCAACGATAACCATATATTAATTGTATAACATAACCTACTTCAGCACTATATTGGAATATCTCTAAGCACATCACATAACCATTCCAACCATAACCATATATCCATGGTATAAATCAAAATTTTTTGGGTCAAACTCACTATTTAATAATTTCATCAATCAATCAGGGATGATCCTTATATATAATCATTACATCATGTATCAAGGTCAAACATGGTTTATAAGAATTAGATCTTTTATCAGGTCCAAGCTTGGTATATAATCTTTAAAAAATGTATCAGGGAAAATATTGATATATAATAATTACAACTTGTATCAAGGCCAATCTTGGTGTATAAGAATTACAACATGAATCACTGGGTATAACCCACTATATAATAATTACACTAACAAATTTCTTGCCATAGTAGTAAGGATACCACAATATCACAATATAAGGATCAATGGTCAATTATGAAAATTACCATTCATCTTCCTATTACATGATTCATTTATCATTTGTAAATTACTACTATTATGTTAGTTATTAAAATAATCAATCCAAGCCTATGGTGAATCTATATCAAGCAATCACCGAAAACTAATGTCATGACAAACAATATTTAAGAGATTATCCGGTTTAAAATAAATTGGCTACAAAATGATTTTATAGAATAAATCCAATTCATCATTTAATTAATTTGTTTTGCATGAAATCTTGGAACAATTCTCAATATTTCACATAATTCTTAATTAATCAGAAGTTAGGGTTAATTTATAGACCCTCCACCATTAATTAGATACTAACTCACCACTTCTAGTGGAAAGATCCAATGAGAAAGAAGGTGTAGAAGATCACAAGATGAAACCTATATTAAATTAGATTAAGATTGACATCAAACCCAAATGCAGTCCATTGATTCCACCACCCTAATAGATAACAACATAAGAGGAAGAGGAAACCAAATCCAAAGACACACTAGGGATCAA
This sequence comes from Viscum album, assembly GCA_963277665.1. Classification (NCBI taxonomy): domain Eukaryota; kingdom Viridiplantae; phylum Streptophyta; class Magnoliopsida; order Santalales; family Viscaceae; genus Viscum; species Viscum album. The sequence goes on from OY728121.1 coordinate 233,906,095, forward strand.
TCTGATAAATGGGACTTCCAAAATGCAGGAAAGGCTCCCAAAATCACCTAGGAAATTCCCAAGGGTATATAAGAGTAAGGATGCATTGGATTTAAATGAAATATTTCTACACTAACCCTTTAAAAAAGATTATCTGGATATTACAGGGTGTGTAACACTTTTACACATCATTTATATATTTTTAGCGGGATACACTAAAAAAATTTCACCTCTGTTTAATATTTGTCCCAATAAACTATTATATGATGTGAATGGTTTACACAATGTATAACCACTTCGCAACCAATACTGGTTTCATGACATTTTTCTGGAAGAATATACATGGTGTGTAACACCATTACATGGAATGCAAATCATATATAGACAAATTTCATCCCAGTTTCCTGCATAAGGATTTGAAACACCTCCAAATCCTTCCAAATCATATAAACCCCATGTAACTACATTTTAAACATTTATATATGGACTCCATCAATTCAAATAAACATACAACCCGAAACATTATGTCATTTTACCCAACAAAATATCTATATCTTTGAACAACACTTAGTCACTGAAGCCTAAAGTCAATGTAAAACCCAATGGAATACATTTAACACAAAAGTCCTATAGGGATGTACCGATAAAAATATGAGATCTTACAACCTCCCTGTTATATAATAACTCATGCTCGAGATGGTCCAAGAATCACTGTGGGGTGTTAGAAAATATATCTGGACACTATGTTTATATATCAAATATCCTCTCCTAGGTCTCCTCCTAAACATGTAAATGATTTCACTACACTCAAACTAAACCTATAGTCCTACCCTAATTATAATTATCAATGTAGTTAATAATCCACATCCGATACTCCACAAAGGAAACATCTACACCAAGATAAATATTTGTTATGTCTATCACATGAGAAGGGTCTAAATAATATCTATGAATCTATGTAATATGGAAAACGTCTTTCATAGGACTATAGAACTATGGAAGGTTTAATATATGTTCCACTAGACTGATCCTATCCACTATCTCAAATAGTTTGAAAAAACTGGGTGCAAGCTTTCACTATTTTATGATAAGCCATTGCCCCAACCTTACTAACACATAAAGAAAATAGTATAACCAACCTTGAACACCAGAGGTCTTCTGTTATGGTCATCGTAGTATGTCTACATACTCTTTATGGTTACAAACTACTTAGATGTATACTACACAGGACTAGGTCCAACAAGCACCAAATCACCTACCTCCAACCAAAAAAGAGGCGAACGAAATGGCCTATGATAAAAATACTCAAAACATACCATTTTGATCAAATCTAAAATTATTTTATTATATGAAAACTCAACTTGTAACATATTCTTCTCCCAAAAACCACTAAAATCCAAAACACATGCTCATAACATATTCTCCAATACCTAAATAGTCCACTAAGATTGACTATCTATCTAAGGATGATGCATCATAATCAAACGAACTTGATATCCCATATCCTTTTGAGGAAATGTAAAGAATCATGATGTGAAATGAGGATCTTTTTCTGATTTCAAACTCCTTATAACACCATGCTATCGAACTACCTCATGCATGTAAATACTACCCAGATCATCAGTTGTTAAGGTCACCCTAATAGTTTATAAGTGGGATATCTTCATTAGTAGATCCACAATCACCCATAAAACTTCATTATTAGGGGTTAACTTTGGTAACATTGTCCCAAAATCCTTATTTAAATCATCCCATTTCCTCTCAATAATGTAAAATGCTGAAAAATTATATCTAGCTTTGGATGATCAACTTTCACTTGATGACAAGTGGAAAATCTCACAAAATATCATTCTACTTCCTTCCTTATTCCAGACCACCAGTGAAATCTATAAATATCACAAAAATTATTTTTTAAACATGGGTGTACCATAAATATAGAATAATGAAACTCTCTCATCATCTCCTCACACAATCCCATATAAACCCATACTAAGCCATGGAAAAGAATTGAATTGTCACTTCTAAGAGACCATTCTAATGGCATCTCCCTAATATATAATATGAATCTCAAAACTAACCCCCCAGATTAGATAACTACACTATATTGATATGGTCCAAAAGTATTGGTATAACAGATTTCGAATTCAGAACTACTTTATGTTGAGATTCTTAAACATCTAGATGCATTTATGAAAAGAGGGTCATCATCTTCCACTCGTCTCAATACTCGCACACTTCCTCTAACATCATCTTTCAAATTAATGAATCATAAATGATGTTTCACTTTTATAGTGTATAATCCAACTGAAATCAAATTTACTACAGATTCTTGACTCACCTCCTCTATAGAATATTTAGGTCCCATAGAGAAAAAATGCACCTATGGCTCTTTTGGTCTGTGTATACCACATTTTTCTGACCCATGAGATAATTCCTTCAGTATTTCAGGGCATGAACCACTAATACCAAATCCAAATCATGGGTAGGATAATTCCCCTCGTGATGTCACAACTCTCTGGAGATGTATGCAACTAATCAATGATGTTCCATTAGAAATTGTTTTGAGTCTAACACCATATGTGTCATAATACACAGTATACTTCTTAAATGACTCAAGTAAGGTGAGGATCGATGCTAATATGAGAATTCACTTCAAATCTTGTAAATCTCTTTCAAAATCATCATACTAAACAATACTCACCACTTCATTGGTCAACCAATACATCAGTGTTTAGAAATAGGTGATTTCATGAATGATGTGCTAGTATTATCATGGTAGAACAAGAAAATTCTAAATCTCGAAGACATTATTGGGTCACTTCCAAGACACCATAGCTACTACCTTCTCCGGTTCCACTAATACTCCATATTATGAGATAATATGGCCCAATAATTGAATGATATAAATCTAGAAACAATATTTGGATAGCTTACCATGAATTAGATACTCTCTCAGTGTACTCAAGATGATGTTAAGATGTTGGGAACGATCGTTTACTGACTGTGGATACACTAATATTTCATCAACAAAAAACCACTGTAAGTAGGTCTAGAAAAGGGTGAAATATATGATTCATAAAATTCATGAATATAAATGGTACTTTAGTCAAACAAAATTTCATCACTATGAATTTATACAAGCCATACATGCAAAAAAAGTCTAATGTATGTATGCTGGTCTCACCCTCAACTGCTAGTATCCAGATCTCAAATGAATCATTGAGAATATCTTAGCACCTATAAGATGATTGAAGAGATTATTAATGTTTGGAAGGGGTTACTAGTTCTTGACCATAATCTTGGTCAATATCTAATAATCCACACATTAGAACAAGATACCATCAACCTTATTAGTGAAGAGAAATGGAGAACCCCATGGAGATGTACTAGGCTGTATGAAACCCTTAGCATCCAGATCTTCCAACTAAACATTTAACTCCTAATGCCATGCCTATGATATTCTATAAGTTAGGATAGTAACTGGATCTACTCCCAGAGCTAACTCAATCAGAAGCATGACCTCTTACATGGGTGTTAAGTCATAGAACTCACCAAGAAAAACATACTTATTTTTTTTTAACACTAGATGAAAATTATCAGTCAATATTCCACCATCATCTAGAAAAATATTTTCTATATGAGTCATAATAAAATCTAATATACATTGAATTGGTATTGCATGAAAAACCTGATTATCCCACTCACCCAAGTGAGAAAATCTAACTACTTATGAAGTTATAAAGGTAACCCTCATTTGTTAATAGAAAATATGTTCTTTATATAGAATTATACAATGCATGAAAAATATTAAATTGAATCCTTTTATTTCCTATAAAAATGGTTCCAATAAAAAATGTTAACGACCAATCTATAGACAACATTCCTTGCAATATTTGATATTCTTTAAGAACACTCCTATAGGTGTATCAATGGTAAAAACACCATCCAATATTTCCACATCCAATATCAAAACATTTACAAAATGACTATATAAAAATAAATGCCATGACGTAGTATCAAAGAAAACACATTCAATGGTAGATGATACATGAATCATACCTCTAACAGCAGAAGGTTATGCATCCATAATAGTTGGAGTAGTATACATAATTTGAAGATGACTAGTCATTGTACCCTAGAATCTAGTCAAACTCCCCTGAACTATTCCCTCTACCTAGTATTTTCATCTGTGCACTAGGCTTCCACATCAACAACATTGACTAGAATGTATTGTGGAACTCTAGATACCTATCTACCGAGGAGTAGTTGATTACTTCCCAAAAATTGGTACTTTTCATAATACCCTACCACTACTCTATTTCTACATGCCCCTACAAAACCTCTATAGGTGTCCAATAATACCACAATCATGACAATCCAAAGCAGGGGTACGAATACTAAAGTCGTTTGTGGCCCATATTTCCACACTAATAGCACTACATTGGGAAATAATCCTAACATGGATACCCAATTCCCTAACATCAAAAAACATTGTTTACTTGGTGAAATATTTCATATAATCTCTTCTTTCCAATAGGATATGTGTTCTTAATTCACACTGCTAAAGTAGTATGGCCACTGCTTGGGGCCACTCTTAGATTACCTTCCATGATGCGTGCCTGATTCATCACATCCAAAAAACTACTCAGATATAACACGTTCACCTGTTACCTGGTATCATAGAAAATCCCATCCTAAAAATGTATCACCTTGGAGATCTCATCAGCTGCTAAAGATTTCATAAATTCATGTAGGTCCATGAAATGTTCCTCGTAGTCTAACACTAGAATTCCATCCTATGTTAGGTGTCACAACCCAACCTATCTATTATTTATATTTTATTATTTCTTTGGTTTTAAATTTTTTTTTCGAGGGTCAGGTTGAATCCTGAGAAAGATTTTTGAGTTTTGTCAAAAATTGCGTGTTTTTGAGTTGAACTCACTAAGTGCTCGGGTAGAGCGCATTTTGGAAACCCCATGTGGCTTCGCCCATGAAAAGGCACAATCCTCTGATTTTAAGAAAAATTAAAATGAATAAATTTTTTAATTTATTGCGTTATTTAAAAATATTCATGGTTAATAATTTTAAATATTATTATTGTTGTAATTAAGGTTATTATTATTATTGTTGTTATTATTATTATTAAAAATAAAAATAATATTATTTTTATTATTAATTTACTTTTTTTAATTTTTTCTTTTAATATTTATTTATTTATTTATTTATTTTTTCTTCCTCTTTTTTTTACTTCCATGCGGGTGTCCCCCCTTCTTCTCCCTGTTGCATCACATGCATGTCTCCCCCTCACCGGATCCTCTCCATGTGTCCTACCCAGCCCCAGCTCCCCCGCAACCTGCTCCACCTCACGCCCAGCTGACCATCGCACCATAGCTTCGCAGCGACACACCCTGCCTGCACCACACCCCTACATGCTCTCCCTCTCCTCTTACTATCCAACCCATTGCCCTCCTACTGGCTAGGCACCCTCATCGCACACCCTTAGCCACCCACACCCCTACCCTATAGCCTACCCACCTCCTGCGCACTCCAGGTCCAGCGCCCTCCCCTTCCTCCTGCATACCTATCCTGCACCCACCGGCCTACTCCCTGTTCAGCGCCCCTGACCATCGCACCCACTGGCCTCCCTTGCAGTGCCGCATTCCAAACCTATTAGATCTATAGTTCCCCACCTACTTCACCTACACATCACCGCACCCTCCTCATGTGCACAACGCAACCTCTAGTGCACAACCACCAACCACCAACCGACCTCTTAACTGGCGATCTTCACTACCGACACATCCCTTCCACCAGTGCTTTCCCTTTGACCAGTTGTTCGCACGACCTCTATTCGACTCATTTTCCGGCCAGTAGCAACGCATTCCCCAGCGTGAAACCACCCTCTTGTTCACCAGCGCAGTGCCTTACAACACTCATTACTCCGACCAGCAGCCTCCTTGCTCCTCCCCTTAGTGAGTCGCCAGCACCGACCCCCTTTTTCATCCCTCAATCATCGCATGATGTATCACAAAATTCCGTGACCCCACTTCTTGGGCACGCGACCCACACCACCGACGAAGGCGAGCAGTTTAGTTTTGTTCCATTTTTCATACAGTGGTGTCAAGGTGAAATTTCAATTTTCAGTTGTTTGAGTTATCTTTTTTTAAATCAGTTTTTTTGTATTTTAGTTGTTGTTCATTTGTTACAATTCATTGGTGAGGTTTTTCCGTGATATTGCGGTCGTCAACAGGTTGTGCATACTTGGGCACAAATGTGAGACATGACGTGTCATCGAAACTAAGCTGCAAGTCGAGGTAGGTCCCCTAATACACTCGCCTTTAAATTTAGAATTTATTAATTGTTTGATATTTTATTAATTTTAATAAATGAGAAATAGTATTAGAAAATTAATTTTGGAATAATTACTCAATGTAAAAAAGATCTGTTTATTTTATACACGTCACATGAAATGTTTTCTTATTAAATTGATGCTCAATAGTGAAAGAATGCATGTTTTTCCTTTGAAAAAAATTTATGGAATTTCATGTGTAGTTATGGTTTGATGATAAATGATTTATTCTGCTGCATGTGCAAGTGTTTTGGTTCTCTTGAGAAATGCGATTTGTATTTAAAGTTGGTTAAGGCCCGTTTGACACTTTGATAAAATAAATTATTTTGGAAAACGTTCTTTGAGTTGACTCAGGGGTGATCCTTTTGTGAATGTTGGTTTCGTGAGTTGTGTGTGATGTTTGTGCAACGTGACTGGTTACTTGATTGACTTTGTTGACTCACCACCTTTTTATTTCATGTTTTGACATGGGAACCTGGCATTGTAAGTTAATCACCTGAGAACGGTTGCTGCACTAGTTTAGAATATGAACTGGCTAGTGGCCCATAGAAGAGATATGTTTTGTTATTATTATTGTTATGGTATTGGGCCCCTCGGTTAGGCCATTTATGGAAACATTGGGTGTTAGGGCGTTATGATGTCATTGGGAAGGGTATGCCTTCAGAATGAGTCACATTAGAGTACGTTATGGATTGTTCACAAGCTCCTAGGTTCGACCCATGTTTCCTTTAGTGCTTATTTGTATATGGCGGATGATTGAGAGGTCTAGTTTGGTTGTTTCCCATGTGTGCCACTTTTTCCAATGACCTTAGTGTGTGTTGTGTGTTATGTGTGGTTTTACTTTTTTTTCTAATAACTAAAGTTTGGGTTTTTAAATTTTTTGCAAAAATGTGTTTTAAAAAGAAATGAACCTTCTCATTTAAAGTATTAAACTTGTTTTTAAATTAAATAGGGCGATGGACTGTTACTTGTTTTAGAAATGAAAGTTTGTGTGTGGAAACCCATATTTTATTTAATTTAGTTCAAACCTGAAATTGAAAAATTATTTATTTAATGGTATGTGCATTGGGAATATAATTATTTGGGCCAAACTATTGAGTTTTAATACTCATGCCTATAGTGTTTTCCGATTTTTAGTTTCCATTGTAGGTTTGACTCGTGATTGCTCATCGTGGATGAGAGTTCTTTATGGATTGGCGAGCGACTCTCAAAGTTTCAAGGAGTTTTGGACATGGTTAGGTTAGTTTGAGTTATTCTAATTTTATTTACACTACTTTACTTATTTACTTATTTCCACTGGGTGAAATAATTACCACTTGTCCTCTATTGATTCCCTAGTGCTTATTGCCAACCCAGGAGGATCGGTAACACCTCTCAGGCCATGTTGTGGAATGAATCGGGTGATCGGTTTAGGGTCGACTTGGGTTGGTTCGTGATATTAGGTGCATGAACTCATGAGTGTTATCATACCCCAATGATTTAGGCTAGATGTGGCTCATAAAATTTTCCCCAAATTCCTTCCAATATATCTTCTCTTTCTACCTAGTCTACTTCAGAATATCCCACCAACCCTTGGACGGTCCACAAAGTATGTATCTAGTAGACTTTATCTTCCTATCTATGGGTGTCTCAAGATTCTTTAATATCACCTGGAATAACATTATCCACAACCCAGATTCATAAGGCCTCCCTCCCTAGTGACCATGAGTGGATGCTTCATCTGGTACTCTTTCGTGAGCTAAGACATTAAAAGAATAATGCGAACAATCTCCCTTTCTATCGATCAAATGACCCTTAGGAATCTATTGTGAAGATGAAAATCTTTATGATCCTTAGGATATATAGGAATATATATATCATCCACATTAATTTCCCACTAATTTCCACTTTCCTGGTTCTCAACTAGAAGATGGTGATGTGGAATTTTCCCTATAATACAAACACACTCTTTAGAACATTGTCTATAACAACAATGTCAACCTAAATAGGTGAAAAAACTATAAAACACTGACTCATGGTCCCTATAAACCTGGATTAATTTTTTTTAAATAAATATCAATTTAATTATTTTCTTTCATTTATATAATAGGTATCATATATCACAGTTCAAAAAATCAACTATGTATCACATTTAATAAATATATCCCTTTCAAGAACGATTCATGTCAAAATATATACCTATATACCTACCATGATTCTCATTTACTCATCTCTGGCCATACTAGGCCATGAGTGTAAATATAAGAAAAAACATCATGAAATAATAACCTCACACAATATGTGAATCACCTTAGGTGAAAAAACACCACCTATAATAAGAAAATAGCATAAGTTGTACTCTCATCCCTAAGAACTCGGATTTCCCCCATACATGGGCTATATACTCTCATTAACAAGATCATTAAAAATTACTAACACATCCTAGTCTCCTTTTTAACATTTAAAAATACTACATAAATAGAAAAGAAACCTGATGGGATCTAATACCACTTTGTAACATCCCCCGATCTGGTACTCTCTCATGGGGCATAAACATGTTTGTTAAGGGACCTCAAGCATGTGACCCTATACACCATAGGCTACCGACTAGAAATGGGATATGAAAATGAAAGTTTGGATACTATACCCACTACATAAAGAGTTACAACATAGCAAAAAAAAACATTATAAATCATATTAGAGTGGTAGAAATAATGTAATCAATATAGTACAACTGAAAAACCAAACAATAAAAGAAAATAAATAATCCAATAAATAATAATGTAATGATGTAATTGTAGGATAATATGTTACTAAATTTGATTCATGAAGTAATACAAATCAAGGACTAAAATTCTCAGATAATGAATCCAATAGAACATGGTCCTGAATCCCATGTTAGTCCCAACTCCAAACTTTATCCCATCAATCAGGAAACAGTCAACAACAAGGCCCCTTTCTCTTATCAAATACTATAACTATATAATATGATCGGGTTCTAAATAATGTCCTAAATTGGGTGTGAGTATAACTCAATAGCTCAACAACAGCATTTCTAAACATAACCAGTTTGATAATAAGTGCAAGCAATAATGCAATAAAAAGTGTATTAATTAATTAAACAATTAAATTAATACCACCTAAACCTACTAAAATGCTATTTTGGAATATAATTGATCATGTATGAAAACCATGTGAACCACAGTTGTATTTCCATGGTATAAATCACACACATATGGGTCAAACTTTCTATATCATAATTTTAGAAATCATTTAAGGATGAGCCGGAAATATAATCATTAAAACATGTATCAGGGCCATGACCAATGTATAAACATTATAACATGTATCCAAGTAATTCCAAATTTGTAATAACTACAAAATGTATCAGGTCCATGTCTGATATATAAGCACTACATCATTTATCTAGGTTGTGCCCAATGTATAAGCATTACAACATGAATTACTTGGCATAACCCGCTATATATTCATTACAATAACAAATCACTAGGCCTAAAATCAAGGATATCACAATATCACATCATAAGGATCAATGGTCATTTATGAAAACTATTACTCATATCCCAATTAGACAATTGGTTTATCATATGGTAAATAACCAATAACATGTTAGTCATTTCAGTAATCAAACCAAGATAATGTTGAATCTATAATAAGAAATCACCCAAAACTCATGTCATTCCAAACAAACTTTAAGACATTATTTAGTTAAAAATCAATTAGATCCATTAGTATTCTAAGGAATAAATCCAATTCATTATATAATTAAATTAGGGGTGCTTCATGTTGGTGAATATTCAACACTGCACATACTTTTCAATTAATCAGACCATAGGGTTATAGTTTATACCCCTAAATTTCATCGACGATTAGCACAAAAATTCCAATGGAAAACACCAATGAGGGAGAATGTGAAGGAGGCCACAATATGAAACATAGATCTAATCAAATAATGATTAACTTCAAAACACAATGATGTCCAAATATTCCACCACCCTAATGAAGAAAAAAGGAAGAGGTCGGGGAAACCAAGGAAAAAGAAATACCAGGGATCGATCACACAAAAGGACATCTAGAATAGAGGAAAGACACCCAAAATCTCCTAGGAAACGCCTTAGGATTGAGGAGAGGAAGGTTGTAGTGGATTTAATGATAAATTAGATACAAAAAACCTTTAAAAATGATACTCAGTATATTACAAATTATGTAGCTATTTTACAAATCCTGCATTTATGTTTTGAGGAATATGTCAAAAAACACATCACCTATGGTTACTATTTATCCCGATCAACTATTAAAATACGTGTAACCACTTCAAGACCAGTACTGTTTTCATGAAATGTGTCTAGAAGAATTTACATGGCATGTAACATCATTACATAGTGTGTAAATATCATGTGGTCAAATTTCAGCCCAGTTTCCCTTATAAGGATATGAACACATCCATAGCCTTCCAATCCTTGGAAAACCCATGTAACCCCAATTTACATGTTTATATCCAGACTCCATCAATTAAAATAAACATACATCTATGATCTTTCAGTATTTCCACAACAAATTTTCCCCACCTCCAAAAAATTCATCAACCAACGATTACAGATAAAGGAAATCCCAACAGAAGACATTTAACACAAAAAAATCAAAGTGGGACATACTTAGAAAAGGACATGATCTTATAAGGGATATCATTCCCAAGAATAGTATATCATAATATATGCAATTAAAAAGTATCATATTTCTTTAGGGTACACATTTCCCAACTATCACATTTACCTAGGGGATTCCATGCCTCAATAACACATTTAAATAGGGGACTCCATTCCCGCGTATAGAATTTAAATATGGTACCCCTTTCTAGAGTATCATGGATAATAATAATAAAATAGGAAGCTATATTTAATAATTATGCATAGTCCCTGAGATATATCCATGATAAAAAAATATAACTTACCATTTTCATTCAATTCAATTCAGGCATCATAAATAAATAAAGATATATATATATATATATATAAACATTAATTTATAATTTATTGATGAATAATTAATAAGGTCATTCTATTAAACATGCCACACCACAACCCAAGCATAAAATTAGGTTCATTCCATTTATTAGTAATTAAAAAGACCACGGGAAATACCATGTCATTTATCCTTCTAAATTTCATCATTTTATTCCCCTTTCTTGACCATGGAATATTTCTTATAATATCATGGTTCAAGAACACACTGATTTTCATTTTAGACATTTCATTTGTCATTAATTAATCAATTCTCTTTCTAGTATTGATTAAAAAAATGTCTAATAAGGGAAATAAATTCTAAATACCCAAATGGGCGTACCATGTGGAGGTCACCAACCTCCAATCATATAAATAGGTCTAAAAAAGGGCTAGGTCATAGTTTAGACAACTAATTTGGATTATCTCACATACTATGTGCAATTCACAGGGAATTGGGTGTGCAACATAGTGGCGTATTTTATAAAACATCGAGACTTTAAGGGAAAATCCATAGAATGCCTACCTCAAGATTTACATACTTCACTCATCCATTATTAAGAATATATTATATACAAATCAATAAAAAAATTGAGAAAAATAAAACACCATAAAAATATTGAAAATGAGGTAGCATTTAAATATCATTCAATAAATCAAAAATAAACTAAAAAAGGTTGAAGGATAAGTTACCAACACACTGAAGGTCTTCCGATGTGAAATAAGGTGATTGATTACAAGTTAAAATTGAGTAGATTTCACCATTCCTAGGAGGATACAAGGGACAACATCAAAATTTGGGCTATTGTTCATGATGAAGGAGAATAAATGAGGGAGAAACCAAATAACTATGTAAGGGAGAAAAGGTGATTTCTTGAAATTTATTGAGACAAATGGTTTGGATACATGTTTTATTAAACCATGATCTAATCATGATGTATCACTTTCAATGTGGCACTAAGAATGCATTCTAGTTGTATGATTTTACAAACTATGTGTAACTCATGCACCCACCTCTACAATTTACTATAAACCATCGGCATGGTCGTGCACCCTCATATGCACTATTTGAAAACCCATGTGATAACTTCTAGTCCCCTACACTAAGACAAACATTAACTCATAAGGGTAATATGGTTTCAAAAACCATATCACTATATAAAAAGGTCATGTAGTTTGGGCTGCATGGTTAGTACAAACCTTGCTCCATTTGTGTGCCTCTGTCTACTTGTCCCTCAGTGGTGTTCTTGGTTCCTGATGCCCCTAAAACTAATATTAACTCTCAAAAAACCTCTCAATCCTTAAAAAACATCAAAAAAGAAAACTTTTAAGTGTTACAATTCTTATATTTTCATTCTTAATCTTGGTTTAAAATTCAACCCACCCACAAAATGAAATGTTCATATCCTCTTGGAATTTTTAACCTGACCCGAAACACAGGATCTTACAATATCCACACATTAAAAATTATCATCCATCAGAAACAATTGGAAATAGGGAAAAAATCAACCAACCTACTTGGGACAAGAAATTTTTTCTAAAATAGAGTTGTTTCATTTCCCAAACCCAACACACCTGTAAGCGCTACTTTTTACACATAGTACTTGAGCCACTAAAACTCAATCCAATAATAAAATTAGAAATTGAATAGAGATATGGTGATTACCAAATCCCATATAAACCAATAAATGACCATGCACTTGTCTCTTTCATAAATTATCCTTTGCTTCTCCCCACCATAGGTTCTAACCTTGAACAACAATTTCTGAGCCATGATACACCCCACTGTTGAAATACCCAATACAATAAATAACTTATCATTCTAACTATGTGATCAGATGTCTATATAAACTTTATCAAATGTTTAATTACAAATCAAAATCATTGAGAGTGGTTAATCCATAAAAATAAATGGTTTATATATTCACTAACCTTGCCTTATCCTGAAGATGTTCTAGTAGTGGTTCTTTATGGACCATAATAAATGAAATAATAAAAAAGAAAACCGATCCACTACTAGATGACTATCTCCAAAAATGCTTATCATTAGAATTCAAAACAGCCAAAACCTAATCATGAAACATTTATTCAAAATTATATTTTTTTATTTCAATCACAATAACTGAATCTTGGAACCAGATTCTAATTATGTCACCAGCCCAAAAATTTATTTATTCTATCATTCCACATCACGACTGTGTGTGTATATCTAATCAATCACCCTTGAACTGGGTAACTCTAATCATCTCAACTGAGCTCAAATGCATGTCAAGGGAAACCATGGAATTAGTCACTGGGGTCTAATGATATCATCCAAGGTATCCCGTAATCCAACATTTAAAAGTTAGATGTTTGTACCTAGCCAAAACATCTACATTTCAAGAATAATTTCTTATCCCAATAGAGGTACCCTACCTGGCGGTTGAGTCTAATAATTGACTAGTGTTCATGATTACATCCATGTACTCCCTATATTGGAATCCTTATATCACTCAGAATAGTCTAAATATCTCATATTGTCAATGATCCTAGAGCGAAATATTAAAATATTCCATTTATAAAAATATAAGGGAATATTAATTTATATTAGCATATAATCGAGGATATTTTAGTGTACCTTGGAAAATGTCAAGATAAGGGGCATGATCACCGTTAAGATGATATTACACTAAGAGGTTAATAATAATTACAAATAATACCCAAGAAACTCCCATAATATACAAGATGCAGTGTCTAGCATTGTTTCCAAATGAGAGAATCCAACTTTTAATAAGTATAATAGTTGAACCACTACTTGTCAACTTTTATTGAAAGAGCTCAGCTGTACTTACCAACACATCATCACTTACTAACCACTATCCCTTACTACCAAGGCATTTTTTATTATTTCAAAAGCCTCCACTATAGTCTAATATTGTCTCATGGTGTCCTCATTAGTTGTATATACAACCCACTTTTTCAACATCATACTACCCTGTAGGCACTAACATGTATCACAATGGTTATATTCTATAGGTCTCTCATGTGCTCAAAGCCTTATTATAGAATCCATAATCTATCCAAACCCATTACCAAGTATTATATGTGCTATCATATTGAGAAACAAATAATATTTCTTAAACCTAAAAGACTCTCAGAATAAATTATAACCATTTATTGTGGAACTTTTTAGGTTTTTATCCCTCTACTTGTAAGTACATGCTAAATACATTTGATCCAATTCCCCCCACCTTAGGAGTTTCCCAGCCGTCATTTATTGAGAGTGGGAACTCATCTCATATAACACACTCTGTCCACCATCGATAACTGGTCACGAGAATGGAAAACATGCTTTTACCTGGAACCAATATAAAAATATAGGAAAACCAGCTGCTTAAAAGCATGATAGATTAGATTTAATTTATATATTCATGTGAAACTTTACAGATCTATTCTCCATCATTTCATTAACATAAAAAATATAAGCCAAAAATAAAATGATTTGTAGTGTTACAACACCCGATACTTTTTCATATCATCCCAAATCATTGGGAAGATTCATATTTTCTTTAACACCTAGTTCACTCTACCTTGGAGATTACTACGATCAAATTATAATAGCTCGAGGCTTAAAATATTTTCTACCAAACTCATCTGGTTCTCTATACAATTTATCAAATTGTTTGGTACCATGTGTATCAATGTGAACTACCCCTGACTATTAATTTATCTTATGACCTCCCAAGTCATTTATCACTGAATACGAAGAAGAATAAGGGTTTCATGTCCTTCTAAGTGGCCGACCATACCCTAGGAATGTCTAACATATTTAAATCAATCATTTCCTGATTTTCTTACCCCTACATGATTTAACATATCAAATGACCAAAAATATATATGGGGGTGCATCTCATAACTAAGATTCCTATATAGTATTAATGTAACTTGGACATCACCACACATCTAAATCTTTTCATAAACATTTTATCAAAGATTTTACACTTGAGGGTGTTATCATAATGGGAAAACCCCTATTTTAAAATGGTTTCTATTGTTAAAGTAGATCCATGAAATTTTTTTCAAGTGATTACCACCTATCCTTTAGGTTAAAAAAACCTATGAATAATTCACAGAATCCTAGAGAAAAATATCACATTCCTATTCTATGAAAAATACCAAGGAAACATTTAATCTAACCTTACATGATGATCAAGCTATAAAAAACACATACATGACTTATTTTATCTAATTTACATGACTCAAATTTATCATATTCATTACACGAGGCTAAATTTAAGTAATATAAAGTTTTAGTTTTGAAAGACAACTAAACATGGTACTTTTTTTGTCTAACACCCCATGGAAACATATAAAATTAATATTAAACATCCTTTCAAGAATTATTTATTTAGGTTACAACTCGTTATAAGTTAAGATGTTTATCTTTTAAAATTCATTTTTATCCATTTTATTTATCCATAATTCTAACTATTTTTCTTAGTTAATACAAATTTAAATTCCAACCAGTAGAGGAAAAACCCCTTTAGGTTGTAATTTTCATTATAGTTAACTAAAGCATAATAATAATAAATTTCAAAAGAAGAATAATGATCTCTAATAATTTTAAAGGAACTGGTATGGTGAGATGACATCATACACTTATGTGTAACACATATAAGTGGCTACTAAAACATTAAATAACCATTTCTATATAGAATTATTATACCCTCATGGGGTTAAGTTTTAATTAATATAAAAATAAGGGAAACCTATGAGGTTACCTTTATTTCATTCAAGGTTTTAAAACACCCTTAGTGGGTTTATCTCAAAACAACATGCCCCAAATGACCCACATGGTTCCATTTGTGCATTTAGGAAATTATTCATATAGGTATCTGAGTTGAAATTATACAGATACTTTCCTTATTAATGGAAACAATTATCTATAATAATTTCCATTTAGCAGATATCATGGTTCAGTTAGATTCACTACCATTCCCAAAATATAAAGTTACTTTAGTTCATAAGTTATAATTGGTATTCATGTAGCTGTACACAAATTTTTACCTTTTTTGTTAGAATATAACAAGTTTATATACAGTGGTTTGATTATATTGGTAACCCTTTCTAGTTTATAAAATATTATACACCTTATAAACTATTATCGACAACCATTTAATTACAACCATAAATGTTTCAGTGAATGAATCTAGTGGTACATGGCTCAAACATGTAGCCATTGGTTAATTAAGGTGAAACCATCATCCTATATGGGAAAATTCCATTTATGTTGAGATAGTCACCTTAATAAGTAATCATATATCATAATTCTAGAAATTCATGATATCACATAGTAGAAAAAATAGAGACATATAAATATGAAATCATAGAATCATTTTATATAGGAAAATCATGCTAAATATTTCTTAACAGGGTATATAGATAATAATTCTAACAAATAACACTAGGAACATCTATTATATATCATGAAGTCATGAAATGAAACCTATATGGAATAGAAAATGAATGGAATGTGAATCTCAATTTTCCTATAAAGATGCATGTATCATTACTTCCTTACCATAGAAAATTAAGGGAAACATATAATAAATAATATAAATCTGTAAACATCAAAATGAAAATAAATAAATTAAGTTGAAATAATAATCATCTTTGTTAAAAAACAACATGAATAATAGTCTCATTCCTATTCACTTGGTCTTTTCCCCATGTGTGGGTTGATCACTCCCAGACATGGCTATTTAACAAGTGATGAAACATTCCAAGTCACCTATCTACCAGGCCAAAATAGAAATAAAAATGAAAATAAGTTTTTATGAAACTTTGTAAAATCCCAAGACACCATTGAAAAAATTCCCCAAGTCTATCTCTCACATAGCCTTAAGATTTCCTCCCCATACACCAGAGGATATCGACTAATAGTGAGGGTCCAGTGGTTATATGTTGAGAAGACTATACCCTCATGAAAAAAGTCACAAAATGTTGTGAGAGATAATAAATAGTTAATGAAATATAAATAACTATGTTATTGAAGGTAATAATAACTAATAATCAATAATAAATTAATAAACTATTCAATTCCAATATACAATCATGCATTCCCATGTAATTCTATAATGTATATGAAGAATAAATATAGCAGGTACTACACAATCAATCCATTAGGAAAATATTAAACCCCCAAAATTCCATATCCATGAGCATAATAAGATCTTCTTTAGTCAAATGATCCTATGCTACCATCAATTAGAGTAATAACATAAGAATAATCCATGATCACAAACTTGCAACCTTGACATCTGTTTGTGTACCAAACAAAACCTTGAATAGGGTGTGAGATAAACTTAGTAGTCCACCACCAACGTTTTCTAATGTTATCTATTCTAGGAATATAAAATTCATTAGTTTTCAGGTAGATTAAATAAACTATTTAATAAATAATTGTAAACCAGAAGAACCCAGGTTCCCCAATGGACACTCAACTAATAATATCTACTTCATCCTAATAGAAAATACCTCCAAACATATGACCATATAATATATATATATATATGTATATGTATATATATATCTAGAAAAGATACACAGTGACATATACATCCATATATATAGATACTAAGACTAGGTAGGACCTAAGGTGTAACTCAAGCATCCATCCATAATAGTAAGAGTCTAATAGAGTGATAGGGGATGCCATTCCAAAATATCATAAATCATGAAGGAATCCACAACTGAGTATAATTATAAAATATCGATTCCATGCCCCGAATATCAAAATCAAGAGGGGAATCCATTCCAGAATATCATGATCGGGAGGGAAGCCAATCCCGAGTATCATATTTCATAAGGGATGCCATTCATGATTATCACAATTCATAAGGGGATTCCACGCCCAAATATTATAATCCAAGAGGGAATCTTTGATTGAGTGTCAAGTATCATATTGTACAACATTCCTGAGTATCAAATTTAAATAGGGGAATCCATTATTGGGTATCACATTTAAAAATGGGATTCCATGCTTGTGTATCATGGGTAATAATAATAGAATATGAGCATACATTTAATAATTAGGTATAGAACCTGAGATATATTATTTTCAATAAAAATTTGAACTATCATGGTCATGTAGTTAAAGTCATGTTTCAGTAATAAATAATTTTACATATATAAACATTTCACTTTACAAATTAATCATGAATAGTTAAAAAGACCTTGCCCATAGGCATTCCATATTATAAATCAATTGTATAATTTTGGTTATTCTATTTATAATTAATTAATAAGTCCATGGGAAGTTACATTCCATTTATAATTTTAAATGTCACCATTTGATCACCATTTTATATGAAATTCATACTTCCTATATTATCATTGTCCAAACACGCACCGATTTGTAGTGTAAACAGTTCATTTATCATTAATTAATCAAATATCATTCTAGGTCCAATTAAAAAAAAGGAAAATAAGGGAAATTAATTGGACACACCCAATATGGTGTAAAATGTTGAGTTCACAAACCTCCAACCATATCAATGGGTATTACAAGGTGTCTAGGTTATGGTTTATACAGTTAATTTGTGTTATCTCTCACTCTAAGTGCAACTCACAGGGAATCTAGCATGAAACATACTGGATTATATTATAATATAATGGGAAATTAATTTAAAATCCATATAATACCTACCTAATTCTTATAAATGTTCACACATCCATTATCAAGTATTAATTCAATCTGGATTGAGAGAAAATAGAGAAAACAAATTCATTAAAAATAGGGAAAATGAGCATGAATTGAAATTGCATTCAATATGGAAAAAGAAACTGAGAAAGGTGGAAGGGGGGATTCATAGACTCATCGAGGGGATTCTAATGTGTTTTGTGGTGAGAGATACCAATCTTGGATATAGGCTATCTCACTAAGCCTAGGATAATCCTAGGGAGAGATGCACGTGTGGAGTTTTTGTGCATGGGGTAGGAGAAGAAAGGAGGGTTGAATGAAATAAGGTGTCAGGGGAAAAAGGAAATTTACAGCCCTTTAATGATCTACATGGTTTGGCCAAAACATTTTTAAATATTTTTGCTAACTGTGTTGGATAAATTTTTACATGGTAGTAACTACATGGGCTAGGAGCACAGTTTTCCAAACTGTTCCCAGCCCGTGTTCCCACCTCTATAGTTTACTGCAGACCATCCACATGGTTAGAAATCCTTGGGTGCAGAGTTTGAAAAACAACGTGACACTTTCCAATATCATACAGTAATCTATATAGTTTACCCTTGGGAGTCACATGGTTTGAAAAAACTATATCCCTATTGAAAACATGACGAATTATTTAGGACGCATGGTTAATATTAACCATGCACCAACCATATGCCTCTGTCTACATCTCCTGCAATGGAGTTATCAGTTCCCAATGCCCCAAAACTCCTTAAAATTCTAAATAAACATATACATACTTAAATAAATTAAAATAACAAAACTTTAAATGTATTATAACACTTAGATTTATATTTATAAGCTCCATTTAAAATTCATCCCATCCACCAAATAAAAATTTCAAATCCTCTTGGAATTTTCATCAGGGACCAAAACCCATGATATTATATTCCAATAATTTAATAGCTATTCCAATCATGGGTGATTGAATTATTATACTCATATTATCACTTTAGAATTCATGCATAATAATGGCCCTCATAGAATATTCATGTAGGTACAACATGGTCGAAACCTATAATTCATGGAAGTTTCTCTTTAATCAAATCACCTACTACGGTCAAACCAGACATGAATATTGTCTTTTTATTGACTCAAAAACAATCTTTATGGCTTGAAAATTGATTAATCTTAGGATTTTTTGTCTATAAAAATCTTGTTGAGCAATAGAGGGTTCCAATTGGGATATAGGTGATGATTGTGTAGTGTGATAAAAAAATGTGGATGGATTCAATCGGATGGTTATCATTCAATGTGCCTCCTTTAAATGTGGGAAAAGTACCATGAATATTCACATACAACATTGAAAGATATTCCCACATAACACTCATATATAACCATTTATCCTCCTAAGATAAAAACATGTTAGTAAACAGGTCAGATTCATCCTTCCTCAGTCTCTTACATTGTATCTCCCTTTATAGTGGTACTTTGTCATTACTCTATGTTCATAGTGCATACGCTCCCATGATTTCATAACTGTGTAGGAACTCTACCTCCACTATACACAGTAGTTAATTTAGTTGGCCCAATTTATCTAGATACTATTTGGTTGAGCTAGCCTCCCACATGTGCAGCTGAAATGGTTTCATATCATGATAGAGGTTGGGCCATTTTTTACTAACACATACAAAAGAGTTAGTAAATTATCTTTATGTAATTCCAATTCTGTAAACCATATCATGAAATATTCAAATGATTTTTTACATTTAATAATAAATATGTCTATAAATATTACAAAGGAAAGAACACCATCATTCTTCCAAGATGTGTCACATAGATCATTAGTTAATATTATGTCACAAAAATCTTGGGAACTTCAGCTTCTTCAAGTTTGGATTCATTAAAAAATAAATATAAGATACTTATTTAATCTAATTATTCTTCAATATATTGACATCTATTATCCAAAAATATAACTCATAGAATGTTTCCTCTTTAATTTCCCTCTATGTGTTTATTGGAAATACCTGTTAAATTATATGACAGTAAGTGATGCCTTCATTCCTACTCTCCCCATTTCTTATCAAATATTCATTTCACTTTATCTCCACCTTTTTTATAAGAATCTAAATATAAATTGTAAAACTGTAGAAATTCATTATTAAGTAGTGGTCCATCGATCATATCACTCTTTTTCTATGTGATATATGGTCTATGTAGTAAATACGAGGATTTTATATAGATAAAAAAGTTGTCCCATATATTAATAAATGATATCAAATAAAATGAGAACACATAATAGTGTTTTAAAGGGTTGTCCAACTATATTATAGGATGAAGATACCAATAGTGATAGGAAACTATAATAGAGTAAATCAACCTAAAACTCCTACAATCACTTCAACAAATATGCTAAAAGTATTCAAGTATAAATAGAATGAATGAAAACCTTGGTACTTATTCATCCTTATACATTACATATGTCATTTATGAATCTAATTTACCCCCCTTCAAGTTAGAATACAATTATAATTATCAATTATGAGATAGAGAGAATACATTCCTCTTCAATGACAGGAAATTAAATTACTTTCTATAATAATCATATTTTTATGATATAATAATTTTGGCTACCTTTTTATCATCCTCTACTTGTATGCACCCCATGATTACACTCTTCATGATATTCACAATGGTTTATCTCTTAAAATGATGAATCACATGATTTTTCATGTAGATAATATACCAAAATAGATCTTTTTTATATGGTTGTCCAGATTTAACAACCTCTACATCATCATTGAGAATAATATTCTATAATTCATGTGTTATTGAATACCAATGGTAATATCAATCTAAGATGGTATCTTATTCACTTTATAGAAAGTGTTGATAGAAACCAACCATTCTCATGATCTACCCTTAAAATCGTGCTTCACCTTCAATTCCATGAATTTAATGTTGAAATAGAATACACTAATATTAACAGAATATTGTAACTTTTCCTATTCCTTAATGTGAATAGCCAAGTTCAGATGTTTTTCTCATCCATGTCTCTCCATTCCTGGGGATTTTAAATTTGTTTACAAATTTTTATTTCATTTTAGGGAACATAGATATCTTAACATATTTAACTCATTTTTTTGTAGAGCATGTTTTCTTACCATTATTAATGTCGAGTATATTATTTAATCTTCTTTAAGTCCCCTTATTATTCTAGAAAATATAGAAAGCGACCTTTTTCACTGGGTCCATCTTTCTTATATCTCTCGCATGGTGATTTTTTAACAAAGGGGTTCTCTTTTATGGAAGACCACTCATGAAATTATTTATCTTGATATAGAACCATTTATTTTCCATTGGAAATATATTTATCTTGTTCCTCTTCCATATTCATTGATCTTACAAAATATATAGGTCGGAAGAAAAAATATCATTGGGTAGATTAGAAGTATGTTTGAATTATCCACATGTATTATTATGGGTTCATTTTATCTTTATTAAACCTTTGGATGATGAATAAATCCTAAAATTATTATACTTATTTTGAATTTTACTTTCCTTATGATAATTTTCCATGTATCTCTAACCTATCTTTCTTCACACCCTCTTGGGAGAATTACCATTTTTAATATTATTCTTCATTATTATCAAGGTTTGTTATTCTTTTTTTTTTTACTATTTTTTGTTGTCTTATTTTATCTTATGATTTTGATACATGTTTATATGGGGATACACAAATCTTGTAAACAATTTTATTGAATACATCACAAATATTTTCAAATATTCAAAATTTATTTTAAGTATAAATATTATTCATAATATATGGATATTCCTTTCCTTCAAGTTTTATCCCCATTGAAATGGACTTACTCTATGATTCATCATTTAAATTATTGTAACAAAAATCCATTCCATAATTAAAAAATCTTTTACAAATAAAAAAATTACCCACAAACCTTGTTATTTTTAATGTACTTCATACAGTAAAAATTGGGAATAAAGACTTTTGTGGGACTTCTTTTCCACTAGTTGTGATCTTTTTAGAGAACCATCTTCTATACCCTATATTTTATCCCTCCTGGTTATGGTGGTAGGATCCACATCCGTCCTTATCATCTATACTTATATATATTTTTGATTTTAACCTAAATTTTTTAAGGAAAACTTATATTTTATAATCAAGAAATTATGATATAGATGGTAAATAATTCTTTGAGACTTCTTGAGAAAGATCATCAAATGATTTCCTGGTCATATTATCACATAATCAAGATATTTTTACAAATAGTCCTCTTTATAATGGTTTGTGAAAGTAGCTCCACACTTCTTTGAATATGAAGAATCAATATGTTTCATTTATAAAATACCCAATTTAATTTATAATTCTAGAACATTCATATTGAGATCATTCTTCTAATCATCAATGAATGCCACACTATCTTCAAAATCCTTAATTTATATTTAAACTACTTCTTGATGAATTTTTTCCTTTTATTCCAATAATGATTGAAGTCACTTGATCATTTTAAATTTCACTTCCAATTCGAAATCCTGGGAATCCAGTTTTTCCAATTTATCTTTATCAACATGGATCTTATCATTAAAAGTCTCATTGAAACCATATTTCTCATCAAATTCTTTAAGAAATTTGTTTTCATATTTTTAGGTACTTTTTTAAAGCTCCACATTACTTTTCTAAAAGTATCCAACATGTTTATAGAGAATTATTAATTCTATAACCTTTTCTTTCAAATCCATATCCATGTTATTTATTTCACCTTAAAACCATGGTGATATCTTTATACATGCTTAAAAAACCTCCACAAACAAAAGAGGTTGTTTATTTAAGAATGAAATTTAGAATGTATTTAAATACACTAGTTGATATTTCTTAGGAAATTGTAAATAGATCATAATCACCACATATTCTTGATTATCCTTCTTGAGAATAGTTTGTTCATAAATTTTCACAAAACTCATTATTATCTAACTACTTCGAGGTTAAAGGATTTTAGATATATTTTTTGGAAATCCGAACCATTGATTCATCTCGTTCAACACCAGTTTTCCTTCCACTTTAATATGGATCATATTGACCTCATTTATAAAAAACTAGGATTCCTTCTTCATCGATGTTTTCTCACTCTTTTTTTTATTTAGCATTGTCCTGGTATAGACTAAATTTTAATCTATAGTAAAATAATCTTCACTAAAACATTGCTTCATTATAAATAAATGAAAGAGTCTCAAATAATCAACTAGTGAACAAATTCAAAATAACGAATCCAAAATTTGTGAACATGTTCTATGATAACTATAGTTAGGACCACTTACGGATATTCTCAACAGTTAGAGGGGGTAAATCATTATTTTGGATGTTTAATTTCAGCTAGATATATTTATCCCTTTAACACTTTAAACTACCAGGATATTGATTATCTTATTATATTTCCTTTCCTTATTTTTTAATAATAGACATAAAGTGATTATGATATTTATAGGGTTTACTGTTAAATATTAAAGTCCATCCAATAGTGTAACTATGAAATAATCCTTGATCACACCATCCACTATAATTAGATACTTATTATTGTGAGTTAGATTGAAAAAAATCATGAATCTGAAGTGTGGTTCCCTACACTCATTATGGGGGACAAAGAAATTCCTATTTCCTAGTAATTGTGATAATCTTGCCTAATTTTTGAACCTTTTTAAATCATTATACTACCTATATAGATAGTTTTCAATTTCTCTAATTTCACTTCAACACTAAGAAATTCCAAGACCAGTTGATTAATTTGTTGAATGTCATAGTACTACATTTTTTTATCTTCCTTATTCTTATATTTTTTCACAGTATCATTTAGGAATGTCCTCATATTCCTATCTTGTAATCAAAATTGTACACATACTATTCTCAACAAAAAATATAACTACTACTTCTTCATTTTCTTCTTCCTATAAAAATAGATATGTGTAAC
Organism: Viscum album; assembly: GCA_963277665.1. Classification (NCBI taxonomy): domain Eukaryota; kingdom Viridiplantae; phylum Streptophyta; class Magnoliopsida; order Santalales; family Viscaceae; genus Viscum; species Viscum album. The sequence goes on from OY728121.1 coordinate 233,931,070, forward strand.
ACCTTCTTCTCCTAATTTCTCTTATTTTTAACTTATTTTTTATGTAATAAATTTTCACAACACCCTTTGTTATTATCTCTTATTTATTTAGGAAATTTAAACTCACTAGATATTATTCTCTTTCTCTCCTCTTCTTATTTCTTTCTAAATCAGTTTAAAACAAACTGCACTAAATATCTTCTCAATTATCCGACTCTCTAGGGTTTATATTATTGACAAAATTTGGGACTCCCTAGTCTTATTTGATTCCAAAATATATTCTTTATAATTTTTATATCATGTAAAAAAACAAACACATGTTCATTAATCTATCATATATATATAATAATAATAAAAACGACAACAACATTTATCTCCAACTATCTCTCTTATTCATTTCAAAATATAAAAAATTGTGCAAATACATGGTTTGAATTACAAAGTTTTATTGTAATTCAAATCCTACTTGATCATCAGCCTTTTTCTATTGACTAGATACACAATACACGACCTCATATTTTTCTTATAAAAACCACATGTGTTTAAATTATTTGTAACTTCAATAACATATAGTAATTATTGCATTTATTCTTATCCTCATCATTCAATGATAATTTTATGTATTTAATAAAGTTTTAAATATATTAAAAATTGTATAAAATCCACTTTAGTCATGAAACCTCTATTTATGGCATAGGATAATCCAACAAATTCATCTTTGATTTTATATTTTCTTGAAATACAATAAATAGATTATCATATTTTCAATTAAGGATTGACTTACCTAGTATCATTATAATTAAATATCTAAAAGCATAGGGTCTTATTATCCTTCTTTATGAGTTATATAAATAACCACAATCATGGATTATAATTTTAGTCTCATATGTGGAATAGAATTATCCCAAAATTTAATTGTTTAACCCACGATCACTTCACATTTATGATTACATGAAAATACATACATGCATGCATACATGAAATTGTGTCACTTCTAGAAATATACAGGGGTTAAAACTTGTGAGTTATCCATATATTTTATTCTTCTCAATCCATCTTAAAATACGATTGTAAAATCATGACCATATTTAATTTAAAATCTTTTAACTAGGGACTTTCTAAAATATAAAACAAGTATGTGTCTTGTAATTTTTCAATTCAACCACATCATCATTAAAATAGACATCCTATAAATTATTCATGTCGAGATAGAGGATATGGAATATCATGGATGTCACAAAATTCTTTATTAATATCCACATACATTGAATCTCATTAATAATTGTATAAGACCTTCTTCACATGGAATAAAAGCATTACTCAAAGAATCTCATTCTCCACGAATGATCCATTCACATCCTCATGGAAGCTACATGATCATAAAAAAACTTTATACATAAAAAATATTTTTACCTAAAGAAAGATCTATGGTACTCATGGAAGATATTTTCCATTCATGGATGCTCATATTATCATACACATGGAAGCACTTCAGTGTTTGTGTGGAAGAAAGACTGTAATATAAGATTCATGTAGGTATAACATGATCAAATATTATAATTCACAGATAATTATCTTTCATGAAATTTCCATCTATAGTCGATTCAAACACACATCTCATATCAGCATCAACTCAAGAATCAACTTTATGGTTCGGTCAATGGACAAATCTTGGGACCATTGTGCACATTAAAAAATAGTTGAGAAAGCGGGGGTTCCATTTGTGAGGAGGATAATGATTTTGTGGGATGGTCGAAAGGTGAATATAAATTCAATCATATGGATCTAATTTAATGAGTATCATTTAATTTTGGGAATAGTTCCACACATCTCTATATCCCATATCAAAATATATTCACATGTTCCACTAATTTATAAACAATTTTTTCTCCTAAATTAAATAGTTGTGAGTAACCAAATATACTCTAGGATTCCTATGTCTCCATTATTATGTCACCCTGCATGGGGGAACTCTAATACTCCTCTGCATGTCTAGTCTGTATTCTCTCCTACCATTGTACCTCTTCAAGTACTTTTTTTTGTAATGTTCACCTAAATTTATTTGGATGTTATTTTTGAGTCGGCTCCTACATAGTTTTACTAACCTCCCACATGTGCAGTTGGACTAGTTACTTGGTTCAAAAGAGGTTGGAACTTTTATTAATAAAACTTACAAAAGAGTTAGTAAATTCTATTTTTATAATTATAATTACATCTCTTATCTCCTCAAATCTTTAGATGATCTTTTAAATTTAATTATAAATATGTCACCAAAATATCCAAAATGAAAGAACACCATAATTATTCCAATATTTATCATATAGATTATAACTTAATATTAGTTTACAAAAATCTTGGGAACTTTATTCTCTTGAAGCGTGGATTCTTCAACAAAAATTCCAAGACACTTCACTCCAATTCTTCTTCAACATGTTGGCATATCTTGAAAACAATTGCAACTCACACAAAGTTGGTTCAAAAATTGATTCATGAGTAATGGGGTTTCCAATTAATTTATTAGATTTTTATTTAATAAATGAAGGGTTTTGACATTAGAGTCATTCCAAAACTAAATGGAATTATTGAGCCTCCTCATTAAAGGTAAAGAATAAAAAATAAATTTTATTAGAATAAAATATAACTTATCTTCCAAAACATTAAACCATGGCTTTCTAAATTCAAGATAATAGTTTTAAATTATCTATTTTAATACATAAAGAAGCCTTTTTTCAGGCCCTTGTTTCACATATTTTTAACTTGTGATTATTTGTTAATGATGTCATCAATTTTACTATATTTGTAAACAATATATTTTTCAATATTCACTAAAAAATAAACCTTTTAAGAAAAAACTAAAATAAATAACTGAAATACAAATTTGACATGTTGAATTCAAAAACAAAGCTCATTTTTACATACTTGAATTATTAAATTTAGAAATTTAACATTAAAATAAAACATATATAATATAAAAAAATGTTTTTAATACAAAAATTTATATTGAGATATGAATAATTAAAGTATTAATTATTCTAATTAATTTTACTAATTATGTTTCATTTAACTATATCATAAAATATTTCAATTTTTATTATAACAATGCATTAATTTATATATGTAAATATTTTATTCATCAAAAAATATCAAACACATTGAAATTATTAAAGGGATATATATTCTAAAATATCAGGGTATTAAACTAATTTTATTATAAAGGATGATCAATGAGGAGTTTATATATATTAAAATTATACCATAATTTCATTACAGATATGTTTCACATATAGAAATGTAACATATAATCATATTTCAATGATATTGACTAACTATGTTAGATATGTTATTATATGAAATAAATCCATTATGTCATAGATTTATGTGTCTGTTGTGAACTATTGTATAAAATCTAGGTTTTTCTACAAACATATATTAAGGAAATAACTAAATTAATCATATTTAATTATAATATAGATACTAAGGATATTAAAAACACTAAGATAGAAAAGTATTAGTCCAGGATGATTATATTGTTATAAAAAGGGAAGCACTACTCTTTTAAGATATAAAGGGAAAACTAGACTACTATGAGATTAATGAATCATATGTGTGTGTGAGTTGAAATAATATTATTATACATCACTATATTTATTTTGAGGTGTTATTCTAGAGAAACATCTTTTTTAGGAATATTGGAATCAAAGTGGTGGTTTTTTATTCATCCAGATAGATCATATATTATTTGATAAAAACAATGATTCAAACAATAAAGTAATAAATTAAAATAGGATAACATTAATGGGTTAATATAAATTATATAATGTATTATATGTACCAAATTATAACATCATATTTTGGTAGTTTCTCTAATTTAGGTAAAGTATTTGGTGGGTATTCAATAAAAACCAATGATGGATGGTACAAAATAGTACCAATAAATCCTGATAAATTATTGATTGTTTAAGCGACATAAAGAAATAGTCTTTGGAAAAACCATACACCATTAGTCATGATAAAATATATCATAGTGTTACTTATTATATCTAACTTTTATGATATAATTTTTTATTTCATAAATATGTTAAATAACATGTTTTATTTAAGAATTAATGTGATCTATGTGTCTATAAAAGGCAGTGGGATCACTGTTTTCCAAAAATTGATGTGTTGATAATATATGGAAAATTGATGATTATTATTATAATTAATTTAGACTAAGGATAATTAATCCATGAATAAATTAAAGTAATAACCTAGATTTTATGAAACAAGATATGGAAACATAGATCTATGGGTTTGGTTAAATATATTTATAATATTTATTTTAAAAAGGTATTGAAAATAAAAAATGGAACAATTCAATATAGAATTAGTGACTACATCACATGGAACGAAATATATCCTTATTTATGTGTGAAAACATAGTAGGGGATTTTTATGATGAATATAATAAATATTACTAAGAGTACATTGGATAAATCTTCTATGGAATCATATGTAATATGGTTTGATATTGGAAATGCATAAATCAGAGAGGGAAAATATTGAATAGAACTATGAAAAAAGTATATACATAAAGTTATAAATATATGATAGTAATTTTAAAATACTAAATGGATGATTTCATGATACTTAGAGAAAAAAATACTAGTTATCCATGGTATATAAACCTATCTTTCCTTTTGATCAGTTTGATATAGTATCATAGTGAGGTTAAGGTAATATGTTTGAAAAACACATTTCAATAAGTGGATTTCATTTATGTAACACCCTGATCGGAGTCACCCAGTCTGGGAGAGAACAACACATGACCTCATGTATGCCTTCCATTAAACAATTAGTTTCCAACTAGTAGTGATGGTCCAAATAGTGTTGTGGGGAGTCTACAACTCTAATATCAAAATACATACATCATAACCATCTCAAGAAAAGAATAATAACATATAAGGTGCATAACAAAAGTGGATAATAAAAATATTATAATAGATGACATGGAAGTTATCTCAAGTCATTTAATGTAATAAATCAAGGAACCCCAATATGGTTGGTAAACCAGAGTATAAGTAATAGACAAGAAAATAAATCAAGAAACTATACCATCACACTAAATTATATCCTTGTAGAACATCTAAACAATAAGCTCAATCTCATCATTCCCTTTTCACAGGGCCCTTGTCCTTTCCTAGATACCTAAACATTAATTATATATGTATATCAAGATACACATGTAGGGTGTGAGTATAAACCCAATATGAAACCTCTAATGTTTCTTTAATACATGTGAGAATGAATAAGAGGTTAATTCCAAGATAAAGTGTAAATTCATAAGCAAGTAAAAAAATCAACCATTTTTCAAGTTACCAAATTATATCCAAGGAATCTCGAATCCTAGACATACCTAATATAGATATAGGATGGAAGGATGTTTAAAAAAGAATTAATGGTCATGAAATATCTACAATGCCCCTATATATCAATAATTAGCCACATGAAAAACAAGAATCTGGTCAGACCACAAGGATGTTGAGCCTTGTCTCTATCATGAGTGAGGACTCAAGTCTATCATACCCCACCTCTACCTTGGGTCGAGCCATATTGTCATTGTATCCCACCATTTCTATGAATTAGGCCTCAAGTCCATCAGAACCTTCCCTAAGTATCAGTCCATCACTGTCATCATCGCATGTCGTACATGGTCCCCCTCTATATTCTAACCAAGCCACAGTGATCCACCTGTAACTTATGACTAAAAAACCCCCAGTATGCCCTAAATTCACAAAAAATAGGTATAGAACATATAAGTACAAATATGTCACATCAATAATGAGTCCGAGTAGAAAAACACACCCTTAAATGTGATCAATATCAAGTAGGGGTCTTATAGGCTACATGTGTGCACACATGTTATCAATATAAAACATTGTTCTAATAGGTTACATACGAAAACCCATGTGATAAATATTAAGGAAAAAAGTTTATACAATGGATTTATATGGTAAGTAACTTCCCACCTTAAGTGTGATGGAACCCATATTCTAGGAATCACCATGTAGAATGATCCTCACATACCAATTCCCCAACAAGAATAATTGGAATGAATGATTCCTGATTTATTAAAGAATCAAGAAGAAAAGGTGTCTAGGTGAAAATATTTTACTAAATATATTTCATTAACCTATAACACATTGACCTTAATTAGTCACTTGCCTTAGACCACATAGTTCAACCTTAGTCCAAGACCAAAGCCCCTTCCCGAGTGTAGGATTCAGAGAAAATCCAAGAATAAGTGAGGACTCCCAAATAGAAAAGGAGGGGAAATCACATATAATTGATAATATTTGATCCTAAAATATCAGGGACGAAGCCATGACTTTGGGGGAAATAATATATCCTGTATATTACTTTGAGATGCCTATGTTTTGAGATGAAATGATGGTTAAATTTAGGATTATACGATCCTCATGAATTTATAGAAGATCTGGTAAAGAAAGAATCATGTCATAGTATATATGGCCATGCCATAGTGGTTCCCAAATCAGTATAAACTACAGAATAATGGATATATCCATTCCATAATAGTTCCTAAACAAATATCTATCTATAATTCATGTCATTTTCAATAGATAGATCCTATAAACTAGGAAAAGGTACTACAACATAATGGTCATCACTGTGATACAACCTCTAATACCGCACAAAAACACTACACTTTAACCACCCACTAAAGCATAATTATACCAAATTTTATAGAATTGTTTTAATTACACCATTTAAACCTTCACACCATATCCAATTCTCCATGTTATATCTATGATAAAACAAATATAAAAATCAAAATTAACCACCATGCCACAGTTCCCCAACCACATCATAACCACAACTACCTTGGTGCATAATATACACTAGACTATCTTATCCATTCCTTCTAAAAAATCAGTTCGAATTCCCTCTATATCCTCTAAAACTTATCCTAGGATATATCATATAATTTTAAGGGTGTCATAATTTATATTTACTTTGAGTATATTGAATCTTCTGATGTTTACTGAGAATTAGTTCAACCTTTTTTGAGAGGCTATGGATTTTTCTAAGGCAATAGGTTTTGAAGGAGGGAAAATGGTAAAAACTTGATGAAATCACCTCTTCACAATTTTTCTCTGGGAGGTGAAGTCACAATATGTGGTACAACAACATAAATTTGGCTAGATTAGAAACTACAATCATACCTTAGTTAAATAATACTTAACATGTGAGGAACACAAGTTAGTTAACAATTTTCTTGAGTGAATGTTGGATTCTATTAGAGTTAGTGCCCTAGAATAAATTTTTTTTGTACTTTATCTCTCCATAATATTCACATCCCTAAATATTATTCAATATATTATCACATGATGAATTTGATTCTACATAATATTAATTTGATAATATCCTTATAGTATTTTTGACATCGAATGGTTATAAAATTTTCCCACTATAATGAGAACCTTAAACTGTTTTGATAATATTCTTAAACACATGTTATATAGTTGCATAACATCTATCAAAAAGGATATGGATGGTGTTTTATTATCAATTTTTTGAGGCACATAAAACATTGAGACTTATTCTCATGAATTTATCAGTTGGAGTTATCAAATATAGTTGGTTATGAGAATATATCCTCTAAAACAAAATCCACATGTTATATGTTCCAACACATATTCCTATCTATTAATGTTTATAATTTTCCTTTTAAATAGTAGTATTATTAATTTATATCATGAATAATGTACTTTTATATATAAAAAAACCATAAAATAATTTTATTGCAGTGAGGTAGGATATGTTGGGTGCATCATAAGTAATATAACATTAGTGAAAAAGTCATGAAATTATTTATAACTTCTATATTAATAGAAGTAGGTATCCTATGAAATTTTCTTAGAATAAAAATATATTATTAAATCAATGGATATGGTGTATCATCAATATATTATTTTTAGGAACTCAATGAAATTTATATCAAAAATAGATATTTATAACACATTTATGTGACCCATTTGTTACGATAACAAGATAATGGGATTATCTTACGTGGTGAGTGTTTATATGAGGCTGTTTTCATTGGAACATTATATTATTTCTATATGGGTGTCTTTACATGTTTCAAAACACTAATATTAGACTTTATGCCATCTTGAATAATGACACTAATAAAGTGGCATATAGGGTCACATACTAAGTATATCTGGGATGTCAATTAAATTTTAATTTAATTTAATAGTTTGAATATATATTATTCTCCAGACTAAGGAATATTAATTATTAAATTTTAATTGATCACATAGTTTCACACACTAGTTTCTAAAAATAATACATCAAAGTTGAAAATAAATTAAATATTATTTTCTAGATAGAAAATATATAATATTTATTAATCTATTTTTATCCACAAGTCAAAAAAAAATATTTTATTTGGTTATAAGAATATTATAATAAATAAATATTCTTAGTTAGTGAATTTTACATTTATTTAACTATGGAACCATTAATATCGTAATATTTATTTATTCAAATTAATTTTTTTTATTCAAGGATTGATAAATGTCATGGAGGATTGAAGGACCAAGTTAAGGGCTGAGGTGAAATAATTTTTAAATATTTGTTTGTTAGTGAATGCCATGGAATATAATATTAATTATATTATTATTATTTTACATGCAGTTTATTTAAACTTGAATATTACATATGTTCTTCTTTATAATTATCAACAGTCAAACACTAAGTATATTATGATCTATAAAGAAGTGTAATTGTTTTAATGATCACAAACACTCTAATGTTTTAAAACTTGTTTTGTTGTTTTTAAATTGTTTTTGTGTGTATATTTTGAGTTTTTATATTAGGGAGACATACAAACCTAATCCAGAAAAAAATGGGCTTAAATGGACACTTTTAAAAGTTACGATATATTGAAACATCTTCTAGCCGGTGTAGTGATACCGGCTAGCCGGAAGCATGTAACAGAACCACCATAGCACTAGTATTCCTACTAGTTACTTGGTGGAGCCCCCTGGATCAACCATTGGGAAAAGATGGTATTGTTATGTCTCTAACACTACCACCAACTACATAGTGGTGGATACATGCTATCTAGTTTCATTAGGAAATATCATCCAATAGAGCAGTTATGGTGGTCAAAAAGTGTATGTTTCTAGACATTAATGCATTTAATTGATTAATTGGACGATGAATCCCTATTGATGCTATAAAATGAGATCACGCAAGCCTCAATACTTATCCAATATTCAACAAAATCAATGTAAAAATTATAGAATCATCCTAAATCTCAAAATTTATCCAATTTTCTCAAAATATCCCGTGTTCTTAATGTTTTAAAATTTTCAATGGGAGATCAATATTTCATCTAAGGATAACAAGGAAATAGATAAATAAAGGAACTATATTCATAGAATATCATCTAGATCCACCATTTTTATTATTCAATCTCTCTGGTGCCTCTTTATATCTCCTACTTTTGATCCTTTTGTAAAACCCATTGGATCTCTCTTCTTTTCTTTTCTCTCTCTCCATTTTTATCTTATTCTAATTATTTCAATCTAGAGTGAAATCATGATTTATAAAGGTATTTAAATTAACAAATTTATATATTTCTCTTGTCCCTCTATTTATTTGGTTCTTTTTTATCTATTCAAACCACGGTATTGGGGTTATTTTTACTCCATTAAAAGAAAGGGTTTTTGATATTCCATGTTCTTATTAAAACCCAGTGTTTTTGGTGTTCTTATTCTTATTAAAACTAAGGGGTTTATCATATTTAACCTCACAATAATTTTCACGGTGAGGATACGTAGGGGTACCTTCAAGTGTGATGAACTAGGATTTTCATCCATATATATTAAGTAATAATAGATGAATATCAAATACATTTCATAAATTAATATATGAGGATAGTAAAAGCTTAGTGAATCTAGACACTAAATATACCATCTTATTATTTCATGAAATATCTTAAAAATAAACCTTAAATAAATTACCATTTAAGAAACATCTTATAAATACCCTACTTAAACCATTCTCTATAACCTGGATAAATGAGACATAAGAAAGGGTGAGCTCCGATTCTTAGTAAGAGTAAACAAGGAAGATATCAACCGATGATCATGTGGAGGAATAAGATAAGAATAAGGGTATGATATTATGAAAATAACTTAAAAATTTCGTACCTAATCAATAATATATCATAAAAATGACCCATGGAATACAACATTATCATTTACAAGGATATGATCCATAGTATTGAGAAATCATCATAAATCAATTATGAACAACCAGTTCATGTAATATAAGTGTGGTACAATAATAAGTATAGAAACTATTTCATATGTGAAGGTTGATATTTGAGACTATAAAATAATATAGTATAAGGAATCCACACATGTTTTCCATTTCATAACAAATCAATCACCATTACTTGTTTCCTATGCTGGATCAAGTACATAAGTCTATTTCCTATAGTTGATCAAACACATCATCTTGATTCCCATAATTAAATCATGAGATATAAATATTTAAACAATGAACTAGAGGGAGATATAAGTCCCACAAATCAGATAATATATAAATTATTATGCCAAAATATTATAAAACATTAATCATATCACATAAAATTAAATGGGTTTCATAAAATTTTTATTATAGCATAACCCATGGAAAAGAAATTTGTTTCCTAAGTATCTCATCATTTCAACACAGTATAACACATGGAAAGGGAATGGACCTCATAAACATATTATTATAATATATATAAACCCTCAAGAGAAATAATATGGATGTTAAAATTTGAAAATATCCACAATAAAGCTTATATTATAGAAAAGGATGTTATATTAGATGAAAAATTATTTTTAAAGATCACTTAGAACATATCTTTTTGAAATTATCATTTCCACTTTGAAATAATTTTTTTTCCAATCTAAAAATTTCCTAATTATTAAAGAAAAAATTTCATTGAAAATAAACCTTAATATTTGTAATGGAATCATTAAATAATTTAGTTATCATGACATCACAAATTACCATTCATGTTATTCATGTTAAAACATAAATTCCTTTCACATTTTTTATATAAATTCAAAAATGAATCATCCAAAAAATGACAAGAAGATTCAATTTAATTATTTTTAAATAAAAATATTGGTAAAAAATTATTTAAAAGATAATTGGACAATTTTGAAAATATTATTTAAATCATTTTTAGAAAATAAGGACATGGGAAATGGTGTTTTCAACCGAAGAGAAAAATAAATTTTGTTTTCCTTTAAAGACACTCTTTTGGAATACTGAGTACATAAAAGGGTAAAAAAAAAATAAAAACATTTAATTTCATTAAATAACAAGAGTAAAAAAATCTTTATTTTTTGATATATTTATAATAATATTTCATTATTAGAAACATAATCTTTAACAATCCCAATAAACAATGAGAGTGTAGCATAAAACCTTTACCACTTTGGTATCTTTTGAATCATATGCCCCATGAAAGAAATAACAGTATATGGATACATATATCCCATTATTACATGATATTAATCATAAAATACATTCATGGGTTGGATATACATAACACAAAAGAAACAAGTGGTAAATATGGCTTGTGTCCCATAGAAATAAAAACGAGACTGAAATTCCTTACGTTAAGTCATGACCTACTTTGTAATTATTTTAACCACAGATATAATAAGAAATTTTTATTATAAATCTAAAATATAGTCATAAGAATATACATAATACCATATATGGTTTACTCATGACCATTTATTACCCTTTAATTAACAATTCCATGTTAAAATCACATTTCAGGTAATAACAGCTTCATTTATTGTCTAGGTTGTAGTTTAGAATTTTTTGATCCTTTTATATTGATCATGGTAAAATATTCTATATAATATTATCCATGAAATAAATATCATATATTCTCATTATATATGTATTTACATTAATCCATAAATTTTAAAGATAGAAAGGAATTACACCATTCATTGAGAAAATTGGCCAAACATATTCATAAACGTTGTATCCATTTCCATGAAGGACATAATGAATGAAAGGTATATAATTATTCAAATTTTAGAAGTCAATATTATTTAATATATATCACATTTATTTATTAAATTTATCCTTATTAACTTCCATGTAAAGTGTTAGTGAAAACTAATCACATCGCTTTGTGAGGAGGTAGTCTGTCGTACACATAAGTGATGTTATAGTATTCCAAATAAATGAAAGTTATTATGTAATATATGGTATTAGAATAAATTAATTACAATAATTTCAAATATATAATATATATTAATCAAATACATCATTATATCCAACCTTTAAAGTTGGTGACAGAAAATGAATTACATTGGTTCCCAAGGCTGTAGTCTGATATACACCCGATCGACTTGTTTCCCACTTGATGGAGGATGAGATAGATTTATGTTACTTAATAAACATAAAAAAATCTCACTATTTATATGATAATTGTGTTATTATATTTTAATTACTAGTACATCAATGAATTTGGTAATATCATAATAAAAAAGAAAGGGTTTAGTGAAAACAATTACCGTCTCTTAGATAACCCACATTTTGATCTCTTATTAAGGAACCTATGGTTGGACTATTGGGAAGAAAAAAATATCTAGAAAATGGATAAAGATTTTGAGGAGAGATTTTTTTAGGGTTTTATTGATCCAAATGGCTTATTAGGTGTGAATAAGTGAGGTGACGAGGTCCCCGTTTATAATTGAGGAGTGACATTTTTGTAAATACCCAAACTTTTTCAATAATGGGAAGTCACTCTCATACCGCATGAATAATAATTTAATAAATAAAGATTGGAGAGATGAATCAGTCTATAAACACTTCCATCACAAAAAAGAAACATTTTTTGAAAATTTTTTCCCTTAATCTCTATGTTTACTCACTTTTACCATTTTATTTCTCAACACCGTCACTAGTCTCATTTTATTTACACTGGAAATTTACCATTTAAATATAAAATTAAAATTATCCATATTACATAATTTGGACCAAATAATTATAAATATGGAATAAAATTTATTAAATAAATAGCCTTTTCTTCTTGAAAGTTAATTTTAACACATCCGTATGTTACACACAAAACCTCATTGAAACCTTAACCGTAATAATTAATTTTTATTATTTTTACTAATGTTTTTACCAAGAACTTTATTTGACTTTATTATATAATATAAATTATCATTATTATTAACATGGAATTGTTTTTATCAAATTAAATGTCCAGAAGTGGGAGAATTGCATTTAAAATAAAACTTGCAGACGAAACGAAAAAGTTGTTTTTCAAAGAGAAAATTTTCAAATGTATATAATAATTTAATATCAAAATTCAACATGAATTTTGTTAAAATGATATAAATTGGTTTAATAATAACATAGGTAAAATAATTTTACTTTGAAAAATCTACACAAATTGAACTTTTTAAATTCTTTAAACGAAAAGTTAGTTTTGAATAAAAATTAGTATTTTCACTATTCATTAATAAATTGACCATAACAGAAAATTATCCAAAATTCCTTCAGATAATATTGACACGTAGATTTAAAAAATTCAGTTTATTTTTTTTCCAATTTAGTTTCTTAATCTAGAAAAATTTACTTTTATTATTTGTGCACAAAATTTAGTAATAACATTTTCTAAAAAAATATTATTTTTAAAACATACAATGACTTTAATAAAAATTAATTAATTTGTTTTCAATATTATTTATTTATATAAAGCATTATAATTAATTTTTAAATTTTTTTATTAATATTAATCCTTATAATTTTAATTACTTTGTTATAAAAGTCATTTTTAAATAATAATATTAATATATTATTTTGTTTTGTTAAAACTCAGTGTTGCGTGTGACACTAACTACTCAATAAATTAAATTTATTTGAAAAAATAGATTTTATTAAATATATTGGTGTTATATTGTACCCCATTAAAATTATTTTTTTCTTAAAAATTATGTCACTTTGGTAAAAACAATTAAGGATACTACTACCAAATTAGACCCTTAGGTTCTAATATAGCTTCCTCAAGTAGGTGATTTCACCACAAAACATTGACTAGGTGTGTGGTATTCTTTCATAGAACATTCACTATATGATATAAAATCTCCACTTTTTGTTCTTCATAGAAAAGATCATGTTTTAGTTCTATGAACTTTGAGTTTAGTACATGTTATTGGTTTGGTATTCACTTACTTAGTAGATTTATATAAAACACATTGTGGATTTGAAATTTTTTTGGTGGAAGTGCTAATCGATAAGCTACCAACCCTATACAAGCAATAATTTTAAAGAGACCAATATAACAAGGGATTAGTTTTCCATTTTTTCCAAATATAATTAAATTATTCTTTATATTTTTTTGAAACATCTAGTCACCAATATCAAATTCTAGATCACATCAACAATTATCAACATAAATTTTATGTCGACTTTGTGATACCCTTGTAAGTTGTTGAATGGATCGACAAATTTATACCATTTTCATAGAAATATTATGTCCCTATATCTTTATTTATCCATATTTATCCTAGTACATTGGAGTTTGACACTTCTTTCTATATATGTATTCATAAGGATCTGTATTAATTCTTGAGTGAAAGCTATTATTCTACCAAAAATTAACCAGAGGAAGGTGTTAATCACAACCAAATTTGAAACCCATAGAAAAAGGTCTTAGTATATCATCTAGGTTATGAATTTTTCTCTTAGAATAATCATCTATATAAGTATGATTATTTTTTTTTATAAAACACAACTCTTTATCCAAATCGTGTTGAAGACTTCACCAGAACGTCAATGTGAACCTCATATCCTGACCAGACATAATAAAACGTGTTAATCCTTAAAACATAACACTTCCTTAATTTATGTTATATAAATATGGTATAGAGATTAAACCTCTATTATAGTGATGAAGTGTTCTGAATTTTTAAGGTGATCGACTGGAACCTATACAATATTATTCTCTTTAGATGTTTTGGGGAGTTTAAAAATAAAATCCATGGGGATGTTTTCCCATTTCCATTTTGGTATGGGTAATAGTTATAATGTCACCTCAGACTTTATTCTCTTAGTATTAAATTACAGACTTACTAAGCACCAAAATAAAAACTCTTCATGCCATCCTCCAAGAAATACTCTTTAAAATATCTATACATCTTTCTACTTCCAGGATTAATAGACAATGAAGACTATGGGCCTCTTCTCACAGATCTTTCTTCAAATATTGTATGAATGGAACACATAAATGGTTCCATAACCATAAATTTCCTCATAATCATGGTTAAAATTAGGAACATTTATCACCATCTTATGTAACTCTACATCTTCCTTCTACAACTCTTTAAAATTCACTTTTATAGATGGTTTATTACTCATTTTAGAAAGATAACATTTCTCCCCTTCCTTTAGTTTTTTTAGATATATCCTTGTATTATCCAAAATATTGGATATTTTCTTCATGGATAAGCTACCACGAACCTTTAAAATCAAACCATCTGTTACTATGTTCAATTTCCTAGGGTGGTATTCTATTGATTAGTCATAATATTTAATCAACTCTAACCATCTTCTCTGAGGCATATTCAGCTCTTTTTGTGTGAATATATACTTTAAAATTATATGATCATTATATATATATCAAAATTTTATTCATAAATATAAATACATAAATTATTTTAAGAGAAATTATCACAGCTTACTCTAAATCATTAGTTGGGTAATTTTTCTCATAAACCATTAGCTTTTGTGTGGAATAAGATATAACCATGTCATTATATATGAGAAAACATCCCAAAATATTCTTGGATTCATCACTATAGATTGAAAAACCTTATCTATTGTTGGGTAATTTAATAATAGGGTTTTGACTAATCTTCTCTTTGGTTCCTTGATATTTTCTTTACATTCACATTTCTAAAGGAAATTAACTCCCTTATGAGTTAACTTAGTGGGTGGATTAGGATGTTGTTATAAATTCTCAAAAAACCATTGATAATATCCTAAGAAACCAAGAAAAATATTGATCTTAGTCATAATAAATGGTCTAGGAAAACATTTAATATCCTCTATATTTGATGGATCCACTAATATATCATTTCATATGATTATATGACCCAACATGAAACCTTCCCGAGAAAAAATTTCATAGTTTTTTATTTTTTCATATATTTTACCCTTCATTAGTGTCTTCTATAGAATATGCAAGTGTTCTTCCTTCTCTTCCTTAATTTTTTAATAGATAAAAATATTATATATAAATATCTCCATGAACTGATCATGATTCTCTCTAAAGACTCTATTAATTAAATCCATGAATATTGTGGGGGTATTAGTAAGAACAAATGGAATCACTATATATTCATAGTGTCCATAACTTGTATGAAATGTTTTCCTACGTATATCCTCCTTCATTTTCCATAATAGAGGATATACATAATGAATTTCAATATTATGAAATTATTTATATCTACATATTTAATCAAATAAGTGATCAATACAAGATAGAGGATACTTGTTCTTGATTTTGATCTTTTTTAGATCTTGAAAATCAATTCATAGTTTTATAGATCCATATATCTAAATAAAAAAACTCATGAACCCCATGTTTAAATAATTAGCCAAATTAATCTCCTATCAATGTTGTCTTGGAGTTTATACTTAAATTCTTGAAACTAAATTGGTTCCATTTTATCAAGAGTTTTTCAAAATTGGTGTGATACCATGTATGAGTTCTATTGAGAATCCAACATCACAATTATGTCGAACACTTGGAAATTATTCCCAAAATACATTAATAAACTCTCTCAAAAAAGGAATATCATCAATTTTGTGTTTCTCCACAACAATTTGATATAAAAAACTCTTTTAAATAAAAATAAATACATATATAATGAATGTAATTTCCATTGTAAGATCACATAGAAGCCTCGATCCTTGTAACCTGGAGATGGTGTTTCTTTTTTAATATTGGAATAAAATAAAAGGAATAGTGTCCTGAAGGGCTAAATATTTTATTAGTATTTTCAAACTAGATACATACATTAATTTCAAATTACATTTTAAAACATAAAATAAAAAATGAATTTTCCATTATACTTCCATTATTCCCTTTAGTTTATATCTACATATAAACCACAAAAACTCTTCCTCGTATCGTGGGGAAAATAAAACATAAGAAAGGGGTGATCTAAAATGCTTAGTAGAGGTTATGTACAGTGTAAGAAAATCATGAATGAATATGAATAACAAATATGGTCTTATAAATAAATGAAAACTAATTCCATTTAATCAATAACTTATAATAAAATGTATCCCAAGATAATATCATTATGAAAATATCAGGGATAATAACAACTAAATTATAAATGAATTAAATTATTAATTGTTGGAAATCATATGTAAGGAACAAGATACCTATACCATCAAGATATATCCTCAAGATAGTTTAAAACTACTTGGTAAAAACCAATATAGTTTGGACAAATGATTTAAAACTTTTAGGTAAAAACTCATCTACTTTGGCCAACTGATTTAAACTACTTAGTAAAATCATCTAGTTTGGCCAAATGAATTATCTCACGAGACATGTTGATGCATCGAGGGGATATCTATAATCGATCCCATCCCCTATATTAATTACTCATAATTTATCATATATTTAAGGATCTATTTTATTCATAGATAATGTTCCTTATTTTAAAATATATGTATTTATTAAAAGATATAGATTTGTCAATATTTCCCCAGATAAAAAATAACTTTAAATATAAAAACCATATTTAAAATTGTATAATTATTATGAAATAATTATATCCATCATCAAATAATATTTATATATAATATATATGTAATATACAATTAAAAAATGATCATAATAAAGTGATTGTTTCAAGAGAATCTTAACAATCTCAAAAGGAAGTGAGATTACACAATAACTTTTACCACATTATAATTTTCAACTCAAATCCAATTGAATGAAATAATTCATATTTAAACATAAAATTCCATGAATTATTAATTAGTAATTATATTACATTTCAAAGGGTAAGTATATACACCACATAAAATTGAATTATTTCATAATAACAAAAAATTCTCAATGGAATATAAATTGAGACAAAATTACTTACCTCACGATTACTTTTGGATGAATTTGATATAACCTTTTGTATAGTGGTATTAAAAGTTTACTTAACTTAAATTATAACCATATTAATATTTATAATATAATATATGATCCTTTTATAACATCTTTCACTCATTTTTTAATAATATTTCATTATTTTTATTATTTCAGTTGTTAATTTCCCTGTTTTCTTATTCATTCTCTTTCATGAAAGCTTAATTTAATATCCATATTACATAATTTAGTCATTAAAATAATAATAATATTTAAATAATAATCACATATATACATAAATTATAATTTTAATACAGATCATGAAATATGGTTTTGATTAATGTAATATGTTGCAATCATAATGATGGTAGGTCGTACCAACGCATGAGTAACATTTCAATTTTTCAATGGTCATTATGGAAATGTGGTAAATAATATTTCATATTTGAAAAATGATATTTATATTATAAATAACATATTATTTCTTTAAATACACACACACACACATATATATATCATCCATGTGTTGTGGGGATTAAAAGAGAGTGACATCGCTATGTGAAGGTGGTAGTCCGAACGTGCAAGAACAAAGTTATCATCATTAAGTGTTAGAAAAAATGAAAATTTTATATTATATTTTTGGAATAAGAAATATTTCAAAAATAATATAATTATTTCATATAAATCCCAAATAATCATTAACTTTATCATTAGTATCTTCCATGTAAAGTGTTCGTAGAAAACGAATCATATCGCTTCTCGAGGTGATTGTCTCTTATACATGTGATCTATGTCATAGTATTTTATATATAATGAAAATTAAAAATATAATGTGATATATAATGTTTATATAGGTATAATTATGTTATAAAATTCATATATATGGCTTATATCCATCATCATACCCAACTATGAGAGGTGATAATGGAAAAATGAAAGACATCTGTTCAAAAGGCGGTAGTCCTCTGTACACACGAATGATAATTTTGTAACCCATTTGATGTAAGTGGGAATAGTTTTAGGTCATGTAATTAACATAAAAACTTCTCCTTATAATTAATATATTGAGGTTATTATATGATATTTTTTAATAATAATTGATTAGGTCTAGGAAGAAATGAAATAAAAAATATCGTTAAAGAAAATTACCTATTCTTCAGGTATCCTTCTTAGCTTTTCACCAATGCCTTATGAGTTTAGGTTTCTACCCCAAATAAGGCTTCTAGGATGAGTGGAAGGAATTTTTAAAGTTACATGGTCATGATTTGGTCATGTAGAATACATTTATATGTGTGTAAAAGTGAGGGGAGTGAGTACCCTTTTATAATTGAGGAGGACTGAAAATTTTGTAAATACCCAATTGTATTCAATAATGAGAGGTCATTATCACCTCATGTGGCTCAAGAATTGATAAATAATGGAGTGTAGGGATGATATGGTTGATAGAAACCTCCAATACACAAACAAATATCACATTTTTAAGCATGTTGTTCTTTAACTTCTATGTTTCCCTACTTTTACCATTTTGGGTTTTCACTATGATAACTAGTATTTTTAGCCTATGTAATTTATCCTTTGAGAATAAAATAAAATTATCCTTATTATAAAATTTATACCTAAAGACTATAATTAATTGATCAAATTTATAAAATAAAAATACTATGTCTTTTGAAAATAAATTTCAACACAAATATATGTAATGTGAAAAAACATCATTTTAACCTTAACAATGATAATAGAGTTTTTACAATTTAAGGGTCAATATATTCACTATAAAAGACAAATTGGTCAATTAATGGAAATTTTTTTTTATTTTTAAACATTTAAAAATAATTTTTAATAATATATTATTTTATTTAATTTTAAATCATTTAATAAAATATCATTTTTTATAAAACAACACTACTGCAAATATTGACATTATTCACTTAATTTGAATTTAAAAAATTAAATACAATGATTTAATTAGTATATAAAATTTTAAAACCAATACAAAATTATTTATTTATCAAAATAAGTAATGGTACATAACAATTAATTCAATCTACTTCACTTTTATTATTTTTATAATCATATATTTTATTTTTATGTTAACTAAATAATTATTGAGTTCGTGTTTCTTAAGAATTTAAATTAATTATATGACCTCTAAAAATTAAAAATAAATTGTCAAGAGGAAAAATAATTTATATATTAAATTAATATTTATAAAATAGCATATTTTATTTTTTCTCTATCCTAAAGCTATAAAAATATTAAAATAAAGGAAGGTTCATTTTTTGTCTTTTTCATTACATACCTTATTATATAGGTCTATTTTATGGTAAATTATCCCAAAAACCCATAAATATATATACTAATGTGATACAAGTAAAAATATTTCCATCCAGTGGGTGTTTTAAAAATTATTAGGTCATTTTAACCCTTATATTCTTTTCTAACCCCTACAGGAAATCCATTTTACCTTAACCATAGTAATTAATTTTTTATGTTTTAACTATTCATTTGGGTCAAAACTTAAGTAGAACATATTATATATTATAAATTATAATTATTCCAAAAAATGTTATATATTTTGAAAAATTAAATTCATAAGAGTGGAAAATTATAATTTAAAATTAATCCCGCTTATGCGACGAGAAAGCGGGTTTTCCAAAGATAAAATGTTCAAAATATTACAAAGTTTTAATATAAAAATAAAATATGAAAATCATTATAATGAACTGATTTGGATTAATAGATATATAATTTAATTAATATTAATTTAAAACAAACTAAAATATAATTTTATTTTTAACCAATTTATTCGATAAGGGAGTTTTCAATTAAAATTCAGTATTTTCACTATTCATCAAAAAATGAAACCTTTCAAAAAAATCCAAAACATCCAACTGAAGATAATTTTAGTATTATAATTTCAAAAATTAAATTTATTTTATAAAATAAATTTTCTAAAAATTTTAGGAATTAATTTTAAATTTTGTGTGCGAAGTGTGACTAAACCGCATTTTGGATAAAATAATGTTTTTTAGAAAACATTTATTTTTAGTTCAAATGATTCTTATTTTATATCTCATAAAAAGATAACCATAATTTTTATAATTTAGTTATCACTATTCAGACCCACCTATTATACTAGCTTGGTGATAACTATCATATTAAATAATAATATTTTAATAGTATTTCATGTTTCATTTGAACTTGATATTACGTGTAGTGAAAGCTAAACTCAGGGTTGCATGTAACACATCATAAAATTAGTGTTTCATGTAATAAAAGATAAACTAAGCATTGCATATAATGAAAGAAATTTAGGAAATTTAATTTATTTTATGAAAATTAATATATCATAAAGTCACAAAATGTTATATTTTATTCTGTGATTGGTGATGCATTTCATATAGGCTATCGAACATGATGTTATTATTTTTAAATCATGAGGTGTTGCATTCTCCATAACATAAATAAATTTAATCCTCACAGTTATAACTTGTCCTTTGAAATAAAAGTTTTTTCATTTGAAGATACCCTTATTGAAATCCAATATTGCGAGAGGCATTAATAAAACATCATTTTAATAAGAGATATAGAGAATCACAACGGTCATATGGAACAAAACATACTAGGTTTATAAATAGGATAACATATGTGGGATGTGAAAACATGGACATATAAAAGGAAAATAACACCCAAATACTAGTAGATAGTGATAGAGAACATGTTCTGGATGAAGTTAACAACCACAAAGCTACAAACTAGAGGTATAAAATAGGTCATTAATACCATTGAATATGATGATAATAGGAAAACCGTTTTGTTTTAAGACCCTTTCCCTAGAGTTGAGGTATTATTTATCTCTCTAGGAATATAAATAATCATGACTAATTGATATAATTTTATTTTATTAGAACAACTCCTTCCTTTGTTTTTTCTTTGATAAATTTTCACTTAATATCTTTCTCTAAGAAATTATTATATAAAAATTTAGTTTTTGATACATATGAAGGATCCTAGACCTAAGGTAAGTGATAATTTCTCAATCTCATTATTATGCTATATTTTTTATACATATGTATTTATTAGGGTTAATTTAACATCCATGCCAGTTTTTTATGAATATTTTTTCATAAAATGTTTTATTATTCTCCTATAGATGATACAAGTCATTTTTACCAATTATTTATTTTTTTACTACATGGTTTGAAATGATTTTTGTTTCATTTTCTAAATAGGGTACTTTTTTGACTTTTCCAACAAAATTAAGAGAAAAATATTTTTCTTTAACTTATACGACATAAATGGATTTATACGCTTTTACAACTCCTTATTTCCACGAAGCTTCCATTATAATATTTGAAGGTTATTTTCCTTGAATTTTTTTCGTTTAAAATTAATTGTTATTTTAAGAGGAGAAAACTTTTTCAAATATGAAATGATATTTTATACAAGAATTAAATTCCAGTGTTCCAGAAAAATTATTTTATATCTATGATGATATTATTTAATAAGGATATGTTTCATGTATATTATCCCTATTATTTAATTGGTTTTATTATGTTTATAATTAAATGATTTTGATCAAATCCATATTTTTTTCGTGGATTATGTTATAATGGAATTATATTTATGAGACCCATTTATTTTTTATGCGTTATGTTATGAATGAATGATGTTTATGAAACCCATTTAATTTCATGGGTAATGATACAATTTATGTTCTTTTGGAACACATGTTTATGGGTTTTATTATGTGATGGGTGAAACCTATATATAACTCTAATTAATTAGGAAATGATTTATATCTCATGAGATAGGCATGATTGGAATGTGAAATGATCTCGGTTCAATAATATAAGGACAGAATGAGGAGTTAACTTGGTTCAGTAATGGACTTTGTCAATTATGATGGTCTTAGAAATTACCAATGACTAATATGAATGATTTTATATGTTCATTTGTATCCAAAAAATTCTATTTCTGTGGTTGTTCCCTTTGGTAATATGTTCATTGATTTTTTATGAAATTTTATGATTTATTCCATAATATTATATCATGATCTTTCATATGTAGGATAATATTTTCAAATTTAATGTTCTTATGTTTTATGATTATTATATGATTTATATCTCCCTTGTCTACCCTTTCTGAGAATCTAAGCTCACCCTTTCTTATATTTTATTATCCTTAAAATAAAAAACTATTTTATATAGGATTACTAAAGGGGAATATCATTGTGAGAAACATTTAATATCATTCAATATAATATATTTTTGTGTTTCATGTTTAGAAAGACACTAAACTAATACTATCTTTGTTTATATATTTGTGTAATGCATTGAATATTCCATAAATGTAATATAATGTCCATGTACATCAATCTTGGGTCATTAGAGTTGGTATTAGGGTGAAGCTTTATTTAAAAAACTGGAAACTGGGATGATAAAACTTTAGTGATATCCCTAGAGATATTTCTAAGGATATATCAAGATATGTCCCAATGGATAAGTCAAAGTACAGGTTATAATCCTATAATTTTAGTTATGTCCTTGGAAAATTTAAGATTAAAGCTAATATTTTAGAGATTAAAAGTACTTTCCCTTGATTATATGGTTTTACCATTATCATTTTTTCTAATCACACTATTTTTTTGGGTTTTTGACTATGGATGGAGCATGGAGGATTCATGTTAATGACGAATATGATGGAAAGTGTAACAATATTCCACATGAGAAACCAAATGAAATTGGAGTTGGAAGGTGAAATATTGTTATTATTCATATTAAAAAATCTAATAATATGATCGATAATATCAACTATGTTGAGTTACCTGACACACAAAATAAGAGAAAGATAAAGTTTTATGGTGACCATAGAGAAAGAAAGATCAATTTTTCTCATGTAAATCATGTTTTAGAGTCATCAAGAAGAATGTTTCAAATTAACTAGAAGATGATTTTTCTGTGGAAAATAAGGAAATACATCAATTAATTACAAAGAAAAATTTTCAGTGAACATAATGGACAAAGATTATGGAATTTCTAAGTCATCAAAAACAGTTAAATGTTTTAAATGTGGAATGAATGGGCATTATGAAAATTTATTATATTGGGGGAACAGCATTAATAGAATCACTAAGGTCATATGGATAATTGTTATATTGGTGCTACTAAAGAGACTATGAAAAACATGTGATACTAAATAAGTGTTAAGGAATAAAAGGTTAAAGATTGGTTAATGGTTTAAGAAGAAATTAAAATGATTTCATGTCTGTGTATTAGAATTAAATAATAAGTTTATAAAAGTTCTTTTATTTTATTATAGAATAATGAAACATCCAAGGATTGTTTCACTATATTTTTTGCGTAAGTATTTGAATGTTTATGTTGAATGGTATTATTAACCATGAATAGTGATAGATTTTGTAAGGTAATATTTTTGGAGAAGACATGATTAAGGGAAGGATAAAACATAATACATGAATAATGTTGGGATAATGAAATAAGAAGATGTTTGGAAGTATAAATAACCTTGGGACTAATATGATTCCTAAGTTGTTTTATAGAGTTTTTGGATTTATGTTATGAGGAAATAGTTAATTTTTTAAATTATTCATGTTTTCAATATGGTTTTATTATAATTTAGGTTATTATAATGTTTCAAGTGAATACATGATAATAGTTTTCACAAGTTTGGTGTGTGATAATTAAGGAATATTTTAAGTTTTTTTGGTAAGTAATGATAAAGATATTTAGGAAATTTTGTGATCTTATTTGAATGTTTTCGATTTTATACTTTTGGAAGGATCATAAAGGTATCAAATGAAGAAATTTTTTGATGTTTTATTAGTAATGTATTGTCATTCCAAATGATGATTTATGCCTATTGGATAACTTGTGCTATCCAATTTATTATGATAAAGATAGATGGAATGAACTATAATTATATTTATGGATATCATGATCTTATAATGATTAAGGATTGAAAAATTCACATTTATTTCTTATAATAAGATATGAAATGGAAATTGATCAAGGAACAATGAAAGGATGAGATTATACTTACTCAAATAAGTACTTCTTTTCATTATTCAACTCTTTGGAAAGGATCTTGAAACATAAATTTTTATCCTAGTTCCTTCTTTATCAATGAATCATATAGTCACATATATCATCGGTTATTTTTGTATTTTTTTGTTAACTTTATCATAATTATTCTCTCTATCTCTCTCCATTATAACTTTATAGTTTTATTTCTCTTCCATTTCAATGTTTTGATATTCCAACTCTGGTCTCCTATGTGAAAACCCAGTGATGAGTTACTTTGGATAATCATTATGTTTCAATAATTCCATTTTTAAAAGGATGTTTTATTATGAATTTTTACAATGTGGGTTTCTAAGAAAGAAACATTAAAGTATTAATACTTTTATAACCTAGATTAATTTTGAGGATGAAACTCATTTTTAGGGGGGAAGAAATAACACCCTGAGAATTTTATGAGATAGAGTGTTTTTAATTTATTTGATGTATTGTGTTTTATGATACAACAAGATAATCTTGTGCTATAAATAACAAAAACACAGATTTCTGTATATGAAACACTATTCTTTGCTTGTGTAACAGAAATGTTTGAGTTATTTAGAAAGATTTCATTTCAAGCAAGACCGAGTTTAAGCAAACAACTACATTTAATTATGTTACCTTATAACCTAGCCATTATAATGGTTGGTATGAAAAATATTAATTTAATTATGAAAATAATATTTACACATGTATATAGAATTAATTTATTAGTGAGAAATTAATTATAAACGATTTTTTAAATAAAAGAAAATGTTTTTTCAGAAAAAAAATTAAATGAAAATAATTGAGTCTATAAAATAATAAAATCAGTCTTGATTGAATTTATTAGTGAAATTTATATGTAATATAATACATATATTGTTTATAATTAATTATATATATTTTCTAGACATGATATAAGAACAAATTCAATTTTTTTGGATAAAAGAAGTATTTTTCAAAAAATGCATTTTACCACCTTTTGATGGTGCACCCATTATAAATCAAGTCTTGAACTGTTTTATATTCTATTTGAAAAAATAAATTTCTTCTTTGAAATAGGAGTATCAAAATTTACTTTGTTTGAATTTCTGGTATTTTTCTGATAAATTTCACATTTTTATGAATAGTGAAAAAATAATGCATTTTAAATGAAAACTACTTCTTCATAAATTTTTTTATAGTGTTAAATTATATATTTTAATGGTTTTAAAGTATAAATAGATTATATTTTTAACAGTTCATATAATTTAGGTCATTGTAATTAATTTTACAGCGAATTTGTAAAAACATTTCCATATTTTTCATGTTTTATCTTTTAAAACTCATTTTCTCATTCTGACCACAAGATTAATTCTAAATTAATTAATGAAACATATATGTTTATAATTTTTGAAAAATATATTCCATATTTGTAATCATTGGGTCTAAATTATGTAAATATCTTTTTTTTATTTTTGGGAAACATGACTAGTTACTTCAGTAATTTTTATTAATACAGTAAAAAGGAAAATAAGGTAATTACGGTTAAAAATAATATTATAATATTATAATATTACCCTAACACTTTTCATAATATCATTGGATTAGTGTTTTTTTACCTAAATCATCCTTGGGGTGAAATTGTAACTTTTTGAAGCCACATGTATGATATTTTTACATTTAATATATTTTATTTAATGAAAAGTTAAAGATATCTTATTGAAATTCCAATAACTATATAATTTTAAATATAATGTTATACAGAAGATAAGTTAGACTATAAATAATCATTTAAAATATAAATAGTTTTTATTTATCATGATAATTTATTTATAATTTTTAATATATAAATAATTTCCTTAAATTCATATACAATAATGATGCAGAAATTATTTAATAGATGAAAAACCAATAAAATAATTTTATTAAAACAATAATAACCATTAAAAGATAAAAAAACTTGACCAAAGCTTATTGGTAGATTATATATCAACCAAAATCACCCAAGGGTCTAATTATTGACTATTTGGATTAGCATGGATAATACCATGATACTTATAATAATTTATTTAAGTTAATGTTAAAGTTGTCACATTCATGCCTTAAAAATTATAACATTTTTAATATAGGATTTTACAAAATAAAAATTCAGCAATAATAATTATTATCAATTATAAAGGATTTATTTTTATCATTTTATTTTAGTTTTAATTTTTATTCAACAAATAAGTAAATTAAATAATTAAAAAAAACAGATGTAATAATTATTTTATTAATGGGAATATCAAAAAAATGTTATTAAAAATAATAAATAAATATAACTTTGGAAAATTAATATATCCAATGAATTTTATATATGACCTTGAACTCTTAGTAGTAATATAAAATATTTTTTTGAATTGAACTTGTTATCATCATATTTTAAATAATCAATAAACTGAATAATGTCAAAATTTTCACTACTGATTATTTATCAAAATAATGTTTTATTAAATTATTTAAAAATAATAATAATTTTTTAAAAATATAAAATAATTATTTTATTCTATAAAATTTTCTATAATGTTAATTTAAGGTCTTATTGACATCAAATAAGTAAATATTACACTAATTTAATACTGACTAATTTGTTACCATTGTTAAAATTAAAATAAAATAACTAAGGGTTAATTGAAATGATAAGTTTATATTTATAGGAAAAATTATGTAAAATTTATTTTATACTGATATTAGAACATTATCTCATCTCATGTTCTAATATATAATATTTTGGAGGATTTTAGATGAGAGTTTATTTTATTATAAAATAATATTTTTGCATATTCCAAAAGTGACCCTCACCTCAATTACAAAAGGGCACCTCCTCCCTCACTTATTAACTTCACATTGGGAATTAAACCATGGATTTACTCTATCCATTTCCATTATCAACTTTCCTATTTAAATTAAATTGGTTCTGGTCTTCTCAAAAGGCCAAATATACTTCCTTTAAGAGGATATTTAGAGGAAGCTCGCCAAATAAGAGTTAATCTCCTTTACTAACTCTCTCAAGATCATTTCTTGCTCTATATCCTCTTACTGAGTTGTTTCATTTATAAATTAATAAATCCAGTACCAATAATATTCTGAGATTTTTTTATGATTATGGAACAACCATATTCCACCTTTTATCCATCTTACGAAAAGTGAAATCACCATGCATGGGTACATATGGCTTACCATCTCCATGTCGTGGTGTAATATTTTTTTTCACCACCACATTACATTGATGGTTATAAAGAAGGAAATAATAACTATATATGATTATTATAACAAGGTATATATTATATAACAATATATATACCATCCAATTCTATACCTTTTCATAATTAAAGGAATGATATCATCGCTCATCTGTACGTATGCCATACCATCTCCATGACACGATGTGATTCATTCTCCATGATATCATTCAAATAATGATTATTTAAACATATATATTGGATAAATATGATATATATTACAATATTATCATTATATAATTAATATAATGGTAAACCATGAAACTTTATTGGGATTTATATGAAAAAACATGAAACAAATAACACCTTAAAGAAGAGTAATAATGAAATATTATTAAACAGGTGATAATATGATCACATGTGATATCATAAATATAAATATATTTCTAGATAAAGTTTATAACACTATTTAACCCATTATTCATGTGTTTATAATTTATATTAAGTAACCCAGACCTATGGTAAGGGATAATTTAACAATCCCATTATTATCTAAGATTGTTTATCCGTAAGTATTTACTGAGGTTTATTTATCATCCATGTAAATGGTTATTAATAATTATTTAATAATATGTTGTAATATACTCCTTTATATTTTTAAAGTCATTTTTATTGATTTTAGCTTTTTACTGCATTTTTTGAAATAAATTTTTATTTTTTTCCAAACGAGTTAGTTTTTTGACTTTTCCAGCAAAAGTATGAGAATAATGTTTTTCATAACATATATGGTATGAATTTATTTTTACACTTTCACAATTCCTTATTTCCACAAATATTCCCATACAAGATTTCAAGGTTATATTCCGAGAAAATATTTTCTTTTAAAATTTCATTGTATTTTATGAAAATTTAATGTTTTTGAAGAAGAGATGATATTTTACTCAGGAATTAATTTCAACTATTTAATCAATATTATTTTCCATATAAGTTTATATTATTTAATAAGTATATGTTTCATGTATACTATCCTTGTTATCCTATGTTTTGATTTTGTTTATGATGAAATGATATTTTTGAAATCCATTTATTTTTTATGGATTATTTTATAATAGAATGATATTTATGAGACCAATTTATTTTCTATGGGTTATATTATGAATGAAGGATGTTTATGAAACCCATTTAACTCAATGGGTTATGATATGATTTTTTTTATTGTGGAACTCATATGTATGGTTTTTATTATGTGATGGGTGGGACTGATATCTCCCTCCAATTCATGGGGTAAATATTTATATCTCATGAGATAGATGGGTCTATAATGGGAAATTATTTGAGTTCAGTAATATAGGGCTAGAAATAGGAGTGAAATCGGTTCAATAATGGACTTTGTCCACTATAATGGTCTTGGAAATGATCCTTGACTAATATAAATGATTTTATATGCATATATATATATATATATATATGCCAAAAAATGTTTGTCTTATGTTGTGGCATTTAGGAATATGTTCATTGATTTGTTATGAACATTTGTGATTTATTGTATGACATGATATTATGATCTTTAATATGCAGGATAAAATTTTCAAATATTATGTTCTTATGTTTTATGAGTATAATATGATTCATATATCCCTTGTTAAACCTTTTTGAGAATATGAGATCACCCTTTCTTATGTTTTATTTCCCCCATGTAATAAATAGTGGTTTAAGTTAGGATTACGTAAGGGGAATATCTTTGTGAGAAACATTGATTATCTTTCACTAGACTATATGTTTGATTTTCAAGTTTATATAGGCACTTAACTAATATGTTCATTGGGTGTCTATTTGTGTAATTTATTAAGTATTCCATAAAATTAATGTAATGTATATGTATTTCAGGCTTGGTTCGTTATATCCTATACATTGATACTCACTTTTGTAGTGATGGGTAACTAACATACCATGTACTGTGACACATCTGGATTTGGGCTCAGAGTAGTTATAATGTAGGAGGACCAAGTGGTTACTTACTGACCCAGATAACTAGGACCACATGAGAAGAATTATCCTACTCATGATCTAGAGTATGTAGTGATGGTACAAGAATATAGATGTTGGAGACACTATCTTTTTTGTGAGACATTTGTGGTGTACACGAACTACATGAGCCTTAGGAACCTCTTTCCTCAGAGTGATGGAAACCTTCAAAAGATGAGGCGGTTTGAGTATCTTTAGTACTTTAATGTCGATCTAGCTTACACACAAGGCAAGGGATTTGTCATTTATAATGACTTGTGCCAGAATACAAAGACATAGGTATTGCAGGAATATTACAATGAGTGGTGGATGATGGGACTCATTAAAAATATGCATCTTGATATCCTGTATTCCTAGGTATGAGTATCTCTAATTTAAACATCTGTTATACCCATGATTATCGAATGTATCAATATTGAGTACTTATTTGATCTAGAGGGATTAACTCTGAGGGACATCATATCTGGTGGGGATCCACTAGGAGGATGGTCTCTTTATAGCAGTGACATTTTTCTCTTTCATGGTCGATTAAAGGGTCCTATGAGTTTTCATGGGGAGATGATGAGAGGGTTTCATTATTCTAGATGGCTAGCAGGTCTGAAAAATATGAATCGTTATCTATATAAAAAGTTCTAGTGTCCAAGAATGAAAACAGAGATAGTGGGATTCATGGCGATATGTTTCACCTATATGATGGTGAAGGCTGAGCATCAGAGAAAAAAATAAGATTTTATAGACACTTTCCATTTCATAGTGGAAGTGTGAGGATGTCAGTATGGATTTTTTAGAGGATTACTATGAAAATTTAAAAAGAATGATGTTTTATAGGTGATTATGGATCATCTAATGAATTTATCTCAATTATTTACTATCAGGAAGACCTTCAATTTTGATGATCTAGGTAGTATACATGTGTGTGAGATAGTTTGGTTACATGGTGTTTTGAGGAGCATCTTTTTAGATTGAGATCAACATTTCACTTATCATTTTTGGATATGTATTCAAAAGAATTTGGGATCATATGTTCTTCTCAGTATAGGCTACCATCCTTCGACTGATGTCCAATTAGAGTAGAGTATTCAAATTATGTAGGATATGTTATGATCCAGTGTATTGGATTTTTTTGTTTAATGGGAGTATCATTTGGAACATGTGAAGTTATCCTATAATAGATTCTTTCAGGCATCGATACAAATGAATCCTTTCAAGGTGTTGTATGGAAGGCCATTCCATTATTCTATTTTTTGGTTGGAGATAGTAGATTCATTGATTGTTGGACCTACTATCAAGTAGGATAAATCTGAGAAGGATCAGTAGATCAAGAATATAAAAATCTAGGATTTTCATACATTAATATTACATATTTTTAGATGAATATTCATTACATTACACAAACACATGCCTGAGGACCATTATAATTTAGTTCTTTTGGAAACATGGAACACATTATTCTAATTTGGTGAATGATCTTCAATATATCCCACAAATATATTCCCCTTTATTAATAATAATTAAAACCTTTCCTTATAATATGAGGAAAGGATACATAAGGAAGGGTGGGATCAGATGATCAGTAAGGTTAAACACATATGTTTCTTATGAATAACATGAACATAAGGGTATGAAAATATGAGCATAGAATTTTAATATCATACCTTGCATATCTTAGATCATATACATGAGTCATGGTATAAAGATTGGAAATTCATAAGACACGAATCATAAGATAATCAAAGAACATTAGCCATGAGGGTATTAAAATATCATAAGATAATAAATTTTTGGCATAAAAATATTTTTAGAAAATCACATGTTAATGATACCTACAAAGATATTCATAACATGTTAGTCTTAGGATAATCACCAATCTACCTACTTTAGTCTTGGGATGACCTTCTGTGTACATTATATTTTTAGGATTAGGATGATCTCCCATCCTGTTGTGGGAATAAGATTAACTCTAGTGTAACCTATTTTTGTTTTAATAACTCATATTTTACTGATTTTATATTTATAAATTATTTGGGAAACTTTTGAGATGAGGAGCTAAGATGGAGTGTGATTCCAAGGCCTAGTGTGACTGAAATGACTCGTTAAATAATGTTCAGTTTTTAATAAAGAGCAAGAGAGGTTTTATTGAAATATTGGGACAACTTATAAATGTGTTCCAAAATCATAAATATGAGGTAACCATTGTGTTCAAATAACGATATTTACCTTAGGTGAGGCCTAACATCGGCTGACATAGGTTGGATATGAAAGATAGTTTTTGGATGCGACCGTAAATAAAATAATTAAATAACATTATTTTATTATCAAAGTATAATAAATCATGAATGGTATCTTGTATTAGAAATCTAATAAAATCATTGAATACATAATGGGGTGTTTTCCCTAGGTGTGACATAACTTTAGTCAGTGCGGTTCTTCTATGGAAAACCCCAAAAAGGACATAATTGTCATTAAATAATTTAAAGATAAATTATTTTATTAACATAGTGAATATTCCATTTGAAAATATCCTTATGTTGAAATCATAGGGTTATCCAAATAACCCTGGGAACACCATATAATTTCTAAGAAGATTTTTAGAGAAACATCTCAAGGAAACAGTGACAGAATCACAGTTCGATGATCGATGAATGCTATTCTTGACGGATCTCCCCAACGATGGTGATGAAGTGATCGATCCTCAATAGGGAGTGATCCAAATCAAATTTAGGATGGTTTATTTTGTGTTTCCTCCCCCTTTATGCAATTCCATGACAAACATGGACCAACAAATGAAAAGGTTGATCCACAGTCCAATCGTAACCTTACGGGATGGTTTTTATTTTCTGTGGGATTTTATTAGGTATTGATCACGTGATTATTTATTGATGAATTTTACTATTTTTATAACAAAAATGAACCATGATGAAAACAAAAATTGATTAATGTCTCTTTCTATTGTTTGATTTATTCATTTCTCTCACCTTTAATCATTCATCACGGGCGTTCTTTGCTTGGCCCATAACTCAACAAGTCCCGATCAATCAATCATTTGACACCCAATTCTTAGTGAAATGATCCAATATCATAGATCTGGGATCGATATGACATGATAAAGGCACGAAGGAAGACATAGAGTGATTTGGAAGAAGGTGGATCCCTGAATCTTCATTCTTTGATGTTCTTTAGTGGAATGAATAATGACCTCTTTTAATCTATTGTGCTACGCAATTGGAAGATGAATTTTTTTGGGTGATGGTGTGACCGAATGAGGCTGGATCTTGTGTTTCCTAGAAAGGCTCGGCTAGAATGGTGGTCAGAGCAGTAGAGGATATGACTATAGCACGAACCAAGGATTATGGAAAATCCCATTCCACTCAGCTTGTAATTTGTAATTACATGGTGTGTGCCCCCCTCAGTGATAAATAAGGTTTCAGAAGGTAGTAAAGTGTCACACAACATGTGACCCCTATCACACGGTATGTGGGACCTTCCCCAAGGCTTAACATGTATCTCAGGAGTTACATAGACACATAGTGGATCAGAATGCTTATCTACACGGTGTATATCCAACCACATAGCTTGACCTAGAATGGATGCATGGGTTACCCCATGAACTGGTACACAGGCCGACAGACACAGGTTGCCACCATGTACAAGCACATTGCCAGAGTACATGGGTGGACCATGGATAGTAGGACACAACTTGTGATCCTTTCTAAATGCCATGTATATCTCTTATACACAACATGTATTGATGACATGGGTTGTTGAACATGGGTAGTACCCCGGGTTAAGGGACACAGAGTGTGACCCTACTACTCACTGTGTACCCATTCTAACATGTCTTGAATCTCTTGTCCACTCTATCTCATACATGTTTTGTTAGGGTTGGTTCCCTTTTTGATCATTCCTCAAAAGGTAAGTTCGTATTATTTCCTATTCATATGAGTATGGTACATTCAACATGATTTTACTGGATATAGTTAGGAATCCCCCCCATGAGGCCTAGAGGAGGATCATATATCCATTCTTGGCCCTAGGTAGAGTCAGGTATTGACACAAACAATCCTATCAGACATCATCCCTCTACTTAACAGGTGAATCAAAATGAGTTGTGGTATACACCATGGCCCTATTAGTGATCCTCATATGTGTGTCATGATATTCCACACTCATGGAGTTGGTTCTCCCGGAATGAGTGTATCATAACTATTTTTAGATCTATCACTGTATCTCTCTCTCGCAAAGGTTCCCAATGAATTGTACTTCTTAGGAAGACACCATCAGTGGAAACAGACTCAGTATTGAGTTCTCCTAGATGATTGATTTATGGAATCTTCATATTGACTCTCTAATGTCGGTATACAGTAGTTCCAACATACCTCTAGACTACATGTATGGTTTCGAGCATTTCTAGATATCTCTGTTATATGTGTTGTGGTAACATACTTGTGTAGATCTATCTGTACCTTCACTTTGGGTATTAATTTTTGATTTTGGGGTGTCCTATTTAGTATTATTATACTCACACCTTCATGGTCTTCACATAAATGTGTTGTGTATGATACAAATAGGCAACCTTTTGACAAATTCCTAGGCAGACCAGGACCAAGACTAGGACCTAGCAATGCTTTGTGAGTTCAGACTGGCTAATTTGTTTTTACAACAATAGAAATTAGTCTTAGTACCTTTTTTATATGTTGGTCTTTTTATTTTAAAAAATATTTCTTTTTACGGGCCTGTATTCAGGCCCATTTTTACTTTAATTCACTTTAAGTTCTCTATTTTACACTATTGATTGGGTTTAGCGGTAGGAATGCATTTTTTTCATTAGTGTTTTCTACATTTTAGCATTTCTAGGCTTGAAGAGGTGTGAATGTGTAAAGGTACTTAAGAAATACCTCCTGTTTTAGTGATATACCTACTCGATGATAGTCACCAGCCCCTGGCCTATTGGAGGCGGACTTGGGGAGTTACAACATGGTCCCCACCACGATGGGTCATGACCAAGTGGTATCATATGTGGTCAGTTCTACCTTAGGATCGAGAGTATGTGAGATTGGATTTGGGAAAAAGTGTTAAGTGTTTCATGTTCAACTTTCAGGACAGTGAACCCTGTGTTGGTACAGCAGTAGGCGTATCCATACACCAAGACTCTAATAACTTGGTTTTCTACTAGGTATATGAGAAAAATGGTTGTAGGGAAATAGTAAGGGTACATGCATCATATAGTAATGGGCTTTTGTTTCCATGTCCTTATTGAGTCACCTATGCAGATATACTCCTTGACAGTGGTATATCTTTTTCTATTACAGGATTCCTTCACAAATTTTTCCAGCTAGAATTTAGCATCTTCATCATGAGGATGACCCCATCAATGATAAGGCATAGATATAGGGATTAGTTCCCTAGAAGTTACCTCCAGGTGGTGAACCAACCATAATTCCACTTGTGGAGAAGCACGTGGCACTCATAGTACCAGTGGATGAAGAGAATAGGCCGAGCGTGCTTCATTAGTTTTAATAGCAGAGACCCCTCAGGTTCCGAGGTATATCTAACACACAAGAAGTTGAGGATTGTCTTGAGGTGGTGAACCATATTTTTTTATCAATTTAGGACACTATCATATCATATTATGGTTCTGGCGGTGAGACTTCTCTTTGGCTCAGCAGGACGGTGGTGGGGTTTATATACCTGATCTTATGAAAACATTAGCTTTTGGTGGGAAGAGTTTTGTGACCTTTTTATAGAGGATTTATCAACTTATAAGTTGAGGGTTATTCATATCTAGGAGCTTCTACAACTTTGACAGGATGACATGAATGTTTCTATGTATTAATCAAGGCATACCTACCCCTCTAAGTACTTGATGTATATAACCAATAATAATATTTATAGGTCTCAGAACATTGAGCATGGTATGGGTAGAGACATACGAGCCAATGTATCCCCTCTATGAATTAAAACCTATACTAGGGTGTTAGAGAAAACTTTTCCAGTTGAGAGTACCTTGGATAGTTTGATACAACCAGTTGTAGTCCATGGTGGGAAAGTTGGAGTAGAGACCTTGGAAACAAGAAGCTGATGCCAGCCTAAGAAGCATGTACGTGGGAGATGCCACAAGGGGAAGACCTAAAATAGGGAGTATACCATTCAGGATGCATGGGGTGGGTCCATTCATCCTAGAGAAAGGTGATGCTATTCTTGTGGTGGCATGGGACATCTCACAAGATATCGTCCAATCCATCAAGATACTGACTAGGATATAGTGGATGGACTGGAAAGGAAGAGAAAAAAAAAGAGTAGGTAGATCTATAGGGCGGTAGACATGGAAGTGGAGTTGGAACAGTAGAAGGAAGTGGCATACATTTTGACGTGTTACCACCACCACACCTAGGTAGTCTGCAACATGATCAGGGACCTATAGGATAGGGGTAGATACAACAACGTGCAGTCAAGGCATATGAACCAGAGGCTCTAAGAATGATACAAGGTAAGATGTGTGTCTTTTATACTTTATCTTTGGTATTGATAGAAACAAATACTAGTCATTACTCTCTTATCAAAAATCCTATACGAGACCTTGAGATTCTAGTTAGATTGTTGACTCGACCCTTAAACTTAGAGAACCCTATTGGAGGAGACTCAATGATCACACTTATACCAACTATGTGACATAAACCTTGGGGGTGATATTTTCAGTTGGAACCTCTTGGTGGCAGCATTGAATCCTTATGATGTCATTCGTGGTATATACTAGTTATCTTCAGACCATGTGAAGAATGATTATTTTAGGTGAGGGGTGTGGTATGTCTGCAGCAATGAAATGAGGTTTTCCATTTTCAGAGAAAAGGAAAACCAGGCATCACATAATGGACTCATAAATAGGAGGGTGAAACTAATAACTCATGACTTGGATAACCATACCCTTGGAGAAATATATTTTATGAGATTTTTGATCCCAACAATAGTGGTGGAGTATGAGGATGTCTTTCCAAAATATGTTCCAAGATTACCTCCTCGCCAATAGATAGACTTCTAAATTGACTTCTACCCCATGAAAACATTGATATCCTCACCATCATATCAGATGGATCCCTCAAATATTTTCAAGCTTAGGGTACAATTGGATGACTTATAGAGGAAGGGATTACTAAGACCCAGTGTTTCACCCAGGGTGACCCCGGTTGTGTTTTCGAAAAAGGTATACAAGAGATTAAGGTTGTGTGTGGATTTCGAGTACTTAAACTAATTGACCGTGGGGAATGAGTATCCACTACTAAGGATAAATAACCTCCATGAGCAGTTTATAAGTTCATGATGGTTCTCAAAGGATGACCCCAAGTCAATGATTTTTAGAATATGAGTCATAATTTTGACTAGTGCCATGATCATGAGATTGTCATAGAAGGGTGTTGAGTACATAGTGCATTGCTATGCATTAGGAACTGAGATGTCATATACTAATGTAGAGGAAAGCAATGATTTCCTATGGTTCACACCATTT
The DNA here is from genome assembly GCA_963277665.1 of Viscum album. NCBI lineage: Eukaryota > Viridiplantae > Streptophyta > Magnoliopsida > Santalales > Viscaceae > Viscum > Viscum album. The sequence continues at coordinate 233,969,047 of OY728121.1, forward strand.
TAGAACACATGATCAGAATAATGCGAACCATGATCTTAAGTTGGTAATGGTAATCTTCACATTGAATATATGGTGACACTACTGGATGGGTGGGAAATTTATCATCTACTATGAACATAAGAGTCTTAAGGATATCTTCTCTCAGAAGGATCTAAACTTGAGACCGAGGCGATGGATAGAGTTCCTCTAGGACTATGACCTTGATATTTTCTATACTCTAGGGAATGGGAACGTGGTGGTAGATGATCTCTATAAGAGATCTAGTTCGTAGTGGATGAACAAGGTGTCAGAGTAGTTGGACTCATTATAATTATCCTTTATGTCTAGAGATGATGCATCTTACCTCCAATATATGGTTTCTACCCCTCCACTCTTACATTGATTTAGGGAGTCACAACTTGGGGATACTAACAGTGAGAACCTACTTGCTAAAAATTCCATAGGACATGTGCCTAATAGATATTCACAAGGAGGGGAGCACATAATCCTTTTTAGAGGATGCACAATTGTACTAATGGAATTCCGAGATTAGGTTCTATGAGAGTTTCATACATCCTATTTTATTGGTATATCCAGGTGTGAAAAATATGTACCAGGACATATGATGTTAGTTTTGGTGGCTGTGAATGAGGAAGGAAGTGAAAGAGTTCATTTCTCGATGACTTACGTGCTAGAAGGTGAAGGCTGAGCACTTGGTTCCAGCGGTTTTAGCTCAACCCCATAATGTTTTGGAATGTAAGTGGAATGAAATATTGATAAAAATCATAAATGTTTTACCATATACATCTAGGGGAAACGACGCCATCTGAGTGATCATTGACCAACTCACCAAGTCATCCCACATCTTATCTATCTGAGAGCAGAGTTCTGTAGAGAGCTTGAAATGACTCTACGTGCAAGAAATAGTTTTACTCCATGGAGTCCCATTATCAATAGTTTCAAATCCTAATGGTCATTTCACATCCCGGTTGTGTAAGGAATTACATGAGGCATTTGGGAGTCAATAATGCTTGAGAACAACGTTTCACTCACAAACAGATGACCAGATGGATTAGACAATTCAAGTCCTAGAGGACACACTACAATATTTCCTGTTGGATATAAATCATAGCTGATCGGATCACCTACCTATGGTGAAGTTCATGAACAGTAACAACTATCATTCCTACATTGGTATGGTACCATTCGAGGCTTTGTATGGGCGACCCTGAAGGTCACCACTTTGTGGGACTGACCTAGTAAAGTCATCACTCATGGGCCTAGAGTTGGCGCAAGCTACTACTGAGAAGGTTCAAATCATCCAAAATCATATAAAGACAACATAGATTCATTAGAAATATTATGCTGATAGATAGAGGAGACCTTTGGTGTTAAAGGAAGGAGACCATGTGTTCCTTGGGCTCTCACCTCGATGTGGGTTGTAGAGATTTGGCTGGGGTGACAAGTTATATCAGAGTTTTTTCGACCATTTTTAGATACTGTGTAGAGTTGGTGAGGTGGTGTATCTCTAAGCTCTACCCCCACAATTTCATCGGGTATATGATTTCTTCTACGTGTCACATCTAAAAATGTATGTACATGAACCATCACACATCATTGAATTAGGTGAGCTGGACATTGAAGATGGGAAACATTTTTTGAGTACCCAATGGAGATAGAGGATCGGTAGGAGATGATCCTTCATGGGTAAGAAATTACCTTGGTGCATGTCAAGTGGCAGCATGAGAATCTCTAGGAAAGAACATGGGGGTGGGAGGCTTAGATTGATGCACAATACCCACATCTTTTTGAGTAGTCTTTTTTTGGATTTTTAGGGACATAAATCTATAAGGTGGGGAGAATGTAATGACTTAGATTTTCCCAATTTTATTTTTAGAAATTATCTGGGAACATTCCAAGAGTAGGAACTTAGACGATGTGCGATCTTGAGGCCTGGTGATCCAAGAACAATTTTTTTTTAAAAAGTTCATTTTTAATAAAGTATGAGAGTGGTTTTCCTAAAACAATGGAATAACTCTTAAATGGGTCCCCAGATCAGAAATAAGAGGTCACCATTATGGTCAGATAAGTTGCTTTACCTTATGTGAGTCCTAACATCAGTCGGTGTGGGTCGGCTGTGAAAGATAGTTTTTAGACGTAACCATAAATAAATTAATTGAATTATTTTATTTTATTTTCAAATTATAATAACTCACAAATGGTAACTTGGATATGAAATATATCACCATCGTTGAGTTCGTAATGGGGTTTTTTCCCTAGGAATGACTTAACATTATTCATCATGGGTCTTCTATGAAAAAACCTGAAAATGACGTAATCATCATTAAATAGTTTAAAGATAAATAACTCTATTGACACTACTATGATTTCCTTTAAAAATAAACTTATGCAGAAATCAATGGGTTAGAAGCATAACCCTGGGAACACTGGAGAATTTCTAGGGAGATCATTAGAGAAACCACTCAAGGAAACAGTGATAGAATCAAAGATCGATGATCGACAAATGTCGTTCTTGATGGATCAAACCAATGGCGATGACTCAATAATCGATCATCACTAGAGATAAATCCAAATAAAATTTAGGATGAGTTATTTTGGATTTCCTTCCTCGTTCTTGAATTTTAGGATGATTGCAAACCATCCAACAAATAGTTTGATCCACAACAAGATCATAACCTTACGAGATGGGTTTTTTTCTACATGATTTTATTGGGAGTTGATCATGTGATTTGTTTGAGGAATTTGACTGTCGTTATAATGGGAAAAAACATGATCTACATGAAAATCAATTAAGGTATGTTCCTCTTGTTTGATTTATTATTTTCTCCCTCTGTTCATTATTCGTCACATGCATTATTTGTTTAGACCACAAATCGACATATCCTGATCAATCGATCATTGCACAACTGATTTAAAGTGAAATGATCTGATATCACATATTTGGGATTCACATGACATGAAGGAGGTGTGAAGATAGACATGGAGTGAATTGGATGGCGGTGGAACCCCAAATCTACCTCCTTCAATGTTCTTTGGAGGAATGGAAAATGACCCATTTTAATTAAGTGTGCGACTAAATGAGAAGACGAAACACATTTTTTGGGAGATGGAATGAAAAAACATGGATAGATCTTGAGTTTCTTGACAAGGCATGACCGGAATGGTGACCAGATTAGTGGAGTAGATGATTGGAGTGAGAACCATGGATTTTGGAAAATCATGTGCTACACAATATATCCCCCCCCTCAGTAGTGACTACGGTTTCAGGAGGTAGTAAAGTGTCGCACGGCATGTGACCCTGGTCACAGGGCATGTGACCCCTGTCACATGGCGTGTGACACCTGCAACATAGAATTTGGGTCCTTCCATGAGGCTCAATGTATGCCTCAGGAGTTACACGAACATGGGGTGGAGTACACAGCTTGTCTACAAGGCGTGTACCCCACCACATGGCCAGACCCAGACCAGATACACATTTTACCACATATAATGGTACATGGGAAGGTGAAAATAGGTTGACACTGCATACTGACACACTACTAGAGTACATGGGTGGACCCGATATAGTAGGAAAAAATGTGTGAGTCTTTCTACATACCATGTATACCTCTTCTACATGACATGTTTTGATGACATGGGTCAATGAACATGGGAAATACCTTTAGTCAAGGGACATAGTGTGTGACCCTACTAAAAACTGTGTACCCCTTCCAACATGGATTTAATCTCTTGTGCACTGTATCTTGGACATGTTTTTTCTGTGTTGGTTCCCTTTTTTCCCGTTCATATGAAGGCATGTTGGTGTCATTTCCTATTCACATAAGTATGGTCCCTTTAGAAGGATTTTATTGGATATAGTCAGGATTACCCTTCAAGAGGCCCATAATAGGATCCTATATCTATTATTGGCCCTTATTAGAGTCAGGTATCGACATGAAAAATCCTATCAAACATCAGTCCTCTACATAGTAGGATAATCTGGATGAGTCGTGGTATACTCCATGGACCTATTAGTGATTCTCATCAGTGTATCATGATCTTACCCACTCATAGAGTTAGTTCTCCTAGAGTGATTGAATCATATATATCTTTAAATCTTCTAGAATATATATCTCTCTCATGATAGTTCCCTATTAATAGTATTTCTCAGGCGGACAACATCAGTGCTATCAGACATAGGAGTGAGTTATCCTAGATGAGCGCTTTGTGGAATCTTCAAACTAAATATCTAGTGTAGGTATACAGTAGTTTTGGATTACCTCTAGACTAAGGTTATGTGTTTGAGTATATCTAGATATCTATGTTATATATGTTGTGGTCACATAATTTTTTTGAGATGACTGTACCGTTACTTTTTGTATTGCATGGTGGATTTGGGGTGTCCTACTGAGTATTAGTATACTCACTCATGCATGGGCTTTGCTTTCACATGTCTTGTGTTATGAAAATAGGTGATATTTTGGAAAAGTCCTAGGTAGACCAGGACCAGGGACAGGACCATGCGATGCTTTGGGAGTTTAGATAGGCTGAGTTATTCTTACGGGTATAGAAAACTGTCTTAATACGTTTTATTTATAGGTTAAACTTTGTAGTTTATAGACTCTTTATTTTGGTGGTCTTGTATTCTGGATTAGTTTTACATTACTACACTTTACTTCACCTATTGTATTCTATTGGTTGGGTTTATTGTTATTCATTCATTTTATTCCTTAATGGTTTTTACATTTTAGCATTTTTCGGTTTGGAGATGTGTGTTTGTATAGGTACCTAGGTAATGCCTCCCATGTTTGTGATATGCCTACTTCGTGCTAGTCACCATCCCATGGATTATTAGAGGAAGGATTGGGGAGATATGGAATGGGCCCCACTAGGATGGGTCTTGATATTTGAGGGCTTAGGATGACCTCCTAGTACCCTCTTTTGTGGGCATAGGATGACCTCCCGTGTACCCTCTTATTACAGGCTTAGGATGACCTCTCATGTACCCTCTTGTTTCAGGCCTAAGATGACCTACCATATACCCTTTTATCTCATAAAACATTAATAATTACCCTTGGATGGGGATATATGTCCCACCTATCACATAATGAAGTCATACATACATGTTCCACAAGATCATAAATGATTCAGCACATCAGAAGTCATGGAAAGAAATGGTTTTTGTAAATATTTCATCATAGAATATCCCATCTAAAAGTAATGGGATTCATAAGAATGATATCATAAAAACATAAACCATTAAGTGAATTAATTTTAATGGTATCCTTGGAACATATCAATAGTGAGTCATGAGTAACATAAATAGATGTCATCTTATATGGGAAATTATTTTGGATGATCTTTTTAAAACATTTCATAAGGAAAATATCCTTTCCGCATTAAAAAAAACATTTTAAATAAAAGAACATTTATCAAATATTTTCCTTATAAAATAATCTTGAAGACATATAAAGTATTATTTGAAACCATTTTAAACATCCTTGAAATCCATTTTCTTGAAAATCTTTAAAAGATCACTGAAAAAACTTTTAAAACATTTTTAGAAAACAATGTTTTGAAGGAACTCATATTTCTAATAGAATAAAATTAAATGAAGCTTAAAATATAATTAAAATAATTTTATTCATGATAAAAAATTTCAAAGGATATTAAATACATATCGTTAAATAATATTGGTGTATAACATAACATGTGTCTTAAATAAGGAAAATTGAGACAAAATTACCTTACCAATTTGGTAATTTTTGAACCCTAAACCCCATAAAAGAGATATCATAAAATTTATATGTAAATACACATAAATTTAAGAATAGGGATCATATAATATATTCATGGTAAGTATATACACCATAAAAAAATGAGCGGTGAATATGGAATAAGTATCACAGAAATAAATATGAGACTATAAATCCCATTACTTTATATCTTGACCCACACCATACAAATTAAAAACTCATTTATAATAAATATGAGTTTATTATACATCTACTAGAGAACCATATTTATTTATATAATACCATATATTTTTTACATGTCACTTTATATTACCCCTCTAATTAACAATTCCATGCTTATGTTATGATTTGAGTAATAACCGCTTTGTTTACCATACTTTTTTTGACTTGTTATTCATGGTCCTTATACTTTGACCATGATTTCATTATATACATAAGGTTAACCATGATTTAAATATATTATATATTCATTATATATATATATTTATAGTTACTTATTAAATATATAAATAGAAATGATATACACCATTTATTTAGACGATAGGTCGTACGTACGCATAAATACTGCTTCAATTTCATGTCATATTGAAATAAAAAATGTGAATGAAATATATGTATATATGTAATACCTCGGTTTCCGTATAGGTAATTCCTTATTTAAATTTTGTTTTAAATACCTTATAATTTTTTAATTAAATGTTCATAGGGTGTATGAGGGGCCTCTAGGGTGTTTTGGGGCTTCAGGGCATGAATGGAAGGAAAACTGGCCCAACCTTTGCAAGGTGAATTGTTAAGTAAATTGTATGAACTCTCTAGGAAAACATGAAACCTTGGATAATTTAATTACACATGGTTAGTGCATGCCTTTTCAAACCGTTTGTAGTTTCCCAGATAACTGTGGGACCCAACATCACATATATAGTGGATTTTCACACAGCTTGCACATGATTTGACAAACCATGAAGGTAAACCGTGTGCCCCATTAAAAGATAGAAAATTTACAGTTTATCATTTTTTGTATTTTTAGATCCCCACCCAATTTCTCTTTCATTTCTACCCCTTTCAGACCAAGGGATAAACCAAATGGATCCAAGCATCATAAGGGTGGTAATCCATTAATTTTGGTCCTTTTGGAGTGTTGTTGGTTGCAAATTGAAGCTTCAGGTAAGTCTAACACTTATCTTGATTCCTTTTTTTTGAGATTAGGGTTTGAAGGGCCTCCCATATTCTTAAAAATACCTAAAACACTCGTTTTATCGTGAAATATATGTTAAGGATTCAAAGGGTATTCAAATCCATATCTAAATCTATGATTAAGAGTGTGTTTATCATCAAATTCAAGGTAGGTGGTATACAAGTTATATCCCATAGTTTTGATGTGGATTTGTGCATGTTTGGTTTCATTATAGGTTATCTATTGTTGTCTTCTTGATTCCTTTATTGAGTTTTGGTAAAATGGGTGTCTAAATGGTGAATTTAACCCCTCATGACCCACATGGGATTAATGGTAGATGATTAGGCTGATTTAGATCCACCCATGGGGTGCATATACATTCCAAAACCCTGAAATTGGTAATGTATAACATGGAATTGATGTGTGATAAAATAGGTCCATGAAGAACATTTTGATATGTTAATTTGATTTGAAATAGGAATATTGATTGATTTTTATAGACTTGGATAATGGAATAAGGGGTCGTTCAGCTAAATTATAATTGGATATAAGCGCTATGAAATTTAAAAGGGTAATTTTTTGATGGAATAATTCTTATGAATGAAAATTTCATTAATTGGGTTAATTTATATTGTGTTACATGACCTATGAATTTTATTAGAAATTCCTAATAAGGTTATTGTATATGAAATGTTGAACTTTTTAAATGGGTAATGGCTTAAGAATTGTGGAATGTGTCAAATAGGATCACATAAGGGTTGTAATAAGAATTTTAAATAGGTTAACATATGGGAATTGAAGAATGAGTTAAATGGGTTAATGTATTGGAATTATTTAATATGCTTAGAAATGTAGTCATAAGAAAGGGAAATGGGTTAAATGTGTTGTGTATTTTAAATGAAAATTTTGTTGATGGTTTATGGAATAACATTGATTCCTATGTTGATGGTTATGAATTTTTTTATGTTATTTTTTAGCATGGTTTGTGATATGGTATGTGTGTGGTGATTTGATAAAAAAGAATGCTAACATGGATTGGTAGTGTGGCGTATTGACTTGAGGTTCTACTCCCATGGGTCGTGTTAGACTGGAGCTCTAAACCCCACCACAAAATGAATGGGTTAGGGAAGGGGTTGGAGGATGTATACCCCTAACAGTTTCATTCGATGGGACCACCCAAACGGAGGCTTTGATGTGTGTGAAATTCCTTTTTTGTGTGATCTATTTAACCCTAGTGAGATAGGGACTGGATTTATTTCCCTATACATAGTGATTTATTTCCATAGATCCTTGTATAGATGATGTAAATGCCTAACCCATGGAACATGTTATGAAAATGAAATAAGTAATGAATATGGCATAGATGATGGTCATGATACTAATGATAGAAAGGGGTAAACTAAATATTGTTAATTAAGGGAACCCAAGTTTTCCTTTGTTTACTTGTCATTTATTTATTAACTACATGAATTATCTATTTAAAATGGTTATTTTTTAGAAATTGCTGGTGGTGGCCAACTAAGTTATACACACACCCTTCTTGGGCTGCCGCTGGGTACCCGACAAGACATCATTGTTGCTAGTTTGGATAAGGGAAAAGGACTATGCTAGATAATTGTTTTGGGATATGGATGTGTAGGTATGAGGTTTTGAACTTGGATTCAGGACCATCATGGGGATTATGTAATATTTCTATATTTTGCGTTTCATGCACTTTTTTCCTAGTTAGCATGACATGAAATATTTACTGTTCTCTTATGGACTTATACCGTATTCAAGAAATGGATTTTTAGGAATGTTCATTGTTTATTATATATATTTTCCACTATTTCATTGTAATATTTTGTGGTTCACTCTGGTAATGAGGTTATAGTCTCCCCACTTGGCTTAACAGACCCTCACTGCTATTAGGTATTTTCCGGATTATGGGGAGGCATGATTGAGGCCTTGTGGTGACTCAACTTGAGGCATTAGTTTAGTGGAATCCGGGTCGAGGACGTTACAAAGTGGTAAAAGATCATGGTTAATTTATATGGTCTTATTATTTTGGATGATGTATTTGAGAATATGATGTGTTGGGTATTGGAAATGATCTCATGCTTGGGAATATCTAACACATGTATCAGGGGAAAACCAAGTGCCTGAGGTGGGAATTTTTGTTCGTATTGTGTGTTGTTAATATTTAATGATATTTCACCATTGGGTGATGTAATTTTTGTATGATGTGATCATATTATGATATTCTGATCATGGAATCAATGGTATGATTTTTCATATTCATGTATCATTATATGCACCTAGTAATATAGGTGGCATGTATCATGGTAGGCACACATAGGATGGGTGCGTGGGACATGGAAGGTAAGATTCATTTTATGTTCTTGAAAAATTTGATGAAAATGGTGTCTAATAAGGATGATGAAAGTGGGAAAATTTAATTAATGTAAATGAATAGTTAAACAATTATACTCTTAATGAAAGGTTAAAATGGGTTTAAATTTCTGGTTGCGATAAATTGAAAAGATGGAATGGTGACTAAAAGGGGAATATTTAATTTGTGATGGTAAAATGGTTAAAGAATTGAGAGTAATAGAGGTTCTGAATGAGTTAAAATATTGGTTGTAATAAGTTGAGAAATGGGAAAGGTACCTTAATGGGAAAGTTTTGAGTTATGGAGGTGTAAATGTATTAAAAAAAGGGTGTCAAATTAAAGTCATGTATCCATGTTCATTAGATTACCCAATGTTGACCCAGACCCATGGTAGGGATGGTTGAGAGTAATGTTAGAAATGAAATTACATGCATTGATATAGTGTACATGGAGTGAGTCGATTATGGATGGTAGTGTGTTTTCTTTTTTGGTCTCTACCAATTTGATATTCTCCAAATTTTGTTGAAGAAAATGTTTTGGAGTAAAAATATGAATAAGGTAGGGATTTTTGAAATGTTGGGTTAACATGATTACTTAAATAGTGAAACTTGGGATCTTAAAATTGTGAAGTTAATTATAAGGGAATGTGTAATGATGGAACATTCAGTGAAGACCGGTATTACATACCCCTTTTATTGTTAATTTTCCCCTTGTGTGGGTGGTTTGGGATTTGAGAGTACTGTCAGATGAGACCATGATTATATGTTTGGGGACCTTGATGGGTCTCAATTTTTGGATAAAAGGGTGTTTCTTGTTATGATTTTGGTATTGTTGTGAGATTTAGGCCTTGATGAGTCTCTTGATAATGTGGAAGTGATAACCCTTATTGTTTTTGTTTACATGGGTTGTGTTTTGGATTTAGGAATGAGTGTCTTGGTTTTGTAACCAATAGTGAGGGGTTCTTGGTTATGGGTGTGGCGACCCATGGGGGTTCAGACATTGCGATTTGCGTTTTGGACCCTAGAAGTGGATGTTTTGACTTTTGGAATCAATGTAGGTGTGTGAGTATCCATTTCATGAGACATGAAGTAGATGTTTGATGAGGTGATTTGGGAAAAGTGTTTTGTAGTGGGGATATGAGAGCCACCTATGAGTGATGACTTATTGGTAGATTGATCAGTATGGCCTAGAGAGAGGACATAGTGACTGGTTACCCTTAAAGATTGTTGTATAGTTGGTATCATTCGACCATAGAGAGTGACTCGTGAGAGTGTGGTGGACCATTTTCTGATTCCTCTTGGCTACGTGGGGTATAGGTGGATATTTTGAGTTTGGAAAAATTCAAATTTTTCCTCGAGAGCTAAATGATAATGTTAATGGTTTTGGGAACATGTGACTCGAGTTGTGGAAATGAGTTGATAGTCATGGGGAAATCAAGGGTGACCATGAGGGAGGCTAACCAATGTTTAGGTGCCTCAGAATAGGAAGTGTGTGAGATGCTTCAGAGATTGAATCAATTCCTAATGAGTACCATAACATTTCTATAAATGGTATTGTTGTGACCTTGTTCTTTCAGAAGGGAACCATTGTGCCTATAGTTGGTTGTGAGGTTATATAGAAGGGTTGTATCATTTGGATGTCTGACCCATCCATTTAGATGATGATTAATGGGGACTCGATGTTGGTTTTGGTAGATGAGACATGGGTAAATAAAGTTCAGATGGATGATTTTGGTTATGAAGGTGACACCCAAGGTAAGGGTAGTAACATGGTTATTCATGATCATATGAACAAATTTTTCATTAGGTGAGATGTTGATAATTCATTGAGCATGATGGGGCTAACGAACTATAAGTCTTGGACTAGAGAGTGAGCAGGTGTTGGGATATGATCTAATGATGTCATTCTCATGTGATTTAAATTGTTCTTATTATATGGTCATAGGAAGGTGGAAGACCTTGAGGACTCTGACGTGGTCCAGAATTTTACACACACTAGTAAGGTGCGATTCTGAATGGGATGGGAAAAAAGTGACTCAGGATGAGAACCTTTTATTCTCTTTGAAACTGTTGCGGGAAGTATGGATATGTGAGAGACCATTGGTTTTGGTTGGCTTCATGAACCGATGTGTTCATGGGTTTAATTCTAGGGTCACGCCGAAGGACTCAAGTGATGCGGTAAAAGTAGTGAGAAAGGAAATCTTGGTACACAACAATTGGTGAATGGTTGTTGAGTAGTGGTGAGTCATGGTCTGAAATTACACCTGAGCTGTGGTGGTTAAGTACTAAGTATATGTGATAGTGAATGGATGCTTAAAACTCTTTTGAGGTCATGGTGTCCCATATTGGTATGTAAAATTAGTGTTTTATGAGTTTTGGTAGTGTTCTTTGACAAATTCATAGCATACTTTTAGCCAATGATGATCATTCTCAACATTTGGACATCTTAACAAGTATGATGATAAATATCTAGATTTACACCAGGACAATTAAATATGTTTGGGTTAGATGTGGGACATATTGAAGGTTTCATTCTTAGATAAGTATATCTAGAGCTATATGGTGGGATGTACACCATCAGTAGGTTATGGGTGAGGACCTCGTGATGTATCAGGTGTTAAAAAATACCATGGGTGCTGTTCATGGAAGCTGGGGATGATTATTGGGTGGTGCCTATTTTCATATATCTAGGAAACACTAGATGGGCACGTCCAAGTTATGGGGTTCAACGAATAATCAAAACGTGATTCATGATGGTTGAAATTCATTGAATTAAGTTAGGGTAACGACACTCCTATGGTGGTGAGTGATAAGTCAGTCCTCGATGTGTAGAGAATAACATAGAGATAATGTGGTGACTTTAGAATACCAATGAGAAACCTGTGAGGTGCATGCTAGGTTCCTCAGATAGGCTAGGTGAGATTTGTATTTGGTTATTTAATGTGTCAAGCATTGGATTTGGGCTCAGGGTGGTTCCAAATGAAACTCAAGATGACAATGATTAAGTTGTTTAAGGGTGTGGTAAGACATGACAATGGTTCATGGAAAGGGAGGATGGGTCCTCAAACTTGTTTAAAAACATGAGAATAGACTATAGTAGGTGTATTTGTGTTACATAGGAATGTCTAGAAGTGTGAAGGTGCCTAGTGCATGTGATTTAGTTTCATGACAATAGTGATGTTGGGTGTCCCATAATGAGTCGACTGAGAATGACCAGATTCAGTAAAAAATAGGTACACAAGGGATGAGTTTTAAACCACTATATGTGGAAGTTTTTTATTGGAAAGTGAATTTTTTAATGGATATGGGTTTTGAGAAGGAACCTAATCGGCCTCAATCGATGTAGAGATTACAAGGGTATTTTTTTAGGTTTATTAATGGGTGTGGTTGAGCACAATGATGTTTTGGGAGGTAGTTGATTCCTTGATGGTGGGGTCACCAGATGTAAGGGAATGACCCCGATAGATACCTTGGAAATGGTCGTATTCCCTAAGTGTGGAAGCATCATGGGTGAGTGTAAAAAGTATAATGGAAATAGTGAAAGGTGGGTGTTTGAGGAAAATCCAGTCAGGATTGTTTGACATGATGTGGTTAAAGGAAAGGGTGTGGTAAGTGTGACCCAACTTCAGTTTTTGGTATGTGTGACCCACCTCCTATCAAAAATAAAGTTGTACATGAGTGGGGTAAAGTTGTTCTTAGTCCTTGAACGGATGGTTTGGGTTTGTCCTCTTGGGTGGTTTCAACAGTGAGGCTAGATTCCAATGCACAGATAAGTCCTTATGAATGCTCAGACGTGGTGAGTTGGGAATGCATCATGTATGTTATCAAGTTGAGAGTTTGTGATGGTGGTTCTTCAGGATAGTTGAGGTAACAATATCCAGAATATGGTATGGGTGAGTTAAAGTGTATGTTGAAGATAACCATAGTGGGAAACTTCTAGGTTGATGTTGAGATTGATTTTTTAGGTTGGATGGACTAGGGTGATTACTGTTCGGGGGGAGTAAGCAAGGATTGTGAGCATTGGCTCATGTTTGACCGGTTGAGTGCTTTGACTATGGTGGTTGTTTTTGGGATGTTCAATTATAGAATGGGACTATCATGTCTCATGTTATGGATTGACTTAAGTTGAAAAATTTGGATGGAAGGATCATGTGTTTCCTTCAAGTGATTACATGTTTTGGTCGCCATTAGAGTTTTAAGACATAGTATAATGACACCTAGTGCTTTGGGTCATGAGTTGAGAAGAGGATCAGACTATTGGGGTACCGACGGGATCTTCTGTACTAGTATGATGTTGTGTTTAAATTTTACATGTGATACATTTTCAGAAGTGTGTCTGGAATTCCCTATAGATTTATAGTGGTTAATGTGTGTTTTGTGGATTATGCATCCCTTAGATGCATACAAATCATATTGTGGATTGCAATGAGAAGGTTTGGAATTGTAGGTTTGTTTCTTTGGGATGATTGTAAAGAAGTAGGGTAATTTTTAGGAACAAACATCGGTAAATGGAGAAATATTTGAGGGCTCAGTGGCCCAATTTTTTTACCGAGAAATCTATGTTATGCCCGGGAAGAGAGGCTCTAAGATGAATCATTATAAGGTGGGGAGATTGTAAGACCTCGGTTTTCATAGAGGTAATTACTTGTTTAAATTTTGGTTTAAATTTTATGGATTTTATTAATTAAATGTTCTCTGTGTGTATGATAGGCCTAGAGGGTGTTCTGGGGGTTCAGAGCATGAAAGGAAGGAAAACCAGGGCAACCCATGCAAGGTACACAATTGATGCATGGTTAAGTAAACCATGAATCCTCCCCATGAAAGTCATACAACCTTAGACCATGGAATTAGGTATGGTTAGTGCACAATTTTTTAAATCATTTGGGGTATCCTAGGTAACTGTGTGACACAAATTCCCTTAGACATTGTCTCCCACATGGTTTGTGGATGGTTTGACAAACTTTGTAGGTAAACTGTGCACCCCATTAAAAGTTTCAAAATTTATAGTTTTTCCCATTTTGATACATTTATATACCCACCTAATTTCATCCACATTTCTTACCCTCTCAAATATAGGGATGAACCAAATAATCCCAATATTACTAAGGGGGTTTCTCTTTTGTTTCATAGTCGTTTGGAGCATCTTTGGTTGCAGATTGATGTTCTGAGTTAGTCTAAATCTTCACTTGCTTCCTTTTTTTTGGATTATGGTTTTTAATTCCTCCCATATTCTTTCAAAGACCTAAAAAATATTTTTCCAATGGAACATAGTTTGAGGATTTAAAGGGTGTATAAATATGGATATAATGAAATGATTAAGAGTGTGTTTAAATATGGATATAATGGGCATGGTATTCCTCTAGGCCTTCAGGTCATGTATTTCGGGTCATGTCGGGCCTTGTGCCTTGTGCCTAAATGTCATGTACGGGTTCCCCTTCAACCCTTAAAATGAGGATTATCTATAATAAAATAAAAATAAGGCCTTTGAGCCATTCGAGTGTTCATTGTCGTATTCGAGGAAGGCGATCTACATGTCATATCCCATAGTTTTGATGTGTATTTTTGCATGTTTGGTTTCATTCTGGGTTATATATTGGTTTTTGTCAGATTTCTTAAAATGTGCGTATAAATGTTGAATTGGACCCCTCGTGACCACAATGGGATGTATAGAGGATGATTAGACCGATTCAAGGCACTAATGTGGTGCACTAACATTACTGAACCTTTACATTGGTAATGTCAAACATGGAATTTATGTGTGACAAAATTGATCCAAGAAGAACATGTTATTATGTTAATTTGAGTTAAAAGAGAAATATTGATAGATGTGTCTAGAATTGTATAATGTAACTAGTGATATTTTTGGATAAATGCTAATTGGTTATAAGAGCTATGTAATGTAAAAGGGTAATAGTTTGATGGTATAAAAATTATGAATGATAAATGTGTTAATTGGGTTAATTATTATTATTTTAAATGGTCTATGAATTATGGTAGAAATTCCAAGAGGGATATTGAATATGAAATGGTGAACATATTAAATGGTTAGTGGATTGGGAATTGAGGAATGTGTCAAATGGGATCTCATAAGGGAATTAATGAATTTGTTAAATTAGTTAACAAATAGGAATTGATGAATGTGGTAAATGGGTTAAGGTATGAGAATTATTTAACATTCTTAGTGAGTTAGGCATAAGAAAGGGAAATGAGATAAATGGGTTCTGTAATGTAATTGGAAATTGTGTTAATGGGTTATGGAATAACATTTATACCCATGGTGATGGTTATAAATCATGATCGATATGCTATTGTTTTGAGTATTGTTTTTGATATAGTTTGTGTGTGGTAATGGGATAAATAATCTTGTGCACATGGCGTGGTAGTGTGGGGTATTGACTTGAGGTTATGTGCCCATGGGATGAGTAAGACTGAGGCTTTAAACTCTACCCCAAAATGAACGGGTTATGGAAGGGTCCATAGGATTTATTCACATAATGGTTGTATTCTATGTGACCACCTAGATCAAGGCTTGGAGGTCAGTGAAATGTATTTTTTGTGTGATGTTTTTACCCCTAGTGAGATAGGGACTTGAGTTATTTCCGCTTTTCATAGTGATTGATTTCCATAGTCCCTTTTATAGATTATGTAAATGCCTAATCCATGGTACACTTGATGAAAATGGAATAAGAAATGAAGATGGAATAGATTATAGTTATGGTAATAATGATAGAAATGGGTAAAGTAAAGATTGTTAACTAATAGAAACCAAGTTTTCCTTTGATTACTGGTCATTTATTTAATAATTTCACGAACTATATATTTAAACTGGATATTTTTTATACACCTTTGGTAGTGGACTATTGATTTATAATCACACCCTGCTCGGTTTGCCACTGGGTACCCAGACAGACTTCATTATTGTTGGTTTGGATAAGGGAAAAGGTATGTGAAAGAGAGTTTAGTTGGTCTTGGAATTTAAATGGATGAGGTTATAGACATGGATTTAGTATATCTTAGTTATTCATATATTTTTATTTATTTTGGTTTTCCTCCAATTTTGGGCTAGTTAGCATTACATGACATATTTACTCTTTGGTTTTGGAATTGTACCCTGTTTAGGAAATGGATTGTTATGCATGTTCATTGGTTATTACATATTGTTTACAATATTTAATTTATATCTTATTTATATAAATGTAGTAAATATAGTATAGTATCCCAATATTTCTTAACATAACCTTACTTCTAGTCAGCAACCTCTGGTATACGGGGAGGTGCGCTTGAGGTCATGTGGTGAATCGGCTCGGGGCACTAGTTTAGTAGCCTCAAAGTCATGGACATTACAATATATATATATATATATAATATCATTCCAGTAGAATTATTGTTTCATATATATATATATATATATCATATAATTTCACTAAAACCATCCTTAATACATTCTATATAATGTGTGAATAGAACACATCGTTTTGGGGAGGTGGTAATCCACACATCCACAAACAAAGTTATCATATTTCAACAATATGGAAAATATGAAATTATGTGTTATATAATTATTTTAGAGGAATATATAAATAATAAATAACATATATATCATATAAAAATAGAAATAAAATCCTTATTTACAACTTTGAAATGTGGAAACTGGAAGAACGAGAAACATCGGTTCACAAGGCGGTAGTCCACCGTACATATGAACAGTGATTGCGTATCCCATTTGTTGGAAATACATGTGAGTGATGGTAAAAACTGAAATATAAAAACATATAATTATATTTAGGATAATTTGGTTATTTTATAAACACTAACTAAATATAATTTAACGGGTTTAAGGAAGAAATAAAACAAAAATGGATATTGATGAACAATACATCTTCTATAGGTATATTCTTTTTGATATGAACAAAACGGCTGCATTAGTTGGATATCTGAACAAATTAAGTATTACAGGATGAATGGGGGGATTTTTGGAAGATAATTGGATATATTTTTCTTGAACAAAATAGTTTATGATGTTTTTATAAAAGAGAAGAATATGTTCCCTTTTATCAGAGGGGTAGGGGGGCTTTAAAATTTCTTAAAATATTAATTTATAATAAATTAAATCTAAATAAAAATAAATATAAAATGAAAATTATTTTAATATAATATATGACAAGGTATTATCCTCATAAAAAATATATTCTAGACATGGTTTGGTGTAATTATAAACCTTATCATTTTGATTAAACCTTAGTTAATCCATTTTAATTTATAC
This sequence comes from Viscum album, assembly GCA_963277665.1. Taxonomy (NCBI): domain Eukaryota; kingdom Viridiplantae; phylum Streptophyta; class Magnoliopsida; order Santalales; family Viscaceae; genus Viscum; species Viscum album. The sequence continues at coordinate 233,986,589 of OY728121.1, forward strand.
AATGGTAAAAAAAGTCAATATTAATTTGATGTATTTTTTACTTATGATGTGTAAATTGGACCATAAATGGAAAATGTATGATATTTTTTTACCATATATCACACCTTTACCTTATCTAATAATTTTTTATATCTAAATAATTTACTGAAATATTATATTCTTAATATTTTATAAGTTCCAATTTTGAAACTATTAATTACTTTGACTATAAGAAAGTCCAAACAGTATAATAACATCGAAAAAATTCCTTAAATAATCCCATAACATATAATATTTTCATATTAAATTTTTGGATAGCCTTAATTGTGTAAATTTATATTGATTTTAATATTTATAATATTATTAAATTTATTGTTTCATTAATTGAATTATTACTACATCATCATTTTGTAATTATTTATGATAATTTTTTTTCAATAAATATTAAAAATAAAATAATATGACATAGATGAAATTTTTACATTTCATAAGAATATATTTAGTGGATCATATCATCTATTTAACCCATATTAAAAATATTAAACTTATTAAGAGTAATAGTGTGACATTGTGTCACTTTGTTTGATTTTAGTAATATCCAAGTCATATTCATGGAAAAGTGTCCATTAAATTTTCCAATTTATATTATTATATGTTAGGTTTCTAGTTAAATTTATCCAATATGGTTTGATAAAGTTTTATGGTCATTTTATAGTCCATATAACTTTATTTTTAACTTAAATTACCCAATTTTCCCTTTACCATGGTAATAAAAATTATTGTAGTTATTATTCATATTAACCCCAAATAAAATGGATATATTTAAAAAATTTAGACATAATAATTAATAATATTGATTCCATTTTTCATAATTTAAAAAACATAATTTTCTAAAATTAATTTAAAATTAATCCAGTTGACAGAATGACAAAATGAGTTTTTAAAGTGAAAATGTCCAAAAGATTGAAATGATTTTATATCAAAATTAAATGTAAAATTTATTCTAATTACCTAAAATGTATTAAATGATAAAAATATGATCTAATTATACTTTAAAACCAATTAAAAACATAATTTTTCTATATAAATAATCTAGAATAAAAATTAGTTTTGAATTAAATTTCAGTAACTTTCACTATTCCTCAAAACATGAAAATTTTCTTAAAAATACCTAATGTTCACCCAATGTAAGTTTTTATATCCCTATTACAAATAATTAGTTTATTTTTTCATATATAATCATTAAAAGTGTCAAGACTCTCTTTTTAACAAGTGCTCCATCAAAAGGTTCTAAAGCTTCCTTTTAAGAGAAATAATTATTTTATACATAAAATTGGACTTGTTCTTATACAATTTCTATAAATTAACTAATATTAATGTTAAAATTTAAATTTAATGTTATATATATACATAAATTCCATTAATATAATATAAAAATAGTTATTTGTATATTTATTTCCCTAAAACAAACTTTTGTACATTTAAATATTTTTTCAAAAAAGAAGTTCCTTTTATTTTAAAAATGGTTTTACATTAATTTATAATTATTTGGTCACAGAATAATATATACATCTATAAACAATAATTTAATATTTTATTTAATCATTTTTATAATTTTAATTCGAATGACTTGGTTATAATTTTCTTGTTTAAATAATTATAATAATAAAATGTTGTTTCATATAAACTCAGTGTTGTGCGTAACACAATATAATTTGGTGTTTCATGTAATGAAGTAAATAAATGAAAAAAAGTATTTAAAAAAAATTTCTCTTAAATATATTATGGGGTTACATTCTACCCCCCTTAAAATAAATTTAACCCTCAAAATTCATATGGGTTATCTAAGGTTCAACACTTGAATGTTTATTTCATAGAAACCCACATCATAAAAATTAATACAAAAACATCCTTTAAAATGAAAAAATTGGAATCTTAAAAATTTAAAAAAGTAACTCACATCTAGGTTTCCTCATAGGATAACATTGGTGGGAATTGAAAACAGAGACATGGAAGATAAATATAATAATCCAGTTCTGATGGAGTGTGATAGAGAATATGGTAATTAAAAGGTTAAGTACCTTAAAACCATAGAAAAAACAGGTCTAGAAAAGGTCATTTATATCATAAAAATGATGACAATAGGATAACATTTTATTTCAAAATATATTGAGAATAAATAATTACTTTATATCATCTTATAAGTACATTATCGCTCTTTTGTTGTGCCTTTATCAATCTCTACTTCATTTCTTACTCCAAAAAAATAAAGTTGAAATTGTAATACATACAAAAATATTTTACCATTAGATCCATAATAGGATGACAATTCATCAATTTTATTTTTAGTTATTATAATAATAAAATGTTTAGAATAGGTTATTTAATTTGAATAAATCCTTATATGTTGAGAAAATAATTTATTCTATAAATCCTAATCTATTATTTATCATAAACTATTCCATATATGGTTAGCCTTATAACCCTCTTGAAATATGAAAGTAAAAAAATCTAGTAATAAGGTCATTAAATTTCACAAAAATAACTTAGCACTGATCCCCTGTATATCATAAAGTAACTTATGTTTTCCAGATACCAAACAAGTGAATACCTTCATCATCTATTATATTTGATACCAGACAATTACATTAAATCCATATTGAAAACATGGATTCATTCTTATTCCAAAGATTATTGTATATATTCCTTATGTCCAAAAATGTCATAAACTACATCTGCGAGAGCATAAACCACATTTCAACAATAGTTAATCAGTTCAAAGGTAATCAATACCTTCTAATTTAGTTATACATATCCAATTTATCATTATCAAAACATCATTATCTCAACATTAGAAACATTCTAATGGTCATCTTTCCCTTAATATTTTGTTTCCCATGAACATCACCTTTCCATTAAATCCCTTTTCTAATTCTTAAGTACCATTCAACATATCCTTTTCAATCATTCATTAAAAACTTATAATGAAAATAATTATATATCCCATAATCTTTGAATTCCAAAACATATGAACTTTAATAATTTAAATATTTTCTTAAACAATTACTCATGCTTCATTATATTAATCTTTCCTCAAATATGTAATATGAAACATGTCTTAAGTTTCTTCTACCTCAATATATTCATTCTTTTTATGTTTAATATAAACAATATTGTTAGAACATGCAATACCTTTAAAATATCTTTTTTGGGTTCCTTATCCTTAGAAGTATAAATAATACTTGTACAACCTACCTGATTATATTTATGAGATTTCCACTTTTTACATCGAGTTTCATAATGCCCATACTTCCACATCTCAAACATTAAATGTTAAAATTATTCAATATAGTTCCCACTACTGACTAAGAGAAGAAAGAATTGTGTGATCAACACTTATCATTGAAGAAAACACATAATCATGAAAAATTACGTATAGGATGCCTAAATCAGGCCACATAATTTTAAACCTATGACACCTTTGACTTATCCATCAATAAATCTCTAGAAATATCCTTATATATATCCCTTGGTATCTCAATAAAGTTTTCTTATCTGTGTTTCCAAAGGATGACTAAACCTTTCCACTGATACCAACTATAATGACCAATGATTTTTGTATATGGATATAATATATTTTTAGATTAATATTAATTAAATTACAAAAATACAAGCCCTAGGACCATAATAGTTTACTGCCTTTGGAAATTTGGAACAAATTCTTCTAATTTTGTGAAAGATCTACAATATCTCACATAAATATCTTCCCCTTAATTACTCCAACTTAGAACCCTTCTTTATAACTTAAGGAATAAAACATAATAAATAGTGGGTTCATATGATCCGTATATGGATACATTGATGTTTCCTAACCTTTATATGAACATAAGGGTATGAAAATATGATCATAACATTTGAGGATCATACCCTATATATCAATGATCACATACTTGATTCATGGTATAAAGATGGGAAATTCATAAGGCATGAATCATATCATAATATAATCACATGAGACATGAGAGTATAAAAATGTAATATGAAATGTAATTTTTGGAATAAAAATAAGTTTAGAAAATATTATTTCAATGATGTATACCAATACATTCATTGCATGTTAAGTTTGTCCTAATCACCCATATACTAGCTTCAGGCTTGGGATGATCTCCTGTGTACCTTTTAGTTTCAGAAATTGGATGACCTCCCACGTACCCTCTAGTTTTAGGATTAGGATTACCTATTGTGTACCATATTTTTATGGTCTTAGGATTACATCATTTTTACCCTCTTATTGTGGTCTTAAAATGACCTCTCGTGTACCCTCTTGTTATGGGCTTAGGATGACCACTTGTGTACCCTCTTGTTACGAGCTTATGATTACCTCCTAGGCACACTTTGAGCTCATAGAACATTTATCATTAACCAATTAATTTAAGGGAGATATTTGTCCCACCCATAAAATATTGAAATCATATATAAATGTTCTATAAGATCCTAAATCATTCATCACATCAGAAACCATGAAAAGAAACGGTTTTTGTAAACATTTCATCATATAATATCCCATCAAAAAGTAATAGGAATCAAAAAAATAATTCTATAAAAACATAAAAAATTTAGTGAATGAATATAAATTGTATCCTTGGATCATATCCATAGTGAGGCATGGTTAACAACAAAAAATTTCATCTTAAATGGGAAATAATTTTGAAATATCTCTTTAAAATACTTCTTGAGGAAAATATCCTTTGTGATTTCAAAAACACTTTTTAAATATTAGTAAACTTATCAAACATTTTACATTGAAATTAAATTTTAAAAAATTTAAAATAATCTCTGAAATAATTTTTATCATCCATGAAATCAATTTTCTTAAAAATTATTAAAATATCAGTTAAAACACTTTTAAAACAGTTTTAGAAAAAATAATTTTGAATGAACACATATTTCTGACCAAATAACATTAAATTAAGCATAAAATATCATTACAAATTTATATTCATGATACAAAAAATAAAATGACATTATATATACCTCATAAAATAATATAGGTGTATAACATAACATGTGTCTCAAATAAGGTGAATTGAGGAAAAATTACCCAATCGATTTGGTGATTTTTGAAATTTAAACCCCATGAAAGAGATATAATAAAATAGATATGTAAATACCCAAAAATGCAAGGATAATTATCATATAATACATTCATGTGATGTAAAAAACAACACATAAAATAAATTAGTGGTGAATATGGAATATTTATCACAGAAATTAACGAGACTAGAAATCCCCATACCTTATATATTCACTCTCATAATTCTTGTGAAAAAATATATATAATAAATATAAGTTAGTTATAAATGTATTAAAGAATCCTAATCTTTTTTATAATACCATATATTATTTACTTATGAACTTTCATTACCTGTTTATTAACAATTCCATGTTTATTTTATGTGTCGCGTAACAACAGCTTTGTTTCTCATACTTGTTTTGACTCGTTATCCATGGTCCTCATACTTAGACCATAATTTAAATATCTCAATAATGATAACCATGATATAAATATAATATATATTCATTATATATTTTTTATGGTTATATATACAATTTATAAATGGAAAATAAAATACACCATTCATGGAGACGCTAGGCCGTATGTATGCATGAACGCTGCTTCCATTTCATATCATGATGAAAGAAAGAATGTAAATGACATATATGTGTATATATATAAAATATCATTACAATATAATTATTATTTCATATATATCATATAATTTCACTAAAATCATCCATAATACATTCCATGTAATTTGTGAACAAACCACATCGTTTGAAGGAGGCAGTAGTCCACACGTCTACAAACAAAGTTATCATAATTACGAAAAATGGAAAGTATGAAGGTATTTGATATAAAATAATTAAATAAGAATAATTAAATATTAAATACCATATATTTAATATAAAAATCGAAATTACATCCTTATTTACAATCATGAAAAGTTAGAAAATGGATGAACGAGCGACATCAGTTCATGGGGTGGTAGTCTATCGTACACATGAATGACGACTGTATATCCCATTTGATGGAAATGTGTTTTAGTGTGGGTAAAAAACCTAATATAAAAACATATCATTATTTTTAGGATACTTAGTTTATTATATAAAAATTAAATAAAAATAATTGAAAGGGTTTAAGTAAGAAATAAAACAAAAATGTCTGTTGATGAACATTACCTCTTCTTTTGGCATATCTATTTGATTTTCACAAAAGGACTACATTGGTTGAATTTCCGAAAAAAATAATTATTATATGATTTAATTTTGGATTTTGGGAAGATATTTTGATATATATAGGCTGAACTAAATTTCCTCTAATGTTTTAATAAAAGAGAAGAGCAAGTTCCCTTTTATGAGAGAGCGGAGGGGTACTTTTGAAATTTCTCAAAAGATTAATTTATAATAAATTAAATTGAAAACCAAATACCTTATAAAGTATAAATATTTGAATATAAGATATTATAAGGTTGTAATATTATCAAAAAATATATATTAGACATGTTTTGGTGTTATTTTAAACCATAAAATTTTGATTAAACCTTATTTAAACCATTTAAATTTTAATTATGGTAACACAATTTTCATTATTAAGAGAATGTAATGTTTAAATATATTGTGAATATTAGACCATAAAAAAGAAACTTGGGATATTTTAGACCGCATATATTCCCATTTCATTATTTATTATTTTTATGATTTATAAATATTTTGAGGAAATATTATATTTTGAAAATATTATAAGTGTGAAATTTGAAACTATTCATTACCTTGACCTTAAGAAAATCCATATAGCAAGATAACTCAAAAAATAATAATTTTATACACCCCTAATTTGTCATATTCATCTATAAAATTCATTTAAAATATAAATTTAGTCAAATTATATTTATTTTAATATTTATAATATAATATAGTTGATTGTTTAGTTATTTGAATAATTACTGAATCATCATTTTGTAATTATTACTGGAAATTATTTCTTCAATAAAATTTAAAAATAAATTTATATGGTGTAGATAAATATTTAATATTTTATAATAATATATTTAGTCGATCATATATTCTATTTAACACCATATTAAAAATATTATACTTATTAAGAGTAAGTGTGGGACATTTTGTCAATCTCTTGGATTTTAATAATATGAAAGTCTTTTTTATGGAAAAGTTTGAATTAATTTATTATATTTTGATTTATATGTATAAAGGGTTGAATTTAATTCATCCATTAAATCTTGATCAATTTTAAGGATAATTGTTTAGTCCTTAACACTTTATTTTTAACTAAAATTAATTAATTTTCCCTTTAGCGTTGTAATAAAAATAACCACAGTTACTATTCATATTGTAAAAAATACAAGATATATTTTTACTAAATTTGGAACTTTATATTAAAAATATATAATCCATTTTCATAATTCAAAACACCTAATTTTATAAAAAAAATTAAAATGAATCCAGTTGATGGAATGAGAAAATAGGTTTTTAAAGTCAAATCATCCAAAATATTGAAATGGTTATATATATAAATTCAATGTGAAATTGATTTTAATTAAATAAATTGTATTAAATGATAATTTTTTATCTTTTTATACTATAAAACTAGTCAAAATCATAATTTATTGATATAAATATGTTATACGAAAAATACTTTTTGAATTAAATTCTTGTATTTTTCACTATTCATCAAAACATGAATTTTTTAGAAAAATAACAAAAGTCCACTCAAAGTAAATTTTTATATACCACTTTAGATTATGTTTAATTTTTTATATATAATATATAAAAGTATAAAAAACTTTATTTTTAACAAGTACGCCATCAAAATCCATAAAAGTACATTTTTAGAGAAATGCTTTCTTTAATGCATAAAATTGAATTTCTTATTATATCGTGTCTAGAAAACACATAAAATGAATGATAAAAATTAGATTAAATATATTACATATATTTCATTAATTTAATTCAATAATTTTAATTTTTTTATTCATTGGTATAAAACGCACTTGTGGACATTTAAATACTTTTTTAAAAAATAGCTATTTTTTTGAAAGGTTTTATATTAATTTATAATTAATTATTCAAAAAAGTATTTATAATTTTGAAAAACATAATTTCATAATTCAATTAATCTCATTCATACTCTCCATTATATATGTTATAATTTTCTTATCTTAATAATTATAAAAATAATATGATGTTCCCTAGAAAATTAGGGTTGTGTGTTACAGAAGTTAAGCTGTTGTTGCATGTAATGAAAGACATCAATGGAAACAAATTATTTTTTAAAAAAATTATCACATAAAATTATTGGGTTGTTTCAAGGAAGCTATTTGTGACCACACAAAGTAGGAAGAAATCATATGCTTTCTTTCGAAGACATCCTCTTGAGTTTGAGGTTGGCCAGTGTATTTTTCTTCGAGTGTCGCCTAGGCTGGGAAAATGTAATATCAGAAAGAATGGGAAGCTAGAACCCATTTTTTCAGGATGTTCGAGACGTAGAAATGGTTCGGCCCAATGGTGTACCGATTATCCCTTCCACAACACAAAATTTCCATTCATGACATGTTTCATGTATCATAGCATCATATATATCACTTAGACCCTTCTCATGTGTTAGATATTGATAATGTTGAGATAGATGTCGATGCACCCTTTGAGGAGAATATAATATATATTTTTTATCATAGTTAGAAGAATATCTATGGTAATATATTTCCTTTAGTGTGAGTGCAGTGGTATCATGGTCATGTGGAAGGGGAGACAAGGGAGATGGAATTTGATATGTGAACACTATGGCCCAACAAGATCACTGATACCACAATAGTGATTTGTGGGATAGCTCGAGGATGTGTTGTTATATGGTGGGAATGTTTTAAGATCCTATCTTTTTTCACGTATGTATCTATTTAAAAAATTTTAACTCTATTTTAGTTGTTTTTTATTTCTTTTAATCATGGTTTGTAGATCCAAGGTTTGGGATACATTAATTGTTTTTAGGGTGCAATAGGAATAAGAGGTTATTTTTTGTAGTAAAACAAATTTGAAATGAAAACCCAACGCACAGTGTGATTTTTTTGGAAGATATCATGAATTTAATTCATGTCATAAGTTAATTAACACACTTTAAATTTCACAGACCCTATAAATTTTACAAACCCTTTAAATTTTACACATCTTATAAACATGTCCCAGAAATTACACACCATGTAAACATGTTATAGAAATTACACACCCTATAAACATGTATTGAAATTTAAATCTTTCCATAAAATCTATTTAAAAAATGTGAAATGTTTTATTAAATTGTTTTTATGTAGTGTGACTGTATTTTGGGGAAAATAAAAGAAAATAGGAATTTACTTTTACATGTCGTGAACTTTTCATGTCCAGCGTACATAATATTTCCAGTGTCAAATATTTTTCAAATGTCGACCCCCTAACTATAGACCCTCCACATAGCTCTATCTCTACTATAGACCTTCCATGGATGAATCTTAAGGGTCCACTTCAATCCAGAAGTGACTATACATTGGATCTTAAACCTCTGGACCATGATTTTTATGGTACGCATTCTAGTTCGTATTCCGTTTCTCGATTCATTTCCAATAGAACTTTTGGTTATTTGTAATAGGAAATAAGAATCTAATCTCTACTGTGGAGATGAGGTTTTTTCATTACCATCTAAACTTTGAATGTGGGTTGTCTAAATCATATCCCTTTTTGTCTGATTCTATTATCTATAGTGTATTCGACATTTTCAATCACACCAACATGCTACACACATTAAAATATAAATTTGATAATCCCTGTTAAATTATAATTATTCAATTTAGTCCATCCATTGGATCTTGTTCAGTCTGTAGGCATGATTATTGAGACTTGTGTTCACCTAATTTTTAATTTCCCAGATTTTTCATGTATTTTTTTTAAATATTATATGGATTAATTTTGAGACCAACCGTTGAGATGGCGTGTGATTCCAAGACCTAGTGTGCCCAAAATAAATGTTTGAAATATACTAAAATATTGAAGATCATGTGCATGAAGTTTTAATGAAAAATTGGAATAACTTATAAATGGGTTCCCAAATCTGAAATATGATGGTACTGTTGCATTAATAATAGTGGCTTTACTTTGGTGCGACCTAACATCGGTCAGCACATGTCAGCTGTGAAAGCAGTTTCATGTATTTTTTAGAAAATAATATAAAATGAAGATTTATTTATTTCTATGTTTTGTCAATGCAATGACGCAATGACACTTATTCTTTTAATTAATCCTTTAGTTAGGGATACAAGGTTAGGATCATAACCCTAGAAATTACCTAGTGGCTCTGAAGAGAAACCCTAGAGAATTATCTCAGCAGTAATAAAAAAGACTTCGATCTGAGATCATTCTTGATGGATCTCACAAGAAAAAATCAATATTCAATAGAGAACGATTGAATTCTTTGTTAGGATGTGTTATTTTGGATTTATTTCCCCATTCTTAGATTCAATGATGAACTCGGACCAACCAACGAATATATCAATCAACGGTTCAATTGTTCATTATGTGTTGGGTTTAATTGTAGGATTATAGAGGATTGATTATTTGATAATTAATTTAATTTGGATATAATTCTTATGGTATTGGATCAAGGCTGGAACGGACAATGACCGAGTTTAGTTTGTCATATTTTTTCCTTGTGTTTTTCTCTCCCCCGTTTTCTATGCGTATTCTTCATTCTTCATCATGGTTATTAATGACTATTCATTGAATCTTATTTTATTGGTGAAATGATTTAGAATTGAATATCTAGCCTTAAGATGACCTAAGGGAGGTGTGTTAGTGACAAAAATGGATGAATCAAATCAAATTGTTAGAAACTGTTCTTCCAGAAGATTTGGATAGAATCAATTTAAACATTTTTCTAAGCCAATTGAAGTACTAGAACACCTCACTATGGTGTTATGGAGATGAAATGATCCTTGATATAGTGTTTCGGGGAGAATAGACCACATAATTAGAACATGGTAGATCAGCTGAGGTGCGCGGAGGAAGAACGTGACATTCTAGAAAAAACTGATGAACATGGCGTATAACCTAGGGATACACTGCCTGTGGCCCCCACTAAGTGGTAGCTAAGGTTTTAGGAGATAGTTAAACATCACATGACGTGTGACCCTATAATGCAATATCTTGGACCTCCCAAGAGACTCAGTGTATATCACAGGAGATACAAGGACACAGGGTGGGGTACACAGGGTGCCTACACAATGTGTACCCCACCACAAGACTTGGAATGGACCAAGTACACGGACTACCCTGCACACTGGTACATTGGCAGAGACACATGGGTTTACACTATGTAATGAAACACATTGAGAGTACACAATTGGACCCCAGATGGAAGGACACAACATGTGACCCTTCTACACTGTGTGTACCCATCTTCTACACAACATGTTCTAACAACACATGCCATTGTACACAGGCAGTACCTGGGGTCCATGGACATGTCATGTGAGCCTACTATACATTGTGTACCCCTTTCTACAAGTTTTTATTCTTCTGTCCACCGTATATTGGGTATGATTTGTTCCCTTACTACTTCCCAGAAGGTATGTGAGAATCATTTACTACTCATAGAACTATGATCCCTTCAGTAGAATATCCTGGATAGAGTTGTTGGAATACCCTAAGAGGCCATGAGAAGGATCAACTATTCATTCTTTAGGCCCAAGGTAGAGTCTTTGGTATTGAAATGACCAACTTTATAGGGTTTCGATCCTCTACAAAGAAGGTAAATCCAAATTTAGTTGTTAGTATCACCCCATGGCCTTGGCTGTGATCCTCATATGTGTATCACATCTCTCTCTTCATATCAATCAGAATATCTCTCTCATGATGGTTCCTGATGAATAATACATCTTGGAAAGACATCATTAATACTATCAGACTCAGGAGTGTTTTCTCCTAGATGAGTTATTTGGGGAATCTTTGAGTGGAATAACTAGTGTTGGTATGTGGTAGTTGTGACTTACCTCTAGATTGCATGTCTTGTATTTAGTATTTCTGGATATTCTTATTATATATGTTGTAAATATATACTATGTAGAGATGAATTTATATTTCCTTTTTGTATTTCCAGGTTGTTTCAGGGTTTCCTACAAATTATTGTAATACTCACCCCTTCATGGGATTTTCCAACATGTGTTGTGTCTTGTAAAGACAAGCGACCTTTTTATAGAGTCCTAAGACGACATGGACTAGACGGATCATTATGAGAAAAATTAGGCCGAGGAGTGTTCATATGGATATAGACATCAGTTCCAGTACATTTTCTTATAGATTGGACTTGTGGATAAAAACTTATTTTGGTGGGATTGTATTTGTACAGTTTCACTTTACTTTACTTTCATGTCATACTCTGTTGGTTGAGATATAGTGGTATGCATGCATTATTTTCTTAGTGATTTTAACATTTCAACATTTTGTGGGCTTGGAGATGTGTGTGTGTGTGTGTGTGCGTGTATAGGTACATAGGAAATGCCTCCCATGTTAGTGATATTTATAATCAGTTATAGTCAATATCCCCTAGAATATTGGAGGCATTCTTAGGGAGTCACAGAGTGGGACCCATTGGGATAGGTTGTGACAAAGTGGTAATGGAGCTGGTCCGTTCTACTTTAGGACCAGGATTATATGAGATTGTTTTGGGGAAATGGTGTTAAGTTTTTCAAGTTTGTCTTTAAATATAGAGACTCTGGTGTTGGTGTGGGCAGCCAACATATCCATAAACCAGAACTCTGATAAGTTTCTTTTAGATTCAGTGCATGAGAACACTATTTGAATGGAAAATAATGGAACATGAATCATATAAAAATGATTTATGGTTTCCATGTCCTTCTTGAGTCAGATCTCTAGATAATCTCATTGACCGTGGTACATATTGTTTTCTTACATGATGATTTTGAGATGCATACTAAATATCATTCATTATTTTTATCACAAGTATGACCCCCTATAGTGATGAGGCTTGAATATAGGGACCAATTCCCCAGATGACACCTCTAGGTGGTGCACCAGCTATACCACCGCCTATTGAGAAGCACATGGTACCCTGAGTAGTAGCCGAAAAGAAGTACATGCTAAGTGAACTCCATGAGTTTTTGAGATAGTGACCCCCAGTTTCCATGGAAATCCTCACCCTTAGGCGGTTGAGCGCTGGCTTGAGGTAGTGACCAGAGTTTTCCATCTTGTCCTGACATGATAAGATCAGATGGTGGTCCTGGTGTCAATCCTTCTACATGGATCAGCAATATGATGGTGTATTTTGACTATCCAAACTCATGATTAGATAACACTTTGGAGGACAGAGTTTGATAATATCATTATAGAAGAGTTATCACTAGATATGTTGAGATCTATCCATATACATGAGCTACTTCGGCTCCAACAGGGTAGCATGATTGTTGCTGACTATTCATCGTGGTTTAACAACCTTTCCATGTAATTGATTTATATGGTTATAGATTAGTAATTCATGGATCATAACTTATAGATAGGTCTACATAGAGACATATAGGCCTGCTTTAACCCTTTATTCGTTCCATCTTATGCTGGGGGTGCTTGAATGAGCTTTTTTGGTTGAAATCTTCTTGGAAGATCAGATACAACCAGAAAGAGTCAGTAGTGAATTAGTAGGAGAAGAGGCCTCAGAATTAGGGATCCAACATCATTCCCAGAGACATAGACATTGGAGAAATTATAGGAGGAGGTCCCAGGACATTGGATCTGCAGTTATAGGCTCAAAGTGTGGGTCTAGTAATCATAGGGAGAGGCAGTGTTATTCACGTGACAATAGGGGACATCTCACTTGAGATTGTTTGAAACTCTGTACTATGGCCAGGGATAATGTGTTAGGACCACTGAGATAGATACATTGATAGGAGAAAGTTGATCTACAAAGTAGTGGATGTGGAAAAGGAGATTGGAGAGTATCAGGAGGTGGTCAATGTTTTGACTTATTTCCACCACCACCCCTTGGAGGTCCACACTAGGCTCAGGGAGCTGGAGGACAGGGGAGGGAACAACTGCATTCCATCAAGGAATATGAAATAGGGAATCTAGGATTGGTTCAAGTTATGATCCATTCCTTTTATACTTTAGTTTCAGTACTAATAGAAATAGGTTCTAGTCATTCCCTTCTCTCCATATATCTTGTTCAAGACCTAGAGATTCCAGTTGAACCAGTAAATTCACCCTTATGCTTGGAGACACAAACTGGAGAAGAGATAGTGATCAAAAACTATTGTCGACTGTGTGAAATAACCCATGCAGGTGAGATTTTTGGTTGAAACCACTTTGTGGCAGTGTTTAGGCCTTATTAATTCATTATTGGTATAGATTGGTTATCTACTATCCATGATAAGATTGAATATTTTAGGAAAAGTGTGTGGTGTGTCTGCATTGATGGAACAAGATTTTCCTTTTTTGGTGAAAAGTAAACCTAGGAAGAATATGATGGAATCATGAATAGGAGGGTGAAACTGATTACTCATCATTTGGCTAACCTGACCCTCATAACATTAGATGATACGAGGTTCTAGTTTCTGGTTGTGGTGGTGGAGTATGAGGGAATATTTCTAGAAAATGTTCCAGGATTATCTCCCCATTTGGAAATATACTTCTGTGTTTATTTACACCCTTGGATGGAACTAATGTCTACACCAACATATTAAAAGGCTACTATATTACTTCAAGATCTGAGGGTGAAGTTGGAGGACTTATAGAGGAAGGTCATCATGAGACCCAGTGTTTCAGCATGGGTAGCCCCAGTTTTTTTTTACCAAAAAGGTAGATGAGAGCTTGAGGTTGTTTAAGAAATATTGATGCTTGAACTAGGTGAACATGAAGAACATGTATACACTACCACATATTGATGAATTATTTGATCAGATGAGAGGGTCATTATTGTTCTCGAAGGTTTAACATTGATCATGCTATCACCCACAACGAGTACGAGATGAGGATATACCGAAGTTGGACTTCATATGTCGTTATAGTCACTATGAATACTTGGTGATTCCCTTTGGAATGACGAATTCTCCAATAGTGTTCATGGGACACATGAAATGGATCCTTAAACATTATTTAGACCAGTTCATTGTAATCTTCATCGATGATATCCGTTTGTGCTTAGAGTCTGAATAGGATCATGTTGTACACATCAGGCTAGTTCTGGACGTACTTCGAGAGCACTACCTTAATGGGAAACTCTTGATGTTCTTATCCTAGATTCAGGCAGTCCACATTCTGGGACATGTCATCTTAGTAGATGGAATGTATGTGGACATAGCCAAGGTATGGTAGTTTTATAATGGGAACCATCTTGGAGGGTGATGGAGGTGAGGAGATTCTTCAAAATAGTAGGCTATTATAGGATATTCATACCTAATTTATCCATGGTATATGCACTGATGATATATTTCACTCAAAAGTTGTATCCTTTCATGTGGAAAAATAAGTTACAACAGGATTTTTAGTTATTTAAGTAGTGTTTCATGAGTGCTTGGATCTTGATATTTTTGGAGGAGGGTGTTGAGTACATAGTGTTCTATAATGCATTAGGGGCCGATATTGGTTGTTTCCTGATGAAAAGACAAGTGGTTGTCTATGGTTCATGCTAGTTGAGACCACATGAGATGAACTACATGTCCCATGATCTTGAGTTTGTAGTGGTAGTATTCAAATTGGAGATGTGGCGACACTACCTGATGAGAGAGTGGTTTATTACCTACTCTGACCATAAGAATATAATGTATAACTTTTCTTACATTGATCTAGACATTGGACATAGTCGATGGCTAGAGTTCATACAAGACTATGAAATTTAGAAATTCTATACTCTTGGGAAGGGGAATGCAGTGGCATATTCTCTAAGCAGGAAATATAGTTTTCCGTTACTAAATTAGGTGTCAGATAAGTTGGCCTAGTTATAGTAGTCCTTTCTGGATTGATATTGAGAATCTTACCTCTAGTAAATGGTTATTATAACTCCAATCTTACAACAAGTCAGAGAGACACAACATGGGGATACTGATAGTGAGGCCCTATGTGACAAAATATCCAGAGGGCATGCTCTGGATGGATATTCAAAAGGTGTGGAGAACACCATTCTTTTTAGAGGGAACATTGTAGTAACAGTGGTGTTACAAGAGGAGGTTTTGTAATAGTTTTATACATTACCTTTATCTGTACATCCTGGGGTGGTGAAAATGAACCAAGACCTCTAAGATCAGTTTTGGTGGGCAAGAATGAATAAAGTAGTTGCAAATGGTGTTTCTTGATTCCTTACTTGTCCGCAGGTGAAGATTGAGCACCGGGTTATATTGGGTTTATATCTACCCCTTGAGGTGATTAAATGAAATTGAGATATAATACCAATATACTCCATGATGGGTTTACCATGTACGTCCAATGGAAACAATTCCATATATGTGATCATTGACTGACTCACCAATTTGATCCAATTCCTAGCCATTTGAGAGTGTAGTTCTGTAGAGATATTGGGAAGCCTCTATGTTCAGGAGATAGTTTGACTCCATGGAGTCTCATTGATTATTATTTTAGATCATTAATATCATTTTCATCCTATTTGTGGAAGGGATTATAGGAGGAAATTGTGACCCAGTTAAGCTTGACTACAACATTTCACCCACAAATGGATGACCTGATAGAGTAGACCATTTAGGTCTTGGAGGACATGCTACGAGCTTTCATGTTAGACTTCGACCTTAGTTGGGTGGATCACCTACCACTGATAGAATTCATGGATAATAACAACTACCATACACTATTGGTATACCACCATTTGAGGCTCTGTATTGGCGACCCTGCATGTCACCACTTTTCTGGACGGACCTAGGAGAGTGAACATTCATGGGACCAGATTTGGTTCGAGCTAATACAAAGATGTTGCAGATCATCCTTGTGTGGATTAAGACTACCATGATCTGTTATAAGTCTTATGATGATAGGTAGTTAAGGCCTTCGGAGTTCGAGGAAGGAGACCATGTGTTCCTTTAGGTTTCACCGAGACATGGATTATAGAGATTTGTCCAGTGAAACAAGTTATATTTAAGGTTTGTTGGCCATTTTTAGATACTTTGTAGAGTTGTAGAGGGAGAATACTGCTTAGCTATACCCCTATTGTTGGACCGAGTACATGATGTCTTCCACCTGTCTCAGCTGAGGAGGTACATGCATAACCCATCACACGTCATCGATTAGGGTGACCTAGAAATTGAGGATGGGGAGAATTTTGTTGAGTATCCAATGGAGATCTAGGATTGGTAAGAGAGGATCATTCATGGGCGATCGATTACTATAGTGCGTGTTTGGTGGTAGCATGGGAATCTCCAAGAGAGCACTTGGGATATGGAGGATCAGATTCATGCTTAGTACACTCATTTTTTTAGTATCATTTTTTTCATTTATAGGTCATAAAGCCCCAAGGTGGGGAAAATTTAATGTCTCTGAATTTCTGTGTTTTTTTAAATATTATATAGATTAATTTTGAGACTAGGTGCTAAGACGTAATACGATTTTGAATCTTGGTGTTCCTGAATAAATGTTTGAAATGTTCTAAAATATTAAATATAAAGTGCACACAATTTTCTTGAAAAAGTAAAATAACTTCTAAATGGGTGCCTGAAGAAGAAATCTAAAGGCACCATTGTATTCTTTCAATGGAATTACCTTAGGCGTGACCTAACATCGTCCATTGAAGGTTGGCTAAGAAAAGTAGAATCAATCAATTTTAAAGAAATAAAATAAATTGAATATTTATTTTTTCTCTCTATTTTTTTAATGTAGTGAAGAAGTGAGACTTATTATTTTAAGTAAGAATTTAGTGAGGGATCTAGGGTTAGTCTCATAACACTAGAAATTATTTAGAGGCTCTGTATAGAAACCCTAGAGAATTCTCTCAGTGGTGATGATAGAGTCTTGGATCAGAGAACTTTCTTCACAGATCTTGCCAATATAAATCAATCTTGAACAAAGAATGATCCAATTCCTTGGTAGGATGTGTTATTTTTGGATTTTTTCCCTGTTATTAGATACAATGAATAATGTTGACCACCCAAAAAACATTTTTATCCTTGGTTCAATCATTCCTTCTAGGATGGGTTTAATTTTGGGATTATTAGGGATTGATTATTTGTGAATTGATTTGATTTTCTAATCGTTATTATTGGAAGAGATCAAGGTTAGAATGAACAATGGTCAAGTTTCATTCCACATATTTGTTTCTTTTCCTTTTCTATCACCCTTTTTCTACACATTTTCGTCATCACATTTATGAAAAAATGATCATTTCCCCTTTGTTTTTTGGTGCAACATTCTGTAATTGATGATCTATCCTCCAGAAGACATAAAGAAGGTGTAATGGAGATGGAGACTGATCAATCAGAGTGTATCAGGTGAAATAGTTCTTCAAGTGGTTTTCATCAGAATAAATTTAAACATTTATCTAAGATGATTAAAGGCCCAAACCACATTGATTTGGTGTTAGGGTGATGAAACGAGACTAGATCCTGAGTATTGAGGTGAATTGAACTTAGAATCGGAACCCGAGACATCTTCCAAGGTGTGTGGAGGGAAAACAAAAAATTATAGAAAAACCTGATGAACATGGAATGTAACTGGGGGTTACACATTGTGTGGCCCCCACATAGTAACAACTAGGATTTAGAAAGATAATTAAATGTCACACGACATGTGATCTTTTCACATAGTGTGTAGGGACTTCTCATAGACTTGGCATGTATCATAGGAGATACATAGACATGGGGTGGAGTACATGGGTTACCTACAAGGCACGTACCCCACAACACAACTTGGCCTGGACCAAGTACATAGACTACCCCATATACTGAAACATGGGAAAAGACACACAAGTTGACACTATGAACTGAAATACTACTAGAGTACATGAGTGGTCCCTAGATGGAAGGACACGACATGTGACCCCTCTACACAACATGTACCTATCTTCTATAGAACATGTTCTAAAAAAATGATCCATTGTATATGGGAAGTACCCAAGGTCAAGGGACACAATGTGTGACACTACTACACATCGTGTAACCCATTCTACAAGTCCTGATTCTCTTGTCCACCATATCTTGGACATGATTTATTAAGGGTTCATTCCCTTATCTCTTTCCTGAAGGTAGGTATGAATCAATTCTTACCCATAGGACTATGATCCCTTTAGAAGGACATCCTAGATAGAGTTGTTGGAATCCCTAAAGATCCCTAGAGTAGGATCCTCTATTCATTATTCCTGACCTAGGTATATTATTCTATATCGACATGACCAGCATTATAGGGTATCAACCCTCTACATAGAAGGTTAATCCATATTGACTTGTTGGTATCACTGCATGGCCTTGGCTATGATCCTCATCTATGTATTCTATCTCTCTCTTCAGATCTGTCAATGTATCTCTCTCATGATGGTTCTAGATGAAAAATAAATCTTGGATAAATTTCATCAGTTCTATAAGACATAGAAGTGTGTTCTCTTGGATGAGTGCATTTTAGAATATTTGAGTCAAATATCTAGTGTTGGTATTTGGTAGTTGTGACTTACCTCCATACTACATGTCTTGGATTTAGTATTTCAGGATATGATGGTTATATGTGTTGTAAACATATACTATGTAGAGCTGACTATATCATTCCTTTGTGTATTTAATTGTTGTTTCAGGATGTCCTACTGAGTAATGATATACTCACCCTTTCACAATATATGACCACATGTGTCGTGTCTTGTGGAGAGAAGAAACCTTTTGAAAGAGTCCTAGGCAAACCCGATCGAAATAGTGTATTGTCAGATTAGGTAGGATGCAGTGTGTTCCTATGACTATAAACAACAGTCCCAATACTTTTTCTTATAGGTTTTAATTTTTGTTACAAACTTTTATTGGTGGTATTGTATTTGGACCAATTTAACTTTACTTTACATTCATGTCATAGTCTATTAGATGGTATATAGTGGTATGCATGCATTGCATTCATAGTGGATTTTACATTTCATCATTTTGTGGGATTTGAGATCTACACATGCATATAGGTACATAAGAAATGCCTCCCAAGTTAGTGATATGCTTACTCAGTGCTAGTGACCAGCCCCTGTCCTATTGGAGGTAGGCTTGGGGAGTTACGGAATGGGCCCCACTAGGACGGTTCGAGACACAGTTAGTGTACCATACATGGACCTTGTTGAGACTTGGTCAATTTGATGTTATATCCCTGTAATAAATTTAATAAATTGAGTGATATTGGGATTAATATAATGATTTGGAATAACATTTATATTTTGTGATTTCTTAGAGTAAAATTATCCGAGGTAAATTAGGATAACATATATTCTAATGACCATAGGGTTA
The DNA here is from genome assembly GCA_963277665.1 of Viscum album. Classification (NCBI taxonomy): domain Eukaryota; kingdom Viridiplantae; phylum Streptophyta; class Magnoliopsida; order Santalales; family Viscaceae; genus Viscum; species Viscum album. The sequence continues at coordinate 234,007,078 of OY728121.1, forward strand.
AATGATAATAGAAAAAGGTTAGATGTAATTATGATGATAATTGGGAACCTAAATTAATGATATATATATATATACTAGATACATAGTGACATATGTTGAAATATATATAGATAAAAACACTATCTAGGACCCAAGGTGTAACTCAAGAATCCATGCGTAGTAGTAAGAGTCTAATAGAGTGATAGGGGATGTCGGGCCCAAATATCATAAATCATTAGGGAATCCATACCTATGTATAATTAGTTGAGAGGGATACCATGGTAAAATATCATAATCAAGAGGGGACTCCATTCTTAAATATTTTAATCAAAAATCACTCCATTCCTATGTAATATATATCACAATGGATGCCATGCTTGAGTTTCATAATTCATAAGGGAATTAAATTCTCAAATATCATAATCCAAGAGGGAATCCATGCTCAAGTGTCATATATCATAAGTTACACCATTCTAAAGTATCAAATTTAAATAGGGGACTTCATAACTAAGTATCACATTTAAAAAGGGGATTCCATTATTGAGTATCACAGATAATAATAATAAAATATGAATGTACATTCAATAATTAGGCATATGATCTAAGATATATTCATTCCAATAAAAATATGACTTCACATGATCATGTAGTTAAATTCAAATTTTAGTAATAAATATCTCTATGTATATAAACATGTCACTTTACAAATTAATCATGAATAATGATGAAGACCATACCCACAGGCATGCCATATTAGAAATCATGTGTACAATTTTCGTCATTACATTTATAAGAAATTATGAATCCCATGGGAAGGTTCATGCCATTTATAAATGTCACTATTTGATTCCCCTTTAGTAACCAATTCATACTTCCAAAATTATCATGGTTAAAACACATACCCATTTTTAATGTAAACAATTTATTTCTCATTAATTAATAATATATCATTCTAGGTCCAATTACAATAATGGAAAATAAGGGAAATTAATTCTACATATACAAAGGTGTGGAAAACATTTAGTTAAAGAAGCTCTAGCCGTATCAATGGGTTTAAAAAAGGGTATAGGTTATGGTTTAGAAAATTAATTTACAATATATTAAACTCCAGGTATAACAATCGGTGAATCTAGCATGTATCCTAATGAAAAAATTTATAAAAAAATAATACATTAATGAAAAATACAAATACCTCATATCTCATGCTTAGTATGTTTCCAAAATCCATTATCAATCATTGATTCAATATATATTGTGATAAAATAGAGAAAAATAAAAATTCCTTGAAAATAGGGAAAATGAGTTCGCATTTAAATTACATTCAACATGTAAAAATAAACTGGGAAAGGTGGAAGGGTGTTTCATAAAATCATCGGGCAGGTTCCAATGTGATAAATGGTGAGAGATACCAAGCTTGGATAAATGAGATATCACCATGACTAGGAAGACCAAGGAAGTGATGCATGTGTTGGGCTATTTTTCATGGGGTAAGAGAAAAAAGGATGGACAAATCAAATAAGATAGAAGGGGAAATGGGTTTTACATCGTTTCAATGAGCTGCATGGTTTGGTTACATAATTGTTAAATTTTTTATTAATCTTGTAAGACTACTTACTATGTAAAAATAACCATGTGGGATAGGTGAATGGTTTTCCAAACCATGCCTAGCCTTTGTGCCAACCTCTTTAGTTTAATGCAGACCATCCACATAGTCATGCATCCTCAGGTGCACAGTTTAAAAAACTATATGACACCTTTTAATCCCTTCACTAATCTATATATTTTTCCCCATGGAGTCTCAGGTTTTGAAAAAAACCATATCCCTATTGAAAATATGGTGAACTGTTCAGGCTGCAGGGTTGGTAAAAACTGTGTGCCAACCGTATGCCTTTATTTGCATCCCCTGGAATTGAGTTTTCAATTCCTAATGACCCCCAAAACTCAATAAAACTTATAATAACCCTTTATTTACTTAAATAAAAGAAAAATATAACAATTTAAATGTTTTCCAACACTAGTATTTATATTTTGAAGTTCTATTTAAAATTTAGCCCATCCACAAAATGAAAAAGTTGAAATCCTCATGGAATTTTATAACTGGTCCAAAGCAGGGGATCTTATATTCTAATCAGTTATTATCTATGGAAGTCATGAATTATTGACTTATCATAATCATATTATCACTTTAGTTTTCATGAAAAATTAAGACACTCATGGAATGTTCATGTTGGTACCGCATGATTGAACCTCATAATTCATGGAAGATTCTATTTAATGAAATCTCAATCTATGGTCGAACCAAATAAGAATATTTTCTTTTTATTGAATTTAGACTCATATTTAAAAATTTATTATTTATTAATTTTATTATTGTTTCGTATATAAAAAACTAGTTTAGTGATAGAGTGTTTGAATTAGATTGTAGGTGATGTTTGTGTGTTGTGATCAGACATTGTGGATGGATTCAGTCAGATGGATGTCATTCAACAGGTATCCTTTCAATGTGTTAATTGAAAAATTCATCTTTACATCAAAAATTAAATGATATTCCCAAATAACACTCATATATAAAAAATATTTTCTACTAAGATAAAAAAAATTTAGTACCCGGGTTTGATTTGGCCTTCCTTAGTCTATTCGACTTTGTATCCCTACATAGTGGTGCTTTTACATTACTCTTTTTTCCTACTATATGTGCTCCCCTGGTTTCATACCTGTGTAGGAACTATGCCTCCACTATACACACCACCCAATTTATTTGGATCATTTTAGATGGATACTATTGGGTTGAGATAGCCTCTAACATGTGCAGTTGAACATGTTTCTTATCATACTAGAGGTTGTATCATTTTTTACTAAAAAATAATAAATATTTTGTAAAATCTTTCAATATAATTCCAATTCCATCAAACATATCTTAAAATATTCATATGATATTTTATATTTAATAATAAATGTCTACCTAAATATTCTAAATGAATGAAACAATCATTCTTCTAAGATGTGTAACATATATCATCACTTAATATTAAGTCAAAAAAAGTTTTGGAACTTCTTCTTATTCAAGTTTGGATCCTAAAAAAATAACATATATGTTACTTCTTCACTATAATTACTCTTAAAAAGATTTAAATATCTTAACAAAAAATATAAATCACCAAATGTGGGATCCATAATTTATCATTCTATATTTATTGTAAATACCTTCTAAATTATATGACAATATGTGATTCCTCCCTTCACACTCTCCCCATTTCTTATCAAATATTCATTTCAGTTTCTCTACCAATTATTGATAAGAATTTAAAAGTACTTTCTAAAAGGGTAGAAATTCATTATTAAGTAGTGGGACATCAACCATACCACACTATGTCTATGTTAAAAATAATAGGATTTGATTTATATAACAATGTTGTCCCTTTTAATAATAAATGATACCAAATAAAATGGAAACTATTAATATTTTTTTCAAGGGTTCCCCAACATTATTCTAGGATGAAGATACTAGTAGTGATATAAAACACATGATTGTTAATATATAGAATATTCCAAAATAAATCTTATTTATATGGTTGTCCAGATTTAACAACCTCCTTATCAAAATTAAGAATAGTATTATAATATGCATGTTTTATAGAATACCAATGGTAAGATCAATAGAGGATGATATCTTATTAAATTTTCTATCAAGTGATGATATAAACCAATATTTCTCAGGAAATCCCCATTATACCATGATTTAACTTAAATTACCTAAATTGAAATTAGAAATAGAATACATAAATATTAATTGAGTATAGTAACTTTTCCTATTCATTAATTTTAATAACAAGGTTGTTATGTTTTTCTCAAAGATGTTGCTCTAGAATTAATGATTTCAAAATTGTTTAAAACTTCTAATTTAATTTTGGGGAACATATATCTCTTAACATAGTTAACTAATTTTTGTATATAGTATTAGTTATTATCATTATTAATGTTGATTAAATTATTCAATCTTTTCAACTTCCCTTCTTGTTCTAGAAAAATAGTAAAAAACCATTTTCAGTGTGTCCATATTTCTATCACCTCTTGCATAGTGATTACTTAATATAGTAGTGGTATTTTATTTACAACCTATCATGAAATTATTTATCTTCATAGGGAACCTCTTATTTTCCATACGAAATCTCTTTATCTTATTCCTCTTCTATCTTTATTGCTCTTTCTAAATCTATATTTTGTAAGACTAAAATATCATTGGGTAGATTAGAATTAATGTTGGGTTATCCACATGGATTATTATCGGTTAATTTTATATTCATTAGCCTTTTGGATGATGAAAACCTCTTATAAATACTATACTTATTTTGAATTTTACTTTCCTTAGTCAATTTTTCCATGAATCACTGACCTATCCATTTTCATATCATCTTGGTGGAATTATCATTTTCAAAATTATTCTTTTTTTATTATGGTTTCCTATTCTTTCTTTACTAAATTTTTTGGTCTTATTTTCTCATCTAATTTTGATACATGTTTTGATGATGATACATAACTCTTGTGACTAGTAATATTAAATATATCACAAATATTTTCGAATATTCCAAATACATTTTATGTATAAATATTTCTTACAATCTATGATTATTTATTCCCTTCAGGTTTTCTCCCCATTGAAATAGACTTACTCTATGATTCATAATTTATAGTATTATACCAAAAATCCATTACACAATGATAAAATATATTAAAAATACAAAAAATGACCTCAAACCTTGTTTTATTTTAAGGAAATTACTAAAATAAATATTTTCAAGAAATAATTTTTTGGGGATTCATTTCTACTAGTTTGGATCTTCTTCGAGAACTGGCTTCCATACTTCTTTTATCCCCTATGGGAATGGTGGTAAGATCTTCATCACTCCTTACCATCCATACTTATATATATTTTTTCTGTAATTATACATTTTTTATGAAAAAATATTAAGTATAATAAATATATTTTGATATGGATGATAAGTCCTTCATTGAGACTACTTGAGAAAGATCATTAAAAGATTTCATGATCATATTATCACATAATTTAGATATTTTTACTAATAATACTCTATAATGGTATGTGAAATTAGCTCCAAACTTTTTTGAATGTGCATAATCAATATGATCCATTTCTAAATTAAACAAATTAATTTAGAATTTTAGACACTTAATATTGGAATAATTCTTCTAAACATCAATGAATGCCACTCTATCTTCAAAATTTATCTTTAAACTTTTTCATTATGTATCATGTTTTATCATTCAATAATAATTTATGTTCCTTGATCCTCTTTGATTTCACTTCCATTTTTAAATCCTTGAAATATTTATAATTTTCCAATTTTTATTTAACTACATGGATATTCTATTTAAGAGTCTCATTGAATCTATATTTATCTTGAACTTATTTAAGAAATTAGTTTACAAATTTTAAGGAACTTAATTCAAGATCCATATTACTTTTATAAAATGATCTAACATGTTTATAGAGAGTTTTTTATTCTAGAATCTTTTCTTTAAAATAATTCTATGTGTTGGTTTTTTCACCTTTAAGCTTGGTGATATCTTTCTGAATTCTTTCAAAACCTCCACAAACAAAAGAGTCTATTTGATTAAGAATGAAATGTTGAATATATTTTAATACAGGAGTTGATATTTCATGCGAAATTTTAAATAGATAATCATAACCATTTATGTTATCCTTCATTATAATAGTGTGTGCACAAAGTTTTACATCACTCATTATTATCTAACTACATTGTGGTGAAAGGTTTGTCCATATATTTTTTGGAAATTTGAATCACTGATTCAACTCTTTCAAAACAAGTTGTTACTTCCTATGAAATATGGATCGTAGATACCTTTTCTAGGAAAAAATTTGATTCCTTAATCATCTAACTTTTCTCTCTCTTTATTATATTTAGTGTTATCCTATTATAGAATAAATTAATATTTTTAGTAAAATAATCTTCACTAAAACTTCACAGAATAGTAAATAAAGGAAATAGACTCAAATATTCAAAAATTAAAAAAATTAAAAAATATAATCCAATATGGCTGAACATTCACTATGATACAAATAGAGAGGAACACTTAAGTATATTCTCAACACTGAGGTGGGGGGGGGGGGGTGAATCATTATTTTGGATGTTTTATTTTAACTTGATCTAATTATCCTTTAACCTATTAAACCAATCAAGATATTGATTATCTTATTATATTACCTTTTTTTTCTTTTTTTTATAACACCAAAAAATAAGATAACATATTTATAAGGTTTACCTTTAAATTAGAGAGGCCAATCCTTTCTATAAATCAGAAATAATCTTAGATCACTTTATCCACTATAATGAGATACCTATTATAGTGGGTTAGCTATAAAACAATCTAGAACCTGATGTGTGGTACCCTAAACTCATGTGGGGGGATGAAGACATTCCTATGTACTAGTAATGGTGACAACCTTGTCCAATTATACAACTATTATATATCATTATACTACCAATGTATATAGTTTTCAAATTCTCTAATTTCATTAAAACACTAATAAAGTCCTCCACCAATTGAGAATTCAGTTGAAGGTTATAGTAATAATTTTTCAATCTTCTTTATTTCTCTATTTTTTCATAGTAGTAATTTAGGAAATTCCTCCTCCTATACTCTTTTATTCATGATAGTAAACATACTCTTCTCAATAACAATTCTGACTATTTCTTCTTAATTTTCTTATTCCTATTAAAATAGATATGCACAACACCTTATTTTCTTCTTCTCTCCACATTTTATCATCATTTATATATGTAACGAATTTTCACAACACCTTTTCATATTCTCTCTTATTTCATTTGGGAACTTTAATTTCACTATATCTTATCCTCTCCCTCATCTTATTATTTCATTCTTCATTAGTTTAAAACAAAATTTATTAGTTCCTTTCTCAATTCTTCGAATATCTAGGATCTATATGATGGACAAAATTTGGGACCCCCTTTTCTTTATTGATTCCAAAATATATTTTATAGTGTTTTTATTTAAGGTGAAAAACATAAAACACTTCTTTAATAACCTATCATATATATATATATAAATATAATAATAATAATAACAAAAACATCATTTATCTCCATATCATTCTTTTATTAATTTCAATATTTAAAAAACAACATAAATACATGATTTGAATTACTAAGTAATATGGTAATTGAAATCATCCTTGATCATCATAACTTTTTTGTTAACTACATATAAAACCCCTATCCTCACCTTATTCTCATAAAAACTACATATATTTATATTATTTGTAACTACAAGAGCCTGTAGTAACTATTGTAGTTATTATTATCCTCATCTTTCCATGATAATTTTATGTATTTAATAATGTTATAAATATATTCAAAAAATTTTAAAATACAATTCAGCCATGAAACCTATATTTAAGGAATATAATGATCCTATAAATACTTATTTGATTTTATACCTTCTTCAAATACAATAAATAGAGTATCATATTTTTATTTATGGACTGACTTTCCTGGAATCATCATAATTAAATACCTGTAAGTATTGGGTCTTATTATCATTCATTATGAGGTAAATAAATAACCACAATCATGGATCCTAATTCAAATATCATTTGTAGAATATAATTATCCAAAGAAATTATTCTTTAACCCAAGATCACTTCACATTTACTCTAACATGAAAATAAAAGCATGCATGTAATTGTTTCACATCCAGACATATACAGGGGTTAGAACATGTGAGTTATCCATATATTTTCTTCTTCTCAGTCCATCTTGAAATAATATCATAATATCATTACCATATTTAATTTAAGATATTTTCACTAGGGACATTCTGAAATAGAAATTGTGTATGTGTCTTAGACTTTTTCATTTTAACTACAACTTCATTAAAACAAATGAACAATAAATTATGCATGTCGAGATAGAGGCTAGGGAAGAACATGGATGTATCTAACTTATATATTAATATCCACATGCATGGAAGCTCATTATTTATTTTACATGGCCTTCAATTATTGTAATAGAAACATTACTCAAAGAATCTCATTCATCATGAATGATCCATTCACATCCTCATGGAAGCTTCATGCTCACATAAAAACTTCATACGTACATAATATTTGTAACTAAATATGATCTATGATACTCATGTAATATCATTTCCAATCATGTATGATCATGTTATCATACTCATGGAAGCACTTCGGTGTTTGTGTGGAAGAAATACTAAAACATAAGATTTGTGTAGGTATAACATGATCTAATACTATAATTCATGAATTATTCTCATTAATGAATGTTACATCTATGGTCAATCAAAACAAACATCTCATCCCAACATCAATATTAGACTCAACTTGATGGGTAGGGCAATGGATGAATAATTGGATCATTTTTCACATTCAAAACTAGTTGAGAATGGGGGTGTCTCAGTTGGGAGGAAGATGATGATTGTGTGGCATGATTGAAAGGTTTATATGGATTCGATCATATGGATATAATTTAATGAATATATTTTAATTTTGGTAATAGTACTACACATCACTATATCCCATATTGAATTATATTCGCATGTTCCACTGATTTATAAATAGTTTTGTATCATAAATTGACCAGTTTTCAGTAACCAAATCTACTATAGGATTTCTCTACCTCCACAGCTATTTCACACATCACAGTGGAACTCTTCTAATACTAAGCATGTCTGGTCTGTGTTCTCCCCTACCTTTCTACTAGCTCAAGCAATTTTCTTCCACTATACACCTCAATCGCTTTGGCTATTATTTATGGGTTGGCTCCTACATGGTAGAACTTTCCCCTCACATGTGCAGTGGGACAAGTTACTTGGTTGTAAAGAGGTTGGAACTTTTATTAATAACACATACAAAAGAGTTAGTAAATTCTATTATATAATTCTAATTACATCTCTCATCTCCTCAAATCTTCAAATTAACTGTTACCTTTAACAATAAAGTGTCTCCAAAAAATACAAAGGCAAGAAAACTCTCATTATTCCAATATGAATCACATATATTGTAACTTAATATTAAGTCAAACAAATATAGTGAACTTCATTCCCTTCATTATTGGATTCTTTAACAAAAATTTAAATACACTTCTTCACTCCAATTCTTCTACAACAAATTAACAAATCATGAAAAAAATGAAACTCACACAAAGTGGCTTCAACAAATTATTCTTGAGTAATTGTGTTTCCCAAAACAATTTTAGATTGTTATTATATAAATGATGGATTTTTTTCATTAAAACAATTAACGAACTAAATGGAATTATTGTACCTCCTCAATATAGGTAAATAATACAAAATAATTTTTATTAGAATAAAATATAACTTATGTTCCAAAAAAAAGTCAAGCATGTGTTTCCTATTTCAATATAATAGTTTTAAATTCCTTATTTTATTACATAAACATGTATTTTTTCAAGGTCGAGTTTCACATATTTTTATGTCTTGATTATATCATAATGATGTCATCAATGTTATTGTATTTGTAAAAAATATATTTTTTACTATTCACTAAAAAATCAACCTTTTAGGGAAAACCCAAAATAACCATAAAATAAATTTGACACATTCAATTAAAAAATAATGTTCATTTTTAAATACTCAAAATCTAAAATTTAGATAATTAAAATTCAAATAAATCAAATATAATATACAATAAATAATTTCAATCCAAATATTTCTCCTGATCTATGAATAATTAAAGTAGTAGTTATTCTAATTTATTTTTACTAATTATGTTTCATTTAATTATCCCATAATATTTTTAAATTTTTCTTAAAATAATTAATTGATTTATTTACATAGATATTGAATTCATCCAAATATATTGAACACATTGAAATTATTAATGGTAAATATATTCTAAAATATCAAGGCATTAAATTGAAGGTATTATAAAGGATGATCAATGAAGAGTTTATATACATTTTAATTCTACAATGATTTCATTAAGAATATTTTTCACATATAGAAATGTAACATCTATTCATTTGTCAACCATATTGACTAAAGGTGTCCTATATGTTATTATATTAAAGAAAGCCATTATGTCATAGCTTCATGTATTTTTTACAACTATTGTATAAAATATAGGGTTTTCTATAAACATTCATTTAGTAAATCACTAAATACATCTAGTTAATTATACTATTTTTACTTAGTATATTAACATCGCTAATATAGAAAAGTATTCATCCAGACTAATATTATTCTTATAAATATGGAAGCCCTTCCCTTTTAAGATATATGGAGAAGACTAAACTACTATGATGTTAATAGTTCATATGTGAAGTTGAGTCTAAATAGGATTACCAGAGTCCTCTATATTTATTGGGAGGTGTTATTTAAGAGACACATGTTTCTTGGAATAGTTGGAATAAAAGTGGTGGTTTTTATTAACCAAGGCAAATTATATATTATTTGATGAGAATAATTATTCCAATAACAAAGTTACAAATGAAAATAGAATAACATTAATGGGTTTATTTAAATTATAAAATCGATTCCATGTACCAAATTCTAACCTCATATTTTGGTTTCTCAAATCTATGAAAAGTAATTTGGGGGTATTCAATAGAAACAAAACATGGATGGTACAATATAGTACCAATAATGAATGATATATTATTGATTGTTTAAGAAATAAAAAGACATAGACTATAGAAAAACAATACACTTTTTTTTCATAGTAAAATATGTCATAATGTAACTTATTATGTATACCTTTTATTATTATATATTTTTTTTCATAATTTTGCTAAATGTTGTGTTTTTTAGGAATTAAAGTGATCTATGTGTCTATAAGATGTATGTGGGAGCACTATTGTTTTCAAAAAATATATGTGTTGATAATATATAGAAAATCAATGATTAATATTATATTTAATTTAGAATAATAATAATTACTCTAGGAATGAATTAAATTAATAACCTAGATTTTCGGAAATAAGATATGAAAACATAGATATATGGTTTTGGTTAAATCTATTCATAGTATTTTTTTAAAAAAGTATTGAAAATAAAAAAGGGATAATTCAAGACAGAATTAGTTCCTACATCACATGGAATGAAATATCTCCTTGTTGGTGTATGAAAACACATGAGGGGATTCTTATAATGAATATAAAAAATATTTATAAGCGTATTTTTCAATCAATCTTCCATTAAATGATATGTAATATGGTTTTATATTGGATATTCATAAATCATTGAGGGAAAATATTTAATATAACTTGGAGAAAATAATTTACATATAAGTAGAAATATATTATAGTAATTTAGAAAGAAGAAATGGGTGATTCCTTGATAGTTAGAGAAATAATAATACTAGGGATCCATGAGATAATGACCTAGATTTTCTTCAAATCAGTTTGATCTAGTATCATAGGGAGTAAAAGGTAATATGTATGAAAAACACTTTACAATAAGTGGTTCCCATTTATGTAATACCCTAGCGATAATCACCCGGTCTATGAGAGAGTACCACATGACCTCGTGTATTCCTTCCATTATACAATTAGTTTCCAAATAGTAATTGAGAAAGAATAAATGGATGAGTACCTGGTATTCATAGAAATGATAACACTAGTGATCTATGGGATACAAAACTAGTTTTCCTTTAGATCATTTTAATCTAGTATCATAGTGAGGCTAATGTAATATTTATGGAAAACATATTACAACATGTGGTTTCCATTTCTATAACACCCCAACCTAAATCAACCAATCTAGGAGAGAGTACAACCTGACCTCATGCATTCCTTCTAGTACACAATAGGTTTTAAAATACCAGTGAGGGTCAAAATTATTTTGTGGGGAGACTATACCCCTAGAATCAAAATCCGTACATCATAATCATATCATGAAATGAATAATAACATAAAAGGTTCATAAAAAAAGTGGATAATAAAAATGTTATAATATATGAAATGGAAGGTATATCAAGTTATTCAAATAAATAAATCAAGGAACCCAAATATGGATCGTAAAACCAATGTACATGTAAGAAAAAAGAAAATAAATTAAAACATCACATTGAATTATGTCCTTATATAATATCTATACACAAAGCTCAATCTCCTTATCTACTTTTCATGGGACCCTTTTCAATTCCTAGATACCTAAACATTAAGTCTTCATGTATGTAAAGATACCCATGTTGGGTGTGAGTATAAACCTAATATTAAACCACAATTGTTTCTTTAATACAAGTGAGAAAACATAATAGGTGAATTCCATGATAAAGGGTAAATTCACAAGAAATTAAAAATATACAATTTATCGGTAGACCATGTGATATCTAATCCATATAGAATCACAGACCTACCTAATTTATATCAAGGATGGAAGTAATTTATAACAGAATTCATAGTCATTAAATGACAAGAAGGCCTTATATATCTCTATGTATCCTCATGGTGAGAAAGTCATGGGTTAACCGATAAGGAAGTCAAACCTTATCTCTATCATGGGTCAAGACTCAAGGATATCATACCACACATCTACCATGGGTTGATCCATAATGTCATTGTATCTTTCCATTTCAATGGGTAAGGCCTCAAGGCCATCACACCCCTTCCCTATTTCTCGGTTATCATTTTCATCAACTCATGTCACTCATGGTCCCCCTCTAAGGTCTAACCAAGCCCCAGTGATTTATATGCCACTTCCTACTAGAAAAAAATCTCAATAGGCCCAAAATTCACACATAATAAGTATATAACATATTAGTACAAACATATCATATTAATCACGAGTCATAGAAGACAAAAAAAAACTCTTAAATTTGATCAATATCAAGAAAGGGTCTCATGGGCTACATACGCGACCACATATGATGAATATCAAACATTGGTCTAGTGGGTCACATACGAAAACCCATGTGATAAATATTAAGGAAAAAGTGTATACAATGGATTTAAATGGTAAAGAAATTCCTACCTTATGAGTGATGGAAACCAAATACTATGAAACACCACCTGGAATGAGCCTCAAATACCAATTCCCTAACAAGAATACTCAGAATGAATGATTTTGTATTTTTGAAGAATCAAGAAGAAAAGGTGTTAGTTCTGTCAATATTTCACTAAATACATTTTGTTAACCTATAACACATTGAACTTCATTAGTCACTCACATTAGACCACACAGTCCATCCATACATCATGATAAAAACCCTTGTTGAAGGATTTAGATAAAATACAAGAAAGATGAAGGAAACCCAAAAATTATAGCAGTGGAAATCACCTATAATTAACATGACTTGATAATACAATACTAAGGATGAAGACAAGAGTCTGGGGGAAATAAATTCTCTTGACGATTCCTTAAAACCACCCAATTTTTAAGATGAAATTATAGGTAATGTAAGGGTTTGAGGGGCCTCGATAATTTATACAATATCTAGGAAATAAGGTATCACATCACAAAATATTGGGCCACGCCTTAGTGGTTCCCAAATCAGTAAAACATGTGGAATAAAGGATATATACATTTCATAATAGTTCTTGATTAACAGTGTGTGTATAATCCATGTCTTTTTCAATTTAAAGATCCTATAAACCATGGAAAGGGACTACAAGACAATGGTCTCCACCATGCTACAACCTCTAAGACCACATAAGAAAACTACATTGTAACCACCTTCTAAAGCATAATTAATTATTATTTTTTGAATTTTTTGAATTCCACCATCAAAGAATTTACAACATAGCCAACATTCCATGTCATGTCTATGATAAAACAAATAGAAAAATAAAAATTGACAACTATGTCGAAGTACCCTAACCACAACGTAGCCACACCCACCACGGTGCATAATTTACACCACAATTTTTTCCCAATTATTTGTAAAAAATTAGTCCAAATTCCCTATTTATCCTCTAAAATATACCCTAGTTTATAAAAAATAATTTTGAGGGTTTCAAAATTTATATTTATTTGAGTATATTACAACATCAGATGCAGATTAAGTATTAGTTCAACATTTTTTTCTAGGATATGATTTTTTTCTAAATTTATAGGTTTTGATAGAGGAAAAATGATAAACACCTGGGGAAATCACCTATTTATAGATTTTATTAGAGTGGTGAAGTCACAATAAGTAAGAAAGACACTAGAATTTTGTCAGGTCAAAAACTATATCCATACATTAGTAAAATCATGTTTATCATTTGAGGCTAACGTGTTGGTTAATAGTTTTATTGAGTGGAAGTGGGAGTATGTTGGAGTTACTTCCCTAGAATAAAATGACTTTGAAATTTATCTTCCCATAATATTAATATACCCAAATATTATTCAGTATATTTTCAGATGATTATTTTTCTTTTATGTAATATTAATTTGATATCATTCATATAGTAATTTTAAAATCGAATGGTTTTGAAATTTTTCCTCTATAATGAGAACCTTAAAGTGTTTTGGCAATATTATTAAAATTTTTTTATATATTTGGATGAAATATATCCAAAATAAAATGGATGATGTTTGATTATAATGTTTTTTAAGGCACATTATTCATTGAGACTTATTCTCATGAATTTCTCATTTGGGAATCTCCAAGAGATTTGGTTATGAGAATAGACCCTCCAAAAAGAAATCAAAATATTATATGTGTAATTGAATATTACAATATGCTAATTAATGTGTGTATCCTTACAATTAATATTATTAATAATTTATATCATGAATCATTTAATTTTATGTATTAAAAAAACCATTATTCCTTTTTATTATAGTGAGGTAGGATATGTGGGGTGCATCATAAGTAATATAACACTAATCAAGAAGTAAAGAAAGTATTTTTCACTCCTATATTAGTGGAATAAGATATCTGTGGATCTTTGATTGGAATGAAACTATTTTATTAAATCAATAGACAAAATGTTTCATCAATAATTTAATTTTAGGAATTCAATGAAATTTATATCAAGCATATATATTGATAACACAGTTATGAAACCTATTTGTTGATATATCAAGATAATGGGATTATCTTACACATTGAATGTTCATATGATGTTTTTTTCATTGGAAAATTAACTTCATTCTCTTTGGGTTCCTTTAAATGTTTCTAATCAATAATCATGTACTTTATACCATCTTGACTAATGACAATAATAAAGTGGCCTATAGGGTCACATACTAATTAGATCTAGGATCTCAATTTAATTTTATTTGAATTTAATAGTTAGTATATACATTATTCTATAGACCATGGAATAATAAATATCTATGTTTAATTGATCATATAGTTCAATCACTAATTTTTGAAGAGAATATATGTGAGTTGAATAAAAAATGAATATTATTTTCTAGATAGAAAATATATAGTATTTATTAGTCCCATTTTATACACAAGATAATAAAATAATTTTTTTATTTGGTTATGAGAATATTATAATAAAAAAATATTATCTAGTTAGAGAATTTGATATTTATATACATATTGAAAAATTAATATAATATTATTTATTTATTCAATTAATGTTTTATTATTCAAGGTTTGATAAATGTCAAAGAGGATAGATGGGCCATGTTAAGGGATCATGTGAAATGATATTTAATTATTTGTTAGTTAGTGTATGTCATATAATATAATATTAATTATATTATAACTTTACATGGTGTTTATTTAGATTTAACTATTACATAAGTGATTCTATACAATTATCAATAATCTGACCCTAAGTATATTATTTTGTAAGAATAAGTGTAATTGTTTTAATGATCACAAACTCTATAATGTTTTAGAACATGTTTTGATTTGTTTCTATTATTTTTATTTGTTTATTTTGAGTTTTTATGGCATGGAGACATCTGAGCATAACAAAATATAAATGTTCTTAAATGGAATGTTTATAAGATTATGATATAATGAAACATATTCTAGCCAGTGTAGTGATATCGGAAAGCCGGTAGCATATAATAGAACCACCTAGCACCAACTAGCCCACCAATTACTCAGTAGAGGACCCATGATCAACATGTGGGAGTAGATGGTGTTGTTCTGGCTCCAAAACCACCATTGGATTCCTGGTTGTGGCAACATGCTATCCAGTTTTATTAGGACATATCATCCAATATATCATTTATGTTGGTCAAAATGTGTTTGTTTCAGTCCTTTAATTACTTGTATTTATTTATTGGACTCTGAATCCCTATTGATGTTGTAAAATGATATCAAGGAATCCTAAATTCTTAGCCAATATTCAACTAAATCAATGTAAAAATTACATAATTGTATTGAATCTCAAATAATATCTAATTCTTTCAATATATCCCATGTTCTTAAAGTTTTAAATCTTTTGAGGAGAGATCAGTCTTTCATATAAGTATATAATGGAACTAGATCAAGATGGTAATGATCTTCATCGACTATCATCTATCTTCATAAAATTTATTATTCAATCACTTTTATGCCACTTTATCTCTTCTTCTTTTTATCCTTTTGTAAAACCCATTGGATCTATTATATTTTCACTTCTCTCTCTCTATTTCTATATTATTCTAATTATTTCAAGGGAGAGTGAATTAATGAATTGTAAAGGTATTTCAATTAATAAAGTAATATATTTAACTTCTACCTCTATTTATTTCATTCTTTTTTATCAACTCAAACTAAGGGACTGATGTTATTATTATTCCATTAAAAGTACGGCTTTTTGAGATTCCAGGTTTTTGTTAAAACCATGTGTTTTTTGTTTCTCTATTATTATTCAAACCAAGGGGTTTATCATATTGAACTTCACAATGATTCTCATGGGTAGGATACATAGGGTTCTTACATGTGTGAAGACACATTATTTTCAAATATATATATTTCATTTTTATAGATGGATATCCAATACATTTTTACAAATACATTTTTGAGGATACTAAAATTTTAGTGACATTAGAGACTAAATACACAATCTTCTTATTTCATGAAATATCTTTACCATCTCCCATAAAGATATTACCATTTAATACACATCATATAAATACCCTACATAAACTATTATCCATAACCTGGAGAATTGATACATAAGAAAGTGTTAGATCTGATTCTTAGTAAGAGAAAACATGGAAGATAACTACTGATGATCATATGAAAGAATAATATTAGAATAGGGGTATGAAATTATGAATATAACATAAAAATTTCATACAAAATCTATCATAGATCATGAAAATGATCAATGGAATCAAACATTATCATTTCATAAAACATAATCCATAAGATTTGGAAATCATTATAAATCAATCAGGAACTATATGTTCATTTCATATATGTTTGGTACCACTATAAGTATATAAAATATTTTTAATTTCAAGGTTAATATTTGAGACTATAAAATAATAAGGGATAAGGAATCAATACATGTTTCCCATTTCATAATGAATCAATCACCACCACCTACTTTCTATAGTGGATCAAGCACATTAGTCTATTACCCATAGTGGATCAAACACATTGCCTTATTTCCCATCATTATCTCACAAGATATAAAACCGTACACAATTAATTAGTGGTAGATATAAATATCACCTATCACATAATCTATACATTTTTTTGAAAAAATTTATAAAACATTAATCAAATCATATCCCATGAAATGAAATGGGTTTCATAATAATTTTTTCATCGCATACCCCATGAAAAAATAGGTTTCCAAAACATTTTGTCATTTGAACATAGAATATCCCATGGAAAAAGAAAGGGTATCATAGAAATATTCTCATATTAAATATAAACCATCAAGAAAAATAATAAGATGGTAAAACTTTATAATATCAGATGTATTGCTTAATTTATAGTAAAGGATTTAATCATAGATGGAAAATGAATTTGAAAGATAACTTGGAAAATATCGTTTGGAAAATATCATATCCACTTTGAAATAATTTTTTTACAATAAAACAATTCCACAATTAATAAATTAAAAATTTAATTTAAAATAATCTTTAATACTTGTGACGCTATTAGTAAATCATTGTGTTCTCAAGACGACCCAAAATATCATTCTTGTCATTCATGTTAAAACAAATATTCCAATTACATTTTTTTAAAAGTAAAATATGATTTGTTCTTAAAATGGAATGAATATTCCCTTTAATTTTTTTTAAATCAAGACATTGGTAAAAATTTATTTAAAAAATAATTTGATAATAGTGAAGAAAAATATTTAAATTATTTTTAAAAAACATTGACATGGAAAAAAAATTTTCCAACTGAAGAGAGCAATAATTTTAGTTTTCCCTTAAAATAGTCTTTTAGAATTATGAGTACATAAAGAGTGGAAAGTAAAATAAAAAAAATTAATTTCAAGAAATAAAAGTGTATAAAAAAATTCATTATTTTCGTGAGATATGTATCATAATATTTCATCATCATAAACATAATCTTAAACAATTCCAACAAACAATGGGAATGTAACATAAAAACTTTACCTATTTGGTATATTTTGAGTAATATATACCACAAATGAAATAAATTTATATGGAAATATTTTATCCCATTATTCCATTAGAATAATCATCAAATTCATTCTTGGGTATTATATACATTATACAAATGAAATAAGTGGTGAATATGGCATGTGTCCCATGGAAATAAAAGTGAGACTAAAATCCCTTGCCTTAAGTCTTAACCTACATTGTGATTTTTTGAACCACATATATAATTTTTTTTTATAATAAATCTATTATATAACAATAATAATATATATAATACCATATATTTTTTACTTATGTCCTTTTATTAACAATTCCTCATTAAAATCATGCTTCGGGTAAGAAGTGTATCATTTTTTTGTAGGTTTTTGTTTGGTATTTTTTTATCATTTTATTTTGATCATGGTAAAATTGTATCCACAATATTATACCTGATATAAATATCTTATATAATCATTATATATGTATTTTAAGTAACCCATAAATGTTAATGATATAAAATGAATGACACTATTCTTAGAGATGGTAGGTCCTACATACGAATTAATGATGTTTCCATTTTCATGAAGAAAAGAACAAAAGAAAGGTAAATAATAATTCAAATTTTAAGAATCAATATTATTTAATATATTTCAAATTTTTTCCTTAATTTTTTCCTTATTACCTTCCATCTAAAATGTAAGTGAAAACAAATCACATCGCTTCGTGAGGAGGTAGTCTGTTGTACACATGAGTGATGTTATCATATTCAAAATAACTTAAAAGTATTAGTTATGTGTGGTATTATAATAAAATAAGTATAATAATTTCATAAATATAATACATATACTTCAAATCCATCTTTATATCCAACCTTTATAGGTGGTGATGGAAAATGAATTACATTGGTTCACAAATTGGTAGTCTGCCATATACACAATCGAAAGTTTTGTTTCCCACTTGATGGAAGATGAGATAGATTTTAGTTTCAACATAAAAATAATAAAATCTCAGTGTATGTATGATAATGGTGTTATTATATTTTAATTATTACTACTTGATTGAAATTGGTAGGAGGGTAATTAAAAAGAAAGAGTTTAGTGAATATAATTACCTTATCTTAGAAAAACCACATTTGGATCACTTATTAATGACCATAGGGTTGGAATTTTGGTAAGAACAAAATATATAATTTTTCAGTGGGATTTTGGGTAGGTTTTTTTGATCGAAATGTCTTATGAGTTGTTAATAGGTTAGGTTAGGAGGTCCTCTTTTATAATTGATGAATGAAATTTTTGTAAATAACCAAAATTCTTCATTAATGGGAAGTAAATCTCATTCTATGGGAATGATTATTTGATAAATTAAATGTGGAGGGATTATAATGTCTATAGAAAATTCCATAATAAAAAATACACATGTTTTGAAGTTTTTTCCCATATTATCTATGTTTAATCACTTTTACCATTTTATTTCTCACCAGAGTCACTAGACTATTTTTATTTTCCAATGAAATTTACACTTTATGTATAAAAATAAAATGATCATTATGAGATAATTTGGACCCAATAATTATAAATATGTATTCTAATTTATTATATAATCATCCTGTGTGTGTGGATTGTTAATTTTAAAACATGCATATGTTACATACAAAACCTTATTGTAACCTTAACCATAGTAATTCATTTTTAGTATTTTTAATAATATTTTTTACCAATAATTTAATTTGACCTTATTATATAATATAAATTATATTGAATCTAAATATCAATTAAATTTTATCAAATTAAAACTCTTGAAGGGGTATAATTTCATTTAAAATAACACCTACAGATGAGATGAAATAAAATTCAAAGAAATTTTTTTCATATTTATATAATGATTTAATTTCAAAAGTCAACATGAATTTGGTAAAAATGAAATAAATTGGATTAAAAATAACATATTTAAAATTATTTTAATTTTAATTTTTTTACACAAGATAGAAGTTTTTAAATTATTTAAACTAAAAGTTTATTTTTAATAAAAATCATCATTTTTTACTATTTACTGAAAAATTAATCTTGACATAAAATTATCAAAAACTCACTCAGATAAATTTAACATGTAGATTAAAAAAACCAAGTTTAATTTTTCAAATGCATTTTCTAAAATGATAAAATTATAATTTTATTATTTGTTCACAACAAGTAGTAATGACATTTTATGAGAAAATTGTTTTTTCCAAACATATAAGGACTTTAATAAAAATTAAGTAATTTTTTAATCAATATGGTTTCATTATATAACAAAACTATATTTTTTTTTATTCCTATGAATTCTTACTATTTTAATTACTATGTTATAATAGTCATTTTTAAGTAATTTTATTAATAGTTTATTATTGTTTGTTAAAACTCAATGTTGTATGTAACACAAGATATCAAAGAAATTAAATTTATTTGAAAAAATATATTTTATTAAATATATAGGTGTTATATTCCACCCCCCCATAAAATTATTTTTTAATCAAAACTATGTCACATTGGTTAAAAAAATTAATGACACATCCATATAATTACATCTTATATTTCCCATATAGCTTCCTCAATATGGTGGTTTCTCCAAAAAACATTGACAAGATGTGTGGTATTGTTTTGTAGGACTTTAAATATATGATCTATAATCTCTACTATTTTTTATTCATAGAATTTTTCATGTTTTAGTGATATGAACTTTGATTTTAGTACATGTTATGGATCAGGTATGTACTTCCTTAGTAGATATATATAGAACACATAGTGGACCTGAGAGATATTTGGTGGAAGTGTTAATCAATAAGCTACCAACCCGATACGATCAAAAATTTCGAAGGGACCAATATACATAGGGATTATTTTTCCCTTATTTCCAAATATCTTTAAATTATTCTGTGGAGAATTTCTTAAAAACATCTAGTCACCAACATCAAATTCCTTATCACATCAATGATTATCAACATAACATATCTGATGACTTTGTGTTACCCTTATATGTTACTGAATAGCTCTAACTTTTTCTGGCATTTTATCATATAGATCAAAAACTAATATCTTCTTTTCTCCAAATTTATCATAGTACATTTTATTTTTACAGTTATTTCTTTAGTGGTATTCATAAGGATCTATTTAACTTATCATGTAAAAGATATTGTTGTATGAAAAATTAATTAGAGGAAGGTGTTTATCCCAAAGAACTTTTAAATCCACAGAATAAGATCTCAATATATCCTCTAGGGTTCGAATTGTTCCCTCAGAATGACCATCTATCTGAGGATGATAATTTTTTCTAAAACAAAACTCTTTTTCCAAATCATGTTGAACAAATCACCAGAGGTAAACCTTAGATCCTGTTCTGATACAATAGAATGTGGTACTCATTACAAACATACCAATTCATTAATGTACATTCTAGAAATATTTTCTAGATAGAAAAAATATCTAATAGTAATGATGTGTTCTGAATTTGTAAGGTGGTTGACTAAAACCCATTCAACATTATTCCCTTTAGATGTTTTAGGGAGTTCAATAACAAAATATATGGCGATGTGTTCCCTTTTCCATACTAGTATCGATAATGGTTGTAACATCCCCTTAGAGTTTTATCTATTAGTATAATGTTATTTACATACCAAGAACCATAATATAAACTCTTCATGCAATACCACCAAAAATACTCTTTCACATATCTATACATCTTTCTACTTCTAGGATGAATAGATAATGAAGATCTATGAGCCTCTTTTCAGTTCTCTTTCTTCAATTCTAGTATGAATGGAACACATATGTGGTTCAAGAACATTATCATTCCACCACAATCAAGGTTAAACATAAGATAATTTCGTACATTATTTTATAGATATACATCTTCTATATACACCTCTTTAATAAGAAATTGTATATAGGCTCGAATAATTATTTGAGAATGATAACATTTATCCCCTTTAGCATTCTTAGACACATCATTAGAATATCTAGAAATATTGGATCTTTTTTCTATGTATAATCTATAAGGATCCTTTCAAATCAAAGCATGTATCACTTTTTTCACTTTCCTAGGGTGGTAGTGTATTGAGTAGTCATAATCTTTAATCATCTCCAACCATCTTCTATAAAGTATATTCAAGTCTTTTTGTATGAATATAATCATTAAAATTAGCTGATCAGGGTATATATCACAATTTTATTCATAAAGATAATTTCTTAATATATTTAATGAAAAAATCCCCACAACTAACTCCAAATAATGATTTGGGTAATTTTTCTCATAAACCATCATTTTTCATTAGGCATAAGATAAAACCATGTAATTCGTAATGATATCACACACCAACCTCTTCTTGGATTCATCACTATAGATTATAACCCCTTGTTTATTATAGGGTAATTTATGAATAGGTTTGTTGACTAATATTCGCCATAGTTTCATGAAATTTTCGGTACAATTATATGTTAAAATTAAATTAGATCCCTTTTGAGTTAACTTAGTGAGTTGATTCGGAACAGGTGGTAAATTATCTAAAAAACATAAAAAAATAGAGAAAACAAGAAAAATATGGATCTCAGTCATTGTGGTTGGTCAAAGAAAAAATTTAATACCCTTTTCTTTAATTTTTCCACCCATATATCATTTTTTTGATTATATGACCAAAAAATGGAACCTTATCTTGAAAAAATTCTAAATTTTTAATTTTTTTCGTATATATTATCATTCATTTGGGACTTCTATTGAATCCTCATGTGTTCTTCGTTCTCTTACATACTCTTTGAGTAGATAAAAATACAATACATAAATTCTACCATGAATTGATTGAGGTGTTCTATAAGGACTCTATTAATTAAATCCATGACGATATTGGGGATATTAGTAAGAACAAATGGAATCAATATATATTCATAGTGTGTATACCTTCAATGATATGTTCTATTGGGTATATCCTCCTTTAGTTGTAACTGATGATAATGAAAATGAATTTCAATATTAGAAAATTATTAAACTCTTCATATTTAATCAAACAAGTGGTTAATACATGATAGGGGATACTTTCTCTTTATTTTGATCTTCTTTAGCGCTTGAAAATAAATAAATAGTCACACTCATCCATAAATCTAAATAAAAAATAATTGGTGAACCCAATGGTGAAAAATTTGTCCAAATGTATCTCTTTTTAATGTTATATTGGAGTTTATTATTCAATTCAAACAAATAAATTAGGTCTATTCAATATGGATTCTTTCAAAAAAATTTGGTACCAGGTATGAATTTTGTTGACAAATCAATATCACGGTTCATTGGAATACATGGAAATTATTCCAAAAAAGACATCTATAAACTCTATCAGAGTATGAATATCATTTATGTTGAGTTTATACCCATGAATATTTGATAAAAACCCTTTAAAAATGAAATTAATACCCATACATGTATGTATTTTTCATTGTAAGTTCATGTAGAAACCTAGACCTCAGTAACCCAGAGTTGGTGTCCCCATTTTTATATTACAATAAGATACCAGGAATTGAAACCTGAAGGATATAATTTTCTAGTGGACTTGGTAAAAGAGATACATAAATTAATTTGACATTAAATTTTAAGAAATAAAATACAAAATGGATTTTATTTGAGAATTCTATTATTCTATTTAGTGTATCCTTGGATATCAACCACGAAACACTTCCTCGTGTTCTAGGGAAAATAAATCATAAGAAAGGTGAGATAAAAAATTATAAGGGTTATGTATAGTGTATGAAATAATAAATAAATAATAATAATCCATATGGTAAGGAATATAAGTGAAAAAAATTCCATTTGATTAATAACTAATATATTAATGTGTCTAGAGATAATATAATTTCTAAAATCTCATGGATAATAATAACTAAATTCTCAATTAGGTAAATTCTTAATTATTGGAAATAAAGTCTCAAGCACATGATACCTATACCAAAAAAATATATTCTTAAGATATTTTAAAACCACTAGGTACAAACCAATCTAGTTTGGCCAATGGATTTAAAACTTATAGGTAAAAACTCATCCGGTATGGCTAACAGATTTTACACAACTTGGTAAAAACTCATCTAGTTTGGGCAAATTATTTCTATCGTGAGACCCATTGATGCTTCGAGGGGATATATATAATCGATTCCACCCAATATATTAATTAAAAATAATTATTCATATATTGAACTATATATTTAATTCACAAACAATTTTATTTTTCTACAAATATCTGTATTGATTGAATGATAGGGATTTGTCAAAATTTCACGAAATAAGAAATTACATTAAATGTAAAAACCATTTGAAAAATTATATAAAAAATTATAAATAATCATATCAATCATGAAATAATATGTATATTTAATATAAATTTAATATCTAGAATAAATGATTCTAGGAAAGTGATTGTTTCAAGAGAATATTAAGAATCACAAAATAATGTGAGATTGCACAATAAATTTTACCACTTGGTAATTTTCAAATCAAATCCCATTGGATGAAATAATTAAAATTAGAACATAAAATACCTTGAATTAAGAATGAATCATGATATTACATGTCAAATAAGAAGTATATACACCACATAAAAGTGAATTCTTCATAATAACAATTAATTCTCAATGGAATATAAATTGAGAATAAATCCATTACCTGATGATTCCTCTTGGTTGAAATCGATTTAATCTCATATATAGTGGTTCTAAACAGGTAATTATCTTAAAATATAACCATATTAATATTTATAATATAATATATTATCCTTTTATAACATTTTATCACACATTTTCTAATAATCATTTATTATTTTCATTGTTTCAGGTGTTAATTACATTGTTTTCTTATCCGTTCCTTATCATGAAAGACTTAGTTATTATGAATATTACATAAGTTCATCATACCCATAAAAATAATCATGAAATAAATATAATATTTATACATCAATTATACTTTTAATATCAATCATGAAATTGGTTTTGAGAAATGGTGTATGTTGTGATCATGGAGAAAGTTGGCCAGACCTCCGCATGAGTAACATTTCCATATTTAAACATTCATTTTTGAATGGTGGTAAATAATATTTTATATTTCCAAAATTATTCTTATATAATAAATACCATATTAGTTTTTTAAATATACATTTATATATCATCCATGTGTAGTGGTTCTTAAAAGAGAGTCACATCACTTTGTGAAGGCAGTAGTCCACACATACAAGAATGATGTTACCATGTTTAAGTGTAACAAAAAATAATAATATTATATATTATATTTTTAAAATGATAAATATTTAATTAATATCATAATTATTTATTTTATATCCAAATAATAATTAACTTTATCATTATTATCTTCCATGTAAAGTGCCAGTGAAAAATGAATCACATCACTTCGCGAGGAGGTTGTCTTCTGTACACACAAGCAATGTTATCGTATCCTATATGTAATGTAAAGTAAAAATTTAATTTAGGATATAACTTATAAAGAGGTAAAATTATTTTATAAAAATCATATATATGTTTTATATGCATAATCATACCCAATTATGAGAGGCTGTAATTGGAAAATGAAAGACATCAGTTCACGAGGAGGTAGTCCTCGGTACACAACAATGATGGTTTTGTTAACCATTTGATTTAAGTGGTATGTTTTTAGGTCATGTAAATAACATAAAATAATCTCAATATACTTAATATATTTTTAATAATAATTGAAGAGGTGTATAGAGAAATGAAATAAACATTATCATTGATGAACATTACCTATTCTTCAGGTATACTCTTTAGTTTTTCTATAAAGCCATATGAGGTTGGATTTATTTAAAAAACAAGGATTCTATTATTATAGGAAGGAATTTTTAATTTTTTTGGTCATTAAAATGGATTGATATGTGGGAAGAAGTGAGGGGAGTGAGTGCCCATTAATAATTGAGGAGGAGTGGCTTTTATGTAAATACACAAAAGTATTAAATAATGGGAGGTCACTCTAACCTCATGTTTCTCAAAAATTGAAAAATAATGTAGTGAATTGATAACATGGTTGATAAAAACGTCCACCAAAAAAATATTACATTTTTTAAACATGTTATTCCTTAACTTCTATGTTTCCTTACTTTTACCATTTTGGGTTTTCACTATGGTAACTAGTCTTTTTAACCTAGGTAATTTAATATTTAAGAAAAAAACTAAAAATCAAACTTATGTTATAATTTATACCTATTTATTATAAATAATGAATCCAATTTATCAAAAAAATTCAATGTATGTTGTAAATTAATTTTAACACTAATACATGTAATGTGCAAAAACATCATTTTATTCTTAATAATGCTAATAGAGTTTTTACAATTTAGGGGTCAATATAGTGTCTATAATATAAAAATTGGTCCATTAAAGGAACATATTTTATATTTTTAAACATTTTAAAATAAATTTTCAAAACAGTATTTTTCTTAATTTTAAATCAATTAATAGAATATCATTTAAAAAAAATATTTTTATCAATTTTGACATTATTCATTTAATTTGAATATTAAAAAATATATACAGTCATGGAAATAAAATATATTATATTAAAACTTGTATAACATGATATATTTATCTAATAAATTAATAGAATACAATAATTTATTCAATTTACTTTACATTCTATATTTGTAGAATAATTTTTTTTCTATTAACTAAATAATTACTGAGTTCATGTTTCTTAAGAATTTAATGCATTTATTTCGTCTCTAAAAATTAAAAAAAACTACCATGAGAAAAAACCATTTAAATTTTAAATTAATATTTTTAAAATAACATATTTTGTTTTTCACTATCCCAAAGAATTAAAGATATTAAAATCAAGTAAGTTTCTTTTTGGTATTTTGCATTACATAACATATTATATAGGCCACTTTCATGGGAATGTATCCAAAATAATAATAAAAATAGATAATAATATGATAAAGGGTAAAATATTTCTATCTAGATTATGTTGTAAAAATTAGTAGTTCATTTTAACCCTTATATTCTTTGCTAATCATGTGCTAAATCCATTTTTACATTAACCATAGTAATTAATTTTTACTATTTTCACTATTAATTTTGGTAAAAAATCAAGTTGAACTTAGTATATGATATAAATTACTATTATTCCAAATATGTAATCCATTTTAAAAAATTACAATCATAGGAGTGGAAAATTTTAATTTAAAATTAATCTCGAAGACTCGATGAGAAAGATAGTTTTTCAAAGAGAAGATGTTCAAAAATTACAATTTTTTTATATAAAAATTCAATATTAAAATTAATCCAATGACCTAAATTGGATTAATATATATTTAATTGAACTAATTTTACTTTAAAATATTAAAAATTGTACTTTATGTTTATAAAAAAATAAAATGAGAATCTAGTTTTCAATTAAAATTCAGTATTTTCATTATTCTTAAAAAAATGAAACCTTTTAGAAAAATTCATATAATTCACACAAAGATAATTTTGATATTTTTATTTAAAATATCAATTCTATTTTATAATATAAATTTTGGTAGAAATTAATTTTAAATTATGTTTGAAATGTGTGACTAAACCTCCTTTTAGAAAAAATAATGTTTTTTAGAAAAGATTTATATTTCATTCAAATGATTCCTATTTTATCTATAAGAAATATATAACCATAATTATTATAATTTATTTATTATTATTATTACCCACCTACTCTAATTTCTTGTTTATAACTATGATATTAAACAATAACATTTTAATAATATGTAACATTTCATTTAAATTCAGTATTGTGTGGAATGAATTCGAAACTCATGGTTACGTGTAATGCAAGATAAAATCAGTGTTTGATTTAATACAAGATAAACTAAATATTTCATATAATGAAATAAATTTAACATATTTAATTTAATTTATAAAAATCAATATTTCAAAATGTCTCATGGTGTTTTTTTATAATATTGGTGATACATGTCATACATGCTATCCAATATGATGTTTTTATTTTAAAATCATGTCGTATTAAATTCTCCAAATCTTAAATAAATTTTATCCTCATAATTTAAATATGATATTGGAAATAAAAGATTTTTCATTTGAAGTTACCCTTCTTGAAATCCCACATAATGATAAGGGTTAATAAAACATCCTTTTAGTAAGAGATAAAGGGAACTAAAATGGTTATATGAAATAAAAAATACTAGGTTTCTAAATAGGAGAACTTATGTGGGATGAAAAAATTGGACATATAAAAGAAAAATAACTCCCAAATACTGATAGTTATTGATAGAGGACATGGTCAGGAGGACGTTAATAACCCCAAATCCATAAACTAGAGGTGTGAAAAAGGTCATTAATTTCATAAAAAATGATGATAATAGGGAAAAAAATTTGTTTCAAGACCCATTCCCTAGAGTTGATGAATTATTTATATGTTTATGAATATAAATAAATAATAATATTTGACATAATTTTATTTTATAGGAACAATTCTATCATTTGGTTAGGCATCGATCAATTTCCCATTCATCTCTTACTTTATGAAATGAATATCCAAAAATGAATTTTTTATTCTTGGAGCACAACAATTCACTTTTAACAGATCATAATATTGATAATAGAATGATAATTAATTCCTTATATCTCATGTTAACATTATAGAAAAATTGGTTAACACTGGTTATCTAATATGCATAAATATTCATATGGGTACGTGACACATTAATCTATAAAACATCATCTAATGTTAAACATTAACCATTTTAGAAATGGTTAACCATATGGACCCCTAAAAATATTTTTTTATAAAACTTTAGAAATGAGGTCACTAATTTTCCAAAACTAACTTATCATTAAACCCCCAAACAACATAAATTAGCTCTTAATTGTCATATAACAAACATGTGAATACCTTCATCTTGTATTTTCATGAATCGTAGTAATAAAATTAGTTACCACAAAAACTTATTGAAAACATGAATATTTACATATTACTAAATTAAAAAACATATTATTAGTTATATTACATAAATCCAAAGATTTTATAAACTCTATTAATGATAATATAAACCACACTGTCAAACAATCATTTATAAGTCTGAAGGTAGTCAGTAATATCCAATTTAAATTATCTATATCAATCATATATTCCCCAAAAAATAATTATACCTACATCAAGAACATATTGATGGATACATTTCCCTCAATCATGTGCTTTCTAAGAACTTCAACATGCCACAAAATCATTTATCCTGGTCATTAGTATTGTTGAACATCTACTTTCAAATACTTAATGAAAAATTATTTGAGTACATTACATATACAATTTATAATTCATATAAACATTAAATACTTGATAAAATAATAAAATGAAATAATTATCGAGTCCACGAATTAGAATACTAATCCTTACACTTCTTATTTATTTAATATCATAAGCTTGACCAAGATCCTTCAGTTAGTTTTGAGTTATATTCTTTTGACTCTTGGGGAAATAATTTGTGTAGTGCCCCATTTACTTAAAGTTTAAGCATTGAAAATTGGAATTAATTTTCTTATCCTTGAAATCATGATCATAGTTCCATTTTCCCCACACCATAATAAAACTCTTTTTCCTCTTAAGCATGTACCAAGGTGTATCATTTGGAAATTATCACATGTGAAAAAACCATTTTTTCCCTTCTTCCCTTTATCCGTCATTTTCTCTTATAACCTTTTATTCTATTTCTCCATTAATATATATTATACATAGATAATTAATTATCTATATTTTTAGACCATGATATTATGTACTCATATGAATATAATGTTTGGGAAACTATTTCCCTTCAAAATATTCTCTTAATATTATCAAAGAAATGATCATTCTTAATATTTGTATTATGTTAATTGATTAGGTGTACATTTCTTCTTCTAGGAACCATTTATAATAAATATAAAACAATAGATTAGATCAAATCATTAAAAAAATATATATAATTCAAAACTATTGAAATGCATAACATAAACTGAAAAATTTTATGATACCTAATATCATTATAAAAAACATTGTGTCATTGAGTATATCTTTATTTAAAAAAAAATTCATCATGGTTTGTAAAGAAAATGTAATTTTTTCTAAGAATGTTCCCCATTAGTGTCTAACTAGGTGTATAGTAAAACCCATTTTTATGCTTCAGTTGATGATTGGGCCAATACCAATATTCCATTCTTAGAGTTATTACAACTAGGTACCTCGGTACTAAAACCACATCCCCTTGTAGAATCTAGAAAATAATTTTTTATAGTAAAAACCATATAATCTCCTTCTTACCAAAAAATTAGGGTCTTCTTCTATACTTATACTCAAACTATATCATATGGTTATTTTCTATAATATATATTATCCAAAATCTAGTTCTTACGGTTTCTAATAAACACCTGATGATACCAACAATAGAAACCCTAACCCCAATAACCTAGATCCGGTGTATGTTTTTTATTTTCGAATAATATATAAGGAATTTTACCTTTAAGGACCAAATAGCATAGTATTATTGGTAAACTAGATATATACTTGAAATTCACATTACATTTTAAAACATAAAATATACAAAGAATTTTCGTTGAAAATGTAATTATTCCCAATGTGTATCCCTACATATCAACCACAAAACACATCCTTGTATCCTTGGGAAAATAAAACATAAGAAAATGATGAGATAAAATTATTAGTAAGGGTTATGTACATTAAAATAAATCATGAATCAAAACTCAGAATCAATATATATAAAAAATAACTAAAATACATTCAGTTTAATCAATAACTGAGAATTAAATGAATATAGAGATAATATCATTGTAAAGTACTAGGGATAACTATAACTGATTTAATAATGAAAAACGTGAATTTATTTTATTTCATGTCTTAGGAACATGATATCTCTACCATCATGATTTATCCTCAATATATTTTAATAATACTGGGTACAAACTCATCTATTTTATCCAAATGATTTTTCTCATGAGAACAATTAATGCATTAAGGGGAGATCTATACCCGGTACCCACCCATTTAGATAATTCAAAATCATTCCTCATATATCAAATGATAAATTTAATTCATAAATAATTTTCTTAATTAAAAATTATCCATATTTATGGAAGGATATAGATTTATCAATTTTTCCACAAACAAAACAAATTACTTTCAATGTATACATAATTTGTAAAAATTGTATATGATTTAGGAAATAATAATATACATCATGAAATAACATGTATATTTAATAGAAATGTGATATATAATAAATAATGATCCCAAAAAGTGATGTTTCAAGATAAAGTTAACAATCACAAAATAAAATGAGATCACACAAAAACTTTTACCACGCGGTAATTTTTATGTTGAATACCATAGGATGAAATAATTAAAATTTAAACAATAAATACAATGAGGTATGAATCAATAAGGATATTAAATATTAAATTAGAAGCATATAAACCACATAAATGTGAATTGGTGCATAATAACCAATAAGTGTCAATGGAATGAAAATTAAGATGAAATCCATTACCTCATGCTTCCGTTTGGTTGAATGTAATTTAAGGTCCTATAAATTAGTGTTAATCATATAATTTACCTACATCCTAACCATATTAATATTTAAAATATGATATATTATCCTTTTATAACATATTATCACCCTTTTGTTAATAATCATTCATTATTTTCATGATTTTGTGTGTTAAGTACCTTGTTTTCTCATTAATCATTTATCATGAAAAAATAATGCCTTGTGAAAATTATATAGTATCATCAGATCTAGAATAAAAATAATGAAATAATTAACATATTTGTACATCATTTATAAATATATGACAAATCATGAAATATGGTTCGGAGAAATTAAGTATGTTACGATCATAGAGATAGTAAGTCATACATACACTTGAGTAACATTTCCATTTTTCAAGGATCATTATGGATAGATGGTAATAAATATTTCATATTGATATAATGTTAATGATATAATAAATAACAAAATATTTTATTAGATATATCTATATATATATCATCAATGTTGTGTGGTGATGAAAAGAGAGTCACATCGCTTCATGAAGGTGGTAATCCAAATGTACATGAACAATATTTCATCATTAAGTATAAAAAAATAAAAATATATTTAATCATTTAATAATGATAAATATTTTATATATATCATAATTATATCTTTTCTATCACATAAAATCATCAAATTTTACCATATTATCTTCCTTGTAAAGCGTTAGTGAAAAGAAAATCAGATCGATTCACGATGTAAAAGTCCGTTGTAAACATGAGACGCTATCGTATATCTTACATAATGGAAATTAAAAAGGTCTGTATGATATAATTACTTTATAGGTATAATAGTTTTATAAAAATAATATATATTCTTTATATCCATCACCATAACCAATCTTGATAGGTGGTAATTGAAAAATAAATGACATCAGTCTCTAAAGGGTAGTTCGCCGTACACACGAATGATGATTTCGTACCCCATTTGATGAAAGTGGGGATGATTTTAGGAAATTACCCTAACATAAAAACATTTAATTATATTTAATATTCTTAGGATATTATATAATCACGGTTAAATAGTAATTGAAGTATGTGGAGGAATAAGTAATATAAAAACACTCATTGAATAATATTACAAATTCATAAAGTATCCCCAATAGGTTTCTACCATACCCTTAATAGATTTTATTTTTTTCCCAAAATAAGGATTATAATATGAGTTGAGGGATATTTGGATTTGATTTTGTAAGGTTAATGTTGATCTAAATGGAACTATATGTGTAAATAAGTGAGGGGAGTGATTTTCCTTTTATAATTGATTAGTAGTTGAATTTTTATAAATATATAAATTTATTCAATAATGGGAGGTCACTATCACCCCATGTGGATAAAATTGATATATAAGGGAGAATAGGGATTATATAGTCAATAAAAACCTCTACCACAAAAAAAATCAAATGTTTAAAAAATGTTGTACCTTAACTTCTATATTTACTTACTTTTTCTGTATTGGTTTTCCACTATAGTAACTAAACTTTTTAAACTAGTAATTTATACATTAAGTTTAAAATAAAATGGTCATTTTTAGATAATTTGTGAATAATTATTATAAATATGAAATTCATTTTATCAAATAAAAATCCCATGTTTGTTGAATATTTTTTACTCAAGCACATGTAACGTTCAAAAACATCATTTTATCGTTAACAACGCTAATAGAGTTTTTACAATTTAGGGGCCAATATTGTAACTAGAAATGAAAAATTGATCCATTAAGTGATAAAAGTTAACATATTTTAACACTGAGAAGTAACTTGGTAGAATATATGATCTCTTAAAATTTTAAATCATTTAACAAAATATATTTATCTATAAAATAAAATTAATGTCAATTTTGACATTTTTGATTAGATTTGATTTTAAAAAAACTTAAAACAATTATATAATTAGAATATATTATATTCATAACTGTATAAAATTATATATTTTTCTAAAAAATTAATGGAACACAATAATTAATTCAATTTACATTAATTTAAATTTTTTAGCATCTTTTATTTTATTTTTCTATTAACATCATAATTACCGAGTCGGTTTTTCTTTAGAATTTAAAGTAATTATATCATCTCAAAAAATTAAAAATAAATTATCATGAAAAATAATTATATTTATAATAATATTTAGAAACGATCATATGTTGTTTTCTACCATATTCCAAGTATTTATAAATATAAAACCAAAGAAGGTTCTTTTTTTGTCTTTTTTAGGTGTAACTTATTATACAGGTAAAATTAATGAAAAAGTGTCTAAATAACATAGAATGTAATCAATAATATGATAAATGTTTAAATATTTTTTCCATTGGTTTTGGGACTTATTAGTAGGTCATTCAAACCCTTATCTACTATGTTTAACCCCAAGTAAACTCATTTTTACCTTAACTATAGTAATTAATTTTTATTTTTTTCACTAATAATTTTGGTCAAAAACTAAGTTGATTTATTATAAAATATAAATTACCTTTTTTTTCCAAATATAGAATCAATTTTTCAAAATTCCTATCATAGGAGAGAAAAATTTTAATTTTAAAAAAATATCATAGACGTGATGAGATAGTGGGTTTTTCTAAGAGAATGTGTTGACAAATTTACTAAGTTTTAATATCATTATTAAATATAAAAATGATTAAAATGACATAAATTGGATTAAAAAATATATAATTGAACTAATTTTACTTTAAAAACAATTAAAAATATAATTTATCTTTATAAAAAAATTTAAATGAAAATACATTTTTCAATTAAAATTTTGTATTTTTTAGTATTATTCAAAAAATGAAACATTTCAACAAAATATAAAACATCTTCTCTAATATAATTTTTATATTATAATTTCAACTGTAATATTTATTTTATAAAATAATTTTTCTAAATTTTTTAAAAATTACTTTTAAATTTTTTGTTTAGTGAGAGACTAAACTGTTTTTTAGAAAAAAAATAATTTTTTTTAGAAAACATTTATTTTTCTTTTAAATGAATCATATTTTATCTCTAATCAATAGAAAACCATAATTTTCATAATTTAGTACTATTACTACCTACTTATTACAATTTCTAGGTGAAAAATTTCATATTAAATAATAATATTTCAATAATACATCACGTTTATTTTAAACTTAGTATTATGTGTAATAAAAGAAAAACTTTTCATTGCGTATAATGCAAGATAAACTCAATGTTATGTGTAATGAAATATAAAATTAGCATTTAATGTAATGAAAGATATTGAATAGATTGAATTTATTTAAAAATATATATACTGTAATGTCTTGGGGTGTAATATTTTAACATAATCTCTGTTTTATATCTCATAATCTCTATTGAATATGATATTCATATTTTAAAATCTTAGGGTGATACAGTTCATATTCATTATGACACCGATTGAACATTATAGGTTCCTTCAGAATATGAAATGTGACTTACCTTTCATTAATATTGATGTGGGGTTGATGTAGATAAATACAATTTATGCCTAAGATAACATCAAATTAAAAAATAGGGAGAATAATAAGATTTTCCAGAAGCACATTCCAACAAACTTTAACTATAGAAGAATCATAGGCTTGAGATGAAATCATCATAAGATTAAGGGTTTTCACTTATAATTAACAATATAATAATTGAGGATAATAATTAAAATCCCTAAATACATTTCATGATGCACATGGGCTCATATAACTAATATAAAAAATTATAATTCAATATTTGAGAACACCTGTTACTACCTCAACATTATCTTTCTATCTTCTATCCTATAGTAAAACCATGATGGTCAGCATGTCCATTAAGAATCTACGATATGAGTGATTAATCATTTATAGGATGTCTATATCGTGACACCTAACTTTCAATCCGTGACACCTTATGTTTAACCTAGGTTATTCATGGGCATCATCTATTTAAATCCTTCATAATTATTTATAAAGGGTTTGTGAATTTCCAAAACATATCCCTAAAGAGTCAAACTAGGTGTGTAGAAA